>OX346264.1:15180212-16430212 GCA_947049275.1 Epinotia bilunana
GCAGATAACGTCAAAAGTGCCTTCAATGATATTTGCATGAACCTGAATTTGTAAAATCAACGAAACAATTTTCCATTACGGACGGTCACCGACTGGATGATCTTTGGCTCGGTTTGATAAAAAAGGAAAATAAAGACATGCAAACTTTCATAAAAATGGCCATGGTGTTATCCCACGGAAACGTTTATAGTGAGCGTGGCTTTTCCATCAATAAGGAGATATTAGTGGAAAATTTTTCGCAAGAGTCTATAATTGCGCAAAGACGCGTTTACGACGCTATATCCTACTACGGCGGTATAGACAAAATAAATATTGAAAAAAAAAGATCCACGCGGCTCGTAATGCTCACTACTTGTACGGTCGAGGTCAAAAATATGTTTACACTTTTGCACCTTATTACAAGGCAATTAGGTGCAAAAGTGTAAACATATCTTTGACCTCGACTGAACACGGAGGAGCTACACAAAAAAAAAAGAAAATTTAAGTTCAGAGCACAAAAAAGAAACTGCGGAAATGGTCAGAGAACTAGAAGCAAAAAGGCAAAAAAATCTCGAAGGAGCTGCCAAAGAAGCTGCGTTATTGAAAAAACAGATTACCAAGTTGCAATAGATTTTGTTATTAGTTTTTCGAATATACATATAATAAACATGATAACTGATGACTAGGTAGGTTTGTTCCAGTTATACCCAAGTTTTTAACCGACTTGAAAAAATGAGGTTTCTCAATTCGTCGCTTTAATTTGTACCATAATACGCAAAACGTCGAAGTCTAGTACTTACTAATACGGTTAAGGCCCGTATAAAGTGTTCCCTTCCCTTTAGTATTTCTCGCTGGATTATATTATATGATACATTTAAATTCAGTAGTCAGAGGTACTGTTTTAATTGGTTTTTCCTGTACAGCTCAAAATTAGTCAAAAATTAAATTAATTATTGGGTAATTGTAGAACTGTCTGATAGCAAATTACAATTTATAAATACAATGAAACAGTACAAAAACGTCACCAGATGTGTACCCACGACTTCCGTCTACCTATGCTTTCGCTCTTACCAACTGAGCTATTCAGATACTACTTCATATTATTTCCGTTTTTGTAATTTACTAAAAACTGAAAAATGTATCCCTTATATATATTTTATATTTAATACATTTAAGATTTTGGTCAGGGAAAAACTTGAAAAAACGCCTGGAAAACCGGGAAAAGTCAGGGAATTTTGGTTGTAGTAAATAGTGGTCACCCTGATAATATGTTTTAACCAAAACAAAATAAGACAAATGATTTGTATCGTCAATATTTTATTTACCATTTCTATTCCGTCGGTTAATCAGCAGAGGGAACTCTTCAATGACAAATCATTTGCATCTTTATTTCAATGGTGTATAAGATACACAATAAAATAACAACTTTTTTTGTTATGTGGGTTCCCTACCCAATGAAATGAATTTGTGTAGAGGTCGCAATTCTAACCTAACCGCCAGCGTGTCGACGTCACCCCGCTTCGCGGGGTGCCTATTTCCGCATTAAGGGACACAAGCTAACCCTAACCTAACCTACCAAATGATATATTTTTTTATTTAAGGGACCGTGCCGTTTTATTTATAGTATTTTGGTAAAATTTCATAACCCAATTAAATGTGATTTTTTGTCTATTTATAGTTTGCCATATCATTAACTTGACTAAATGTTTATTGTCTAATGTTTTTTTGCCTTATTAATTTGCTAAAAGACCAAATGTCATAATTGAATTTTTCGTAGTAATATTTAGCTGAATGATAATTTGACGTAATGAAAATATTCGTATTAAAATTGTGCCAAAGTTTGCATTGGCAAACAAAATAATGGCTAAACTTTGTTTAGGAAATGAAATTTGACCGAAATAAATTTGGTAAAAAACAGGATCCCGGCCAAATCATACCCACATCCCTCTTCCGTTATAGCCAAGTAGTCGTATCACGTATCATCATACGCATTACGCAGTACATACGACTTTTTGGTTTCAAACGGTGGCATCTCCATATTTCTGAAAACACTGCCATCTGGCGTGGGAGTAGCCGAACCACCTCGTCTCTTGCAAGTCTTGCAACGCAAATGCTAACGGACGTAAGAAATATTTACTTGACACTCTAAATCAGACCGTAAATAGTAGTGGTTAAAGTATCTCTTGCATATAAAATTTGCTACCGTTAACAACTTATTGCAACCGTATGTTTTAACAATTCGAAAGCGTATTGCAATTGTGTGGTCGTGTATTTATTGAAGTGTGGTTGTGTGCGTGCGGCGACAGTGGTTCTCTATGAAAATCGCTTGAATGCCACTTCCAATCGCTTGTTATTCCGTGCATATTCTACAGCAAACTCTGCTGTATGTGTATTAAGATCAGAAATCATTAAATTGATTTTAATGTGTTTTTAAATTTTGTGTAGTTTTATTCTTATTCATCCATTCATTTCAATTCATTTGATGACCAGTTTAGCCTAGGGGATGACTCTGCTTACTATGCTAAAAACTTCATATAGTGTAATTTTTTTAAGTAGGCTTCAGAGGGCTCTTTTACAAGTCTGCAATCTACAATGCTTCATTTACAGATTCTATTAGAGGGAGAGGAGGGATTAATATTCGCTTATGAGCAGCTTACCAAATTCGCAACTAACCATATTCTCAACTCAACACATTCTCGTCCCACCCCATTCCCAGCTCACCAAATTCTCATCTCACCACATGCTCAGCTCACCAAATTCGCGTCTCACCACTCTTAGCTTACCACATTCTCATCTCACCACATTCTTAGCTTACCACATTCTCATCTCACCACATTCTTAGCTTACCACATTCTCGTCTCACCAGTTTCTCAACTTACCAAATTCGCGTCTCGCCACATGCTCGCAGCTGACCAAATACTCATCTCACCATAGAAGCAGGAAGGAAAAATATCACGAAGGGTGACAAGATATCACGTGATCACATTATTTCTCCCTTACCATGCTCTCAGCTCACCACATTGTCATAAATTTACTGTACAGTCAGTCGTGTCGTGGACATTTTGACACTGCGGAAAGATTTCCAATTCCAAGTAGCAGTGAATTTTCTGATTATTAAGGCCAACTTTTCTCATTCAATGTCAATATTATGTGCAGGTATTCAAAATGTTGAGGTTTCGCCCAAAGCTGGGAAGTGAGCGGAACAGCGAGTGGCGCTGCTGCTTCTGTCTCCACGTCCGCACAGGCACCATCCTACTGGGCACATGGCACTTGGTAAGTAACTGCTTTAGTGGCTTTAGCTGCGCACGACACAATATTGAAACAATGCACATTGCTGGGTTTTCCAGTTCATACCTAATTTAGCTGGCCACAAATTACATAGCCTTACAAAGTCTTTTTTCAGAGAGGTACTAAATCAGCATTTCCAGCCTAGATGGCGTAACAAACTGTACTATCATACGCATGTGGAATCCCCTAATGTAAAGAAACTTAAAAAATGGTACAAAAACAATTATGATGTTCTTTACATATAAACCCATATATTCATTCTGAATCATATATTATGCCGTGGGGCACATTGTTGATCTTACATAAACCGCAGCCATAATGGCAGCACTACTTGCTCTGTAGGTTGATGGTGTTCTGGTTGTAAGAAAGGTCGTCAGAGCTCCCGACAATGCACTGTGTTAAGAGTGAGGGATATGCATCTGTCTCTTACTGTCATCACAACAAATTCTCTAATAATGATTGTGATTCTTCTTTAGTCACAAGCGTTCGTAGACTTATTGTAACTGCTTACCTGCCTGATAATAAGCCATATGTGTGCTTTAGCCACTAGTATAATCAAGTGAAATCAAAAGATTTTCTATTTTTCAAAAAACCCAACAACTTTTTTAGAATTTATGGCCTTATGTCACTCCCACGATTAAGAAGAATCCAACGACACCTCATATGTCGAAATCCGTCAAACGGTTTAGGCTGCAGAGCGTGCCAAAGAATAATACATAGTCACATACACACGCTCGAAAAACATAACCCTCCTCTCCTTCGGCAGTCGGGTAAAAACACAACTTTCTCGTTAGATGCTGCACCTAGTGGCGCTAGGTTTCCTCGCGGCCGTGGTGCGGGACCCGCGGCTGCTGGACGAGTTGGAGAGTGACTCCAACCCCATGCCCACCCCGCTGTCCAACGTGGACACGCGACCCGGCACATACATGCAGTCCAGGGACCACAACAACAGCATTATCTACCGTAAGTACAGTGCTCTAGGCAACTATTTCCTTACTCATTGAAATTAGAACTTTATTGTAAAAGTCGAAAAGTAATTTTCCAGTGTGCCAAGTAAATCCATGTTGTTAACAGCTGTAGTTTTTTTATGCCTCATATACTTGGTTCGACTATTCATTTCAATAACTGCATCTACCGAAAATAACATTGATTACTCATCAAGCAGGTGTTTTCCAAATTCAGCCTTACAATTAAAAATTAGATAAAAATCCTTCTCATTGTCTGTCGACGAACAATTACATAAGTTTTGACAATACCACCGACAATAATGGCGCACTAAGGTGCCTTTACCAAGAAAACGACACTATATTCATTCGATAATTTGTTAGCATTGTGTTTTTGTTTTCGCAACAGTTGAGTCGTAAGAATACGATAAGATTAAAACTTAGTCATACATACATGTACATGTTTTATATAGCTACCCAGATACTAAAGGATTACTTAATAAGTAAATTACTTGATAAAGAATGATTAGCTACGTCATATTATGTTCGTTATAATGCTCCACTGCAGGAGTAAAATGTGCTACAACAAAATAAATCATTAGCCAGAGAGCAGAGCTATAATGTAGTAATGTATTCCACTTATTGATTATAATTTGAGTCTGACGCACAACCCAGTGAAATTGGTGGTATACTCTTGGCTCGTCTCAGTCGTTTTTGTCATGTTCTTAAATTCGTCGCTTTCTGCTTTCGTCACCTATTCTTCATTCGTCACTTTTGATATTTGGCTATTTCTTCTTCCGGCTTAGTTCGGTATTCGACAACATCGTCTTTAGGCATGTTCAATGTTAGTCTATGTTGTTTTCAGACTCACTCGTTATTCGTATTTTTTTCACGGCACATTCGTTATTGGTCCTATTCGATTTTTGAAAATTAAAAATTACGAATAACGAGTGAGTCTGAAAACAACATAGACTAACATTGAACATGCCTAAAGACGATGTCGACGAATACCGAACTAAGCCGGAAGAAGAAATAGCCAAATATCGAAAGTGACGAATGAAGAATGGGTGACGAAAGCAGAAAACGACGAATTTAAGAACATGACAAAGAACGACTGAGACGAGCCAAGAGTATACCAAATTGGTAATTTCTAGACAAACATTTTTGATAGGACTCTTTTCTCACCATACTCTCTAAAAAGCCTCTACTATTTAGGATACCTTTATCTATAAAAACCTTGAGTAGGTAAGTTCCGCACAGTTGCTAGAGAGAGATGGATGCGTTATATCCAACATTAAAGCGGTCACGCTAGTTATATGTTGATCATTTGATGGGGAGGAAATTTATAGAGTTGTAATTTCGGGACTGGTTCAGCCCGGGACACATCCCCTCGGGAAATGCACTATAACCTTGCACTAGAGCATATAACCGGCTTAGTCAAATTGAGTAACACTTTGGCTCCTCTGCCGAGCACCAGTCATCATTGATAGGTATAGTTAGTTTTATTTAAGAGTCCGCAGTAAGCTCGGCCGAATTTCACCTTCCCATCCATACAAACGTAGTTACGCTCTCATTTTAAAACTACGTGTTGGATTGTAATGAAACTTTGCATATAAAATGACATGAGGTAATGAATACAATGGTATGAGGGTCTGTTATTAGTCTATATGGTTCCAGTTTATAAAACAAACGAAATACAGCAAATGAAAAACTTAAATTCACTGTATTTTTTTATTATGGTACTCATCTGAAGCTACATAAACTAATTACAGACATAGATATACCTCATCCACTCCTCGTGTCTTGCAGTGGCTTTATGCTGAGTGGGGACCCTGTTTAACGTCCTCGTATTTAAGCCTTATCGTTTGCTTGTTCTTTTTTATTGTGTACCTAAGTTGTGACGTTAAATAAATGTATTTTCTTTCTTTCATGTCATTGTATATGCAAAGTTTCGTTACAATCCAACACGTAGTTTTAAAATGAGAGCGTAACTACGTTTGTATGGAGAATCGAGCTTACTGCGGACTCCATTGAGGAAATCACAAGTTGTGGTAATTGCATAAAAGTAGTCCATTCATAAAGCAACTCTACCGTACAAGGGATAAGATTCAAATTCCAATGTCAGTTTTATAAAAAAGACGGTCAGCTTGAATAATCTCAAGTATAGCTATAGTATGTTAGTGCAAACGGGTCTGGCTGCGTTTAACCTGTACGGACTTGTGCACTAGATGATGTGGATGTCGGTGCGCTGGTTACAGTGTGCACGCTGGCCATCACGCTCATGCTGATCTATGGCGCGGCGCGCGGAAAACCCGCCCATCTGCTGCCGTTCTTCTGTCTGCAGATATTCGACTTCGCCATCACTGTGTAAGTATATATTACGGCACCACTTCACAATGGGCCAACATGGTCGCAGGACGGGACTGAAAGCAACGTGCGTCCTGTATGATGGGCCGTGATGGCCCATTGTGTAGAGGCATCCTTTGCATTTTATGATTTGACCGGAGACTATTCAATAATAATTACTGCCAGCGAACTAGGTCCCAGCACAATACAAATATATGATACTGTGACCACGCGTGTCTAGGACTATGGACTTGGCAATAATTTACCAGTCTCCTTCTGATTATCAATTGATGTTTAGATTCTTGGGAACCAAATATATTTTGATCTATTCTTTTAGCATACCTTAGCAGCTATTACACTATTTGGTACCTATTATTTATTTATTTATTTATTATTATTTCAGTAAAGCACTGTACAATGACTTAAAACTAAATACAACGTCCCACAAAACTGTTTGCACAGTTTGACTGTGGGATTAGATATCCTTTTCCTTTTTCTAAACTAAAGACAAATGAGAGAAAGAAGCCAAAGTATTAACAAAGGACAGTACGGCACCCTCAAAATGGTGGTCTGAATATCGCGTGTGTAAATATCGTAATTGTGTAATTCATCTAGGGTAGGTACCAACCTAAACAGGAAAAATATTGATTAAAAACAATTATTTTATAAAGGTACACTGTTGTTATTGTTAAATATTAATTAAATTATTTGTTGTGGGGTTTTCCGCTTAGACCGCACCGTATTCGAGGGTTAATGAAGGATTCGGTCAGTCCTCCATACAGCGATCCTATTGGTAAAGAATAAGTAGACAATTTCACTACATTCGAACAGTTTCCGTTGTATAAACACGTTACGCGTTATACACCCCCGGCATCGTTTTTTGTGCAAATTAGGTATAATAACGAAAATGGTTATTTAGCTTTCCTTCGGCTGAATATAAATGACCTTGATGATTGTGCTGAGCAGTAATTACTGACACGTGAAGGAATTTATTATGCTCGTACCTGTGCGTTGTACAATGTATGTGTACATGAATCTGTGCACATGTTTAATACAGAAAGTAAGCAGCTGGGTTCCGTACACTATTTCGCCCGGATACCACCACTTCAGTAGTCAACGCACATAGAAAGAGTTCCGCTATAAAAGTGGTCACCTTCTTCCACTAAAGCTAACCTATGTTTTCATATAAATCGACCAATTCAAGCTAAGAAACGTGTCTGATTTATTATTTATTTGCTCCTAACTTTCATGTACCACTTGGCCAGCCTCATTTATTTTGAGAGTTTTGAGATTACTTGCGTATTTTTTTTTATATATATTCTAGATGTAATTTGCATTAATTAACTGAATTAAGTTAATTCTAAAAATGGCCCTGATGCTGAACGCATTTCCTCGCTAAATTGCAATGCTGATGCGTTGCGCGAGAAAGCCGCCTGCTCTTCGGCCACCATTTACATCAACCAGACGTATATACGAGCGTGGGGGGTACAGCACGGCTATCACAAGACGACGCACGAGCTCTCGATTTTTCTCGCACTATAGTAGAGGTATACCTCTCTTTCAAAGTTTTCTAATAAGAGAGAGACGGATAGTGCGAGAAAAATCGTGAAACCAAACCTCATGCACCGTCTTGTGATAGCCGTGCAGGATAGAGTTAATACACCCTTTTAACGCGACAGTAGATTTATTCTGCGATTTACACAGGGCAAAGTCCACTGAGTCCACACGTACTAACACTGACTCAATTAACACACACAAGTTCACTGAGTCCGCGCCTACTAGTACTGCTGACACAGCCAACACTTTACTGTTACTTTGCACTATTCACCACTTGTTTCCACTTCTTCATCTTCCATCCAGTTCTCACTCCGATACTACTAACTTAGTATTTGACTGCGAGAACTCCACTCTCAATACTCCACACTTCAATACCTCCACTTAAGATGAAGACTCCACTTCGATAACTAACTCAAGACTGCCGCGACTGTACTGCGAACGTGGTCCATTTATATACCCCTTTCAGAAGGTTAGAGACCGTAAATTCGATCTTTTTCCGATCTTCATTTCATTATCCATTTGTTTTGAGTAACATGGGCTTTTGCAGATAATCGTCCTTAAATCTACGTTTCTCGAATATTCCAAGCCTATGCATTTGTCTATAAATTTCCGTAAGCATCGAATGTTCTATTCGCTTACTTTTTCTAGAACATTCCATGCTACTCGGCATTTTGAAAATGTACTCACTAAAAATTTAAAAAATACAAAAGTGCATGTCGGTCGCCGGTCTCGAACTCGAGTACATCGACTAAGGCTGCCGTATGTACCCCTAGGCTACCGATGCCTTATGACAACACGGTGAATTTTGATTTGAAATACCTTGACGGCGTGTCACTATGGCAACCAAACTGTAATTGACCCCACCGTCGTAACAATATTGTGCTCGTACTGGCATGATTCTACCAAATCACATGAAATCTTATCGACTATTGTACGATCAACCATCCTTCCCGCCTTAACCGTGAAGGTACAAGACATTGACTCCGCACTTGTAATGCTTCTATGCATTTGCGCGGCACTTGACTGAGATAAATATTTTCCCCACTGCAATACACAACCTTCACCTTGCATAAAAAGGAAACAGCTTATTAGGTAAACAGCTTCAATACGAGAAACGTATGTGGAGTCGCAAGGTCGGCACGACATGCCCGACAGTATTATTTTTTACCGCCGAAAACACTGGAATCTCTTCGCGTGCGCTATTATGAAAACAATGTAACATGCATTTAGATTTCACGTAAACTCTTAATGTCCGCCTGATTCTATAACCATTTACATTGCCGACTGTAATCAGAGAAAAACAATAGGCATTTGTAATAAGAATTTATGTTCCTCACATTTTTATATCGACATTGAAATAGTTTCTCATTTTTATTATGTGACAGCTGCCCCGGATAAAATATACACTGGCACAGATGACGGAATTTTTGAAATCAAATCTAGATAGAGAGAGATATATATTTGAGATCAGGTTCCGGAGAGTACCCATACATACAAACTACAACCCTACCTCCTCTTTATCATCAGAAATCAAATGAGTAGTTCCGGAATTTTCCCCGTACATACATACAAACTTACAAAGCTACGATCTCACAGACTTTTCCTCCATTCATATTAGTAAGTATAGACTAGTATTAGACAATGTAGGCATTTGTGAACCCTCGATAATATATGCATGCACAGAACAATTGTTGTCTTTCATTATAGCATAATCTTTTGACAACGCAATTTTTAAAGAGTAATTTGAATTGTTGCTCGTAATTAGTAGAAGTCTGTTGATTTAACTAAAATTAATAACCTTATAATAGGGACGATGACTAAGTTTTTTTTTAAATGTCATTCGAACCAGTTTTTGGAATGGAACAAATGTTTGTATGGGAGCAACTACAATTAAAGAACATAAATACCCAAAAAATCGAGAAAGATTAACCTCGCTGGCGGAAGCGCAAATCGCTTCATACTGATAGGCACAGGTATGACGTCACAACTGCCATTTGTACTAAAGGTTGTATGGAAAATCAGGTAAATTGTTGTTTCGGTCGCGAAATACTGCGTTTAAGTACATAGTTGTCATACAATTGTGTTTCAATAAAAGCGTAAGGATTCTATTGGTAGCTTTGAATTTACTCTTGGACAATAAAAAAAATCGCATATTTTTTCTTAACTATCATGGTTCTTATCTTTATGTAAGGACCAAATTCTTGGCCAGTATTTAGCCTAGTTAGTCGGTAGTTAGCCAGCCTTCAGTTTGTAAACTGAAGAAGTGAAAAAAGTTCCGTTGTGACACGAAAAATAACCATAGCATTGTATGGTTAATTTTCGTGTCACAACGGAAAACTTTCATGGAAAAATTAATTGAGTGAGTTGAGCTGGCCAGCTGGCAAAATTATATTTTATAAATTATACTTTATTACGATAATTTGATGGTTTACTGTCGATTTAGCATCACTACGCTATCAATTTGAACATGAGGCATCATGCCCATTATTATGCATAGAATACCTAATGACGATAAACAACCAGAACACGATGAGTAAATGTCGAACTAGCATACACAACAAACAAAAGCGGTTACTGTGGTTATATAGGTATTTAAATTAATAATACTAATGCCTTTGACGTTTTAATCCATTCTAGTGACGCGACGCTAAATGATATGGGAAACGATAATTAAAATAATATTACTAAACTCGACAACCTCAAATACGCGTCAAATAAAAATATGAATTAGCCGTCTCGTGTAATAAAAGTCATCGTTGATTAATAATTAGGTAATATATAGTTACTTTTATATTCTGACTTCGACTTGTCGTGGAAATGGTCAACAAATCAATTGAATAGGTATTTAAATAAACGATGAGATGGCCTTGCGGTCTCGAGTTACACCGAGCAAACAGGGCCAACTATGTTTACGCCTTGTATCCACAATTATACCCATTTTAAAAATAGTATTGTCCTTGAGTATTTTGAATGAACAGTCAGTCAGTTCTGTCAGTACTGGGCTCAACCTCGTGCCGTCCACCATACAAAAATGATACGAGTGAGAGTGAGTTTAAGTACTTTTAATTTATTTTCTAGCACTGTCTGTGAGATCCTCGTAATTGTTTTTTTTTGTTAATATTCATGTTATTATTTATTATTTTATTCAAGAGATAACACGGAAAAAACATACTTGAGATGAACGAAGTAGAATATAACACAAGATCTTAAATTATTAGTACATTACTAAAGAGACCGGGAAACGAAGGGTTGCAGGCCAAGTAGATATAGACAACCGGATAGGGATACGCGGCCGGCAACCCCGTTTCTCGCCGAAATTTGTATAGACTATAGTGCTTTTCTCAAACATGCAATGAAATAAAAATAAAAAGTAGCTAGTCAATTTGTTTTATTCGTAGGTTAACACAACTAAATAATACATAAGCATTATGCGGTAACTAATTCTAACCAATATCATTCCTTACCCCGCCACTGACAAAGGGAAATAATTTTATTCGCACTAGTTCATGGAATTTATTTTATTAAATATAAAATAAGTTTATGTTGTAAATTCATTACTTTTATTTTAGCTAAAATATTCACTAGGGTCTATGAGGTGGTGACAAATGGAATACACCCACAAACCTTTAACCGTACGCGCAGCGTGCGGTAAAAGTCACATTATGGCCAGTCGCTCAAATTAGAAAAGAGGAAAACATAAATACATTTTAATGTTTATACAAGTTTGATACAGCTGCCTTGAACTGGACGCCGGATTTAGAAGCAAGGTCAATTTCAAGTAGAAATTTATTGTAGTGGTCGCAAAACCTGTGTATGGGTGCACGTTTTCCGGCGTTAGTATTTGTCTTCGGAAGGCTGAAGAGGTGTGTAGACCGCGTTAGTTAGCGAGGAGCGCGGAAATATACTTTTGACAAGAGTCTTCAGTCGATATCGCCTGCACATTTATCTCGCAGCATTACTGCGTCGGCGATAGCGATAGCAAGTTGTATTTAATTAATAGCTGATCATAAGAACACCGTGTACACTTCATTCTGATATTGAGGCGACGCAAGATTTTTTTCTCAAACATGCTCGGAAATGTTTGCGTTAATATCACGAAATGAAGACATGAAGTGTCTTGTTTAAGGTTCCCTACATTTCTTCTTGGCCTAACGCCAAGAAGTAATGTATGAAAACCCTAAGTAAAACCATTATTGTCCGCTACTCTAACTTTTTAAATTTGCTAACTAATATTAAACTGACAATGGAAAAATTACATTCTGCCAACCACCACTAAACTCTGTAAGCATACTTGCGACATAAAAAAAAACAAAATCTATGGTACTATACTTATGTGCGGTTAAACATGGTGCTCGAACGGCTTGTTCAAATGGAATGTTTAAAAAATAAAAAAGGCGGCAGAGTACCTATTATTTCATTGAGTACCTTGTATTCATTTTAATTTAAATATTTCCTCACATCGTTTGAGAAAAGCACTATACAATCCTCGGCCGGAACAGGGATTGCTGGACTCGTTGTATCCCGCCTCGTCTACGACTCGGCCGTCTACTCCATACTCGTCGAGCAATCCCTTACTTCACGGCCTCTGCAGTAATGTACTATTTTGTATCATCTCTAGCTTCCTGCAGTCTACATTATAAAAGGGGTTCCATGCAACTGACGCCTATTAATATCGGAGCGAACTAAAGATTGGACGATGTAAATCAGGCTGCGCTTCTGTTTGAAGGGTTTGGTGACACGCATTAGGGATCGTCCTAATACAACGCGACCCGAATAGGTGTCCTAATTGACAATCGTGCGAACTTGCGATGTCAATTAGGACGCCTATTCGAGTCCAATATGTATGATCGCGCAAACTTGCAATAATCGCGTAGACGCGTTGTATTAGTACGATCCCTTACAAAGCCCAGCATTCGGTATGATTTTTGAGGACATGGTCGATGTGTGTATCTATCTAGTATCAATTTTGAATCAAGAATAACACCGAGGTCTGAAACTGTATTGAGCCCTGCGGCACACCAGATGTTACGAATGTAGGTGAAGACACTAGTCCGTTAATTACAACAATTATTAATACAATTATTTAAAGCTTTTGGTACTCCTGAAAACCAAAATTGAGATTAGTTTATTTTGTTTATGTCTGGCAGGCTAACAGCAACTGGGTACCTGTACTACCTGCGCTCGATCCACCGACTGGTGTCAGAAACGAAGCGCGTGCCGTGGCGCGAACAACTACTTGCGCTGCCGGCGCCCGCCCTTGCGCTCGTCGTGCTGTCCGTGTTCCTGCTCGCCGTGCTGCTGAAGGTAAGCGTCGGTGCTGGCACCAGCCGCGTGCCGTGCCGCGCGCTACTCGCGCTGCCGGTGCCTTGAACTCCGGAACTCGGTGGAGTCCCTCGTTGGATCCAAACTTCAGAGTTTGGAGCATCGGCGAAGGGTCGCCAAGCATTGCTATCTTTTATAGGCTGTATTTTGGAGAGTGTGCCTAGGAGCTCCATAACCTGATCCCTTCTTCGAATTTTCTTCATGGGATCACTAGACGCCGTAAGGGTTTCCACCCCCAGTTGGGTTGGAATCCCGCAATGCCGCACCTCGGGGCATAAGAAATCATTTTTGATTCGCACTGCCTCAATTTGGAATTCTCTTCCGGCGTCTGTTTTTCCTCAATCATACAACCTTGATGTCTTCAAGGCAAGAGTGAAAAGGTATTTTCTGGGTGAGCGTGATCCATATACGGCCCTATCTTAACTTTCCATTAAGTCCGACGAAGCTCAAGCAAAATCCAAACAAAATACCACATAGGTACCTAGAATACCTTATGTAGAAGTTGTTTATGTATAAAAAAAACTTATATTTTTTTCAATTTTCATGCTCGAAAAGTGTGCCATATTAGGCTTAGATAGCGGGGCTAAAGTAGGACATTTAGCCCCTAGGGAAAATATGTAAACATATTTATGATTTTAAAACATTTTAATTTGACCAATCAAAACACTTCAACGTATTAAATCCACCAATCACATCTATTAAAAAAACCATTTCTATTTGCTATTAACTAATCAGAATACAGCTATATATATATATTTATTTATTTTATAAAGCCTATACAGTGTCCCACTGCTGGGCAAAGGCCTCCCCTCTCAACTTCCACTCGTCCCGGATTTGAGCAATCTGTGGCCAATCGCTACAAAATGCGTCCAGGTCGTCCCGCCATCTCCGTTTCGGCCTGCCACGTCGCCGCCGCCCATCGTGTATATATATATATATATATATATTAAAATCAACAAATCAGGAAACAGAATAAATTTCAAATTCTGTTAGGCGTTTTTTATTCCCGAATTCACAATCATTAAAATAAACACCTTCGGCCGTCTATAGCCGCGTCGCGTCCAAACGTTCAAGCGTGGTTGGCTGCATGGCATAAGCTATGAAATTGAGCGGGATAGACGCTGTCTATCTCGCTTTATCATATGCACCGTATGCTGTCCGCCGCGCTCGGCCGTTTGTACGCGCCTATTAGACGGTCAGAGGCGTTTATTCGTGGTGTCAATATTTTGTATCTGTGTTAAAGCAATTTATTTAAAAAAAATGGTGCCAATTTGAACAATCTTTTCGCCGGGGTATTTATTTTCGATTGTGAATGGATATTCTTTGTTTTTACTATTTTCTCGCTGTCGAAGTGAAAAGTAGAGTCTAAAAGCCATATTACCCCTCGAACTAATTCCCCTCACTTCGTTCGGGAAAATAGTCATCTCCATCTACTATTGATTATTTGTTTTGACTAAGACTTATCGGTTCCATACGCCAATAACAAATGTGTAATTACCTACTTCTGTATTCCATAGAGATAACCTAGCAATTAGCATCCGTCCACACATATTAGTTTCACAATAGATAGATGATTTCTAGGAAAAACATACCTTTATCGATTGTCAATAAGGTTGATTTGAAATTGCTTCTTTATTCCAAATTTTAAGTAAATTTTGTCTGGGAACGTTAAAAATGATTACCATAGTAACTAATGTGGCCTTCATTAAGCTTCTTATCTCCTGGTCGTTGGTGACTTGACAATTTCATTTCAAATTTTTCCATTGTTAAACTGAATGTGAATCTGAAAATAATTATTTGACACCAAATTTTCTTTTGCTGCGAGTGCTATTTTTGAGTCCAAGGAAGCGAAAGATTCTAAAATTGAATGACGAGCGGAGCGACTGATTCTAAGTTAAAAGGTTGAGCGTAGCGAAGGAGTCAAAAGTACGAGATGCAAATAACTGCTCTCGTGTGTAACATACAACTTTTCACCTCACCAGTGAGAACATAAAGTTAAACAATATCAAACGCTTTTAAGTCCTTGTCCCGTGAATATTCAGGATAAAAACTTAATTGTTAGCACAAGATCGAGCTGTCTCGCGGCGAGATATATTGTCCGTCTCTTTCTAATCAGACCACCTAGAAAGGCCGCGAGACAGTTCGCGCGTGGTCCTGTACTAACCGCGCTGCTCTTTTTAATAGCTGCTTAGGTGAAGTCTTTGTTTGACCGATGTGTTTTGACTAGGGTTACTGCATCAGCATGGTGTGGCGTTGCTACAAGTACCTGACGATGCGCGCGCACGCGCTGCACAGCCTCACGCCGTTCGTCATCTCCGGGGAGACCCTCGCGGCGCCGCCGTACACCGCGCCGCTTCCCCAGCCCGACTACTCGAGCCTGCTGCCGGATTACGAGGAGGCCGTGAAGCAGACGCCCCCGCCGTCCTATCGCGCGGCCACACTCATGGCCCACGCTGATCCTGCTGTTACCACGGTCAGTATCCACGCCATCTGATAATTAGCCGCCAATAATTGGCTAATTAACATGTTGATGGTCACTACTCTAGACACAATAGAATTACTCCTGTTGGCGTTACCCTCTCTCTCCAGCTAATTTTCTCCATTCGCCTCCAACGCCACATCTTGAACGCTTGTAATACCTCTGTATCTTTCTGGGTAAAGGTCCATGTTTCACTTCCGTACAATGCTATGCTCCATAATATGTACGATTTAATACATTTTATTTTCGTTTCTTTTGATATTTTTGAAGTTATTATATGTTTTTTTGCTTTGGAAAGCTAATTAATTCTAAATCGCGTATAATTAATTTATGCATTAAACCCGCGCAGCAAGATTTTGATATCCGCTCAAGCCAAGCCTGTGACCATGGAGGTTGCGACAGATCCTAAACGTCGGGAAACCTCAGGGAGGTAAATAAATAAGTTAATTATACGCGATTAAGTCCCGTTTAGTACAAACAAAGTGTGAGAATCGTGAAAGTTTAGATCGATGTAACAGCTGTCATTTCATCAACTTTAACTCCACGATTCTAACTTATCTAAACTTGATGATGATGAAGTTCGTTTGTTACGACAGTCCTTGTGGACTAATACAGGTATGCATAATTTCAAGTCAGCCCCAGACACAGGACTATTTGAAACAAGATAAAAAGAAAACTAGTAGCTAGTATTTTAAATTAAATTAAATTTATTTATTTTAAAAAAACTAGTAACGTAATAAATATGGTCCTCAAATCCGCAGCCGGAGACGCCACCGGGTGCCACGTCCCGCGCGGCCGCGGTCGCGGACACCGTGGTCATGCTGCCGCAGCAGGGCGCTCAAGCGCGCGTCTGAATCTCACACCACCACTCTTGAGACACCACTCGCCTCAACCACCCGTCTTATTCAAATAACTCTAATTCAGAACAACCAGGTACCCGATCCTTAAGGCGACCGCAGATATTATAAGAACGCGATTAAAATGAGATTGCATGTGACAGTATTGCCATATAAATATGTCAACGTTAATATGAGCTGACACCTATTTTAATCCCAAACTCCATCGCGGTTGAGTAATAGAAGTGCCCAAAGTGTGAACCATAATGCTATGAATTACGATTTTACAAGTCTAAACAAATGGGCCATTCGTCATAAGTCAATCGTTTCAGATGCTAGCTGTAAAATTGTAGCGTGTAGCGTCGAACGGATCGCAGTAACTTTTTCTTAATATAACCTTTATTTCGTAGGTTTAATATAAAATCATACAACTCAACACATTCCTCGCTGACACTGTTTCTACAAACGAATGTGGCACTTAAGGGCGGGTTGCACCAACTTACGATTACAGACCGATCAACGTTACATATGGCGCCGGCAGCTGTCATTCCATAGAAACCTGTCAAACTTTCCATGCATTCAGGTTTTAACGAACACTGCTTACGATTGCAGACAGTTTGGTGCAACCCACCCTTAGTGACTGGCGCCGAATGTGACTAGACCCAAATATCGCATGAAAGTTCTTATTTCTTTGAGTATCCTATTTCTATTCTTAAAGGAGAGACAAATTAAGTACATTGTTCATTTAATGCCATCCCATATTTCCCTAAGATTAACTATCGCTCCTAGTTTTATTGGTAAGTTTTATGAGGGCTTAGAGGTATATCTAATATTTCTATTACTGTCTTTTTCCAGCAACAAACTTCTAATATCAAATAACGAATTATAAATGATCTAGAGTAGGCGGGCTCTGTCTTACTTTGACGAGCCCCACTTGTCTGCACCATATGTTCAATTGGTGTTTTAAGAGTTAAATCGGTACAGCACATGATAAAGTAATTATTGACCTAAATCAGGGTTCCATTGAAGACACACTTGAGTGATAATTTCTACATCTTATGTCAATGCCAAAAAGGTTCACCAATGGTCAGTTGGTTTTTAGTTACAGGGAAAACAGACAATCTGTTCAATGTCTAGATCTGTGGGCAGTTTCATGAAGCTTCCAGTAACAATTTGACAAGTGTATACCGGCAACACTGGTCACGTGGCATGGCCAGTCGTTATTGGTCAAGTGTAAGGTACCTCAGTGTTGCCAATTGAAACTTGTGGCTTCGTGAAAGGGTCCACAGTTTAGATCTTATATGAGTGATCACTCTTCAATGGATTATTTTCTATTTTCCCTAAACTCTTCAAACAGTACACAAAATGTGTTTTAGCTTGTAAGCTGATTTCATCGGCGACACGGCGACAATTTGTATGTACGGACTTTTGTTTTTCTTATCTGTTTTGTATGCTTTCCAATGTTTCCAGTTTATAAGCCTGCTTTCCCTGCGTATGTTTAACTTGACATACATTAATACCATTTCTAATCAAAGTATTTTTCAAAGTCATTGGTTTAAAAGTTTTATATTTGTGCTAGAGTTTTAAGGAGAGGAAAGGATTAAAGATAGTTAAATCCACTATTGATGGTACACAATTATTAAATATTTCTTATGTTTATTTACTTTGCAACGAATCATTATTTCTAAAAGCAAAGCAATTCTTCCTGTGTATGTTTACCATATCTAGATAATTTTTGGCCTTATGCACTGTTGAGATTTATATTTCAAATGAAACTAGTGCCACTCCGGTGTGTTTTAAAATTTTATTTTTTTATTGAACTTCATTTTAGATGTATATTCCCCGCACTTATTAAATAATAATGACGTAACAAAAAAGTGACTTACTTTTATACCTACTAATATGAGCATTTCTAGAATTAGAACCAATTAAGGTATTTTAGTCAGTTTAATAGGTACAATGTTTTGAGATTCTTTAGAATTAAGTGTTACATAACCTTATCAAAAATGGTAATGAAGTTCATTTCTCAATTTCTTTGCTTAATTGGTAGTCTCTATTCGAGAAATGCTCATATCTCGTCATAACGGCTAGAATTTGTCTATAATCAGTGAAAGAAAGCAACGAAAGCTCTCCGAATGCATTTCTTCTATCACATTCCTCTCGTGACAAGTATTTCGGAATGAAAGGACAGGTTTAGATTGTCAATTTCTACCTACGGCATTACACCGTCCATTTTTCTTATAGCACTGCTGCAATGGGCTCCAATTTGTTTGTATAGATAGGCGTTTATCGCAACTGTTTATCGTGGATGTTCCTAAGTAGGTTCGTAGACGTCTAGTCGTCTATATGTAGCGGTGTAGGTGTATAAAATTAGTACATAATAAAAAAAACTGACATAGTATTAACCCTTTACCGACTCCCAGTGCTGTCGTGCCTTATGTCGTTGTTACAATTAGCTTGACCACGATTTACTGTGTTTAGTACGTTAAACTACTATTTAACCACCATCTGTCTGTAATCTTCATATAAGGAGCAGATACTGGGTCGTTTTAAATTGCTTGGAATCACTGGTTTGCCGAGTTACGTAGAGTACCTGAGGTAAGGTATCGTAAGTAGTTTCGCAAGGGCCTAAAGTGTACAAAGAACTTTTTTTTTAAGTATTATACTTTACTGTGAGGACTTACTTATTTTACTCTCCTAGGACCAGCAACTATTTTAAAATATAACAGACACTATTAGATATTATTATGTATTTTGGACGCGTCTAAAGTAGTTTACTTTTATTAGTAAAAAAAAGCTATGGTTTGTAATGGATTTAGTTTGTGATAAAGTATTTGTATAATGTATAAGGGCTTAAAGTATGCTAAAATCCTAAATTTGTGTAAATGACTTTACTGATACTGATAACTTGATAAGTAAATTGGTGTGTGATGCTATGTACTAAATTATTCATGTATGTATGTACGTAAAATATGTACCTAAGTTTTAAATAAATACACGTAAATGACAATTTGTTTTTTTTATCGTATTTTTCCCTGTTCTGTTAGTATGTTCATGAGAAAGTAAACTAAACGATAACTTAGATTTTCGGTACAATTTTATTATCATTACTAAGTGAATTACTTGGGTATGGGTTTGGGACCAAGTAACATGCTTCAAATTTAGAAATGCTGAATTTCAATCAGTTACTTACTTACAAAATAGAGTCGATTTTATTTTGATCTAAAATTAAATGGAATATAAGAACCACTACTTTAAATGTGTAATGTTATAAATGGTCTTAATCCATTAAACGAGCAATATTTGTATATAAATAAATATATAAATCACATGCCCGAAAACGCCTCTAACGATTTCAATGAAATTTGGAGTATAGGGCTTTACGGAGGGTAAAAATCGATCTAGCTGGGTCTCATGCTGGGAAAATTCGTTTCCTCGTGTTTCGCGGTCGCCCTGAGACTACCATTGAAATCGACAGTACATCCTAGTGCACATTAGGGGACATGAAGACAGATAAAGTCGATATTTGAAGATTTTATATTACTGGAAAGTAGAATTTCAAAATATCAGAACGTAATCGTTACTTCGAAAGTATCTACACGTGATATCTACATAAGTTTTCGAAGTGCAAGGATGAAATGTCTCTAGATATTAGACAGGGAAGCTCTGAGTTTCTGATGTCCCCTCATGAGCCATTTGGGTTGCTCATTCGATCCAACGTCCTGATCATCGTACATACACTTATGTTAACTACATTTGCCTTTATCGGGAATCGAACCCGAAACCACCATCAGCCTCGACTACCTGGCAAACAGCGGTCACTTCCTACAATAGGTCTTACTGAGGGTTGGTACAGTAGGTATTCACATAGGCAGTCTCCAGCTATTATATACAATATCTAACAAGACAAGTCACACAAAAACATCTGACACAAGCAAATTTCTGAAACCCTTAACGAATGGTGCAGATTTTATGCACTCCGTATATGTGTCGTACCTAAGTTAGGTCAGATAGACACTGATACAGGTGACTGCTTGCACCTTCTTGCTTTGGCTATGTCAAATTCGAAACGCTAATATGTGAAATAATACGTAGCTACTTACTTACCAATTATTATTTTTTATCAGATAGGCGTAGATTACCTACTAGTAGCTATTTGTCCCGGCACGGAAAGGTTACCGCCACCTTTCCTTTATGTTGTAAACTTATCATCGTTGAAAGGTCGACATGATGAACATTTACAAACATTCGCTCGCACATGCGCACGGCGCATCGCGGCCGGAGGGTCGAGATTCGGCCGTGCATCGTCCAGAGTGCACCGTGGCTCGGCTCGGCGGGGACGCGGCGCCGCGTGTCGGCTCTATTTATATTGACGGCGTCGCCCCGCACCCCTCGCGCAAGCGCGATGCGCACCTGAAAACGTAGAGAGTGAAAATTGCACATAATGGTACCTCTTGGTGCATTGCGCCGCTCACGGGACTAGAGACCAAGCGAGCCAGGGAGGAACCGGCACCAGCGGCTTCCAGCGGGCCGCGAGGATGGCCAAAGAGCGCACGCCGACGCTACCCGGCACTGCGGCAGTTCTGCGTCACATAACAGCTGTTCCGGCGCGCTCGTGACGTCTCGTGCTCGAGCCGGCGCGATGGCGTCCACGATGCAGCTGGAATTCACCCAGGCGATGACGGACTTCAAGACGATGTTCCCGGACATGGACGACGATGTGATCGAGGCGGTGCTGCGCGCGAACCAGGGCGCCGTGGACGCGACCATCGACCAGCTGCTGGCCATGAGCACGGACAACCAGAACGAGCGGCTGCGGCTGGAGATGGAGCGCGTGGAGGGCGCCAGCCCGCGCCGCCCTCGCCGCGCCCCGCGCCCGCAGCGCAACGGCGAAGACAATGACACCACGGCACTTGTGTAAGTTACAACAACAAACCATCTCTATTAGGTACACGACAACGACACCACGGCACTTAGCGTAGTTAGAGCAACGGTTGGCACATTTCAATAAAGGTCTATGACATGAAGGATTATTTGCCTGGTCAAATACCCAACTTTTTCCTGAAAGCGACTGTTAAGTGTTGTGTAGATAGCAAGTGCTTAGGCATACCTAGGTAGGTACCTACATAAGAATAATGGATGAAAATGCGCACAAGGACTTTTTAAATTATATAAATCATATTATCCGGCGGACCCATTAGCGGCACAAACTCAATTTATATTGGTAGGTATACAAATAGCAGGCCAAGGGTGAAATCGTGATGGGTTTTGTTACCTATATAAAATAACTAGCTTCCGCCCGCGACTTCGTCCGCGTGGACCCGGGATAAAAACTATCCTATAATTTAATCCAGGCTATAAACTATCTTTGTGCAAAATTTTATTCAAATCGGTTCAGCCGTTTAAGCGTGATTGAGTAACAAACATCCAAACATCTAAACTTTCGCATTTATAATATTAGTAGGATAGAATTAGTGCAAT
The DNA here is from genome assembly GCA_947049275.1 of Epinotia bilunana. NCBI lineage: Eukaryota > Metazoa > Arthropoda > Insecta > Lepidoptera > Tortricidae > Epinotia > Epinotia bilunana. The sequence goes on from OX346264.1 coordinate 15,202,445, forward strand.
ATAGGTAAATAGTAGCGACTTAGTGCAACAGGTGAGCATGACAAGCGAAATCATCCATTGAATGAGTTTGAAGTTCATCTTCATATTACGTTACGGACATAGACGATAAATAAGGGTCAGCTACCTACTTAACGCATATTACCGCAGGTCACGCGCTTATGTTATACCTACATATAATAGTAGATACTACATAGTTTAAGTAGTTTGTCGTTTCTGTGCATGATATACCTACTTTGAAGTATTGAATAGGTATGTACCTACATTAGATTGTTTTATCCAGAACCACTTCGGAACCGAAGTATGCGCATAGTTAATTACTTATATGCTGTATACGAGTAGTTACGTTCTAGGAACTGACGACTTCCGTCTACCTACTTAAATTTTGTTCTTGTGCCGGTGCACAAGCGTATACAAGATTTTAATGGGATCTACAATTTACTTAGTAGGTACACCGCATATCATAGAAAGATATGGTTCACGTACAAATAACGTTTCTACCTAGGAAAGTAATAGCGGCTGTGTGAGCTGTAGACATCGCGAGTCAGTCTTTTCGTAATTGTAATATTTCCGAAAACTGAGTCTATAAAATCCATATACTTATTATGATTATCGAACCTGCTCACAAAATTTTACATCGTTTGGGAAATGTGACCTGTAGAGGAGAACAGCCGGACACCCGGACGGACATACGAAAGCATTTTCGGCCAAGCTGATACGGAGAACTTCATTCGCTTCGTTCGCTTGTTCAACAAATCATGTCGTGCACGTCTGTAGATAATAACACGGTCATACTGAGATTTTAAATGCTAATTTTGTTAGGACGTGGGAGGGTTAGACGATGTTTGTTTATACAGGCCAAATCTTCGTAGGGGTGTACTTAAGTATATTAGGTAATGATACTGTTTCTGTTTGTATGACTCTTATATCGATATAACATAAATTTCATGATTAGGTGCCTACTTCTCATTCAGAAAATAAGTTTTATAGTTAGCGTCTTAACTTTCGGGATTGGGTAAAGGGACATGATCCTTTTTTGTGTTCCCTTTCACTTATATATACCTAACCTAAGTACCCACCTACAGCTAATTTTTCTGAGGATTTTTTACAATCCATTTTTCGTATTGCAAAACTAACTAGTTGGGTACCTACCCAATTAAGGTAAGTAAGTACCTGATAGTTTTCGATTATGCGATATTTATTGCACAAGCGAAACTTTTCGTTGTAGGTAGGCAAATTCTTCGGTAAAGTAAATGAGAATTGCAATTTATAGAGAACCTAAATCAAGTAATCGCAGTAAACTAATCGCAAAACAAAACACTAAATCATTAAGTAGTTACCGACTTACCGATAGTTATCGCCTAGCATCAAGACAATGTTTTAGATATCTAACAATCTATTGTTACATGGATATAAACAGAACCTAGAAACAAAACAAAGAGCTATGCGAATGGTTGGCAAGCCAGACAGGGGAGTCATGCTCTGAGTCAGGCACAGGCACTCCGACATGATATAGTACACACCCACAGTAGATTGTGTACTTGGGTAGACTAGTAATTAAACAATCATATCTCAAATTGCATTCCTTATCGTTTCATTAGCATATTTATTCGACGATTGGACTGCTGCGCCTACTGATAAATTTGACCTCTCTGGTGAAATTTATAGCGACTATTACTTAATTAATATTACGCCCTATTTACGTAGGTTATACTTTATAGATATGTACCTAACTATCAGTAGCGCGTGAAAATTTTGAAAGAATTTAGAGTAGGCATAGATATGTCGGTATATAAATAGTTATTTGTGCAACAAGAGAGCAAAGTTTGTTTTTGCTGCGAGTGCTGATTTTGAGTCACGAGGAAGCGAAAGATTCTAAAATTGAATCACGAGCGTAGCGACTGATTCAAAGTTTGAATCTTGAGCGCAGCGAGGGACTCAAAAGCACGAGATGCAAATACTTTGCTCTCGAGTATCACATACAACTTTTCACCTCAGCAGTGAGAACATATTCACATTAAAAAATATATCATAGTATCACGTACCTATTCGTCTCGTGATTACCTATTCAATAAGAAAACTTAATTAGTTGTTCGTTGCTGTAGGTACTACTTGTTTTAACTCCTCAGCGCCGCGCCATAAGTAAATACTAAGGCGGATGTCACACTGCGCCGCATCTCCGGACGGAGGTGCGGAGTTGCATACCTAAAAATTTCGCCGGACGGAGGTGCGGTGCAGTGTGTCGTACCACACGGAATGTATATACAAACGGAGGTACTTGCATACAACGAGCTCCGCGTCTCGCAACGAGACGCGGGGGCAGTGTGACAACCACCTAACAAGGCGAGACAAGGCGCGAGAAACCAAAGGATATTTTAGTATCTATCTATACCTACGAGTCTCGCGTGACACTAACACATCACTAAAAACTAACCGTATTATTGTTAAAATTCACCGATTTTACTCATATTATCAAGCTATTCTTGAAATATTTATCATTAATGTCTATTGCGCTAGAAAGAGACAAAGGCACACATTAGCATATTACGTGTATCTCGCGTGCACACCAAAAACTAGCAGCCGTACTGTTGTTAAAATACTGCCTTCACTATATTTCCTATTTAAATCGAGAAGTTATTTATCCTAGTAATTTTTATATTTAAAACGAATATCAAGAATGAAGAATAGGGTACTTAATAATATCTGAAACAAATTAAGAGCGAGCAATTTTTTAAAAGGGGCGGGGCGCCGCGCGTGCTTTTGGAAACTGCACCTGGTATACGTTCATAAAATTTAAGATTGTTAAAACTAGAATTATTTATTATGTTTACCTATTTATTATGAAAAACGGAGTTTAGACTGATATGTTAAATACATAATATTCTTCTATTGAAATTTCTGTTGTATAATTATTTTGGACTTATTAATTTAATAGTTTTCGAACGTGTTATACTTGTTTCACGCTTTTCCGGGGGTCTACTTTGAAATTCGATGGTCGAACTATGGATCGACATATGTGTGCCATTTTCTTTTTTCGTAATGAAATGAGAGGGACAGAGCTAATAAAGTTAAAATATTCTAAACTTGTAATAAACCCCATATGATGAAATGTCAGTGCTGCGCATCAAAATTAAAAAGCTACTTTGATTTCGATTTCGATTTCTTTATTTCATAAAATAAATACATTATAAGTTAACTTTAAGCTAATTTACACGAATTTATTTTGTCTCACGGAGTGTGTTCACGCAGCAAAATATGCTTGTTCGAACTGCTGAGGTGAAGAATAAATTTTAGGCAAGGCGATGGGAAGCGGCCTCTATGGGCGCTCCGCCACTGCTACCTATTCTTTTCTTTTAATCACAGGAATGGACCAAATTGTTATACCTACCTACTTGTAGATTGCGTAGTTTGTGACGCATACGATAAAAAGTCTGTTGGAGTTCTTTCTGGAGTACGATGCTTCAGACACAATTGCTACGCGAAAAATAACGACGGAGCGCGGACTCGTCTCTTCGATGTCAGTGCCCTATTCCACGAATTTAACTTATAAATTCGAGGCCGGTGACTCACACGAGTCATGCCTCTACAAGCGATTTTTGCTACAAAGCTAATAAAATGCTGCTACTCGCTACGGTGTAGCACTCGTTATTGCTTGTACTCGAATCGAATGAGTTAACTCGTGACGAATTTCTCATATAGGTACTTCACATTTGCGACTGCCGCCCCTTATTTGTCTCCATCTCAAATTAACTTCCAGAGACATCGATGACGACTCAGTACCACTCGCGGTACGGCGCAAATGGGTACCACGAATGCTTGGGCCGCTACCGCCTATGTTCCTGCGCATCCCGCCGGGCACCGACGCGCGGGTCGATCTCAGCCTGGACATGGACGACGATCGCATCGCGACGTTCCTGCAGAACGAGGAGTTCATGGCAGAGTTGCGGTGGAACCAGGAGTTCATGGCTGCGTTGGACAGTGAACAGGGGAAGACCAAGGGGGATGACGAGGCGGATTTCAAGGATCGGCTCAAGAATATGGGAAAACGTGAGTGTGCTTAGTTTTCTTAAGACTTCCCTACACAATGCACAAACATGGACCATCATACAGGACGCAGCTATGGCTTAAAGGGAGAATACCTACTTTCATCACATTCCATCATTTCCACCGCATAGCTGGGTCCTGCCCTGCGGCCATGATGACTCGTTGTGTAGATCGGGGAGCCTTTAAAGTAACTCTATTGAATAATACTTATTCAAACTAAATAAGTAATTTTGTGCGCGAACCAATTACCTACACACAATAGAAGTAAGTATCTATTTAATAAAATTCCAACCTACCGTGTATATGGCATGCGCTCATGCGACTCAAAATGCGGCACATCGCCACTTGTCTTGTATAAGCATTAGCTACATGACGGGTTTTGCAGAGCGTAATAGCGCGGCAGATACATCACGTCGAGAGAACACGAACCTAAAAGTATGAGAATTGTTAAAAAAACAAACCTAACCTACATAATGACATAAAAATTCCAAGTTTACTTAGCTTTATAAACTGTTTTTCTTTCGGAAAACCATTAAGGTAAACGTCCACTGTTTCGGCATGTTAAGCCACTTATGAATTGGTAATTTTTTTGACACATTACTACACATGATATCACTTTGAAACATTTTGTGTGATGAATATTGATATCTTGCCTATTATTTAATGCAATTATAATATAGTTTTTGTTACAATATAACTTTTTTATGAATTTATTTGCAGACCTCGTATTTGAACCCCATTTCGTGATAAAATTTGGCTCTGCTCCTAAGTTTGTGAGTTTGTGACCCCTGTTTCGGCATACATTTTTTGAGTACCTTATAGTACGAGATACGTTTTAAAGAATGTACACCCTCATTTGTTCTTTTATATTGAACACGATTATAGATGAGGTAATTAACATGAATATTCACAAAATCCAAAACTTTTGTTCTTTTTCCGGGGTTTTTTTAATGAAATGTAAGATTAAATACCTTATCCAATAGTACAGGCTCACCTTTTTTGAAAACACACATATAGGTTACCTATCTATATTAACCAAAACCGTTTAAGTTAAATATCTAGGCAACCTTTTGGATGTGGCACGCATCTGTAAACGCTGTTCTGTTTAATAGGGTATAAACTTATCACAGAAAACCGTTGCTGGACATAGGTTTCCCCCAAAGAGTGACACAATAAATCTACCACCTACTTATTGTTTCTTCTGTGTTGATAACAGAGAAAAAACATATGTTTTGATTTTCTACTATTGTTTAACCTAAGACTATCCTAGCGATGATTGCTGAGAGGACGGACTCTCCTTAAATTAATCACTGTTGTGGGCTACATAAGCCCAGCAGCAGTTAAACACGTGTATTTAATTAAAATCATTTACTAACATAACTAGTTGTTTTAAGTTTAAATTGTAACCAAGTTTAAATTTTATGAAATAAACGATGATTTAATTTAAGGAAAAATATGGCAATGTTTATGGGACTTCCACACTTTTAAAAGAGCAATCTTACTGTTTAATGGGGTATAAAGTAACCTTTCATTTAATTTAAAAAAAAAAACGCAAAAATAACAAGGGTCCCGAGATTCAGGTCTCGTAGTCCTGGGATTTACCCAGGTAACACTATTGCATTTTATCAATGTATACATGTTACTTCTTCCAGAATAATATAATAACAAATGAGGTTCCACATTCCCCATACCTTATCTCCTACTTGGAGAAAGATAATCCCGTAAAAATAACAACGGTCCCGGGATAGCAAGTCCCGTAGTCCTGGGATTTACCCAGGCACCACTATTGCAATTTATCAATATACTTATAAAAGTTCTTTGACACTCTTTGGGGGAGGCCTATGTCCAGCAGTGGACGTCTTTCAGATGCTATGATGATGATGAATATCATCATATACGTTACTTCTTCAAGAAGAATATCAAATAACAAATGAGGTTACACATTCCCCATACCTTATCTCCTACTAGAATTGATCTGTGTGTTTATCTACCACTATAGATTTCTCTGTCACGAACTTGGGGAAAAAGTATTAAAAGTAGTAGTCCCTTTCTTTGTGTTACTATTTCTTGGATATTCGCGCAATTAATGACGCAGATCACTTTTAAATTATGGTCAATAACCATTACCTATGCTATATGTAATAAATAAACATAAAAATAAATTACAGGAATCGAGCAAGAAACAAAATTGTGCTGCAAATAAATATGCGATTTCACCTTAAAATTGTACATTTAGGTCACGTTCAAACTCATTTTATGAGAATTCTAGTGAACAAAACATATACCGAATTTAGCTCATAGAAAACGTCATTAAATACATTATCTGTTATTTAGATTGGCATTCACAATTCCTTAAGTATTATTTTAATACAAAGATACAAGGATGTATCTAGAAAGTCCTTTGATTCGTTAGTAACACGAAATAGGGGCCACACGATAAATATAATGACCGCTAGTTCGTGAGTCACCTTATTGCAATTTCATGGGCTCCTATACATAAATATACAATTTTTCCATATTCAATCCATTGTTAAGGAACTTAAAAAAAGCATTGTTAAAAGTTTTATTCAAATGGACTTGCCTTTCCCTTTCAATTTCCTTAAGAAGTCGGAGCGAACACCTTACGTTAACAAGCAGTACGCGCATGCCACACAGCTGTTTTCGGCCGACTGACAGTTTCGAGCGTTGTGTTGCTATTAGTTTAGTCGTTAAAAATGTAGAATTTGATTTTTTGGAAAGAGATTTCAACAGAGATTTTTTACAAATGTATAATTTTGATAAAAAATATTTGAGTTGCTTATTATAAGCGTCAGAAATAAAACTAACGAAATGACGTACTAGCACGAACTTATGGCCCGTTACCTTATTTCGGAAGTTAGTTCGATAGGTTCTAAACTTAGCCCTTTTAACTTACCCTTATCATTATTGCCATCTCAATGTCCACAGTATCGCGCAAGAAGTTCGCACAAATATCGCGCATGTTCTCGCGAGGCGCAGGCGCGTCGCGACGGTCGGGCGGTGCGCGGGCGCCACCGCGCGGGCCGCCTGATAGCTTGTTGCTGCAAGAGGAACATAGCGACGATGAAGAATTCCGGCCCCAGAAGGCGTAACCTACATGTGTATATTGGGACAAAAATAACGTACACCGTCGCGTTTAGACGCCTAGACCTAAGCCGTAGGGCTTAGGTACAACCTAAATACCCTAACCTACAAACAACGCGCGTTTTAAGAGCACCTTGCAAAATTTATCATCTGAAATGAGTGAGGAGTTTATTAAAGGATCCTACTCCAACGAATAGTTGAGTCTCTCTTGTCAGTGACTAAATTAGGAAAGATGTAATAAGCCCTATATTGAATAGTGTCCTTTAAAGTTGATGCACGCTCGACAGCGCTCCGCTGCGCTGCTTTTAAAAAGGTTGCCCATGTGAGCAAATGCTCATATACCTATATTTAGTTTTGCAATTACGGCGACGGTGGTAATGCTGAAAGGTTATGATCTAAACTAGCGCTTCGAATGCGTACTTATTCTTTCTGTAAACAAGTAGGTAATATACGTATAAGTAATAATTCGTATTGTATGTACAGATATATTCTTATCTTATCCACACGAACGGAAGCAGGAACAAAAGTTCAGGAGCTATTCCAGATTCCAGATCTATTCGAGATGTTTGTCCGTGCAAATTTATATCATCAATATATATCAGCTGCTAACTTTTACATGTATAATTTTGAATCTACGGAGAAAATTATTTGGCGCCTTGAGTGACAAAAATAAATTCCTCTTATTTATGTAACTTTAGGCAGCAAAAATATTCTGTTACATTTAGTACCTACTACCTATTAATTTAACGAAAACATCCACATTCCAAATCAGAGCTATAACCAAGAACTTCGAAGTTCGGGTATTTCCATCTCTATCGCACTTACAATACCTACTCGAGTGACAGGGATGCACGTACATACGAACTTCGAGTTTCGATTTTCGTGGTAGCGCCGCAGAATCGAATACGCGCATCAAGCGCTAGTCTAGCAGATACGTAGCGCTACGTATCAAAGGGGGTCTATTCCACTTAGAGTACGAGTATACAATTGAAACCGATTTTGTATTTGTCGCTCAAATACTACAAATTAAATAGCGATTTCTGTTCAAAAAATGGAATGAAATATACCCCAAGGTTTCATAAAGGCATAAGACTGTGCTCTGTTAGATAGAGGTGGCTACGATTGTTATTTGTAAACGGTAAATGAAACTAATGACGATATGGGGAATATTACTGCAAGGCACATTCCCAAAAGAAAGGCTGATAAGGAAATTTTGTATGAATTATCCACATCATAGTTAGATAATGTAAATAACTGGTGTAATAGACGACTCGATAAATAGATTGCTGTCTTTTACCTACGTCTACGAATTTAGATTCCGTTAGCGGTTACTTGTTAGGATCAATTTCTAGTTGCCTATCTCGGTGATCGCTCGGTTCGCCTAGCTACAAATTGCAACGTCGAAATATGCATCGGCTATTATCCCTGCTTCAACCCGCTTGGGTCGCCGCAAGAGTATAGGGTTCGTTCCTAATCCTCTAATGACTTATTCCATAACCTATTAGTTACTTATTTTGTAGCAGAGTAATTTACGAGACCACTAATGAAGTCAGATACGAGTATGTCGAGTATAGCAGAGATCTTGATGAAACGAAATCACCTTAGATACTAGATATTACTATAAAACACTTGTTTTTTTTACTAACGTAGTGTATTTCTAGTCTCCGTTCCAAAGTTAGAATTATGTTATATTTCGATTTTTAAGTTTTGTGACTAAGAATACTAACGTTAGTATTTAGTAGGTAAATTTGTCATGACGCAGCAATAAAATTTTGGAAAAATTCTCTACGTTAATAAGTTTTGCAGAAAGCTACATGAACTCACTTGATAGGTAATTACATTTTATAAGATGCTTCTTGATTGTTTATTAGGCTGTACTGAAATTGGGAGAAATGTTAATACACATGAGAAAGCAGCCCTGCGTGGCCTTAAGGTCTTTGGCTTTGACCACCGTGGACAATCTGAGCTAGGAAAGTTAAAATGTTACGCAATTTAAATAAAAAGTTATTTATATAATAGTTATTTTTATTCGTTTCACACCCAACCCACGAAAGCACATAGCAAACTGAACAGGTCAGTATGGCTTACAGTTGTAGCTGGTAATATATAGCAGTATAGGTTGTAGGTACTTACTCATTATATTGAGGGTGATAGTTTGCAACGAGTTAGGTACTTTCACTTATTATTATTGCTCTGCCCTGATTTGATTTTCTGAATGCCGTGTAACAAGCTAACAACTGCACACAAAGTGCATTTAAGTATCAGGTACTACATATTATGTTTAGTGGTCTAATAACGAGATTAAGTTAATAACGAGATCATATTTTCGCTGGTTTTAAGACTATTAAAGACAATTGTCCGGCTGTACATAGTAAGCGACCACGTTTCAGTGCCATATGTCATCACTGGCAACACACACTGGTCAAAGACTCTCGTCTTGAGACACTGGGGAATATTGGACGAAAAGATGTGCCGTAGCTTCCCGAACACTTACTTACTCCTATAGTAATAAAGACGTGTTCCGATATATTTGGCTACTTTCGATGTAGGTATACATCGAAATGGCGTATCTTGCATTGTTTGTAAACAGAAAATTAATTTTCCAATATAAAGCGATTACACAGTTGAGTGAATGAGGTTACACATGAGAGTAATAGCGTTGAACGAAGAAAATGCTCGTCAGTGGGCGCGACGGTGCGGAACGGGAAAGTCGAAGCGCGCGATGTGAGCGATATGAAGACCACTATATCACGAGTACATACAAGACAACATGATTAACACCTCACCGCGTATTATATGCGTACCGCGAAAACACTCGTTCCGTACAATTTTGATGCGATTGAGAAACATGACAAACGACAGCGACTATTCGAGTTCAACAAAGTTCGGCGATTTTTACCCGACTGCCTCAGAAGGTATGGTATGTACCATGAGTCCAAACGGCTTGATTGATTTTGACATATGAGGTGTCGTTGGATTCCTCTTAACCGTGGGAGTAACACAGGGGTTGACAGGGGGTGACATGCCTTTGGGGATTTTCGTGAAATTCCTCGGTTTCACTTGTTATACTCGTTTATTATGCATGTTTTGTCGCTGTCAACTGTCGCTTGCCACTTTTGTAGAATACGCTCTTACTTTATTTCATTATCATCACATCATACTCCAAATTAAGTTATGGTCAAATTTAGGCACAATCAATATATATATATAACCTCGTCCTTTTCACAGGTTGTTGAAAATATGCCAAAGTAGCCAAATATATCGGAACACGTCTTTATTACTATAGGAGTAAGTAAGTGTTCGGGAAGCTACGGCACATCTTTTCGTCCAATATTCCGCAGTGTCTCAAGACGAGAGTCTTTGACCAGTGTGTGTTGCCAGTGATGACATATGGCACTGAAACGTGGTCGCTTACTATGGGCCTCATAAGAAGGCTCAAAGTCACCCAAAGGGCTATGGAGAGGGCTATGTTGGGAGTTTCTCTGCGTGATCGCATCAGAAATGAGGCTATCCGCAGCAGAACCAAGGTAACCGATATAGCCCTCCGAATCGCTAAACTTAAGTGGCAGTGGGCGGCACATAGCACGTAGAACCGATGGCCGTTAGGGTGGAAAGGTTCTCGAGTGGCGACCACGAACCGGAAGGCGCGGCGTATGGGTAGGCCCCCCGCAAGGTGGACTGATGACCTGGTAAAGGTTGCTGGAGTCCGCTGGATGCGGGTGGCGCAGGACCGGTCACTTTGGCACTCTTTGGGGGAGGCCTTTGTCCAGCAGTGGACGTCTTTCGGCTGATATGATGAAGCAAGTGTTCCGATATATTTGGCTACTTTGGCTGCTACTAACTATGTGATGCTGACTGTATACATAGGTACTGAGAGAGTAGGAAGAGGAACTACGAGGACGTCATTTTTATCAAGTTGTAATCCAGTAGGGTAGTCAATGGTGATCGATGTTTCGTATTTTCTCTTGAAGCGCAAAAGAACATGAGAAGTGTGATACCTTGGCGTACTAATTGTGAAGTTCTCTTTGCACTCGTGTTCATAAAGCTTACCGACGAGCCAACTCAGGCGAACCCAATGGACGATCCAGTGAAAGCCTGACCTCAGCTTGCTCATAGCTGTATCGAATCTCGGGGTCTAATTATAGTTCTTTGTTGCAACTGGTTTTCGCGCTCATTTTTATTACTTGCAATGGGCGAATAATTTATTCCAATTACATTCTGCTAATAAAAGTGAAGCAAAGTGAGTAATTATAATTTACAATATTGCCCGGATACATATAAGTATATTAATTTTGTAAAATTTCTTGTTGTTTTAGATTAAGTGACGGATAATATATATCTCATTGTAGTAGGGAACGAGTTATGACTCAAAACAGTTAGTGAAATGACATAGCTATTCACAATTACCCATCTCGCGGGAAAAGAGCTATTAGTATTGTCCGATTAACTTTAGACTATAACTAGGTAAACCAAAATAGCTACTCCTCGGAGACAAAAAAATATAAGTATAGGTAGCTACACCAGCTACATTTACCTAGTTCGGCTGGTTTAAAAGTGGCTTCAGCGTTAACACAAGCATCAGAGTTATTACGCAAAACAAGTTCCTAAATATATTGAACACGGAATAATTATCCATAATATAAATAAATAAAACAAATAAATATTAGGGGGCAATCTTATACAAAACAAACTAAGTAGCCTCATAGTAAGTTCAATAAGGCTTGTGTTATGGGTACCAGACGATGATATATCTAATAGATATATTCATGCTCATCACAAATATCTTGCTTAATGCCTAGGTACTACTTACCTCATTTTACTGGGGCAAGTCACTTATGCACTTAACTTTTTATGCAGTATAGCAGACGTTGGTTATTTTACTTTACTTGAAATATAAAAACATATTGTAAAAATAGAAAAAAACCTAAAAAAAATACGGTAAACGAAGACACAGTAAGTCGCCCTTTAAATTTCTTGCTCCCGTTGCAATAAGGCCCACCCTGTCTAGGTACCCACGTTATATATGGTAATCGAATTCGTATATACATTTGATAGATATGTAGAGTAAGTACCTCAGCAAAACTGAGCATTTCTAGAAAAGTTTGTTCATTGTTACCACATTTATTAAGTTAGCTTTAATTATTTCTTTTTTGTTAGGTACCAAAATGAATAAACATGAATTAATATGAACATGTTTGGTAGGTAATTAAGATTCTGCTGTCCTTATACTTTCTTAATTATATAGACTCTCAAATCAATGCCTCCGAAATTAATTAAAAAAAATAACTTAATTGACGTGGTAACTGTGCACAAAGTTTTCTAGAAATGCTCACCTATGAACTTGAGTTTTATTCGAAATCCGTTCCTGGGAAAAAAGCGTTCTCCACGTGAAAGCGGTCCAGACCTTTTAATTCGATTGTATCTCTTTTATGTAATGTTACGTAACTACATGGCTTATTCCCATCGCTGCGTAGGTCGGATCGCACGGCTCATATAATTACATCATCATGTCATGGCAGATATTTCAATTAGCAGACGAATACCTATAACAATACTAATGATCGTAATATTCGTAATCAGCCCTATTTAGTAACACAAGTGTTATGATTATGACATCGGCCTCATTTTTGTATCCAATTATATATATGTGGCCAATTATATTAGACTAACCACCACTCTTAGAAAATTGCAAATGGAGATTTAGCAACTTCAAAGGAGTTGAGAACATGGCTTGTAATTTGTTAACAGCTTAACGCTTTGGTGCGATTTATCCCCTGTCCACAAGACAACGATACGGCATTTAGTACTTCCCAGGGCGGTGTTTTATGGTCCTAGGCCGACAACATAACAGCGCTTAGGCCGGGGACGAAATGGAGCTATCCATCTCGCGGCTTCAACGTTTTATCACGTCACGGCGGCTTGTATTGTAAATGTGAACTTGTTTTTCAGGATAAGCATGTCAGTACGTATGTCAAAGAAACAGCGTGCTGCTGCGATATACATGTTGATAAAATTGTGTTGTTAAAATAAATTTCTACTTTACATTAAGGTAAAGGTTCCAGTGCCTGGTTACCAGTTCCAATACTTGGCAAGTTGGAGAGCAATGGTGGTGAATACAAGGGTGTCAATTATTAAAATTGGTGTCAAAGATTGGGACTTTTACCTCACCTCTTTGTAAATTACTGCACAGTTAGTGCCATATAAGTAAATACAAATTGTCAGTTATTAAAAGTACCTACTTTGGAAGTTTTGCAATTCAATTGTGAAAATTTCTTTAAAATATTGCACGTAAACATAAAGACAACATAAAGATATCTATCTCAAGTGGTTTATGGAGAAATTTTCGAAGTCCTCTATATGGTCACCGCGTTGCGCCACGATAAAAATGAATATCTAATGAGTTTCTGTTTAACATTAACATACGTTCGTTCCAGTGGGTACAGTTGGCGCATAAACATGTAGCGTGTTAACTGAACTCAATATTCAAGTTATAAACGTTAAAACTTGCGTTGTTCGCCTTACATATCGGCGGCGAAGGCTGCATCGGTGGGGGCGTGCAACTTCCTATGCATTCAACAATTTGCATACACCGCGCGGCACGAAAGATGCGATCACGTATCAGTTTCATATAACAAGAACCGGACAAGTGCGAGCAAGGTTGTGCGGATACGGGTGCAGTGCTTGATTCACTTTCGCGAATTCACATTATTATTTATTTATTTTATAATATTTCATATTTTCTTTGTAATATTATCATATTTACTTACCTCGTTCATCATGGAAATAATCAACGGAAATAGGACAAATAGAAAGTTTTATGATTTGATTACAGTTACTTTATGTAATAGATATATTTTCACACTCATTTTTGTTTCAAATAAAAGGGAAATCTTTCCAAAGTAATGAAAGAGAAGAGGTTTTTGCATATTAATTTAAGAATGGTTTTGTCTACCTACACACAAAGTATTCGCGCGGCATGGCACAGGTTTACCGAAATCCAGCTCGAAGGACCAATTTTAAATCGCACGCGTTGATGTCGTTTTCAATGTTCCGACAAGATAATTAATACGCTTATATATTTTTAAATAAACAAATAAATATTAGGGGACAACCTTACACAAATCGGACTAGCCCCATAGTAAGCTCAATATTAAGGCTTGCGTTATGCTTATGAGTACTAGACGACGATATATTTAAAAGAAATAAACATGTTATTTAACATAGAAAACATCCAAGACTCCGAAATAAACATGTTACATGCTCATCGCACCAATATTCGCCCTTAACGGAATTAGAACCCAGGACCAGGAACCTTCAGCTTCGTCGGCAAAGCGTCACTACCCACTAGGTTTACCGTCCGGTTTAACATACTAAACAAAAAAAAACCGGGTCTCTTGGAGTGCCGGCAGAAGTGAAAACTTCAATAATTTTAATTTTGAGAAGAAGATTCGACAGAAAAGAAATTCCCAATGCACGTAAAAATGCAATAGCTAATAATACTACGTCATCTTCAACCATTTTCAAAAATTACTGAAAATTACTACACGTCGACGTGGTTAGGAACGAAACTATTTGACTGGGTGCGGATACGTTCGCAAGAAACCGTACGGTGTAGAACGTGTGCGTCGACATCCTGTCGGCCGCGAACGGCAGTTACCGCCCGATCGTATGCGTCGACGTGCTGCCGGACACGATCGGTTGTCGCCGCATCCGTTCGTATTTTTTCCGATCCGATCCGATGCGGGCCGTTTGGTGGAAATGTAGTGCTTAAATCTTACGGTCACGTGACCTCCTACGCTCCTACACCTACAAGGCTATCACGCGACGCCACGCGAGCTCTCTCGATTTTTCTCACACTATCCGTCTCTCTCTAATTAGAACACTTAGAACAAGAGGTAAGTATAGTGCGAGAAAAATCGAGAGTATGTCGCGGCCGTTCCATGATAGACGTGCTGCTGTGGCGAGTTTAACAATTTTTCCCCATCCCAAAATGAGCACAGCGCCGCTAAAGAAGTTTTCACTTCAAAAAACATGTGTAGGTACTTGTAGGATTAAGTAGGTAGGTAGATACTATACCTACTCATGCTGGTGATTTGTAATTAGAATTCTAGGCCGAAATTTAATTGAGCGAACAATTTTGGTAAGTAATGCAAATGCTGCAACAGTTACTTTACGTCCATTAAGTAAATCAGTCAAAACTTTACATTATAACTGCATCTCACATTACCTAAAAATTGGACAAACAATAAATTAAGTGTTACTTAAAAAAGTAACGAGCTGGATAATTTTAGACAATCTTAGATCTCTTGTGAATTGAACCTCAATAATGATGCAATGCTAAAGCTTATCTGTAACAAATCTACGCTAGAAAAGTGGGTGCCTGGTGCTGCGGCGTCGTCGCCGGCGCGGGCGCGAGCTGCAGCGCCTGCAGTGCGCCCGCGCCGGCATAGCGCACGTGCGCGTCAGCGTCACACATCACGGACACCCAGAAATTCGCTTAGTTAGTCCTCAGACTCTGTGCCACTCGCACGCATGGAGCTCTAGCATATCCCGCGCACGGTGACTGTGACAACCGGTGATGCCCGCACGGGCCTAGCAGTGCTCTTATCAAACTTCCACTCGTGTCCCAAACATCCCCAGTGCCCACCTTATATTTATGTGAGTATCCTTTTTTACTGATTTGGATAATAGCTCGCGCGTCGGGTCCTGCTCCGGGCTAAATAAGTTAAACGATCGGCACTGAACCTCTTGTTCACCTTGGACGATGGACTTTTTTGCTGGAAGGACCTTTTTATCAATTTACCTATCTACATACCTATACTGGCATGGTAAGTACCTATAGTCTCGACGAATTAATTATTCGCCTAAACAGTAGGTACAGAAAATCAGCTCTAGCAAGTTTGAATTAAATTTTCACGAAATATGTCGAGCAGTATAACATACCTTACAAATATTTTGCCGTGCTGGTTGACATGAGTAAGTATGAACACGATATTTAATTAAATTATACAACTAACGCTTCACGTAGATAAATACAGTAGGCGATTTAGCCATTAATGCTCGCCCATTTATGGATGCAGTGGGCATTATCCAGGACCGGTAGCTACCGTACCGTAGCTTAGCCAGCCTATCCAAGGGCCACGGAGCTATTACCTGAACAACTTTACTTTCATTTACATAATGCGCCCGTATTTTATATTGCTCGTTTAGTGTGTTCAAAGTACTCACATGTCAAATGAGCAAATTAGAGGCAATCTTACAATACTCCCTTATCTGTAGATACTAGTCATACAACATAGCTTAACAATAAAATAATATAATGACCAACAAGACAAAAACTCTAAGCGTTCGCGCTCATATTTTCACAATGATTATTTATTTACAGATGAAAATATCACTCTACAAAACTAAAATAACTACCTACTTATGAATTATTAAATGATAAACGGC
This sequence comes from Epinotia bilunana, assembly GCA_947049275.1. Taxonomy (NCBI): domain Eukaryota; kingdom Metazoa; phylum Arthropoda; class Insecta; order Lepidoptera; family Tortricidae; genus Epinotia; species Epinotia bilunana. The sequence continues at coordinate 15,219,038 of OX346264.1, forward strand.
GTTCTCTATTTGACAGTACTTATAGCAGAGTTGAATCAGATAACTCGAAACTCAATATGTATTTATTCCGCAAGTTTAAGGACCAAAGGGGCACTATAACCTATTTTAACAAGGCTGTGTTCTATTCACAGATACAAATTAAATACATACCCCATGTACCTACGTTCTTGCAATGTGTTTTTCACTACTTCAGAAATCTTGAAAAACTAATTAAAATCTGCTGAAAGCTAGTTTTCTGATCCCGACTTCGTTCGTGTATAACTCGTAGATCACAACTCCCATATTGCCCTTTCACCCCCTTAGAAGATGATATATAATACAACACAAATACACTTTAATTGCAAACCTCAAAAAATAACACAGTACAGAACATAAAGCTTAAAGTAGGGGTAAAAACTGGCGGTCTTAGCGCTAAAGAGCGATCTTTTTCCAGACAACCTTTTGGGGTGATTTACAGGATAATCATCTGTATAAGTTCGGTGGTTTAACCGTGAAAAGGTAACTATTTATTTATTTAATCGTATGGCATACATTATTTTGGCCTTTCAGGTAACTATAACTGATTTACACGCATTTATAATATAATATTTAGTATCTAGATATGGATTGACACAAGAATACAATTTTGCTCCCGGACTTTCCCGCCTGTGACATATACGCACTCCTACCCTACCATTTCCAAGATCAAGGGGTCAATTTGCGGAATACGCGAAGCATTCCAATATGATTTCAATTGGAATACGTTGATAAAGCATCTAATAAGCAATCGAGTTAGGGCTAAAGTTGATCATTTAAATGTACCGATACCGTCCGAAGAGGATGATGATGAACGTGACGCTAAACAAAAACATGGAAATATGTTACAACAATCCATGGATACATTCGTGCTGAACGTAGGTATTATAAATAAACATGAAACGCGATCTCAATAAAACCGGAGATTTCTTTATCTGACTTGGTCAGGTAGGGACCTAAGTCAGAAATTCTACTTCATTATTGGTCAGGAGCAAGCAAGACCCGAAGCAGATGGTAAATCAAGGAGCGGGACCTATTAGGCATTGGCAGAACTATTAAACATTAAAAGTAATAGGTACTCATTTTGAAATGCAGGGTCTTAAATCTATTTCATGACAGGTTATTTTTCCATTGATCGTAGACATATTTCAAAACTATATTAGCCTGCAGCCCGCATCTCTGCGGTAAATCAAAGGGTTTACGGCTCGGCCACATCGCTTCGGACTAAAGTCTGGATGATAATAAACGAATAGGATGTTATAAATTAAATCTCGCCGCATAATATTCGTACAGCCGTTGAATGTTTTTGTACACTTTCCTTGATTTACGCTTTTACACTAAACTGCCAAGAATTGTCTTGGCAGTTTAGTGTAAAAGCGTAAATCAATGAAAGTGTACAAAAACATTCACACGAACAATATCACAACGTCTACTAAAACTGTCGGTTAACTCACCGATGTAGTACTTCAAGAGATCGCGTAACTAATTACTAAATAATCGTTAACTTTATAGTAGCGAATATACGAATATAAAATCTATCATTATTCGGCATTCTAAGTTTATTCCCTAGTACCAGTATTAGGCAAGAAAGTTAATTAAATAAAAATAAAAATAATAAATGTCCATTATGGAGCGTTTGCACATGCATAAGCAATCAGAAGGGAAAGTCACTTTATTCAAAATCGACTTGCAATACGAAGTATTCGTTTTAATTATAGTCGTATTACGTGATATCTAGCCGTTTTACGTGGTTTTCTAATAGGTTGTAATAGGCAGGTGCCGTCATTAATACTCGTAATTCGATTTCTCATGAAATTTAATTGATTGAAATGTTGGTAAGTCCAATTAAGTATCTATAGGTGGCAAGCCTTACCAGGTTTTTTTTTCCCATAATTTTTTCATGCAGTGATAAGTGACACTAGGTAAGCTATGTAAAATGAAATAAGTAAGAAAATATATGCGTTTACAAGCTATACCTTGAAAAACTATAGGCCAAAAACAACGTAGGCAAAGTAGCATTGCCTGTCTGTTTTGCCTTTTAGGCCTTTACAGATACAGATTTGAATTTCGGAATTATTTTAAGTATTGGAAGATCTGGGCAAGTCCACAGATTAACGTGTATAAGCAAAACCTCAAAATTCCAGACTAAATACTGGTGTGGTGTTTAATTTTCTAATAACTGCGTAATATGCGTTTATTATACGATTTACACAGACTGACTATATAACTTCACATTCGTAACATGAAACAATTCCTGCTCTATAATTACAAATAGGTAGTATGCTAGCCAGTGCTAAATTGCCAGTAAGTAACTAAGTAGTTCTACTAGCGTTTCAGCTGATTCAAGTTTCCTTGTCGCATTGTCAACCAGTACTCTTTTTAACAGACTTCAAAAAGAAGGAGGAGGTTCTCAATTCGTTTGTATTTTTTTTTTCAATGTTTGTTACCTCAGAACTCCTTCATTGATGAGCCGATTCATATTTTTTTTTTTTTTGTAAGTATATGCTTCCAGGTTTTTTTTAAAATTCAATTGGATGATGGGATCCATGAGGAATTGAGGGAACTCCTCAATTATATTAGGCACGCGTGTAGTGAGTTTGGTATTTTCTATTATAACTCTTGTATTTACATCCGGAAATCATAAATTGGTGGAGTGGAATTGATGATGAAGACCACAGATGACTTATGGAATTCCTCAATTATGTACTTAAAAGTACAAAAGTATATCACAGATTCTGATAAGATTCCGTTGAAATAGCAACTAATGAAGTGCCAAGGGTGATCCTTGTGGAATTGACGGAAGTCCTCAAATATTATCGGGTCACATACAGCGATTAGGTTTTTTTCTATAATAATCAACGCATTTGCTCTCGGAAATCAGTTCATGAGGTAAATTGGAAAAGAAATGTTCTCATGGCTTGGCGGAGTACTAAATTGAAGTCGGTTAAAACTTTGTTTTTAAAGTAAATTATCCATATAATCAGATTATCATTTTTAGATTATTATTTTAGTTTCCAGGTATTCTACAAAACAGTCTCAAATGCTTATTCCAAAGCTACAGTGTAATAAAACCAGGAAAACAGACTGAAAGTGGTGAATGTAGGTACGATATAGAACTATCGTCTTCTATGACTTCAAGAGCCAAGCATTAAATAAACGAATACCGACTAGATCTTTTTACGTAATCAGACAAAAAGTACCAGCCAAATAATCGCGGTGAAAACGGTTCGCAACCCATGGTAACATGTGAAGTGTAATTTTTCACCGTTCCAAATATTACATCATAAATCGGTCAACTATAGCAGAGTTTAGTTTGAATTGCCTTCTTGGAACCATTTCCGTTATACGTATTTACTTAGCAGTTAACCTTGAGAGTAAAATTACCCATTTCGCATTAGTATTTTTCGTTTATGCGGAGAAAATACAAAACACGTAGGTATGGTAAAGCTAAAATACTTACATACAATGAAACGTATTTTTAGCAGTTGAGTGTAATGACCATAACAACGCTATACCTTTTCCCGCCGGGAGACTCGTAAGCGACTCTATACTCCATACATGTACAGGGGACCGATTTTTGACTTACGAGCGCTCCACTCTTCCACTCAAAAACTGACAAAAATTATGAATAATGCTATTTTGAAATAGCGATAGAAAATTGAAAAACGAGTGGTATTGACCACTCCTATTCAATTCTATTGGTAGAAAGTAAGTGCCTCTGCCATTTTAACACTATAAACGTATTTACTTATATCTGATTTATTTACGAGCGCTCGAAAGTCAAAAATCGGTCCCCAGGGCGTCCCACGCCTGTGCCACATAGAGGAAAAGTACCTTATATGTTGTAGATGGAAGATTTTACTAAAAGAAGACATTATTTTAATTTAAAAAACAATTTAAACTGCATTCATAGATTTATTACAACATACAACTGACATTATCATTTTAAAGTACCTATTAGGTAGTAATGAATCAGTACCCACTGTATACTTATATGATGTTTGATGTATTATATACTATACAAGGTGTTTGATAGAGTCCACACATTTGTTTTATTGTGGTGTGTAAGGTTAAGGTTCTATTAGCGTTAATAGTACATTACTTACCAAGGGCTGTAAAAGAAAGAAAGCCTGAAATCGCAGGTATTTGTGACCCGAGCCGCAGGCGAGGGTTGTAAATATGCGATAGAGGGCCTTATTTTTTACTGCCCGTGGTGAGTACACAATTTTACGTCTTCACCTGGCCCCAATGCGAGTCGTACCGTACCCAAGGGGTAAAACGGGACCCTATTACTAAGACTCCGCAGTCCGTCCGTCTGTCTGCCTGCCTGTCTGTCCGTCTGTCAAGAGGTTGTATCTCATGAACAGTGATAGTTGACAGTTGAAATTTTCACAGATGATGTATTTCTGTGGCCGCTATAACATACCGCCGCTATAACAAGCCGATTCCCACCAAATGTTAGCAAATCTTTTTAGGCAAGCTTATACTTATATACTCTAAACTCCTTCATAACTTTTTTGTTCCGGGTTGCCCATCGAAAATTGTCACGCGCCGCCACTGGTGCTTAGATATTAACGCATGTGTTGTATTCGTAGGTACTTAGTGTTGATCCGAAAAGTAAACAGGGTTTTAGCTCTACTTTTACTCATTGTCATTATCATCATGCTGAGTAGGTACCTAAGTAGCTCTCCTCTCGACATTTTCTATTCACGTCTCATAATAATTAACTTCAAATGTAAAGTTGCAAAGCCATCAGCGCTTGTATTCTTTTTCTACCTAGTTTGCTTACTAGACGCAGTTATTTTTATTGTAAAAGTAGGTAAATAGTTTTTTCAGAGGTTACAAGATGCACAAGCCACTCTTGCCAGTGAGATTTAGCCACAAAAGGCGGCCAAGTGCGTGTCGGGCCACGCGCAGGGTAGGGTTCCGTAGTTGCCCGTCTGTCACAGAATGCGGACTTAAAATAATACGTAAAATAATTACGAAAATTTCCAAACAGCATCAAGCCGCACATCACAACTAGCCGCGCGCGCAAGAAGCACCGTGCCGTAAGTCCGCCTAAGTTTTAGCATTGCCACGGGTGGGGGGCATGACGCTGGGCAGGTCTTTTGCGCGCATTTCTTACCAGTTATAGTTATGCCTTCTACTCGTTAACTAGTTATGTCTACTTAACTGTGATAGTTTTCCTTTGAAATTCATTATACAAAGTGTAACAAAAATGGGGTATGAACCGATCAAGGGCTTAACAGGTATCGTGTTCTGATAAGAAAAAACAGAAAAAAAAAATTTTTTGACCGATTTTTTTTACATATCTATGGAACCTGTCGCCCCAGTCGGCTTACGCTCCACACTAAGGTAAAAAAAAATCGCGTCAAAAATTTTTTTTTTTGTTTTTTCTTATCAGAACACAATACTCGTAATACTTTTATTTTGGTACATCCTGTATGTAATACTGCCACGAATTTTTTCACGTTCCCAGTAGTAGCCATTTAGCCGGCAGGGGGGGGTTAGACATGAACGAAAATTAGGGCTTTAAATCCCATTATCTCGCAAACGCATAACTGAGTTCAAAAATAGTTTTAGAAAACCCATAATATTTTTGAACAAGCTCTTCAATGATACCCCACACTATAGGTTTAACGAGAAAAAAAAATACTGAGCTAAGCCGAAGACGGACAGACAGACAGACGGACGGATATGGCGAAACTATAAGGGTTCCTTGTTGACTACGGAACGCTAAAAAGGGGTTATATTTTGTCTGTGCTTGCCGCTAATAGTGTACGTCCTAGTTACCGCAAAAATAGCAATTAGTCTATCTAATGTCTTCAATCTTCATTTGTGTAGGTAAGTATATGAGTAAGTATTCGGTCGGCGAAGACATCATTTTACATTAGTAGATGTAATATATCTAGGAAATGTACTAACCTATCGATTTAAACTCATCTTAAACGTCTTCTATCAATTACAATAGATCGTATCGATGTCGGTAAGCACGTTGATCAGGATATTTATGTTTAGGCAGATCACGATTTAGTGTACCTACCTATAATAATGGTCGCTGTTCACGTTGATCGAATTGATCCAAGCGGTTTAATTTCGATATAAGCAGGCACTTACGGGTATAACATTTTGATGCATGCATCTGTTCGAACGACGGTTTAACGAATTACGTTCATGTTAACCGACTATTTCGCGTTTCTACGAGTATCAAAACCTCACACACGTGCAGACATGTATTCAGTAATAACGCCAAATCTCAGAGATTAGCCTCAATGACTGATGCAAGTGAAGCCTTATTGAATAATTGCTCGCAACGTAAGAATGTGACGTGGTATCAACTCGCACTGGACCTGAACACTCTCAGCGCAATCAGTTCAGCCGAGTTTCACCCGGAGTATTCGTGCTGTTACTTTTACAACGCGCGGGCGAACACGAACAACGCTCTGTTTCCCTAAGTCTCATTGTGTCTGTATCATGCTTAGGAAAACTTTGACTTTCCACTCATAGATGACACCTTAGCGCGCGTAAACTATGCATTTAACTCAAGAAAGTCTGCTTCATGGGGCGTCGAGTTTATGCATTGGTAGCGATATTCAAATGTGGATTACTTTTCATCATATTCTAATGCATATAAAAAGATGTCGTGTAGCTTCAGTGCATAAGTAGTAAGTTCAGTTGCACCAAACCGTCTGTAATCGAAACCGCTAAAATCTGAATGTAGGTATGGAAAGTTTGACAAGTTTTTATAGAATGAAAACTGCTGGTGCTATATTCAAAGTTGATCGGCCTGTAGGTACCTACTTAATCAAATCATAAGCTGGTGCAACCCGCCCCAAGTCAAATTAACGTAACAATATTGGAGCATTTTTAGGGTGCCGTAGTCGACTAGGAACCCTTATAGTTTCGCTTTGTCTGTCCGTCCGTCCGCGGATAATATCAGTAACCGTTAGCACTAGAAAGCTGAAATTTGGTACTAATATGTATATCAATCACGCCGACAAAGTGGTAAAATAAAAATTGTAAATTATTTTTTATTAGGGTACCTCCCCTATACGTAACGTGGGGAGTGTTTTTTTTTTCATTTCAACCCTAAGTTGTGATATATTTTTGGATAGGTATTTAAAAATGAATGCGGGTTTGCTAAAATATTTTTTTGATAATGTTAATATTTTCGGAGATAATCGCTCCAGAAGTAAAAAAAATGTGTCCCCCCCTCTAACTTTTGAAACATAAATGAAAAAAAATTCAAAAGTAGAACTTTATAAAAACTTTCTAAGAAAATTATTTTGAACTTAATAGATTGAATAGTTTTTGAAAAAAAATACAAAATAATTTCTGAACTAAGTTTGTAATTTAACCGTATAAGCAGGTTTTTATTGTACCTGTAATTTCTACAAAATCACAATGAAATGACGTTCTTTCAAATAAAGTAAAAAAACGGTGAAAATCGGTTCACGCAATAAAGAATTATCCCATAAAAATCATCTTCCATACTTTAAGCTCGCGCGCAATAGTTTACTTAATTTGTCGATAGATGTCGCTGTACGCGGAACGCACATTATACATGGCGCTGTTAAGTTTTTTCCTGATTTAGGTCGAAAAGTATTGCTTGTATTGTGTGTGTCTATGTGTATAATACATGGTCGATTTGATTTGGGAATTTGAACTCTCTTGCTCATACATTCGGTTCACGGAACGGGCTACGGAACCCTACACTGAGCGTGGCCCGACACGCTCTTGGCCGGTTTTTTTGATGCTTAAGATGGTTAAAGTATAGAAAACAATAATTAAATAGTGTGTAAAGTGACAAAGTTTTTAATACTTCCAGGGACCTTTGTGGCTTACCTTATTTACATACATACTTAATACCAGTTTGAGTGTTCTTTGAAGTCGGACATGTTCCGGGAGACGTTATGTTTACTTTCTTATAAATGCGTGAAATCATAAGTACTTACAAGCAAATGGACCACACACGCTTTTGTAATAGGCACCATAATACCTAACATTACGGTACTTTAACGTAGTAACACGTCGAACACAACATGAAATTCGTTTTCGCGTACCTATCTAGGACGTTGTAAATTTGTAACAGACAAAACAAATAAATTGGCAACATACAGTGTAAAACAGTCGCTGCACGCGAAGATTTGGAAGTGATTTAAGATAACATTACGGTGTACCGTTGGGAGATGGTTTGCCTGTGCGATGTCGGCTCCGCACCGTTACTTTAGCGCCAAATCAGCCCACAATGCGATCTGTATACTTTGATTCGGATAATAAGTTTTAGAGTCACGATCCGGTTCCGTGAACCTGTCTACGTAATCTCTCGCCTGGATTAGAGGCTTCCTTATACGGACCGAGATGCATATTATTTTGCATCAGACGTATCGTTAAGACAGATTGTGGCTATGAATTATATGTATTAAAACTTCCAACTTCGCGTCAAATACTTCTGTATTCTATAGATTTTAGAAACGGTTGCCTGTATGTAAACACGTACCTATTCTATAATGCACGAGAAAATAAACTACCTGCTTCCTTATAGCTTCCCGGTTTAGACATACAATGCAATGATGGATATTAAATCAAGTGGATATACTGTTATGGTGGATAAATTGAGTTAATTTTCCTATTAGACCGCTGTCAGGATTAATACCTATCGTGATATTAATATTATGATATAGATTTTTATCTACGTTAGAGTATTGCAATGGCAATAGATCGGTGGAAATAAATTTTTGAATACATTCGAAAATAAGTACAGTCAGCTATGGAAAAACGGAAGCATAGATAAGAGGGGTGCATATAATAGTCTACTTATATCAGCTAACTAGCAGTTTAAGTAAAACCTGCTGATGAACGTACAGGTAAATATGGGACTGGGACACACATAAATATAAGATATAATTAAAAATGTATACAAAATACGTACGACAATAGAGATTCGTAAATGGGTTCGTAAATGTACCTACTAGAATAAGTTTTTAGTATCTTTGGTAAATCAAATAAGATAAAATGGTGTATTAGGCAAAAATGTTACCTAAGTACTTCTATTTTAGTGATAATAGATTCTGTATTTTTCTTTTTCACTACTTTGGTAGTGAACACGCTTTTGTAGCGGACTGTACTAACGAGATGTGTATCTTAATCTGCACTTATAATAAGTATCTGAATAATAAAAAAAACAGCCAGTATGATTTCAAACATTGTTCTGTCACGAAGGATCTCAGCTTCCCATGATCGGAAGAACATGATACATTTTTGGGGGGGGAGCACATGACTCGAACAAAAATTTGGGCTTTAAAGCCTAATATCTCCCAAACGAATCACTAATTTAAAAAATCGTTTTAAGAAACCCATAATATTTTTGAACAAGCTATCCAACGATAGCCCACACTATGGGTTTAACGAGGAAGAAAATACATCCCTACTTTAGGTGTAGGGGAGGAACCCCAAAAAAATATATTTTCACGATTTTATTCTTCTGTTTTGTCGGCGAGATTGATTTATATACCCATGCCGAATTACAGTTTTATTAGTAGTAATGGTTACTGAGCTAAGCCGAAGACGGACGGACGGCTAAACGGACATGGCGAAACTATAAGGGTTCCTTGTTGACTACGGAACCCTAAAAATGATAGGTACATTGTCAAGTACCTGTTTCACCATTTTGCCATTATATCTTAACTATCGCGGATTGGCAGTTAACTCTAGACCAAGAAACTAAACGTTGATTAATATTGCGCCTGGAAAATGCAGGCGGAAATTTCATAGTGACTGAACTCGTAGGAGTGATGGTGAGTGTCAATCACACGTCGTGGATAAAGCGGTGTTAGCATCAGGCAGGCAGGCAAAGTAAGTATCGGCTTGTGCCTTGGGGATGGGAATTAATACGTTCGTTGCCCTGCGTCCGACGTCGCGCCGAGCCCTGCGCCACACCGTGTTTATATCCAACCTATCCCCACACCCGTATTCAATTGCACACCCATTATAACGTCTAATCTTATGGCTGTCTCGTTAGAGGCCTGTAAAGACGATTATACCATTTATACTAAGTGAAATAATGATAATTGTCGTGAGCCGCGAAGTACTTTTATTTATGGAAAATAGAATAGGTATGTATGTAGGTAATAGCAGGTAACTACAATAAATACAGGGATAGAAAAAATGCGCGACTGACATGGTATATAGGTATGTGCAACTGTGTGGGTGGCATTTTGAAAGTCCTAATTCAGCCTATGCATGAGGCCTTGGATTTAAGCATTGTATTCAATTTGACCTCTTAATAAAATGCTAATAATATCTTGATAAGTAGGTAGTCAACTTGCAATTTCGTTCCAACATCTGCAACAACTTTCTGTGGCATTTAATATGACTACCTACTTATATTATAATAAGTATAATAACGCCTATTAAGTAGGTAGCCAGAAGTGAAATTCTACTAAATTAGCCATCTGTTCGAGTCCTGTGAAAGGACTCCTATTTTCCTGTTTGACCGCTATGGACAAAGGACATGAGCGAATACGTGACTCCCGACTGTAGGCACGTCTCAGCCATGCCATCCTTTGTTATGTAAAATAAAATAACAAAGAATACGAAATCGGCAATGTTAGGATCCCTAGGTGTGCCAGACGACCGGCGAACCGGTTTGACCGGGAGATTCTTTGTTTGGTTATCGCGGAGTCGAGACGTCGCCGTCGTCGCGACTCGAACTGACATCGCACCGAGGCGTGACTGACGCGCACGTTTATCGGTTTTCAGAGGGAGCCGGTCGGATGTGCTCGCTGCGAGGGTCGGGCCGCTGAGCCCCGCGCGGGCTGATGGCGGCCCCGGGTGTGCTCGCGCTGCTGGCGGCCGCCGCGCTGGCCGCGCTGGCGCAGCCGGCGCTCGCCGCGCGCTTCGGGGACCGACTCGCGCCGCGCGTGCCCACCTACACGCCGCGCCACGCGCTGCACGACCGCCACGCCCCGAGCGCCGAGTACGACGAGTACGACCAGGAGTATGACGATCAAGTCATTTCTGCAGAAGAAGAGGCTCCTTCCGAAACGGAACCCCCGCCGCGCCGGCCCGCCCGCACTGAGGCTCACCGCCTCGAAATGAGCACTGAATATTTCGTAGTGCCCCAACGAACTTCATCGTCGCCGCCGCCGCCGACGCCGTCGCGGCCTTTTGTACCATCAACCTCGCACCGTCCATTAAACACGACAGTGATTGTGCACACGGCACGTATATCGACGGGAGCTCTTCGCCAGGAATCCTGGGCGGTGCCGATTCTAGCTCTGGCCTGTGTGTGCATGGCGATGATTGCCGGATTCGAAGCATTCGTCGTTTGGGGAGCGAGCCGTACGGCGCCCAGCCGCCGCCACCTGCTGCTCGGTCAAACGTTGCTGTTTGGTCTGTTCACCTGCGCCGCTTCAGCTGCACTCTACGTCGCCACTCCCACTGTGTTTACTTGCGGCGCCGTGCGTTTCGGGACTGGAGTCGCATACGTAATCGTATTCGCGTCGTTACTTGTGAAGTGTGTATTTTTGCTAAGCCTGAACGGTGGGGTTTATCTGCCGGCAGCTTACCAGGGACTTCTGTTGTTTTTCGCGGTTATGATTCAAGTGGCAATAGGCGCGCAGTGGCTCGGTGGATCGCCCCCACGAGTGATGGCCGGCGCGGGCAGATGTGACACGCAGTTATCGGACTTGTTGATGTCGTTGTGCTACGCGGCGTTTCTGATCGCGGTGGTATGCGGCGTGGCGCTGCGTTCACGCGGCATCCGGGACAACTACCGCGAGGCGACACATATCGCGGGCGCGGGCGGCGCGACGGCCGCGGTGTGGGTGTGCTGGGTGGCGGCGGCGCTGGGCGCGCCCGAGCGGCATCGCGACGCGTGTGTGGCGGCCGGACTACTGGCGACGTGCGCTGTGGTGTTCGCGCTGATGTTCGCGCCGAAGGGCCGGCGGCTGGCGGCGCTGGGCCGCGAGGGCCGCTGGGACGCGGACCGCGACGAGGGCCTCAGCTCGCTGGGCGCCGGCGGCTCCGGCTACTCGCCCTCCTTCTTCCACTTCAAGCCCGTCAAGTACGGCATGGTGACGGCCGCGGCGCCGCTGCCCGCGCCGCCGGCGCTAGATCGCAAGGAGCCGCCCGCTCAGCCAGCCGGTTAGTTAAGTATCTAAAGTGCGCTAATAGTAAGAACTAGCGCTTCCACGCACCGAGATGTGATCGCAATATGCCGCATTCTGTTCGCAGATCTGTACGGAGCAATGTTCGCGAGCTCGCCGCACATGCATGCGCGTCCCCTGTGCCCCCCGCCGCACTACCCTCTGCACCCTCTAATGCACTACCACTACCCGCCTTATCACTACATGTTGCCGCCAGGTAGGTATTACAACTGCACCGCTCTGATTATTTTTTTCATTTACATTGTATTTTCTACACCTTACAACAAACTTATATTACCTTCCTACTTACACCACTCACTCACGCTATAATTCTACTCCAGGAAAAATACGGTTTTGAAAAACATTAATTTATAACAGCGTTTTTTTTTGTTGATTTCAATTTAAAATGTTATTTTAACAGGTTTTATTCAAGAATCCGACAAACTTTCAACCCGGAAGTAATTACGTATATAGAGTTAAGGCGGTGCATTGGAAATTATAGCGTGCTTTGAAACGCCGTTCTGACTAGATTAAGAAACAAGAAGGTCTGATTTTCAGATATATGATTCTTGACTATATGACTGTTTTTCTGATTTTACCGATACATGATTGCTTAAAATTACCTCGATAGAAAAAAAAACCAAAGTTGGGTCTGAATTTTCCTTTCTTACTCAGCCTACTCAATCAATAGGTACATTATTTTACGACACAATCAAGTTAATGCAATAGTATTTTATCTCATCTAAAATCTCACTTTATGAAATTTAAATAAAACTTCTCTAAGTTAGGTATTTATCGAAATTTGTCCAAATGAGCCATTCCCAAAGAGTGTTACATCTCTTTTTCTCGTGCGCAAAAGGCATAAGCGTGTCTTTGTCTAGGGGGCGTGTTCGACTCGTATCAAGGCATCCCCTTAAATGAAGCATGCATTGTGTTTTTGTGTGATTTATCGTGAATATTATAGAGCAAATGTAAATGAACCGAAATAGAGACAAAAATATTTTTTAATTTTTTTCTGACTTCTCTTATTTATTATTTATTATTATATTTATTTATTACTAGTACGGATCCCTTGGTAGTAGGGTTGCCAACTATTATTGGGGGAGATATAGTATTTTCCATAAAAAACGACAAAAAAATAGTACTTGGCTGGGCATTGTTGCTATTTATAAAATCTCGACAATTTGAAGCACTTCGTAAGGTCCCTCAAAATATAGTATTGTTGCGTACTATATATTTCTTCAACAGTATATAGTACAAAGAGTCAAAATATAGTACAATACTATATAATATAGTACGGTTTGCAACCCTACTTGGTAGATACGATTCGCACACGAGGCCTGTTCTGTACTAGTGCATTTCCAGTTCAACTTGTATAACTCTGGTCACTACTAAACCCACATAAAATATAAGTACAAGGTACGTACGGCAAAATGTCAAGTCTAAATTTAAACTAAGTACGAGTATGCATCATCAACAATGTTTATTATTAGGTCACCATAGAACCCTGTCATAATAACAAAAATAGCTCGAACGAAATCATACCGACTTGTCATGGGTGTCTCAACAATTGCCGGTGTCGACCGTAGGTACATCTGTAAACAAAAGCCTGCTCCCGAAAACCATCACCACCATCAAAAATAAATCGCAACGGGTGCTCAGAAATATGTGAACACAATAGTTACCTACGGCCGGCCGTGTTCAGGTGTTTGCGAACACATTGTTTGCTACGATACCTTACGCCTCACCTTGTTAACAGGTTTCCGATAAGGGGTGATTCTCAAGAAAAAAATAACATTGTTCCAAACATTGGTTTCAAATGCCGTCCTTACCATCAGCTATAGGTATTAACCGCGAAGTGCATTGTCCAAGCGGGGTCAATGTTACAAATTCGGTATCCAAATACCTATGTCCAGCAGTGGTCGTCTTTCAGCTGCTATGATAATGATAATGATGATGATGGTACCTATATTTATTGCGAGTCTAATTCTAATGAAACACATGTAATGTATAATTCGACGACCGCTTTAGCTTAGTTGGTAGTGACCCTGCCTACGAAGCAAGAGGTCCTGGGTTCGAATCCCGGTAAGGGCATTTATTTGTGTGATGAGCACGAATATTTGTTCCTGAGTCATGGATGTTTTCTATGTATTTAAGTATTTATTTATCTATATACGTATGTTTATCGTCGTCTAGTACCCATAGTACAAGCTTTGCTTAGTTTGGGACCAGGTCGATTTGTGTAAGATTGTCCCGTAATATTTATTATTTATTATGATATAACTACATTACAGAGACTGGCACGGACAGAGGTTGAAGCTGAAAATCTTTTCTCCCCTCGGCTTTTACTTTTACGTAGATACAGATGATGATAGTAGAGTATTCTGTGCATTGCAGGCATGATGGTGCGCGAGGAGGGCAACGTGTACACGAGCGTGGAGCCCACCTTCAGCAGCAACCCCAACGTGTTCTTCCAGCGCACGGAGCCGTTGCATGCCGGGATGATGTACTGAGCATCTGACAAACCAGCGTTCCGCCGCGAACATGGATTTGACAGCACCGCCACAAGCAGAGCCAAGCGACGCGTTAATGCACTACCACGACCATTGGGGCACCAAAATACCATGGCCTTTAAGTGGACTCCGGATCCCGAAGTAAACAGAGTCATGTAGGTAACCAGGATTAACGCTTAGATAAGAGAGAACTTTGATCAATTTATGAAATCATATCAGCATTGCCACAAAGATATCAAACCGTCCGCTTGTGCATACAGTGTTACTTTTAGGGCCGATTTTTCAATTCCCAGATAAAACTTTCTGTCAGATAAATGTTAGCTCAGTCCTTTTCTTTCATATGACTTAAGAAAAAGCTGGTGATAATTTTAACTGACGGATAACTTTATCTAGAGATTGAAAAATCGGCCCTTAGTAGATCATAGAAAAGTAAAACCAATTATCTATAAGGCCGGGGTCTTCGGGGACAGCGGGTAAGTAAGTATTCGCCAATGGCAAAACGCGTGAAAAAATACGACTATCCGAAAATGATAGTCTTAGGTACCTACGTACTACAGACGAATACCGTAGGTAAGGCCAAGGCAGATGTAAAACTAATTGCCAAACTGACGAATAACTTAATTGATGAGTAGGTAATATAACCGGAACCAAATGGGATAAATCAAAATCCTAGGGTCAAACCGGCAATGTCCCATACGGGAATAGGAAACTGTCACCTTTAATTGTTGAAAGCACGAAGGTGACTTTGACAGCGCACGCACGCCATAATACTGATAGGGGTTCTTGGCGCTGCGGGCACGACAACAAGCAACACTTTAGATGGTCTTTGCGTCGAAAGGGTTTAAAGCACCTCGCGCCTCGCGTCTGAAGATTGTTACAATTGAGATTAAATTCATGGCACTATTCAAGATATAGAGGCCTAGTCGAATCTGTATAGTATTTAGCAATATACAAATCGAAAACATCGAGTATTTAGATGATGTAGTGTAAAATGAGGTTGTTTGTGATTTTACATTGTACTTAACCCACCCTGGAAAACTTAAACAGCTGATTTCTGAATAAGTTTACTTTGATAAGGTACTATTAGGTATACTATAGGCTCTCTTTTATATTAAAGTGTAAATAAAACTCCTGAAGACTGTTTAGATTGTTTTATTATTAAATTATGAACAACTTGACTTAAATATTAAATCTAAAGCTGAGTACACAACTCCTGATGTGGGAGGAGACTTGCAACTTTCATCACATGCACACACCACTTAGTGTTCAATTCACTTGGTTCCCGTGGAGAGGAGGGCCAGCAGTCCAGAGGCGGTTGTCAGGGACACAATGTAATTGCTGTAAATTAATGCATTAAGGAAAAAAATTGTAACAAGGTAAGACAAAAATCTACAATGAAACTTTGTGAAATATTACACTAACTACACAATACTTGGTTCAGTTATTCAATCTAATGCTAACTTACCACAAAATATACTGAATAGGTTACTCACATCATTGATGTTATTAGACACGAAATATTATCTTCTCAATTCAGTCATACAAATTCTTCCCACTTTTGAGTATGTCACATTAAGCAAATAAAATATGGACTAAGTTAGGAATCTTAGAATATAACCAAATTTTGAATATCAGCCTGATAGCGATATATATAAATAGAACATATTTAAAAAATTCAAAGATTGGTATTGTCAAAGAAGTACCTTGTGTTTAGGCCTTTTAGGATTATTTCCTTTAATCCATTGCATAAAAAGATCCGATGATTCCCATGTTTTGAATTACTTACCGTGAACAAACCCTAATTTTACCAACTTTGCAATTAGCATGTGACAATCTCTTGTCACATCTGGAATGACTTTTAACAATACATTCTGGGTACCATTGCCATTAATCAAACCATATATTGGAATAATATTATCAATGTCAAGTCACAATTCTAACTTTTTGGTGAAATCAGTGACCCATTCTAACACACTAAGAGCTTAGCTTATAAGACCAATAAATCCATGTGAAATACAATTCAAATGTGTCTGATTGTAATAAAATACAGCACATTTGTATATTATTTTGAATGCAGTTACTGCCCTCATTGTAAGCCCAGTATAATTGTGATCAATAGATTTGATTGTATGAAAAGGATACACAGTGGGGGTGAAGGAGCGCAGCAGGTAGAAGCTGCTCAGGATCACAATGGCCAGGAACAGGGCATTGTTGTAGAAGATGGCGAAGGTGGTGGCCTCGTAGTCTGCCACCTCATTCTTCTTCCACAAGATCCTGAAATTAAACAAAATGTTGTAAGTAAACGGTAAAAAATATAGTTTTTAATAGAAGTCATTAGGTAATGGCTATGGACTCAGTATCTTAATGATCTAGGGATATCTAAATGAAATACCAAAAGAAATTTCTCTGAAATATGAATTGACTTTAAGACAACATTTAAAAGTAAGTAAATAGATATATATACTTTTAAAGAAATATCCTCAGGCAAGTATTCAATAGACATACTAAGATGATGTATGGAAGCTAAATAAGTAAGTGAATTTGTAAACAACAATAATAATAATAAATCTTTAATATATTATTAGTAGTGTTTAGTAGTAATAGCAATAATAGATTCTGAACCAAATGACAAATGTTCAAAATATATTTGTCTTAATGCTTACACCATGAATACTAGTGTAAATAATGTCATCTACTTATACTAAATGTTAGGTCAAGCCATCCCAATCATAAGTGGGTCAAAAACAAAACAATGACTACAATGTATGTAAGGCTTGTTCAATATTGATAACTAACAGTGAACTCTGACCTAACTTTTGCAAAATTTCAAGTCACTTGGTCAATAAACCACCAACATATGTTACAATATGGAGATATAAATTATGTAAAGTGAAAGACAATAGTTTACCTCTCGTCCTTCTCCTTCCTGCTCATCTTCTTGTCGTCGGCGAGCTTGCGCGACATCTCGCGCGCCACGGCGTCCTCGCGCTTGACGGCGACGCGGTGCTTCAGCTGGAACTTGGTGTTGCGGTACGCCAGCGCCAGGAACCAGGTGCACGCGACCGTTACCACACCGAACCACGCCAGCGACGAGCTCACTTCCAGCGAGTGGACCCTCCAGAACAACCCTGACAGAAGAAATAGATTCACTTTCACATCTAACGGTATGTAGATTTTATCATAATTTTATGAATGAAAATATCGTCTATATTGTGAATGAAGCTTAGTTGAGCGGTGATATGGTCTAAACACTTACATATGGGAATAGCAGACACGATGAAAGCATTCCCGTAGAATAAAGCTGACGACTTCGTAGAGACATTTCGGCTGAAATCCTGCAGCAGCAGCTCCTCTTCCTTCGTGAAAGCCTTGTTCGTCTTTGCAGACATTTTGTTATAAACTAACTGCAATATTTAATAAATAAATGTTATTAAGCACACTGTTCTTTCTTGTAAGAAATAGCAGACACTTCACAAAATAAGCAATGAAATAGTTCGTACTCCGTGGCTAGCGATTGTCGAAAAAAGGAGAAACGTCGGCTGACATGTCGGCGACGTGTCAAATATGTTGCTATAAGAAAATAATCATATTTTCTTGGAGATAACAAAATAAATACGATTTAATGTATAATCAATAATTTTGTGGATATAAGTAATAATCTTAACAAAAAAACCATATCAGCAAATGAAAATGAAACTTGTCTTCTATCTTTCTTAAGTAACTCTTTTTTTGATGGCAGCACTGAGTATATTTTTCGTAAAAGTTTTGCATATATATATATATATATGAGTAAAACTTTTTAATCAAATTAATTGATGTTATAAAAATATTATATATTTATAAAATCAAATTAAAATTAATTTCTTTCTGTGAATTATATAACAATATATTTCACAGTTATGTATGAACAATTATCTTAGGCCAATTTCTGAACGGAAACGTCAAAGGTTTCAAAATTCGAAATAAATCCGTTTATTATTTACATCGTAACGTGTTGGTGTGTGCATAGTGGATTTTGTTTTTAAATAGAACTTTAAAGAATTACGCTTCGTAGTGAAACAATTAAGTTTAATCTTCTACATTTCGTGAAAGTGGACGTACAAATGTGCTGCGAGCCCAAGTGAAACATTTGTCTTACCTCAAGTGTGAAACCTTTCGCTCCAAGATGAGCCACTTTGAGTTTAGAATACCTGTGCAAAAAGATGAGTTATTGGAATCCCATGTTGGGCAATATCATGTAGAAGATGTGGTACAGATAAGAGTGCTTCTGTCTAAACTCCAGGGTATGTCCTTATGAGCCTGCAGCCGTATTTTATACTTGTATGTTTACAAGGTATTTAACACTGGCATCCTCTTTCAGATGCTGCAAGAGCTTATAATTCAGAAGGCGTCGAATACATATTAGAGCATTTTGATACGTATTTCTCCATTATTATCCATGGCAACAAGCTGGAATGGAACATTATCAATAGAGGTAGTGGAATTTGAATATTTTTTTCGTTGTTACTTTGTTATTTAGTTACATGATTTATATATTATGATGCTTGTATCTTTAAAGGATTTGATCACCTTGTCAGAACTGCAAAGGCTTTGTGCAGTCATATTGAATTGATAATGCAGGATCAAGAATTAGATGCAGATCTCAGAGTGAAGAACCTAAATATAGTAAAAATGGTCATGTACCTTTATACACAAATAATGAAAACAAAGGATGTAAAGTTAGCTGCTGATGTGAGTATCATTATCATGAACCTTGTTACAAATTGGCCTAATCAGTTTTTTTTCTGAAAATGGAAAAAATATTTAGGTTTTTAATCAGACATGATTTTAGTATGAAATAAAGAAATGTCTGATAAAGTACGAATATGATTAAGTTCCCACTCTTTTAAGTCATTTTCAATGTGCAAAAAGTAATTTATACCATCTTGGTCTTGTGGTAAAACCTAAAATTGCCGAAACAAAATAGTTTTCTTTTTTATATTCCTTATTTTTTTTTCATTATGATTTTTCCTAGAACTCTACCAAACTGACTCTTGGTAAAAAAGGGAAAAAAGCAGCTGAAGATGAGGAGTTTTGCGGCTGGACTGAGTCTGATAAGCAAGCTGCTCTGGTAACTTTGCACTTATTGCTTCAGCAACCGCTGCACCGTCTCTGGGACCCACCACTGGCTGAAGACAACTTTGTATCGTAAGATATTTATATCACTACACTATTAACTTTTATATTTATATTTCAGGAGTCGGAGATACTAAGACAGAAGAGTCAGTTATGTTTATTAGCAATATCAGCTTTGTGAATTTTAATGAGTCCAAAAGTTATTGCAAATTGATCCTTCTAAATCTGAACATATGATTGATTTTTGTTTGGAATTGTGAACCATATTTGCCATGATACAATCTATGCTAAAGCTGATATACCTAAATACTGAACTTGAGTGGATACCCACAGTTTTTATCTCGCATTGCTTTTTAGATCTTTACAAAGATACTTATTCTAACATGGCCTTATTCCTAAACTTAGACCATAACTATTTTAGCTAAAATTCCGTTAAAATCCCTTTTTTTTATCTGTCATCATAAAGATTTGTGTTTGTGATAAAGGGACAAAACACATTTTAGTTAACAAAGGCTTGCTAAGTTTTATTAATAAGGGTAAGTCTTGAATATGTTTAATTGACTTATAGGATGGTGGCTGAGCCTTGCTACAAAGCAGTAGAAGAACAGATAATAAAAAACAAAGCTGTGAGAGAAACAGTGTTCCAAGTGCTTGGAGTTCTCATAAAAAAATATAACCACGGGACATCATGCCTTATCAAGCTTGTGCAGGTGAGATTGAATTCTAAGATTGTGTGTTTGTCAACCTTTCTCGTCATAAAATAAATTCCTTTGTTCACAAAACCAAGACCTACAAAAATAAACGCTTAGTATAGTTTGTTCCAGTTAAAATAACGAAAAGTTCCTACTTAAAACCAACCACTGACATCTATTGTTTCATTGTTATTCAAGTAGGGTTGTAAAACAATTACGCATACACAATAGAACAAACAGTAGCAACTTCAGTATATGCGCCATACTTCGTCAGTTTTATGACATCTGTTTGTTATCTTTTCCTTTCATACTTAGCAACAAAAGCAATTATAAGTAAAATCCCACGGTGGGTGCATTTTCGTAATTTTAACTGGAACAAACAATAGCATAACATGCATTATAGACATATTTTTTTTCTTGACAATTGCCTATTTAGTTAGTATTTCTTATTGTGTAACAGGTTCTTCAAATGGTGGAACACTCAGTGTCCCCAATTTGTGCCGGAGTGGTACAATTGACCAAAGACTTTGGGCTGGGAACATTCGGACCTCAGATGGTAATTAATTTTTAGAGATTGGTGATTAAAGGTAATGTTTTGCATCACAACACTTGTGTATGTCCCCAGCATTTATAACTGCCACAGCAAAGCGCGCATAAGTACCTAACACAACTCAATGTGTAAGGCTGTTAGAGTACCTATAGCAGAGATTTTTGCCCACTTTGTTATGGCAGTTATTACTACTGGTGACCGTACTGACCATACATTAACACTGTTACATCACCACGCCAAAAGCACTTCACCATAAAACCATAAACCCACTACCTTCCATCTGCGAGTTCCTTTAATTAGCTTTATATTACTATGTAAGTTTTATATCATGTCTTTGCAGCTGTTGGTACTCCTTAAGTATCTATAAATAAAATATTTGAATATTCATAGGTACGTGAAATAGCGGAAGCTCTAGCTACGAGCGACGAAGAGAACGCGAGCGTGGGCACTGAGCAGGGCGCAGCTAGGAACTGCGGAGCCTTCCTGCTCGAGCTCACCAAGGAACTGCCCAAGGAAATGACTTCGGCAATTACCACATTGCAGTCTTATCTGGAAAGTGATGAGGTAATAGAATATGTTGGCTATCAATAGACGACTCCCCACGGCATGCAGACCGCTGCATGATTTCGGATCGTGTGGAAAGTAAAGGTCGATTTAGACGAAGACTATTTACAGCCGCCTAAATTACGGCGCCTTAAAAAGGCACCGTCATATCTTCAGACCGTTTAGACAATGACTATCTTCAGCCGCCTAAATCTCGCCGCCAGTGACCAGCAAACCGTTTACACGGTGCCTTTTTCAGTCCCAGTCATTAGCACGCCGGCGCCGCCACAACCGACGGTCCTAGTTTTTGCGCCAGTCTTTCTACGCTAAGATCACCATCATTTCAAATGAATTCAGGAGATGAAGTTGAAAAGGCAATGTATTACCAAACTATCCGCGTTATTACGAGAGGAGCTGATTAATATGTTGGAGGAAGAAATACATGAAGAGACGAATTTTGGGTAAGAAAATGGATCAGTGACAGATATGCTACTGGAGCCTCAGCTTTGATTTTGAAACAGTTGATTGGAAGATCCCTCGAGAGTACAGGTTGGCGTTACGACTAACTACTGAACATTTTGACGAACTACTTTCTCTCATAGAAAACTCTTTTCAGCGTCAAGACACTACTATGATGAGAGATGCTTTATACCGGCAAAAAAAAGCTGGAATTAACATTGACTTCGTTTTCACTGAGTTTCGGCGTCATTTTACCCGAAGAATGTACACCCTATTTACTTTACGGCACGGAGGCGTGCTAGCGACTGGCAGCGTAGTGTTTACACGAGTCCGAAAAATAGGCGCGGGGGCAGCGAGAGACGCGGGCGGAGGTCACTGGCGCCGAAAAATAGACTCGTGTTCTATTCCGTACCAGCGCTGGCATTCCGCGAAAAAATGGCGTCGGTAGGCGTAGGCGCCATTTTTTCCGTTTTGGCCGTAGGCGGCTGTAAATAGATTTCGTCTAAATCGACCTTAGCAGAGGGCTTCACGGCGCCCGGCAACACCAAGGTCGCACCACAGTACACTATATCCACTTAAACCGTCCTCAGATTGCGCCTTGTTACGTGGCTTGCCTAACTAAAGGAGTGTTTGTGTTAGTATGAGTTAGACATGCGAGCCGCGCCGGCTAGCCGCAGCCATGAAGACGCGGCGCGCCGCCGCCGCCGCCGACCTGTTTGAAATTCGCGCCGTGCGTGCTAGCCGGCGATTGGGCATTATACTTATCCATTATAATTATCGTTTGTGCAAAGCAAGGTAGTCACAGACGCAGATGTTTAAATAATCGATTTATATATATGTCGCAGGGAAATGGCCAAAACAGAGATTTGAAAAAAACTCTAAGGGATACGATCAAATCACGCAGGATGTTAAAATGGCGTATCCATTTTATCATTTGCCTAGAAAAAATCAGTCATTTGATCAAATCTCTGAATCTGTTTAGTGAAATGACGAAATCGGCCAAAAAAGGCAACTCGTTTATTCATTTCACCAGAATTGTTCAGTGCTTATACGCAATTTATGAAAGTTTGTATGGTAACGGCGTGATATTTTAACTTTATTCATTTCACCAGAATTGTTCAGTGCTTATACGCAATTTATGAAAGTTTGTATGGTAACGGCGTGATATTTTAACCCGACGTCGTTACCCTGAGAATGTCAAAGAACGTTTTGTATGCAAAGCGAACCACCTTAAAATTATTATATTCCGGTTTACAACTACCTTTTCTTGTATTCGATTAAAAAATCTGATTTAACAAACAATTTTATTACCTACTTTTGACATTTTATTTTACCATTTCACTAAATCATGTCAGAGATTTCAACAAATCTCTAAGAGATATGAACAAATCACGCAGGATGTGAAAATGGCCATTCCATTTTATCATTTGCCTACAAAAAATCAGTTATTAGATCAAATCCCTAAATCTATTTAGTGAAATGACGAAATCAGCCAAAAAAGGCAACTCTTTTTTTCATTTCACCAGAATTGTTCGGTGATTGGATAAAATCCCTGAAACATCATGTGAGAGATTTGATCAAACTTAATTGTAGAGTAACACTGAACCAGTTCAGAGATTTGATCAAATCACCTACACCATGTTACCGTAGAGACATTATCATTTCACTAAACGTATCTAGTGAAATGATAAAACGAGCTGACTCTGCGAGTTTGTTTCGTCAACTCACTAACGCGTTTCAGGGGTTTTATCAAATCACTAAACAAATCTAGTGAAATGAAAAAACGAGTTGCCTTTTTTGGCGGATTTCGTTATTTCACTAAACATTTTCAGAGATTTGATCAAATGACTGATTTTTTCTAGGCAAATGATAAAATGGATTCGCCATTTTAACATCCTGCGTGATTTGATCATATCCCTTAGAGTTTTGATCAAATATCTGTTTAGGCCATTTCCCTGCGACATATATATATTTTTTTATTAATTCTTTTATTTTTACAACAATGATCAATCGTTATTAGATGTAAGCGCCGATGAGTATATCGCCGGCGTCGGCGGCGTGATCTTGTTAAAACCTTTTATTTACATAATTTTCAAAAAATCTACACAAAGGAGCGATATTTAGGATATTTTAAACCTATCCAAAGGCGGACACGCCCATGAACGTTGTTTTTACTCTATCGCGCATATCACGTTGAAGGACACGCCGATTGGCATCAATTTTGTACTAAAACACTCTGACGGTTGACGTATAATATAGCATTAAGTTTGGTTCTCATTTAAGTATTTTTGAGTTACGTAGCTATCCACATTAACTCGCGGACCCGGGGTTGGTCTGGCGTCAGCGCTGAGCCATTTTCATAGCTTGAATCATTTCCATGGTCATATCGATTTGCGCATCTAAGAACTTCGCATTTGAAAATTAAAGGGTTATTAATTTAAAATAGATGGCCGACCTTACCCTTAAACACATGAGGGTCGCTACTGAGTGTGTAAGATAAATAAGCTACAATAGCTGAAACGCTCGCGAAACATAAATCGGCGCGCCGATGGTGCTGCGTCGGCGGCGGCGCGGCGCTCATATCAAATTGTTATGTCACCATTCGCATTTTCTTTATCAGTCAGTCAAATCGAGCCGCCGGCTAGACGCCGCCGCCGCGAAAATTTTCATACTAAACATGCGAGCCGACTGTTTCGCACTCGGCTCGCATGTTTAGTATGAGTTTCTTGATTTAGTCCTGCCCTGCACTACTTGTTGAAATGCTACCCAAAGGAGAGATCGCTTTAAAGCGATAAGAGCACCGGTTGTTACCATTATTTATTTAATGTGAAATTATTCGTGCAATAATACTTGTGAAACTTTACAGTCGTACACCCTGCGTATCAGCGTGCTCGGTATGATGTGCGAGGCGCTGAGCGTGGAACTCCGCGGAGAAGGCTTGTCCGACGAGCAGCGCGCGCAGCGGGACGACTTCCTCGACGACCTCTACGAGCACATGCACGATCTGTCCGCCTACGTAAGGCATAAGGTAAGGTACACATCGATTCATGATGGTGACTAACAACTAGGCATCTACGTGATCGATACGCGGTCACCGGAGCCTGTGAAGCTGGTAACTACAGAAAAACCTACCTAAACACACGACAAAACAAGAGCTATGTGATACTTAATTTTGTGTAAAACATCCGTTTTTTTATGTACGGACCTTGTGACCGTGGCCTACTCGATCGTGTGCAGGTATTGCAGTTCTGGTGTCGCCTGCAGCGCGACAACAGCGTGCCCGTGACCAGGCAGAGGTGTGTCCTTGAGCGCGCCATCGGCCGTCTGCGTGATAAAGCCGCCATCGTGAGGAAAGCGGCCATTCAGTTACTGAAGGTAAACACAAATGTCCCATTAGTCTCATTACTGCACACACAATCTTCATCCAAAGGGCGAAAGGAATGTATGTACCCATAATCAAGCATATTTGATGTTATGTAAATGGAAAAGTGAAGGAGACAGTTGGTTGGGGGGACGGCGGCGAATGTTCTCCATTCAAACCCAATCAGTATGTAGGAAGAATTGAAGATGTGTCGATTGAAGTATATGCTCCAAAGTTATACGTGAGAAGTAACTTTGGAATGTTCTTTAGCCATGAATAATTGTATTTGTTCTAGATATTCTTGGAATGCAACCCTTTTTCTGCTCAACTGAAGTTGGAAATATTAGAAGAACAACTAGAATCCGAACAGAAAATACTAGACGATCTTAATAAAAAATTGAATCCAGGGCCTGATCCCAAGCTCCTTGAGAAATGGGAAAAAATTGAGGAAGATGTGACCACCGCCATCAAGGAAGGCTTGAACACTTTGACGCAAGACGAGCCGGATCTGTCACAGGCTTCGCTAGATAACTTGTATGATTCTATTAGGAAGCATTTGCGCGAGAAGAACTATTTTAAAGCATACTTGAATGTTAAACATACTGAGAGGCAATACCCTGAAGCAAAGTATTTGAGATGCAGTATGGAGAAGAGTGATCAAGTTAGTACATTCAATTCAATTTCATCCTTCTTTAATTTCTGTCATTACATGTCTTGATTCCGTGGTTATATATGTGTTTTCTTAATAATTTCAGGTGGAATATTTTGTGGCTTTGCTCCGCAACATTTTTATCGTACCGGATAGACGCCAATCCGTAACATTGAGCCAACAATGTGAAAACGAATTAGCTCTATACAAAAGGCTAGAAGAAAAGGAAGCGATCGTCGCTTTCTTGCAAGAATCTGTACATTTCAGTAAAATGGTCTCTGAGGCTGTGCCTCTAATCAACACTTTGCTTATGTCGAAGCAAGCGGGCGATGTGAACGAAGCCATAGAATTCTTTACCGCAGCTCACCATTTTAACATCGAATCGGCTAAAACGGGCGTAGCTAACATGCTTTTGCTTGTGTGGTCGCCTGATCAGGTTAGTATAAATATCAAACTGACTTCCGAGCGTCTTACTCTTTGTAGGTATCACGACCGTGTTTTTACTATGCGTCTTACCCCAGAATAGATAATTATACGGGTCAAGTGTCATAGTAGTCATAAATGAGTGAAATTTGTGTACAGGAAAAACGCGAGGCCGTGGAGCGCGCCTACCGCGACATGTACTTAGAGTGCGACAGCAAACCGGAACGCGCTCGTGCCGTCACCATAGCGCGCAAGCTGGTCGCGCTCCTCGCGGCCGTCCACCGCAGCAGCGCGCTCGCGCTCGACCACCTCGTCGACAAGTGGGTCGAGCGGGGGGACATCACCCCGGCCATCATACAGGTATAATCGTCATTAGCAGTCCATAACCATCATACAAATACTCTAATCGTGAGCAGCCCATATACTTCATAGCTAGGACTAGGAACAAACCTATGCTGTCGAGTAGTAAACATATAACGGCTTCCAAACTGTCTCACTGCGGGTTGGGGAATTCACATTGAATACGCGCTGCTATTAATGTTATATTTGCTTACCTCGAATTCATCTTATGGAAGCATATATAGAAATATAATTCCTTTTCTTTTAACTTTGGTTCCAACATTTTTCTTCGTACCGACTGCGCAAGTATAAATTACGTGCTTATAATAAAATAAAAAACTGATAATTTAATAGATAATATTTTACTTTTTAGGTGTTCTGGGAGATGTTTATGAAAAAAATCGACGGAACGACGGACATGGACAGTTATGCAGCGTTGGCACTTCTCGTGATGGTTTCCAAAGCCAAGCCATCCGTGGCCCTCGCAAACCTCGAGGTCATACAAACCCACGGCTTGACCGGCGACTACAACTCTAGGAATTTAAGCGCTCAACTGCTACTATCTTTGAGTAAGAAGAGTCAGAGATATCCGGCTGACCACCAGATATTTACCTCCATCTCCGATAGTTTGTTGGAGTCGTTTTCCAAGTTGAATAAATTCACGTCGTTTGGTGCTAATTCTATAGACGCAATTTATGCAATTTGTGACACGCCTGAGGTGGTCTGTGCGAAGTTGTTAGCGGAGATGCATAGACGAGTACAGCAGGCGACAGTGCAACAGAGCGAGACGGAAGAGGAAGTGTCTTTACCGGCGGAACTGCTCACTCGCTTTGTGTTCACGCTTGGACAAGTGGCGTTGCAGCAGCTCATCTATCTCGATGTGTCCGTATATAGCGAGCTTAGGAGAAGAAATCAGGTTAGTAGAGCATGCCAATTTTTAAAATGTTCCTTTTAAGAAAAAAATACCCTTTAAAAATTTAAAATAAAAATTAAATCAGATCAAGATGCAGATTATAATTAAGAATATAATGGATTACAATAAATTTATTTAAATGGAAATTTAATTGAAATATTAAATTAAAGGTGGATTTAAATGTAATTTTATTTATAATGTTTGGCAGTCGAAGAGATGTTTTAAGCTGCGTACGAATTTGAGCGGCTCAGCCTGAGGCATGCTCGCCCCGCGCGGCGAGCTGCTCGCGAGCCAATTTGGTGCACACAAACATGCGCGGGTGAGGCAGCGTGCTCGCGGCGAGCCGACTTTGTGCGTCGTTCAAAATGGCGTCAGACACGATGACAGCCGCAGCTGCGTTTGTCATATTTCACCGAATTGTATTAATAAATTTACGAACAAACTCTATTACACATGCACGGCTCATCCACTTGCTCAAATTCATACGCGCCTGGCCCACAAACAAGTCGGAACGAGTCGCTCTGTCCGCGGCACGCTCGGATACGCGTCCAAATTACGCGACGCACGCACAATGAGGCGCCTTTGAGCGCGGGCACAAGACCGCCTCTGGACGGCGCCGCGCGCCGCTCGCGGGCTGCTCGCGCACACCGCGTGAGCGCGTACGAATTTGAGCGAAATAGGTGAGCCGTGCGTGCCTCAACCCGAGGCTGCTCTGATTCGTACGCAGCTTTACGTTCTTCACCTTATTACAGTGGAATACAGTTTAAAACTGTGAACATTTTTTCGGCGCATAATACAATTCACAGTTTTTTTAATAAAAATAATATTGGTTACCTCGCTCCTCCTCACTAGTTTTCAATAACGTAGCTCAATAAATCAGCACAATAAGGATTCCGATTACTATCTGTCCAAATATGTTATTGTAACAATAATTCACATTATTTTAGGTTCGCGAAGACCGAAAACTAGAAGAAAAGCGTAAAAAGAAAGCCGGAGCCTTCGCGACCCCAGCGCGTAAAGGACGAGTGGACGACCTGCGGAGACAGACGCTCATGAACGCGTCCGGGGCCAGCGCCTCCAGCCGCGGCCAGCGCTCCGCCAGCGTGTCCAAGGGACCCTCCGTGAGTACCGACCAGACGTAGATCGTAAAGGACGAGTGAACGACCTGCGGAGACAGACGCTCATGAACGCGTCCGGGGCCAGCGCCTCCAGCCGCGGCCAGCGCTCCGCCAGCGTGTCCAAGGGACCCTCCGTGAGTACCGACCAGACGTACATCGTAAAGGACGAGTGAACGACCTGCGGAGACAGACGCTCATGAACGCGTCCGGGGCCAGCGCCTCCAGCCGCGGCCAGCGCTCCGCCAGCGTGTCCAAGGGACCCTCCGTGAGTACCGACCAGACGTACATCGTAAAGGACGAGTGAACGACCTGCGGAGACAGACGCTCATGAACGCGTCCGGGGCCAGCGCCTCCAGCCGCGGCCAGCGCTCCGCCAGCGTGTCCAAGGGACCCTCCGTGAGTACCGACCAGACGTACATCGTAAAGGACGAGTGAACGACCTGCGGAGACAGACGCTCATGAACGCGTCCGGGGCCAGCGCCTCCAGCCGCGGCCAGCGCTCCGCCAGCGTGTCCAAGGGACCCTCCGTGAGTACCGACCAGACGTACATCGTAAAGGACGAGTGAACGACCTGCGGAGACAGACGCTCATGAACGCGTCCGGGGCCAGCGCCTCCAGCCGCGGCCAGCGCTCCGCCAGCGTGTCCAAGGGACCCTCCGTGAGTACCGACCAGACGTACATCGTAAAGGACGAGTAGACGACCTGCGGAGACAGACGCTCATGAACGCGTCCGGGGCCAGCGCAGGACGACCTACTATATACAAGTTCATAAACTGTCCGAGTCTCATGGTAAAATAAATAAGTGATTAGCGTTACCTTGGCCAATTGCAACTTAGGGGTGGTAAATACATACTGGTCAATCCTTTACCTATTCACTTTGAGGATTTCGAGTTTATTTACCCTAGTAAAAAAAATGTGGCGTATTTTTTTATATACATGGTTTAACATTGATACACCCGGTATATTATTTAAATTTTTGTCTTTGTGCAGACAAACACGACGATGACGGAAGAAGAGACGGGGATGGAGGGCGCGGTGGCGGACGACGCGGACGCGGAGTATGTGCGCGGCGTGTGCGAGCGAGAGGTTAGGGTTTACTTCTTTAGCCAAATTACACCCACTCTTTGCGCTGTTTTCGTTTAATAGCACATTCAGTGCCAAACATTTCGTAGCGCTACCGCTAGCGTGCATTCGTATTTAGAAGAAAGCGGCTACCAGCGCTTAACAACTACATAATAACGATGGTTCCCAAACAATGCCTTATCAGAGCGTTCGAAACTATACGTACTCGACATCCCCGAGTATACTACACTTGTACGATTACAATAGGGATGACGACTAAGATTTTTTTATGATGTCATTCGAACCAGTTTTTAGAGAGGAACAAATGTTTGTATGGGAGTGACTACAATTAAAGGACATAAATACCCAAAAAAATTAGACAAAGATTTACCTCGCTGGTGGTAGCGAAAAACGCTCCATACTAATAGACAGCTAATTGTGACGTCACAATATTGTTAGTACAAATTATCGTAGTATGGAAAATCAGGTAAATTGTTGTGTCGGTCGCGAAATACTGCATTGAAGTACATAGTTGTCATACAATTTTAAATTTACTCTTGGACAATAAAAAAAATGCATATTTTTTCTTAACTTTCAAGGTTCATATCTTGTTACGATTTTAATTATATTTTATAATGTATACTTTATTACGTAATTTGATGGTTTACTATCCATTTAGCATCACTACGTTATCAATTTGAACATGAGTCGTCATTTATTACAATAACTATTATGAAACTTTCAACTAAAAAAACGATCTTGATACTTGCAGTGAGTGGACGCAGGCTCTAATGTTATTTCAAAAATTGAGCTAAACATGCGAACACACTACACAGCACAGGTAAGATGTAACACAACCGCTATGGACCACAGATCGTCGGCGAAGGCACAGCGCTGGCGCGCCACATCCCGCTGCTGCGCCACGTGCTCGCCAACCCGGCGCGCGCGCCGCCCGCGCTGCAGGCCGCCGCCGCGCTCACCTTCACTAGGTAACACAACCGCTATGGACCACAGATCGTCGACGAAGGCACAGCGCTGGCGCGCCACATCCCGCTGCTGCGCCACGTGCTCGCCAACCCGGCGCGCGCGCCGCCCGCGCTGCAGGCCGCCGCCGCGCTCACCTTCACTAGGTAACACAACCGCTATGGACCACAGATCGTCGACGAAGGCACAGCGCTGGCGCGCCACATCCCGCTGCTGCGCCACGTGCTCGCCAACCCGGCGCGCGCGCCGCCCGCGCTGCAGGCCGCCGCCGCGCTCACCTTCACTAGGTAACACAACCGCTATGGACCACAGATCGTCGACGAAGGCACAGCGCTGGCGCGCCACATCCCGCTGCTGCGCCACGTGCTCGCCAACCCGGCGCGCGCGCCGCCCGCGCTGCAGGCCGCCGCCGCGCTCACCTTCACTAGGTAACACAACCGCTATGGACCACAGATCGTCGACGAAGGCACAGCGCTGGCGCGCCACATCCCGCTGCTGCGCCACGTGCTCGCCAACCCGGCGCGCGCGCCGCCCGCGCTGCAGGCCGCCGCCGCGCTCACCTTCACTAGGTAACACAACCGCTATGGACCACAGATCGTCGACGAAGGCACAGCGCTGGCGCGCCACATCCCGCTGCTGCGCCACGTGCTCGCCAACCCGGCGCGCGCGCCGCCCGCGCTGCAGGCCGCCGCCGCGCTCACCTTCACTAGGTAACACAACCGCTATGGACCACAGATCGTCGACGAAGGCACAGCGCTGGCGCGCCACATCCCGCTGCTGCGCCACGTGCTCGCCAACCCGGCGCGCGCGCCGCCCGCGCTGCAGGCCGCCGCCGCGCTCACCTTCACTAGGTAACACAACCGCTATGGACCACAGATCGTCGACGAAGGCACAGCGCTGGCGCGCCACATCCCGCTGCTGCGCCACGTGCTCGCCAACCCGGCGCGCGCGCCGCCCGCGCTGCAGGCCGCCGCCGCGCTCACCTTCACTAGGTAACACAACCGCTATGGACCACAGATCGTCGACGAAGGCACAGCGCTGGCGCGCCACATCCCGCTGCTGCGCCACGTGCTCGCCAACCCGGCGCGCGCGCCGCCCGCGCTGCAGGCCGCCGCCGCGCTCACCTTCACTAGGTAACACAACCGCTATGGACCACAGATCGTCGGCGAAGGCACAGCGCTGGCGCGCCACATCCCGCTGCTGCGCCACGTGCTCGCCAACCCGGCGCGCGCGCCGCCCGCGCTGCAGGCCGCCGCCGCGCTCACCTTCACTAGGTAACACAACCGCTATGGACCACAGATCGTCGACGAAGGCACAGCGCTGGCGCGCCACATCCCGCTGCTGCGCCACGTGCTCGCCAACCCGGCGCGCGCGCCGCCCGCGCTGCAGGCCGCCGCCGCGCTCACCTTCACTAGGTAACACAACCGCTATGGACCACAGATCGTCGGCGAAGGCACAGCGCTGGCGCGCCACATCCCGCTGCTGCGCCACGTGCTCGCCAACCCGGCGCGCGCGCCGCCCGCGCTGCAGGCCGCCGCCGCGCTCACCTTCACTAGGTAACACAACCGCTATGGACCACAGATCGTCGACGAAGGCACAGCGCTGGCGCGCCACATCCCGCTGCTGCGCCACGTGCTCGCCAACCCGGCGCGCGCGCCGCCCGCGCTGCAGGCCGCCGCCGCGCTCACCTTCACTAGGTAACACAACCGCTATGGACCACAGATCGTCGGCGAAGGCACAGCGCTGGCGCGCCACATCCCGCTGCTGCGCCACGTGCTCGCCAACCCGGCGCGCGCGCCGCCCGCGCTGCAGGCCGCCGCCGCGCTCACCTTCACTAGGTAACACAACCGCTATGGACCACAGATCGTCGGCGAAGGCACAGCGCTGGCGCGCCACATCCCGCTGCTGCGCCACGTGCTCGCCAACCCGGCGCGCGCGCCGCCCGCGCTGCAGGCCGCCGCCGCGCTCACCTTCACTAGGTAACACAACCGCTATGGACCACAGATCGTCGACGAAGGCACAGCGCTGGCGCGCCACATCCCGCTGCTGCGCCACGTGCTCGCCAACCCGGCGCGCGCGCCGCCCGCGCTGCAGGCCGCCGCCGCGCTCACCTTCACTAGGTAACACAACCGCTATGGACCACAGATCGTCGACGAAGGCACAGCGCTGGCGCGCCACATCCCGCTGCTGCGCCACGTGCTCGCCAACCCGGCGCGCGCGCCGCCCGCGCTGCAGGCCGCCGCCGCGCTCACCTTCACTAGGTAACACAACCGCTATGGACCACAGATCGTCGACGAAGGCACAGCGCTGGCGCGCCACATCCCGCTGCTGCGCCACGTGCTCGCCAACCCGGCGCGCGCGCCGCCCGCGCTGCAGGCCGCCGCCGCGCTCACCTTCACTAGGTAACACAACCGCTATGGACCACAGATCGTCGACGAAGGCACAGCGCTGGCGCGCCACATCCCGCTGCTGCGCCACGTGCTCGCCAACCCGGCGCGCGCGCCGCCCGCGCTGCAGGCCGCCGCCGCGCTCACCTTCACTAGGTAACACAACCGCTATGGACCACAGATCGTCGACGAAGGCACAGCGCTGGCGCGCCACATCCCGCTGCTGCGCCACGTGCTCGCCAACCCGGCGCGCGCGCCGCCCGCGCTGCAGGCCGCCGCCGCGCTCACCTTCACTAGGTAACACAACCGCTATGGACCACAGATCGTCGACGAAGGCACAGCGCTGGCGCGCCACATCCCGCTGCTGCGCCACGTGCTCGCCAACCCGGCGCGCGCGCCGCCCGCGCTGCAGGCCGCCGCCGCGCTCACCTTCACTAGGTAACACAACCGCTATGGACCACAGATCGTCGACGAAGGCACAGCGCTGGCGCGCCACATCCCGCTGCTGCGCCACGTGCTCGCCAACCCGGCGCGCGCGCCGCCCGCGCTGCAGGCCGCCGCCGCGCTCACCTTCACTAGGTAACACAACCGCTATGGACCACAGATCGTCGACGAAGGCACAGCGCTGGCGCGCCACATCCCGCTGCTGCGCCACGTGCTCGCCAACCCGGCGCGCGCGCCGCCCGCGCTGCAGGCCGCCGCCGCGCTCACCTTCACTAGGTAACACAACCGCTATGGACCACAGATCGTCGACGAAGGCACAGCGCTGGCGCGCCACATCCCGCTGCTGCGCCACGTGCTCGCCAACCCGGCGCGCGCGCCGCCCGCGCTGCAGGCCGCCGCCGCGCTCACCTTCACTAGGTAACACAACCGCTATGGACCACAGATCGTCGACGAAGGCACAGCGCTGGCGCGCCACATCCCGCTGCTGCGCCACGTGCTCGCCAACCCGGCGCGCGCGCCGCCCGCGCTGCAGGCCGCCGCCGCGCTCACCTTCACTAGGTAACACAACCGCTATGGACCACAGATCGTCGACGAAGGCACAGCGCTGGCGCGCCACATCCCGCTGCTGCGCCACGTGCTCGCCAACCCGGCGCGCGCGCCGCCCGCGCTGCAGGCCGCCGCCGCGCTCACCTTCACTAGGTAACACAACCGCTATGGACCACAGATCGTCGACGAAGGCAGAGCGCTGGCGCGCCACATCCCGCTGCTGCGCCACGTGCTCGCCAACCCGGCGCGTAACAGCTTATCATGGTTATGTTTCGTTCCTTCTCCACTACGGAATTATCATTTGGGGAAACTCATCAGATATACAAAGAACTTTTATTAATTCAGAAGAGATGTGTCCGCGCGGTGTGTGGGATCTTTAGTCTCGTGTGAACCACTCTTTAAAAGGCTTGATATATATACCCATTTTTATATTTGAGCAGTTCGTTAGAAATAATCCCGAAATGTATCCCAAACCGGTTCAAAATCCAAACTTGCGTAAGAGATATTTATTTTGACCAGCCTCAAAAACCGCCCTATATAGAAAAAAAATTATATCATGCATGTCTATTAAAATATATAATCATATTAATCATTTACCTCTAGAAGTCAGACTGTTACCTTATACGAGTAAGTTGTTTTTAACGAAGCTTCGCTGTTCTTTTCTCGTTCGCGTGCGGTTATAATTTTAATTTTGTTTATTTCTCATGCTAATGCGGTTGCGCTGTGTGTAGCATATATTATAGAACCTAATGTTAAAATACAATGTCACTACCTGTGAGTTCCTATAATTGGCTCTTTGTATCCACTGTAAATGTTTATTGTATGATTATAGCTGTTGGTTCTCCTAATAAATAAATAAAATAAATGCTTTTACAAAATTACAGAATATTTTGATAGTAATGAATGAAATTAATTAAATTCTTGTCCATTTTTTGTATTCTCGACTGTTATGATGACGTTATAGCTATATTTTATTACTAGCTGTTGCCCGCGACTTCGTCCGCGTAGAACTTGTTACCGTCTTAGAAAAATGATTGCTATTAAATGATTATAGGCGGAACCTTAATTATCGCTGCCCTTAACAAAGTTCTACCACCTTAAGGGATGATTTCCGAGAAAACTATCCTATATTTTCAAATTAGGGTCTCAAATTATCTGTACGGAAAATTTCATCTAAATCCGTTCTGGGATTAAGCGTAAAAGGTAACAGTGCGACGAGTTCATTAGTTGAAATTGAAAACTCTGTTTTTACACATATAAATATCTTAAAAATCATCATCATGATTGAAAATCAATCATGATTCAGTATATTTTTCATAATGTATTAAAGAAAGCTACATTACTGAAAATAGTTTTGAATGCAAACGCAATCTAATGCTAAAAGACGTAGAACTTTCCATCTCCATTATTCTGATTAACCAAAAATTAAAATAAATTAACAAAATAATCCGCACCTACTTACTACTTACTTACCTTTCGGTTCTGGGAGCATCCCAGTTCTAACCTAACCTAACCTACATTTCTGGTAGCTGTTCGGTTCTGTGGTGGTTCTAACTTAACCTAACCTACTTTTCTGCTAGCAGTCGGATTATGTATGTATGACCTATACATACTTCCAACCCTTTTTAACCTCCTTAGAGGATGAATTTTAAGAAACGCTGTAATTAGTTTCCTAGTTTTTAACCGAAGTTACAGATCCCTTACCTTAAAATTGTCTTGTTCCCCGTACAAACATCCAACTTCCCCGTACAAAAATCCCCCCATTTAGGGGATGAATGAATGAATGAATAGGGGTGGAATTTCCAAAAATCCTGTCTTATCCCTTGCCTACGTCATAAAAGGAAGTCCTAGTATAAATTTCAAGTTTCTAGTCCCAGTAGTTTCGGCTGTGCGATGATGAATCTGTCAGGAAGTCTTCTTTTATATATATAGATTATCTAACTCAGCAATGCTCCCTCGTTATAATAGTTCAGCCTTAAATTTTATTTCGTTGACATACTTATGCATTATTCAATAATATGTTTTACAATTTCTTTATTTTGTCTTATGCTAATTGACGTTTTCATGACTTATGTGTGTGTAAATTTAATAATTATTTTGGATTTAAGAGTATAATTTTGTTT
The DNA here is from genome assembly GCA_947049275.1 of Epinotia bilunana. NCBI lineage: Eukaryota > Metazoa > Arthropoda > Insecta > Lepidoptera > Tortricidae > Epinotia > Epinotia bilunana. Next base: position 15,255,423 of record OX346264.1, read on the forward strand.
TAAATATTTGCATGCCAAGATAGTGGTGAATTGTGCTGAGCTGTATTGTTAAATTATATCCGTCATCTAATTACTAATTGTAATTGTAATTACCATGATTCAGGCAGACAAAGACAACACAAAAAAAAAAACAGACTAAAAGACAGACTAAGATTAATACAGTGGGTGATAATGGCAGGTTCATGCTAGTATCGAGTACTGTGTGCGACGAGGGTCTGCAGCTAATGGTGACGGTGCTGACTCGCTCCCGCAACGTGGCGCTGCGGACCAACCTCACCATCGCCTTCGCAGACCTAACGCTGCGGTTCCCTAACCTCACTCAACCGTGGACCCGACATATCTACCAGATGTAAGTATTTATAAACGTATTCTTGCAAAAACCGTGTATTTGTCCGCCAATAAGCAACTTTCATTGATTTTAAAGCGTAGCTCTTAGTTTGTATGCGCCGCTGCTCGCTTCTGCTCGGAATATCCTCATGGGATCTTTCAACTTTCCACACATTCAGATTTTAACGAACACCGATAACAGCCACTATGGAACACCCACCCTTAGCACGTAAGTGTAGTAGAACCGTATGGAAGGCATACACTACGCGCGGCGAAATATTTAGGCGCTTTGTATGGAGAGAAAATGGTGGGATCTGCTAGTAATCAATCGATATAATTTTTGACAGCTTAAGCGACGAGGAGTTAGAAGTACGTCAGTGCGCTGTGAAGATGCTCTCCTTCCTCGTGCTGCACGAGATGGTGCGAGTTAAGGTATTGTATATTCATTTAATTTATATTTTTGTTTGACGACCTCTGTAGCCTAGTTGGTAGTGACCCTGTCTACGAAGCCGGAGGTCCCGGGGTTCGAATCCCGGTAAGGGAATTTATTTGTGTGATGAGCACGAATATTTGTTCCTGAGTTATGGAAGTTGTCCTAGTATTTAAGTATTTATTTATCTTTATAAGTATGTATATCAGCGCACCCATAGTACAAGCTTTGCTTAGTTTGGGACTAGGTCGATTTGTGTAAGATTGTCCCTAAATATTTATTATATTTTATATTTATGTGATTCTATGAAGAACATATGCCTTTATGCCCTGTTTAGGGTTAAATCGAGGAGACATGGCGGAGAATATACAGCAAACTTGCGATAAAACGTATCACTTGCTTTATAGGGCCAGATCGCGGACATGGCTTTATGCTGCGCCGATAAAGACGCTAAGATTGCGTCCATGACGCGACTGTTCTTCAAGCAGCTCTCGCAGAAAGGCAACGCGCTGTACAACGTGATGCCGGACATCATCTCGCGGCTCAGCGACCCGGAGCTGAGCGTGCCGGAGGAACAGTACAGGGTTATCATGAAGTGAGTACCGGATTTCTTCCCTCCCTTGAGAAAAAACCTGTACCAAGCAATAGGACCTATCATTGAAAACAGCAGTTTTAACAAATCGCCAAGTCCACGTTGACAAATAACTCTAGATTAGATAGAAGTAGATAGATAATTTAACACTTTCAGTGGCAGGAACCCGCTAGGTGGGCGCTCTGCTCGTAGGCGCTTTCTGCTACAAGCGGTTTTTCGCATTTTAACGGCGTAGCGCTTCAAAACCGTTGCCACTGAACGTGTTAAAGAAATTAAAACTATTAAAATTGACTTTTCAATTGGACTAGGATGCAAAGGTTAACTATCACAAGCAGCATCGCCATTACACACCGTATACGGAAATCGTGAAACAAGCACTTACGAAATATCAGTCAAATTAACAAACTCGTTTCTTTCAGATACATCACATCGCTTATACAGAAGGACAGACAAATGGAGGCTCTCGTAGAGAAATTGTGTCAGCGATTCAAAATGTCGACGGAGGAGCGACAGTGGCGCGACCTCGCCTTCTGTTTGTCCCTGTTCAACTACAACGAAAGAACCCTCAAAAAACTGATTGAGAATCTTGACTGCTACAAAGATAAACTGCACTGCAACGGCGTCATGCAGTCGTTCCACACTATCATGGCGAATGCTTCTAAAATGGCTAAGAATGAAGTAAAGGTGGGTCACAACTTTATTTTCGATTTTTATGATAGTATTTTAATTACGTAGCTTTATTTATTTATTCGTATGGCAAGTCAAAAGTCAGATACAAAATCATAAATTAAACTCCAGAGCATTAATCCACGGCTTCGTCATTCAAATTGAACAGGTCTTCTGGAGGCCCTCCAGTATACCGAGTTAACGGGCACTCTTGAAAGATGTGATGAATAGCTTTATTAAAGAGAAGTAGTATTATTAGTACATTGTGATACAAGTGAGGTATGTTGATAATTACATCAGAGGCGGAATTATCACGCGAACCGCAGGTGAGCGTGATAAGAGAGACGAGGATTGTAATTATCAAAGCTCACGCGTTTCATACGACGTTTTTCAACACATTTTGCGAGGAAAAAATCCTTTTCATAAGATGAAAATTTGATAGGCCTGTCAAGGTATTTTCTTTACTTATTGATGTCAACAGGTTTTTACTCACATGTTGTATACATCGTCAAGAATTTCTAGTGGCGTCCATTCTTTTTATCACTTTTCTAGTCACCACGAATCAACATTTTTGTTAATAACCCAACACGCATTAACAATGTTTACAAATATCTGTGAAATAACCTATAATGGCGCGCATCATTTTTTTTGTGAAGTTTGCGCAGTGCGCACGCATTAGATGAAATCTCTAAACAGCCAATACAAAATAAAATAAATAATTTCGTTTTAAAATGTTATCTTTATTAATTCATGTAAAATGTTATCAAAAGTGAATAGTTTTACTAAATTAACCGTTTCTATATCATATCCAAAAAGAAATAGTCAATTAATTAACAAAAAGGATTTAATTTGTTTAGTCGGGTAAGAATCCATTTGCCGAGAATTAAAAAAAAAAGCTGTACATTCTGTACAACCCGGTTAGTTTAAGAATGCACCGTGTGCATGCATACATCTTGCTGCAAGGTGCCAACGTGACTTAATCGGGATATAACCATAACACACAAGTATCGTAATGTTATTAAACACGCGTGATTAATATCTAGGATTATGAGCCTAAAAGCGACACAATAAGAGGTACGTTACGAGCAATTGTGTTGAAAATTGTATTTTTGTATGACATCTTCTTGCAAAAGATGAACCTTAATAATTTATAGGTGAAGTCAATTCAAAGTAGAGTAGAAGTAAATGCTGGTAGTAGTAAGTGGATGCTGTTACGTTTTTCTTCTTCCCTCGATCCTGCATGAATTAGACTTTTTTTCTTATGGAGCAGTTTTTTCAAGACAATCTAAACAGCACATCTCTTGACATCTGTAGAACTACGAGGGGGAATCAAAAAGTCCTTCGAACTACGTATTTGTAAAACCTCTTTACTTGAGGTTTGATATTTTCTGAGCTGGCACTATTATATTTTAATTGAGTCTTTTTTGAAAGCTGACTAAAACGTTCAATTATGGATAAAAATGAGTTACGTGCCGTGATAAAGTACTTGTGTATGAAGAAAATATCTACAAAGGATTTTTTTTTGGATATTCAGCAGACGGTAGGCTCTGATCCTTTACCCTCTTCCACTGTCGCTTACTGGGTTGCAGAGTTTACAAGAGGTAGATCAAGCTGTGAAAATGACCCCCGCTCCGGTCGGCCTTCTACCTCAGTTAAAGAACAAACCGTAGAAAAAAAAGGTTTTAGTAGACAGGCGAATCACAAATATCTAGCAGAGACCCTAAAGATTTCATTTGGTAGTGTAAATTCGGTAATAACAGACGTTTTGGGTTTTAAAAAAGTGTCAGCATGATGGGTTCCGCGAATGTCAACCCAGGCAAACAAAGACTTGCGTGTGGAGGTTGCAGAGCCAAATCTTGAAATTACCCATACACTTTTTATAGCCGTTTCGTTACTATGGACAAAACATGGGTTCACCGTTTCGATTCTGAAACGAAAAAACAAAGCATGTCCTGGAAAAGTCCATCTTCACCAATAAATAAATTTCGAGTTTTTCCGACGGCAGGTAATGTCATGGCCTCAGTTTTCTGGAATGCGGATGGAATCCTTTTCATTGATTATCTGCCAAAAGGGAGAACCATTACTGGTGCCTACTGTGCCTACACGGAATTGATCCCGAAAGTGCGGCAGGCAATAAAGTAAAAATTGCGTGCTGACGTGCATTTCCACCAAGACAATGCTCCGGTTCCATACGGTCACAGATGGCTCTGACTGCTATCCGCCAGGCTGGTTTTGAGATATTTGACCATCCGCCCTACACGCCAGACTTAGCTCCGAGTGATTTCCACTTATTTCCAAAATTAAAGGAGTACATTCGCAGAACTAAATTTGACGAAGACAACGCGGTTTTTCGATACCCAAGAAAAAACTATTTTTTTAAAGGAATAAAAAAACTTGAAAAACGATATACTAAATGTATAGAACAACAAGGAAATTAAGTAGGAAATAAAATGAAAAAAATATAAATTCGTTTGTTTTTGACCCTATTTCTAAGAACTTTTTGATTTACCCTCGTACATAGCTATACCAAAGACGGTTTGTGAAAACTGAGTTTCAGGGGCTGGTTTTAAGGTCTCAACTATCATAGGTTATGTACGATCCAAGCATCGCACATTTCACGTGTCAGCATTAAATATAATGACGTTATATTAATAGCTGTATCGGCGATTACGCCACTTATGAATCAGTCTACGTTTATACGTGCTCCTAGCTAGTACCTATACATTTACCTTGGTTATCAATAAAATCATTCAACGACATCAGTGTTTCTATCAAGTCTACAATCAACAATCAACAATCAAATCATCTCAGGTGTACAACCCGTACAGGTTAGTACATCTTATTTATTTCAATAAAGGTTTATTCATCATCATTACTTAAGAATCTGGATCTTGTCGGTGGAGTAACCGCCACTTTTCTCTGTCCATTGCCAGCCTATTTGGCTTCCTCATATGATTCGACATCAGTTTTATCTTTTATTTGGCTAAAATATGTTATCCTAGGCCTTCCTCTGCCTCTCTTGCCTTCAATTTTAACCTCCAGGATGTTTAGGAAGAAACTGTCGTGCCGTATCAGATGGCCCACCATCTTGCCTCTACTTTTTCTAATACATCCTAGCAAACATCTTTCCTCATCTACCATCCTTAAAACCTCTTCGTTTGTCTTTCTATCCGTCCAGCTAATCCTTTCCATCCTTCGCCAGCACCACATTTCGAAGGCCTCTAGTCTCACCACATTACAGACAGATATACCTCATGTCATTGTATATGCAAAGTTTCGCTACAATCCATCACGTCGTTTTAAAATGAGGGCTTAACTACGTTTTTATGGAGAATCGAGCTTACTGCGGACTCCTAAAAACACGCATATCAAAGGTTTATTACATAACCATAATTCGTTCCACACAGGCGCTGGTAACGGAGCTAGGTGACAAGATAGAGGAATGCTTCGCGGTCCGCGACGCCGAGGACGGCGCGCCGGGCGCGGGCGAGCCGCGGGCGCCGGCGACTCCAGCGCCGCGCGCCACGCCGCGCCGCAAGCCCGCGAGACGCAACCGCCGCCGATCCTCTTCTAGCCCAGATGAGGTAATATTAGTAACGGAGCTAGGTGACAAGATAGAGGAATGCTTCGCGGTCCGCGACGCCGAGGACGGCGCGCCGGGCGCGGGCGAGCCGCGGGCGCCGGCGACTCCAGCGCCGCGCGCCACGCCGCGCCGCAAGCCCGCGAGACGCAACCGCCGCCGATCCTCTTCTAGCCCAGATGAGGTAATATTAGTAACGGAGCTAGGTGACAAGATAGAGGAATGCTTCGCGGTCCGCGACGCCGAGGACGGCGCGCCGGGCGCGGGCGAGCCGCGGGCGCCGGCGACTCCAGCGCCGCGCGCCACGCCGCGCCGCAAGCCCGCGAGACGCAACCGCCGCCGATCCTCTTCTAGCCCAGATGAGGTAATATTAGTAACGGAGCTAGGTGACAAGATAGAGGAATGCTTCGCGGTCCGCGACGCCGAGGACGGCGCGCCGGGCGCGGGCGAGCCGCGGGCGCCGGCGACTCCAGCGCCGCGCGCCACGCCGCGCCGCAAGCCCGCGAGACGCAACCGCCGCCGATCCTCTTCTAGCCCAGATGAGGTAATATTAGTAACGGAGCTAGGTGACAAGATAGAGGAATGCTTCGCGGTCCGCGACGCCGAGGACGGCGCGCCGGGCGCGGGCGAGCCGCGGGCGCCGGCGACTCCAGCGCCGCGCGCCACGCCGCGCCGCAAGCCCGCGAGACGCAACCGCCGCCGATCCTCTTCTAGCCCAGATGAGGTAATATTAGTAACGGAGCTAGGTGACAAGATAGAGGAATGCTTCGCGGTCCGCGACGCCGAGGACGGCGCGCCGGGCGCGGGCGAGCCGCGGGCGCCGGCGACTCCAGCGCCGCGCGCCACGCCGCGCCGCAAGCCCGCGAGACGCAACCGCCGCCGATCCTCTTCTAGCCCAGATGAGGTAATATTAGTAACGGAGCTAGGTGACAAGATAGAGGAATGCTTCGCGGTCCGCGACGCCGAGGACGGCGCGCCGGGCGCGGGCGAGCCGCGGGCGCCGGCGACTCCAGCGCCGCGCGCCACGCCGCGCCGCAAGCCCGCGAGACGCAACCGCCGCCGATCCTCTTCTAGCCCAGATGAGGTAATATTAGTAACGGAGCTAGGTGACAAGATAGAGGAATGCTTCGCGGTCCGCGACGCCGAGGACGGCGCGCCGGGCGCGGGCGAGCCGCGGGCGCCGGCGACTCCAGCGCCGCGCGCCACGCCGCGCCGCAAGCCCGCGAGACGCAACCGCCGCCGATCCTCTTCTAGCCCAGATGAGGTAATATTAGTAACGGAGCTAGGTGACAAGATAGAGGAATGCTTCGCGGTCCGCGACGCCGAGGACGGCGCGCCGGGCGCGGGCGAGCCGCGGGCGCCGGCGACTCCAGCGCCGCGCGCCACGCCGCGCCGCAAGCCCGCGAGACGCAACCGCCGCCGATCCTCTTCTAGCCCAGATGAGGTAATATTAGTAACGGAGCTAGGTGACAAGATAGAGGAATGCTTCGCGGTCCGCGACGCCGAGGACGGCGCGCCGGGCGCGGGCGAGCCGCGGGCGAGCCGCGGGCGCCGGCGACTCCAGCGCCGCGCGCCACGCCGCGCCGCAAGCCCGCGAGACGCAACCGCCGCCGATCCTCTTCTAGCCCAGATGAGGTAATATTAGTAACGGAGCTAGGTGACAAGATAGAGGAATGCTTCGCGGTCCGCGACGCCGAGGACGGCGCGCCGGGCGCGGGTGAGCCGCGGGCGCCGGCGACTCCAGCGCCGCGCGCCACGCCGCGCCGCAAGCCCGCGAGACGCAACCGCCGCCGATCCTCTTCTAGCCCAGATGAGGTAATATTAGTAACGGAGCTAGGTGACAAGATAGAGGAATGCTTCGCGGTCCGCGACGCCGAGGACGGCGCGCCGGGCGCCGGCGACTCCAGCGCCGCGCGCCACGCCGCGCCGCAAGTCCGCGAGACGCAACCGCCGCCGATCCTCTTCTAGCCCAGATGAGGTAATATTAGTAACGGAGCTAGGTGACAAGATAGAGGAATGCTTCGCGGTCCGCGACGCCGAGGACGGCGCGCCGGGCGCGGGCGAGCCGCGGGCGCCGGCGACTCCAGCGCCGCGCGCCACGCCGCGCCGCAAGCCCGCGAGACGCAACCGCCGCCGATCCTCTTCTAGCCCAGATGAAGTAATATTAGTAACGGAGCTAGGTGACAAGATAGAGGAATGCTTCGCGGTCCGCGACGCCGAGGACGGCGCGCCGGGCGCGGGCGAGCCGCGGGCGCCGGCGACTCCAGCGCCGCGCGCCACGCCGCGCCGCAAGCCCGCAAGACGCAACCGCCGCCGATCCTCTTCTAGCCCAGATGAGGTAATATTAGTAACGGAGCTAGGTAACAAGATAGAGGAATGCTTCGCGGTCCGCGACTCCGAGGACGGCGCGCCGGGCGCGGGCGAGCCGCGGGCGCCGGCGACTCCAGCGCCGCGCGCCACGCCGCGCCGCAAGCCCGCGAGACGCAACCGCCGCCGATCCTCTTCTAGCCCAGATGAGGTAATATTAGTAACGGAGCTAGGTGACAAGATAGAGGAATGCTTCGCGGTCCGCGACGCCGAGGAGAGGGCACAGGCGACCCGCAACCGCTACCGCGCCTCCTCTAACCCTGTTGAAGTGAGTGATTATAGTAACGTGTCCGCAATCCTGGTCACGGCACCAATTTGTAACAGTACCGAACCTCACTCGGCTAGAAACTTATTATAATTATTTTATTAAGCCTATCGATTAATTATTTACAGAACGAGCCGCCCGTTAATAATGAAGGAACGCCTCAATCGGTCAGAAAATCGAGCAGAAAACCCAGATCAAGAGTCGTCAGAGCAGTCGCGAATGATTCGGACGAATCAGGTAGCAAATCTTGCTTTCATATATTTGTTTAATAACTACTGTACTTTAGTCCTAAATCTAATTAAATACGTTGAAAGCGAATCACAATTAAATTTCAAACCAGCATAACAGAAATCAAGTAGGCACAAAGAACAATCGACTGTGCTATATCATTTGATACACCGTATGTAGATTAATGGAACTATAATAGTTTATCATATTTTTAGATGAAGAGGAGCTGCCTAAAGAGGATGATGAAGTATTCAAGAAGCCCACGGCTAGAAAAGCAACACGGAGAAGAAAGAATTGAGCCATTACTGTAAAACATGTGTCATACTTTAAGTAATAAATTGTTATATATTTCTATTTTCATGAAAATTTCCTTACGGACACAGACTGATTCATTACAAGTTAAGGGCCGCACGCAGCACACGTCGTGACGGATCCGATTGCCTGTTAAGCACATTCTCAATTTTACAAGTCTTAACTGATCACTGATGCGCTCAACCAATAAAGACTGGCGGTTTGACTAGGCAACACTAGTTTAGAATTGTAGCATCGTGAAACGAGCCACACACGACGGCCAGCGAGTGCTCCCCCGATTTGCCCAGGCCCTAAGAGCGTGTACACATCTACCGATAAAGTCTGGCAAACGAAAGTTGAACCTACTAAACTCAATTGCGCGGCAACACTAAACGTCATACGCATACATTTTGATCAACAGTTGCCGCGTAATTGAGTTTAGTAGGTTAAACTTTCGTTTGCCAGACTCTAATGCCGCGTTCACATGCACTTCGTGCAGCCTGGCAATCAGCTTGGCATGCAGGCTGTGCATTTCTGCGGCCCAAGTCGGCTGTTAACACGCTCGCGGGCGTGCTTGTCATGCAAACATGGGAGTTTTTTTTATCTTTGGAATATTTATTTTAGAAAAAGAAAATAAGTTCATTTCGCAAATATAAAGAAAGAAAGAAAGATACATTTATTCACAAACACACAGGACACACGTGTTAAACAATAAAATAATCAAATAACAGAAAACAGATAAAACATGAAACAAGTGTGTCTCTGCGGCAGTGAACCGGACACTGGCTCAGCATTATGAGGTGTCAGACACCTGCAGCGCTGATTTTCAGCCAGCACCGTCAGTGTCTCACGGAAACGTCATACAAATGTAATAAATAAACTACCTACAGTATTGGGACAGGCGAAAGATAAATAAACATAAATAAAAAGTGAGATAATACGTATATGTACACACTACCTAGATGCAGCTTCAATAAAATATATATATTTAAAGTACACCTTAACCTTTTCACCGCCCGACGGTGAAGCAATACGCTGTGCCATAAGTGGCACAGCGTATTGCTGGCGTCAGCGCTACGGGGGTAAAATTAAAATGGGTAAAGAAGTAACGCCACCATAAAAATGGGATGTTTTTCAATAGGTATTCATCAAAAAGTGTTTGTCGGCCAGCGCCGTCTCTGGCGTCGTAGTGACGATTTTGCGTTGTCGGCTATGGCCGACTGTGGCGATGAAAGGGTTAAAAACAAAAACTAGATAAGAAATGAGAAATTGGCATATAACATTACAATACATATACATTTCGTGAAATGCGAAAAAGGAGTCCACTCAGCACAATGTTGAGCCACACAAGATGACTCAACGCTGATATTATGTGGATCCTTGAGTTTCACGTCACAGGACTGCACTTCCATCGTAATACGTTAGACAAGTGGAATCACGCTTTTTTACAAATATTTTAGCCTATGTCACTCCTACGATTAAGAGGAAACCAACGACACCACATATGTCGAAATCCGTCAAACGGTTTAGGCTGCCAGAGAATAAAACACACACATACAGATGTATTGCAAAATTATTTTCCTTCGGGAAAACTCGGATCTTTATCGGAATACGATGACACCCGAACTGTCAATGAATTATCGTATTAAATCAGTGACATTCTCATACCCATTAATATGGAACTATTGTTAAGTGTCAAATGTCAAAATGAATAATGTTGTTGTATAATATAGAGATGTTACAACCGCAACAATTATTAGGTACTGAAAATGGGATTTTTAAAACCACTTTCTGTAACTTCAAAAATAATCAGTTTTATTGTCACTACTAAACAAAACATTATCTCCGCTTTAAAACATAATTAAAAGGACAACAAAATAAAGCTTATCGGGAAATATTTACAATGATAAAATTCAAAACCTGTCTATATTTTATCTTTGGCGTCCCTCTCGTACCTAAAAATAACCTGCGTGTGAGAGGAATGCAATCGATTCAAAAGGTTTCATAGGCAATTTCACGAAAGTTATCGCCACGCACACAACCGTTGTAATGAATGATAGAGGATTTTTAAAATTGGTGTTTTTTTTGCGTACCGATTGCAAGTTCAGCAGCGAACTGATGGGATGACAAAATGTTTTTTGTTAAGATTCTCACATTGACTCAATCACTTCGTTCATTCGTTTTTCTTGCAATCAGTACGTAATGTAACTGGGTGTGGTTTCATTCATTTCAACTTTGGTAAAACTACCTATACCTACCTAACATTACAATTTCATCGTATTTGGATCGATGTTTTCAATATTGTCCATTTCACAATCTGAGCCAGTCATATCATCGTCAGATTCGTCAGTGCTGTCATTGACGTTAATAACAATCCTATCAATGCGATCATCCATAGAGTGTTCCTGTGAGAGGTATTTATTTTCACATTTGATAGCATGATCACAAACTTTCTTCCATTCTTCCGGGCCCATAATATTTATTTTTTCTTCAATTAATTTTTTTACTGTACCCAAATTCATATCTATGTTTCTTTTTGATACATAACCTTTTATCTGTGACCATATATTTTCAATAGGGTTGAAGTCGGGGTGGTATGGAGGTAGCCTTAACACTTCGTGTCCATGTTGATGTAAAATTTTGTCAATGGAATATTCTACAAAGTCTTCTTTATAATTTCGTATAATTGTATTTTGGTTGACGATGAATTATGTGGAATATTGTATTTTTTTAACCAGTTCGTCATAAGTGGCTTTGCGGTATTAGAGTTGGGCGGACATTCCACATATTTATTGTGATAAGCAGCATTGTCTACTACTAGTACAGAATTTTGAGACAAGTTGGGAATAAGTTGATTCCGTAACCATTTTTCATAATTAACATTATTCATGGCATCGTGATAATCACCAGTTTTATCAGTAGACTTATACATAAGTAGAGCACCCGGTACAAATCCTTTGGCACTACCTGCATGTACTATAATTAGACGTTGACCTTTTGAAATTAACTGTTTCACTCCTTTATCCGTAGAATCGATCCAGCACTTTCCTGTTAAATGGGATGTGTGAACATAGGTTTCGTCAGTATACACAATATCTCTGCCTTCAGATCTGTACTTCCTTATAAGGTCTATGAACTTTATTCTTTTAAGTCTAACGTCATCTTTTTCCATCAGCATTTTCCTATTATTAGTAATTTTCTTGAATAAAAAACCCATTTGGCGAAGTATTTTTCTTAGTGTAAAATCGCAGCCCTTAAAATTCATCGTTTCTATTAATTTGGACTTTAGTACTTTTATAGTAGGGATCTGTTTATAAATGAGATGAAAGTTATAAACCATTCGTCGTATCACTGCGTAGTCAAAATCATCAAGATCTAAATAGAATTTCTTGCGTGGTCTACCCAGCTTAATTTTGTTTGTGTTGGGATTTTCATTACTTCTGTATTGTTCTTCCTGGTTCAAATATTTTCTAATTGTTGGTCTAGATATTCCTGTTGCGTCCGAAATTCGCTGTTGAACTTTCCTAAAATACTCTTGAGTCGTTTCTATTTTTGAATTTGCTATTTTCCGATATGAAGTACAAGTAAATATTAAATACCTTGAATTGGATTTTTTAACCGTTTTCGAGATTTCGGCATGGCTATACAACCTTATTATAAGTAATCTGAAAATATGATTAAAATTACAGCGAATTTTTAAATTGCGGATTATCCACTCTATATAAGAAGCAATTTGAGAGAGCACGATAAATACGAACTTTTCCGAAAAATTACGAAGGAAAATAATTTCGCACTACATCTGTACATACATACGCTCGAAAAATATAACCCTCCTCTCCTTCGGCAGTCGGGTAAAAACCAGTACATATCAATATAATCTTAAATATAAAAATGTTCGCATTAAAATCTATTTATTTATTTAAACTACTAAAATAAGCCTGAAACAAACATTCAAACAAAAGTTACATATCTAAGCCGGGACACGGAAATGCTAAGATGGATTAATCTATCGATCAAGTAGAAAGTTTTTAAGGCGCTTTTTGAAAATGAATAGCGATGAAGATTCTTTAATAGGAGGAGGGATATTGTTCCAGCATTTCGTGGCAGAATAGCTAAAACTACCACGAAAAGCTGCACTTCCGTGTCGAGGACAGACAAGCCGGAGAATCCGTCTGGGTTTAGGAATCGTGAACTGAAGCTTCTGGAACAGGTATGAAGGCTCTTTGTAGTGAATTACACCAAATAAGAGTGTGGCGAAATGCAAAGTCCTACGGGCCTCCATCTTGAGAAGTTTCCCTTTATTTAAGAAGGGGGTCACATGGGCACGCCTGGGAATGGGAAAGCAAAACCTTGCACACGCGTTCTGTAATCGCTGAACCAATTGTTTAGACCGGGACAACAAACATTTCCCATAAACAGTGTCGGCGTAATTGAATTTCGGTAAAATCAGTGCATCGCAGAGTTTTATGCGTGTATCGACATTCAGATGGTTTCGAACTCTGTAAAGGACTTTAAGTCGGTAAAAGCAGTTGCGAACCGTTTCAAGAACATGTCTCTCGAAGTGAAGCGAGCTATCCATACTGATACCAAGATTCCTGGCTTCCGGGACGCATGTTAAATCCATATCGTTTATAGATAAACGTGGGTTGTGAGACATAATTCGTGCAACGCGCTGCTTCGTGCCCAAAACCAAAAACTTTGATTTAAGGGGATTTAAACCAAGGCCATTTTGTTTTGACCACTGTGCTACCCGGCTCAAATCCTCATTAATTTTATCAACAGCCGCAAAAGTACTATCGGGATTAAAAGAAATGTATATTTGCACATCGTCCGCGTAAAGGTGACATCTACAATTTCTAATACTTAGAATTATATCGCAACTGTACAATATAAACAGAATTGGACCAAGAATGGACCCCTGGGGTACCCCCCTAATAACAGGCTGAGTAGTAGAGATTGCAGATGTCCCGTCAGCGTTAAGCAACTGGACCAGCTGAGTGCGCCCACTCAAGTAAGTGGCAAACCATTTGATACAACCGGGTCCAAACCCATAGTAGGAGAGCTTAGAGAGCAATAACGTGTGATCGATGGTGTCAAAAGCGCGCGAGAAATCAAGAAGAGCGAGAATTGTACCATTGCCACTATCCTGTGAATGAAGAATATTATCAACAACATCTATTAAAGCTGTAGCTGTACTTCGTTTCTTCCTGAAACCGGACTGATTGGGAGGCAAAATATTGTTATTCTCTAAATACTGAGTCAACTGTAAGCAAACTGCTTTCTCCAGGATTTTGGACATGAGTGGGAGTATGCGAATAGGTCTTAAGTCCTTTAGCTTCGTAGGCAAAGATATTTTAGGAAGAGGTTTGACAGAAGCTGCTTTCCAACAATCCGGGAAGACGCCTGTAGTAATTGACTGGTTTACAATTGCCGTTATGATGGTTAGTGTACGAGGCAGAGTTAGCAGTAACATATCAAGGGATATTCCATCGACGCCCTTAGCGCTGGTGTGGATAGATTGGATGATCTTGGCGACTGTTGATTCAGAAACAGGTATGAAACTGAAAGAAGTAGTAGAACATCTGTGAAACACATAGTAAGTTAACTGGGATATATCTATTTCACACAGGTACCCGGTGCATCCAAAAATTGTGCGTTGATGCGATCTGGATCTTTCAAGTGTTGTGGTATTTATGTATGTGTGGTAGATCTTTGCTTTTGAAATCAGCTAAGTATGTTACGTTTGATATTTTTCGATAAAATACGCGGATTATTCGATCGAAAAGAAACGTGTTTATTAAAGTAGGCAGACTTTTCCGATTCAATTGCCAGTCACATATTTATTTAAAGATTTGTAATATTCTTTATGGGATTCTATTTGTCCTTATTTGTCAGTGTTTATATCGCGTTAGAGCTTCGTTACGCCTTCGCATCATTTCTTTTATATTATAGGTTATCCAAGGGAAGCTGTGACCTCGTATACAAACTCTTTTTTCAGGTGCATAGCGATCAAAGAGGTGCATAAAGTACGCGTTAAATGCTTCAACTGAATAATCATTGCTTGACAACATTCGATCCCAGTTAATATTTTCAACATCCGAATTAAACGTAACGTAGTCAATATCTTTTAGTGGGCGATAACTGATCCATTTAGGTTTAGGTTTCTCTATTTTTATGGGAATTTCACAGGTTATAAATGCGTGACTACCGAGTTCAGGGATATGATCAACAACTATCTTATTGACTCGAGACGTTGATTAACGTTCGGCTATCTTTGGTAAAATTAGTGGGTTGATCAACGTACTAAATTAAATTGTGGCAAAAAAGAAAATCCGTAAGTTTTTTGCTATTTAGGTCATGAGGGTTAGGTTTTAGGTTAATATTAAAATCTCCGAGCAATATAATATGGTCATAGTTAGCAAATGTAGAAACCGATTCATTAATGGCAACAATAAAAACATCAATGCTTTGCCAGGGCGGCCTGTACGCGGTACCTATAGCGATTTTGCCTAAAGAGAGCGCGTGTTTATGCTTCGCTTCAAATAGAATCCCACATCGCCTCCTCTCGTTGGCACGCCGGCCGGCCTGGGTATATGACGTAACCGATAATCGGGAGGCGCAGGAGCACGCGCCTCTCCGCCCTCGTGGAGCCAAGTCTCATTTATGGCCATTATATCTACCCCGTGCCGTTCCATTGCATAGAAATTCATCGTGACGTGCTCCTAGGGAGCCAGGGTTGAGAAAACCAATGGATAGGTTTTTAATTTTGGTTTTTAAGAACTTTATTTTGATTGCAAATACGACAGTAATATACTTGTTGTTTAAAATAAAGAATCCGAGCCAGGTAGCATGACGCCAATTAAGAATTACAGTAATAAAAATAAGTAACCTTGGTGCTTGTATATTAAAGTATTTATATTGTGGCACGTATGCTTTGCTTACAATTATCGCATACCATTGACACTTGCAGTTTTTTAAATATTATATTAGCAACCTACAAAAAAATTCACTGTACGTTACATAATTCATCAAACGGTTCAGTATATAAATTATTCACAATTTTGAGACTTATGCCATAAATGTAAGGTACAAAATAAACACCTAGGCGCGACTCTCGTCACACATTTAACAATAACATCGCCAACCCAGAACAACAATGCACAAAATATACACAGTACATAATAATAACTACAGACCGGGATCTCAAATTGAGTTGACCCCAAAAACACGCTGAAGGTCAGCGTCAGAGCGGATGCAGAAAGCCTGTTTCCCTTCGGCTTGACGGGCGAATACTCTGCCTCGTTTCGTCCATGCGAATCTCCACAGCTGCTTCCGACACAACTCTCGGACTTGGTGGAAAAGCAGCCGGTTAGTACGCGTGAGCCGCTCATTCACGTAGACGGCGAGGCGGGCCCGGCAAGTCAGCGTCGGCAGAGGTAAAGTTGCGGCGCACTCTGGCAGCCCGAGCCCGAGCCCAGCGGCGGTTATAGCACAGAACCATCACAGAACCGAATGGCTGGAATTACACAGTGAATATTATTGCAATATCCTTCGTTAAATGTGTACAGGTTCTAAAGGCTAAATGCAGTTGTGTGACAAATTGATAGGTGTATAGGACGCTTCACCCTGGTGAACGAGAATGGCAGTCATAAATAATCTGCTCCCTTGGCCGGCCCGCGTGGATAAATGCTGGACGCACGGCGTCCTGTAAAATTTTATACCTATCTCGCTTTATCTTATAACCACGGAATAAAGAATCCATTGGAAGTGGCATTCATGGTAGCAAATTTTATACGCAAAATCTACTTTAACTAGTACTATTTACGGTCTCATTTAGAGCGTCAAGTAAATATTTCTTACGCCCGTTACCATATGCGTTGCAAGACTTGCAAGAGGCGTGGTCGTTCGGCTACTCGACACAAGATGGCGGTGTTTTCAAAGTATGGAGATGCGACCGCTTAAAACCAAAAAGTCGCATGTACTGCAAAATGTGTATGATGATACGACTATTTGGCTGTAACGGAATAGGGATGTGGGTATGGATCGATATTTTTATGATATTCATACGGTAAATATTAAGCTAAGACTTAGTTATATTACAAATTGTTTCTAATAAAATCTTGTTTATTATATAATTAGTAACATTCATACTAAGTTACTTTTGTTATAAATGTAGTAGCAATTAAACACAGATTTGTAATAAACAAAGAATATAATTTGTTTAATTTAATACAAGCACATCTCAAATACTATATAGAATTATTTTACCAGCAATCTACACTGCCGACGTTGTGTGAGTGCGGTCTAGTGAGAATTTACCGTCAAATTTGTTTGTTGTGTGAGATAACAGGAAACTAAATGTCAGTAGTGCGCCGTGCGTATTGCGAATTGAATCAATTGTCCGTACTTACGCTACATACAATACTCTGCGTGGGAATTGAATCTGCATGAATGAAGTAATTTCCTTTTGGCGAAACTCAAATATCAGTTGCATCAAAATGTTTCGAACAAATGGTGTTGAATCGTTGCAGAAGCCAATCCTTCCTCCTTGTGGCATCAATCCATTTTTCCTTTGTATTTGTGTCTTTAGGAAAACTATAAGATTATAATAGTTACTAGCTTCAGCCCGCAACTCCGTCCGCGTGGAACTCGTTTATATCGTAGCTCGATACAAACTTTCATCCCCCATGTCACCCCCTCGGGATGATTTCCGGGATAAAAACTATCCTATGTCCTTCCCCGGGATTCAAACTGTCTCCATACCAAATTTGATCTCAATCGGTTCAGCGGTTTAAGCGTGAAGAGGTAACAGACAGACAGACAGACAGACAGACAGACAGACAGACACTTTCGCATTTATAATATTAGTATGGATTTTATTGTGTATTGCATAATATTCAGATACATATTAGCAGAGCCCGGAATTCTTTAGAGCTGTCATAGGGACTTCTCGTTTATCGACTTCCGATTATACATATGTTTATAAATAAATACAGAATACAATATGTAAAATATGATTACAAGTAGAAGTAACAACACACAGTCTTATCACGAATGAGCGATCTCTTCGATATAACCTTTGGATACCAACTTTTAGGAAATTATAAATATAAATTAAAATAATAATATTTTATTATTTCTTATAAATAATAAGGATGATCTTAGTCCTGATTAAAAGGCATAGGTAAGCAATCCATAAATTATAAAAAGCAACAAACAATAAAATATTATTATTTTAATTTCTATTTATAGTACTACAATACTTCCGATTATACAATAATACATATGTATAAACGGAAGTCCATAAACGAGAAGTCCCTATGATAGCTCAAAAGTGCTACGAGAATTCCGGGCTCTGCATTTACTCATAAAAATATAATCTTTTTCATTTTGGTTTATCGATAACAAGTATCGACCTTAGCCACAGCATTTGAGTAGCGAACCTTCGAGAAATTTGCCGTGCATTCACGTTCCGAGTAGTGAAATAATACACAGGATTATGGACTTTATTGTTAAAGAAATAGAATTGATATTTCCTTGACTACAGGCGCTAATTGTGTCTAAGAAATTGAAAATTAAATATTTCTTTATACGTCTTCTAAAATATTACTTAACGATTGTAGGAAATACCTCCATGAGACAATTTTTTTATGTGCTGTTATTGGAGCAGCTTTCAATAACGCAAAATGGCATTTTCCTAAAATAAACAAATATTCACTCATGTCATACGCTGCGTGCGGTCGCTAGGGACAATGACAATAATCTGTGCAAGAAGTATGCTTATTATTGCTCATGTTCGGCGACACGGGAACGCCCACTCACCACTTCCAATGGATTCTTTATTCCGTGCTTATAACTGCGTACCGCTCATGCCGTCCACCGTTCTTGGACGTCTGGCGTAAGCTATTGTAATTTATATGGAACAGCTGCTGTCGAACAGTCCGACGGAATTCGGCGACTGACAGCTTGTTCAGTGTTCACATCAATCCGTAATCGTTTCTGGACACCGATAGTTACGGATTGCTGTGAACCAGCTCTGAAATCGGTCGCGGAATACAACGTATGTGGTGACCCAGCCCGATTAACCGCAATCGTGTGTATACATGTCATGATTTGTCAGCCCCAATTTATCAGAAACTGACTAATTGCTATCGTCTGGAGGCATGTTGCGCTGCTGATCCAACTGTCAAACGAGTTGTACTGAGAAATTGCGTGTACATGTGGTCGGATTGTTACATCTGTACGCTACACCCAATTATGCTTCGACGCACTTAACGCAAATAAATCAGATTTCATTTCATTTATCATGGGACAGCCGTGACATACTGGATTTTTCTCGCACTATACCTCTTTTTCTAAGTGTTCTTATAAGAAAGAGAGACGGATAGTGGAGAATAATCGAGAGAGCTCGCGCGTCGAGCTCGCGATCTGCACGGCTAGCACGCGACGGCGCGCGAGCTCTCTCGATTTTTCTCGCACTATCCGTCTCTCTCTCATTAGAACACAGAAAAAGAGGTATAGTGCGATAAAAATCGAGAGTATGTCTCGGCCGTCGTGTGCTAGACATGCTGTCTCTTATTAAAACTTAGTAAGAGAGGCATAGTGCGAGAAAAATCGAGAGAGCTCGCACTATCCGTGTCTCTCTTATTAGGACACTGAGAACCAGAGGCATAGTGCGGGAAAAATCGAGAGTATGTCGCGGCCGTCTCATGATAAACGTGCTGGTAACAATGTATCGTACCGATCGGTAGATGTGAACACGCTGTGAAGCGTTCTATACACCTAACAATTTCTCATAGCAACCGACTTTACAGAGAATGAAATGAACATTTCTCTTTCTTTCTTATAGCTGCGTCTCTACGTTGTTGAGACAAATGGCTAGATGTATAATGCCCTTAATACACTGTTACCTGTTTGCTAAAAAACTAGCATTCAGTTATCAATGTCAATGTCAAGTGAAACAGCTGTTTCAAGTTCAAAGTGCCGTGATCCGTGACTCAACGTGATTGTTTACGTGAGCCCTGGTGAGCTCCTTTATAACTGTATAACAATAACTGTACTTTACCGAAAGAGAATTGCATTCATGAATATTATTTTAGTTGCTCTGATTTTGATGATTCGGCCAGCGCTCGGTATGATGGCTACTCACTTCAAATGCCGAGGCGGGCTGTACCCGCGTTCCTCTGTTGAGAGGTTCCCAGTCCCCGATGATAAAGTGAGCTGGTCTGTTGACTATAAGGAATATAAACCACGTAATCATACTGCACAATCCATCCACGGAAAACCTTGGGCCGATCCAGAAATAGGTAACCATTTGACTGATCGGAACAACCACCCTTGTCCTTCCTTGTTAGCTATTGTACAACTTACTACACTTGTAATTAAAGAACAAGTGATGTGTATGGTGATTATGACATTCAAGGTGGTATATGAATTAGTGACTGCCAGAACCCTAAAAATCTCCTTAAATTATAAAAGATTTCCGAAATATGTACCTAATTTGGAGTGAAGTGTGTGTCTCTTACCTGCGAGGATTAACACTGATATTTATTATTTTTTAATCCCATGTTTAACTTAGGAGTGCTTGTGTCATACACTGATACTGTGTCAAATATTTTTCTTTGACCATTTTTTATGTCTCATGATTACCTTGTTTTGTTAACATATTGTGTATATTAATGAACCTCCAGGTCATTATGCTTTATGTCTGTTGGTACTCTATGTGTACCCCATACAGTTGCTATGATGAGATCTTCGTAGATTATTTCAGAATAATCGTTTTTATAGGTGCAGATTATTTATTTACAATGATTCTTACAGATGAGTACTATTAATTTTTTTTTTTTACAGGTGACCCTAAATTCTTGCCTAAATGGAATATTTTAGACAGTAATGTTGACAGAAAAAGTTATACAGGTCAATACAACATAGTAGATAAATATCCTCTCAATCCCATTGGACGAACTGGCATAAGTGGCCGAGGAGTGCTTGACCGATGGGGACCCAACCATGCTGCCGATCCTATAGTCACGCGGTGGAAGAGACTGCAGTCAGGGGAAGTGGCTCTGGAGAAGAGTAGCAATAAGTATGATAAAATAATTATTTTTGTTACTTAATAATTTAGTGTAAAGGTGACCAACAAATTCCACACATTATCTATAGAATATTATAACATAAAAAATCATTTATAGAATGTAAAGTAGCATGTCAGTTCCCATTTATTTGTTCCACGGAAGCAGTTACTTACTTGTTTAACTGGTTTCATGGAGTGCAGGTCTAAAAAGACCTTAAGAGACTCTAGTTAAGAAATTGCTTTAGCCAATATATTTACTATGACATGGACTTTTCATCCTTATATAAAGTTTACTAATTTATCTTCTTTGTTATTTCTAGGCCAATACTTCAATTTGTAGCTATAAAACGCGGAGACACTGGCGAATGGGCGTTGCCGGGTGGCATGGTAGACCCCGGCGAAAAAGTCACCACAACTGCTGTCAGAGAGTTCCGAGAAGAAGCTATCAACTCTCTGGTTATGTCACAAGGTTAGAAGCACAATCTCAAAAACATGTAACATTACGTGTACTCACCGATTCCACACATGATTATTGCATCTTTTCTATTTACATTCTATCATTGAAATAGATCCGATACAAGATATTTTTCGCACCTGCTATTCAGAAAGATTCATTGTTACGCCTTCAAATGAGGGATCAAAATTTTCCTCACAGAAGCTGTGAAAAGTAGCATTTGCCACCCGATAGCAACATTATCCCTTGTTACGCCCAAGATTCAACATACTACCCTCGCCTAAATATATAGCTTTCCTCCCTTGAGATTAGAGATACAATCAACTATTGAATCTGCAACCACTTAGCACCCCAGTAGTAGTGTGACGTTAGACGTCATTTCTTTGGGCGAGTCGGAGTAAACCTGACTTACATACATTTTTCTTTATAAGCAGGGAGAATAAGGTGATTGGTTATAGACAAGCCAGTAGGAATAGTAATTTATGGACACCTCGCCACTTTGCATTTGTTGTTAGTATTGAGTAAATGGGTGAAATTGACGAAAGCCGATTTCAACCACTTTATCTGTAGAGTAAAATTCTTAAAAAGCCACTTCTCAATTAAACCCTTCTAAATACCACTTCTCTAGTTTAGGTGAACAGAAGGCATGGGAAGCAAAGTTCGAATCGTTCTTCAGCTCCGGACAAGAGGTCTATAAAGGGTACGTAGACGATCCCCGCAACACCGACAACGCGTGGATGGAGACGTCCGCGTACAACTTCCACGACGAGAGCGGCGGCGTGGTCGGCGCGCTGAACCTGCACGCCGGAGACGACGCGGTCGGCGTGCAGTGGGTCGACGCCACTAACGACCTCAGGCTATATGCGAGCCATAGCACTATTGTTCAAGAAGTACTTAAGAGGCTACACGCCTTTAGTTCTTAACTTATTTTGTTGTATAAAAACTACACTCAAAAGCATTTGTATACTTGAGAATCAAAACTGAAACATTATTAATACTGTGCTCGTACTTCATTCGTTTTTTATTTGTACGATCACAATTGAACCTCATACCTAACGACAATAGTTATTTGTGTCACAAGGGAGCAAAATAGTATATTTACGGCGAGGACACTGTATTGAATACTGAACGTAGCGAGGGATCCTACAATTTAATCATGAGCGTAGCGAGGGATTCTAACGTAGGATCCTGAGCGTAGTGAGGGCTACAAGTGTTAACGACCGAGACGAAGATAATTTTGCTACCGAGTGACATACTATTTTTCACACCGACTATGAAGAAATAAAAACAGATGCTGTTAAA
This sequence comes from Epinotia bilunana, assembly GCA_947049275.1. Taxonomy (NCBI): domain Eukaryota; kingdom Metazoa; phylum Arthropoda; class Insecta; order Lepidoptera; family Tortricidae; genus Epinotia; species Epinotia bilunana. The sequence continues at coordinate 15,277,998 of OX346264.1, forward strand.
ATTACTTAACAAGTTTTAACAAATTTTCATAAATTTTATTTTAAAAAAATATAAAATTTTCAAATAACGTTAAAGTTACAATTTGAAATATGATCGTTTTTAACCGATTACGATAAAATTACAGTCGCACATTTACAGCACATTGCGTAAATTCTACATGCCAATGAATAAATTTAAAAAGTAGCTTGAATAGAAAAGTGTTTTTGATCCCTCTCGTCGTGCAGCAAAACTTACTTTTCCGAATGAAAGGTGTGAAAAAACCATTAAAGTTGTTAATTCTGTAACGTCTCCATTAATCGTAGAGATCGGCGTCTCGTACTGTTGTCACATGACGTAAATTTACCAACCCATATAAATGACCGCAAGTAAACGATTTACAAAATGCCGGCTTTTTTTTTATATAATAATTATTTTATCTTGCTCAGCACAACTTTCTCGACGCTGCCATGCATTTTATCATGTTGTCATGAGACGTAGGTGTATTGGGAGTGGGCTTCCGGACTACATGTGAGTAAAAACCTTTTGCCGTCAATAGCTAAAGAACATATAACTTAGGAGCCTATAAAACTTTCATGTTATGAAAACGACTTTTTCCTCGCCACTTCCTCGCAACTGTCGTATGAAACGCGTGAGCTTTGATAATTACATCCTCGGCTCTCTTATCACGCTTAACTGCGGCTCGCGTGAACAATTCCGCCTCGGATGTAATGTTCAACATAGCTCACTTGTATCACAATGTACTTAATATAGATTAAAAATCAAAATTATTATGCTCGCACTCTTTTATTTGTTTGTATTATTATAGTAACTACAAGTGAACCTTACATCTAATGTTCAAGTAACAAAAATAGTTCGTCACTTATATTAATTGTCTCCAATACCGTAATTATTCTATTGTAGTATTGCACCCATTGCATAGGACAAATGCACAAATCAAATGCAAAGTTAGAAACGACACAAACATCCTAAAAAAATATATGTGTAAACACATACCTGTATTTAACTTCATTTGTGTAACTTAATATAGATTTTTCATAACATAATTAATTAGACCAAAAATAAAATTATAAGTTTATAAGCGTTGCTGTTGCATACCTATGGGTAATGATAATATGTAAAACAATATAATGATGAAAAAAAAAAAACTGTCAGATGCAAATATATGTACAGTCAGCATCATATAGTTAGTAGCAGCCAAAGGTGCCAAATATATCGTAACACATCCTTACGCCTATAGTAATAAAGACGTGTTCCAATATATTTGGCTACTTTGGCTGCTTCTAACTATATGATGCTGACTGTACATCAAGCTAAACTGACTAACACGTTCGCAACCAAGAACCCGCCTAGCGGGCACTCGTAATGTTTGCTCAGATGCCGGCTGAGCCCGCTACGCGTAGTAGTATGAACTTACACGCCTAGCGAATCCTGTCGGTTTCTGGTGAATTTTCCATTTTTAGTCCGGTTGCGAAAGTGTTAAGCTATACAGTAATTTAAATTCTGTTTAGAATCCAAATATCGGAAGTTAAGATTACTTAACAAATGAGAGAATAGCTTCTACAGTAAGTAACAACGAAACGCTAGTTTTAACCCGTTCAAGTATGGCTCAGAAACATGTTATAGCTAACACTACGTGTAATATTGCTGAATTATTTCATATAACATTTTGTGTACTACATAGCCTAGCTAGCCTGATCGCGTTTATTTATATAAATCTTTATTACACAAAAGAAGTCCTTATCATACAAAAGGCGGACTTAATACCGTAAGCATTCTCTACCGCTCAACCGGAAGATAGGTATGGTCGAAGAAAATTAAGGTTTGGCAGATGTCAACTCTATTTGAATGACGAAAGACTGACTAGACGAGGTCCAAAAGTGCTAAAAATTAAATTTCCTCGACTGTACATTTCTTTACATTATTTCTCACCTGTATTTGGGGTTAAAATATTGGCCCATCGTTTTGTTAATTACTGTGAATCGCAGAACAGCACTTACTTATTTCAGACGCAACCATAGCACTTCACAGTCGTGTGGTTTTATAAAAATGTATTCCTAAATGATCAGCGCGAGCATAATTCACATTTGTTCTTACCCAATTTGTACAAGTCTACTTTAAACATTAGACATACATACCTCTTAACGAAATAAAACATTACCCATCTGTACAAGTATCACACTTTACATGGCAGCTCAATAAGTACAGCTTACCCCTTTATATCCAACTGTTCAACTGGGAACAATCAATGTTTCCATACATTTGATTCATTCTCAGGTAAAAGCTACCGCTTTGTACGAGTCAATAAGGTGCCATTGGTATAGTGATGCAATTAAAAGATCACCCTTATCGGCAATCGACAAAGCGGTATCTTTTGCCTGAAGAAAAACCACATTATTTTTCATGTTATGACACAACGTAAGTAAGGAAGTATAAAAACACCCCTCAAACAAAAATAACATGATTGGAAAAGTTTAAATTACAATATATTTATACCAAATAAAACAAACATAAACCTTTATGTTATGACTAGTAACTATAACATGAAGAAATTCGAAAAATTACACATAAATGCACTATAAATCAATTTATTGACATTCTTCGTCGAAATATTCATATTCGTAACTCATAACAACTACAATGAACTGCATTGATATCAGACAAACGTTCATGAAATTTGTTACTGTTGCAATTTTAATATTGCTGGCAGTTCTAGAAGCTATAGGGGAAAACTTGACAAAAGTAACCCAATAGCCCAGAATTAATAAACTGTTACTCCCAAAAAAAACTGGAACTTGTTTCTCAGTCTCAGTGTTAGTGTTACGTCATCAGTCAGACTAGCTAGCACCACAGCGCAGTCTGGCTAAATCTTCCCCTCGCGCACAAACGGTACGTATATGGTCACCCCACTGTACCTACCGCGACCGTGCTGCAGGTCTAATGTTAAGAGTCCGCAGTAAGCTCGGCCGAATTTCACCTTCCCATACAAACGGAGTTTCGTTCTCATTTTAAATCTACGTGTTGGATTGTGATGAAACTTTGCATATACAAAGACATACAAACGACAAAACAAACGAAATACAGCATAAACAAGTTTTGTATGAAAAACTTAAATTCGCTATATTTTTTTAACATTGATATCTGAAGCTACATAAACTAATTACAGACCTGGATATACCTCATGTCATTGTACATGCAAAGGTTCGTTATAATCCAATTCGTAGTTTTAAAATGAGAGTGTAACTACGTTTGTATGGAGAATCGAGCTTAGAGTCCGAGTCGAAGCAGTTCGTTAGGTGGGTTCGAGGTGCGGGAAGGGTGACTGACACACATAAAACCCCCACACCTTCAGCAGGAACCGACTCACAAGGAAACATACCCAACTGTCCGGCGCCGATTTCAAGCAAAACAACCAGTGAGTGAGTGAAACGGTGAAAAGTATGAAACTTTTAAGTGTCTTTTGTTTGTAAAATATTAGTTTTGAGCCGAAATAGCAAAACACGTGTCCATTATTTTTTCAAGTTCTCCAACATATATTAAAACTAGTAATCAACAAGCAGTTTGCTTGAACAAAACTCTTCCGAAGTTAGAGGGTTTCGCTATTTTTCAGTACTTTTGAGGACAATATCTCCCGATAGGTTGAGTTTGGGCACCTAAAAAAAATTACGTGTCGATTATTTTAGACTACTCTATAAGATATATAGAAATCATTGAAATCGGCGCCGGACAGTTGAGTATGTTTCCTTGTCAAGCAGTGTGACAGTTGCCAGTCAGTTTGCATGGACCAATGGCTAGACTCGCACGCAGTATTTTAAGGCGACGGATACACGTTCACAGGCCCACGTTTATGATGAAAGCTTCTTTCTCTTGTAATAGGCGTGTCCAATATACGGAATACGGTGAGCGTGTTAAACGTAGCACCGTCGATTTCAACTCAGGCAGGTCTTGAACACGTTATATGGTATGAGGAAACGCGATGAAGGTTAAGATTTGAAGTTTATTCAAACATTACCCGTTATATCCGGAGCGACTAGCGCCGCACTCAGCAGCCGGATCTCCTTAGCCAACTCAGTCAGTTTGGTGGCGATGGTTACTCGAATAAACCTCAATGAGTTCGATACTTGACGTTTATTCAAGCTATACCCCTGACCGGGCTGTCAGGAGCGAGCACCGTCACCATCAGCAGTCGGATCTCTTCAGTCAGTTGCGTCAAATCTATGGCGACTCGGCGCTATGATAGCATGTCACTGGGCGCGCCCGAGAGAGCGTTGTACGCGCGATAGCAGTTCACGTCGTTCATCAGCCGCTGGATGTTCTGCGTGAATGTCGGCAGATCCTGTTGGGATAGAGATATTCACTTAGAAGAGTAATTCTAACTTTTATAAGCCGTAATTGCTCGCGGTCAGTAAGAAATAGTCTATTCAACAACTTTAATATTATGTGACATGACTACAAAATATAAGAAAACGACGAAAATATTTAATATTTAGACGTAGAAATATTAATGTTAACTGTATGTCTATAATAATAATAATCATTTATTTTGACCAACTAAGATAATAAAACACAAGGATACAATTATACGTTAAAAAATAAAAATAAAATTACAAAATTCAGGAAAATAATAAAATTTGAATAAAATAAACTTAAATTACCTACACTTGTTAGAAATATGGAGCGCATTGCAGTGGTTAAGGTAAGCACCATCCAACCTGCCTCCAAACATTGCCAGAATGCTGTTGGTACTGACCCTTTCCCTATTAAGCAGCGTTGCGGCTTTTTAATGCATTATGGCAGAGAAGCTGTCCACGCGCGCCTCTGCGAACATTGCCGACGCGCTGCAGCAACGAGGCAGCCCCATCAGCATTCTAAATGCATTATTTACTGCACTCGCAAACGCTGTACTGTTTTTGCGTGTAGTTAACCCACAGGCTACTCGTATGTGCATTTTGCTCTGAACAACGTAATTTTTACTGCCGTTGAGCTTCGAGCGAACCTGCGGGCAATCATGTTTGCTCTAACAGCCAGCGCCCTACGCTCCCTTTCGATGTGGTAAAGAAGGAATAGTTATTTGTGTCACAAGGGAGCAAAGTAGTATATTTACGGCGAAGGCGGCGTATTGAATCCTGAACGTAGCGAGGGATCTTACAATAGAATCCTGAGCGTAGCGAGGGATTCTAACGTAGGATCCTGATCGTAGTGTGGGATACAAGTGTTAACGCCCGAGACGAAAATAATTTTGCTACCGAGTGACACATACTATTAAATGACTTGACCGTCACTGGAAGCTCTATAATTGAGAGAGCATATCCGTTTTCGTCAAACTTTTATCAATTTTCATACGAATTTGACTACAATTTCCAGCTCAGTGGCGACATCTGGCGGTAGCGCGCCCTCTTTTAGTTTACTAAAACGATGTCGAGCTACCTTCCATCATTGGCGTTTTCGATTCCGTCGAAGCAACAACTGCGCACGGGCTCTGTTCCTGCGACGGTTACAACTAACTACAAGTGAATAAAATAAGTGAAATCTACATTTCAAAGTGTACAGGTTGTATAAGTTCCCTATATATCGTGAGAACGTAAGTAACCTGAGTTATCTTTTAATGCCTTAAAAATGAGTGAACATTACTTTTAACGGTTTTTGCCGTTCGGTTCACTGCATAATATTTAAATTAAGGTCGAGTTTTCATACGATACGTTAAAAAAGAAGACGGTTAGAATAGAAAATAAAATACAATTTTAGTACAAATATTGTTCCTTATTACAGTAATGAATAGTAATGAAAGCAGTGCCGCCCAGCCGGAGGCTGTGGCTGGCCCCAGCGGAGTGGCTCGCAAGAAGCGCAAGCGAAGCCGCAGCAACAGCACCAGCAGCACGAGCAGCAGCAGCTCCTCGAGCAGCAGCTCGTCGAGCCCCACCTGTTCTAGTAAGAACCGTGCTCGATCTCGCTGCCACCGCCAGAAGAAAAGTAAGCGCAAACATCGTTCTAACCGTATAATGGACAAATTATTTAAAGAAATGGCTGAGCTTCGCCAACAAGTGGGTTCAAATTAGTGTGTAGTTCAATCCGAGTATCCGGATAATGTGTCTATAGGCTCTGGGGTTAGTGGCGATTTATACGAACACCTGGCTACCTGTGAACCAGAGCCGCTTACAAATAATGCTATATCCGAAGTACCCTTTACGTTTGACATAGAAACCAAACTAAAGGAACCATCTGTGCCTAAAACTCCGGATATTTATCTTAAAATGCTTGACGACGTGCAGCACTTGGGCAGCAAAGCTTGGTCAGAAGTAAGATATGCTGACACCCAAAAAAATTATAATCATACTCCAGGATTCACTGAACTGGAAACAAACGAGGAGGTAAAAAATTATGACTCTTACGCTGACAAATCTTATGCTGCCCTGACGTTTTGCATTCTAAAACAAAAAGAGACATTGCAAGAGGCAATTCGCTGTCTCCTATCTTGGGCTAAAACAACAAACGTCAATTTCGAAAATTTGAGTGAAAATGTTGAGGAGGTATTTCACAAGGGTAACTTTCAAAGCTTTAAACGAATATGTAATTGCGGAACCCTTCCACCTCACAAATATGCATCGCGTGCCCGATTTCCTTCAACCCAACAACTGGATGTGCAAAGTCGATTTATCCCAGGCGTACTTTCACTTGAATGTAACAAAATCACACCGATGCTTTTTAAGGATTGTTTACAATCAGGAGTTGCTCGAAATGACTTGCCTCCCGCTAGGCCTGAGCACAGCATCGAAAACATTCTCCATACTGACAAATTTTGTAGCACAAGAACTACGCGACCGGTGGAATGTGAGGATTTTAGTCTATCTAGACGGTTTTTTAATAGTCAATCAGGATTGTCACATACTCCGCGACCATGTCCATCTCACGGTGCAGACACTACAAAGATTAGGATGGGAAATCAATTTCGAAAAATCGGTACTTTGTCGGTAATTTTCTTAGGAATTTTGTGGAATACTTGGGACAATACAAAAGCCCTTCCAAACGAAAAAATCGTGTCCATAAACAACAAAGTAATTAGCTCGTGTGCTCGAACAAGGCAAAATAACCTTAAAAGAGTTACAAAGGTTCGTAGGTATTCTGAACTTTTCCAGCTTTGTAGTCCCACGCGGCCGGCTCAACCACCGACAGTTGTTGATGTTCATGAACACATTACCAAACCCGTCGACGAGGCAGTTCGTAATACCACCCAAAGTTATAACAGAACTAAATTGGTGGACGCAGAATTGCCCGTCATCTACCCCGTTGCACTATCCACCACCGACACATTTTCTGGCCACAGATGCGTCAGACTTGGCATGGGGAGCACAGGTAGACGACCTAGCCCTCTCGGGCTCTTGGTCACAAGAGGAGCAAAGTCTCCATTGCAACCAAAAAGAGATGCTAGCGATACTATATGCTATTCAGGCACACGTTCACCTATTAAGTCACAGCACGGTCTTAATACAGTGCGACAACAAGACAGCGGTGGCTTACCTAAGAAAAGAAGGGGGTGCAAAATCTCCAGCCCTCGCAGATATAACCTATCAAATTCTGGATTTATTAGTCAAACATCGCATTTACTTCAGCATACAGTATCTCCCAGGCAGGTACAACAGTCAAGCCGATCACCTGTCACGCCACCGCCGACCTCCGGAGTGGCATCTTCTACCAGCCTGTGTGGAGAGAGTGTTTGCGAAGTGGGGAGTCCCAATGACAGACTTGTTCGCATCAGCGCGAGCTCACGTAGTGAGCGATTATGTTTCACGAGACCTGACAGACCCTCAAGCCCTATATCACGACGCGTTCAGTGTCCCTTGGAACTACCCGTTAGCATGGGTGTTTCCCCCGCCGTTTCTAGTTCCAAAAGTATTGACTCATCTGAATCAATCGACGGGTATATTCCTAGTGGTAGTACCACGATGGAAGATGGTATATTGGCGCGCCGATCTCAAAACCAGAGCACTCGCGGCACCAATAACCCTGAACCGTTTACATCGTCACCTAATCGACACGTCGACGGGTCTACCACACCCGAAGGTCGAGGACATCACCCTCGAGGTATGGAAATGTGGGGGTGGGGCGAGACGTTAGCCACGTGGAATGATGAGCAGCGAAGTTTACTTCAGAATTCTTGGCGTAAGTCTACCTTAAAAACATATGAAGTGGCTTGGAAGCGCTGGACCTCGTGGTCTAAAGCCAAAAATATTGATTTCAAAAATCCAACTGGTGGGCAATTAGCTCAATTTTTGTCCGATCTATACCTAGTTAATAAATTTTCTTATAACACGATTCTATTACACAAATCTGTTGTTTCTACCTTGAGTAACGCTGAACGGTCAAGCCAACTTAGCTCACATGTTCTAGTTAAGCATATTTTGAAGTCGATTGCTATTAAAAATCCTAAATCATCAAAGCCACCAACATGGGATGTTAATAAACTGGCGTCCTTTTTGACTAATTATGTCATTGACTTAAACGACGCTTTTCAAACATCGCGACACACTGCAATCTTATTGTTGCTTTGCTCTGGACGACGTATTCATGACCTGACGCTACTTACAACAGATCCTAGCCATTGCATTATGTCGGACGATAGCATTATTTTTTGGCCCAAATTCGGGTCAAAACTGATACCAGCAATTATAGACAGTTAGGATGGAAATTATTATCAAATACTAATGACCGTAATTTAGATCCCTTATTTTGGATACAAACGAAATGAATGATGAGAATGAAAAACTTAACGCAGCAAAGACGTCTAATTTGTTTGTTACAATCAGAGGCGAGGCACGAGCCGCGTCCCGTACAGTAATAGCCGGTTGGGTGAAAACCCTATTTAATGAGGCTGGCATTGAAGGAGCCCCTGGAAGCACCCGATCTGCGGTAGCTTCAAAAAGTTGGCTAAATAACCATTCCTTAGAAGACATTTTAGCTCGAGGAAATTGGCGGTCAGTTAATACCTTCCAAAAGTTTTATAGGCGTGAGGTAATTAGTGATGTTGATTCAAATAATATTACAAGATTATTTAATCCAATATAGCAAATGTAATATTATTATAAGGTGGTGATTACTATAACTAATACGATTATCATATTGTTTTGATTGTTTGTAATAGTCATAATTATATTATGAAATAATTAAAATGTGGATATGTTATGTACTTAATTGTCTAATAACCTCATTAAAATTGTACAATGTTAAAAGATGTGTTCTTATTTATATGTATCACATTGGCGAAATTTCCTTATGATTTCATCTCATGTGGCACCACCAGGCGATAACAAACAGGTCTCAATTTAATAGCAGCGTTTTACCTGAAATACGCATATTAAATTCTTACCTCACTGGAAGCTTTCATTTTAATTCTGCCTGGTGTAATTGAGCCAATGATGGAAGGTAGCTCGACATCGTTTTAGTAAACTAAAAGAGGGCGCGCTACCGCCAGATGTCGCCACTGAGCTGGAAATTGTAGTCAGATTCGTATGAAAATTGATAAAAGTTTGACGGAAACGGATATGCTCTCTAAATTATAAAAAAGCTTCCAGTGAGGTAAGTATTTAATATGCGTTTTATTTCAGGTAAAACGCTGCTATTTTTCACACCGACTATGAAGAAATTTAAAATAATACTGTTAAAGTTAATCAAGAAGTTTTAACAAATTTTCTTAATTTTTATTACTAGCTTTTAAATTAACGAAAAATTAATAAATAAATAAAAGACTGGGTTGCACTCCGGGAGGGCCGGCAGAAGTGAAAACTTGCGAAGTGCTTTAATTATCGGTATTTAAAAAAAAACACCCCCCTCCCCCTCCCTTGAGATTCTTCTGGAGTAGCGAGCGTCTATAGGCTAAGGTGTCTTCTTACCATCAGGCTAATAGTACGCTTGTTTGCCACCGCCCTAGTATAGAATAAACACTTGAAATATTTCGTTTTGAATCGATTACGATGAAATTACAATCGATTATTTTATTAAACCGCAGGACCGGTCATTGTGGCACTCTCTGGGGGAGACCTATGTCCAGCAGTGGACGTCTTTCGGCTGATATGATGATGATGATTTTATTAAAATCTGTTTTCAATTGGCATATTGCGTAAATGCTACATGCCAATGTATAAATTAAACAAGTTTCTGTCAAAAATTTCATTTTTGGTACAGTCAACTACAAAGAGATGTATCCATGTTAGTCTTATATAATTTATTTTAAAAACAAAGTTTTAACCGACTTCAATTTAGTACTCCGCCAAGCCACGAGAACATTTCCACATTTATTTTCCAATTTACCACATGAACTGATTTCCGAGAGCAAATGCGTTGATTATTAGGGAAATAAACCCAATCGCTGTATGTGGCCCCAAACATGCTCGGAAATGTATGCGTTAATATCACGAAATGAAGACATGAAGTTTCTTGTTTATGGCTCCCTACATTTCTTCTTGGCCTTACGCCAAGAAGAAATGTATGAAAACCCTAAGTAAAACCATTATTGTCCGCTACTCTAACTTTTGAAATTTGCTTACTAATATTAAACTGACAAAGGAAAAATTACATTCTGCCAACCACCACTAGACTGTAAGCATACTTGCGACATAAAAAAAAAACAAAATCTATGGTAGGTGCTACACTTTATGTGTGGTTAAACTTGGTGCTCGAACGGCTTCTTCAAATGGCATGTTTAAAAAATTAAAAAGGCGGCAAATTACACAATTATTGTTTTCTGCTCTTTCGTTCCGTTTGTAATTATTTTTATATTTCCTCACATCGTTTGAGAAAAGCACTATACAACCCTCGGCCGGAACAGGGATTGCTGGACGAGATTGGGGTAGACGGCCGAGTCGTAGACGAGTCGTAGACGAGACATTACTTCACGGCCTCTGCAGTAATGTACTATTATCCCATCAAAACCAAAAATGTGAAATGAGAGCCAAGTTCAATATTATGATATATGCCTTGGTCGTTGGCTTCAACGACAAAAGAAGTGAGATTGTTTATGTAAAATAGTTTTTTGAGTTATGAGAGGGTCAAAAGTGGCTCCAAGTGGTTCGTGTAACACGCACACGGTGTATTACACACGGTGCTGCTCGCCAGTTCTATTTGCTTGAACTTGGCTTGATACGCTACCGCGTGTCTAGATTAGCGTAAAGAAATAAAACTGCATAACCATAGGGCTCGGCTGGTAACTCCTTAATCAAAATGCTTAAAAAGACAGGTCAATAACATTCACGGACTTTATTGTTGGTATGCTGAGTGAGTATATTTAACAAGCAGTGTGTGTGCGAGCATTCTAATAGTATTCAAATGCATGAATATATTTGAGTGCGTACAGCACATATTTTAAACTTTGATAGTGTTTTGTGAACCAAATTGCGACGACTGCATGTCTTCTATTCTGTTAGATACCTATGTATGGATCTGACCGGTCCTGGATTTGTTAACGGTATTTTGTCCCTACCTTTATCGGATCAAGCCCTGATTCTGTATAATTCACTGGAAGTAGCTTTAAAATCTAGAATTGAAGTTTTTCTTTTCTGTTGAAATTTTGTTGTCCTCACGGGGCGGTATCTGCGCCTGGCAGAGAGCCCTCTGTTATGATTATGAATAATGAAAAAGAAAACAAAAAGTGACCGTGTCCGGCGGGAAGTGCTGCAGCTGCAGCAGGTGGTCGGGCGCGAGGCCGGGCAGCGCGCGCAGGAAGTGCGGCAGGAAGGCGAGCCGGAAGGCGGGGAAGTCCACGCAGGCCATGGCATGCGCGGCCGCCAGCGCCTCGTCGCGCAGCAGCGCGCGCGCGCCGCCCTCGCCCAGCCCCGCCAGCAGCACCGACAGGAACTCGCCCAGGAATTCCGACCGGAATATCGGCTGCAACGACACACACACATTTACCCCACTATTCTTCAAATTTAACCAATACTATATCACCTCAAATGTGTTTTGCCCCTTTCTCATCGACACAAATGTTAAGAATTTTAACGGCACTTCAGGCAAGTTTGTTGAACGTTTTTCAATACGGGCATTAATCTTCTTCTTCATCGATCTCCCACTCTGGAGATCGCAAACAAAGTAACCTAAAATGTAGGTAATAAAAATATAAGAAACAGGTTTTCTCGTAATGCACATCTCTGGGTGTCTGGGTACGAAGTGGATCAACTTCAACTATTATTAGATATAACGTTGTGGTAGAATTTCCATTTGATGTTGAAGGTCTGCAGTAGCTACAGATCTATCCATTAGCCGTGTCCACACTGGACGAACGGCTCGCCCGAGCCGTCAAAAGGCTCGGCCGCAAGCGCTCGGTCGGTGTGGACGGGCGTATGGGCAAACGCGCGCGGCTCGCCCGAGCCCAATGGGCTCGGGCGAATTTACCTACCGATGGTTGAGCTCACGATCGCGATGAAGCCGCACGTGCGCACAGCTGTCGCTGCGACAACATTAATTTTGCTTCTGCATTTAATTCGAAATCGGAGGAAATGCATTAAAAAAAAAGCCGCAAAATGTGGATGCGCAAATACTCTTGATATTATAAATCCTACAAGCACTAAAATTAAAATATCTAAATCACATTGCCACAAAATATTCATGAAACCGACGTCGTAAATTATATGCAAAAGATTTTTACTACGATGGTGGGAAACAAACCAACGACCCGCCTATAGCCCGCCATACCAACATCAACTTTTTTTTTCCTGAAGCCAATTTACCTACATCCTATAACTTACTATTTGACTTACTTTCAAACGAGCAATAATAGGTAACTATTCGTATAAATACTTGTAATCACGTTCTCGGAAAAAGCTAACCATTTCGATGAAATCTGCAATACAGAGGTTTTCGCGGCCGAAAAATCGATATAGCCAAGTCTCATATGTCACAACTCATATTTATAATCGTTTCCATTCTCTCTTTTTCCGCCGCTACATAAAGTAGGTACAGTCAAGGTCACCAATATGTATAGGTACACCACAAACTTACAGAAATATGTATACAGACCTTATTACTATGGAAATAAGGTTGTTGCATATATATTCTTGCAACTTTGAGTATATACATATCTTTGACCTCGACTGTACATACCTCAGACATTTTTTTTACTTTGTCAAAACTTGGATAACTACCGATATTTACAACTGTCCTACAAAGCTACATGGATATAATAGTACACTCTATGTTTAAATAAAATATGTAGGGCAAAAATCGCCCTCGCCTTCTGTCGTTCGGCCGAACAAAACCACCGTCCACACCGAGCGAGCACGTTTGGGCGAACGGTGTTCGGGCGAGCCGTTCGTCCGGTGTGGACACGGCTATTCACGAAGGTGCGAGACGATTTTGAACAGTCCTTGTGGTAGCATCGAAGGCGTTACAGCTAGGGGATCAGTACGAGTATGTCTGGGCAAGCTACCGTATTTTGAATTTCTGGTAACATCCGCCGCCTTTGTTATGAATGAAACTTGACCTGTATCCAACAGTGCTTTAAGTGAATGTACCAATTGTTTGTACTCACCTTATGGTAGAGTTTCCACTTAGTGTTGAGGGTCTCCAGCGCATTGATGTTGATCCTCAGCAGCTCTATGTCCGGTTGTAGCAGAGCGCGGCCCAGCGCCGACAGGGTTCCTCGAAACTGTTGGAGCCGCTCTTCTTCCTCGCCCACGCACTTTTGGGGGAAAAAGTAGCGCCAGCGATGAATTAGTAAGCTGGAAATGAAATGTTCAATTAGAAGAAGGAGATGTAGACTATGACTTACATTATCAAGTAAACTAAGAGAAGGGATTTGTGTGTTCGACAAGTCTGAATAAATAACCAACAGAACCCAGCACAAGTGTTTGAATGGATTCACGTCATACAGTTTTATGTTTAGCAATATGTTAGTTTTACGTGATGGCGCTGTCACAAAATATGCATCCCGTGCTGCGTGGCGCTCGGGAGCGCGTGCTGGTGCAGCAGCGCCAGCACGGCGGGCTCGCGCACGCCGCCGCCGCCGCCCGCCTCCACGCCGAGCCGCACTAGCCGGCCCGCTCCTCACACACAGTGGGCTGTGTACCTGGCCAGCAGACGGTGCGCGGCGCGCGCGAGGCCGGGCGCGTGCTGCGTGGCGCGCGGGAGCGCGTGCTGGTGCAGCAGCGCCAGCACGGCGGGCTCGCGCACGCCGCCGCCGCCGCCCGCCTCCACGCCGAGCCGCACTAGCCGGCCCGCTCCTCACACACAGTGGGCTGTGTACCTGGCCAGCAGACGGTGCGCGGCGCGCGCGAGGCCGGGCGCGTGCTGCGTGGCGCGCGGGAGCGCGTGCTGGTGCAGCAGCGCCAGCACGGCGGGCTCGCGCACGCCGCCGCCGCCGCCCGCCTCCACGCCGAGCCGCACTAGCCGGCCCGCTCCTCACACACAGTGGGCTGTGTACCTGGCCAGCAGACGGTGCGCGGCGCGCGCGAGGCCGGGCGCGTGCTGCGTCGCGCGCGGGAGCGCGTGCTGGTGCAGCAGCGCCAGCACGGCGGGCTCGCGCACGCCGCCGCCGCCGCCCGCCTCCACGCCGAGCCGCACTAGCCGGCCCGCTCCTCACACACAGTGGGCTGTGTACCTGGCCAGCAGACGGTGCGCGGCGCGCGCGAGGCCGGGCGCGTGCTGCGTGGCGCGCGGGAGCGCGTGCTGGTGCAGCAGCGCCAGCACGGCGGGCTCGCGCACGCCGCCGCCGCCGCCCGCCTCCACGCCGAGCCGCACTAGCCGGCCCGCTCCTTACACACAGTGGGCTGTGTACCTGGCCAGCAGACGGTGCGCGGCGCGCGCGAGGCCGGGCGCGTGCTGGTGCAGCAGCGCCAGCACGGCGGGCTCGCGCACGCCGCCGCCGCCGCCCGCCTCCACGCCGAGCCGCACTAGCCGGCCCGCTCCTCACACACAGTGGGCTGTGTACCTGGCCAGCAGACGGTGCGCGGCGCGCGCGAGGCCGGGCGCGTGCTGCGTGGCGCGCGGGAGCGCGTGCTGGTGCAGCAGCGCCAGCACGGCGGGCTCGCGCACGCCGCCGCCGCCGCCCGCCTCCACGCCGAGCCGCACTAGCCGGCCCGCTCCTCACACACAGTGGGCTGTGTACCTGGCCAGCAGACGGTGCGCGGCGCGCGCGAGGCCGGGCGCGTGCTGCGTGGCGCGCGGGAGCGCGTGCTGGTGCAGCAGCGCCAGCACGGCGGGCTCGCGCACGCCGCCGCCGCCGCCCGCCTCCACGCCGAGCCGCACTAGCCGGCCCGCTCCTTACACACAGTGGGCTGTGTACCTGGCCAGCAGACGGTGCGCGGCGCGCGCGAGGCCGGGCGCGTGCTGGTGCAGCAGCGCCAGCACGGCGGGCTCGCGCACGCCGCCGCCGCCGCCCGCCTCCACGCCGAGCCGCACTAGCCGGCCCGCTCCTCACACACAGTGGGCTGTGTACCTGGCCAGCAGACGGTGCGCGGCGCGCGCGAGGCCGGGTGCGTGCTGCGTGGCGCGCGGGAGCGCGTGCTTGGGCAGCAGCGCCAGCACGGCGGGCTCGCGCACGCCGCCGCCGCCGCCCGCCTCCACGCCGAGCCGCACTAGCCGGCCCGCTCCTCACACACAGTGGGCTGTGTACCTGGCCAGCAGACGGTGCGCGGCGCGCGCGAGGCCGGGCGCGTGCTGCGTGGCGCGCGGGAGCGCGTGCTGGTGCAGCAGCGCCAGCACGGCGGGCTCGCGCACGCCGCCGCCGCCGCCCGCCTCCACGCCGAGCCGCACTAGCCGGCCCGCTCCTCACACACAGTGGGCTGTGTACCTGGCCAGCAGACGGTGCGCGGCGCGCGCGAGGCCGGGCGCGTGCTGCGTGGCGCGCGGGAGCGCGTGCTGGTGCAGCAGCGCCAGCACGGCGGGCTCGCGCACGCCGCCGCCGCCGCCCGCCTCCACGCCGAGCCGCACTAGCCGGCCCGCTCCTTACACACAGTGGGCTGTGTACCTGGCCAGCAGACGGTGCGCGGCGCGCGCGAGGCCGGGCGCGTGCTGGTGCAGCAGCGCCAGCACGGCGGGCTCGCGCACGCCGCCGCCGCCGCCCGCCTCCACGCCGAGCCGCACTAGCCGGCCCGCTCCTCACACACAGTGGGCTGTGTACCTGGCCAGCAGACGGTGCGCGGCGCGCGCGAGGCCGGGTGCGTGCTGCGTGGCGCGCGGGAGCGCGTGCTTGGGCAGCAGCGCCAGCACGGCGGGCTCGCGCACGCCGCCGCCGCCGCCCGCCTCCACGCCGAGCCGCACTAGCCGGCCCGCTCCTCACACACAGTGGGCTGTGTACCTGGCCAGCAGACGGTGCGCGGCGCGCGCGAGGCCGGGCGCGTGCTGCGTGGCGCGCGGGAGCGCGTGCTGGTGCAGCAGCGCCAGCACGGCGGGCTCGCGCACGCCGCCGCCGCCGCCCGCCTCCACGCCGAGCCGCACTAGCCGGCCCGCTCCTTACACACAGTGGGCTGTGTACCTGGCCAGCAGACGGTGCGCGGCGCGCGCGAGGCCGGGCGCGTGCTGGTGCAGCAGCGCCAGCACGGCGGGCTCGCGCACGCCGCCGCCGCCGCCCGCCTCCACGCCGAGCCGCACTAGCCGGCCCGCTCCTCACACACAGTGGGCTGTGTACCTGGCCAGCAGACGGTGCGCGGCGCGCGCGAGGCCGGGCGCGTGCTGCGTGGCGCGCGGGAGCGCGTGCTGGTGCAGCAGCGCCAGCACGGCGGGCTCGCGCACGCCGATAGGGTTGAAGTCGGGGTGGTATGGAGGTAGCCTTAACACTTCGTGTCCATGTTGATGTAAAATTTTGTCAATGGAATATTCTACAAAGTCTTCTTTATAATTTCGTATAATTGTATTTTGGTTGACGATGAATTATGTGGAATATTGTATTTTTTTAACCAGTTCGTCATAAGTGGCTTTGCGGTATTAGAGTTGGGCGGACATTCCACATATTTATTGTGATAAGCAGCATTGTCTACTACTAGTACAGAATTTTGAGACAAGTTGGGAATAAGTTGATTCCGTAACCATTTTTCATAATTAACATTATTCATGGCATCGTGATAATCACCAGTTTTATCAGTAGACTTATACATAAGTAGAGCACCCGGTACAAATCCTTTGGCACTACCTGCATGTACTATAATTAGACGTTGACCTTTTGAAATTAACTGTTTCACTCCTTTATCCGTAGAATCGATCCAGCACTTTCCTGTTAAATGGGATGTGTGAACATAGGTTTCGTCAGTATACACAATATCTCTGCCTTCAGATCTGTACTTCCTTATAAGGTCTATGAACTTTATTCTTTTAAGTCTAACGTCATCTTTTTCCATCAGCATTTTCCTATTATTAGTAATTTTCTTGAATAAAAAACCCATTTGGCGAAGTATTTTTCTTAGTGTAAAATCGCAGCCCTTAAAATTCATCGTTTCTATTAATTTGGACTTTAGTACTTTTATAGTAGGGATCTGTTTATAAATGAGATGAAAGTTATAAACCATTCGTCGTATCACTGCGTAGTCAAAATCATCAAGATCTAAATAGAATTTCTTGCGTGGTCTACCCAGCTTAATTTTGTTTGTGTTGGGATTTTCATTACTTCTGTATTGTTCTTCCTGGTTCAAATATTTTCTAATTGTTGGTCTAGATATTCCTGTTGCGTCCGAAATTCGCTGTTGAACTTTCCTAAAATACTCTTGAGTCGTTTCTATTTTTGAATTTGCTATTTTCCGATATGAAGTACAAGTAAATATTAAATACCTTGAATTGGATTTTTTAACCGTTTTCGAGATTTCGGCATGGCTATACAACCTTATTATAAGTAATCTGAAAATATGATTAAAATTACAGCGAATTTTTAAATTGCGGATTATCCACTCTATATAAGAAGCAATTTGAGAGAGCACGATAAATACGAACTTTTCCGAAAAATTACGAAGGAAAATAATTTCGCACTACATCTGTACATACATACGCTCGAAAAATATAACCCTCCTCTCCTTCGGCAGTCGGGTAAAAACCAGTACATATCAATATAATCTTAAATATAAAAATGTTCGCATTAAAATCTATTTATTTATTTAAACTACTAAAATAAGCCTGAAACAAACATTCAAACAAAAGTTACATATCTAAGCCGGGACACGGAAATGCTAAGATGGATTAATCTATCGATCAAGTAGAAAGTTTTTAAGGCGCTTTTTGAAAATGAATAGCGATGAAGATTCTTTAATAGGAGGAGGGATATTGTTCCAGCATTTCGTGGCAGAATAGCTAAAACTACCACGAAAAGCTGCACTTCCGTGTCGAGGACAGACAAGCCGGAGAATCCGTCTGGGTTTAGGAATCGTGAACTGAAGCTTCTGGAACAGGTATGAAGGCTCTTTGTAGTGAATTACACCAAATAAGAGTGTGGCGAAATGCAAAGTCCTACGGGCCTCCATCTTGAGAAGTTTCCCTTTATTTAAGAAGGGGGTCACATGGGCACGCCTGGGAATGGGAAAGCAAAACCTTGCACACGCGTTCTGTAATCGCTGAACCAATTGTTTAGACCGGGACAACAAACATTTCCCATAAACAGTGTCGGCGTAATTGAATTTCGGTAAAATCAGTGCATCGCAGAGTTTTATGCGTGTATCGACATTCAGATGGTTTCGAACTCTGTAAAGGACTTTAAGTCGGTAAAAGCAGTTGCGAACCGTTTCAAGAACATGTCTCTCGAAGTGAAGCGAGCTATCCATACTGATACCAAGATTCCTGGCTTCCGGGACGCATGTTAAATCCATATCGTTTATAGATAAACGTGGGTTGTGAGACATAATTCGTGCAACGCGCTGCTTCGTGCCCAAAACCAAAAACTTTGATTTAAGGGGATTTAAACCAAGGCCATTTTGTTTTGACCACTGTGCTACCCGGCTCAAATCCTCATTAATTTTATCAACAGCCGCAAAAGTACTATCGGGATTAAAAGAAATGTATATTTGCACATCGTCCGCGTAAAGGTGACATCTACAATTTCTAATACTTAGAATTATATCGCAACTGTACAATATAAACAGAATTGGACCAAGAATGGACCCCTGGGGTACCCCCCTAATAACAGGCTGAGTAGTAGAGATTGCAGATGTCCCGTCAGCGTTAAGCAACTGGACCAGCTGAGTGCGCCCACTCAAGTAAGTGGCAAACCATTTGATACAACCGGGTCCAAACCCATAGTAGGAGAGCTTAGAGAGCAATAACGTGTGATCGATGGTGTCAAAAGCGCGCGAGAAATCAAGAAGAGCGAGAATTGTACCATTGCCACTATCCTGTGAATGAAGAATATTATCAACAACATCTATTAAAGCTGTAGCTGTACTTCGTTTCTTCCTGAAACCGGACTGATTGGGAGGCAAAATATTGTTATTCTCTAAATACTGAGTCAACTGTAAGCAAACTGCTTTCTCCAGGATTTTGGACATGAGTGGGAGTATGCGAATAGGTCTTAAGTCCTTTAGCTTCGTAGGCAAAGATATTTTAGGAAGAGGTTTGACAGAAGCTGCTTTCCAACAATCCGGGAAGACGCCTGTAGTAATTGACTGGTTTACAATTGCCGTTATGATGGTTAGTGTACGAGGCAGAGTTAGCAGTAACATATCAAGGGATATTCCATCGACGCCCTTAGCGCTGGTGTGGATAGATTGGATGATCTTGGCGACTGTTGATTCAGAAACAGGTATGAAACTGAAAGAAGTAGTAGAACATCTGTGAAACACATAGTAAGTTAACTGGGATATATCTATTTCACACAGGTACCCGGTGCATCCAAAAATTGTGCGTTGATGCGATCTGGATCTTTCAAGTGTTGTGGTATTTATGTATGTGTGGTAGATCTTTGCTTTTGAAATCAGCTAAGTATGTTACGTTTGATATTTTTCGATAAAATACGCGGATTATTCGATCGAAAAGAAACGTGTTTATTAAAGTAGGCAGACTTTTCCGATTCAATTGCCAGTCACATATTTATTTAAAGATTTGTAATATTCTTTATGGGATTCTATTTGTCCTTATTTGTCAGTGTTTATATCGCGTTAGAGCTTCGTTACGCCTTCGCATCATTTCTTTTATATTATAGGTTATCCAAGGGAAGCTGTGACCTCGTATACAAACTCTTTTTTCAGGTGCATAGCGATCAAAGAGGTGCATAAAGTACGCGTTAAATGCTTCAACTGAATAATCATTGCTTGACAACATTCGATCCCAGTTAATATTTTCAACATCCGAATTAAACGTAACGTAGTCAATATCTTTTAGTGGGCGATAACTGATCCATTTAGGTTTAGGTTTCTCTATTTTTATGGGAATTTCACAGGTTATAAATGCGTGACTACCGAGTTCAGGGATATGATCAACAACTATCTTATTGACTCGAGACGTTGATTAACGTTCGGCTATCTTTGGTAAAATTAGTGGGTTGATCAACGTACTAAATTAAATTGTGGCAAAAAAGAAAATCCGTAAGTTTTTTGCTATTTAGGTCATGAGGGTTAGGTTTTAGGTTAATATTAAAATCTCCGAGCAATATAATATGGTCATAGTTAGCAAATGTAGAAACCGATTCATTAATGGCAACAATAAAAACATCAATGCTTTGCCAGGGCGGCCTGTACGCGGTACCTATAGCGATTTTGCCTAAAGAGAGCGCGTGTTTATGCTTCGCTTCAAATAGAATCCCACATCGCCTCCTCTCGTTGGCACGCCGGCCGGCCTGGGTATATGACGTAACCGATAATCGGGAGGCGCAGGAGCACGCGCCTCTCCGCCCTCGTGGAGCCAAGTCTCATTTATGGCCATTATATCTACCCCGTGCCGTTCCATTGCATAGAAATTCATCGTGACGTGCTCCTAGGGAGCCAGGGTTGAGAAAACCAATGGATAGGTTTTTAATTTTGGTTTTTAAGAACTTTATTTTGATTGCAAATACGACAGTAATATACTTGTTGTTTAAAATAAAGAATCCGAGCCAGGTAGCATGACGCCAATTAAGAATTACAGTAATAAAAATAAGTAACCTTGGTGCTTGTATATTAAAGTATTTATATTGTGGCACGTATGCTTTGCTTACAATTATCGCATACCATTGACACTTGCAGTTTTTTAAATATTATATTAGCAACCTACAAAAAAATTCACTGTACGTTACATAATTCATCAAACGGTTCAGTATATAAATTATTCACAATTTTGAGACTTATGCCATAAATGTAAGGTACAAAATAAACACCTAGGCGCGACTCTCGTCACACATTTAACAATAACATCGCCAACCCAGAACAACAATGCACAAAATATACACAGTACATAATAATAACTACAGACCGGGATCTCAAATTGAGTTGACCCCAAAAACACGCTGAAGGTCAGCGTCAGAGCGGATGCAGAAAGCCTGTTTCCCTTCGGCTTGACGGGCGAATACTCTGCCTCGTTTCGTCCATGCGAATCTCCACAGCTGCTTCCGACACAACTCTCGGACTTGGTGGAAAAGCAGCCGGTTAGTACGCGTGAGCCGCTCATTCACGTAGACGGCGAGGCGGGCCCGGCAAGTCAGCGTCGGCAGAGGTAAAGTTGCGGCGCACTCTGGCAGCCCGAGCCCGAGCCCAGCGGCGGTTATAGCACAGAACCATCACAGAACCGAATGGCTGGAATTACACAGTGAATATTATTGCAATATCCTTCGTTAAATGTGTACAGGTTCTAAAGGCTAAATGCAGTTGTGTGACAAATTGATAGGTGTATAGGACGCTTCACCCTGGTGAACGAGAATGGCAGTCATAAATAATCTGCTCCCTTGGCCGGCCCGCGTGGATAAATGCTGGACGCACGGCGTCCTGTAAAATTTTATACCTATCTCGCTTTATCTTATAACCACGGAATAAAGAATCCATTGGAAGTGGCATTCATGGTAGCAAATTTTATACGCAAAATCTACTTTAACTAGTACTATTTACGGTCTCATTTAGAGCGTCAAGTAAATATTTCTTACGCCCGTTACCATATGCGTTGCAAGACTTGCAAGAGGCGTGGTCGTTCGGCTACTCGACACAAGATGGCGGTGTTTTCAAAGTATGGAGATGCGACCGCTTAAAACCAAAAAGTCGCATGTACTGCAAAATGTGTATGATGATACGACTATTTGGCTGTAACGGAATAGGGATGTGGGTATGGATCGATATTTTTATGATATTCATACGGTAAATATTAAGCTAAGACTTAGTTATATTACAAATTGTTTCTAATAAAATCTTGTTTATTATATAATTAGTAACATTCATACTAAGTTACTTTTGTTATAAATGTAGTAGCAATTAAACACAGATTTGTAATAAACAAAGAATATAATTTGTTTAATTTAATACAAGCACATCTCAAATACTATATAGAATTATTTTACCAGCAATCTACACTGCCGACGTTGTGTGAGTGCGGTCTAGTGAGAATTTACCGTCAAATTTGTTTGTTGTGTGAGATAACAGGAAACTAAATGTCAGTAGTGCGCCGTGCGTATTGCGAATTGAATCAATTGTCCGTACTTACGCTACATACAATACTCTGCGTGGGAATTGAATCTGCATGAATGAAGTAATTTCCTTTTGGCGAAACTCAAATATCAGTTGCATCAAAATGTTTCGAACAAATGGTGTTGAATCGTTGCAGAAGCCAATCCTTCCTCCTTGTGGCATCAATCCATTTTTCCTTTGTATTTGTGTCTTTAGGAAAACTATAAGATTATAATAGTTACTAGCTTCAGCCCGCAACTCCGTCCGCGTGGAACTCGTTTATATCGTAGCTCGATACAAACTTTCATCCCCCATGTCACCCCCTCGGGATGATTTCCGGGATAAAAACTATCCTATGTCCTTCCCCGGGATTCAAACTGTCTCCATACCAAATTTGATCTCAATCGGTTCAGCGGTTTAAGCGTGAAGAGGTAACAGACAGACAGACAGACAGACAGACAGACAGACAGACACTTTCGCATTTATAATATTAGTATGGATTTTATTGTGTATTGCATAATATTCAGATACATATTAGCAGAGCCCGGAATTCTTTAGAGCTGTCATAGGGACTTCTCGTTTATCGACTTCCGATTATACATATGTTTATAAATAAATACAGAATACAATATGTAAAATATGATTACAAGTAGAAGTAACAACACACAGTCTTATCACGAATGAGCGATCTCTTCGATATAACCTTTGGATACCAACTTTTAGGAAATTATAAATATAAATTAAAATAATAATATTTTATTATTTCTTATAAATAATAAGGATGATCTTAGTCCTGATTAAAAGGCATAGGTAAGCAATCCATAAATTATAAAAAGCAACAAACAATAAAATATTATTATTTTAATTTCTATTTATAGTACTACAATACTTCCGATTATACAATAATACATATGTATAAACGGAAGTCCATAAACGAGAAGTCCCTATGATAGCTCAAAAGTGCTACGAGAATTCCGGGCTCTGCATTTACTCATAAAAATATAATCTTTTTCATTTTGGTTTATCGATAACAAGTATCGACCTTAGCCACAGCATTTGAGTAGCGAACCTTCGAGAAATTTGCCGTGCATTCACGTTCCGAGTAGTGAAATAATACACAGGATTATGGACTTTATTGTTAAAGAAATAGAATTGATATTTCCTTGACTACAGGCGCTAATTGTGTCTAAGAAATTGAAAATTAAATATTTCTTTATACGTCTTCTAAAATATTACTTAACGATTGTAGGAAATACCTCCATGAGACAATTTTTTTATGTGCTGTTATTGGAGCAGCTTTCAATAACGCAAAATGGCATTTTCCTAAAATAAACAAATATTCACTCATGTCATACGCTGCGTGCGGTCGCTAGGGACAATGACAATAATCTGTGCAAGAAGTATGCTTATTATTGCTCATGTTCGGCGACACGGGAACGCCCACTCACCACTTCCAATGGATTCTTTATTCCGTGCTTATAACTGCGTACCGCTCATGCCGTCCACCGTTCTTGGACGTCTGGCGTAAGCTATTGTAATTTATATGGAACAGCTGCTGTCGAACAGTCCGACGGAATTCGGCGACTGACAGCTTGTTCAGTGTTCACATCAATCCGTAATCGTTTCTGGACACCGATAGTTACGGATTGCTGTGAACCAGCTCTGAAATCGGTCGCGGAATACAACGTATGTGGTGACCCAGCCCGATTAACCGCAATCGTGTGTATACATGTCATGATTTGTCAGCCCCAATTTATCAGAAACTGACTAATTGCTATCGTCTGGAGGCATGTTGCGCTGCTGATCCAACTGTCAAACGAGTTGTACTGAGAAATTGCGTGTACATGTGGTCGGATTGTTACATCTGTACGCTACACCCAATTATGCTTCGACGCACTTAACGCAAATAAATCAGATTTCATTTCATTTATCATGGGACAGCCGTGACATACTGGATTTTTCTCGCACTATACCTCTTTTTCTAAGTGTTCTTATAAGAAAGAGAGACGGATAGTGGAGAATAATCGAGAGAGCTCGCGCGTCGAGCTCGCGATCTGCACGGCTAGCACGCGACGGCGCGCGAGCTCTCTCGATTTTTCTCGCACTATCCGTCTCTCTCTCATTAGAACACAGAAAAAGAGGTATAGTGCGATAAAAATCGAGAGTATGTCTCGGCCGTCGTGTGCTAGACATGCTGTCTCTTATTAAAACTTAGTAAGAGAGGCATAGTGCGAGAAAAATCGAGAGAGCTCGCACTATCCGTGTCTCTCTTATTAGGACACTGAGAACCAGAGGCATAGTGCGGGAAAAATCGAGAGTATGTCGCGGCCGTCTCATGATAAACGTGCTGGTAACAATGTATCGTACCGATCGGTAGATGTGAACACGCTGTGAAGCGTTCTATACACCTAACAATTTCTCATAGCAACCGACTTTACAGAGAATGAAATGAACATTTCTCTTTCTTTCTTATAGCTGCGTCTCTACGTTGTTGAGACAAATGGCTAGATGTATAATGCCCTTAATACACTGTTACCTGTTTGCTAAAAAACTAGCATTCAGTTATCAATGTCAATGTCAAGTGAAACAGCTGTTTCAAGTTCAAAGTGCCGTGATCCGTGACTCAACGTGATTGTTTACGTGAGCCCTGGTGAGCTCCTTTATAACTGTATAACAATAACTGTACTTTACCGAAAGAGAATTGCATTCATGAATATTATTTTAGTTGCTCTGATTTTGATGATTCGGCCAGCGCTCGGTATGATGGCTACTCACTTCAAATGCCGAGGCGGGCTGTACCCGCGTTCCTCTGTTGAGAGGTTCCCAGTCCCCGATGATAAAGTGAGCTGGTCTGTTGACTATAAGGAATATAAACCACGTAATCATACTGCACAATCCATCCACGGAAAACCTTGGGCCGATCCAGAAATAGGTAACCATTTGACTGATCGGAACAACCACCCTTGTCCTTCCTTGTTAGCTATTGTACAACTTACTACACTTGTAATTAAAGAACAAGTGATGTGTATGGTGATTATGACATTCAAGGTGGTATATGAATTAGTGACTGCCAGAACCCTAAAAATCTCCTTAAATTATAAAAGATTTCCGAAATATGTACCTAATTTGGAGTGAAGTGTGTGTCTCTTACCTGCGAGGATTAACACTGATATTTATTATTTTTTAATCCCATGTTTAACTTAGGAGTGCTTGTGTCATACACTGATACTGTGTCAAATATTTTTCTTTGACCATTTTTTATGTCTCATGATTACCTTGTTTTGTTAACATATTGTGTATATTAATGAACCTCCAGGTCATTATGCTTTATGTCTGTTGGTACTCTATGTGTACCCCATACAGTTGCTATGATGAGATCTTCGTAGATTATTTCAGAATAATCGTTTTTATAGGTGCAGATTATTTATTTACAATGATTCTTACAGATGAGTACTATTAATTTTTTTTTTTTACAGGTGACCCTAAATTCTTGCCTAAATGGAATATTTTAGACAGTAATGTTGACAGAAAAAGTTATACAGGTCAATACAACATAGTAGATAAATATCCTCTCAATCCCATTGGACGAACTGGCATAAGTGGCCGAGGAGTGCTTGACCGATGGGGACCCAACCATGCTGCCGATCCTATAGTCACGCGGTGGAAGAGACTGCAGTCAGGGGAAGTGGCTCTGGAGAAGAGTAGCAATAAGTATGATAAAATAATTATTTTTGTTACTTAATAATTTAGTGTAAAGGTGACCAACAAATTCCACACATTATCTATAGAATATTATAACATAAAAAATCATTTATAGAATGTAAAGTAGCATGTCAGTTCCCATTTATTTGTTCCACGGAAGCAGTTACTTACTTGTTTAACTGGTTTCATGGAGTGCAGGTCTAAAAAGACCTTAAGAGACTCTAGTTAAGAAATTGCTTTAGCCAATATATTTACTATGACATGGACTTTTCATCCTTATATAAAGTTTACTAATTTATCTTCTTTGTTATTTCTAGGCCAATACTTCAATTTGTAGCTATAAAACGCGGAGACACTGGCGAATGGGCGTTGCCGGGTGGCATGGTAGACCCCGGCGAAAAAGTCACCACAACTGCTGTCAGAGAGTTCCGAGAAGAAGCTATCAACTCTCTGGTTATGTCACAAGGTTAGAAGCACAATCTCAAAAACATGTAACATTACGTGTACTCACCGATTCCACACATGATTATTGCATCTTTTCTATTTACATTCTATCATTGAAATAGATCCGATACAAGATATTTTTCGCACCTGCTATTCAGAAAGATTCATTGTTACGCCTTCAAATGAGGGATCAAAATTTTCCTCACAGAAGCTGTGAAAAGTAGCATTTGCCACCCGATAGCAACATTATCCCTTGTTACGCCCAAGATTCAACATACTACCCTCGCCTAAATATATAGCTTTCCTCCCTTGAGATTAGAGATACAATCAACTATTGAATCTGCAACCACTTAGCACCCCAGTAGTAGTGTGACGTTAGACGTCATTTCTTTGGGCGAGTCGGAGTAAACCTGACTTACATACATTTTTCTTTATAAGCAGGGAGAATAAGGTGATTGGTTATAGACAAGCCAGTAGGAATAGTAATTTATGGACACCTCGCCACTTTGCATTTGTTGTTAGTATTGAGTAAATGGGTGAAATTGACGAAAGCCGATTTCAACCACTTTATCTGTAGAGTAAAATTCTTAAAAAGCCACTTCTCAATTAAACCCTTCTAAATACCACTTCTCTAGTTTAGGTGAACAGAAGGCATGGGAAGCAAAGTTCGAATCGTTCTTCAGCTCCGGACAAGAGGTCTATAAAGGGTACGTAGACGATCCCCGCAACACCGACAACGCGTGGATGGAGACGTCCGCGTACAACTTCCACGACGAGAGCGGCGGCGTGGTCGGCGCGCTGAACCTGCACGCCGGAGACGACGCGGTCGGCGTGCAGTGGGTCGACGCCACTAACGACCTCAGGCTATATGCGAGCCATAGCACTATTGTTCAAGAAGTACTTAAGAGGCTACACGCCTTTAGTTCTTAACTTATTTTGTTGTATAAAAACTACACTCAAAAGCATTTGTATACTTGAGAATCAAAACTGAAACATTATTAATACTGTGCTCGTACTTCATTCGTTTTTTATTTGTACGATCACAATTGAACCTCATACCTAACGACAATAGTTATTTGTGTCACAAGGGAGCAAAATAGTATATTTACGGCGAGGACACTGTATTGAATACTGAACGTAGCGAGGGATCCTACAATTTAATCATGAGCGTAGCGAGGGATTCTAACGTAGGATCCTGAGCGTAGTGAGGGCTACAAGTGTTAACGACCGAGACGAAGATAATTTTGCTACCGAGTGACATACTATTTTTCACACCGACTATGAAGAAATAAAAACAGATGCTGTTAAAATTACTTAACAAGTTTTAACAAATTTTCATAAATTTTATTTTAAAAAAATATAAAATTTTCAAATAACGTTAAAGTTACAATTTGAAATATGATCGTTTTTAACCGATTACGATAAAATTACAGTCGCACATTTACAGCACATTGCGTAAATTCTACATGCCAATGAATAAATTTAAAAAGTAGCTTGAATAGAAAAGTGTTTTTGATCCCTCTCGTCGTGCAGCAAAACTTACTTTTCCGAATGAAAGGTGTGAAAAAACCATTAAAGTTGTTAATTCTGTAACGTCTCCATTAATCGTAGAGATCGGCGTCTCGTACTGTTGTCACATGACGTAAATTTACCAACCCATATAAATGACCGCAAGTAAACGATTTACAAAATGCCGGCTTTTTTTTTATATAATAATTATTTTATCTTGCTCAGCACAACTTTCTCGACGCTGCCATGCATTTTATCATGTTGTCATGAGACGTAGGTGTATTGGGAGTGGGCTTCCGGACTACATGTGAGTAAAAACCTTTTGCCGTCAATAGCTAAAGAACATATAACTTAGGAGCCTATAAAACTTTCATGTTATGAAAACGACTTTT
The DNA here is from genome assembly GCA_947049275.1 of Epinotia bilunana. Taxonomy (NCBI): domain Eukaryota; kingdom Metazoa; phylum Arthropoda; class Insecta; order Lepidoptera; family Tortricidae; genus Epinotia; species Epinotia bilunana. The sequence goes on from OX346264.1 coordinate 15,306,559, forward strand.
TCCTCGCCACTTCCTCGCAACTGTCGTATGAAACGCGTGAGCTTTGATAATTACATCCTCGGCTCTCTTATCACGCTTAACTGCGGCTCGCGTGAACAATTCCGCCTCGGATGTAATGTTCAACATAGCTCACTTGTATCACAATGTACTTAATATAGATTAAAAATCAAAATTATTATGCTCGCACTCTTTTATTTGTTTGTATTATTATAGTAACTACAAGTGAACCTTACATCTAATGTTCAAGTAACAAAAATAGTTCGTCACTTATATTAATTGTCTCCAATACCGTAATTATTCTATTGTAGTATTGCACCCATTGCATAGGACAAATGCACAAATCAAATGCAAAGTTAGAAACGACACAAACATCCTAAAAAAATATATGTGTAAACACATACCTGTATTTAACTTCATTTGTGTAACTTAATATAGATTTTTCATAACATAATTAATTAGACCAAAAATAAAATTATAAGTTTATAAGCGTTGCTGTTGCATACCTATGGGTAATGATAATATGTAAAACAATATAATGATGAAAAAAAAAAAACTGTCAGATGCAAATATATGTACAGTCAGCATCATATAGTTAGTAGCAGCCAAAGGTGCCAAATATATCGTAACACATCCTTACGCCTATAGTAATAAAGACGTGTTCCAATATATTTGGCTACTTTGGCTGCTTCTAACTATATGATGCTGACTGTACATCAAGCTAAACTGACTAACACGTTCGCAACCAAGAACCCGCCTAGCGGGCACTCGTAATGTTTGCTCAGATGCCGGCTGAGCCCGCTACGCGTAGTAGTATGAACTTACACGCCTAGCGAATCCTGTCGGTTTCTGGTGAATTTTCCATTTTTAGTCCGGTTGCGAAAGTGTTAAGCTATACAGTAATTTAAATTCTGTTTAGAATCCAAATATCGGAAGTTAAGATTACTTAACAAATGAGAGAATAGCTTCTACAGTAAGTAACAACGAAACGCTAGTTTTAACCCGTTCAAGTATGGCTCAGAAACATGTTATAGCTAACACTACGTGTAATATTGCTGAATTATTTCATATAACATTTTGTGTACTACATAGCCTAGCTAGCCTGATCGCGTTTATTTATATAAATCTTTATTACACAAAAGAAGTCCTTATCATACAAAAGGCGGACTTAATACCGTAAGCATTCTCTACCGCTCAACCGGAAGATAGGTATGGTCGAAGAAAATTAAGGTTTGGCAGATGTCAACTCTATTTGAATGACGAAAGACTGACTAGACGAGGTCCAAAAGTGCTAAAAATTAAATTTCCTCGACTGTACATTTCTTTACATTATTTCTCACCTGTATTTGGGGTTAAAATATTGGCCCATCGTTTTGTTAATTACTGTGAATCGCAGAACAGCACTTACTTATTTCAGACGCAACCATAGCACTTCACAGTCGTGTGGTTTTATAAAAATGTATTCCTAAATGATCAGCGCGAGCATAATTCACATTTGTTCTTACCCAATTTGTACAAGTCTACTTTAAACATTAGACATACATACCTCTTAACGAAATAAAACATTACCCATCTGTACAAGTATCACACTTTACATGGCAGCTCAATAAGTACAGCTTACCCCTTTATATCCAACTGTTCAACTGGGAACAATCAATGTTTCCATACATTTGATTCATTCTCAGGTAAAAGCTACCGCTTTGTACGAGTCAATAAGGTGCCATTGGTATAGTGATGCAATTAAAAGATCACCCTTATCGGCAATCGACAAAGCGGTATCTTTTGCCTGAAGAAAAACCACATTATTTTTCATGTTATGACACAACGTAAGTAAGGAAGTATAAAAACACCCCTCAAACAAAAATAACATGATTGGAAAAGTTTAAATTACAATATATTTATACCAAATAAAACAAACATAAACCTTTATGTTATGACTAGTAACTATAACATGAAGAAATTCGAAAAATTACACATAAATGCACTATAAATCAATTTATTGACATTCTTCGTCGAAATATTCATATTCGTAACTCATAACAACTACAATGAACTGCATTGATATCAGACAAACGTTCATGAAATTTGTTACTGTTGCAATTTTAATATTGCTGGCAGTTCTAGAAGCTATAGGGGAAAACTTGACAAAAGTAACCCAATAGCCCAGAATTAATAAACTGTTACTCCCAAAAAAAACTGGAACTTGTTTCTCAGTCTCAGTGTTAGTGTTACGTCATCAGTCAGACTAGCTAGCACCACAGCGCAGTCTGGCTAAATCTTCCCCTCGCGCACAAACGGTACGTATATGGTCACCCCACTGTACCTACCGCGACCGTGCTGCAGGTCTAATGTTAAGAGTCCGCAGTAAGCTCGGCCGAATTTCACCTTCCCATACAAACGGAGTTTCGTTCTCATTTTAAATCTACGTGTTGGATTGTGATGAAACTTTGCATATACAAAGACATACAAACGACAAAACAAACGAAATACAGCATAAACAAGTTTTGTATGAAAAACTTAAATTCGCTATATTTTTTTAACATTGATATCTGAAGCTACATAAACTAATTACAGACCTGGATATACCTCATGTCATTGTACATGCAAAGGTTCGTTATAATCCAATTCGTAGTTTTAAAATGAGAGTGTAACTACGTTTGTATGGAGAATCGAGCTTAGAGTCCGAGTCGAAGCAGTTCGTTAGGTGGGTTCGAGGTGCGGGAAGGGTGACTGACACACATAAAACCCCCACACCTTCAGCAGGAACCGACTCACAAGGAAACATACCCAACTGTCCGGCGCCGATTTCAAGCAAAACAACCAGTGAGTGAGTGAAACGGTGAAAAGTATGAAACTTTTAAGTGTCTTTTGTTTGTAAAATATTAGTTTTGAGCCGAAATAGCAAAACACGTGTCCATTATTTTTTCAAGTTCTCCAACATATATTAAAACTAGTAATCAACAAGCAGTTTGCTTGAACAAAACTCTTCCGAAGTTAGAGGGTTTCGCTATTTTTCAGTACTTTTGAGGACAATATCTCCCGATAGGTTGAGTTTGGGCACCTAAAAAAAATTACGTGTCGATTATTTTAGACTACTCTATAAGATATATAGAAATCATTGAAATCGGCGCCGGACAGTTGAGTATGTTTCCTTGTCAAGCAGTGTGACAGTTGCCAGTCAGTTTGCATGGACCAATGGCTAGACTCGCACGCAGTATTTTAAGGCGACGGATACACGTTCACAGGCCCACGTTTATGATGAAAGCTTCTTTCTCTTGTAATAGGCGTGTCCAATATACGGAATACGGTGAGCGTGTTAAACGTAGCACCGTCGATTTCAACTCAGGCAGGTCTTGAACACGTTATATGGTATGAGGAAACGCGATGAAGGTTAAGATTTGAAGTTTATTCAAACATTACCCGTTATATCCGGAGCGACTAGCGCCGCACTCAGCAGCCGGATCTCCTTAGCCAACTCAGTCAGTTTGGTGGCGATGGTTACTCGAATAAACCTCAATGAGTTCGATACTTGACGTTTATTCAAGCTATACCCCTGACCGGGCTGTCAGGAGCGAGCACCGTCACCATCAGCAGTCGGATCTCTTCAGTCAGTTGCGTCAAATCTATGGCGACTCGGCGCTATGATAGCATGTCACTGGGCGCGCCCGAGAGAGCGTTGTACGCGCGATAGCAGTTCACGTCGTTCATCAGCCGCTGGATGTTCTGCGTGAATGTCGGCAGATCCTGTTGGGATAGAGATATTCACTTAGAAGAGTAATTCTAACTTTTATAAGCCGTAATTGCTCGCGGTCAGTAAGAAATAGTCTATTCAACAACTTTAATATTATGTGACATGACTACAAAATATAAGAAAACGACGAAAATATTTAATATTTAGACGTAGAAATATTAATGTTAACTGTATGTCTATAATAATAATAATCATTTATTTTGACCAACTAAGATAATAAAACACAAGGATACAATTATACGTTAAAAAATAAAAATAAAATTACAAAATTCAGGAAAATAATAAAATTTGAATAAAATAAACTTAAATTACCTACACTTGTTAGAAATATGGAGCGCATTGCAGTGGTTAAGGTAAGCACCATCCAACCTGCCTCCAAACATTGCCAGAATGCTGTTGGTACTGACCCTTTCCCTATTAAGCAGCGTTGCGGCTTTTTAATGCATTATGGCAGAGAAGCTGTCCACGCGCGCCTCTGCGAACATTGCCGACGCGCTGCAGCAACGAGGCAGCCCCATCAGCATTCTAAATGCATTATTTACTGCACTCGCAAACGCTGTACTGTTTTTGCGTGTAGTTAACCCACAGGCTACTCGTATGTGCATTTTGCTCTGAACAACGTAATTTTTACTGCCGTTGAGCTTCGAGCGAACCTGCGGGCAATCATGTTTGCTCTAACAGCCAGCGCCCTACGCTCCCTTTCGATGTGGTAAAGAAGGAATAGTTATTTGTGTCACAAGGGAGCAAAGTAGTATATTTACGGCGAAGGCGGCGTATTGAATCCTGAACGTAGCGAGGGATCTTACAATAGAATCCTGAGCGTAGCGAGGGATTCTAACGTAGGATCCTGATCGTAGTGTGGGATACAAGTGTTAACGCCCGAGACGAAAATAATTTTGCTACCGAGTGACACATACTATTAAATGACTTGACCGTCACTGGAAGCTCTATAATTGAGAGAGCATATCCGTTTTCGTCAAACTTTTATCAATTTTCATACGAATTTGACTACAATTTCCAGCTCAGTGGCGACATCTGGCGGTAGCGCGCCCTCTTTTAGTTTACTAAAACGATGTCGAGCTACCTTCCATCATTGGCGTTTTCGATTCCGTCGAAGCAACAACTGCGCACGGGCTCTGTTCCTGCGACGGTTACAACTAACTACAAGTGAATAAAATAAGTGAAATCTACATTTCAAAGTGTACAGGTTGTATAAGTTCCCTATATATCGTGAGAACGTAAGTAACCTGAGTTATCTTTTAATGCCTTAAAAATGAGTGAACATTACTTTTAACGGTTTTTGCCGTTCGGTTCACTGCATAATATTTAAATTAAGGTCGAGTTTTCATACGATACGTTAAAAAAGAAGACGGTTAGAATAGAAAATAAAATACAATTTTAGTACAAATATTGTTCCTTATTACAGTAATGAATAGTAATGAAAGCAGTGCCGCCCAGCCGGAGGCTGTGGCTGGCCCCAGCGGAGTGGCTCGCAAGAAGCGCAAGCGAAGCCGCAGCAACAGCACCAGCAGCACGAGCAGCAGCAGCTCCTCGAGCAGCAGCTCGTCGAGCCCCACCTGTTCTAGTAAGAACCGTGCTCGATCTCGCTGCCACCGCCAGAAGAAAAGTAAGCGCAAACATCGTTCTAACCGTATAATGGACAAATTATTTAAAGAAATGGCTGAGCTTCGCCAACAAGTGGGTTCAAATTAGTGTGTAGTTCAATCCGAGTATCCGGATAATGTGTCTATAGGCTCTGGGGTTAGTGGCGATTTATACGAACACCTGGCTACCTGTGAACCAGAGCCGCTTACAAATAATGCTATATCCGAAGTACCCTTTACGTTTGACATAGAAACCAAACTAAAGGAACCATCTGTGCCTAAAACTCCGGATATTTATCTTAAAATGCTTGACGACGTGCAGCACTTGGGCAGCAAAGCTTGGTCAGAAGTAAGATATGCTGACACCCAAAAAAATTATAATCATACTCCAGGATTCACTGAACTGGAAACAAACGAGGAGGTAAAAAATTATGACTCTTACGCTGACAAATCTTATGCTGCCCTGACGTTTTGCATTCTAAAACAAAAAGAGACATTGCAAGAGGCAATTCGCTGTCTCCTATCTTGGGCTAAAACAACAAACGTCAATTTCGAAAATTTGAGTGAAAATGTTGAGGAGGTATTTCACAAGGGTAACTTTCAAAGCTTTAAACGAATATGTAATTGCGGAACCCTTCCACCTCACAAATATGCATCGCGTGCCCGATTTCCTTCAACCCAACAACTGGATGTGCAAAGTCGATTTATCCCAGGCGTACTTTCACTTGAATGTAACAAAATCACACCGATGCTTTTTAAGGATTGTTTACAATCAGGAGTTGCTCGAAATGACTTGCCTCCCGCTAGGCCTGAGCACAGCATCGAAAACATTCTCCATACTGACAAATTTTGTAGCACAAGAACTACGCGACCGGTGGAATGTGAGGATTTTAGTCTATCTAGACGGTTTTTTAATAGTCAATCAGGATTGTCACATACTCCGCGACCATGTCCATCTCACGGTGCAGACACTACAAAGATTAGGATGGGAAATCAATTTCGAAAAATCGGTACTTTGTCGGTAATTTTCTTAGGAATTTTGTGGAATACTTGGGACAATACAAAAGCCCTTCCAAACGAAAAAATCGTGTCCATAAACAACAAAGTAATTAGCTCGTGTGCTCGAACAAGGCAAAATAACCTTAAAAGAGTTACAAAGGTTCGTAGGTATTCTGAACTTTTCCAGCTTTGTAGTCCCACGCGGCCGGCTCAACCACCGACAGTTGTTGATGTTCATGAACACATTACCAAACCCGTCGACGAGGCAGTTCGTAATACCACCCAAAGTTATAACAGAACTAAATTGGTGGACGCAGAATTGCCCGTCATCTACCCCGTTGCACTATCCACCACCGACACATTTTCTGGCCACAGATGCGTCAGACTTGGCATGGGGAGCACAGGTAGACGACCTAGCCCTCTCGGGCTCTTGGTCACAAGAGGAGCAAAGTCTCCATTGCAACCAAAAAGAGATGCTAGCGATACTATATGCTATTCAGGCACACGTTCACCTATTAAGTCACAGCACGGTCTTAATACAGTGCGACAACAAGACAGCGGTGGCTTACCTAAGAAAAGAAGGGGGTGCAAAATCTCCAGCCCTCGCAGATATAACCTATCAAATTCTGGATTTATTAGTCAAACATCGCATTTACTTCAGCATACAGTATCTCCCAGGCAGGTACAACAGTCAAGCCGATCACCTGTCACGCCACCGCCGACCTCCGGAGTGGCATCTTCTACCAGCCTGTGTGGAGAGAGTGTTTGCGAAGTGGGGAGTCCCAATGACAGACTTGTTCGCATCAGCGCGAGCTCACGTAGTGAGCGATTATGTTTCACGAGACCTGACAGACCCTCAAGCCCTATATCACGACGCGTTCAGTGTCCCTTGGAACTACCCGTTAGCATGGGTGTTTCCCCCGCCGTTTCTAGTTCCAAAAGTATTGACTCATCTGAATCAATCGACGGGTATATTCCTAGTGGTAGTACCACGATGGAAGATGGTATATTGGCGCGCCGATCTCAAAACCAGAGCACTCGCGGCACCAATAACCCTGAACCGTTTACATCGTCACCTAATCGACACGTCGACGGGTCTACCACACCCGAAGGTCGAGGACATCACCCTCGAGGTATGGAAATGTGGGGGTGGGGCGAGACGTTAGCCACGTGGAATGATGAGCAGCGAAGTTTACTTCAGAATTCTTGGCGTAAGTCTACCTTAAAAACATATGAAGTGGCTTGGAAGCGCTGGACCTCGTGGTCTAAAGCCAAAAATATTGATTTCAAAAATCCAACTGGTGGGCAATTAGCTCAATTTTTGTCCGATCTATACCTAGTTAATAAATTTTCTTATAACACGATTCTATTACACAAATCTGTTGTTTCTACCTTGAGTAACGCTGAACGGTCAAGCCAACTTAGCTCACATGTTCTAGTTAAGCATATTTTGAAGTCGATTGCTATTAAAAATCCTAAATCATCAAAGCCACCAACATGGGATGTTAATAAACTGGCGTCCTTTTTGACTAATTATGTCATTGACTTAAACGACGCTTTTCAAACATCGCGACACACTGCAATCTTATTGTTGCTTTGCTCTGGACGACGTATTCATGACCTGACGCTACTTACAACAGATCCTAGCCATTGCATTATGTCGGACGATAGCATTATTTTTTGGCCCAAATTCGGGTCAAAACTGATACCAGCAATTATAGACAGTTAGGATGGAAATTATTATCAAATACTAATGACCGTAATTTAGATCCCTTATTTTGGATACAAACGAAATGAATGATGAGAATGAAAAACGTAACGCAGCAAAGACGTCTAATTTGTTTGTTACAATCAGAGGCGAGGCACGAGCCGCGTCCCGTACAGTAATAGCCGGTTGGGTGAAAACCCTATTTAATGAGGCTGGCATTGAAGGAGCCCCTGGAAGCACCCGATCTGCGGTAGCTTCAAAAAGTTGGCTAAATAACCATTCCTTAGAAGACATTTTAGCTCGAGGAAATTGGCGGTCAGTTAATACCTTCCAAAAGTTTTATAGGCGTGAGGTAATTAGTGATGTTGATTCAAATAATATTACAAGATTATTTAATCCAATATAGCAAATGTAATATTATTATAAGGTGGTGATTACTATAACTAATACGATTATCATATTGTTTTGATTGTTTGTAATAGTCATAATTATATTATGAAATAATTAAAATGTGGATATGTTATGTACTTAATTGTCTAATAACCTCATTAAAATTGTACAATGTTAAAAGATGTGTTCTTATTTATATGTATCACATTGGCGAAATTTCCTTATGATTTCATCTCATGTGGCACCACCAGGCGATAACAAACAGGTCTCAATTTAATAGCAGCGTTTTACCTGAAATACGCATATTAAATTCTTACCTCACTGGAAGCTTTCATTTTAATTCTGCCTGGTGTAATTGAGCCAATGATGGAAGGTAGCTCGACATCGTTTTAGTAAACTAAAAGAGGGCGCGCTACCGCCAGATGTCGCCACTGAGCTGGAAATTGTAGTCAGATTCGTATGAAAATTGATAAAAGTTTGACGGAAACGGATATGCTCTCTAAATTATAAAAAAGCTTCCAGTGAGGTAAGTATTTAATATGCGTTTTATTTCAGGTAAAACGCTGCTATTTTTCACACCGACTATGAAGAAATTTAAAATAATACTGTTAAAGTTAATCAAGAAGTTTTAACAAATTTTCTTAATTTTTATTACTAGCTTTTAAATTAACGAAAAATTAATAAATAAATAAAAGACTGGGTTGCACTCCGGGAGGGCCGGCAGAAGTGAAAACTTGCGAAGTGCTTTAATTATCGGTATTTAAAAAAAAACACCCCCCTCCCCCTCCCTTGAGATTCTTCTGGAGTAGCGAGCGTCTATAGGCTAAGGTGTCTTCTTACCATCAGGCTAATAGTACGCTTGTTTGCCACCGCCCTAGTATAGAATAAACACTTGAAATATTTCGTTTTGAATCGATTACGATGAAATTACAATCGATTATTTTATTAAACCGCAGGACCGGTCATTGTGGCACTCTCTGGGGGAGACCTATGTCCAGCAGTGGACGTCTTTCGGCTGATATGATGATGATGATTTTATTAAAATCTGTTTTCAATTGGCATATTGCGTAAATGCTACATGCCAATGTATAAATTAAACAAGTTTCTGTCAAAAATTTCATTTTTGGTACAGTCAACTACAAAGAGATGTATCCATGTTAGTCTTATATAATTTATTTTAAAAACAAAGTTTTAACCGACTTCAATTTAGTACTCCGCCAAGCCACGAGAACATTTCCACATTTATTTTCCAATTTACCACATGAACTGATTTCCGAGAGCAAATGCGTTGATTATTAGGGAAATAAACCCAATCGCTGTATGTGGCCCCAAACATGCTCGGAAATGTATGCGTTAATATCACGAAATGAAGACATGAAGTTTCTTGTTTATGGCTCCCTACATTTCTTCTTGGCCTTACGCCAAGAAGAAATGTATGAAAACCCTAAGTAAAACCATTATTGTCCGCTACTCTAACTTTTGAAATTTGCTTACTAATATTAAACTGACAAAGGAAAAATTACATTCTGCCAACCACCACTAGACTGTAAGCATACTTGCGACATAAAAAAAAAACAAAATCTATGGTAGGTGCTACACTTTATGTGTGGTTAAACTTGGTGCTCGAACGGCTTCTTCAAATGGCATGTTTAAAAAATTAAAAAGGCGGCAAATTACACAATTATTGTTTTCTGCTCTTTCGTTCCGTTTGTAATTATTTTTATATTTCCTCACATCGTTTGAGAAAAGCACTATACAACCCTCGGCCGGAACAGGGATTGCTGGACGAGATTGGGGTAGACGGCCGAGTCGTAGACGAGTCGTAGACGAGACATTACTTCACGGCCTCTGCAGTAATGTACTATTATCCCATCAAAACCAAAAATGTGAAATGAGAGCCAAGTTCAATATTATGATATATGCCTTGGTCGTTGGCTTCAACGACAAAAGAAGTGAGATTGTTTATGTAAAATAGTTTTTTGAGTTATGAGAGGGTCAAAAGTGGCTCCAAGTGGTTCGTGTAACACGCACACGGTGTATTACACACGGTGCTGCTCGCCAGTTCTATTTGCTTGAACTTGGCTTGATACGCTACCGCGTGTCTAGATTAGCGTAAAGAAATAAAACTGCATAACCATAGGGCTCGGCTGGTAACTCCTTAATCAAAATGCTTAAAAAGACAGGTCAATAACATTCACGGACTTTATTGTTGGTATGCTGAGTGAGTATATTTAACAAGCAGTGTGTGTGCGAGCATTCTAATAGTATTCAAATGCATGAATATATTTGAGTGCGTACAGCACATATTTTAAACTTTGATAGTGTTTTGTGAACCAAATTGCGACGACTGCATGTCTTCTATTCTGTTAGATACCTATGTATGGATCTGACCGGTCCTGGATTTGTTAACGGTATTTTGTCCCTACCTTTATCGGATCAAGCCCTGATTCTGTATAATTCACTGGAAGTAGCTTTAAAATCTAGAATTGAAGTTTTTCTTTTCTGTTGAAATTTTGTTGTCCTCACGGGGCGGTATCTGCGCCTGGCAGAGAGCCCTCTGTTATGATTATGAATAATGAAAAAGAAAACAAAAAGTGACCGTGTCCGGCGGGAAGTGCTGCAGCTGCAGCAGGTGGTCGGGCGCGAGGCCGGGCAGCGCGCGCAGGAAGTGCGGCAGGAAGGCGAGCCGGAAGGCGGGGAAGTCCACGCAGGCCATGGCATGCGCGGCCGCCAGCGCCTCGTCGCGCAGCAGCGCGCGCGCGCCGCCCTCGCCCAGCCCCGCCAGCAGCACCGACAGGAACTCGCCCAGGAATTCCGACCGGAATATCGGCTGCAACGACACACACACATTTACCCCACTATTCTTCAAATTTAACCAATACTATATCACCTCAAATGTGTTTTGCCCCTTTCTCATCGACACAAATGTTAAGAATTTTAACGGCACTTCAGGCAAGTTTGTTGAACGTTTTTCAATACGGGCATTAATCTTCTTCTTCATCGATCTCCCACTCTGGAGATCGCAAACAAAGTAACCTAAAATGTAGGTAATAAAAATATAAGAAACAGGTTTTCTCGTAATGCACATCTCTGGGTGTCTGGGTACGAAGTGGATCAACTTCAACTATTATTAGATATAACGTTGTGGTAGAATTTCCATTTGATGTTGAAGGTCTGCAGTAGCTACAGATCTATCCATTAGCCGTGTCCACACTGGACGAACGGCTCGCCCGAGCCGTCAAAAGGCTCGGCCGCAAGCGCTCGGTCGGTGTGGACGGGCGTATGGGCAAACGCGCGCGGCTCGCCCGAGCCCAATGGGCTCGGGCGAATTTACCTACCGATGGTTGAGCTCACGATCGCGATGAAGCCGCACGTGCGCACAGCTGTCGCTGCGACAACATTAATTTTGCTTCTGCATTTAATTCGAAATCGGAGGAAATGCATTAAAAAAAAAGCCGCAAAATGTGGATGCGCAAATACTCTTGATATTATAAATCCTACAAGCACTAAAATTAAAATATCTAAATCACATTGCCACAAAATATTCATGAAACCGACGTCGTAAATTATATGCAAAAGATTTTTACTACGATGGTGGGAAACAAACCAACGACCCGCCTATAGCCCGCCATACCAACATCAACTTTTTTTTTCCTGAAGCCAATTTACCTACATCCTATAACTTACTATTTGACTTACTTTCAAACGAGCAATAATAGGTAACTATTCGTATAAATACTTGTAATCACGTTCTCGGAAAAAGCTAACCATTTCGATGAAATCTGCAATACAGAGGTTTTCGCGGCCGAAAAATCGATATAGCCAAGTCTCATATGTCACAACTCATATTTATAATCGTTTCCATTCTCTCTTTTTCCGCCGCTACATAAAGTAGGTACAGTCAAGGTCACCAATATGTATAGGTACACCACAAACTTACAGAAATATGTATACAGACCTTATTACTATGGAAATAAGGTTGTTGCATATATATTCTTGCAACTTTGAGTATATACATATCTTTGACCTCGACTGTACATACCTCAGACATTTTTTTTACTTTGTCAAAACTTGGATAACTACCGATATTTACAACTGTCCTACAAAGCTACATGGATATAATAGTACACTCTATGTTTAAATAAAATATGTAGGGCAAAAATCGCCCTCGCCTTCTGTCGTTCGGCCGAACAAAACCACCGTCCACACCGAGCGAGCACGTTTGGGCGAACGGTGTTCGGGCGAGCCGTTCGTCCGGTGTGGACACGGCTATTCACGAAGGTGCGAGACGATTTTGAACAGTCCTTGTGGTAGCATCGAAGGCGTTACAGCTAGGGGATCAGTACGAGTATGTCTGGGCAAGCTACCGTATTTTGAATTTCTGGTAACATCCGCCGCCTTTGTTATGAATGAAACTTGACCTGTATCCAACAGTGCTTTAAGTGAATGTACCAATTGTTTGTACTCACCTTATGGTAGAGTTTCCACTTAGTGTTGAGGGTCTCCAGCGCATTGATGTTGATCCTCAGCAGCTCTATGTCCGGTTGTAGCAGAGCGCGGCCCAGCGCCGACAGGGTTCCTCGAAACTGTTGGAGCCGCTCTTCTTCCTCGCCCACGCACTTTTGGGGGAAAAAGTAGCGCCAGCGATGAATTAGTAAGCTGGAAATGAAATGTTCAATTAGAAGAAGGAGATGTAGACTATGACTTACATTATCAAGTAAACTAAGAGAAGGGATTTGTGTGTTCGACAAGTCTGAATAAATAACCAACAGAACCCAGCACAAGTGTTTGAATGGATTCACGTCATACAGTTTTATGTTTAGCAATATGTTAGTTTTACGTGATGGCGCTGTCACAAAATATGCATCCCGTGCTGCGTGGCGCTCGGGAGCGCGTGCTGGTGCAGCAGCGCCAGCACGGCGGGCTCGCGCACGCCGCCGCCGCCGCCCGCCTCCACGCCGAGCCGCACTAGCCGGCCCGCTCCTCACACACAGTGGGCTGTGTACCTGGCCAGCAGACGGTGCGCGGCGCGCGCGAGGCCGGGCGCGTGCTGCGTGGCGCGCGGGAGCGCGTGCTGGTGCAGCAGCGCCAGCACGGCGGGCTCGCGCACGCCGCCGCCGCCGCCCGCCTCCACGCCGAGCCGCACTAGCCGGCCCGCTCCTCACACACAGTGGGCTGTGTACCTGGCCAGCAGACGGTGCGCGGCGCGCGCGAGGCCGGGCGCGTGCTGCGTGGCGCGCGGGAGCGCGTGCTGGTGCAGCAGCGCCAGCACGGCGGGCTCGCGCACGCCGCCGCCGCCGCCCGCCTCCACGCCGAGCCGCACTAGCCGGCCCGCTCCTCACACACAGTGGGCTGTGTACCTGGCCAGCAGACGGTGCGCGGCGCGCGCGAGGCCGGGCGCGTGCTGCGTCGCGCGCGGGAGCGCGTGCTGGTGCAGCAGCGCCAGCACGGCGGGCTCGCGCACGCCGCCGCCGCCGCCCGCCTCCACGCCGAGCCGCACTAGCCGGCCCGCTCCTCACACACAGTGGGCTGTGTACCTGGCCAGCAGACGGTGCGCGGCGCGCGCGAGGCCGGGCGCGTGCTGCGTGGCGCGCGGGAGCGCGTGCTGGTGCAGCAGCGCCAGCACGGCGGGCTCGCGCACGCCGCCGCCGCCGCCCGCCTCCACGCCGAGCCGCACTAGCCGGCCCGCTCCTTACACACAGTGGGCTGTGTACCTGGCCAGCAGACGGTGCGCGGCGCGCGCGAGGCCGGGCGCGTGCTGGTGCAGCAGCGCCAGCACGGCGGGCTCGCGCACGCCGCCGCCGCCGCCCGCCTCCACGCCGAGCCGCACTAGCCGGCCCGCTCCTCACACACAGTGGGCTGTGTACCTGGCCAGCAGACGGTGCGCGGCGCGCGCGAGGCCGGGCGCGTGCTGCGTGGCGCGCGGGAGCGCGTGCTGGTGCAGCAGCGCCAGCACGGCGGGCTCGCGCACGCCGCCGCCGCCGCCCGCCTCCACGCCGAGCCGCACTAGCCGGCCCGCTCCTCACACACAGTGGGCTGTGTACCTGGCCAGCAGACGGTGCGCGGCGCGCGCGAGGCCGGGCGCGTGCTGCGTGGCGCGCGGGAGCGCGTGCTGGTGCAGCAGCGCCAGCACGGCGGGCTCGCGCACGCCGCCGCCGCCGCCCGCCTCCACGCCGAGCCGCACTAGCCGGCCCGCTCCTTACACACAGTGGGCTGTGTACCTGGCCAGCAGACGGTGCGCGGCGCGCGCGAGGCCGGGCGCGTGCTGGTGCAGCAGCGCCAGCACGGCGGGCTCGCGCACGCCGCCGCCGCCGCCCGCCTCCACGCCGAGCCGCACTAGCCGGCCCGCTCCTCACACACAGTGGGCTGTGTACCTGGCCAGCAGACGGTGCGCGGCGCGCGCGAGGCCGGGTGCGTGCTGCGTGGCGCGCGGGAGCGCGTGCTTGGGCAGCAGCGCCAGCACGGCGGGCTCGCGCACGCCGCCGCCGCCGCCCGCCTCCACGCCGAGCCGCACTAGCCGGCCCGCTCCTCACACACAGTGGGCTGTGTACCTGGCCAGCAGACGGTGCGCGGCGCGCGCGAGGCCGGGCGCGTGCTGCGTGGCGCGCGGGAGCGCGTGCTGGTGCAGCAGCGCCAGCACGGCGGGCTCGCGCACGCCGCCGCCGCCGCCCGCCTCCACGCCGAGCCGCACTAGCCGGCCCGCTCCTCACACACAGTGGGCTGTGTACCTGGCCAGCAGACGGTGCGCGGCGCGCGCGAGGCCGGGCGCGTGCTGCGTGGCGCGCGGGAGCGCGTGCTGGTGCAGCAGCGCCAGCACGGCGGGCTCGCGCACGCCGCCGCCGCCGCCCGCCTCCACGCCGAGCCGCACTAGCCGGCCCGCTCCTTACACACAGTGGGCTGTGTACCTGGCCAGCAGACGGTGCGCGGCGCGCGCGAGGCCGGGCGCGTGCTGGTGCAGCAGCGCCAGCACGGCGGGCTCGCGCACGCCGCCGCCGCCGCCCGCCTCCACGCCGAGCCGCACTAGCCGGCCCGCTCCTCACACACAGTGGGCTGTGTACCTGGCCAGCAGACGGTGCGCGGCGCGCGCGAGGCCGGGTGCGTGCTGCGTGGCGCGCGGGAGCGCGTGCTTGGGCAGCAGCGCCAGCACGGCGGGCTCGCGCACGCCGCCGCCGCCGCCCGCCTCCACGCCGAGCCGCACTAGCCGGCCCGCTCCTCACACACAGTGGGCTGTGTACCTGGCCAGCAGACGGTGCGCGGCGCGCGCGAGGCCGGGCGCGTGCTGCGTGGCGCGCGGGAGCGCGTGCTGGTGCAGCAGCGCCAGCACGGCGGGCTCGCGCACGCCGCCGCCGCCGCCCGCCTCCACGCCGAGCCGCACTAGCCGGCCCGCTCCTTACACACAGTGGGCTGTGTACCTGGCCAGCAGACGGTGCGCGGCGCGCGCGAGGCCGGGCGCGTGCTGGTGCAGCAGCGCCAGCACGGCGGGCTCGCGCACGCCGCCGCCGCCGCCCGCCTCCACGCCGAGCCGCACTAGCCGGCCCGCTCCTCACACACAGTGGGCTGTGTACCTGGCCAGCAGACGGTGCGCGGCGCGCGCGAGGCCGGGCGCGTGCTGCGTGGCGCGCGGGAGCGCGTGCTGGTGCAGCAGCGCCAGCACGGCGGGCTCGCGCACGCCGCCGCCGCCGCCCGCCTCCACGCCGAGCCGCACTAGCCGGCCCGCTCCTTACACACAGTGGGCTGTGTACCTGGCCAGCAGACGGTGCGCGGCGCGCGCGAGGCCGGGCGCGTGCTGGTGCAGCAGCGCCAGCACGGCGGGCTCGCGCACGCCGCCGCCGCCGCCCGCCTCCACGCCGAGCCGCACTAGCCGGCCCGCTCCTCACACACAGTGGGCTGTGTACCTGGCCAGCAGACGGTGCGCGGCGCGCGCGAGGCCGGGTGCGTGCTGCGTGGCGCGCGGGAGCGCGTGCTTGGGCAGCAGCGCCAGCACGGCGGGCTCGCGCACGCCGCCGCCGCCGCCCGCCTCCACGCCGAGCCGCACTAGCCGGCCCGCTCCTCACACACAGTGGGCTGTGTACCTGGCCAGCAGACGGTGCGCGGCGCGCGCGAGGCCGGGCGCGTGCTGCGTGGCGCGCGGGAGCGCGTGCTGGTGCAGCAGCGCCAGCACGGCGGGCTCGCGCACGCCGCCGCCGCCGCCCGCCTCCACGCCGAGCCGCACTAGCCGGCCCGCTCCTCACACACAGTGGGCTGTGTACCTGGCCAGCAGACGGTGCGCGGCGCGCGCGAGGCCGGGCGCGTGCTGCGTGGCGCGCGGGAGCGCGTGCTGGTGCAGCAGCGCCAGCACGGCGGGCTCGCGCACGCCGCCGCCGCCGCCCGCCTCCACGCCGAGCCGCACTAGCCGGCCCGCTCCTCACACACAGTGGGCTGTGTACCTGGCCAGCAGACGGTGCGCGGCGCGCGCGAGGCCGGGCGCGTGCTGCGTGGCGCGCGGGAGCGCGTGCTGGTGCAGCAGCGCCAGCACGGCGGGCTCGCGCACGCCGCCGCCGCCGCCCGCCTCCACGCCGAGCCGCACTAGCCGGCCCGCTCCTCACACACAGTGGGCTGTGTACCTGGCCAGCAGACGGTGCGCGGCGCGCGCGAGGCCGGGCGCGTGCTGCGTGGCGCGCGGGAGCGCGTGCTGGTGCAGCAGCGCCAGCACGGCGGGCTCGCGCACGCCGCCGCCGCCGCCCGCCTCCACGCCGAGCCGCACTAGCCGGCCCGCTCCTCACACACAGTGGGCTGTGTACCTGGCCAGCAGACGGTGCGCGGCGCGCGCGAGGCCGGGCGCGTGCTGCGTGGCGCGCGGGAGCGCGTGCTGGTGCAGCAGCGCCAGCACGGCGGGCTCGCGCACGCCGCCGCCGCCGCCCGCCTCCACGCCGAGCCGCACTAGCCGGCCCGCTCCTCACACACAGTGGGCTGTGTACCTGGCCAGCAGACGGTGCGCGGCGCGCGCGAGGCCGGGCGCGTGCTGCGTGGCGCGCGGGAGCGCGTGCTGGTGCAGCAGCGCCAGCACGGCGGGCTCGCGCACGCCGCCGCCGCCGCCCGCCTCCACGCCGAGCCGCACTAGCCGGCCCGCTCCTCACACACAGTGGGCTGTGTACCTGGCCAGCAGACGGTGCGCGGCGCGCGCGAGGCCGGGCGCGTGCTGCGTGGCGCGCGGGAGCGCGTGCTGGTGCAGCAGCGCCAGCACGGCGGGCTCGCGCACGCCGCCGCCGCCGCCCGCCTCCACGCCGAGCCGCACTAGCCGGCCCGCTCCTCACACACAGTGGGCTGTGTACCTGGCCAGCAGACGGTGCGCGGCGCGCGCGAGGCCGGGCGCGTGCTGCGTGGCGCGCGGGAGCGCGTGCTGGTGCAGCAGCGCCAGCACGGCGGGCTCGCGCACGCCGCCGCCGCCGCCCGCCTCCACGCCGAGCCGCACTAGCCGGCCCGCTCCTCACACACAGTGGGCTGTGTACCTGGCCAGCAGACGGTGCGCGGCGCGCGCGAGGCCGGGCGCGTGCTGCGTGGCGCGCGGGAGCGCGTGCTGGTGCAGCAGCGCCAGCACGGCGGGCTCGCGCACGCCGCCGCCGCCGCCGCCCGCCTCCACGCCGAGCCGCACGCACTCCACTAGCCGCTCTAGACCGCTCTCGCCGCCACCTCTGCGAACATAACACCGATTCGTCAGCCCTTAGGTGCGGATAAACGACAAGTTTCACACAACAACAACGGTCACACAATAAGTTACCTCTGCGCCACATCGAGGAACACGTCGATGGCGGTGTAGGCGAAGGCGCCGAGCTGGGGCAGTAGCGCGGTGAACAGCGCGAGGAAGAACTCGGTGATCTCGGGCTCGGCGGGAGCGCACGACGGCTCGCACAGCATCTGCAGCGCCGTTTCTGCCGCGCCGCACATGCCCTCCGCTATCACCTGGTCGCACAACATTTTTGTTTTTTTTGAGTTTTTTTACACGGAAATTTTATGGCGCTTTGTAGAATTGTTGCCTTTTTACGAGTATTGCTTTACGTTTTGGTATATAAGTGCACTACGATTCTTAATAAAAATTCTGTTTTCACTTAAATTGTTGGTTGTTGGTTGTTGTCGATTAGGCAGTTTCAGTGTTATGTTGAGCAATGTTACATGTCAGTTAGCTTTTTAGCACTTTTATGTCGTGTATATTTATTTTATATTATATAATGCTATGATTAATTTAAAATTCAGTTCTTACTTAATTTAGTTTATTTATTTATTTATTAAGAAACAAACAGTCCCATATGGTTACATTTGACTTAACTGTAAGTCCTTAATCGGAATATTTAAACCTAAACATTAAAAACATTAAAAGTTTTGAGTTAAATTGAGATGCATCGTTAATAGTATAAACATTGCCAGAAAACTTACAGTTATGATAATGTTGTATTTATAATTGATTGATACGCTAGTTCACAGTGTTATGTTGTGCGTCCCCTTCACGTTGATTACCTTCTTGGCCTGCGTGTTGGCGTGCGCGTACGCGTGCAGCAGCGCGGTGAGCGGCGGCAGCGCGGCGGCGGGCCCGGCGAGCGGCAGCGGCGCCGTCCACGCGGCCAGCAGCGCGCGCGCCGCCTCCGCGCCCGCGCCCGCGCCCGCGCTCGCGCCCGCGCCGCCCGGCGCCAGCCGCGACAGGCACAGCCATAGGAGAGCTTCGCGGACCACGCTCGCAGTCTGTACATATTTTTTCAACACAATTGCTCGTAACGTACCTCTTATTGTGTCGCTTTTAGGCTCATAATCCTGGATAACACGCGTGTTTAATAACATTACGATACTTGTGTGTTATGGTTATATCCCGATTAAGTTACGTTGGCACCTTGCAGCAAGATGTATGCATGCACACGGTGTATTCTTAAACTAACCGGGTAGTACAGAATGTACAGCTTTTTTTTTAATTCTCGGCAAATGGATTCTTACCCGACTAAACAAATTAAATCCTTTTTGTTAATTAATTGACTATTTCTTTTTGGATATAATATAGAAACGGTTAATTTAGTAAAACTATTCACTTTTGATAAAATTTTACATGAATTAATAAAGATAACATTTTAAAACGAAATTATTTATTTTATTTTGTATTGGCTGTATAGAGATTTCATCTAATGCGCGCGCACTGCGCAAACTTCACAAAAAAAATGTATGCGCGCCATTATAGGTTATTTCACAGATATTTGTAAACATTGTTAATGCGTGTTGGGTTATTAACAAAAATGTTGATTCGTGGTGACTAGAAAAGTGATAAAAAGAATGGACGCCACTAGAAATTCTTGACGATGTATACAACATGTGAGTAAAAGCCTGTTGACATCAATAAGTAAAGAAAATAACTTGACAGGAATGACAGGCCTATCAAATTTTCATCTTATGAAAAGGATTTTTTCCTCGCAAAATGTGTTGAAAAACGTCGTATGAAACGCGTGAGCTTTGATAATTACAATCCTCGGCTCTCTTATCACGCCTCTGATGTAATTATCAACATACCTCACTTGTATCACAATGTACTATTTTTATTTGTTTACGTGTGACCTGGCCATAATGCGAGTTTTACTGCACGCTGCGCGTACGGTAAAACTCGTATTGTGGCCAGGTGAAGACGTAAAATTGTGTACTTACCACGGGCGGTAATTCGTAAAGCCCCAGATCGCATATTTATGGCCCCCACCTTCGGTTCGGGCCACAAACAACTGCGATCTGGGCCATTCACGAATTCACCGCCCTAGGTACGTAATGTACTATTATTTATTAGGAGAACCATCAACAATTATATTAATCACACAATAAATACTGACAGTGAATACAAAGAGCCAATTATATGAACTCACAGGTAGTACATACTTTAGGTTCTATAATGCTACACAGCGCAACGTTGACGTCTGGGCAGTATTGTTTACTATTTTAACACTGTGGGGGGCCGTAGATGGAGACAAGTCGTTAATAGACTCAAAATACCGTACTATTCCTCTCATTCTAACTCACCTCGGCTGCCCATAAGAAGTGACAGAGACAACTATATGAAACATCGGCTTGCTTCATACTGCGGGTCTTTATTAGTCTGCGAGTGGAATCGAGGCGCGCGTGGCTGTGACGCGTGGGGCATCGCTGGTTCGCTGCCAGCTCGCGCGCGAGGCCGCGAAGTTGACACTTCGGTATGCGCGGGAGTCGCGTTATGATCGACGGTTAGAGCTTTTCGTTTGAGTGGTAGATGTGGAGTAGGCCGCAGATTTTAATATTCCAATTAAAACGAAATTATAGAACAGTGTATAGTAGCTACCTTGATAGATTGCATTAAACAAAGTTATGCATAAAATTTGCATTGACTGTCAATTTAGAAGCCGTCCCAGGAAATATTATCAGAACATAAATCAACTTCCTATTAGCATTTCGAGAATTATTAGAATAATATGCTACATTCTTGTGGAATGCCTCAGAGCTATAACCAAGAACATCGACATCTATCACAGTATCTCCGTCTCTATCGCACTTATAACAGGTACTCGAGATGCAGATCACGAACTACGAGGACGTGGTATAGCAGGGGGGCGGCACCTGATAAAATCCATTTTGTGGAATGCCTCGTAGTCCATACCTTTGGTTCCAGATAGTGCAGCGAGCGCTGCGCGTGACCGAACAGGTCGCCGAGCTGCGCCACCGGGTCGCCCGTGAACTTGACGTTCTTGGACAGGCTCAGCAGAAGGTGCGCCGCGGCGTGGCACAGTAGGGGCGGCTCCTGGTACAATTAACTTTTCACACCTTTCATTCAGAAAAGTAAGTTTTGCCCCACGACGAGAGGGATCAAAATGCTACTTTTCTGTTCAAGCTACTTTTTTAATTTATTCATTGGCATGTAGAATTTACGCAATGTGCCAATAGAACACAGATCTTAATAAAATAATCGACTGTAATTTTATCGTCATCGGTTAAAAACGATCATGTTTCAAGTTTTAACTTTAACAACGTTATTTGAAAATTTATGTATTTTTCGTAATATTTAAAAAATTGTAATAATAATTAAGAAAATTTGTTAAAACTTGTTAAGTAATTCTAACACCACCTTTTTTTTTAATTTCTTCATAGTCTGTGTGAAAAATAGTATCTGTTACTCGGTAGCAAAATTATTTTTGTCTCGGGCGTTAACACTTGTATCCCTCACTACGCTCAGGATCCTACGTTAGAATCCCTCGCTACGCTCAGGATTCAATTGTAGGTTCCCTCGCTACGTTCAGGATTCAATACACCGCCCTCGCCGTAAATATACTATTTTGCTCCCTTGTGATACAAATAACTATTTCACTTCACCGGCTCGGAAAAGCTTGCTTTATCGCTCAAAATCTGCGCCAAAAAGTCTATTATATCCGCTAGCGTGGAAAGAGTTTTTGAATTTGGAACGTGACGGTCAATCGCGAGATCCAACTTTTTTCTATACAGAATAAGAGGTCATTATCCTGCGTTCAGAAACTTATGGTGTTATGCCAATAATTCATTATTATAATTTGCATAAAATTCAATAAATAATACTTAATCTTTCTTAATTACATATGAAATATTAATAATTACACTGAATTATATATAAAAATAAAAATAAATAATTTAAACTTGAAGTTAGATTTTTCAAAACTTTTCGCATTGCGCACCTTAGCCTTCAGTAGTGAGTGAGTAGGTACCCAACAATACTATGACTTTTTAAATGTAAGTTAGTGTGGAGTTATTTAAAGATGCAAAAATGTTTATGTTACATTTAATAATTATAAAATGCTTTGATTTTGATGAGATGTAAACAAATCTGTATTGAAAATGAGTAAATGTTCCAAATGACTTGCATTGCATTTACAATTTTCCTCGCGGTGGTGAGGTGAAAAGTTGTGTGTTTCGCTCGGCAGCCAAGTTGTTTGGCGTCTCGTGCCTTGAAAGCCTCGCTTTGCTCAGGATTGTACTTTTAACCATTCGCTTCGCTCATGGTTCAATCATACAATCCTTCGCTAGCTCGGCTTTCAATACAAGCACTTGCGCCAAACAACAACTTTGCAGCCTTGCATAACAAATAACTATTTCACGCCACTGCTCGGAAATGTGGCAATAGATGGTCTAAAACCAAGCTGGAAAGTAGGCAATAGCTGAACCACCACTACTACAATGTTCATTGTTGTAGTGGTTGTTATTGTTGGACAGTTTGAACAGCGATTCCCCAATCAGTTTGCTTGACAACAATGTTGCATACAAATTCCATTATTTGTCAAGGTTACAGTTACAAGTGTACAAGGTACAGTCAGCATCAAAAGTAACTGCGCAAACGAAGACGTCTAAAGTCCTTATTAAAAGGGAATAAGAGCTTTTGACGTCTTCGATTGCGCAGTTACTTTTGATGCTGACTGTACAAATTAAATATAGAAAAGGCATAGGTCCTAAACAGACAAAACGAATGGAGATGACGAGAAGAGTAGCTGTCTTATCGCGACTTTTTAGTTGTCTCAAATTACACTTCCAGTTTTTAAAAACACAAAGGCGGCAATTGTTTATTCAGAAAATATTGAAAATTGACGTGAAAAACATTCCAGACTTAAAAGAAGCTGCAAGCTCAGTTATTTATGATATGTTCCCTGCAAAGCCAAAAGACAAATATTGAAAGGCGTACAACAATTTCATATAATAATAATGTACTATTTGAGAATAGAGCGATAGAGTTGATAATTCATTGAATTTTTTAAGGTGTGTTTGAGAATACAAGTGTCAGAATTATTATTGTATAGGCCGAGTGAATAGGGGTGTAGACACTAAATAAAATAATCAATAATGTCATATTTTCTCGAAAAAGGATTTAAAATGTAGTCAAATGGAGAAAAAATCAACGCAAAAGGTTAAATAATCACAAAGTTATAAGTGTCCAAAGTTTTAAGAAGGGGTATGTCCTGTCCCTTTTTCGCAAAACGCAACTTCGTATGAAACGATGACGTTCGCAGCTTGTGACGTCACTAGAAGACGGCAACGTGCCGCACACCATCGTGTTCGGCGCCGCCGTCGACGCGGCCCGCCACGCACGCGGGTCGCTCTGCGGCATCCTTGCATATTGTGACGTCACACACTGTTTGCGTTTTCTCTCTAACAAGCAATATTAAAACGGTTGTAGCTTCGTAATTTTTTGAGATATCTGAATGGGATTTTCGTCACTAGACATATTTTTTTGCCTTCATTCTTTTGGAGAAATAATATTTTTTGAGTCTTCACCCCTATTAAGACCTGCGATGTTGCAAAGCATGCAACTAGCAAAACCAAGGGCGGGTTGCACCAATTTACGCATACAGGCCGATCCACGTTAAATATGACGCCGGCGTCCTTCTACAGTAACTTGACAAACTTTCCATACTTTCAGATTTATACAGTTGAATAAATAAATAAATATCAGTTTACTATTGTCCGCCACCGCAGGCCGCGGCAGTGTAATTTAGGCTAAATACGGCGCCTGCAGCAGTCAATCCGTAGAAACTTCTCAAACTTGGCATAGATACAGATTTCTACTAAGACCACTTACGATAAGATAACCTACAAACGGTTTGGTGCAAGTGGTGCAACCCACCCTTAACACGTTTGCAACCAAGAACTCGCACTCGTAATGTTTGCTCAGATGCCGACTGAGCCCGCTAGGCGGGCAGTAGTATTTGAAATAAAATCTGTTTTCTGATTGGTTGATTTTAATATATAGCTGTATTCTGATTAGTTGATAGCAAATAAAAATGGTTTTTTAAACAGTTGTGATTGGTGGATTTAATACGTTGAAGTGCTTTGATTGGTCAAATTAAAATGTTTTAAAATCATAAATATGTTTACATATTTTCCCTAGGGGCTAAATGTACTACTTTAGCCCCGCTATCTAGGCCTAATATGACACACTTTTCGAGCATGAGAGGTGAAAAGTAATTTTGTCCACGCGTCCTTTCCCGTTTTGCTATTGAGCAAATTCGAATAGTTCGAATTTGGACGTTATTCGTAAAGAGATAAAGCTTTGAAAAATATTTGGCAATGGCAAAAACAAATTGGTATTTTATTTCTTCGTCTCCTTCATCAATTTTGCTGTTAATATAGCTGTTATTAGATAACTATAGTTGTTATTAGATATATAGGCACGCAGGGGGAGAGAGGGGGGAGGAAGGGTTATTATATAGGGAAAACCTGGTAGTGAGACGAGTTGAGGCGGATTTGGGAATTTCGTAACTGAGTTCGACACGCATGGGTTTGTTTGTCAGCTGGAAGGATTGGTAGATTGAGTAGTACCTACCTAGTAGGAATTTCAATAGGTAGGTATTTTTGATTTATCACCTTTTGATCGTTGTTGTGTCCCCCTTTGAGAAACCGAGAGGGAGACACAAGTCAATCATAAATATCGAACTCACTCACAAAATTTTACGAGAATCTTTGCATTTTGCGGCTTTTTTTTAAATACATATCCTCTGATTTCGAACTAGCAGAAGCAAAATTGATGTTGTCGCAGCGACAGCTGTGCGCACGTGCGGCTTCATCGTGATCGTGAGCTCAACTATCGGTAGGTAAATAGCGCGCGTTTGCCCGAACGCCCGTCCACACCGACCGAGCGCTTGCTTGACGGCTCGCCCGAGCCTATTGACGGCTCGCCCGAGCCTTCTGACGGCTCGCCCGAACCGTTCGGGCGAGCGTTTTTGATGGCTCGGGCGAGCCGCTCGTCCGGTGTGGACACGGCTATTGACCACCACCGCAGGCCGCGGCAGTTTGATACAGGGTAAATACGGCGCCTGCAGCTTTCAATCCGTAGAAACTTGACAAACCATACATTCAGATTTTTTCATCACACTTGCTCGAAACGGGCTTCATAATGCGCAGACATACGGAGCTGTAATAGCCTATGTTACGCCCACGGGCGTAATGGTTTTTTTCTTAAATTGTATCTGTGACTCATGCGGCAGTTACAAAGCAAAGAGATTTTATATCAAATACGATGTCTGAAAACGTATTTATTAATAAATTTAAACTTAAAACACTACTAAAACATGTTTAACAGAATTATTTACAGATTTAATATGTAGTTATTTAGTGTCTATGTAAAATGTTTTTAAGTGTTTTCAAATCGTGGCTGTATACCGAAGGGTCTTTGCCATACGCGCCTCACGTCAAATTCAACAAAATGGACAACTGGCATGTCGCAGTTTTTATTACGATTTGTATTAATTTCATCTAAAATGTATCTGTTTCCTCGAAAATGTGATGAAAGACATTGTGTGTAACACGGGCGTAAGAAGCGAGCCTTCGGCGTCGGGCTTCTGATAGACTTGTTCACAATATTCCACTTACGCCCCTCGTTAAACAATGTACTATTACGTCACTCTGGCTGGTAAGTGAGATTTACCGTCCACGGGCGCAGCGGCAAATCTCACTTCACACCCAGGAGAAGACGTAAAATTGTGTACGCACCACGGGCGGTAATGTACTATAACGAACAACGCTTACGATTACAAACTGTTTGGTGGAGCCCACCCTAATTTGAGACGACACTGTTGATACTTTCACTGGTCGTCCTTACTCGCACGTAATAGACTGATTGTAGACCTTATGTGAATGGGAATAAGGTCGACTCACGGGCAGCTCGTGCGGCAGCAGCAAGGGCACGGCGGCGGCCAGCAGCCCCTCCACCGTGTGCTGCGGCACGCCGCACTCCGCGCAGTGCACGCACCACGCGCCCATGCACGCGAACATCTCCGCGTGGCTGGGGAACATGGGATATTTTATTTATTTATTTAGGACACAAACGGCTATATACAGAAATTAAAAAAAAACTTGCAGTATACATGAACAAACCTGGAGTTCCTTTAATTATAAAATAAAAAAGACATTAGTAATAAGTCGAAACAGGGTGGGTAAGCACCGGCATGCCTACCACGCACGTGTTAGGATATAGTG
Source organism: Epinotia bilunana (assembly GCA_947049275.1). Classification (NCBI taxonomy): domain Eukaryota; kingdom Metazoa; phylum Arthropoda; class Insecta; order Lepidoptera; family Tortricidae; genus Epinotia; species Epinotia bilunana. Next base: position 15,332,969 of record OX346264.1, read on the forward strand.
ATTTCTACATATAAAGCATGACCCAACGATTTGATTGATGTTATGTTTAATTTTACCTACAAATTCAGACAGTAAACAAATATTCCGATTCAACGTTCAAAAGCCGTACTATTTTATGTTAATGATTTATAATAGTCTATAGGTATAAAGATCATGGAAAAATAAATAATAATAACCTTAATATTTTCACACATAATTGTCATGCTAATAATATTTCATTGAATGTCCACTAATGTTGGACTAGTAGACACAGTGTCTTTATTTTTAACACATTTATCTCAAGTTTATATTGATTATATTTTTCAACAATAATAATCCATTTGCAATTTAGTTTTAAGGAATAACATTTAAAAAAGAAAGTGTACTGGTGCTGTCATGCCTGTTCTTTGTTCTGTTGCTACAAAAAGGGAGGGAGCCCAGTTGACAGGCACATTCAGTGGTAGACTAGCAACGTGTTAACAGCAGGTATGACGGCACTTAAATTACTCCATTTTATTTATAGCTGAATATTTTATTTCAAATTATTTTGTCATTTTGGTTTAAATATGGAATAATATGATGATATTTTTATTTGCTTTAGTGTTGATGGATATTTAATGGCTTGCTCCGCTTGTTGTTTTAATAAGTATATACCTGATTTACTTGATTACTTCTTGGAGGATTACCTCAAAACCATGTTTTAGTGTTGAATTGAATATCATGGTTACTCCTTATTGGTATTTTTATCATTAGTCATTACTGTCAGGAACCAGGTATGTACAATACCAATACTAAATAAGATTGTAGTGTGTACCTTTTACAATTCAAGTAACCTGATTAAATAAAATAATGGATTTCTAGTTAGTTTTCTTCATTTCATAAAAAGTGACCCCAAAAAGGATTATCGGGTTTATTTAGTACCTTTTGTTTATTAACCCTTAACCTTCATAAATTAGTTCATTATTTGACAGTAGTAGCTGTGATCTTTCTTCATTTACTTCTTATGATCTTCGATAGGATTTCAAAGTTAATTAATTATATTAGCCAACTAGTAATTGACTGTTCCTTATTTACTTAATAACTTTCAATCTAAGAAGGATTTCCTAGTACATGCTACGTGGTGTCCAAGTAGGTTTGACAATAATATAATAGCTTACCATTGTGCTACCTTCTGTTATACCAAAAAGATTAAGTACCGGATCATTATTTATTGATACTTTGATAATTGCTTTTCTTTAGTGTTATCTCAATTAACACATTCATATATTAATTTATCATCAGAAGTGGGATACGATTCACTTTATTAATACCTTGTTTTACAAGTTTCAGTATGGAGTCGGCTGCTTTGGAAGGTTTCCTCAAGGCACTTACGGATGCTGTATCAAAACGACGCCCAGACGACGACGTAGCACTACCCACCTACGATCCAGACACAAGTGACCATGGTGCAGCCGGCTGGTGCCAGAACATCGAAGAACTTACTAAGGAGTTCGGCTGGAGCAGCATTGCAGCTGTCGCGAAAGCCGGTAAGGCCTTAAAAGGCTCTGCTATAACTTGGTTTGAATCGTGGTGGACGTACGTGGGAAAATTTCAAAAGTGATCTTACTGATTTATATCCCGAAAAACGAAATCTTGCTGAGAAACTCTCCTTAGCTGTCGCTTATACATCAGAATCCGCTGAATCCTACTGCGAATATGCCAGGGAGAAAGTCAGGCTTCTGCGGAATACTAAGATAGCATTTACCGAATGTCAATTGATTGATCTAGTATGCGGCAGTATCATAGATGTGAATGTAAAAATGGCTTCTCTCAACAGCAGTGTTAAAAACACATCAGAGCTCATTTCCCTTTTCACTGCTTATGTAAAACCTAAGAAAAGACCCTTAGAGCAGACCCTCCCCAATAATACCAGTGGCTTAAATAAGTCTAAACGACCTAGATTGGACTACCGTCCTAACTCTGTGCCCCAGTGTTATGCGTGTGGCAAGATGGGACATCTTCAATATCAATGTTACAAAGTTGTAAATCAAAGCAATGATTTAAAATCTCAAACAACAACCCCAGACAACAAAATTACAGACAAATATTGTACATATTGTAAGAAGAATGGCCACACAGAATCTGTATGTTTCCATAAAGCACGGGCTGCCACAAAAGATTTTCGTGCTCCAGTCAATAATTCACACCTCAATCAGACCAGCAATCCAAATCTTAGGCAGATCAATTTTTTAGGACAGAATTAAAACTAACAAGGGTGTCTATTCGTGATACAATGGTTCAATCTTTAATTGATACAGGAGCAAATTGTAGTGTTATTAAAGAGTCTGTTGCAAAACGCCTCCAGTATAAAATAGTGCCGAAAATTATACGAATCAACGGTATAGGCAATGGTATACTGGAGACGTTAGGCATGGTTACCATTCCTGTAAGATTTGACGACTTGTGTCTTGAATTAGATGTTTTTGTTGTTCCGGATGCGAAATTTAGTTACGACCTTTTGATTGGCAGAAATGCTTTGCAACATAAAGATATTGAGATAATCACTGACATTAACGGCAGTCAAATATTACGTAAGCAATGTCCTGATGAAGATGTGGTAATTAACTGTGCTGAGGGTATAGTAGATGATGCAATTAAAGAATTAAAGACTCAAGTAGAAAACTTAGACCAAGATTTACAAAAGCAAATTTTTAATGTCTTTGAAAAATATCCTAATGTTCTACATAATGACGGATCTGTAAATACCGGAGAGTTAAAGTTACGGGTAAAAGAAAACAGTAATGTTCATTACCGCCCATATCGATTGTCTCCGCTTGAGAGAGACAAAGTGAAGGAAAGTGTACAAAAGTTATTACACGATGGTATAATTAGAGAAAGTGACTCTTCATTCGCTAGCCCAGTTATTTTAGTAAGAAAAAAGGACGGAAGTGATAGACTTTGCGTAGACTATAGGTCACTTAACAAAGTGGTTGAAAAGGATAGATACCCCCTCCCGCTTATACAGGACCAGATCGACAAGCTTGGGAAGGCCAAATATTTCATCTCGATTGATATGAAAAATGGGTTTCATCAAATTCCAGTCTCACCTGACTCGGTTAAATATACTGCTTTCGTAACACCTGACGGCCATTACGAGTTTTTAAAAATGCCTTTCGGTATTTGTAATGGCCCGTCTGTGTTTCAAAGGGCCATAACTAAAGCGGTGAAACATTTGGACTTCCTGCTTGTTTATATTGACGACATACTTATACCGTTCACGACCATAGAAGAAGGTCTTCAGTATTTAGAACAAACGATATCTGCCCTTAGCACTGCGGGATTTACCATTAACGTTAATAAATGTAAATTTTTCGTAGATAAAATAGAATATTTGGGCCAGCAAATATCACATAACGGAGTAAGACCTAGTGACACTAAAATATCTGCATTAGTAAATTCACCGACACCTCGTACAGTCAAACAAGTCCGCCAGTTTATGGGACTGGCCAGTTATTTTAGAAAGTTTATCCCAGATTTTTCTACACGGACAGCGTGTATAACAATGTTGACGAAAAAGAATCAAAAGTGGTTTTGGGGACCTGAACAGGATTCTGCTAGAAGATATGTAATTGATCAGTTGACATCATCACCACCATTGTCCATTTTTGATCCAAATTTACATACAGAGTTATATACTGATGCTGGTGCCTTAGGATACGGTGCTATTTTAATGCAAAAAATAGGTAAGGAAAAGAAAATTGTTGCTTATTATAGTAAACGTACGACACCCGCTGAATCACGATACTGCTCTTATGATTTAGAGACGTTGGCTATTTACAACGCTCTAAAACACTTTCGAGTTTATCTCCTTGGAATAAAGTTTCAAATCATTACTGATTGTAATGCGATTAAATCAACGATGACCAAGAAAGATTTAACGCCCCGAGTTGCACGTTGGTGGACATATTTACAAGACTTTGACTTCGAAATTATGTACAAAAAGGGAAAGTTTATAAGTCATGTTGATTTTCTAAGCAGAAACCCTGTTGAGGAACCCACTTTGCCACTTTTGATTAACGTAACCCCTGAAGATAACTCACGATCCTGGTTAGAGTCTGCACAACAAAGAGACCCTGACACACTAGAATTAATAGATAGAGTACAAACAGGAGACTTAGATGAAAATCGGTACACGATCAGGAACAATTTACTGTATTATAAAGTTAGTCAGGAAAGCGAACCGAAGTTATATATTCCAAAAAGAAGTCGTTTAAATATTCTTCGTTTATTTCACGACGAAAACTGTCACGTAGGCTACAATAAAACAATCAGTAAAATTCAGGAGCATTTTTGGTTTCCAGGAATGGCAGCTTTTGTTAGGAAATATTTATTACACTGCTTAGTCTGTGTTGAACGAAAAGGACATCATGGCCCTAAACAAGGTTTATTACATCCGATCAAAAAAACTGCCATCCCTTTTCATACTGTTCACTTAGACTGTACAGGTCCATTTCCACAATCGACTGAAGGGTATAAACATATTTTATTGTTAGTGGACGGGTTTACAAAATTTTGTATACTTAAGCCTCTAAAATCACTTAACGCTCGTGAACTAGTACCAATTATTCGTGAAATTGTAACAACACTGAGGGCCCCTAGTTTAGTGATCACAGACCGTGGAACTAACTTTACCGCCCATGAAATTCGAGATCTTTTTAGAGAATTGCAAATTCAGCACCATCTTATTGCAACAGGAATCCCGAGAAGCAACGGTCAAGTTGAACGATACGTTTCTACTGTCACTGATATGCTTAATGCCATTTCTAATGATTTGTCAGACTGGCCGAACGATTTGTGGAAAGTCCAGCAATCAATTAACACAACCATTCAGAAATCAACTGGATTCTCCCCACTTCGTTTACTGATAGGAATTGATGCCAATATACCACCAGTACAGGCCCGTTTAGATGACGTATTTGACGAAAACTCTTCAGCTCCTCTAATCAATACACAAGCCGATCGAGCTTTAGCAGAACAACGTCTTAATCAAATAGCGAACAAATTCAAATCCCGATTCGATGCCACACGTCGTAATAATTTGATTTTAGCCGTTGGCGATCTGGTTTATGTAAATCAAGATCATCGGCGTAATAACAAGTTAATGCCAAAATTTAAGGGACCCTATGAAATAACGTCACTCTTGCCCAATGATCGCTATGCTCTAAGAGGTCTAGGGAGTTTAAGGAATGTCGTAATTGCAAAAGAAAAAATTACGCTTCTGGCCAGGGGAATTAGCTGATGATGATGTGATAACGTAATATTGTTATTCTGACAAATTGAATTGTGAATATGAAATAGACCAAATAATATAAGTGTATCTTTATAACATTACTTAATTCAAATAGTTATACTTCGGTTAATTTAATGACACTGATGATTAAATATTGAATTATTAGGAAATGATGATGACATTGATAATGTATTTAAGATTATATGATTGTATGTTCGCTGGTTGAAAAATTGTTTGTTACGTACCGACTTATCGCACTCCCAGCAGGTGTATGAAGTCAGTATGATGAGATGATTGATAAATAATGACACTCCGCTGGTCGGTCAATCTCTTGGTGTTTGTTTATCTCACTAGCAGCGGGTGAATGGGACAAACATGTCTAGGGGATTGGCAAGTGTTAAATGTTGTTGTATTATTATTTTCTTGTTTATGAATTATTCTATTATGTTTAAATCATGTAAATAAATAAAAAATGTACTTCGAGAACGAAGTACACGTCAGTATGGCCGTGTTAGGATATAGTGATTTCTACATATAAAGCATGACCCAACGATTTGATTGATGTTATGTTTAATTTTACCTACAAATTCAGACAGTAAACAAATATTCCGATTCAACGTTCAAAAGCCGTACTATTTTATGTTAATGATTTATAATAGTCTATAGGTATAAAGATCATGGAAAAATAAATAATAATAACCTTAATATTTTCACACATAATTGTCATGCTAATAATATTTCATTGAATGTCCACTAATGTTGGACTAGTAGACACAGTGTCTTTATTTTTAACACATTTATCTCAAGTTTATATTTAAGTTATCGTTAAGTTATTCCAATGCAAATAATAATTATTGATTATATTTTTCAACAATAATAATCCATTTGCAATTTAGTTTTAAGGAATAACATTTAAAAAAGAAAGTGTACTGGTGCTGTCATGCCTGTTCTTTGTTCTGTTGCTACAAAAAGGGAGGGAGCCCAGTTGACAGGCACATTCAGTGGTAGACTAGCAACGTGTTAACAGCAGGTATGACGGCACTTAAATTACTCCATTTTATTTATAGCTGAATATTTTATTTCAAATTATTTTGTCATTTTGGTTTAAATATGGAATAATATGATGATATTTTTATTTGCTTTAGTGTTGATGGATATTTAATGGCTTGCTCCGCTTGTTGTTTTAATAAGTATATACCTGATTTACTTGATTACTTCTTGGAGGATTACCTCAAAACCATGTTTTAGTGTTGAATTGAATATCATGGTTACTCCTTATTGGTATTTTTATCATTAGTCATTACTGTCAGGAACCAGGTATGTACAATACCAATACTAAATAAGATTGTAGTGTGTACCTTTTACAATTCAAGTAACCTGATTAAATAAAATAATGGATTTCTAGTTAGTTTTCTTCATTTCATAAAAAGTGACCCCAAAAAGGATTATCGGGTTTATTTAGTACCTTTTGTTTATTAACCCTTAACCTTCATAAATTAGTTCATTATTTGACAGTAGTAGCTGTGATCTTTCTTCATTTACTTCTTATGATCTTCGATAGGATTTCAAAGTTAATTAATTATATTAGCCAACTAGTAATTGACTGTTCCTTATTTACTTAATAACTTTCAATCTAAGAAGGATTTCCTAGTACATGCTACGTGGTGTCCAAGTAGGTTTGACAATAATATAATAGCTTACCATTGTGCTACCTTCTGTTATACCAAAAAGATTAAGTACCGGATCATTATTTATTGATACTTTGATAATTGCTTTTCTTTAGTGTTATCTCAATTAACACATTCATATATTAATTTATCACACGCGCCCATAAGGACATTTATGTTATGTTATGATGCAACATAGTAAGGAAAAGAGAAAGAATTATACACTATAAATTATACTAATTTCAGTTACTTTCAATGCAAAATCATAATGGGCGTTTAGAATAAAAGTTGCGTTTCTTACTATAGTATTTTAAGCAATCGTTATATAATGTATGCTTTTTCAGTCGAGTACCACGTTTAGGCCACGAATGCCAAGCCAAACATAATGCGTTGATGTCTAATTAATTTTAGTTTAGTAAAGGCGCCACGTAGTTGAAGCAATGACGCGTAATTCAATGTTGGAAAGGCAACCGGATGGCTCGCGGTATATTTGACCTCCCGAAGTGATGTAGAACCGCCCTGTGCCCTGTGTGCAAGCCGAAATGAACCAACTGGTGGAAATAGGAGGGGGGTGGTAAAAAAAAATATATCGCGAGGCAACCGGATGAGACGCGGTAGCCTGAAAGTGTGTACCCTGTTTATATAATGATTTTTTTATGCCATCCCTCCTAGTGCGACCGGAGCCGAGTAAGCAGACTAAGAAAAAAAAAATTGGCAGGCAACCGCTTGAAATTTGGCATGCTTGTTCTTCATCACATACAGACACTGTAAAAAAAATGCCATCCGTCCCGGCCGGTCGGTTATCGCTCGTCAGAGTTGGAAGCCGGAAAAAAATGGTGGTGGACAAGAACTTAGGAAAAATGCACTTAAAATCATTGAAATCGAATGGCATTTGTTTTTCGAGTCTTGTAGGCACTGATCCCACCGCCGGCTAGTAAGCTAGAAAAGTTGGGCGAGTAACGGTTCATTGCGTGCTGACCAGGCACAGTGTGATCAATCGACCTTTACAGATCCGCAATGTAATGCTACTCGCCCAACTTTTCTAGCTTACTAGCCGGCGGTGGGACCAGTGCCTTATGATGTGATAAATGATATGCACAAATGCCATCCCTCTCCCATGAAATTTCATCCGGCTGTGGCCACCCTTACAAACGCGAAATTCGTCAATTTGGAATACGCGCAATAAAAGGTTATTGCAATCAATTGCCATGGTCAATTTTCGCGTGGGAGGCATGGTGCGGGGTCTCTAGTTGCTGTGCTTTTAAAAATATACATAGTAGTAGACAAGTTACATATAACAAATAAAACCCTGACATACAGCTGAATTCTCTTCACAACAAAAGGGTAGTATTGCATTTACCGCAAGTATGCGTGCCAAACATGAACATCTCGATTAAGAGTCCGCAGTAAGCTCGGCCGAATTTCACCTTCCCATACAAACGTAGTTACGCTCTCATTTTAAAACTACGTGTTGCGTTGTGACGAAACTTTGCATATACAATGACATGAGGTATATCTATGTCTGTAATTAGTTTAGTTCCAGTGTATAAAACAAACGAAATACAGCAAAAACGAGTTTTGTATGAAAAAAAAAATTCGCTATATATTTTTTTTCTATGGTATCTGAAGCTACATAAACTAATTACAGACCTGGATGTATATACCTTATGTCATTGTACATCCAAAGTTTCGTCACAATCCAACACGTAGTTTTAAAATGAGAGCGTAAGTACGTTTGTATGGAGAATCAAGCTTACTGCGGACTCTTAAGACCACTATATTATACTCATTGCTAACTGATAACCCGCAGTTATCGCTGCCATACAGAATTCCGATTCCAATCGAAATATAACTTTTCGACGTTACTATGGTCGATAATCGGGTTAACTATGTACACCAACACTAGTCAAAATGCGCTAGCTGCAAATCATCATTGGCCAAGGGCAGATTAGATTTGTAATATTAACTCGTGACTTTGTCAGACGGGACGCGTTGTACCATCTAATTGAGAGAATTCCTATCGTACTATTATTACTACGAGTATTAACTATGAACACTCACACTTGCACGTGCGCGTGCGCGTGTGCGTGCGCGGCGCGGTGCGGGCGCGTGAGCGCGGCGCCGCCCAGCGCGGCCGCCACGCGCTCCACCAGCGCCGCGCCCGCCGCCGCGCGCGCCGCGCCGTCCGCGCCGCCGCCCGCGCGCGGCTCCGCGTCTGGGAACAATAATAATGACTTGATGTGTTATTCATTGTGGACCTTATGTGGATAGGAATAAGGTCGACGCACGCTCACGGGCAGCTCGTGCAGCAGCAGCAAGGGCACGGCGGAGGCCAGCAGCCCGCAACGCATACAGTTATATTTGGAAGCAAGAGCCACCCGTGCAACTTTCATGTATGTTCGTTTTCTCTAAAATCTGCCCATGAAAAAGGACAAATTAGGATGTCGTTTGAAAGGTAATGAATTCTGCTATTAAATAAAGCTCATTCAATAAATTTAATGATTAGGAATATTGTCATGACGAAATTATGGGTTATAATGTTACCCCATTACTAATGAGCCTATTATTGCACCTGTGGTTTGTGCCGTTTGGGAAGGTATAGGGGTGTAGACTCGAAAATGATTTTTACTCCAAATAAAAGAAGGCAAAAATATGCCTAGTGACGAACATCTCATTCAGATATCTCAAAGAATAACGAAGCTACAACCGTTTTAATATTGCTTGTTAGAGAGAGAGAAAACGCAAACAGTTTGTGACGTCACATTACAGAATGCTGCCAGGGGGCCACGTCGAACACGACGGGGCGCGGCACGTTGCCGTTTATTAGTGTGAGGTCACAATCTTCCAGCGTCATCGTTTCAAACGAATAATCAATCGTTATTAGATATAAGCGCCGATGAGTATATCGCCGGCGGCGGCGCGCCGGTAAAAAAATCCGGCGGCGGCGTGATCTTGTAAAAACCTTTAATTTCCATAATTTTCAAAAAATCTACACAAAGGAGCGATATTTAGGATATTTTAAACCTATCCAAAGCCGGACACGCCCATCGGCGTTGTTTTTACTCTATCGCGCATATCACGTTGAAGGACACGCTGATCGGCATCAATGTTGTACGAAAAATTTCACTCTAACGGTTGGCGTGTATAATATTAATATAGCATTGAGTTTGACTCTCATTTAAGTATTTTTGAGTTACGTAGCTATCCACATCAACTCGCGGACCCGGGGTTGGTCTGGCACGTATAGTCTAGACTAATCCGACACTATATCGACGACATCCCGGAAATCAGCCTGTACGAGATTGGAATGGCTCTTAAACAGCTCAAGAAAAAAAAGACGGAATAACAGCTGACTCCTGAAGGCGGGTGGAAAACCGGTGCTTATTTGCCCTTCAGAATTTGTTCGATTCTGACTTACTGGAAGGAAGAACGCCAAAGGCGTGGAACGGAGGGGTGGTGGTACTGTTATTCAGAACGAGTGGCAACACCCTTTCGAAGAACTACCGACCCATCTCACTTCTGAGCCATGTCTATAAGCTGTTTCGAGAGTCATTACAAATCGTCTTGTACGCAAGCTAGATGAATTTCAGCCTCCCGAACAAGCCGGTTTCCGAAGAGGCTTTAGTACCGTAAGGCACATCCATACGCTCCGCCAGCTTATACAGAAGACTGAGGAGTATAACCTGCCCCTCTTCGATAATGAACACTAAGGAACACTAGGGTGTTCCTTCGATTCGATCGAAATCTGGGCTGTACTAGTCTCTCAAGCGGTGTCAAGTAGACCAACACTATATCGAAGTACTGAAGAGACGAGTACGCCACAATGTCAGTCCGACTCCAGGACCGGAACTCAAAACCTATTCCACTGCAGCGGGAGTCAGGCAAGGAGATGTTGTTTCTCCAGAACTGTTCAGCACTGCACTGGAAGATGTTTTCAAGACCTTGGATTGGAGAAGGCTAGGCATCAACATCAACGGCGAGTGCATCACTCACCTTCGGTTTGCTGAAGATAAAGTAGTCTTGGCTTGGCTAATACCATGGATTACTTAAGCACGATGCTCGATGACCTCAGAGGCTCTAGTATAAGTTTTACCGAAACAAAAAGTTACGACCGCGTTTGCGTTTAGCTGTCAAATCCCATACAAATTAGGGGTAAAACGCAAACGCGATCGTAAAGTTTTGTTTCGGTAAAACTTATACTAGAGCGTCAGTAAGGCCACCGAGCGAGTTCGTCTAAGGATGACCATGAATAAGACGAAGATCATGTCAAATGTCCATGTAGTACCAACTCCCAGACTCCTCTTCAACTTCGAGAAGAGGTCAATCGTCGAATCAGACTTAGAGGCTGTACCTGCTTGCTTACGCATACTATGGGCCTCATAACAAGGCTCAAAGTCACCCAAAGGGCAATGGAGAGGGCTATGCTGGAGTTTCTCTGCAGCAGAAGCAAGGTAACCGATAAGCCCTCCGAATCGCAAAACTTAAGTGGCAGCGGGCGGGGTAGAACGCCGATAGTCAGCAAAGCTAATGCATTACACGAACAAGCGTCAGCGCTGAGCCATTTTCATAGCTTGAATCATTTCCATAGTCATATCGATTTGCGCAACTAAGAACTTCGCATTTGATAATGAAAGGGTTATTCATTTAAAATAGATGGCCGACCTTACCCTTAAACACATGAGGGTCGCTACTGAGTGTGTAAAATAAATAAGCTACAATAACTGAAACGCGCGCGAAACATAAATCGGCGCGCCGATGGTGCTGCGTCGGTGGCCGCGACGATGGATTTTGGTCGGCGGCGGCAGCGCGGCGCTCATATCTAATTGTTGCGCCGGTGGTATAAACTTCAAACTTGATTTTCCATGCTTTAGAAGCGTTTTCAGCAGGCTGAAAAGTGATTTCAGGCCGTTTCAGAGGTGGCTCTTCCACATACTAGAAGATTGAAAATTCACCCTAGTTGCCGTTGTTCTCAGGCGCCTGAAACATGCTTTCAGTCCGTTTCAGGACAGCCTCTATCAGATGGCGCGATAACCTGAAAACCCGTTTTCAGTACCTAGTAGTAGTAGGCCTTTGAAGTACACTTCATTATATAGCGAAATTTCTCGAAGGAATGAAAGAGACCGCACTACTAGAGAGAGACATCTAGATTGAGAAGGTTCGAGAAGTGTGTGAAAGAGACAGCACAATTAGAGAGACGTTCGAGAAGTGTGTGAAAGAGACAACTAGAAAGGGACAGAATATTCGGGAATGTTCCAGTCATCGGGTCGAACGAGCATCGAACAATCTAGAGGCTCTGGAACATTCATGAACCGAGGGGTCGCCGTTCCTAGAATTGGACCTTGGACCGTTTATTCAAGATTTCTCCGGAATGTTCTAGTGCGAAGAGCTCCGGATATATAAGCCGCGCGCCAACGCAGCGGAGGAGAGTTTGGAATTAAACTGCGAACAGTGCGAATCTCAAAGCGAAGCGAGTGAAAAGTGCGTCATAGTGAATTGATTTATTAAGTAAGCCTTGTTAATTAGTAATTTTGTAATTAAGTTTGCATTCCTTTTAATTAGTGATCAATTAGTGTATTTTCTATCACGTTACCTACCCCGTGGACGTAACATAATCGTTATTTCATCATTCGCATTTTCTTTATCAGAGTCAGTCAAAATAGCCGCCGGCTAGACGCCACCGCCGCGAAAATTTTGAGGGCGCACCGCCGCCGACTGTTTCGCACCCGGCTCGCATGTCTAATGTGGCTATGATTTGGACTATCGATATTTAAGACTTAGGTTACTTATGATTCTTATGATTTAGTTATAAATTGTTTCTAATAAAATTTGTTAATTATACAGGGTGTATCAAAAATGTGGTGTGAACCGATCAAGGGCATGTTCGGTAGCGTATTCGATTACAACTATTGTAAAGTGCTAACAGTATACAACAAAGTAGATTTACCAATCGTAACCCAGTATAGCAACATCATTAAAGACCTAAAGAAAAAAGCAAGGCCCAAACACTTACGTAACTTACAAAATATGCAGAAATTTGAGGTTGCAAAAAGCAACAACGAATAAGGACAAAGAGTGTGGAAGTGCCTTCTCCCAAGTACTTTAAATAGATTCCCTGATGATTTATCAAGCTCAATAGAGGGTCAAACTGCAGCCCAAATTAAAAATATAGTTAAACGACACATGTTAGGCAAGCACAACAAAGTCAAATTAAGCTAATTAATTAAGTTAGTTAAATTATTACACTTCATTAGGATTAACTAGTTATAAGGCAGGCTCCTTAACTCAAATATCTTTTATATTTAAGATTAGCAGTTAAGTTTGTGATGAAACCTATAATAACTTCTTTTTGATTTAAATAAACAGTTCAAAAAAAAAAAACAAAAAGCAAGTGCATATATTTTTTTTGTTTTTGTTTACATTGAAATTTATGTTTTTGTTTATATTACAGTCTTCGTTTTGTAGACATTGCTTGTGTATGACATCAAAAAAGTAAAAACTATCACTTGCGTGTCAAAAAAACACACAAAACATTTGTTGTCATAACACAGCTGATCGCGCAGCGGTTGAAAATGAAATAAACCCTCCCACCCTTCACCCTTGCGGGGGAATGTTGCCATACATGCAAAGACTGTAATGTAAACAAAAACAAAAATATAAATGTGAACAAAAAAAATAAAAAACAAACAAATGCATATTTGGAATCGCAATGCGCTACCGAATATACCCTTGCTCGGTTCACACCCCATTTATGATACACCCTGTATATTCTAAAATAATCGGTACCAATACTACTAATGATAGGAAATTCCTCCATGAGACACATTTTTATTGTGCTGTTGTTATTTGATCAGCTTCTACCAGCGCAATGCAGCAGTTTCCTATATTAAGTAAATATACACACCTGCGAGCAGCGCGGGCGCCAGGCGGCCGGCGACGCGCGTGAGCGTGGCCAGGTCCAACAGCGCGCACAGCAGGCGCTCCGCGTCCGCGGCCGCCACCGCCACCGCGCCCGCCGCGCCGCCACCGCCGCCGCCACCGCCGCCACCGCCGCGCGTCGCCGCGCGCGCGTGCACCCCCGCCAGCCCTTGCCAGCGCTCTAGCTGCAAACATATAGACATTCGTGTGATAGTCTGGCTCTGGCTAGCCCGAAGTGAGACTTCTACAAGTCGCCAACAAACTGTACAAACATAGGGTGTACCAATATTTTAATTACAAACTTCAAATCATTTGAGGAACGGACCGAACGAGGAAACCAATTGCCTCACTTTTATATTAAGAATGGTAGAATTGGCAGAACTTACTACACAAGTGAAAACGTCAAGAGGCGCCAACTCTGCCACTCGAGCGATACATTCGATGCAATGTTTCAGGAATGTCTGCCATTCAGTCTCACCCTGCAACGAAATAAGTAATAAATTAAGGATGAACTTAAAGCGCCACAAATTCTAATAAATTAATATACACGACTCTACTGCACCATATGTTCTCGTGAATTAACTTTCATTAATTCATCCATTAAAACCGATATAGAACAGAAGTTTCACGCGTAACTATGCTAGATATGATTGTATAGTAAGTCAATGCTTTTTAAATTACCTGACAAAAAGCTGAACTACCACATTACACGTTTCTCTGCTGGATACAAGCTCACACATTCGTCTCACATAAGTCTATGAGATACGATAGTCGAGAACTTAAATCAAAATAGCCAATGGTACTCACGTCGTCATCATAAACTTCGTTATCTAAATGTTGAAGCTGAGCCTTATTGTGTTGGAACTGAATTTTGTTTAGGATACCCTCCACTAAACCGCGGAGTGCTTCCCAATATCTAGAAGGATAACGAGTACCATTACAGATCTATTATTACTAGCCGACCAACGGATTGACGTTTTCGGAGAATATAAATTAATCTGGACGCAGGATTTTGAAAGTCCTGCGCAATCTAGATTTAACATAACAAAATATTCCTTTATCTGAATCGCAAAGCAATTATATCAGGCAAAAATAAATAAAATTAGACAAAAGCAATGTTAATAGTTTATTGATCCCAGCACCTGCACCATGTTGAAGCTAATAATAACATTATTGAAATAGGGAGACCATTCTTTCAATCTACAAAGGGATTATTATAGAGCCTAAATTACATTATTAACAAACATTTATTAACAAGTAAAAATTATGAAAAATACTCACTTAGCTGTGTCTTCTGGCTTCAAAATATCAATAAATTGTATCCATATATCTAGGCAATTTACAAATATTGTGCATACTGGCACCTGCAAAAAGGAAACAATTCATTCGATTTTTATGCATTTCATAACCAAACTTGTTAAAATAATATTAGCTATAATTACCTGGAATGTGTACTGGAACAGATAAGACAAGAATTGTATAGCATCGAACTCGGGTTCTGCTTCTAACCTCTTGAAATGCAGCGATATAAACAACTTCAAAAACTCCGCCAATTTATTCAGATAACTGAAACAACAGACATTTTTTACATCAATTTTCTGAATAAGTGAATAATTGTATTTAGGTTTTCTAACCAGTTCTCCAACAACATGTCTATAGAAACCCCCTTTTCATTCTGGGGCAGGTTGTACGGGCATTTAACGGGCTCTAAATATAGGTTAAATTGCATATTGACCCCCTAAGTCAAGGATAACAAGCCTCAGTTCGTACTCGCCGCCCAGCCCACATGCTACTACATTACAGTCCCACTGACTCCGTGGTCTACAGTACTAACTCGTGGTGCGGCATGAGCACGGGCGGGTGCGTTAGGTGCCGCAGCAGCCGCAGCGCGCAGTGGTGCAGCCGCAGCGCCGTGGCGCCCGACGACGGCGGCGCGTAGCGTCGGTACAGCAGCTCGCACTCGCCGCCCAGCCCACATGCTATTACATTACAGTCCCACTGACTCCGTGGTCTACAGTACTAACTCTTGGTGCGGCATGAGCACGGGCGGGTGCGTGAGGTGCCGCAGCAGCCCCAGCGCGCAGTAGTGCAGCCGCAGCGCCGTGGCGCCCGACGACGGAGGCGCGTAGCGACGGTACAGCAGCTCGCACTCGCCGCCCAGCCCACATGCTACTACATTACAGTCCCACTGACTCCATGGTCTACAGTACTAACTCTTGGTGCGGCATGAGCACGGGCGGGTGCGTGAGGTGCCGCAGCAGCCGCAGCGCGCAGTGGTGCAGCCGCAGCGCCGTGGCGCCCGACGACGGCGGCGCGTAGCGTCGGTACAGCAGCTCGCACTCGCCGCCCAGCCCACATGCTACTACATTACAGTCCCACTGACTCCGTGGTCTACAGTAGTAACTCATGGTGCGGCATGAGCACGGGCGGGTGCGTGAGGTGCCGTAGCAGCCGCAGCGCGCAGTGGTGCAGCCGCAGCGCCATGGCGCCCGACGACGGCGGCGCGTAGCGTCAGTACAGCAGCTCGCACTCGCCGCCCAGCCCACATGCTACTACATTACAGTCCCACTGACTCCGTGGTCTACAGTACTAACTCTTGGTGCGGCATGAGCACGGGCGGGTGCGTGAGGTGCCGCAGCAGCCGCAGCGCGCAGTAGTGCAGCCGCAGCGCCGTGGCGCCCGACGACGGCGGCGCGTAGCGTCGGTACAGCAGCTCGCACTCGCCGCCCAGCCCACATGCTACTACATTACAATCCCACTGACTCCGTGGTCTACAGTACTAACTCTTGGTGCGGCATGAGCACGGGCGGGTGCGTGAGGTGCCGCAGCAGCCGCAGCGCGCAGTGGTGCAGCCGCAGCGCCGTGGCGCCCGACGACGGCGGCGCGTAGCGTCGGTACAGCAGCTCGCACTCGCCGCCCAGCCCACATGCTACTACATTACAGTCCCACTGACTCCGTGGTCTACAGTACTAACTCGTGGTGCGGCATG
The DNA here is from genome assembly GCA_947049275.1 of Epinotia bilunana. Lineage (NCBI taxonomy): Eukaryota > Metazoa > Arthropoda > Insecta > Lepidoptera > Tortricidae > Epinotia > Epinotia bilunana. The sequence continues at coordinate 15,349,788 of OX346264.1, forward strand.
AGCACGGGCGGGTGCGTGAGGTGCCGCAGCAGCCGCAGCGCGCAGTAGTGCAGCCGCAGCGCCGTGGCGCCCGACGACGGCGGCGCGTAGCGTCGGTACAGCAGCTCGCACTCGCCGCCCAGCCCACATGCTACTACATTACAATCCCACTGACTCCGTGGTCTACAGTACTAACTCTTGGTGCGGCATGAGCACGGGCGGGTGCGTGAGGTGCCGCAGCAGCCGCAGCGCGCAGTGGTGCAGCCGCAGCGCCGTGGCGCCCGACGACGGCGGCGCGTAGCGTCGGTACAGCAGCTCGCACACGCCGCCTAGTCCCGCGAGCGCTGCTTCCATACTCTACACAAACAGACAATATTTTATATTATTACTGTGCCAAAAGAAAATATGTAAAATGCGCCGCTTCTTTTCTTAGGCCTGACTTGGGCATTATATGCCGGACCCGTGGATGTAATCGGAATGCATGGTGTGAATAACTTGAAAAAGGAAGCCGGGGAAACCCGCGAACTACGCAGCCGCTAAATAAGCGGATTTTCACAACTATTGCGACCATTGACCAGAATATAATATGGATATCATTTTATGAAGTAATAGTTCCTAATCAATAGACAACTGCATTAAGATGTGCATTTTTCATCATACATTTTCCTAACTATCGCGAACCATAATTATACCAACATGAAATTGAGCATTCATTTTGCATCCGAAACCCGAGGTAAGTGGGAGTGGGACATATTTACTACAACTTTTTTATGATGACCACTCAAGCGGCCTACTTCTATATTAAACAAAAACGTAAGCTGTTAGCCGTGTCCACACCGGACGAACGGCTCGCCCGAACACCGTTCGCCCAAACGTGCACGCCCGGTGTGGACGTGATTGAGCCGTTCGGGCGAGTCTCCGAATGCTTGCCTTGAATGGTTTTGTTCGGCCGAACGACAGAAGGCGATTTAAGCCCTACGTATTTTATTTAAACAAAGAGTGTACTATTATATCCATGTAGCTTTGTAGGACAGTTGTAAATATCGGTAGTTATCCAAGTTTTGACAAATTAAAAAAAATATCTGACAGGTATGTACAGTTGAGGTCAAAGATATGTATATACCCAAATAAATAAATAAATATTAAGGGACAATCTAACACAAATCGACCTAGTCCCAAACTAAGCAAATCTTGTACTATGGGTACTAGACGACGATAAACATACTTATATAGATAAACTAGCTGTTGCCCGCGACTTCGTCCGCGTAGAACTTGTTACCGTCTTAGAAAAATGATTGCTTTTAAATGATTATAGTCGGAACCTTAATTATCGCTGCCCTTAACAAAGTTCTACCATCTTAAGAGTCCGCAGTAAGCTCGATTCTCCATATAAACGAAGTTACGCTCTCATTTTAAAACTAAGTGTTGGATTGTAACGAAACTTGCACAATGACATGAGGAATATCTATGTCTGTAATTAGTTTATGCAGCTTCAGATTCCATAGTAAAAAATACAGCGAATTTAAGTTTTTCATACAAAACTTGTTTTTGCTGTATTTTGTTTGTTTTATAAACTGGAACCATATAAACTAATTAAAGACCTGTATACCACATGTTTTGTATATGCAAAGTTTCGTCACAATCCAACACGTATTTTTAAAATGAGAGCGTAACTACGTTTGTATGGGAAGGTGAAATTCGGCCGAGCTTACTGCGGACTCTTAAGGGATGGTTGCCGAGATAAAAACTATCCTATATCCTCAAATTAGGGTCTCAAATTATCTGTACGGAAAATTTCATCTAAATCCGTTCAGGAATTAAGCGTAAAAGGTAACAGTGCGATGACTCTGTTTTTACACATATAAATATCTTAAAAATCATCAACAGACGTTTCAGCTTAAATTGCATATTTTCATACTGTATTAAATACAATAATAATGTATTATAGATAATGTATTACTTTTTTTGGATTTTAATAAGTTATCTTTCTACAACGTTTGAAGTCTCTAGCTCAAAAAATAAAGTTCCCTCCATACAAACATTGCACCTCTTTTTAACCCCTTTAGGGATGAAAATTGCTGAAACGCAGAAATTACTTTTTTTGTATTCTAATAAGTAATCTTTCTAGGAAGCTTAAAGTCTCTAGTTCTAAAAATAATGTTTTCCCCAGACAAATATTGCACCCCTTTTTAACACCCCTTAGGGGCGAAATTTTCTAAAACGCAGAAATTACTTTTTTTGTATTCTAATAACCAGTAGTTTCAAGTCTCTAGTTCTAAAAATAATGTTTTCCCCATACAAACATTGCAGCCCTATTTAACACCCTTAGGGGTGGAATTTTCTTAAACACTGATAGTACTTTTTGTGTTTTTAAATAAGTAATCTTTCTACAAAGTTTCAAGTCTCTAGCTCAAAAAAAAAAGGGTTTCCCCCATACTAACTTTGCACCCCTATTTAACCACTTAGGGGTGGAATTTCCAAAAATCCCGTCTTATCCCTTGCCTACGTCATAAAAGGAAGTCCTGGTGAAAATTTCAAGTTTCTAGTCCCAGTAGTTTCGGCTGTGCGATGATGAATCAGTCAGGAAGTCTTCTTTTATATACAATATATAGATATATAGATAAATACTTAAAATACATAGAAAACATCCACGACTCAGGAACAAATATTCGTGCTCATCACACAAATAAATGCCCTTACCGGGATTCGAACCCAGGACCTCTTGCTTCGTAGGCAGGGTCACTGCCAACTAGGCTAAAGCGGTCGTCACAGACGTCGCAAAGTTGCAAAAATATATATATACAACAACCTTATTTCCGTAGTAATAAGGTGTGTACAATCCTACCCCGTAGGGTAGGATTGTACACCTTGATTAATTGAAACTGCAATGATTCCCAAAATACTGATTTATTATAAAACTGAATAGAATGCACTCCGCGGCGGTCGGTTATGCACTGGCGGACCGCGGTTTACGTGATGTGAATTATGAAATGATGAGTACGCATTTGTCGCTTTGTGCGGTTTGAGACTGTACATGCTCCCGGACGCGAGAAAGAGTTGATGAAATTATTAGATCGATTATGTTTTTTATTTTATTTTTTTGATACATACAAGTTATACAAGTTTTGATGATACAAGATGATAAACAATTTTCCTTATTACTAAAATGATTATACAAAGATGATACCTACATCTTATTCGTGATTAATTTTGTTAAAACTACCTCTAGTAAATATTGGGGAGGATGCTGTGTTAACCGAGTACACACTTGCACTTTTCCGGGCTTTCGTTTTTTACTAGAACACTGAACTTCACTTTGCTCTGCTTTTACACTATCACATTGATCACTAACACTAACTTCTGGCGCGGGCGCCGGCGACAGCGCCCGACGGCAGGCCGCGGCGCCGGCGCGGCGCGCATGCAGAAACGCGTACGCAGCACACGCGAGTCCTCCTGCCGCTATAATGTAGATGGCTACATATGGACATCATGGAACGAAATCTGATCGTCTTCGTCAAGGTTCTCTGAGGTCTTCTTGGCTTGATTGATTTGTTTTGATATCGTGATAACGTTGTTCATACTTGCTAAATGCTTGTGCATACTCTTCGTTAGGTTCGAATAGCTCGCTGTCTATTTCCCAGAAGACTATCTATGAGAGACCAACGTGATTGTACTGTTATCAATATATCCTCGAATTCCCACTTTTCAGAGACTGTTTCAAGGTTAATGATATTTATAGTTCTCTCAAATGCTTTGAAATTGCTGTTTTGTTTCCTCAACATCTCTTCTAATTTACTGCTTGTGCCTCTGTCGAGAGGATTCCTGACTGTTGAAGATTGTTGAGGAGTCTGGGGTACGGTCCCAGTACGCTCTGGGTGTACCTGTTGCTGTTGCTCATAATTCCCTTGATGTACCGGAGCGGTTGTCGGAGTGACAAGTGATAACTGATTCATGATATATGTTCGCGCATTTTGATACAACTCCGATGTACGCTGGTAATCGTGAATGTAATACTCGTGCGATGTATCTTCGTAATCGCACAATTTGATATGATTGCATTGAAAATCTTGCCAATACGCTTCTAATGTGCTCAAGCGTTTTTTGATATGTGCTGGGGTCTTGCGATCAGCTCCATCCTTCTTGAAATTGCTAAGGAGTTGCTCCATCGCTAAGACCTGTTGATTCTGATTTGCTATGAGATTTTCCATGTTGATAGCTTAGTTAGATGTAAGCAGTGATAGTAAATTGCTGACTCACCGAAGTATCTTGGTTCACTTACTTGACCGCGTCCACGTGTCACAGGAGTGCTGTTATTTCACTTGTACGCGGTGTAAGTCCCACCTTCGGAGGTTCGAAGTACCAAAAAGATGTACGGGGTAGGATTGTACACCTTGATTAATTGAAACTGCAATGATTCCCGAAATACTGATTTATTATAAAACTGAATAGAATGCACTCCGCGGCGGTCGGTTATGCACTGGCGGACCGCGGTTTACGTGATGTGAATTATGAAATGATGAGTACGCATTTGTCGCTTTGTGCGGTTTGAGACCGTACAGTCTGTATACATATTTCTGTAAGTTTATGGTGTACCCATACATATTGGTGACCTTGACTGTACCTACTTTATGTAGCGGCGGAAAAAGAGCGAATGGAAGCGATTATAAATATGAGTAGTGACATATGAGACTTGGTTAAATCGATTTTTCGGCCGCGAAGCCCTCTGTATTGCAGATTTCATCGAAATCGTTAGCTTTTTCCGAGAACGTGATTACAAGTATTTATACGAATGGGCTATTGCTCGTTTGAAAGTAAGTAAATAGGTAAAGGTAAATAGTAAAAGGTTGGCTTCAGGAAAAAAAAAGTAGATGTAGGTATGGCGGGCTATAGGCGGGTCGTTGGTTTGTTTCCCACCATCGTAGTAAAAATCTTTTGCATATAATTTACGACGACAGCTGTGCGCACGTGCGGCTTCATCGCGATCGTGAGCTCAACTATCAGTAGGTAAAAAAGCCGCGCGCGTTTGCCCGAACGCCCGTCCACACCGACCGAGCGCTTGCGGCCGAGCCTTTTGACGGCTCGCCCGAACCGTTCGGGCGAGCGTTTTTGATGGCTCGGGCGAGCCGTTCGTCCGGTGTGGACACGGCTATTATCTACTTATCAACATACCTGTGTTTGAGTAGCTATGCTGCCCCAATAGAAAACAGTGGTGACCAGCGTCGGCGGCACGTGCGACGACAATGGCAGCCAAGAAAACAAGTGTTGAAGTGTCGTTAGACATTTCACTACTAATTCCATGTCAAGGGCCCTGAAATAACATTTTGTTTTATACTATGGTCTAAGATGACCAAATATAAGATAAAAATATGGTGATGGTGTGTTTATGCAGCAAAATATATATCAACAACGTAACGAAAGGCATAGCGTGCAATTTAAATCAGGTACTCGAATGCACTATCTAAATATAAAAAGCGCTATTTCAAAACATAACGCATGCGTTTTAATTGAAATAAGTAACATCCTCCAAAAGCCAAAAACAATTAAATTTATACCTTATTTCAATATGAATAGCATAATATATTGATTGATACATTTGAATTCATTTGTGTGGAGGTCCTTTAGTTTAGGTTGCATATTTTAGAAGCAGATGCGTACATAATTTATAATTGCCTTTATAATTTTTTAACATTTAAGACTGAAGCAAGAGCATGTGCTGTGAGACAGAAAGGTAACTCACTTGTCGGCAGTGTGAACGTCGTGAGCGTTGACTAGGAGATCGGGCAGCGCCGACGTCTGCGGAACGCCGCTGGTCGGCGACGGCGGAGGGTTTGACTGGACTTCGTTTTGAGCATTCTTCTCTAATAATGCTGTATAAAAAAAGATTAAAACTACAAATGAAAACCATTCAAGGGTAATTAGGTAGGTAGGTAATTAGGTAGGTATTAGACCTCAAACTTATGCGACGTATGCCAGTTTCTTTGATGTGAAGGTTAAAAACCACATTGCGGAATGTTGCGGCTTAAGTCTTCTTCTACTTTGGTTTTCCTTTGGCGTGTCGGAGCACCCTGTTGGCATTCGTCTTTAGATGCGCTCGCCATTGGTTTGCCACGAATATGGTGCTTTTTTAGACATTCTCAGAATAAGAGCTGGTTCCCACTATGTCGGTCCGGATTTTAATTGGTTGTTCCAGTGGCAGGACATTTTATCGTGTGGTGTCGGGTTAGAATTTCACCATCCCCTTTCTTCCCGTGGGTGTCGTAAAAGTCGACTAAGGGACCAGGGTTGAAGTGTGTTGTGGGCGATGGGCTAGCAACCTATCACTGCAATATCACATTTTGTCGATCTTTTATACCCACATGTATGCTAAAAGTGGCGCTGGAACATACGTTTCATGTGCTCTACTCCTTTTGGGAATAAAGGCGTGAATGTATGTATGTATGTATGTACATTTTATATGAAGCTATTCACACTTGTCGGACACCAATTTGTATGAGGCGCCGACACCCGATAAAAAATCGGGCCCACAGCCGACAAGTGGGAACCGGGGGTAAAGGGATCTTATTGTTGTTCGCGGTAATGCCATTATTACGCCGTGAATCATTTGCATGAGAGCGTCGTTAGTAATGGCGTAAGCGCCAACAATACGCCACATATAATGCTTAAAAGATATGAGTTCTCAAATGTCACTGGTTTCTTGGTCACAAGTACTAGCAGAATAACTAACCGCTCAGTGCTGCCAACATTTGCGGCACCCCCTTGAGCATGAGCCGCTCAAGCTGGCACCGGCGCGCCGAGGGCAGCAGCACGCCCGTGTCGCGCGCCGCGCCCAGCTCCTCGCTGGCCGCCTGCGCCAGCACCAGCCCCAGCAGGCAGCGCCGGCCTCCGCACCGCAGCAACTGACGATGTCAAATCAATATTATTATTATTCTCTTTATTCAATTTTCTTCTTGGGCTAGGTTTTTACAATAATTGTATAAAAAGTAAAATATAAAACTATACATACAAAACATAAAATCATTACAAAAACCTAACCTAGGGCACCGCCGGCAGCGAGGCGGGGCCTAAGCTGCCGGTGGTCAGGGTGTCAGACAGGAACCTCCTTACTATCCACGCAGTATCCAGGAGTATCGCTTTCTGTATCTAACCCTTATTTCGATTTCTTTATTTCATAAAATAAATTTACATTTGCTAATTTACACGAATTTATTTAATGATCGTCAAATAATGAATATTAATTGAATGAAATGTCACAGGTACAATACAACATTAATATGGACATATATTACAAAATGATTCATGATAAAGTCAAAATAGGGAATATAAATATTGATATTGATATCTCGTAATGATCGTCAAAATAAAAACCAGAACATTATCATATTATAAAACAATTTAAATTAAATTAACTATGTCAAATATATTATATGTCCATATACTCACATACAGAATACAATGGATGCTCTAATAAAAAGATTCTCAGCTGACGTTTGAATGTTTCGTCAGATGGTTCAGTTCGCAGTTTGGCGGGTAGACGCTCGTAATACGTTGGGCCAATTACCCTAGGATTTTTTACTGAAAGTGCCATGCGACGCGGTACTGTTCTTAGCCTTCCAGTGGATCTGAGCTGTTTACCTGGTACTTCCACCCGTTTAAACGTTCGTATATTGGTTCTCACAAACATTAGTACCTCAAACATGTATAGGGAGTAGTGCGTCATGATGCGGAAGGTTTTAAATAATTCCTTACATGGATGCCTGGGTTTTACTCCAGCCAGCAATCGAAGTGCACGTTTTGGGAGTAAGAACACTCGCTTAGCATCGGTTGAATTACCCCAAATGACTGTACCATATGACATCAACGAGTGAAAATGAGAGAAATAAACAGATTTTAAAGAATTTCGTGATATCAATGGTTGCAGCCTTTTTAGGGATTATTATTATTATTAATAATCTTTATTCTCAGGCCATACAATCCATAATTTGTTAGTAGATACATTCAAACTTACAGACTAGGGTTAGGGTAGGATCTATATCGGAATCCCTAACGTTTTTTAACCTATTTTTGCATTCCCTAACATTTTATGTCATAATGATCCTTTGTCCTAACACTCATATGCCCTATCTTTAGTTTTCCTAACATCGTATGGATGATTTTTTTCCCCATAATGTTTTATTTCCTAACGTTAATCTGCGTCCACAAAAAGTAGACACAGGTTGTCGGGCCGTACATTATTTGACAAATGATATTTAGGGCAATTATTACATTATGGCTATTGATTGTTAGGGCTAATGCCCATTAGGACAACAAAACTTAGGATAAATGACATGAGATGAAACGATATTAGGGATTTCGAGGAATATGCAAAATAACATTAGGGATATTCATAATTATGGTAAAAATGATTCGGACAAATAAGTTTTAGGGCCATCATTACATTATGGAAAATGATTGTTATGGCAGTTGAGCGTTAGGGCTAATGCCCATTAGGACAAATCAGTTCGGGCAAGTGAGTTTAGGACAAACGATGTTAGGGATCGCGAGGTAGAGCCTTAGGGTAATTAAAACTAAAAACACATAGAAATTAAAAATACAGAAAATACACAAAGATTATATTACAGACCAAGTTTCTGTTTAGCACATGGGATAGAAAATGCCTGACAGAACTTAGTTAGTCATTTGTATTTTTGCATGGTGAAATTTTAAATGATGCTCAAGGTCAGCAAACTAGTATGGTCATTTTTAGAGATAATTGAATGGGATTTTTGTAATCAGGCATATTTTTAGCCTTCTTTCTTATGGAGTAATAATAAAATTAGAGTCAACCACCCCATTCTATTTCACAGGCTCCAATCCAGATTGATGGATTTTGAGGTGTTCTTAGATTTGTCTTATTTGTGGGATGTCATAATATAATATTTGTTTTAATTCAGATTTTACTTGTTCATCAAGTTGATTTTAAATAGATATTGTTTGATCCTGTGACACAATAATATTGATGATTCAAGGTTTGCCCAATTGGGTAATGGACTTTCATATACAAAAACCATTATTAGGTGTCCCAAATAAAATAAGATCTACTTTACATGCTATGTGTACCTCAACAATATTACTAAAGAAGTCGGGGTATAGATGAGGCCAGTCATAGCGAGCTATGGCCACCATGAGTGCAGCCAGCTTGTTCCTGATGAAGTACTGCATCACTTCATGCTTGCCCATCAACTCATTCCACAGAGTCAGCCTTATTTCAGTCTTCTCCTCGTCTGACATCAAACTAACCCATTGTCTGTTAATGATATTCTGGAATATAATGAAGAACTTAATTACTAACACTTTTTTTGGACAGCTATGTAAAAAAAATGTTTTGCTTCGTGCATTCAGTTGCAATGAAGGCATTAAAGCAAGAGACATTAGTGGATTCACTTTAATGCACAGTTTTGAGCAAATTACTGTTATGTATTAAGTTTTATACTGCCATTGCTCAAATGTTAACATTTTGTACAGAAGATTCTTCAGGAACTAAAATAAATATAAAATACATTGAAATACCTCCAAGGTTGTCAGTGTGAACATCAATACATATTGGTTTTGTGATTTTTGTAGGAACAACAAACAGTGCCTCCAGGAGTTTCTGTGTTTTGAAAAGTTTTCCAGCATGGTCTCAATTTCCCGTTTCCTCAGATTGTTCGTCGTTGGTGCGAAAAATTCCGACATTAAGGCCTCAAGAGAGGCAAGGGCCTCATTGATCTCCATCTCACTCTGTGAAAGTACTCAATAATGTATAGCTTGCTGACATGTGAATGAATCTATGCCCTACATCCGCAAATTATAATGAATAATAGTACATGACATAGTTATCATAATCAATTAAAAATCAGTAAAAAGCACTGAGCAGCTAATATTTTTTTACTAATCTAAAATACTGCGGACATGTTTTATACTGAATTCAGTATGAGGACATAGCCAGTTCTAGTAGGAAATGTTTTAAAAAGCCTCACCATGTTTTAAAGAATTCGTGTTAGCCTAGAAATTATATGGCAGCTAAATCATAATCAAAATTATTGCCTATAGTCAGGAAATGGTGTCATAAGTTAAAAAGGAATCGTAGTTTTGATCTAAGCAAATCAGGTAAATAAATGCTTAAAGTATTATTTATATCATAATTATTTTCTTTTCTTATTATTTTTACATTTTCAGCTTGCACTCCACTCCACAACTCTTTGACAAGTGACATTAGTGACAACTCTGTGACTTTGACAAGAACTAGGCATGCCCTGCGCCTGCGGCGCTACCACGAAAATCGAAACTCGAAGTTCGTATACATGCATCCCTGTCACTCGAGTATCAAAAGCGCGATAGAGATGGAGATACCCGAACTTCGAGTTTCGAAGTTCGTGGTAGCGCCGCTGAGCTATAACCAAAGAAAATATATGGGCAATGCAGAGGGGCTACCGCGAAGAGAAAAGAGAGGGAAATGCACGAATGAACTTCGTTTTCGTTTCGCGGTAGGGCCTCAGCTAAATTAAGATTCTTAATTTAGCCGAGCTAGCCATTTTGATGGCTGATGACTTGCCATAACAACCTACTCAATTTGGACGTGGAAATGGTGTATGTGCCACAACTTCATACTAAATCAGTTGAGGCAAATAAAAAATAAGTGGAACTATGAGGAAAACGAATGATATTTCCCTTTCTGTCACACTTATCGAGATTTGTATGCTACCACCTCGCTCGCACGTGGTATTATTATTACCATAGCTTGTCCTGAGTGTCATAGGTCCATAGTTAGCGTGCATCACTGGGAGTGCGCGCGTTTTCTTAATTGTCAGTGTCATGAAACGTTTTCTGTTGCCTATTATTTCTTCAAATTTGTAAATAAATATGCAATAATAGTAAATTAATCTATCTCCTATCTCTTTATTACACTACTGTTATACTGTAAGCACAACTTCCACTTTAAGGTAAGGAACTGGCAGTCTCGTTTAACATACATTGTTTGTTATTTTTCCAACAACACTTGCTTTTTTTGCAGTGAATTTAACGTTAAGCAAGTGAAATGAGTAACTCCGCTATAAACAATACTTGGACCAAAGATTTAAGGGAAACCCTTAATGGTAAGCTAAATTTTCCTTAAATATTGTAGGATTTATTGTTACCATTTCTTATGCATTTTATTGCTGTCATTTACAGTACGTAAAGCAACAAAAGAAAAGATGAAATCTTCTGATAGCAGCAGAGAAAATTCCAGTAGTAGGAAAAGATCGAAACCTAATGAGAAAGCTGCCACAGATATGAAAGCTAGGTAACTACAATTATCATTTCATTTCAAAGTTGCTGACCATATACTGGTTTAATCACATTTTAAATATAATTAATTACAGTAAACCTAAGAAGCCCCTTGAATTGGAAACAGATCCATTGATGTTGCAAAGGAGACAGAAACAAATTGACTATGGAAAGAACACAGTTGGCTACCACAACTATTTGTTACATGTACCAATGTAAGTGCTATCAGGCTAATTCTATTGGGCTGTTCAGTAAATATGTGTATTGGTTCTACTATAAAAATCTTTTTTTTAAGATACTCTTAACACTGGAATGTTTTATGTTCATTTTTATATTTATAATTTCAGTGAAAAGCGCTCCAAGGATGATCCAAAGACTCCTGATAAATATGCAAAATACAGTCGCAGGTCATGGGACACATTGATTAAGATGTGGAGAAAAAAGTTGCATGAATATGACATTGATGAATCCAAAGCTAATGATGGCTCCAACCTGGGCTCTGTCTCTGGTTCCAATCATTGTTCTGATGAGGAAAATGATGAAGAGATTCATGATACTTCCCAATAGATAATTTTATTTCTTCCCAATAAACAACTTTTCGCTTCATTAGGTGTAAAGATAACATTGACTATGCCAATAATAAGCGAATATATAAAATTTTGCAGCATTATCATTGAAAAATTGTGGTATTCATGGAATGGGTGGGGCACTTTTCAATCAAAATTTAATTATTAATTATGATTAATATTAACATATTTAGTTTTAATGAATACTTACTTATGATTGAAGCTGTCTATTAGAGATGTAGTTGCTATAATAGCAATTCCATTAGCACCACTATGCTTCAATGAAGATTATTAGTACCATACTTACATCTGATAATGAGTAACATAGTCAGCATTATAGTGGGCACTATAATGCTGTCTATGTTAGTAGTAACGTCTAGAGACCCGACACCGACAAACGCCACTCAGGAATGTGGCCTGTATCAATGTTGAGTCCATTATTACGCTAAGAGGTTATGCTCCCCGGTTCGTGCGACCGAAGAGCATGGCTGACGGAGGGGAGACCTGTTATGGTTGACTAAGATGTTCTTAGCCGCATTGTAATCGCGATCGATAGCGGCGCCGTTGCAGTCTGGACAGACGCCTTGACGCAGCCGATGGTCGATCTTGAGACGATGGAACGTGCCGTCTCTTTCGTTGCACGCAGAACACGCTTTGCTGGTGAACGCCCGTTCACAACTTCCACGTTGACGTTTCGCCTAGAACGCAGTCTGCGCAAACGCGAGAAAGAGGCCACGTTCATTAATATAGATCCGGCCCGTACAACACGAGCACGCGGTCGGACGGAGCGTCGCCCAGGAAGAACTCTCGCACGATCCTTTCGTTGACACGTGCTCCGTTCACGTACTTGTAAAATTTGTCTAGTTAGCTTCGAATGGTTTTCGATCGGCGCCTACCTCGTCTCAAACCATTTCAGACGGAAAGAGGCGCACTGAGCGTTGAGGTCACCGACACGTCGCATGATTTCTCCGTGTGTTCCCTGTCTTCTCGTTCCGCGGTCTCGCTGTTCTTCAGTACTCTGTCGCGCACTCGTTCGCGTTTCCATTCGAGAGTGTGTGATCGTATCCACTTCTTCGTCACGCGTTTCAATCCGTGCGTGTCATCGCAAGCAGCTATCGGCACCCTACTGCCCGGATCGACGGCTATGATTCTGTCGAACACCACCCTTGACTTCTTTTATGCGATCGTGCGATTCTTTACGACGCGCGTCATGGACAGCGACACCACGCAACCATCCGTCTGAATGGTGCAACCGAACCCGCGTATGTTAAATTTTGTACAGACCAAGTACGGAGCTCACAAAACGTTCTTGTGATCCTCTATCTTCGTCCAGTCGCCGGGTGTCGCGTCGCGGGTGTAACTCGACGCAACAGCTCGTGCCATCCTCTGCTCGTGTAGGTAAGTGACGTGCTTGAGACCGTGCCATCGTCTCTTGTATTCGCAACCATTTGGGTATGGTGGACCACCAGGGCGAATCGACGTTGATGACTCTACACACAGCGTTCATTTCGTCCTCGTCGGCTGTGTACTCCTTGAAGAACGCTCTGTGCAACGTCGTTAAGTTTGACTTTGAAGTACCGCACTAGGCGCGAGTGGGAATGCGTTGTTATGTTCGTCTTTAGCACGGTCCAGTATTGCTTTGCCAATTCTTGCAATATGTACGATCGCAATCTACCGTCGTACAGTAGCACTCCGTGTTCGCGTGTTATCTGGCGATACGCTTCCGCGTAAGGTCCCCTGCCTTTGAGAGCGATGTGTATGGCCTGAGTGGACGCTCCGCTCAGAGCGGTGCGTCCACTCAGGCCTTACACGTACACGAAGTTGAGCATGTCCTGATACGACATGAGCGACGCTCGCGCGTCTACCGTTTTGAAATAATAATCCACGAATATTCCTAGTCGTATGAAGACTCGAGACAGCTCTAGCACGTCGGAACGTATCGCGCCCAACGAGATCTCTAGTGGCATCGTCCAACAGCGAACACGATGGAACGCAGACCCCCGCTGCACGACATAAATCTCCGTTTCGTCGTCCTCCGCCACGCAACGCTTGTGTATCGGTAGCAGATGATTTTTGCGTAGTCATAGCATTTATTGATGATTTCGAGCTGCGTCTCCGGTGATCGGTACCACCGCACGATTTGCAGGACATGTTAGTAGTAAGCAATACGTTTGATATGACTGATAAGATTAAATTTTAGTTTAATGATTACACACAGGGCTAGGCTATATAGTCAGGAGTTTTTTGTTCTGCAAAATATGACTGCTTTTAGCAGAACTGGAAGTATTTACACACTATTTGAGTTGATTACCTTATTATTATCAAATAAAACAAATTTTGCAATTAATATTGTTTTAATGAATAGAGTATAAAACTTATTGATTGGCACCAGACATTGGCAGAATCATCTGCCTTGAAGAGTTAATGTGCCAATAATTGGAGGGGTGCCAACAACAGGTACGTTTACCCTACTAATTCATAGGCAGATCTACTCTATTAAGAATGTCTCTGGCTTGCTTTATGACCGCATGGTTCTTGGTGTCCCTTGCCAGTGTGTGCAGCTTGTCCATGTACTCATCAATGTTACTTTCCGTTGCGCCTGTAACACCTGTAAAAGATAACGTTAAAAAAATGAACAAGTCAATAGTGATCGATCGTATAAGTTGCAGTGAAAAATCTCGATATACAGTGTTAATATAACGTCAATTGTTAAGATAGTAAAACATCACAAATTAAGGGTTGATGAGGAGCATAATGTTCCCCTCGAAATGCAAGCGTACACGGCACGGGTAATAAGGCCTCCGTAATTTTCGCGGCACTCTCATCCGCGTGTCTTTGCACTGGGGTTCCAGCAGGGTTCGGCAAGCTACCTGGTATGGCGACCGCCTGCAGTGCATGTGCGAGGGCGGCGGCGAGCGCGCGCCGGTGCGTCACGAGCGCCGCGGTGCGCTCGGCCGCCGCAGCCGTCTCGGCTCGCAGACGTGCCGTCGCGGCGCTTACCTCTTCCGCGTGTCTTTGCAAAATCGCATTCTGAAAGCAAATTAATTTTCAATTTGTATACTATGTTTTAGCAGCAATTGCATTTTTCTGCATCAATTAACATTCTGACATAAATGCATATTATGTGGTACCTGCTGCTCATAATCGGAGTTAGCCTTCCTTAGCTGCCTGAGCTCTGATTCCCTCAGTTTATTGTGCTGCAGGAACTGATCAGTAAATATGGGAATGTCTGTGTCTCCATTTCCCAAGTCCTCTCCCTAAAAAAAAAAGGTACAATTATTTGTGCCACATTCTACAAATCCAGATCGAGTAACAATCATGAAAGGTACTGATTGTGGAGTGGTACATTAAAAGGCTTTGTTTACATTTTAGTTCTATTTATGTTTGCATACTCACAGATGCTGGGGTAATGCATGGTCTGGGACGAGGTGGTGTCTGTTGCCGCGGCAGGACCACTGTGGTTGCTGCACTGGGACCATTGGCTATTACAGCATTAAGTTCTGTATTTGTTTGAGGTGTTGCTGCTAAAAGTAATAGATGAAAACAGTGATCATTAATGGTTACCACCTATACCACTACCTATAAACCATAAATGTGGTATTGTTTGGCTTTTGAAGGTGTAGAAAAGAGGGTGTACCCAATCATGGTATAAAAAATCTATAGGGGCATACGAATTTGAGCAGCCTTGGGTCACGCACGGCTCACCCATTTTGCTCTAATTCGTACGCGCTCACGCGCTGTGTGCGAGCATCAACGACGACACGAACGACGCGCAAATTCGGCTCGCCGCGAGCACGCTGCCTCGCCCGCACATGTTTATGTGCACCAAATTGGCTCGCGAGCAGCTCGCCGCGCGGGGCGAGCGTGCCTCGGGCTGAGCCGCTCAAATTCGTATGCAGCTTACAAAAAACCAGGATACATGAACATTGCAGAGATAGCAAGATCATAGTAATGTAATTGATGAATGTCATAGACTTTATTTTTGATATTCTACAATGTAGATAATAGTATTAAGCCGCGTTCACATTTGTCTGTCGTTTTGTGTTGTGATGCATCAGAACGGTATCGGTTTCATAAGCTGCGTACGAATTAGAGCAGCCTCGAGTTGAGGCACGCACGGCTCACCTATTTCGCTCAAATTCGTACGCGCTCACGCGCTGTGTGCGAACAGCGCGCGGCGAGCCGTCCAGAGGCGGTCTTTTGACCATGCTCAAAAGCGCCTCAGTGTGCGTGCCTCGCGTAATTTTGACGTGTAGCCGAGCTTGCCGCGGGCAGAGCGACGCGTTCTGACTGTTTCTGGGCGAGGCTTGTATGAATTTGAGCAAGTGGATGAGCCGTGCATGTGTAATCGAGTTTGTTCGTAAATTTATTAATATAATTCGGTGAAATATGATAAACGCAGCCGCGGCTGTCATCGTGTCCGACGCCATATTTAACGACGCACAATTTCGGCTCGCCGCGAGCGCGCTGCCTCGCCCGCACATGTTTATATGCAACAATTTGGCTCTCGAGCAGCGCGCCGCGCGGGGCGAGCATGCCTCGGGCTGAGCCGCTCAAATTCGTACGTAGCTATACATTTAATAAGGTTGCGTTCACATTTATCTGATGCCGTGTGTTGTGACGGCTTGTGTTGTGTCACATCATAAGCGATCCCAGTCCGCGTCAGAACGGGTGAGGTGCGGGGGGCAGTACAGCGATACGACACAGCGCATCTGACTAGTGTGCACGCGCCAGTGTTGTGTTGGAACGCGTCATAGCCACACGTGAAGTATGGACGTCGAAAATCCTCCTCCGAGAGCCAAGACTGAACTGATTTAAAATGCGTCATAACACGTCAGATAAATGTGAACAGCAGCCATCACAACAGAGCAGCACAACACAAAACGACAGACAAATGTGAACGCGGCTTGAAGGACATCATAATTTATTTCTTTATAACAAAGAATGCAATCAAAACCATGGGATAAAATAGCCTAGGTCCATCCCAAAGATCTATTCCATACAATGGAGAAAGAATTTTGTAATTGGATAAGTAGTCCTGGAGATTATCTCCTATATGTATACAAACTTACAAAGCTACACACTCGCAAACTTTTTAAACCATGTCATACCAGTATTACTGGAACCCTCTATGGTCTGATTGTGGTTGTGCTTCACTTTCTTAGCCGCTCCACCTGAATGTTTTTGTTCCATTTGTTGTCTTCTAAATTCCTTGTATGAATCAGTTTTCTTGTATTCATCCCACTCTTTATTATACCTGTGAACAAGCAAATATTGTAGCTGATTAATTTAATAATTTTTCATGCATGTACCAAATTCAAGCAACTAATTAGATTTACATCATTATGGTGGCAAAGTGAATGGCCTGCACAAACAATAAGTTATGTGTAATTGTATTGTCATGTCTTGTGTATCTTGCTCAGTGTCCATCAAATAATTACTTTTGAATCTTAATTGAAAGGAATTTAATTTTGTCTTTAAAAACCGAATAGATGTGTTGAGAAAAATACAGAGGAAATAGTCAGACATACTTTTCTTTATCCTGGTCTGCAGCATCCAAATACTGTTGTTTCTCCTCAGCTGGCAACTTGCTCCATTCACTAGCCAGCTGGCGTGTCAGTTCCGCAAACCCAAGCTCGGGATGCTCGGCACGTAGCTGGTCCCGGCGCTCGTTCAGATACCGCACATATCCTGAACAATGTTTCGTTTTTTTTTAAGTCAGCCAGAAGTAATAACTATCACAAAAAAAAACTTTTTTTAAATAGTCTAGCATTGTTTGGAGCTAGGATTTGTGACAAAACGTGATTTCCGATAGTTTTCTTACCCGTTAGTGGCTGCCGAGGCGCAGTCACATCTCGGGGAACTTTAGGCTTTCGTTTCTTCGGTTTTTTAGGAGATGGCTTTTGAGGCTCCTTTGAATCAGTTGCTGCGATACCGTTACTGGAAGGTGTTGGAGCGTTATTCTCTAACTCTGTACTTGAGGACATAACTCCTTCCTCACTTGGATTTTCTGAAGACTGTTGCTGAAATTTTGTTGAATCGTCCATTCCAATTTAATTATAAAACAAGAACCTCGTTGTCCTTCCTATTAAGACGATAATACAGATATTTCAAAACGAATGGGCCGATATAACGAGAGCCCAGCAATCCAAACAATCAATCAATCTTTGTATGTTATGGTCCCATCGGTATTGTCGATGATTTCGCCAAATCCAAACAAAATAAAACTGAAATTTATATTTCAGAATTTTCTGACAATTACGTTTCCTGTCTAAAATCGATTACTGCATCGGCATTATTCGAGACACTATTTAAAACGGCTAAAGAACATTTTCGATCTAAGGGAGTCTATACATATCATGATTTGTCAGCCCTAATTTATCAGCACGCGACCTCTCGATTTTTCTCGCACTATCCGTCTCTCTCTTATTAGAACACTTAGAAGAAGAGGTATAGAGCGATAAAAAACGAGAGTATGTCGCGGCCGTCGTGTGCTAGGCGTGCTGAAGCTGACTAAATGTTGCGCTGAGGGGCTACCGCGAAGTGAAAACGAACTTCGTTCGAGTATCTCCCTCTGTCGCTCGAACTAGCAAGTGCCACAGAGACAGAGAGGGAGATACACGAACGAAATTCAAAGAAAAGTCCGTCTCAGTCGCACTTGCTAGTTCGAGCGACATAAACGGAGACACACGAACGAAGTTTGTTTTTGTTTCGCGGTAGGCCCTCAGTGTTGTATGCGGTATACTGTTTAAAAATTGTAAGAATCTACTTTTATTTTACCGATACTACAGTAGCACGGCGGTCGGCCAAATCAGTCTCTCCGTACTAGATTTTCTGTAACCTTGCTTGGCCGTCCGCCGATATCAGCCAGTTTAGCGTCTCCTATGCATACATTCTATGTCGTATGTAAAAGGCATTATACACCTAGCAATTTGTCACAACAACCTAGAGATGCAGCTATAAGGAAGAAAGAGACAGCAAACGTTCATTGAATTCACTTTGAAGGTGGTTGCTGTGACAAATTACTAGGTCGTGTTAATGTAGGAGCACATATACAGGGTGCATTATTCAAACGGGGTAGTGAGGGTAAATCTGAAACTATAAGAGATACGGAACTTTGTTCTTAGGAGCCACAAGGCTAACTTTAGAAAAATAAAATATTAAGATTCATAAACATAAACTTCAACTAAAGTAGAAATAAAACCAATAAAATAACTTATTTCCAGTTATTTTTAATGTATTGTACTATTTGGTGTAAACCTTCTTTTCCACTGCTACCATCAACAAATTCTGTTTCAAGAAATACATGACTATCTCTTAAGAACATTTTTAATATTGCATGCACTAAATGTTGTTTTTCTGATTCCTCCACACTGGTTTCTAGAAGCAGGCCTGTGCTAGGGTCACCAGATTCAAGACAATTTGAGTTAGAATTTGATGGCACTGAAGCTTTTTCATCCATGTTATTGGTGTCTGGAACTGTGTACTCTGTTTGTCCAATCTCTAGTTTTACTTTTTTACCTTCATCTGGCTCTTTTCGTTGCAATAGTCTCCTTTTTCGTCTTTGATTACTCCATGTATTTTCAGTAGCAGTAATGTCCAGAATTATGCAGTTTCCCTTTTTATTAAGGATTCTATTTGATATCCTCAAGCTCTGCGTAAGGGATTTAATTTTATCCAGAGCACTATCAATGTCTATTATACTTTCTGATAAATCTGGTAGCTGATATACTATGCTGGCAATCTTCTTGCGAGGTTTATCTCTTGGTGGGACTAAAAAAAAACAAAAATATATTAAACCCCTATAACAACTATATAACATTCCAATGCCAAGGATCCAATATGAGCGGCATTTTCGTAGCTAAAAGTACAAAAGTTACCCAATTTATAAATATCATGGTCTTGATATGTCCAAGCTAATCCCCATCTTGTCACTCTGCCTTGGCAGAATTCTGTACTGGTATATTTAATACCATCTGCTTTCAGATCTTCTGATAGCTCCCGTAAGCTAAATTTATGTCCTACCATTGTAGTGAATATTCTGTAACAGACACAATAAGTGAAATATGCTAAGTTGAGGTGCCATGCTGGTTTGTGGAATTATAAATTCCATTTTCTTCCCAGCAAACGTCATCTATTTAGACTTCTTTATTTACTTTGTTTATATGTTATCACATTAAGTTTCCTTGATATAAAATGGCGCCAGAAATTGCACAAATTGGCCTAGGTGTATTTCACTAAACATAATTAATATTGGAAGTATACAGGGTGTTTTTATTAATTTGATTTAATTTTTAGGGCAGATTCTTTACATCTTATGTAGATAAATTCTCAAAGAAACGTATGTCCTAACTCCAAGCCCGTAGTTGACATCAAATTGACGCTAACTCTTCCTTAACTCTAAAAGACCTTTTACAATAGTCTGCAAGTAAATATTAAATTATTTTATATGAAACCTGGAAAATAATTTTTTTTCGAATATCGTTAAACCGATATACAGGATAACTTATATAAATGTACCAAGAAAATAAGTAAAAACACCCCGTATATCTGAGAGACACAATGAGGATGGGTGCATTACTTTAACAACAGTATGATTGGGATATCTTTTTAAGTAATTTTATACTTACTTGACTTTATCTTTGTGATTTTTACTCTCGTGTATCATTCTTCTGCAAAATTCTAACTCTCCTCCCTCTGTGATCAACTCATGTGGTGATCCAGTAAATCCATTCTTTGGAGGTGGTCTAAAAGAAAATTAATCTGCAATCATCATCATCATATCAGCCGAAAGACACTGCTACTGCTGGACATAGGCCTCCCCTAAAGAGTACCAAAGTGACCGGTCCTGCGCCACCCGCATCCAGCGGACTCCAGCAACCTTTACCAGGTCATCAGTCCACCTAGTGGGGGGCCTACCCACGCCGCGCCTTCCGGTACGTGGTCGCCACTCGAGAACCTTTCCGCCCCAACGGACATATGTACTCCTACCACGAATTTTTTCACATCCCCAGTAGTAGCCATTTAGCCGGTAGGGGCAAAAATTAGGGCTTTAAAGCCCATTAGCCGTGTCTACACCGAACGAGCGGCTCGCCCGAACACCGTTCGCCCAAACGTGCTCGCCCGGTGTGGACGTGATTCGGGCAAACGATGGCTCGCCCGAGCCGTTCGGGCGAGCCCCCGAATGCTTGCCCGAACGGTTTGCCCGAGCCGCGACCGGCTCAGCCTATACATGTGGACGGTGGTTTTGTGCGGCCGAACGACAGAAGGCGAGGGGATTTTTGCCCTACGTATTATTATTCTAATTTGTACTTTATTGTTAACACTATAAGATCGTAACACATTTTTCGTAAATGCAAATTCCATTTTGTTTTATCACACTTTTATATTTTGCTGTTAGCCGATTCGACTTCATTCAAAACTGAACGCTATTCGTAAGAGTTTAAAGCCGTTAAACACTTTTTGCAATTGCATATTCTGCAAATAAAGTAATTTTGTTCACGCGTCCTTTACCGTTTTGCTATTGAGCAAATTCGAATAGTTCGAATTTGGACGTTATTCCTAAAGAGATAAAGCTTTGAATAATATTTGGCAATGGCAAAAACAAATTGGTATTTTATTTCTTCGTCTCCATCATCAATTTTGCTGAGTTAAGTTGAACTATAGCGTACTACTAATAAGGTTGTTATTTGATATATTGGCACGCAGGGGGAGAGAGGTTGCAAAATTAAAATTATTCATGTTTTCAATTCTGCGGCACTCCCGGAGTGCAACCCGGCCTTTTTTTTATAAAGGTAACTTATTAAAGTTCATTCGAAGTCGCTGCGTTGGAAAAGGTCAAAACTAGCTTGACCCCTGTTGAGGCGGATTTGGGAATTGCGTAAATGAGTTCGACACGCATGGGTTTGTTTGTCAGCTGGAAGGATTGGTAGATTGAGTAGTACCTACCTAGTAGGAATTTCAATAGGTAGGCGTCTTCACTCTGATCATAACACAATTGATCAAATAATTTTATCCCGGCCTCTTTTCGGTTCTCAAAAATTTTGCGCATCTACATTTTGCGGCTTTTTTTTTAATACATGTCTTCCGATTTCGAATTCGAACAAGCAAAAGCAAAATTAACGTTGTCGCAGCGACAGCTGTGCGCACGTGCGCCTTCATCGTGATCGTGAGCTCAACTATCGGTAGGTAAATTCGCCCGAGCCGATGTGGCTCGGGCGAGCCGCGCGCGTTTGCCCGAACGCCCGTCCACACCGACCGAGCGCTTGCGGCCGACCCTTTTGACGGCTCGCCCGAACCGTTCGGGCGAGCGTTTTTGATGGCTCGGGCGAGCCGTTCGGGCGAGCCGCTCGGCCGGTGTGGACACGGCTATTATCTCGCAAACATTTGAAAAATGGTTTTAGGAAACCCATAATATTTTTGAACGATCTATCCAACCCACACATATGTAGGTTTAACAAGAAAAAAAATTACATCCACGCTTTAGGTGTAGGGGTCCACTAAAAAAAATTTTTTTTCATGATTTTATTATACCGTTTTGTCGGCGCGATTGATTTATATACCCATGCCGAATCACAGTTTTCTAGTAGTAATGGTTACCTAGCTAAGCCGAGGAGGGACGGACGAACGGAGACGGACATGGCGAAATTATAAGGGTTCCTTGTTGACTACGGAACCCTAAAAATGATATGTGCCAATCAATCAGATGTATGTCTATAAAATTCTAAATTACATTATAGCTTAATAACCATTTAGCTTATTATGGCTGGTTTAAGAACAAGTGATGAGAACCAATGATGTAATAAAAAAAGAGGTAGATAGGTTATACTTATAATAAAGCACTCCAAAAGTGGCACACTAAAACTAAGTCAATTGCACCAACTTGCCTCAGTTTCACGTCAATGGAAACATATGCTGTCAGATTTGGTGGCCATTTTGATTTAGTATATAGGTATAGCTGAATTATATTGGATTCAGCACAACCAGGAATTAATAATGTAAACAAACCTGGCAGTGCTGCGAGATTCCAATAGTTCCTGGATGTTGCTGTAGAAAGGAGGATTACACATACTGAAGTCAAACACCATTCCATTTTCATCAACAAATAGATAATCGACGAGTGACGAAGTTTTGTTTTGTTTCACTAAAAAAAAAAAAAATTCATGTAATAAAATTGGTTTCAATCTTAACTCACAACTCATATATGTCGTTGTGTGATATACAGGGCGTCCCAAACTTATGGGACATGAAGGGGAAGTACCTTAAATATCGTAGATAGTGAATTTTGCTCAAAGAAGACTTTATGTTATTTTTAAAAGTTAGTAATTCTGCATTCATAGATTTTCTAAAAATTACTTGCTTCGTCTGGGAATCGAACCGACTAAAATGTGAAAAAAAATCACCCTTTTTTATGATGCCAATCGAAAGAACAGCTAAAAAATAATAACTCAGCTTAAGTAACATAGTATTTAAAAATAAAGGAACACCATAAAATGATTGAGTCAAATTTCAAGAAAGTTCTTTATTGCCGAAGACGACGTTCGAAAAGTAGCAATATTATCATTCCAAAGATAGCATTGATTATTCGTAAATAAGTACCCACTTCATAAAATAGGTACTGGCATAAGTTTTCCTTATTATAAGTGCACGTGTGGATAAAATGATAATTTGATAAAACTTAGTATTTCAATACGTCCTCTGTAAGCTAGACAGAAGGCAAATTTAAAACAAAAATAAATAATTGTTAAATTTGAAAATGGAACAGTTTATGACAGCGTTTGTTTGAATGCATACTTTTTAAGATATTTTAAAAAGAAGTGATAAAATACCTACTTAATTGACTACGGCAGTTTCATGTATGTTTTTTATTTGATTAAAATGATTAATTTCACGTTGTTCCTTTATTTTAAAATACTATGTTACTTAAGCAGAGTTATTATTTTTTAGCTGTTCTTTCGATTGGCATCATAAAAAAAGGGTGATTTTTTTTTCACATTTTAGTCGGTTTGATTCCCAGACGAAGCAAGTAATTTTTAGAAAATCTATGAATGCAGAATTACTAACTTTTAAAAATAACAAAGTCTTCTTTGAGCAAAATTCACTATCTACGATATTTAAGGTACTTCCCCTTCATGTCCCATAAGTTTGGGACGCCCTGTATAACAGAAATTATACATAAAGTAATCTAGTGTGCCATGCAAATTACAAACATTTATATTTAGTCTTGAGCTGCGTACGAATTAGAGTAGCCTCGGGTTGAGGCACGCACGGCTCACCTATATTGCTCAAATTCCTCAAACTCTTTGCGTCCGACTCGACTTTGGATGACGGGGGAAACGCGCCGCTGATCATCCCGCGGTGTGAGAGTTCTATGCCGGATGTCCGGTTCTGCCAAACCTCAGTGCGTAGAGCTCTTCTTTCCCTCGACATTCATAAGTCGAGTGGGCCTGATGGAATCCCCGCGATTGTGCTAAAGATGTGTGCTCCTGAATTAACACCGGTCCTAACGCAACTTTTTCGGCTCTCATATTCTTCTGGCGTAGTCCCGACTTCGTGGAAGTCAGCTTTGGTGCACCCGATCCCTAAAAAAGGCGACCGCTCAAATCCGTCCAACTACAGGCCAATAGCTATAACCTCCCTTTTCTCCAAGATAATGGAGGCCATTATCAATCGCCAGCTGCTTCGGTACCTAGAGGACCACCAGCTGCTCTGTGACCGACAGTACGGTTTCCGTGGGGGTCGCTCGGCTGGTGATCTTCTAGTTTACCTGACACATCGGTGGGCGCAGGCAATCGAGACAAAGGGTGAGGCATTGGCAGTTAGTTTGGACATAGCGAAGGCCTTTGATCGAGTTTGGCACAAAGCACTTCTAGCAAAACTTTCATCCTATGGGCTCCCAGAGAAATTATGCGAGTGGGTCAGCAGCTTTTTAGCAGACAGAAGCATAAAAGTCGTAGTCGACGGTGAATGCTCTGACTCCATGTCTGTAAATGCTGGTGTCCCCCAAGGCTGTGTGCTATCACCCACGCTGTTCCTCCTGCATATTAATGACATGTTGCAAATCAGCGGCATTCATTGTTATGCGGATGATAGTACGGGTGATGCCTTTTACACCGGCCGTGCCAATATTTCTCGGGAAAACGTCATTGAGAGTCGAAACAAACTTGTGTCTGAAATTGAGTCTTCCCTAAAAGAAGTCTCAGAATGGGGCCGACTTAATCTAGTCCGTTTTAACCCCACGAAGACACAAGTTTGTGCATTCACCGCAAAAAAGTTAGCGTTTCCGGCATCTCCACGATTTGAGAGCACTCCCCTAGCAGCCACAGCCAGCATCGGAATCCTTGGCGTCGACATTTCGAAAGAAGTCCAGTTCCGCGGCCACTTGGAGGGTAAGGCCAAATTAGCCTCGATGAAGCTCGGTGTGCTCAACAGATCGAGACAGTATTTCACGCCGGCTCACCGCCTAAAGCTCTATAAGGCGCAGGTCCGTCCACATATGGAATACTGTTGTCATCTGTGGGCAGGGGCTCCTCAGTACCAACTCCTCCCTCTAGACCGCATTCAACGGAGAGCGATTCGAATTGTCGGCTGCCAGCGTGCTTCCGATCGGCTTGATCCCTTAGCACTGCGTAGAGACGTAGCCTCGCTTTGCATTTTCTACCGCATGTACAATGGGGAGTGTTCCGATGAATTGTTCGGATTAATCCCCGCCGCTTCCTTCCGCCATCGCCCTACGCGACAGATTTTCCATTCTCACCACGTAGATGGTTGGCAGTCCTCAACTGTGCGTTTCTCCCGAAACTTTCTGCCTCGCACAGCCAAACTCTGGAATGAACTGTCGCCTGCGGTATTTCCGGGCCGTTATAACCTTCAAGCCTTCAAGAAAAGAGCGTACTCCCATCTTAAAGGCCGGCAACGCACCTACAACTCTTCTGGTGTTGTAAGTGTCCATGGGCGTCGATTATCGCTTACCATCAGGTGATTCGACTGCTCGTTTGCCTCCTATATCATAAAAAAAAAAAAAAAAAATCGTACGCGCTCACGCACTGCGCGAGCGGCGCGCGACGTGCCGCCCAGAGGCGGTCTTTTGACCGTGCTCAAAGTCGCCTCAGTGTGCGTGCCTCGCGTAATTGGACGTGTATCATCCGAGCGTGCCGCGGACATAAGGGCCTGTATTCACTTTTATTAGTGATTAGTGAGAGTCCATACAAAAGCTACTCGCACTCGCACACGCAGCAAAGCAAATATATGAACTCTCACTAATCACTAACTAATCAATGTGAAACTAGGTCCTAACAACAAGTTCTAATTTGTTTGTGAGCGAGGGACGTATGAATTTGAGCAAGTGGCTGAGCCTTGCGTATGTAATCGACAGTGATCGGAATAGGCAGAGTATATTTACCTACACTTGGTAGAACATAGATAAAAAGTGGAGACTTCCTTACGACTAAATTTTTTTGCGGGATAAAGTCCCGGGAATTTACCGAATAATTAATATTGTTCTGAATAGTACAAAAAACAATACAAACTGCTTCAATACAATAAATAGGCATAAAATAAAACAACCAATATATAAACGAATTCTTCTATATTTATTTTTAATAAACTCTCTTTATGTACAAAATTATTATTATTTTACTAAATCTAAATATAAATAACATTGCAACTTAATCTACAAATACAAAATTATTATATTGATTTAAACTAACACCATTTTCACACATACCTATTATTAAATGAAAACGGGACTTAATCGCGTAACACTTATATTTATATTTGGCCCAAGGTTTCGGATGTCACATTACGTATTACGTCCGTAGTCAGAGGCATACTGGTAGGGAGCTGTGTCAACATTTTCTAACTATACGAGTTTTTGGAATTACCCGCACTTGATTTTCATTAGTTACTTTTATGCTAGGGTAAGTGCTACGCGATTAAATCCAGTTTTCATTTAATTTACAAAATTATTCGTCACTATCAGAATCAAATTCATAATCATAACCTTTATTCATTTCAATACTATCATTATTCTCCTGGAGATGATTGAAATATATTACTATAATTTTTTCCACATTTTCAATTTTCAGTCTATTTCTTTTCACGCTTAAAATCCACTTGTATGTAGAAAATGACCGTTCAACGTGTACAGATGTGAGTGGTGCAAAATTATAAATCGAATCATCATCTGCATCGATCCCTTGAACATTCTCTCACTTTTTTCTCTAACAACGTCATAGTCAGGATTGCGTTCTATAACTTTCTCTAATTTATTTTCTATTATTTCGTTCGACGACCAGTTCAAAACACATCTAACGTTGTCAATAATATCAAAATATTCTGCTAGCGATAATTTAGACTCTTGTAATTTTGTAAGTGCTACTTGAATTATTCGATAGTTTTCGTGAATAAAATTTAGTTGGGATTGAATATTTTCTTTTCTAAACGCGGCTTTTGCTTTTCTTATAGATATTGCTTCATTGCTATTAAGATTACCTACAACATCCGATATTTGTTGAAAATATTCCGCATAGTACGACGTTGCCTTTAGCCATGTAGTAATTACTGGTTGAGGAGGTAGCGGTAAATTAGGGTACATATCCTTAAGTAGTCTTACTCTGTTAGGTGATTTTAAAAATATCTTTTTTACATTGGCTACTAAATCATCAACGTTTTCGTATTGAGAACGTATTTGTTCTGCCACTCTGTTAAGGGCATGTGCTAAGCACGTTACGTGCAACATATTTGGAAAATCGATTTTTAACAAACGTCCGGCTTTTAACATGTATGCCACGCTGTCAGAGCATAACATAAGCACATTGTTAGATTTTTCTTCTAATGATTCTCCCCACATTTCGTTTAATGATCCGTTCACAAAATTTGCTATAGTTTCCCCGTTTACCTTTTGTAGCACTTTACATGCAATTAAATACGGTCGAGTCGCTACATTTTTTATTAAAGGCATCACTAATAAATGAACCACATATCTTCCTAAAAAATCAGTTGTTTCGTCAAGAGATATCCAGACCTTATTGTTTCCTATTGTGTCGTATATATGTTTCAATCGATCTTTATAAAATTCATCTAGATACTTTTTCCGTAATATTGATTCAGATGGCACTTTCTTTTCTACGCACACACAACAACCACTGTAGCAAACATATTTGCCAAAAAAAGATTGGAACGCAGAATTATTAACTTGCGACCAAGGGATGTTACACAAAATTAAAAAATTTACTAAGTCGAAGTAGTATTCTTTCTCAGTATTTTGTCGCCTGCCTTGATGTATGGCTCCATTGATGTGCCGATCAACGTTGCCTTTCTTCGTGGCTTTGAAAGAGGTCTCGCATTTGGTGCAAAATATGATACCACTTGCTTCGTCATATACAAGTTCCGGATTATTAACAATCCAACTAGTGACTAGTTCGGGTCTCACTTTGTTCGCCATGTCGACAACAAAAATTATATAATATATTCCGAAGCGTACCTGAAATAAATTATACGAAGTGTTAGCAATGAGCTTTAAATATTTCAGAATGAAGGGTAAGGTTTCACTTAACCTATCGACGCGAAATCGGCTTTAGCCGACCAAAAATAGCTCGTTAGTATGAAGACGCGTACGCATGTTCATACTAACGAGCGATTTTTGGTCGGCAGTATGTACAAAACACATTTGTAGAAATATTAAAAATATTTGAGACGCGCATTATCGAAGAGCTGAACTTTGTGTAGCAAAGCTGCAAATTCCCATCAGAATCAACACGTGCAAACTTGCAAATAATACAAAACCCCATTTTAAGGTACAAACTTCAAACTCCGAGTACAGTTTACAACCGTTTTCTCAAATTTAGTTGTAGTCTGGCAAGTTTATAGTGTTTTTCGCATATATTTATGATTTAAATCTTTACAAGCTTACACGTGTCTATTTATGTACAGTACGGTAAGTATAATGTAGGTAGGTTTAATACATTACACGGCCAAATTATGAGCATAGGTAAGTGACTTAAGTCAATAGTCATAGTTCGTGACCATATATGAAAAAGGTAAAATTTTTAAATAATAAATAATATTATAATATTTTATATATCTTACCTTGAAACTTGGTAGTTTTGCAGTATCCGTGGTGTTTTCAGTGTCCAGTAATCGCCAAATCCAATCAAAGCAAAATCGGTGTCCGAGTTCAGGCCGTGTGTAATCAAGTATAGCAGGCGAAATTCCAGTAAACAAGCAAATGTCAAATATCGAAAAAACAGTATCTACACTTCCGTACGTACTCGACAAGGGATAGTAAGAAACTGATGTCAACTTTCTATTTAAGTAATGCATAAAAAGGGTAGCAGGTAACAGCGATAAGTGATAACGACATCTGCTTTGTCTTTTAGACGATAACAATGGAAAGTACAATTAACATAGTTGATAGTAATACTGTTATTTCTATCTCTTTCACTTAAACACAGCTGGTATTGGTGTAAAAGAGACGGACAAGTTTGAAATAATATAAATACAATAATGTTATATTATCACCTGTAAACTAGTACAAACTTGTAGTGTTATGGTTACTATTTAATTTAACGTACATTGGGGATACATTGTGAGATTTTATTTATTTTACTGATTTTTAAATCCGGGAAGGCCCGGAAAAAAAAATTATCGCAAGGAAGTCTCCACTTCATGACTTTGTTCTACCAAGTGTAGGTAAATATACTCTGCCTATTCCGATCACTGTTTATTAAAAATAAATATAGAAGAATTCGTTTATATATTGGTTGTTTTATTTTATGCCTATTTATTGTATTGAAGCAGTTTGTATTGTTTTTTGTACTATTCAGAACAATATTAATTATTCGGTAAATTCCCGGGACTTTATCCCGCAAAAAAATTTAGTCGTAAGGAAGTCTCCACTTTTTATCTATGTTCTACCAAGTGTAGGTAAATATACTCTGCCTATACCGATCACTGGTAATCGAGTTTGTTCGTAAATTTATTAATATAATTTGGTAAAATATGATAAATGCAGCCGCGGCTGTCATCTTGTCTGACGCCATTTTAAACAACGCATAATGTCGGCTTGCCGCCAGCACGCTGCCTCGCCCGCGCATGCTTATGTGCAACCATTTGGCTCGCGATCAGCGCGCCGCGCGGGGCGATCAAGCCTTAGGCTGAGCCACTCAAATTCGTACGCAGCTTAAGAATGAGTTTGGAAAATTAGATCATCATCATCTATTTAAGAGCTAGGCTCTTGTCAGTGGAGTAACCGCCACTGATTTTTGTCCTCTGCTAGCCTCTTCACGTCTTCATATGACTCGACAGCCACTTTCTCTTTTATTTGGCTGGTGTAAGTATGTCTGGGCCTTCCTCTACTCCCTCCTTCCTTCGATCTTACCCTCCAAGATGTTTAAAAAGAAGCTGTTGTGCCTTATTAGATGTCCGATCATTTTGCCTCTTCTATTTTTTATTGTTTTTAGCAAGCATCGGGCTCTCTCCTACCATCGTCAAAACCTCTTCGTTTGTCTTCCTTTCTGTCCAGCTTATTCTTTCCATCCTCCGCCAGCACCACATTTCGAAGGCTTCGAGCCTTTCTCTGTCCTTTTGCATCAGCGTCCACGTCTCACTCCCGTACAATGCAATACTCCAGATATATACTTTGATTAGACGTTTCTTGGTTTTCTTAGATATACTATGTGTCTTAAGTAGGTGTGTTTTGTTGTTGAAGGCTTTTTAGCAATTGCAATTCGTTGTATAATGTTCTTGGTGGAAAATTAGATATTGTGCTAAAAATATTTTTTAGTGTTTCATCATTCTTATAGATTAAAACTATTTCACTTACATTTAATTAGATCCTGTAAATTATTTTGTTGCACATTTTCTAAAGCCTTTAAAAGACTTTCCTCATCAGTTTCTGTTCCTAGCATACTCCATTTATTCTTTGCTGCTGCTAGAAGCGGGTAAATAGCACAGGCTCCCGTACCTAAACCACAAATAAACTTTTAACCTTTTGACAGCCACAGTCGGCTATGCCCGTCGACGGAAAGTCGTGCCACTGTGGCCACGTTGGCTACAGCCAACCATACATTTTGAATAAATATTATGTAATAAAAAGCTTTACAAGTAACTTCAGGCATTTATTTTAATAGTTCATAGTAGGTACATCAATTTCAACATGCCAATATTTATAAATATATATCAGAAGTTTCATTTTATTAATATTTTGTCTGGCTATGATTGACTGAAGTAAATTGCGCGGCTCTCTGCGCCACGAGCGGCCATCAACGACGCATAGGGATGTGCCCGACAAACAAAACAAAATGAACTCACAGTGTATCCTGTCTATAATAGTTAAAATAAATGGTCCTGATCTACCACAATTGTTCAGATATTTTATTACCATGCTACCCCATACACATAGCAAAAAGAAATGAATAGTTATAGTTCATTTTTTAGTTAGTAATAATAATCGACACGACGAGTTTCGCACATCTCTAACAAACAAACGCTTTCTAGATAGATATAGGCAGATTCCTTTTTATCTTTACCTGCACATGCAACAGGGACCAGTTATTTATTACCTGCCATTCAAAAGGGTTTTTTTATTATTATGATTTCATCATTACCTTTCTAAAAAGAAAACATCGATATGACAAGTAAACGCATACCACAGCTTCCCAACTCTAGTATGAAAACAATTTCCTATGCTTTTGTGGCCCTTGACGGCCGGAGCCGTCAACGCGTGACGTCATCACCCCAGTAGTGTTGTGAATCGATCACTGATCTAAAATGTATTATGTGCAGATATTTTGGTATTTGCATACTTTAATGTTGTTTTTTAATGTTCATATTCAATGAAAATGCAATAACATCATATTCAAGTATATTTTTAACACTTTTTTCAACATTAGTGTTATTATTAGCTAGGTATTATTTAATTATCTATATCCCATTTTGAACTCACTATGTTTTGCACAGGTCGAACCCTTGTTTTTGCTGGCTACAGCAGGGCAGCGTTTTGTTTTGCACCATGGCTGCCAAAAGGTTAATTATAATTCTACACCACTTGCAAGACAACTTGAATAAATTTCTCACCTATGTCTAAGCCTTTTATATTATCAGTCCTTTTGATGGCTGTCATTAGATCCTCTATCCACAATAGATAGTTGAGTCGCAAAGGTAGAGTGGGAACAAGTCTGTCTTCAGGTATTTCAACGTCTAGATTGAAATCTGATTTCAACAAACACTTTGTCAATACCCTTAAAGAATGTGGATCTTTAAAATCGACTGTTACTTTTCCTGTTACATCCTAGAAGCAGAAAAGCAAATAAGATATAATGAAAAAAGTTGAACTGAGCCAATAGAATTTGAATGTGCTTACCATTTTACAGACGTTAGAAAATACAGAGAAGTCTGTAGATAGCTGCGCAAAATTTGGAGGTTTCTTGTAAATATTTCGTGGATGCATGTATTTGTTCATAGCCATTGTAAAATGTGATATAGGAGAAAGGAGAAATTTTAGACAATGAGGAACTTTTCCTTTAATTAGTTAATAGCGAAGTGGCAGCCTCGCTTCTCAGAGGAACTTTTCGTTGCTTTTGATTCTAACAACCTAACCTTCAATTCAACTCGAACAAAACATTGTCATGTCAACACACAGATAAACACACTGTCAACATCAAGGAATACTGTTAAAAGGCCGCTCCACATTCGCGCGCGAAAACTATGCGCGAACGCGTGAAAACGTGAATGTGGAGCCGATTCGCATATTTTTCGCGGGTTCGCGCCTTAGAGCAGAGCCTAGTAAACCACTTTTTGTTGGTTTTGTGGCCCGCGTCAAAGGTTAAAGGGACTAGTACGCTAAGTTTTATGTCGGACATAAAGCATTCGTCCGATTCTGGCAAATAGGCGAGTGCAAGAGGGACAAATGCTTTACGTCGGACATAAAATCTAGCGTGCTAGGGGGGCGCGAACGCGCGAAAGCAGCGTAGACACAACAGAGGGGCTACCGCAAAACGAAAACGAAGTTCGTTTTCGTTTCCCGGTAGCCCCTCCGCTTAGCTTGGCTGTCGCGCTGTCGTTCATTTCACTCATTCAGTTCATTTTTACTTCCTTTCACTCAAATCCATATCCTCTCCTTTCATTCACTCATTCATTTCATTTAGCGTCGAGTTGTGACGAAACGAACCAAGAGTACCAAGACGCAGTTATAAAATTAACTTAGTAATTTAATATACATTTCTACGTGCTACTACCTTAAATCTTTTGCAAAGTACTGAAAATGGTTGACCGAATCGATATGGCTTTGGACGATATCATAAAACAAAGTAAAAGAGGAAGTGCAAGAGGCGGAGGTGGCGCAGGCAGAAAGTTTGATACTAAAAGACCTGGTCGTGGAGGTGGTGCTGGTGGTGGAGGATTCCGTAATGGCCGTTCAGCTGGCGTATTACGTGGAAGGAATCGTGGCGGTGTATCTAAACCAACAAACTATACAAGGGTAAATCGAATAACCTAAGATTGTAAAATTACAAAATGGCGGACAGTACTATATGACGCATTTGCACTGGCAAGGCATGTCAATGGAAGTGAACTGGGAAATATAGCTATGCCATATCCATACGAAAGGTTTCCTACCTTCCTCGAGTTATATCTATTTTCAAATAATTAAAATCCTGTAATAGTCCATAGTTTTTGGGATCATCATAGGAATGGGATGTAATTCTATTGCCATCTTTTCTTTGTTCATCGATGGTTGGGCTGTGCAGTCCAACTGGTAACGGACTGAAGGACACGGTTGGTGCTGTCTCTCTACATCCATGTAATTTCACTTCAACAATCCTCGCAATTCTCTGGAGATGCAAGGAATGGCCGCATAAGGAGGCGTGGAGAGGAAGGGTGGCGTGTTCCTGTTCTAGTTGCGTTCCCTTCGTGGCACAAGCAGTGGGCGCTGGAGAGGAAGAAAGCATTTGCGTTGAGTCAAACTTGATGTATCCTATTTATCTGCAACACGAAGTTGCCCACACACCCATGGACATTGTGATGCAGACATTAGTGCTGTGTACCAGTGAATATAAACATCTTTAAAAGACTAATTTGTCTATGTACCTGTTTGTTTTAATTTCACAGTTAATATCAGTAATTCCATGTTTTTCAATTGTAAATTCATCAATTAAAATAGATTTTTGTCTAATAATGCCATCAACTATGTAATGTCTGTATGGTTGCCATGTATTTTGATTGTGCACATACTCAAAGACGCATTGAGTGGCCAGTTGGCATGCTCTATAAGGACGACATTTCAGGGTGATGTTAACAGCACTTGGAAACATGACATGTTCAATGACAATGGAGAGAGGAAGATGCAAAGAAGCGGACCCATCACAATGGGCCCTACAAAGCTCTTGGTGTCCAATCTGGACTTTGGAGTTTCTGATTCTGACATCCAAGAGCTATTCTCTGAATTTGGCATTTTAAAAAGTGCCGCTGTACACTATGACAGATCTGGAAGATCCTTAGGTAAGGATTATTTAAGTTATCAATTATGAATATAATCTGTATTGTGTTTCTTATAAAAAATGAATTATTGATAATGACTCGGTAAAGAAGTTTGTTGTCCCTGTAAAAATAATATTGTAATATGCTGGTCAAGTCAATGCTTCCTGTTTTTTTTTTTTCTGGAAATCTCATTGTATTTCAAAATTTGTTCAACTATCAATTGATTTATGATTGTCAGGAAATTATTTTTAACAAGTGCTTGTTTATTTTAAGGGACTGCTGATGTTGTCTTTGAGAGGAGAGCTGATGCTTTGAAAGCCATGAAACAGTATAATGGAGTACCCCTTGATGGCCGTGCTATGAACATTCAGTTGGCAACATCGGAAATAAGTAGCTTCAGAACTGAAGAAAGAGGTGGTGGGGGTCGTATTGGAGGAGGAGGTGGCGGCGGCGGCGGTGGAGGTCCTATCAGAAGGAACTCTAATAGAGGTTAATATATCAGTATTTGACATACCTTTTTGATTGATGTTAACTGAATTGTTATAGAACAGAATAGCTGAATCATCCAAACTCATCAATTGTTTTTGTTTATAGTGGGAGGTGGTCCCAGAAATAGTGGAGGAGCTCCACGCGGAGGGGGCGGACCCCGCCGCGGACGTGGCGCCGTAGGAGCGGGGCGCGGCCGGCGCCCCGTGCCCACGGCCGAACAACTTGACGCTGAATTAGATGCTTATGTCAAAGAAATAAAGTAGAATAACAATAGGAACTAGTGCAGTGAAATGGACACTTTTATATATTAAGGAGAATGAACACTTCGCAAATAGTGTTTTTATAAAATTGATGAAATGAGATGAAAAAAATGTTTAGTTATATTAGTTACTGTAAAGTAAAATATTTTTGATGACCAGTTGAAATTGTGGTATCAACAGTTCTGGCTGAAAGAGATTTTCAATAAAAGAATTTTGATTATTGGTTGCTTTAGTATCCTTGATGTTTTTGTAAGCTAAGAGTAAAAAAAGATGTGATCCCAACTTGTTCATTTGTGTTCACTCTTTAAACCGCATTTCTAGAAGTCTGTACATAGTTACCACATCAATGAAGTTGGCTTCCATTATTCCTTTTTTTGTTACCAAATTACGAATGATTTTATATGAAATTT
The DNA here is from genome assembly GCA_947049275.1 of Epinotia bilunana. NCBI lineage: Eukaryota > Metazoa > Arthropoda > Insecta > Lepidoptera > Tortricidae > Epinotia > Epinotia bilunana. The sequence goes on from OX346264.1 coordinate 15,385,251, forward strand.
ATTACTATTTTTGGTTAGCGCGTATAACGTCCCACTCGCAGAATGTCCCTTTCCTACATGTCCCTAACGCAAAACGACCCGTTCGCAAAACGTCCCTTTGGCGAAATGTTAATTTCGTAAAATGTTCCCTATAATAGCTTAGTTATTAATATAAAAAAGAAATGTAGAAATAGACTCTTTCATATAAAGAGTAATATATTTTTCGTGCTCTAAAAGTGTCATATTAGGGTTATCAAGCGGGTTTAAAGTAGTACATGTAGCCCCTAAGGAAAATAAATGCATTTAACAAAATATCTTAATATAGCAATAGCTCCTGATATTAATACCACCAATCACAATATTGGCCATCTCTTATTCCATGAGAAGACTCCTACCCCCTTATTCATAAAACTTAAAATACCTCTGCTAAATTGAATGCGCTTTGTCCCTTTCTTACGAATACAAATGTCAAAGTGACAGATAAGGACAAACGAATTTTAACGCCATTTTAGTTAAAACAGGCTTGTAGGACGTTTAAAGCTTTTTCCAGACGGGACATTTTGCGAATGGGGTGAAAATTAAAAAAAAAATACGTAGTTAAGGGCCTTAATCTAATCTACGCTTTAAATTTCTTCTCATTTTAGTAACGACAATTACAAATACATTTTACAATGTAAAATGTATTTGTAATTGTCGTTACTAAAATGAGAAAAGTTAGTGTAAACAAGATTAAAGCCCTTAACTATGTACAATGTTTTTGATTTTCACCCAATGGGTCATTTCGCAGATGGGACGTTTTGTGAAAGGGGCATTATGCAGTAGGAACTCTGCGAAAGGGGCTTTCCCAAAAGGGACGTTTTGCGAAAGGGGTGGGACATTTTGCGAATGGGGTATTTTACATAAAGGACCATTTGCAGAGAAGACGTTTTGCGAATGGGACGTAATTTTGGTGGAGGGAAGTTATGCGCCCAAACCCTATTTTTGTTAATTAAGGTACTGGCTATCCGTATAATCTCTTAATTGTAAAGAGTCAAAAAATTGTCTTGAAAATTATAAAAATAAAATTTTACAAAAAAGGAATAGGTTGATAGTCTATCTCGCTTCGACACAGTTCGCGAACCGTCCTGAGGGGCTACCGCGAAGTGAAAACGAACTGCGTTCGAGTATCTCCCTCTCTGCCGCTCGAACTAGTAAGTACAATAGAGAGGGAGATACACGAACGAAATTCGTTTTCGTTTCGCGGTAGGGTCGCTGCACGGCTATCACGCGACGGCGCGCGAGCTCTCGATTTTTCTCGCACTACAGTCTCTCTGTAATTAGAACAAGAGGTAGTCCGAGAAAATTCGAGAGAGCTCGCGCGCCGTCGCGTGTAAGCCGTGCTGCATGGTTAGCACAAGACGGCGAGCAAGCTGTGTCGCGGCGAGATAGACTATCCGTCTCTTTCTAAATATAAGGATGGGATAGTCCAGCTCGCGGGCCGTCTTGTGATAGCCGTGCTGTATTTGTAGGTCCCTTGGGATTATATTTCCATTTGAACGCTAATTTGTCGTGCCCGAGCGCCAAGAACGCCTATACCAATACTTACTTTACTCTGGCCTATACCCTGCCTATACGGCCTATAGGATAGGTGTCGGTGTTATGACGGCCGCTGTCAGAAAAGCAACCTTCAATTATTATTTTTCGTCCATCAGGACAGGCTAAGGACCAGAAGCCATACTGCCATGTCTTCAGTAATATGCATTTTCTATTTTCTTCTTCTCGGCCAAATTGTTCAATCCCTAAATAAGGTTTGTGTTCGGTCTCTTGTAACCATGAACCTAGAATACTCTGGACAGGTTATGGTAATAATAATACCACGTGCAAGCGAGCTGGTAGGCTACAAATCTCGATAAGTGTGACAGAAAGGGAAATATCATTCATTGACCTTGTCATAGTTCCACTTTTTTTGCCACAACTGGTTTAGTATGAAGTTGAGGCACATAAACCATTACCCGTCCAAATTAAGTAGGTTGTTTATGGCAAGTCATCAGTCATTTTAAGACAACTTCTTAATTTAGCTGCATAGGAGCTTTTCTGTCCCTCACTGTGGCATCACGTACAGCCTTTCCAAAGTATTCTAGGTTCATACAGTGATGCGGTCTTTAGTCTTGGCGGCGAGGGTAAATTTTTAATATCTCCCTTTGAACGCCAAGAACATGAAGGTGTGTGTCGTCGTGCCCGCAGCGCTAAGAACGCCTAATAGCAGGCGCTTGAATAATCAAGTGCGACAGGGAGGGAGATACACGAACCAACTTTGTTTTTGTTATGGGGTCTATACATGTCAGGATTTGTCAGCCCCAATGTATCAGGAGCTGGCTAATTACTATTGTGGAGGCATATTGCGCTGATCCAACTGTCAAACGAGTTGTGCTGAGAAATTGCATGCACATGTGGTCGGATTGTTACATACATTGTACGCTACACCCAAGTAAGTAATTTATTTTGCTTAAAATGTGGTAGGTAAGTACATAAGATGGAATACATTAACAATAGAACACACATTTTACCAACAAATGGCATGCAAAATGAGAGTAAATAGAGAAATTAATAGAATAATTTAATAAATTTAACATGTCAATAAAATAAAATATCACAATCACTAAAATTTAAAATACTCAATTCTGACTTCGACATGTACTGACAAATTGGGGTACAATCACATAATCTGTAAACCCCTCAGCACGGCTAGCATGCGAAGGCGCGCGAGCTCTCGATTTTTCTCGCACTATCCGTCTCTTTCTTATTAGAACACTTAGAACAAGAGATATAGTGCGATAAAAATCGAGAGTATGTCGCGGCCGTCACATGCTAGACGTGCAGCACCTCTAGCACACGACGGCCGCGACATACTCTCGCGCCGCGAGCCAGCTCGCTAGCGGTTGCGAAATTTCTCGGTCGCGCTGTCAGTTTTCTCGATTTTCGTAGCACCACTTGGCACATCGAGAAAACCGGCCCAAGCGCGAGAGCTCTGTCGCGGTCGACACATCATCTTCATCGTGGTCATCTCACATACTCCCTTCTGAAGTATGGCGGAGGGCATTACAGTGTTATACACTTTTTGCCGGTGTATTGTTCGCGGCCCATTAACAAATGGGCCGGTAATCATTTGCCTTCTTGGCTTTTATTTGGCGGGGGGGACGTTGGCCATCTTGGCTTGGTGGTCAAGTTGGCCTGTCTGCGGCATTGTTGGGGGTGTCGTTGGCCTGTCTGCGGCTTGGTGGAGTCCTGGGGGCAGGACTGGGGTCTCGGGGGGGCGGCGGTACGAGTTCGCGTGGTAGGGCTCGTCGCCGGCGGGTGTCGGGGGGGCGCGCGTGGAGCGGCGCGATCCCCTGAAGCAGCGGGAAGCGGGAGGCATCGGCGCGAGCGAACATCTTCTGCGCTAAGTGGGCGATAAACTCGTCCAGGTTCTGGTGTTCGAGGTCTCTCAGGATGTGGCGGTTCCGCACGTATCGGGGGGCTCTGACGATGGCCCTCAGGCTGAGCGACTCCTGCGCCCTGAGCTTCTTCCTGTTGGTTTCTGCCGTCAGGGCGTACCACGCAGGAGCCGCGTATGTTAGGCGGGACCTAACGTACGCCTTGTAGACCCCCAATTTTGTGCGGAGTGGAAGGCTGCTGTGGAACACTGGACGAAGTTTTGTGCGCGCGCATTTTGCTCGTCGCACCGCTTCCTCGGAGTGTTGCTTCATGGTGAGGCCCCTGTCTATAGTGACCCCCAAGTACTTGGCCGTGTAGGCCCACTCAACGTCCTTGTTGAGTAGCTTCAGCGGCGGCGGCAGCGGTTTCGACCCTGTGAGGAAGGCTTGTGTCTTGCCCACGTTCACCGTGAGCCTCCAGTCGGCCAGCCAGGCTGGTAGGACGTCAAGCTGGCGCTGGATCTTGGATGCGGCATGGGCGGGAGTTATCGACGACGCGTAGTAGGCCGCGTCGTCCGCAAATAGTCCCAGCTTGACGTCGCCAATCACCGGGATGTCATCGGTGAAGCAGGTGTACAGGGCTGGGGACAGGCAGCTTCCTTGAGGAACGCCCGCGAGGATCGGGCGCTCGGTCGATGTGGCGTCTTCCACGGCCACGTGGAACCGCCGCTCCAACAGGAAGGAGCGCAGGACTCTGATGAGTCGTCGCGGTGCGGAGGAGGTCGACAGTTTGGCCAGCAGGCCCTCGTGCCAGACTCTGTCGAAGGCCTTCTCCATGTCGAGAAAAACCGCGACGACATGCTCCTTCTTGTTCATCTTCTCCGCCATGAAGTGAAGAACGCGAGTGAGCTGCAGCGTTGTGGAGTGCTCGGTGCGGAATCCGAACTGTTCCGGGCGAGGCTCAATGTGAGGGAGGAGTCTTCCCAGTAGTAGCCGTTCGAATACTTTGGAGAGGGTACTGAGCAGCGTGATGGGCCTGTAGCTGTCCGGTCTTCTCCTGTCCTTCCCTATCTTGGGTATCAGTATGACCCGGCCAAGTTTCCAGGTCGTCGGAAAGTGGCCCGAGCGCATGATCCCATTGAACAGGCGTGTCACCGCCGCTATAGTGTGCTGCGGCAGGTGACGTAGTGCCTCGTTTGGGATCATGTCTGGATCTGGGGCCTTCTTGGGGATGACTTTCTTCGTTTCCCTTCGAACTTGGCCGGGCGAGAAGAAGACCGGGTCCTCCTGTGCTATCGGCGTGCGCTCGAAGTACCTCTCCAAAAGCTCCTCCACCTCCCTCGTGTGGTTGGCGTTTGAAGTGGGGTTGAGCAGTTAGTTAGCTAGTTACTCATAACACAAAACCTTAATAAGCTTACTATGGGAATTATTCAATTTGTGTAAGCATGTCTTCTAATACTACCTACCTGCCCGTACACTCTCATCCATGAGAGGAGGCCTGAGCCCAGCAGTGGGACCTATATAGGCTGATTTATTCTTTTTATTACTATTATGTCCCCTGGTACCTACACATCTATATTCTTATTAACTTAATTTAATTTTCTTGTATGGCATAGTTGTATTAAAACATATAATGTAAAACAAGTAGTCAAAAGCAATTTAAATACCTTTGTAATAATTGTAGGTCAACATCAAGTATTCCTCTAGCTACTAAACTAATATTCATAAAATTCCCTATGAAAATGTAGGGATATTTTCATAATTAAAAAATTAAAATATATCAAACTCATAGTCATTATAGTACTAAGTATTATAAAGCTTAGAAAGACAATTCTTGTTGAAACGGTCCCTAATTTTAGTCTGGTTCAAATCTAGAAAGGACTTGTCATATTAATTTTAACCTTTCATAGTTTTTACACTAAGTATAGTATAGGTAGGCATACCTTAGTAGTTAAGTTACTTAAAACCTATTGTATTGTTAATGATGTGTATGATCAGATCAGTAATAAAGCATAAGAAAACACAGGTTATTGTTATTATTTGACTGACACTGACCAATGTGTATAGGGGTAAGGATAGGTAGTTTAGCTAACAGATGTCTATTATTTCCTTGTCATTAAGTTATTGTTATTATGGATTTATTTATATGAACACTTCACTATTATTAAATTGATATAAATTCTGTTTTTAATTTTTATTTAATTTGTAATAACTTATTAGTTAGTATGTTTGGGTCATCAAGCAGTTACTAAATATACTTTTTATAAACCAATTTGGCTGAAATTTGCTATACTCATGTAAGTTCGGTGACGAGGCAAAATTATGGCCACACCAAGCTGAGCTGATGGTGGAGACTGAAGGTTGCCATAGCAACTTCTAAACTACACTAGATAGTCCCCCGTCGTATTTGAGCTCATTGGAACCCTCTCTAGTAGTTGACTGTAAAAAAGTACAGTCAGCAATAAAAGCTACCATTTTTTGAGAGAAAATGATTAAGTAATACCACGACGGTGGAAAACAAGCGATCGACTTCACTGTGTTGTCCGCCAGAGACGATTGTCGGACCCTCACTCTCAAAATAGCGGGTTCTCGGGTGCCCTGCCCCCTTATTCTGTAACTTGTTTTAAGCTGACCCACAAATATATCTTGACAACGCGATGCATAGTAAATAAGCGTAGGTAGAGGTCTAGTTTCGTAACGGGTGCACGGCGGGGTGAGCCTCATTAGCGTGTAGCGAATAACAGCCCAGGTTCCTAACACAACACAACACCCACAGGGCAAGTAAGTAGTCTGCGGTTTTCTGCAAGCTAAAAGTCGTAAGTTGATACCTACCTCCTTCCCCACATGAACTGCTCCTTCATTAGATTGGATTACATTCAAACCAAAAACTGAAAAAGAACTTCCAAGATTATATTTTATATAGGTATGCACCTAGGTACCCATATGATGCTTTTGTAAGTAGGTAATACCTCACCTCAATTCGCACGTAAGTCCTACTTATCATTTAGAAAGAGGGCTGTCGCGTCGGAAAATTTAATGAGTAACTGCAGATAATTCCATTACTTTAGCGAGAAATTGTGCATCATCCATAATAATCCTTATTAATTTAGTTATATGACTGCATGACTTGTGACGGGAAATAACTAATCTAAGCAAGCAATTTATTATACTTCCTAAAAGTACCTAGGTAAGTATAACTAGCCTAATCTATACCTAGTCAACAGCGAAAGTAAGAACACTTTTACACTCGATTTTGAAAAACTGTTAACATACCTACTTTTGCTATTGACTATAGGTACCGGACTGTAGGTAGCGGATCCAGGTAAAGCATCTGAGGGGCTACCGCGAAACCAAAACTAATTTCGTTCGTGTATCTCCGTCTCTGTTGCACTTGGTAGTTCGAGCGACAGAGAGGAAGATACACGAACGAAGTTCGTTTTCGTTTCGCGGTAGCCCCTCTGAGTCGTTACCAAAATCGTGCTGAAATCTGACCACAGGTCCCCAGACGGTGTCATGCCCCCCAAAGCATTATTAGAATTATAATTTAGACAGTTGTTGCTCTCTCACAATATTTTCTTTAAATATTTTACAAGTACAAAGCAAAGTTATTAATGGTTTTCAAATTTAATCAAATTAGGTATAGGTAGTAAAAAGGACACTAAATATCATTACATTTACGTATGTGTCCCTAATTTACTTAAAATTAATAAAAAAAATGTGTGCTCTTGTTCCTTGTGAGTTCAATTATCAAGTTATTATCGCTGTCGCGGTCTCCACATCTCGAAGACAATGTCTCGCATTTTGAAGTTGAGACGCGAATAAAGCGATATATTTTGTCGCTCTAAAGTGCACTTGTGATACGAGTTTCGAGAGTCTATCGCGTCCAACTGTCAGCGACAAAAAAAAAATCGCTTTGACATATGACCGCGAGACAAGAAGCGTCTCGTGATACGGATTCGCTATGTCACTCCTTTTATCGCATTTTGACGCGCGAGAGAGCTCGCGCGCCGTCGTGTGCTAGGCGTGCTGATCGTGTTTTAGGTACGTTCAGAAAATAGAGTACAAAGTGAGCATGTAGAAATTATTGAAAGTGAAACCTGAGATACGCAATCAAAAATATGAGTCTTTCAAGTATTTTGAGTTATACTTGAATATTTTTTATTAATCACACTACGCTGCCTAACCTGCTTGAGGTTTTTGAACACTCCTTAGATTTGACATATATTTGGGTGATTTCCCCTCGTACCTTAGACCTTAAATATAATAAATGTTCATTTATTTATCTGTGTAAGCCGCTGTACCGCTTATTTTCACTGATAGTAATAATAGTGTGCATTACATTTACATACCACACAGTGCAAGTTTCTTATCGGAATTTTATCATTTTGTTACTTGGATGTCCAGAAGTGCATAGTTATAACACAAATTACGTTGTAGCCTAACACTTGTCTTACAACATGAGCCTCTCAGGTAAATGTATTTATAGTTATTAATGACGTTTTGATACAGTTACTATCGTGTTTGGAAGATTGTATCCCTAAATTACTTTTGTTCTCTAGATCCGTCGGATGACGACTCTAGCAGTGATGAAAGTGCGGTTCCCGCTAAGCGCCCTAGAACTGATACTTATGGTGCATCTTCTACAACTTCCCATGGGTCAAGTTAGTATATCGCTGACATGTGTCCTATACATATTAGAAATCCTTTTCATTAACCAAAACCATTGTCTTTCGTACCCTCTCAGTTCCTCAAGAAGAGTCTGATGATGAGCCAGCTGATGACCAACATGCAGACTTCAGGACAGCCAAAAAATCTAAAAGTAATAATAAAAGCTTGAATTATATAGAACAGAGTCCTCACAATGACATAAGGCTGAGTCGCAGCAGTCTGAGTGAAAATTGTTCTTCTCCAAGTGATCATTATGATGATTTCCGAACTAGTTTTGATGAAGATGCTGAGGATGGTTCAGGACGACCAAGTTTCCGTGACAATGATAATATCCCTAAAAATTCGAATTCACCAAATGAGCATGACAAATCAAAGGGAGGATTTTCTGATAAAATCAGACACATGATGAACAGCATGGGATACAAGTCAGGAAAAGGTTTGGGTAAGTTTGAGCATGGGCGCACAGAACCTGTTGAGGCCTCTACTCAGAAAGGGAGGAGAGGCTTAGGTCTCAAGTCATCTACTGTGGGGAGCGTCCCTCGGGACTTTAAATGGTCACCGGATGATGCCAAACCAGAGGCAAAAGAAAAAGTGGTGAGTTATATTCATGATTATTCCTTTTGATTATATTTAACCTGTAGAATTCTTACATTTGATACTTTTTTAAGCTCTGGATGCCGCCTGGAGCAGAACCATTGTCTGGTGATTTATTGGAGGAATGGCTGCAGAAGGGTCCTAAAAAACTGTCTATTGAGGATGAGACTGAATTTGTTGAGCCTCAAATACTAAGAGGTGTCCTAAATGCAAAGGTATGGTCAGTCAATAAGTAATTCCAGCTATAGAATATTTCAGATATTATTTTAAGTTTCTGATTCTATATGGATATTAAAATTTCCACAGACAATTTTTGATAGCTTGGATGATGAGGACCTAAGAAACGCAAGGTTTCGCAGCAACCCTTATGAAACTATTGGCGCAGTAATATTTTTAAACAGGGCTGCTGTAAAAATGGCTAATATAGATGCTCTTTTTGACTTCATGTTCACTGAACCTAAAACCCAGACTGGAAAACTAGCTATTGACAAAGAGTTATTATATTTTGCTGATGTATGTGCTGGCCCTGGCGGCTTCTCAGAATACATCCTGTACAGGAAAGGATGGAAGGCTAAAGGTCAGTTGTTATCATAACTATTTATTTACTTCAAACCAAATTCCTCTATTTCCAATTCCATTAAAATAAAATTCATAGTAAAGGACAGGATGAAAGGCTAAAGGTCAGTTGTTATCATAACTATTTATTTACTTCAAACCAAATTCCTCTATTTCCAATTCCATTAAAATAAAATTCATAGTAAAGGACAGGATGAAAGGCTAAAGGTCAGTTGTTATCATAACTATTTATTTACTTCAAACCAAATTCCTCTATTTCCAATTCCATTAAAATAAAATTCATAGTACAGGAAAGGATGGAAGGCTAAAGGTCAGTTGGACGTATTTATGCAGAAGGGAACCAACCCACACATCACCCAAAATTGAGTTAAGTATGCAGAAGGCTTTAAAAATGTGCCTTATACCCCCTACAGAAAGATCAAAGTCGTAAGATCATTCGACATATGAAAAGATTCCGTTGACAAAGTTATCAAACCACATTATCATTGTTTCATAAAACTTTATAAAGATCCATGCTGTATGGTAACTTGCTAAATTTACATTATATGTATTTGAAAAGATCCATGTCACGTGGTTGACCGTTACAGTATCGTTTCATTTACTTCATAAGAGTCCATGCGGGTTGGTTCTTGTTTGCATAATAAAAACTGCAAAAGTTAACACTTTCACAAAGATCCAACATCACATGGTTCCTGGTTAAAATAATCTAGTTTATATAACGTAAGGAACCAAGTTCATTAAATCTGGTTTGCATAATCGAAATTTGACGTATTTGTACCAAATGGAACCAACCTACACATTACCCAAATTTGAGTTACATGCAAAAGGCTTTAAAGATCAAAGTCGTACGATCTGACATAATTGGACGTACAAGGAAATCAATCCACACAATGATAATTTTGAGAAAAAGAGGATTATGTTAAAAAGTGTGTACATTTTTTCCCCCATATTTTTTTACAAAGTTGGATTGCCAAGCGTTACAACATGGTATTATTGATTTTTTTTTAAGTAAACATGTCAAGAATATGTAGTTTTAAGTGTAGTTTTCTCTGAAAAAGGCAATGGTTCCTTTTAGTAAAAATACTTAAGTGAGGGTTGGTACCTTGTTGATTTAATAAAACATATACACACTACTTTGAATGTACTACTTTATTAACAAAAATGTTTACAATACAAACGTTTAGCATTATTTTGAAATATTACTCTCTAATCTAATCCTCCCCAAACATCAAACGCTTTAATTAAAAAATTAAGAGAAAGATTTTATCACAAAGCTTTCTTAGTACTCGCTAGTTTCATCTTCCACTTCAAAGTCAGGTTCACCCGAAAAGCCTTCAAGATTATCCTCGATGCTTTCATTGGCAATTAACCGAACGTAAAAATCGTGATGAACCTGTGGATGAACAAGGCTCTTCAGGTCTTTAACTTTGCGTCGGCAACAGGCTTGCCTGATGACCAAAGTGGTTCCATTAACTGCTTAGTAATACTAGATGAGGCCCTTCCCCGAGTAGACACAGTGTCATGGCTGCCCACAAAAGAAATAGAGCTTAGAAAACATGAAATGTTTAAAATTTACATGAGGTCTAACTTCATTGAAGAATTTAAGGAAGTAGATATTATGAAAAAAGTACTCGGGGAAGGGCATCATCAATTATAACCAAGCAGTTAATGGAACCACTTTGGCCATCAGGAAAGCCTGTTGCCGACGCAAAGTTAAAGACCTGAAGAGCCTTCTTAATCTGATTCCACAGGTCCATCACGATTTTTACGTTCGGTTAAATCCTGACGAAAGCATCGAGGATGATCTGGAGGGCTTTTTGGGTGAAACTGACTTTGAAGTGGAAGATGAAACTAGCGAGAACTAAGAAAGCTCTGTGATAAAATCTTTCTCTTATTTTTTTAATTAAAGCGTTTGATGTTTGGGAAGGATTAGATTAGAAAATAATATTTCTGAATTTTTAGAATTTTTGTATTGTAAACATTTTGCCGATAAAGTACATTCAAACTAGTGTGTATAATTTTTTAGTATACCTGTTTATAGTCCCTATTAAATCAAAAAGGTACCAACCCGCACTTAAATATTTTTGCTAAAAGGAACCGTCGTCTTTTCATGAGAAAACTACACTTCAAACTACATTTTCTTAGCATGTTTAAGTAAAAAAATATCAACAATACCATGTTGTAACGCGTGGCAATCCAACTTTGCCAATAAACATGAGAAAAAAGATTGTATACACTTTTTTAACAAAAACCTCTTTTTCTCAAAACTATCATTGTGTGGGTTGGTTCCCTTGTGCATAAATACGTCCAGTTGTTATCATAACTATTTATTTACTTGTAATGATTATATTATAAGTAAAAATAAGTTGTCCATTTATACATTGGCAAACCAAATTCCTGTATTTCCAATTCCATTTAAAAAAATCATAGTACAGGAAAGGATGGAAGGCTAAAGGTCAGTTGTTATCATAACTATTTATTTACTTGCAATGTTTACAAGTATATAAGTGGTCCATTTATATACATTTGCAAACCAAAAACCTGTATTATAATTCCATTAAAATTAATCAAATTTATGCAAATTAGAGTACCATCAAGCCAGTCTGATGCCCCCAAATTTTCATCTTTTTCGAAAAATGTCTTTTACCGCTTGACTAAGTGACATGATTTTTTTTCCTATTTTTTTCATAACTGGTATACCTTGGCCTCTCACCCGGTACCAGGTTATCGTTGAGTTCCGGGACACCCTGTATATCTGCGTAATAATATAAGAACATAATTATCATTTCCTCTGTCTTCAAAATCGATTTTAATAATTGAGTAAGAAAATCGCAGTGTACATCACTATTCTTACTTTTGGCAGAAAAAATGAGAAATCGACCTTAAACGCGATTCGACAGTTTGAATACCTTATTTTTTCATCGCTGGTTTTGAACGTACGCCAAGTCTGGCTCGTCTAATTAAAGCCGCAATGGAAAACTAGCGTTGGCACACAATCGCCCGCTACTGTTTTAATGAAAATAATAAAATAAATAGTTTTTTAATTAATAACAGATATTTAAGGACAAATTGTACTTAGCGATGAAAGGAAATACCTCGATTAACAGCTCCAAATTTATTGGAAGTGTTTGAAAATTTAATTATTGCGCAACAAACCATTTTGTTTTTAAAACCTGACGTCGCACGCAGACCGCGGTCGGGAGCAGACTCATAGCAGACTGAAGTTGTGAAGTTCGCGGCGAGTGAGCAATTGTGACACCGTGTCATCATTTCGCCACGCGAAGTACACACACTCTTTCCCTCTATCTTGATATATTTCTGTGGCTGTCGGCTTTAAAATTTCATCCCAAAATTATTTATTTTTGTCTTTAACTTATTTTGTAGTTTTTAGTTAACAATTAGTTTTCCTAATTGTTTGCTTTCTTCAGGGTTTGGCTTCACTTTGAAGGGCGGCAATGACTTCAAACTGTCAGATTTTCATGCTGGTACGGCCGAGACCTTCAATCCCTATTATGGTGTGGAAAATGATGGCAATATTTTCAATCCTGCCAATTTACATGCGTTAAAGGAATATGTTTTGAAACAAACAGAAGACAAAGGTGTCCATTTCCTTATGGCTGATGGTGTGAGTATACTATGTATAGGTAAATAAGGTGATAAAGATCAACAACCGTTTGCCGATGTATAGTTTAATTTAATATGTAAAACTACTTATAGATTTATCAGTAATAAATAACAAAGGCTTATATTATTATTAATTGTTATAAATGGGAATTTTTTACAGGGATTTTCAGTGGAAGGCCAGGAGAACATTCAAGAAATATTATCAAAGCAGCTATACCTATGTCAGTGCCTTGCAGCGCTGATGCTTGTTAGAACTGGAGGCAATTTTGTTGTCAAATTATTTGACGTCTTTACACCCTTCAGTGTTGGTCTAATCTACATAATGTACAGATGTTTTGACAAAGGTTTGTATTACACCTCTTACTGGGTGTGGCCGATACCAGCGATTTTCCGATATTTTTGAAAACAAAAATCAGTAGTGGGACTAGTGGGTGCGTTTTAATGTAAAATATTCAGTAAAATGAATATCCTCACTAAATAATTGGTGACTAGCTAGTTATCGTTTAATTATCTTCCACAGTCGCAGGCATCCCTGCATATATGTTTTATTAATTTTATTATGTTAGCAATATTTGACTCAAAACGCGTTTATTTTAATAGTATGCATCCACAAGCCTGTAACGTCCCGGCCGGCGAATTCCGAGAGATATCTTATTTGTCTATGGAAAAGACTGGGCACGGAATCGGCGGAACATCACCTGTACTCTGTCAACTCCATTCTATGGGAAGGACGCGACCACGGCGATGACGTCACAGGACTAGTTCCCATGAATACCCTTCAAGAGGACGAGGGTTTCTATAAGTACATGTATGAAAGTAATTGCCTGTAAGTATGAGATACACTTAATTTTTCAGCGATTTCGTACGAGTATAATATATGTTATTCTGATGTAACGCTATGTTACTGGAATGTTTCATCAGATTCGATTCATTCATTGATTCAGATGAACATACATCCTTTCGAATATTTGCTTTTATGATATTAGTAAGATAAGTTCATTCACGGTATTATGGTATTTGGGGACTCGGCTGTGTTGGCGCAATAGGGGTGTAGACTCGAAAATGATTATTACTCCAAATGAGAGAAGGCAAAAAAATATGCCTAGTGACGAAAATCCCATTTAGATATCTCAAAGAATAACGAAGCTACAGACGTTTTAATATTTCTTGTTGGAGAGAGAAAACGCAAACAGTGTGTGACGTCACATTACAGGATGCTGCCGGGGGGCCGGCCGCGTCGAACACGACGGGGCGCGGCACATTGCCGTCTATTAGTGTGACGTCACAATCTTCCAGCGTCATAGTTTCATATGAAGTTGCGTTTGGCGAAAAAGAGACAGAACATACCCCTTCTTAAAACTTTGGACACTTGTAACTTCGTGATTATTTAACCTTTTGCATTTATTTTTCTCCATTTGACAACATTTTTAATCCTTTTTCGAGAAAATACGACATTATTGATTATTTTATTTAGTGTCTACACCCCTATTGCGGAAAAAGCATTAACAACCCACCCGCCTGATGGTAACTCGCCACCATAGTCGGTTCCAACTCCAAATGCCGTATGCACGTTGGCGACTGTTCATGAACCTGTGTTTCTGTTTTCTTTAGTATACCGTACCCATTGTAACTATATCACATTTATTATAGAATTGGAGAAAAACAAATTAAAAATCTGCTAAAAATAGCCGAGTTTAGTAAGAATAAGGAACTCAAGGAAACGACGCAAGCTCAAATTAGAGAAGAATGTCTACATTTATGGAAAGTACGTAAGTTCATAACTGTTGCGTTACATTGCTGGCACACTATTACAGGTTCTAAGTATGTAAAATTTAATATGTTGGAAGGGATTAGGGCATCCATAATTTAATTAAGATTTTGCGATATATTTCCAATTTAGAGCTGTGACAATGGGCCAACAACGTGATATAACGTACGGCAGATATTAATCATAGTCCAGTCAATGAACTGACAACTGGTATGGAAAAAATGACAATTTTGGTAATAATTTATAATAGTTTATTTTTTCTGTGTAACGGATATATTATCAATTAAAAAGTTACCCAGCGAAAGTATCCGACAATATATTAGACATCAAAAAAATTATAAATTAACTAGCTTCTGAAAAGTCAGAAAAAATATAAGTAAATAAATATTTTTGTCTTTTTTTTAGTTCATTTACTCTATAATATACTATTTTTTTTTCTAAATTATATAATATACTATATAATTCAAGATAAATCATACAAAAAAGACAATGCATGCTTCATTTAAATCTACATAATTACTTCCGGGTGGAAAGTTAGTCGGATTCTTGAATAAAGCTAAGAAGCAATAAAGAATAACATTTTAAAATGAAAAAAAAACGCTATTATAAATTAATGTTTTTCAAAACCGTATTTCTCCTGGAGTATCAGGTAAGTACACAGTTTTAGCTACAAAGCAAAAACACGTGTGCTCGTCATTTTATTTTGTTTTCCGGGTGCGCCGTTTAATCAAAAGCTAACACCCTATTTGTTTGTTCCAGCTGCCTGATAAATTGAGGACACAAACTGAGAGACTTGGCCCTGAAGAGACACTCACCAGTATTCTAGGTTTGATGAAGAAGCGACCGAAGGAGGCACACAGCTCGCACACGTTCAAGAGTGCAATACTTAACAAACCACCCAATTTCTTAGAAGAGATCTCTGATTTGGACACTTTTAAAAATGTCTATGACTGGCATTTTTACTTCCTTAGTAATGGAAAAAATAGCCCGGACCTGAAGTTTTTTATAGGTAATATATTTATATTACTTGATCCATAAGAATGGTAGGCTTCCATTCTAATAAAAACATCTAGTTGATTCGACTTGCCACGTTTGTGAAGGGTTTTCGCAAGTTATTTTTAATAGTGTTTATCGGAGTTTCTGATTAGGTTATTTCGCTCAATATTATCAGAGGCTCTAGTATAAGTTTTACCGAAACAAAACGTTACGAACGCGTTTGCGTTTAGCTGTCAAATCCCATACAAATAGAGGGTAAAACGCAAACGCGATCGTAACGTTTTGTTTCTTTAAAACTTATACTAGAGCCTCAGTTCATTTGTAATATCGCGTAAGTAGTCCCATCCCGTAGTTGGTCCCGAAATCATTACGTTATTAACAATGTTGACAATGCTCAATAGAATACCTAGTCTAGCCATAAGTTCTGTTACAAATGAAATGAAACATATTTTTAAAAGGATGTAATTAATTTACCATAAGTAAATGTTTATTTATAGGTAAGTTAATAAGGTTTCTAAACAATATATGTTTTATTCAAAATGCCCGCCTTTATTTTTAATACACGCCCTCAAACGATCCGGCCACACGTCTATAGATTCACGCACTGTATCCATTGGGAAATTTGCCACTGCTACCTTCAAAGATTTTTTTAGAGAATCGATATTGGCATGGCGTTTAGAGCAGACCATGTCCTCTAACACTGACCACAATTTATAGTCCAGGGGATTTAAGTCGGGACTGGAAGATGGCCAATCATCTGCCTTGATGAAGTCCGGAACATTCCTTTGCAGCCAAATCTGGGTGGTGCGAGCTTTATGACCCGGGGCTGAGTCCTGCTGAAAGGTCTAGTGTACATTTTTGAACATTGTGTCGTTTAGTGGTTTAACTACTGTTTCTAAAATCGTGTCCTGATACACTTTAGCTGAAATTTTCACTCCTTTTTCGCAAAAATGGATCTCAGAGACGCCTTGATACGACACACCCCACCAAACCATGACGTAAGCGGGATGATGACCTCGCTGAATCCTTCCAACTATCTCTTTAGCTTCTCGAGAGTTGTGTGCGTACACTTTATCATTTTGTTTGTTGTAGTGCTGCTCGATAGTAAAAATTTTTTCATCCGTGAAAATAATATTTTTATATTTCCCATGTGCGTATCGAGATAAAAGGCTTTTTGATCTTTCAACTCTCTTGTCCTTTAGTGACTGATTTAACATATGTCCTGTATATCGTCGGTAAGCTGCAAGACTCAAGTCATCTTTGATTATACGCGAAAGTGTCCTAGGTGGTATTTTCATTTCCTTAGAAAGGATCTTCTGTTTTCTTATGGGATTTCGGCGAATTCTGGCCCTTACAGCATTAACGGCTTGTTTTGTTCTAACAGTACGTGGTCGGCCAGATCTTTTACTGTCATCGACAGAGGACGTTTTGGTGTATCTTTGAATGGTACGATACACAAACATTCGACTGATCTCTAACTTTTTTAGTGTCTCAAAAATGTGGGACGGCTCCATTCCTACCTTATGCAGAGCAATCACAGCAATTCTATTTTCTTTGACACCCCACTCCATTATTAATTTACTTATTTTAATATTATATTGTATATAAATGGTGGCAAAAACATCCAAGTACTTACGTCAAAACACAACATTCGAAATTCGAATTATTATTTTTCTTAAAATCATTGTTAACTGCCAGTAACAGAACTTATGGCTAGACTAGGTATGCCTTTGAATAATCTCTGACCGGAAAAGTTAGAATCTTTGAACCTTATAAATATTAATGACTATTGCAGTTATAGGAACTATTCAGATTCAGATTTTATTCATAAAACATAGTATTTTACATGTCAGACAGGATACAGAATAGAGTAGGTAGGTACATACGTTTTATACATGTCAAGGTAGTTAATTATAAATAGATATAAAATATTTCTAAAAATTAATTCATTGACATTGTAGATGTCAGTCTAATTAAAGGTTATTAACTACTTATGCGTGGGTCAATAATGCCTTATCATTAAATTCGTCAATGGCGTAACACGACATGTCCAATAAAATTCAATTAAATTCTCTATAACATCTCTTTATCAACCTACTATTTTATAATCATCAGAAGCTTATGAGAATTATATTGGCAGTGTTCAGAGTAGCATCACAGGTAATCCTCGTGTTTTTTGGCAACATATTAACAACCTAAAATCCAAAGGTGGGTTTGAAAACCGAGTGTTATACGATGGGAAGCCTTATGAGGCGGCTCAGGCTTTCGCGAACTTCTTCTCGAGTGTCTTCCTTCCTGTTGTACCGTTACTTGACCCCTCTAAAACTATTCAACAGGATGGGACGAGCACTGCTAATTTGGTTCATATCGGCACAATATCCCTAGGATGTGGAAGCAGGCATAGCCCGTATGAAGCCCCAAAGCTCATTGGGTCCTGATGCCATCCCTGCGTATATTCTAAAGGGCTGCAAAGACTGGCTAGTGCAACCTATATGTCATATTTTCAACCTAGCTCTACGCACTGGGGAATACCCGAGTCACTGGAAGGTAACACGGGTACGGCCGATTCCTTAATCGGGCGATGCAACTAAGGTTGAAAATTATCGTGCCATAGCGATTCTCACCTCCATTGCGAAGTTGTTTGAGTGTATCATAAACAAGCATTTGGCCCCTCAAGTGCGGCCCTATCTTTGTGACGCTCAACATGGGTTTAGGCCCAGGCGATCTGTCGAGACGAACCTCTTAACCCTGGTAGACACTATCTCTGAGCATTTGGATAGGGGGATACAGGTAGACGTGCTATACTTTGATTTAAAAAAAGCCTTTGATCGCGTAGATAACGACATACTCCTAAGGAAGCTATGTAACATCGGTTTCTCGCCAAATCTGCTCCGGTTCTTTGGGAGTTATCTACGCGATAGGAAGCAGTGCGTGCAGCACGGATGCTTCGTCTCCGATTCCTACCATACTCGCTCCGGAGTAAGCCAGGGTTCAATTCTGGGCCCTTTTCTGTTCGGCGTCATGATTAATGACTTAGAGTCTGTCCCTAGATGTGCGCAATGTCTTCTTTACGCCGATGACCTAAAGCTTGTTTATGGTCTAGAACAGCTTTCTGACTTTGAATCGCTCCAAGAAGATATTAACAGGATATATGAATGGAGTATCTCAAATAAACTGCTTTTCCACCCTGAGAAGTGCTCCGTGGTGTCTTTTAGTCGATCTCGTAGTCCCTTATTTGGTAAATACATGTTAGGGACGGAATTAATAACCCGCGTTGACAGTATAAAAGACCTAGGTATCATATTTGATTCGCACCTAAATTTTCATGCTCATATGAGTAACCTAGCTGCCGACTGCTATCGGAGATTGGGATTTATTATCCGCAACGCACGCGATTTTGACAATGCGTTTGTCATCAAGATTATCTTTACCGCTTTAGTTAGGAGTAAACTGGAGGCAGCGTCTATAGTGTGAAATCCATGGGGATTCCACACTATAGAAAACTCATGGGAGTTCACTTACGCCTTGCTTCTGGAGAAAACCCAAAAGACGTTCCTGAGATTTTTATTGAAAAAAATCTATGGGTACTATCCCTTCCTTTACCCGACAAAATATTTGCTCGGAACTCTGGGTTTTAACTCCCTGGAAGTGAGGCGTAATTATGCACTCATGACCGGGGCGTGCAGAATATTACGTGGGGATTCAGACTGCCCTCAGCTGGTCTCGCAGCTGTTGCACCTCCGCGTCCCTTCTCTGTCTCAGTCAAAGTTTAATTTTAGACCTCGTCATTGCGACTTACTTGCAGCACCTAAAGCGCGCACTGTTGCATACAGGCAATCACCACGGGTTCGCGCTTTGCACTACATCAACGCACTTCTCAAGTCGGCTCCTGATGCTTTTGCAATTAGTTGGAGGCTAATTTGTGAGAAATGCAAAAATCTTTGTGAGGCAATGGATGACCGTCCGTCCTCAGTTAGTTAATAAGATTGTTTCTATGTGTACTATTCTCAATAACAACACAAAAGTTTCTTTAGATGGCAATATGACCTAACGGGCGCTTTCTGACTTCCAATATACAGAGTGTATTACTCAAACGGGGCAGTGAGGGAAAATCCGAAACGACAAAGAGATACGGAAATCAGCTCTTAGAAGTTACGAGACCGATTTTAGAAAAGAGCACATTTCCATATTTCTTCTATCTTTAGACTTTCGCTCACTGCCCCGTTTGAATTATACAGCCTGAATATAATAATCATTTTAAAGCCGAATAGCGCTCCAGGAAGTTGAGGACATACTCGTAGGATGAGGGCTAGTTAGGACGCTGACTTAGCAATAAAATTTCATGAGCACATTGTATTAACAGGTTGTGGAGGCAAACAAGTGCATCAACTGGATGGGTCGGGATGGAAGAGTGTTGTTGATTTGCATCTCACTTTACCTGCGAAAACATTACTTTATGGAGAGGTGAGTTCTTAGAACATGCAATGGATGTGTAACCTGTGATATTTATGCTTCATGGTTGGGTTTATTTGTTTAGATCGTGAAGGAGTATCGTGGACTAGGCAACAACCAGATGTTTAGTAAATCTCTTCACGTGATAGACGCATTGATGCTTGGTGGGACTGATATTTCTCATCTGCCTCTATCTGAAAGGTACGTCAAACCAACTACACAATATAAGACACGCCAATAAAGAATACAATCTAAAACAGCACCCGCTCTCTCGCCATCTCGCTCACACCATAGTTCTATTATAATAATAATAATACGCCCGCGGGGGCAGCTTGTGGCGAGCTGACGGTGAGTTTTGACACCGCGGACCCCTAACCTCCAGAGGGCCCGAGTGATCTGGCGCTCGCCTCTGTGCTTGCCTTAACCGGCCGGCCAGAGTGGAGTCGCAAGAGCGGAACATATGCTCCAGGTTGGAAGCGTAAAATGTCATAACGGAACAGAACGGATTACCGGGATCTGGCGCACCGCAGACTCACCTCTCGACAACCTCACAGTCGCTCAGACGTGTTGCTCCATTGTCGACTGACTAATTGCCGCGACAGTTGTCCGCTAGTCCCATAACCCATTTTCCAGACCACCCACCATTCAGCCCAATAACCCATGACCTTAGTTTCCATCGCAGCACATTGTTGCACTGCAGTAGTCTTTGCACCTGGCGGGGACCATCACCGGGTGTGTCATGTTGTGCGCTCGGAGATGGTATTCGCCATGTGTATCCCTCGCTTTAGGTTAATTTTGATTTAAAGGGCCTCTGCGCTGTTGGCTTCGGCTCCACGCATGCCTTCCAAAAGTCCGTGACCCCATGGTCCTGACTGAGATATGGAAAAAACATACAAATAATAATAATAATAATAATAAATATGTCAGGGTGCCTGTGACAGACACCCGGCTAATAGCACATCGTGGTCGAAAGAGTCACCCATAGATGTCACGTCCATCAGACAAGGAGTATACGACTAAGAAGAAGAAGAAGAAGAATAGGACACCATTTTGATTTTTATATTATTTTTTGCATTTAATTCTTAGTCTTTATGATATTTATTTTTCCTGTTGTATCTTTTAGGATCCATCAATGCGGTCTATTTTGCTCGGCGCTCGATAAACCCTATGACAAAAGCAACGCACTGCCGGTCAGGTGCAAAAGACTTTTCAATATGGAGGACTTTCCATCTGTGATCAACAACTTGGAGTGCAGAGCTATGAAGAGGGTGAGGCGGGCTCTTACAATGAACATACCGGACAGGATCAACAATACGGAAATGTTTCATGTCGTTGGATCAATACTCTTTGTTAAAGAGATGAGAGGTTTGTGTTATAACATTTGTCTTTACATAAAACAATGGTTTTGACTCACAAATGGTTGATGCAATACGTTGGTATTGTTGTTGAAATGGTTTTTATTGTTGAAATCCATTTAAAAAAATTATAGAATCTAATAGCTTGGAGGGTAGAGTCACTTTTTCAATGGTAATTGATGATGGAACTAAGTGAATTCAAATAAATATTAAGTCTTTGTTAAAGAGATGAGGTTTGTGTTATAACATTTTTCTTTACATAAAACAGGTTTTGACTCACAAATGGTTGATGCAATACGTTGGTATTGTTGTTGAAATGGTTTTTATTGTTGAAATCCATTTAAAAAAAATATAGAATCTAATAGCTTGGATGGTAGAGTCACTTTTTCAATGGTAATCTATGATGGAACTAGGTGAATTCAAATAAATATTAAAATAATGCAAAAAAAACTATGTATTCATGTTTTTTTTTACTTAATATTGACTTTTTGCTATGTAAGAGGGCTGTTTGATAAGTCATTTTAAAAAGTGAAAAATATATACATATATTTTTTAAACAATTTACATTTATTTCTCAACATAGTCTCCTTTGAGGGCCAAATACTTGTTCCAGCGAGTTTCCAATTTTTTGATCCCCTCCAAAAAATACGTTTTGTGGAGGTCTTCAAAATAGCCGTTTACACCTGCGATGCAGTCCTCATTTGTCAAAAATTTTTGCCCTCCAAGCCATCTTTTCAGATTTGGGAATAGGTAATAATCGCACGGAGCTAGGTCCGGCGAATACGCAGCATGCGGAACCAGCTCGAAGCCAGACTCGTCGATTTTGGCCATTGCAATAGCTGACGTGTGCACTGGGGCATTGTCTTGATGAAAGAGGACTTTCATGGGGGACAATTTTGGTAGTTTTTCCAACAATTTGGCATAAAAACGGTCCAATAACTGCGTAATTGTCATATTATGTAATTAGCATGTTGAGGGTGGTTTGAAAAATGATTAAAAACAGTCTTAATGCAGCGCTCGTCTTTGACTCACGTTCGCTGTGCTGTGCCCCTACATACAAAACATGGCGCAGCCGGTATTTAAAACGGATTCAGATTAAACCAGTAAAAACGGAGTGTAATAGTATAAGTGTAAATAGTGTAAAATACGAACAGTTTGAAAGTACAATGGAGGCAATTTTACAACCACCGCAACCGTTTATGTTTGAGAACAATCTAATAAACGTGACATCTGGGAACTTGAGTAAAGAGTGGGACAGACGAAGAAGAGTTTTAAGATTTATTACGAAGCGTGTGAACTGGGTAAAAAGGACCC
Source organism: Epinotia bilunana (assembly GCA_947049275.1). NCBI lineage: Eukaryota > Metazoa > Arthropoda > Insecta > Lepidoptera > Tortricidae > Epinotia > Epinotia bilunana. Next base: position 15,407,969 of record OX346264.1, read on the forward strand.
GAAAGTGCAAATAAATATTTTGCTGCATATCATTGGGGAAAAATGTAGGGATGTGTATGATCAGTTCACGGATAAATGTGACACGGTAATCAAAGTGTTAGACGAATTCGATGCCTTTTTTTTATCCGAAAAAGAATTTAACTGTTGAGCGGCACAGGTTTTTCACACGAGATCAGAGTGAATTTGAATCGGTTGAGCAGTATGTGTTCGAGCTAAACAAAATGGCGGTAAAATGCGAGTTCAAAGACTTGTGCCAAGACCTAGTACGAGACAGGTTAATATGTGGAGTAAAGGACGGGTCGTTGCGAGAACGCTTGTTAAGAGAACCCGTTTAACCTTAACAAAAGCTGTGGATATATGCAATTTAGCAGAATTATCTCGTGCTCAAGCTGTAACCTTGAAAACGGAAAGCGCAGACCATCGTCACATTCATGAAATATCTGACGGAAACCAAGGAACAACATCACAACATGGGGAACTCGATGTGATACAAAGGAGGGGTCAATCGTCACGAGCGCAGCGCTCAAGGTCATCGCGCGCGAAAACAGGCGGACAGTGGTCGCGCCCCGGCCTGCCGAGACAGCAGGAGAGATATCAGCACTCACGCATGCCAGGGAATCAAGCTGGTTCACGTCACCGAGAGGAGAAGAAGTGATCTTTTGCACCGACGGCAACATATCGCGGTTGCTTGCAATGTGGTGGAAACCATGCCAAGTTTAAATGCCCGGCATATGGATAACAATGTTTAAGTTGTAAGAAGTATAACCACTACTCGAGGATGTGTGGAGTCTATGAGGTGCGCGAGGACTCTTCCGATCAGGTAAATAAACATTTGGATAATACGAGTAACGACTGGCTAGCATGTCTGCAAGTTTGCGGTAGAAACATAACTTTCAAATTAGATACTGGTGCTGACGTGAATGTGCTCCCTATGAATACATTGAAAGGATTAAATATTCAACAATCAGAGTTAACGGGTACATCTATAAAGCTACAAGGTTATTCAGGAGGTGAGATAAAAGTAACAGGAAAGTGTTTTTTAAAAGTGAAGCATAAAATGAACACTCATGTTCTACAGTTTATTGTGGTCGAGTCTGATTCGGTTCCGATACTAGGCAAAAGTTCATGTGAGGAGCTAAACTTAGTTAAACGGGTATTTTCGGTAGAAAAGAAAAATGAAATTCTCGACGAATTTCCAGACGTTTTTGTAGGTATAGGTTGCTTGCCAGGAAGTTACAAAATCAGGTTAAAGGAGGATATAAGGCCAGTAGTTCATGCACCACGAAAATTACCGGTAGCATTAAAAGACAATATTAAGAGCAAATTAGAGGAAATGCAGACGCAAGGAATTATTGCCAAAGTTGAACGTCCAACGGATTGGGTCAATAGCATGACGGTGGTGAAAAAGCCTAACGGTGACTTGCGGATATGTCTCGATCCCCAAGACCTTAATAAGGCCATACGTCGTGAGCACTTTAAGTTACCGACCATAGAAGAGATAACTTCCAGTTTATCGGGGGCTAAGTATTTTAGTACTTTAGACGCTAAACATGGTTTTTGGCAGGTAGCATTACACGAATCGAGTACTGACTTATGTACATTTAACACTGCCTTCGGTAGATTTAAATTTCTGAGGATGCCATACGGAATCTGTTCCGCATCAGAGATATTTCATAGAAAATTGTATGAGCACTTTGAGGATATGGATGGTGTTATTCTTTTCGTTGATGACTTACTGATATTCGCTAATACTAAAGAAGATCATGATCAAAGACTGAGAGCTGTATTGGATAGGTGTAGGAAGATAAATATCAAACTAAATCTTAAAAAGTGTAAAATTGGGTTAAAAGAATTAAAATATTTAGGGCATAAAATTACTCACGCCGGTATCAAACCTGACGACAGTCGTATTTTAGCAATAAAAAACCTTCCCACGCCAAAAATACAAAAGATGTCGAACTTTTTTTAGGTATGGTTACATATGTAGGTAGATTTGTTCCTAGCCTATCTGAAAAAACATATATTTTACGAGAGCTATTAAAGAAATCAGTAGAATGGCACTGGGACCATCAGCATCAAGAGTGTTTTAACACTATAAAAGAGCATTTAACAAATCCACCGGTTTTACAATACTATAGTCTCCAAAAACCAGTAGTAATTTCCGTAGATGCTATTAAGCACGGGTTAGGCTGTTGTTTACTTCAAGATGAGCTACCAGTGTCATATGCATCAAAATCGTTGTCAAAAACCGAGCAATCTTATGTACAAATAGAGAAAGAATTATTTGCTTGTGTTTATGCGTGTGAAAGATTCTATAGTTATATTTATGGGCGAACTGATGTAACAATAGAAACGGATCATAAGCCGTTAATTAGTATAGTAAATAAACCGTTAGCAAATGCACCCGCGCGATTACAAAGAATGTTATTAAGGCTCCAACCATATACATTTAAACTTGTTTACAAGCCGGGTAAGTACCTATTCATCGCGGACGCGCTATCTCGTGCAGTTGCACCGGGTGTGAGCGAGAGGTCCATGCCGCGCGACCATCTCGAGGCTCAGGCGCAGGTATGTGCATTGACTACTACCAACCCTAAAATACAAAAATATACTAAACAGGATGAAGTATTGCAACAATTGACAAAAATAATTAGGTCAGGGTGGCCAACTCATAAAAATGAACTAACTAATATGTTAAAATCATACTGGGATGTAAGAGATGAACTGACAGTGGCGTTTGGGATTATTTGGAAAGGAAACCGTGTTGTAATTCCTAGTTGTATGCGTGCGGAAATGCTTCGAAAAGTTCACATTGGCCATCTAGGAATAGAAAAATGCAAACTAAGGGCGCGCGAGATCATGTACTGGCCAAATTTAAATTCTCAATTGTTAGACTATCTGTCGCGCTGCCAAGCATGCCTCACGTACAGGAAACAAAATAGCAAGGAGCCCCTGATTCAACACGAGGTGCCTAAACGAGCGTGGTCTAAAGTGGGAGCGGACATTTTTCACTATGGAGGAAAATCGTTCTTATTGCTAATAGACTACTACAGCAAGTTCGTTGAAGTGACTAAATTAAAAAAATTACAATCTGAGTACGTTATAAGTGAAATGAAAGACATATTCAAAAGGCACGGTATTCCAGAACAAGTCATGACAATGGCCCAGAGTTTGCATCCAATAGTTTTGAACAGTTTTCCAAAGACTGGAATTTCCACCATGTGACGTCATCTCCAGGATATGCTCAAAGTAACGGTCAGGCCGAACGTTTTGTACAAGTGGCTAAGAACATGATGCGCAAAACAAGTTTTAATAATACAGATTTAAACTTAGCCTTGTTAGAATACGCGAACACTCCAATATCTGCCAGTCTTCCATCTCCAGCGGAATTATTATATAATAGAAAGTTACGCAGCATAATTCCATGTCCACCTTCGTTATTGATGCCAAAAATACAAAAAGATGTAGCTAACAACTTAAAAGACCGCCAAAATAATCAAAACGTTATTACGATAGGGGAGCTAGACACTTATCAGCACTATATATAGGGCAAAAAGTAAAGGCAAGATATAACGCCACTTGGGCCGCGGCCACAATTGTAAAAAGATTTAGTTCAAGGTCGTATATTGTTAAATTACAGTCAGGAACGACGTTAAGACGAAATCGAAGACACCTTATTGTTGACTCACCACATAGGGTTGACATTGAATTCAACGCACAATATGATGACATAAGAGTAGATAACGCACAGCTGACCCAAGCGGCCGCGTCCTCCCGCGCGCCCGCGCACACCCCGCACTCGCCCAGCACCAGTACTAATTCTTATGTCATTCCTGTAAATAATACTTATCGAACAACTCGTTCCGGCAGGGAAGTGCGACCTGATCGGTGGGGATTCCCGGCCACGTCATAGTCCAGTGCCATCTCCAAATAAGCTTAAGTTTTTTTTTGAGTTGTGAAATGTTGATAATTATTTATTTTTCAACCAAACGTAATAATTTAATGCATGTTTAAAAAATAGGTACCCAAACAATGTCAAGAATTATTTATTTAAACAAATTAAATGAAATTGTTTAATGCATGTTTCATTGGTAATTTTTTTCATACTTTGAAAGTTCATGATGATCAAAATAATGAAATGATACAAATTGTCTTTATTGCGTTTTAGATCAAATTAAATAAATGTTAGGTATTTTACTTATTGTACAAATTAATTAACTACTTTTATTTTTATGTAGGTATTTAACATATCTTTTAAACATATATTATTCTAGTAATTTATTTAAGGTGTAATAATTTAACGTGTATTACCTACTTTGTACTACAACAAAACAAATTGTGTTAAGTATTGATTTTTTTAAATTGTTTTTTTTTTTATTTAGAAAAAGGAAATTGCCATATTATGTATTTAGCATGTTGAGGGTGGTTTGAAAAATGATTAAAAACAGTCTTAATGCAGCGCTCGTCTTTGACTCACGTTCCCTGTGCCCCTACATACAAAACAGTAATAACGGCCAGTGATAGTCTTTCCCTTTTCCATTAATCCTACTAATATTATAAATGCGAAAGTTTAGATGTTTGGATGTTTGTTACTCAATCACGCTTAAACGGCTGAACCGATTTGAATGAAATTTTGCACGAAGATAGTTTATAGCCTGGATTAAAATATAGGATAGTTTTTATCCCGAGTCCACGCAGACGAAGTCGCGGGCGGAAGCTAGTCAATCATAATGATTCCTTCGCCATCCCAGAAGACTGTCACCATCACCTTCCCAGCCGACAAAACAGTCTTGGCCTTCTTCGGGACACGTTCACCAGTCGCCATCCATTGTTTTGATTGCTGATTTGATTCAGGTGTATAATGATGGACCCAAGTTTCGTCCACAGTGACAAATCGACTCAAAAAATTCCGAGGATTACGCTTCATCTTATCCAAACATAGTTTTGAAATTCGCTTTCGTTCGCGTTTTTGTTCGATTGTCAACAAACGTGGCACCCATCGTGCAGACAGCTTTGTCATACCCAAATCTTCATGCAGGATTTTATGTACTCGCTCACTGGAGATGCCTGTGTTCTCAGCTATTTCACGCACCTTCACTTGGCGGTCGTCGAAATATTATCGACTTCTTCAACAACATCCTCAGTAGTGACCTCGATTGGGCGACCAGAGCGTGGAGCATCAGATGTGCTTGACCGACCACGTTTAAAATCATGTATCCAGTTATAAACAGTCTGCAACGTTGTTGCGTTAGTGCCATGAACAGAATCAAGTTCAGCTTTATTGTGGCAGCACTGCAACCCTTCATATAAAAATGTTTTATAACGGCACGAAATTCAGATTTTTCCATAGTAGTTGAAAATTTACGAGTGATCACAGTCAAACTATTTTTAAACTGACAAAAACTTGTTCTTTTTTGCTGAATTTTTGACAGTCTTCATTTGAAAGATTGTGCCTGCCAGTGTTAATGCCATTTACCAGAAAAAAGGTTTTATAAATAGTTTTTAAAAGGACTTGTCAAACAGCCCTCGTATATACTTAATTATCATATCATATTATTATTTCCAAAATGGCTAATCATTTCGATAACAAACATAGGAACTAAAATAGTTATCATTTTGGATGTTCAGTTATGTGGTACGTTAGCAACCCTATCTCTGATTATCTATAGCAAAGAAATTACAGCTAATGTTATCACTTAGGCAGTGAACCTGCTGTAGGTACCTTTAGGTACTATTATTAATTATCCTGTGGTATAACGGTACTACAGATTATTTACGAAACTTTTTGTCGACACATATAAGTATACCTAATTAACGAACTAACTAATAACATAAAATATATAGGTATTCAATTTTAAATAAAAAATACAATCACTCGAATAAGTAGAGCCTATTTATTTGGTGATTGTATCGCAGAATAGCTATTTCGTCCAGGCAACCTTACAGTAGCAGAAATAATCCTTGACCCCCTGTATAATATCCTGCCAATAAAAAGAACTGCGCAAAAAATATATGCAACGAAACTTTCGTTATATTTTCAGTGCTATTTGATTGAGTATTGATCTATTTCAGAACCGTGGCAGGCGCACATTTCCAAGAAATGCGGGCGTAAGTATTACTTCGGTGGCATCGGCAAGGATAAAAAACCATTGAGTTTGTTCCATATAGTGGAGGAGGCAGGGCTCGACCTTGTCGAAGCCTACTCGCAGCGCGTTATGTGGAATTGGGAAGAAGCAGCCTGCGCCATCTTTGAGGGACTGCCGCATAGAGGCCTCTCTCGAGGAGAAATGGAAGGCTTCATAGAACATAAGACTAAAAGATGATTAAATGAAATTAAATATGGATTTATTCTACGAGTGTGGTTTATTATTAATAGCAGATAGCGCTAATTAAGATAAAAATGGCGCCCACTCTCGCGCCATATCGCTTAGCTTACGCCAGTGTTACTGTATTTAGTGTCTGTAGTTTATGTTCTACTAGCTTCCGCTCGCTACTTCGTCCGCGTTGACCCGGGATAAAAACTATCCTATATTTTAATCCAGGCTATAGACTATCTTCGTGCAAAATTTCATTCAAATCGGTTCAGCCGTTTAAGCGTGATTGAGTATCAAACATACAAACATGTAAACTTTCGCATTTATAATATTAGTAGGATTACACACACACACACACACACATCATTCATAGTAAAAGCCACCATTTAGACAGGAAAACCTACGCAACTCTACGTTAAAGGGAGAAAGACCTACTTTCATCTCATTCCACCGTCTGTCAACGCGGCCTGCTAGTTGTATACTTGCTTTGATAACCCTATCAATGATTCAGACACACGCGGCCTTCCCTGCTATGGATTCATCATTATTTTGGAGGAAATAGTTATTTTCACACCTTTCATTCGGAAAAGTAAGTTTTGCACCAAGACGAGAGGGATCAAAATGCTACTTTTCTGTTCAAGCTACTTTTTGAATTTATTCATTGGCATACCAGCACGTCTAGCACACGACGGCTTCGACATACTCTCGATTTTTATCGCTCTATACTTCTTCTTCTAAGTGTTCTAATAAGAGAGAGACGGATAGTGCGAGAAAAATAGAGAGAGAGCTCGCGTGCCGTCGCGTGCTAGCCGTGCTGGGATAACTCGGGGCACTTATACTAAAGTGACGTAGCAAAATATTTCATCGAGAATTCAATATATCGATGTTACTGTAAACATCTAAATGTTCTACAAAATAAATATATTTATGCCAAATCGCTTTGTAGTATACTACTTCTTAAATTCTAAAAAGGCGTTTTTTCGAAGAATTTATTTTATTCTTAAACCAGGTCAGTATCTCCACATTGGCACTAAATGTTTTACTCTAATTTTTTATGTCGTTATTTATTATTTCTTAAATGTTACTCCATCTTTATTTAATGCTAAAAGTACATAAATAATAGTACATCCATCAGTTAGTAGAATATTCAATTGGGCGTGACTTTTTCTGGTGCGGCATGATTAATTTGGACTTCTTAAGAGTCCGTATCGGCCCAGAAAAAGTTCGATTCTAGGTATAATTACTCTCTTTACTCCGAGCGCGCCAGCGCAGGTATTGTAGCGGGGGTCGAGCGAGGCAGCTAGGTCATCGTAGAGTAGTTTTGATACTTTAAGGCGCCGTAGGTTCATGGTCTTCTCTTCCTCTCACTGAGCATAAGCGTGACCGAGATGGAAGTGCGTGCTCGGAAGCGCGGATATCATGTTTTTCTATTTTAATTTATTGGCCGTTTAAATAAATTATCACCGAGTTCTCTCAAAAATATTGCCGATTTTTAGAAGGAATTTTAATATTTTTACCTTTTGTGCATAATTTGTTACGAATATTTTAAGTGTATTTTAGACCTATGTTCGTGATTTTTTTCTATCGTTTCGATTCACTGATCTCGCTGCACAAAAGCCTAATGATTACTATTCGTATTTTTTTGAAACCATATTATTATAGACAGACGCATTACATTGTTTCAAAAACTCTGTTCGCTTAACTTCGCCGAACCTACGGCGCCTTAACCGTTTTATCTGACATTTTAGTTTCTTAACATTTATATGTACCTATATGTATTTAAATAAAATATCAGGTAACTTGGTACTGTATCGTTCATTATAATGTATTTATATAATTACTACAAATTCAGAATTCATTTAAGTACTTGCTTGTTTGACGACCGCTTTAGCCTCGAAGCTGGAAGTTCTGGGTTCGAATCCCGGTATGGGCATTTATTTCTTCCTGAGTCATGGATATTGGTTTTCTATGTATTTAAGTATTTATTTATCTATATAAGTATGTATATCGTCGTTTAGTACCCATAGTACAAGCTTTGCTTAGTTTGGGACTAGGTCGATTTGTGTAAGATTGTCCCCAATATTTATTATTATTTATCTTTACTCATCTTAAAACTTAGGTTATTTATATCATTTACTAGTGGCTCTGTGAGCTGTAGACCTCGCGAGTCTGTCTTTTTGCATAACTCCGCCCTTTTGAAAAATTCCCAAAAACGGGCTCGCCAAAAAATTATATATAATTAATTACCGAATCTGCTCACCAAATTTTACGAGAATCGGTTGAGAAATGCGACCTCTAGAGGAGAACAGCCGGAAATCCGGATAGACATACGAAAGCATTTAAAACCGATCAATTTATCTTCTTCTCGTGTCGATGGTTTCCTATTTGAGCCGTGGTTAGATTATGCGGGACCAGAAATTAGCGATGGCTAACGCCCTGTCTGTTGCGTCACGGAGGTCTTGTCTGGAGCATGTGTACGGGCACGCCGGGCAGGACAGCATATGCGCCATAGTTTGGGGAGTCGTCCCGCACTCACACCGGGCCTCTGAGCCACTCAGGAAACCCCATTTTATTAGATTTTCCTTGCTGCGGCCTACCTGGGAGCGTAGTCTGCTTAAGGATCTCCAGGTAGGCCATGGCTGTTTGTGTCCTGCGGGAAGCGCTTCAGCAGAACGGACAAAGTCGTCGGAAGGAGCGTGTGTCTTCTGCCAGTGTGCGAGTCTGTTCATAGAGGGGGAAGCTTGGCAGCGGTAGTATGCCTTATAAAACTTTTATGGCTCCTAAGACGGGACGGTATTAGCTTGTGGCCGTAGAGGGGATGCCTGATCAATGCGGGATCAATTTATAAATATTGTATTATAGTATACTACTTCAGCGACATGAATAGTAAGAATCTGAGCAAGCAAATGTTGGCGATAAAAAAAAATGGAGATAAAACATGTGACACAGATGTGTGTTGAGACCTGTTATCGAAGCAGATGTTAGGTAAAATTGCATAAATATGGTTAAAACCAGAAATGATTAGAAAGGCCACAAAAGTATCACCAGGACAGCAGGAAGCAGTTAATATCACACAGATAAAGGCAATAGGAATAAGATTCCGTTAATTGGAAATATTACAAACGGCTGTCAAAATTAAGAAACTGCAAAATAACATCCTGAACAGTTCAACTAATTCAGGAGATGACGTCTGTGCCCAGCAGTGGGACGTATATATAGGCTGATGATGATGAAAAATCGATGACGTACTTTTAGAATTATCGATTAATGTATATATAGATAAAACATAAAGACTAATTTAGAACCTCCTTATATGGAACATAGGCCAAAAATGTTAGTAGTACAATGAAAATATTTCCATTAGTACAAATGCAATTTCATATAAAAAGTCAAAAGTAACAAAAACCATGAATTAACAAATTATCAAGACTGCCTCGTCGCGCTATAATTCCCGCTAGCCCAAGCGCCCATAGCTACGTAACCTTGAAATCGACGAACGACGTGACCGTTCCCTCGAACCGCTTGGCGGAGACTGCCGCATCGAGCGGCGTGCACGGTGTTTTATTTATTACGAATTTTAGGGTGATTTGAAATATTTTTTATGCCGAAATTTACTTCTACACATAAATATATTTTTATATTTTCAAATAGCACTTGAACTTGAGTTTCTTATTATGTTTTCATATTTTTGAAATAATGTGCTAAATGGCCAAAAATACTGGCGATTCTTCGTGTGTTTTTACTAAAAAGTTGTTGGATGGAAATACGGTTTTACTCAACAATTTAATATGTAACTTATAAAATGTTTTCCACTTATTCCTAAGAAGACTATCAATCCAATATATATTTATTTGTTTCATGTCGGTTTCAAATAAAATAGTTTTTCAAACCTAAGCCGTTTTACACGTCTTCGAGCGAAAAATGAGAAAACAGCTGTTGGACTGAGCCAAAATATGGTAAATTGAGAGCTAAATGTAAACAACCTTTCCACTTATTCAACTTGAATTGAAATGATCTTTCATATTACACAATAAAATCTGTAGGAAAACGAATATTTAGTGAGATATGACCTCAAAAAGTTTAGCGAATTCAGCAAACGGCTGTATACGGACTCTTCACAATCGTAGCGGAATATTACCTCATATATTATTCTTACTCTTAACATATGAATGGCGCTGACAGTAAATTGTAATTTTGTTTGAAATGAAATCCGCATACATTTATTATCTTAAGAGGCTTGATATCAGGTGCGATATCGAACCTTTTATAGTAATCGAGAATTTTCAATGAGCACATGAATTATTATTATTATATATCGACATCTTTTTTATCGATATCCAATCCCTAGAATGTGCCCTGAATTTTCACAGGTTTGCATTGGCATGTAGCATTTACGCAATGTGCCAATTGAACACAGATCTTAATAAAATAATCGATTGTAATCATAATCATTGAAAACTAACATATTTAGTCCGCTTTTGTACGATAAGTTGTTCTTTTGTGCAATAAAGATTAAATAAATAAATAAATATTTCAAGTTTTAACTTTAACAACGTTATATGAACATTTGCGGATTTTTCGTAATATTTAAGAATACGTTATTTTAACAGCATCTTTTTAAATTTCTTCATAGTTGGTGTGAAACCCTCGCTACGCTCAGGATTCTATTGTAGGGTCCCTCGCTACGTTCAATATACTATTTTGCTCCCTTGTGACACAAATAACTATTTCACTTTAGAGGGGGAGGGTTTTCTTTTTAATACTACCTCGTATGTTCATAAGTTTTGAGACGAACAGAAACACATTTTTCTCGAAAACTATTTAATGTATTTAAACAATTTTTTAGGATATTAATAACTATTATATTACGTATATATTTTAAAAAAATTATTCAAAATGCCCGCCTTTTTGCTGAATACAGGCCTTTAATCGTGCAGGCCATTCGTCAATAGCGGCACGAATTTTTTCCAGCGGAATTCGCTGTGCCTCCCTACACAAGGCTCGCTTGAGCGACTCCAAATTTGGGTGAGACTTACGACAGGCCCTCAGCTCCAATTCAGTCCACAGTGAATAGTCCAGCGGATTCAGGTCTGGACTTGATGATGGCCATTCTTCAGTACTGATGAAGCCTGGTAAATTGTCCTTAAGCCACTTCTGTGTAGTCTTCGCCTTGTGTGACGGAGCAGAATCTTGTTGAAAAATCCAGTCTTTATTTTTAAAAAGGGTTTTCGATAGTGGTTTTACTACGCCTTCCAATACGTCAGTCTGGTAATTTTGTGCCCTCACTTTAACACCTTGTTGGACAAAATGCAATTCTGTAGCACCTTCGTACGAAACACCCCACCATACCATCACACTAGCTGGGTGATGTGTTCGCTGAACATTTCGCTTAAAAGGCGGGACCTCTTTCAAGCTTTTGGCATACACTTTGTCGTTCTGGCGATTAAATTTTTCTTCGACGGTGAAGATTTTTTCGTCGGTAAACAAAATCTTTTTGTGGTCGTGTCTCCTTAGCAACTGCCGACATCGATTCAGTCTCAAAGTTTTTAAACGATCGTTTAAATAGTGGACTTTTCTTCGACTGTAGGCCCTTACCTTTAGATCGTATTTTAATATCCGGTTTACCGATATTCTGGAAATATTGGTCTGTAGAGCCATCTTCTTTTGAGTCCGACAAGGATTTCGACGAAGCCGTTCCCTGATCAACTTGATGTTAGCCGCGGTTCTAACCGAACGAGGGCGGCCACTTCTCGGGCGGTCATCAAGAGAACACGTGTCCTTGTACCGTTTTAATGTGTAGTAAACAAAATTACGGCTGGCTCCAAGACATTTTATTTGCCTGAAAAATCTCCATAGGTTTTTTTCCAGCTTTCTTTAGAGAAATCACCGTTGAACGCAAATCTTTAGTTCTCGCCATTTGAACAACGAATGAATAATAACAATTGAATTTATTTTTTCTAATAGATGACATTCTAAATTTAAAATTTGTGTAGTTTTTTTTTTTATCCTCCCTGTTTTTTTTTTCCAAATTGGTTGACAAAACTAGTCTCAAAATTTATGAACATACGAGGTAATAATTAAAGCAATTCGCAAGTTTTATTTCTGCTGGCACTCCAGTGCAACCCGGTCTTTTTTATTTATTTATTAATTTTTCGTAATATTTAAAAGCTAGTAATAAAAATTAAGAAAATTGGTTAAAACTTCTTAATTAACATTAACAGTATCTTTTTTTAAATTTCTTCATACTCGGTGTGAAAAATAGTATGTGTCACTCAGTAGCAAAATTATTTTCGCCTCGGGCGTTAACACTTGTATCCCACACTACACTCAGGATTCTATTGTAGGATCCCTCGCTACTTCAGGATTCAATACACCGCCCTCGCCGTAAATATACTATTTTGCTCCCTTGTGACACAAATAACTAGAAAGAAAGAAATACGCATTTACTCCGCAGTTGCACTGATGAGTCACTATTTTCTAAACGCGAACGGTACACATAATGTACCAATCTACCAATAATAGTTATTTGAAAACTAAATGGTTACCTCCCCTACACGTAAAATGGGACTGCATTCTCATGAAAACAAATCAAAGCAGTTAAAATCTCAGAGGTATACTATAGGCGATAAAGAGTCCACTATCCACTTCCTGACTCCATCATCAAATAGTGTAATATATAGGACTCGTAAAACAAACCAAATGAGCCCAAACTCGAGGGCTATACTAGTAGCCATTGAGGAGTTCTACGATCCACCTCCTGACTCCATCATCAGACCATCGTCACCAAGTATAATGTATAGGACTCGTCAAAACAAACCAAACGAACCCAAACTCGAGGGATATACAAGTAGCCATTGAGGAGTTCCACTATCCACCTCCTCACTCCATCATCAGACCATCATCACCAATTATAATGAATAGAACTCGTCAAAACAAACCAAATGAGCCCAAACTCGAGGGATATACAAGTAGCCATTGAGGAGTTCTACTATCCACCTCCTCACTCCATCATCAGACCATCATCACCAATTATAATGAATAGAACTCGTCAAAACAAACCAAATGAGCCCAAACTCGAGGGCTATACAAGTAGCCATTGAGGAGTTCCACTATCCACCTCCTGACTCCATCATCAGACCATCGTCACCAAGTATAATGTATAGGACTCGTCAAAACAAACCAAACGAACCCAAACTCGAGGGCTATACAAGTAGCCATTGAGGAGTTCCACTATCCACCTCCTGACTCCATCATCAGACCATCGTCACCAAGAATAATGTATAGGAGTCGTCAAAACAAACCAAACGAACCCAAACTCGAGGGCTATACAAGTAGCCATTGAGGAGTTCCACTATCCACCTCCTGACTCCATCATCAGACCATCGTCACCAAGTATAATGTATAGGACTCGTCAAAACAAACCAAACGAACCCAAACTCGAGGGCTATACAAGTAGCCATTGAGGAGTTCCACTATCCACCTCCTGACTCCATCATCAGACCATTGTCACCAAGAATAATGTATAGGAATCGTACAAACAAACCAACGAACCCAAACTCGAGGGGTATACAAGTAGCCATTGAGGAGTTCCACTATCCACCTCCTGACTCCATCATCAGACCATCGTCACCAAGTATAATGTATAGGACTCGTCAAAACAAACCAAACGAACCCAAACTCGAGGGCTATACAAGTAGCCATTGAGGAGTTCCACTATCCACAGACATATGCAATAGGTATAAATTACACTACATTCAAGAGTCTACTAAGTGCCTCTACTATACCGATACCAAAATTACCAAATGCGTCGTGTTTACCCCGGGCGAGTATCCGACCGAACATATAGAAAAATCCTCTGTGGACCGAACTGCATTCATAATTTCATATTCATGGTTCCTTTGTAGTTAAAATAAAAATCATAATTAGATTTATTTGAATAAGGATAAGTTAACGTCATTCAATTTTCTCACAAAAGAATTATTCACGGCGAAATTATTTGAATAACTTTGACGGGAATAAAATCAGCATAATTTTATTCATGCGTATTCTTATTCAAATAATGTTTTTATTCTTGAGTGCCCAACTCTGCCTACAGAAGCCCGGGGTCCGCTTTGACACCTAATCCCAAGATTTGGCATAGGCACTAGTTTTACGAAAGCGACTGCCATCTGACCTTCCAACCCAGAGGGAAAACTAGACCTTATTGGGATTAGACCGATTTCCTCACGATGGCTTCCTTCACCGAAAAACTAACGGTACATATTCCGTACAAGTTCCGAAAAACTCATTGGTACGACCCGGGATTCGAACCCACGACCGCCGCTTGACAGCCGCATGCCTGAACCACTAGGCTACCGTAGCTCTCTTAATTTTCGTTACTAATTTTTAAATATTACAATAAATACATATATGTTCATATAACGTTGTTAAAGTTAAAACTAGAAATATGTTCGTTTTTAATCGATTATTTTGTTAAGATCTGCACGTCTAGCAAACGACGACCGCGACATAATCTCGATTTTTATCGCACTATACCTCTTCTTCTAAGTGTTCTAATAAGAGAGAGACGGATAGTGCGAGAAAAATCAAGAAAGCTCGCGCGCCGTCGCGTGCTGTGTTCAAATGGCACATTGCGTAAATGCTACATGCCTATGAATAAATTAAAAAAGTAGCTTAAACAGAAAAGTAGCATTTTGATCCCTCTCGTCGTGCAGCAAAACTCACTTTTCCGAATGAAAGGTGTGAAAAGTTAATTTCTAAGCAACACGGCTAGCACGCGACGGCGCGCGAGCTCTCTCGATTTTTCTCGCACTATCCGTCTCTCTCTTATTAGAACACTTAGAAGAAGAGGTATAGTGCGATAAAAATCGAGAGTATGTCGCGGCCGTCGTGTGCTAGGCGTGCTCGAGGGCTCTGATGGAGGACGGACCCTGGGCGCGTCCGCCCAGGCCTCAGCTGACTCCTAGACCAACTCCAGGATCAACCTACCCCTGCCTCAGCTCGTCCATGTCACCGACAATGGACGCAGCACACACACCTTCTCTCCCTGACCGTAGTTGAGCTCTAAATATGATATCAATACTAGGGTATGACTAGGGATAGGGTTTGACTAGGGGCACATAGTTCTAATTTGTACTTTATTGTTAACAGTATTTATAAAGGTCGTAACCAAGTCGTAACACATTTTCCGTAAATGCAAAATCCATTTTGTTTCATCAAACTTTTATATTTTGCTGTTAGCCGATTCGACTTCATTCAAAACTGACCGCTATTTGTAAGAGTATAAAGCCGTTAATAGTTATTTGTGCAACAAGAGAGCAAAGTTTGTTTTTGCTGCGAGTGCTGATTTTGAGTCCTGAGGAAGCGAGAGATTCTAATTGAATCACGAGCGTACCGAGTGATTCAAAGTTTCAATCTTGAGCGCAGCGAAGGACTTAAAAGCACGAGATGCAAATACTTTGCTCTCGAGTAACCCATACAACTTTTCTCCTCAGCAGTGAGAACATATTCGCATAAAAATATATCATAGTATCATGTACCTACCTATTCGTCTCAAGATTGTCTCGAAGAAAACTTAATTAGGCGTTCGTTACTGCTTGTTTTAACTCCTCAGCGCCGGCCGCGCCGTTAGTCAATACTAGAAAGGCGAGACATGGCGCGAGAAACCAAAGGGTACACGAGTGTCGCGTGATACTAACACATCATAAAAAACTAACCGTATCATTGTTAAAATTCACAGATTTTACTAATTTTTTCGAGATATTATTGAAATATATACAAGGGCACACATTAGCATATTACGTGTATATCGCGTGCAAACCAAAAACTAGCCGTACTGTTGTTAAAATACTGCCTTCGAGCTTCGTCACGTCACTGACTTCACTATATTTCCTAGTTAGATAGAGAATTGATTTATCCTAGTCGTTTTTATATTTAAAACCAATATCAATAAAGCAAGAATGAAGAATACATAATAAAATCTGAAAAAAAAAATGACCGCGCATTTTTTTAAATGGGCGCGGCCCCGCGTTTGCGTTCGGAAACTGCATCTGTTCTGTGGTATACGTTCATAAAATGTAAGATTGTTTAAACTAGAATTATTAATTAGCTAGCGTAATAAAATTCATGTTTACATATTTATTATCAAAAACGGAGTTTATTCGGAGATCTTTTATTGAAATATTCTTCAATTGAAAATTCCTTTGTATAATTATTTTGGTAATTTAAACTTGTTAATGTGATAGTTTTCGAACGTGTTACTTGTTTCGCGCTCTTTTGGGGGTCTACTTTGAAATTCGATGGATCGACCTATATCTGTCATTTTCTTTTTTCGTAATGGAATGAAGGGGACAGCGCTAATAAAGTTTAAATATTCAGAACTTGTAACAGACCCCATACGACGAAATGTCAGTGCTTCGCATCAAAATTAAAAAGCTACCTACTTTGTCTCACGGAGTGCGCAAAATCGTATTTTGCACACTGTTTCCACGCAGCAAAATGTGCTTGTTCGAGCTGCTGAGGTGAAAACACTTTTTGCAATTGCATATTCTGTAAATAAAGTAATTTTGTCCACGCGTCCTTTACCGTTATAATAATAATAATTCTTTATTGGACAGGCAAGACACCCATAAAATGTACAGCAAAGTAAAAGCGAAATACAGTAAAAAATATGATTAAAACCTACTTACTAAAAACATGCTAAAAACACTGAAATAAAACACTCACACTTAGTACTACACTATACTTGGCCGTTCTCAGACCTGTGCAGTTTGCGCCAGTATAGTTATTAAATTCGTCACTGTGATCCTGGGCCACTAGTGACAAGATTTCATTTTTGGTGGCTAAGAGTCTCGCCCTGAAGGATCCTGGTTCGCCATTTGAAGAACCTGGTTTTTAAAATGGCGAAGAAGTCAGGAACTCTCGCATCGGTGAACATGCCCTTCGCAATGCAGAAACGTGGCAATTTCAGCAAAATACGAAAGGCATTATAATATATATATAATATAATATAATACTGTACCCTTAACGCGTTGAACGAGTGCCTGGTGTACCTATTCCAAAGCTGGCATTTATAATAAGGTTGTTATTAGATATATTGGCATGCAGCGGGTGAGGGGGGAGGAAGAGATTTTTTTTGCAAAATTAAAATTATTCAAGTTTTCACTTCTGCCGGCACTCCCGGAGTGCAACCCGGTCTTTTTTTTAGGAATGGTAACTCTAGCAAGTAGCTATAGCAACGGTTTGTCAAAGTCAACGTCAAACGTCAAATTGTGTTTTGCTTTGCAATTTGAGCGCGATTTGATCGTTTGAAGGGTTTTCTTGCATTATTCACACAATAATCAACTTTTCGTTTTTCGTACTGAATTGAACAGAATCAATATTGTATTATTTATCAATTGCAATATTTGGTTTTATTTAAAATGACACAAGGCGACCCTACAAAAAACTTACCGTGGTAAGCAGTATATTCAGTAAACCAACAATTCTCCGTATATTTATGAAATCGCACGTTAATTGAGATTGTTTTTTCTGTATAGGGTTGAAAAGTATCGTCCATCTAAACTAGAAGACTTAGTGTCACACGATGATATTATCAAAACAAGTAAGTATTTCCATCCTAATTTTGTAAGGTTATCAAGTGTGCGATATTGTTACTGACCAGTTCCTTCTCTGTTTAAGTCAACCAGTTCATGCAGGAGAACCAGTTACCGCATTTGCTTTTCTACGGGCCGCCTGGAACTGGCAAGACATCTACAATTTTAGCATGTGCCAAAAAAATGTACACTCCTCAGCAGTTCAACTCTATGGTTAGTATTACATGTTCTTTCATAACCAGTAAGTATTCCATGTGCAATGATGTGATAGCCTGATACATTTTGTATTTCCTTACCTTCTTTGTCAAGCTTCTTTAAGGTTATTTGTGCTCTTATATTTGCTGTTTTCTGTACTGTGTAAAGACTGTACACGATAAAATCCGGCCATGTATGTTATGGTAAATCTTTGTAAATCTTTGGAGCAGCTCTTCATTAAAATAGTTTTGTGGTTATCAAACTACA
Source organism: Epinotia bilunana (assembly GCA_947049275.1). Lineage (NCBI taxonomy): Eukaryota > Metazoa > Arthropoda > Insecta > Lepidoptera > Tortricidae > Epinotia > Epinotia bilunana. The sequence continues at coordinate 15,426,339 of OX346264.1, forward strand.
TAATAAACATCCAAACATTATATAAAGTTAGGTCATCTATGACTTAGAGAATTTTATATTCCACGGTACCTATATTTTCTTGCACACGGTATTCTGACAAGCTTTACCAATTTTCCTGGTATTTATTTTCTCGTGCTTTGAATTTTATAAGCTTAAATATACCTCATTACATTTTATTTTTACAATAGTTAACATTTTTACAATTACATTTAGATCAAGATAGATCTGAGGTGTTTTAACTTTGGTCAATTTGGCTTTTTGACAAATTATTGCCTCCCATACAAAAACAACTTTCAGTGCTTGGACTAGAAAGCCTCTCCAACTACCTATGATGGAAAATAGTTTCAAAACGTACTTTTTTGGTAAGATAACATTGTAATTAGCATATGAATGATTATGAAAATATAATTACCTTTGTGGCATTGTAGTAGGAAGTGAGTATAGATTATCAAAAAACGATGCTCAAACATTTAAAGGTATAGTGGAGTATTTTCGACGAAAACTCACAGAAGCTAATACATTGTAATTTGAATTTATTTGAATTATATTTGCCAGTAGTTACAGATTATTAAAATAAAATAAGTGCTTGAATATGTTCATTCGGTGAAAATGTATACCATATCATGCATGGCCGGATTTTATCGTGTACAGTCTTTATTGAGGTGTGCAATAATACTCTTGTATTTGAAGTGTTATTTAATCACAAAATAAGTGGAAACATTTCGCTAATGGAAAAAGTAATAATCATATGATGTATTCAATAAACTAAGTATTCCATTCTAGCTTATATAGTTTTATAGCACATAAAGACAGCAATCACGGAAAATAACCTCATGTTTGTATTTGATTTATTTACACTAACTTTAAATAGTTTACTACCCATTGTTGTGTTTGACTGTTTTCTAGAATACTTAATCCCTTTAAATGTATTTACATCGTTTTACTTAATTCATGATAAATTTCACAGGTGCTAGAGTTAAATGCTTCAGATGACAGAGGTATAGGAATCGTGCGAGGGCAGATACTCAGTTTTGCATCTACTAGGACCATTTTCAAAGCAGGACCGAAGTTAATAATCTTGGATGAAGCAGATGCCATGACCAATGATGCACAGAATGCACTTCGTAGAAGTATGTATATACATTTAATTGCAACTTCTTATAAAGCTGAGTACGAATTTGAGGGCTCAGCCTGAGGCATGCTCTCCCCGCGCGGCGAGCTGCTCGCGAGCCAATTTGGTGCACACAAACATGCACGGGCGAGGCAGCGTGCTCGCGGCGAGCTGACTTTGTGCGTTGTTCAAAATGGCGTCGGACACGATGACAGCCGCGGCTGCGTTTATCATATCTCACCGATTTGTATTAATAAATTTACGAACAACCTCGATTACACATGCATGGCTCAAATTCATACGCGCCTGGCCCACAAACAAGTCAGAACGTGTCGCTCTGTTCGCGGCACACTCGGATACACGTCCAAATTACGCGAGGCACGCACACTGAGGCACCTTTGAGCACGGTCAAAAGACCGCCTCTGGACGGCTCGCCGCGCGCCGCTCGCGGGCTTGCTCGCGGACACCGCGTGAGCGCGTACAAATTTGAGCGAAATAGGTGAGCCGTGCGTGCCTCTACCCGAGGCTGCTCTGATTCGTACGCAGCTTAAAAAGAATTTCTCTTATTCAAGTTGTGATCTGAAACAAAAACTCTTCACTAAGGGTGGGTTGCACCAACTTACGACTACATACCGATCACCGTTAAATATGGCGCCGGCAGCTGTCATCCCGTACAAACTTGTCAAACTTTCCATACATTCAGATTTTAACAAACACAGCTTACGATTACAGATGGTTTGGTGCAACCCAGCCTAAGAATACCAAGAACATTAACTATGTATAATGTTTTTGATAAGTTATTCCTGTTTGTTTATGCAAGCCTATTTAACACTGGACTGAATTGAATGTGGAAATCACATGGATACTTGTATGCTGAACTACACTATGTTTATAGTTATGTTGCAAATACTGGCTTGGAAAATATTCAGACATAATCCTCCATATATTATGTATGACATGCCATTCATGTGTTTCAGTTGCTCATTGTATGATTTATTTGGTTGCTATGGTGATGTACTTGTACAAACAATCCAAAAGTTTTCTATGAAAAGAAAGTCTTGTTACTGAGATTGCATTTGTTACATTAATACAAAAAGGAACTGTACTAAAAACACATTATGAGAAACAAACTAGATTTTTTATATATGACAGAAACAAAATAAATATTAGTATTTTAAAGTTATGACACTTATGACCTTAAACATTTTACAAAAACTTGAGAAACTAGTTTTCTAAATATATTTGATGAATTTTATGCAAAATAAAATACAATGTCAGACAGTGAAGAAGATGAATTGCAAAATAGAACAGTTAAGATAACCATCCTTGGTGAACCCTCTACTGGTAAAGTAAGTAACTACAATATATGTATATATTTCAGCTAAATGTAACATAATTAACCTTTATTTAGAATATAATTTGCATGATATATTGTTAATGATAAACTTGTTTAACTTTAGCTTGCTTATCATCATTTGCTTGCCCTATTTTCATCAATTTGGGGCTGGCGCAGCATGCGTTTTTCTTCCATACATATCCATCATCATGACACCTTGTCTTTGACCCAATATATTTCCTATTGTTTTTCATATAATCTCTTACTTCCTTGGCCTACCTTGTCGCTTTTATCCATCCATATTCATATCTAATTCCAGTGATTCTTCTTCACTTCTTCCCCATACCTCACTATTTACTGAGAACACGACCGTGCAAAGAAGTGAACTATTAAAAAAATGGATACAGAAAGGCTAAACCAGCTTATTTTTTTTTTCTTGATCAGCTTGATTTATCCTTCTGAACTCTAGTTGGCACTTTCTTGGGGTTGATTTCATTCATTCATTTATTTATTCAGTCACAATTTACATTGTATATGAATTTTGAAAAGTGTGAAGTCGCAAAAAAGCTTGTTATAATATTTTAAATTGATTATTGTGTAATTGTATATGATGTATTATTTGTTTTGGTGTTGTAGAGCAGCCTGTGCGCCCGCTACCTGGGCGGAGCGGCGTCGGGCGGCACGCAGGGCGCCGAGGTGCTGGCCGGCCAGTGCCTCGGGCTCCGCCCCGCCGTGCCGCTGCAGCTGTGCGATGTCGCCGGCAACGCGCTCGCTACGCGCATGCTCGAGAACTACCTGTATGCTAGCGATGTGAGCTTCCTGAGGATATATACGTAGGCCAAGATCACACTGGCGCTGCGCGTTCTGCTTCCGCGTCACAGTGATGACAGGAGACGGGTGGCACGGCACGATAGCGCGGCCGACGGTCGCAGGACGTGGCGTTATTTTGGCATGAGGGGTAATGTTGAAGTACGGCCCAATAATGGCGTTCATTATATCCCAGTCTCTGACTCATGCATAAAGATTGAGTAGGACGCGGATTATTGGGCTATACATTGACCGGACCTGGCATTAGCTATACTATATTGAATTCGAATAAGTAATTAACTTAATGATGGCGCACACCATGTAAGGTGCACAGAGCGTGATTTCTGTGAAAAAAATCTGTGAATCAGACTTTTGCTCATATTGTATGTTGCATGTCCTGTACGTAATAAGACATAGGTAGTGCTCACCTAGGAAACGAAATTTAAACTTAAATTGTATTGATCATGGTGAAATTATCTTTATCCACCTCGACGTTTTGGACGTGTCGCAACGCCTATGATCTCGAGAGAAAGACATTCATCATCATCATATCAGCCGAAAGACTTCCACTGTTGGAGATAGGCCTCCCCCAAAGACCGACACAATGACCGGTCCTGCGCCACCCGCATCTAGCTGAATCCCGCAATACGGGTGTAGACTCGATAATTATTATTACTCCAAAAGCAAGAAGGCAAAATAATATGCCTAGTGACAAAAATCCCAATCAGATATTTCAAAGAATTACGAAGCTGCAACCGTTTTAATATTGCTTGTTAGAGAGAGAAAACGCTCGCAGTTACTGACGTCACAATCTGGGAGGCTGCAGCAGAGCGCGTCGCGCGCGCGGCATGCCGCGTCGATGGCGGCGCCGAACACATGGGGCACGGCACGTCTTTTAGTGACGTCACTAACTGCGAGCGTCAATCGTTTCATATGAAGTTGCGTTTTGCGAAAAAGGGACAGAACATACTCCTTAAAAATGTTGACACTTATAACTTCGTGATTAGTCTCGTCTCTTGCGTTGATTTTTTCTCCATTTGACTACATTTTTAATCCTTTTTCGAGAAATTACGACATTATAGATTATTTTATTTAGTGTCTACACCCCTATAACACAATTAGAATAGGTATGGTTCCCCAGACGATATCAAGCGATAACCGCAGCCTGCATTGATTCGTGCGCCGTGCTGCATGTAACCGCCTGCGGTTGTCGTTTGCGGTCGGCTGCGGAATCGCAGCTTAAAGGCTAAGGCACACTTAACTTAACATGGTCTCTACCCAAAGGTTTTTCCAACACGATAGTTGGTCCTTAAGTTGGGCCTTGTCTTTACGGTGCGAATAATCGTGCGTCAACTTTGTATGTTTGTCTTTCAGGTAGTATTATTTGTATACGATTTAACGAACCTTCAAAGTTTTGAGAACCTTAAGGCGTGGATCACGACAGTGAAGAGTGTATTTGCAGCTGAATTGAAGAAACCCTTGCTAGCGGTATTTGGCAATAAGTCTGATTTGGAGCACCAGAGGGCGGTGCGGCTGTCTTGCGTACAGAAGTTTGCCTCAGAGCATTTATTAGAGAATTACAAGGGATCTGCAAGGACAGGTGAAATGGTGAGTAATCCGGTTTATAGAAACCTGACTTCCCTTTGACACTAAATCTAAAGTAAGTGTAACAGGTTTGTGACCAGTCAGTAGTGTGATGTCTCTCACATCTTCGTGTTAATCCCGGTAACATATTCGGTTATGTATTTCACAGTCGATGTTTGCAGGTAAACACGGCGTTCACGAACCTAGTAGCGGCCGTGATCGGCGTGAAGGCGCGCGCGCCGCCGGCGGCGAGCGACGGGCGCGCGCGGCCGCCGCCGCCCGCCGCCGCCGCCGCCGCCGCCGCCGCCGAGCCGCGCCGCTCCCTCATCATGAACAGGAAGGCGCTGCGCCGCGTGCAGCGGGGGTCGAGCTCCGTCTGCTCTTTACAATAAAATATTGTGATACTGTTACGTTGTTGTTTTCCCGTTTCTATGTCTCTTTTTAACCCAGGGGTGTTCAAAGTGGGGGGCGCGACCACATTATAGGGGAGGGCTCGGGGCCTCGGGAAATTTGAACACGCTAGATGATAGAAGATGATGATGATTTGGCCAGCTAACCCATTCACTTCCGTTTCCTTGCATCGAAGCGAAGGGGGGCGTGGGAACTTCATTTTAGGCAGCAGGGGGGCGTGCTTAAAAAAAGTTTGGAAACCCCTGTTTCAACCCATCCATACAGGCAAAGGCCTGAATGCAGCGTCAATATAAAGCAAATGCAATTTATATGAACGCTCCACGCTCTGAGCGGGGCGTCCACTCGGGCCTTACACTAAGGAGAAAGAAAGATTGACGCGGATAACGGGGGTGTACATTAATCGGAACCTTCATTTCACCAGGGAATTCCAAGATAATATTCCTTTCGACGCGACGCACTTATGATCGGATAGGTTTTTAATTGAATTGAATTTTTATTGCAAAATTGTCTTGACTCAGGCTAGATTTCCCAATAAGTCGGGTTTTCAGGGAAGTGTGGAGAGCTCGCGCCCGCCGCCGCCGAGCCGCGCCAGACCCTCGCACACTTCTGGCTCCATCTGCTCTCTGCAATAAAATATTAAAGTACTTTTGCAATTTTGTTTCATTTCTCCAGCGCCGGCAAGGTCGGGCGTTTATGTCTGGCATAAAGTGTTCGTCCTTTTTAAATAATTGTTAGTAAAGGACGAAAGGCTTCATGTCAGACATAAACAATAGAATAGAATAGAATAGGTTCTATAGGGGACAAATGCAAAGGGAAAATGTATTGTTAATACTTAATACCTACGCGTTGATAGGCGCTACGTCGTAGCAGAACTTCTTAACCGCCGTTTTCGCGAGCGGCGTAGAGATGACAGGAGGGGGAATGTATCCATGAGATTAATACATAATACCATTTATTCATATCATCATCATCATCATATTAGACGAAAGACGTCCACTGCTGGACATAGGCCTCCCCCAAAGAGTGCCAAAGTGACCGGTCCTGCGCCACCCGCATCCAGCGGACTCCCGCAACCTTTACCAGGTCATCAGGGGGCCTACTCACGCCGCGCCTTCCGGTACGTGGTCGCCACTCGAGAACCTTTCCGCCCCAACGGCCATCGGTTCTACGTGCTATGTGCCCCGCCCACTGCCACTCATTATTATAACTGTTTATTCATATAAATAATTTCAACTATAGCCCTTGTCTAATTCAGTCACTCCCAAGAAAGTGAGAAGCTTCTACTCGCCTTCCTAATTTAGGCCGCTTATTCAGAAGTACGCGCTTACACAAATGTTCTGTTTCCAGTAATAGAGAAATACACGGAGAACGTGCGTTTCTGCATAATCTGCAACTACCTGGGCAAGATCATCCCGGCGCTGCAGTCGCGCTGCACGCGCTTCCGGTTCGCGCCGCTCCACGCCGCGCAGGTGCTACCGCGTCTGCGCGAGATCGCCGCCGCCGAGGGGTCAGTGACACTACCACTACCACTACTCTTTACTAGATCATCCCGGCGCTGCAGTCGCGCTGCGCGCGGTTCCGGTTCGCGCCGCTCCACGCCGCGCAGGTGCTACCGCGTCTGCGCGAGATCGCCGCCGCCGAGGGGTCAGTGACACTACCACTACCACTACTCTTTACAAGATCGTCCCGGCGCTGCAGTCGCGCTGCACGCGCTTCCGGTTCGCGCCGCTCCACGCCGCGCAGGTGCTACCGCGTCTGCGCGAGATCGCCGCCGCCGAGGGGTCAGTGACACTACCACTACCACTACTCTTTACTAGATCATCCCGGCGCTGCAGTCGCGCTGCGCGCGGTTCCGGTTCGCGCCGCTCCACGCCGCGCAGGTGCTACCGCGTCTGCGCGAGATCGCCGCCGCCGAGGGGTCAGTGACACTACCACTACCACTACTCTTTACAAGATCGTCCCGGCGCTGCAGTCGCGCTGCACGCGCTTCCGGTTCGCGCCGCTCCACGCCGCGCAGGTGCTACCGCGTCTGCGCGAGATCGCCGCCGCCGAGGGGTCAGTGACACTACCACTACCACTACTCTTTACTAGATCATCCCGGCGCTGCAGTCGCGCTGCGCGCGGTTCCGGTTCGCGCCGCTGCACGCCGCGCAGGTGCTGCCGCGCCTGCGCGAGATCCGCCGAGCGGTCAGTGACACTACCACTACCACTACTCTTTACAAGATCATCCCGGCGCTGCAGTCGCGCTGCTCGCGGTTCCGGTTCGCCCCGCTCCACACCGCGCAGGTGCTGCCGCGCCTGCGCGAGATCGCCGCCGCCGAGGGGTCAGTGCACTACCATTACCACTACTCTTTACAAGATCATCCCGGGGCTGCAGTCGCGCTGCACGCGGTTCCGGTTCGCGCCGCTCCACACCCCGCAGGTGCTGCCGCGCCTGCGCGAGATCGCCGCCGCCGAGGGGTCAGTGACACTACCACTACCACTACTCTTTACAAAGCACTAGCTGGTCTACGGGGAGGGGGCTTAAACCCGAAAGGTACCTGAGTCATGAATTTGAAGTGCAGGAGGCGTGATTGTGCACGACGTGACACATGCCACTCCATAGACCTATAATACTCAGGACAAGCTCTACACATCTATATACAACGCAGTTATAGTGTTTTTGTTATGTTTTAAAATAAGTTTATATCGATATGTATGTTTGACGACCTCTGTAGCCTAGTTGGTAGTGACCCTGCCTGCGAAGCCGGACGTCCCGGCACAGTATAGGAACAGTAGATAAACTTCGAACAAAGGTACATCGCACGGCTGCACACATGCGCGCGTGTTCGGTACGCACACACACATAGCCTTCGGGAATGATGGAGAATGCTTCAATCGGGGCCGCGCCGTTGCGGTGTTCGCTCGTTCTCACTCGCTACGTCAAAGGAAGCCGCCTCGCAGGTATGAAGACAGCGAGCCGCCAGCACGTCTAGCATGCGACGGCCGCGACATACTCTCGATTTTTTCGCACTATATCTCTTGTTCTAAGTGTTCTAGTAAGAAAGAGACGGATAGTGCGAGAAAAATCGAGAGAGCTCGCGCGCCGTCGCATGCTAGCCGTGCTGTGCCACGATATCAAAAGGAGCCGAATAGGCTTGTAGCTAAGCACCTACCAACCTAGTGCAGTTTAGCAACTTTTAGGGGAGGTTGGAGGGTGAGTGTGGACTGCACCCCAGAGGGGTTAATGGCAGTCCACACTCAGAGAGATACTCTGAAGTACTGTCTATACAATAGTAATATTTATTCATTAATCAACACAGTATATATACACGTAGCTACATGCATAATCATCCATACATCTCGCACGCACTTAATCTATAGCTAATCTTACGCACGTATTTAAGAATACCTTATCGCTACAATAGAATGTGCCTTGCCGGCGCAACTATTATACTTACTAGGAAATATTATAGTGGTATTAAAATATTCCATGAAGTGGGAAAATAAAAACACATACCCAACTATCGATAATATTATTAATTTGTGTATACATTATTGTCTATTAAACTGTAACAGAAATACTTTGCATACTTAAAAGCAAAATTAGTATTACAGGTATGCCAAGCCACAAACTTGACACAGCCCTGCGCATCGAGCGAAAGTAGGTAACGAACGCTCCTAAACGGCCTCAGATTACCTACTGTATTATTCTTCTATACTGTGGTCCCGGGTTCGAATCCCGATAAGGGCATTTATTTGCGTGATGATCATGAACATTTGTACCGGATTCATGGATGTTTTCTATGTATTTATTTATCTATATAAGTATGTATATCGTCGTCTACTCGTTTAGTACCCATAGTACAAGCTTTGCTTAGTTTGGGCCTAGATTGATTTGTGTAAGATTGTCCCCAAATATTTATTTTATTTATTTTTATTTATTCTGTAAGGTATGTGTAAATATGGGCGAGTCACCACAATGAAGGACGGAAAGGTTTCTATGCAGCTCTTAAAATGGCTGATGGCTTACCATAAACAACCTGCTTAATTTGGGCGGGTAATAGTTTCCGGGTAAAAAAGTGGAACTATAACAAGGACTACGAATGATATTTCCCTTTCTGTCACACTTATTGAGATTTGTATGCTACCATCTTGCTCGGACGTGGTATTATTATTACCATAGCTTGTCCTGGTCCGTGTGCCACACGTGGGTGACGTGCTCTTACACCTGCCCGCAGAACAACAATCTATTACACTTCAGCCCGTACGTCTAAAGTTTATTTTAATTCTCCAATGCTTTTCCTTTGTATGAGTTTGGTCTGTTTCAACTTGTACATTATGTTTTTCATGCTGAGCTGCTATTTTATCACTTGATTTTTTGCGCTATCGATTGTGCAAACCTTCTGCCGCAGTCGAGTAAATATTTTCATTCAAGTTGTTCCCGAAGGTGCCGTTTTGTCGGTAGACTCGGTAGTCATAAGCACGATCTCGACGCGAGTACTGAGTAGTGCTTATTGATAACGAACGAACCGATGGCTTTTGTCCGCAAACGACACTACACAGACTAACACCTTAAATAATTGTGTTGTGTGTACCTACATACATACATAGTCGTATAGTACGTATGGAAACATTAATCATTGGATTAATTTGATTATATGTCCAAAAATAGTTTATTTCAGCTTTTTGGATCAGCTTTTTCACAACCATCGCAGACAGGGTCGACGCACGCGTCGTGTAATGTGCGATTTAATCGCCTTTGATGTAGATCTGTGACAATCATTCGAATAATAACGATGGCGATAGGTACAACTATTTATCTCTAAGCCTGTTCATCATGATTAATTACATACGTGATTGATTTCGACCGCACCTTATCTATAACTTACATGTATTGAAAAAGTTGTATAACAATATTAAATATTAGGGGTTAATCTGACACAAATCGATCTAACCTTAAGGTTTGTGTTATGGATAATAGCCGACGATATAATACATACTTAATACCTAAATAGAAAGCAACCAAGACTCGGGAACAAATACTAGAATATTACTATGCATTTCTATAGAACACCAGGACTCAAGGGTATATTGCATATTGTTGAACCGAAAATGTTTAAGAATGGAGGTGACAGTTTGGCCATAAAATGACGTCAAACCACCGTCAAACGGATAGCCCAAATACGGATTTGGTTAAGACCGCGGAGCGTTTTAACCGCCTCACTTTTATGTAACGATTTATTGCCGAATAAAACCTCATGGTAGCATTTAGTTTTAATATATATCGCAATTCGAAAAGCAAGCTTATTTGTTTATATATAAACTTTGTCACGCTAGACCCTCCACAAATCGTTACATAAAAGTGCGGCGGTTGAAACGCTCCGCGGCCTTACCCATTTATAAACGTTCTACAAGCCTATTTTAACTAAAATGTCGTTGAAATTAGTTTGTCACTTTGACATTTGTGTTCGTTAGAAAGGGACAGCACATTTTATTTAACAGAGGCATTTTAAGTTTTATTAATTTAATTTAAGGGGGTTTATTAAAATGATAGCTGTCCTAATCCCAAACTTATCGCGGTCGTATAATACGAACAGTGCAAGTTAAATAAAAAGGAAAAGGATCAGCACGGCTATCATGCGACGGCCGCGACATACTCTCGATTTATCCTTCTTATACCTCTTGTTCTAAGTGTTCTAATAAGAGAGAGACGGATAGTGCGAGAAAAATCGAGAGAGCTCGCGCGTCTTGTGATAGCCGTGCTGGAAGCCGAAGCAAAACGATACAAAAAAATGTTAAATACTATAAAAAAAAAAAAAAGTATTTAACATTTTAATATTTATTAAGGCGTATTAATATTACTATATTGAATCCCAACTGAAGCGAAAGATTTTACAATAGAAGTCCTGAGCGTCCCTCGGGATTCTAAAGTAAAATTTTAAGCGTAACTAGTGATTCAAGTGTTTACTCCCAAGATGGAATTATTTTGGTACCGTATGGCGCATAATGTTTTTCGCACCTATGAAGAATAGTAGATAACAGTTAACCAAGGGTTGAAAGTGACCCATTTCACCCGAGATATTTCTGGCGCTCGAACGACGTGAGAGCGCCAATATTTCGAGGGTCAAATGGGTAATTTCACCCGAGTTAAACACTGTACTTTTCATTTCGACATTGAGAAAAGTAAAATACTACACGTTTATTTTATAAAATAGCTATATTTTAAGAGCGATCAGTTAAAATTTACAGTAAAATTGGAACAATTTGAAAAAGACAAATTCAATGTTTTGCCGGGCATATTGATGTTTGAAATTTTCTGAGAAACCTGAGTTTCTTGTATGGTATGAGAACCAGATCGAACATTTTCTTGGCGACTTTGTGGCGAAACTAGTGGAACTTCTGGCTCCTGATCTGTTGATGTTCCAGGTTGTGGAGAATGATGGCGATCAATATTTATATATTCAGTTATTTTTGATGTTATTTTGGTTTTATTTTCAACTGAGTCTTCGACGTATCCTTCGGCAACAGTATTGGACTTCCAACCGCCATGCCGTTTCAGGGTTGATATGCTAGCCCCCGAATCAGCTAACAGGGTGGCGGAAGTCCGGCGGAAACAGTGTCCTGTGTACAAGTCTATGTTCGGCAAATTTAGGTAGGTTGCAATTTGTCTTGGCATGTTTGCGAATTTATTTTTTCCAATTACTTGTCGTAGACATTTGCCACGTTGAAAATTAAAAAAAAATCTATATGTTTGTATGTTTTCTGGCCGAAAACTTTGGTATTTTTCGACTAAATTTGCAAATTCTTCATATGACAAACTGCCGGTCGATTTTAGTTTTCGTATTGCATAGTTTAACTAGTATAATTTGATTGTGTTTTTCGACATCGTTTACTGTAATCTTTGAAAATTCGATGCTCCTACAGGCTCCGCATATGCCAAAGATAAGAACAACCTGCAACAACATAAGTAGGTAATTAGAATTAAAAACATTTATATTTTATTTAGGTATCTACATTTACATTTAGAATTTTATTTAAGTACATTTTATATACACCTTAGTTGCCAAAAACAGTTCATCGGGAGCTTCGTTCAAAAACCTCTCTACTTCCTGAGCAGTGAAAATCTTGGATTTCTTGCTTTTGAAGTTCTCGGACTGTCTTTTAAGTTGGTGAAATTTTTCAAGTTGACATTATGCTTCGTATTTATTGTAGATTTAAGCATCGAGTAATTGCTCCAAAGCGTGGAAGGCTGTAATGTCTTCGATAATTCGTTAAAATATGCTAAAAACACATTTTCTGAAAGGGACTTGACATTTTTAGCGGATATCTCTCCTTAGAGCACTGCGGTAAAAGATTGTTAACAACCGCTTTTGCTTGCTCTTTTATCTCATCGGGAGTTAAATCATTGTCCATATCACTGGAATCACTTTCCGAAACCATTTTCAACCAAAAAACGACACGGTATTTATATTTTAATCTCGTGTTCCCGCTTTTTTTTTTTTTTTTTTTTTTTCATTGGACTTGCGGGCGTTTGCCCATAGCCATAATCAAGTTAATGAAAAGGGAAGGAAATAAAATCGGATAAGTACGGAAAGGATATATCGGAATTTGGAAAAAATAATCAAGGCAGGAAAACGGAATTGGAATACATACAAATAAATTATAAAATATGAATAATACTATAATTTGATATTATTCTCACAAATAAACTTAGCTAGAATATTATAAATATCTGGATTAATAAGCAAAGAGGAAATTTCGGTGGGAAAAGGAACATTTTTAGATTGAAGCGCATCCAAGAAGACAGTACGATCGAATAACGGGCAAGATAAGATAATATGGTTTACGTCAGCTTCCTCAGCACCGCAGTCACATTTAGGCTCACTTATAATATTAAATTTTGCAAGATGAAAAGGAGCACATGTATGGCCCAATCTCATACGAGTTAAACATGATATTTCACGTCTACTAAAGGATTTTTTCCCAAAAAACCAAGGCTTCAAGGGAATATCACTTTGGATCTTGTGGTAATAGGCCCCTGTCTCCAGGCTACTCCAAAACCAAAAGAACTCCCATGACAATTGTAGATACCTTTTGGGAAGTAAAAGTAAATCGTGGCAAAAAAATTTATAAGAAGAGACATCGCCAGAAACCACAGCATCCACAGCCAAACTATCAGCCCTTTCGTTACCCGAAATACCACAATGGCTTGGCAACCAGACAAAATTCACAGTGAGCCCCTTTAATTGACATTGTAACAGAATAGCTCGAATCTCATACAGTAACGGATAATTATTAGACATTCTAAACGGTGATTTAATTAAAACTTGAAGGCTGCTTTTAGAATCCGAAAAAATTACAGAGTTTTTTAAATTGAACATGGAAACATATTCCACCGCTTTGAAAATGCCAAATAGTTCACCAGAAAATACTGAAGACTCTGGAGGGAGTTTAATTTTGATTACAGTATCAAACTGTTGGTGATATACGCCAACCCCAACGCAGCTTAATGCTGAACTTTTAGATGCATCTGAATAAATGTGATGCCAATCAGCCCAATTTTCACCAACCAAATTGTTAAATACTGGCTTTGCACTTGTTCTATCTTTAACGATGCCAGAATCCAGAAAAACTTGTGGAGCAATGGTCAGTGAATCAAAGTCTTTCTCATATATGGGAAGAGAGAGATATCTGACAGTTGGCGAAGTTAAACTCTGGAACTTAAGATAACTATTTATTATGCAAGGAGGTGTTCTATTACGCCAATACGAAGATGTCTGAATGTAATTGAGAAGAACAGATAATTTACATACTAGAGGATGATTTGAGAATTGCATGGTTTTAAAAATAAATCTATCAGCTAAAAATTGACGTCTTAAATGAATAGGCGGATCCACAGACTCTACTTGCATTGCATTGGCAGGACTGGTCTTCATCGCACCAAGGACTGTCCTGAGAGACTTGTTTTGGATAACATTTAACATGTTAAAGGCATCTACAGTACCAGGAGTTAGAAGGAAAGAGCCATAATCTAAAACGCTCCTTATAACAGCATTATAAATGAGTTTCAAATAAAATGGGTGGCTCCCCCACCAAACACCAGCCAAACATCTCAATATATTTAATGAACGTTCGCATCTGTTCCTCACGTAATTACAATGATCTTTGGCAGAAAGTTTATAGTCTAAGACAATTCCTAAATATTTAACTTCCTTGCAAAAGGAAATTGTAGATCCATTGTAAGTCAAATTTACATCTACGGATCTTTTCCTAGGAGAAAATAAAATTGCTGCAGATTTTGAAACTGAGAGATCTAGGCCATTCTTATCCAAATACATTTTTAAATTTTGTAAATTACAGTTCATAATCTCACAAGCATTATGAATAGATTTATTATTACAATATAATACTATATCATCCGCATATTGAATAACGGATACAGAATCAGTCAAATGAGGAAGTAAATCGTATGTATAAACGTTAAAAAGTAAAGGACTAAGAACAGAACCTTGCGGAAGCCCTTTCCATACTGTTCTATATAAAATTTCAGATTCTAAATTCAATCTAATAAATCTTTCAGAGAACATAGCGGAGATCATAACACACAAACGACTTGGAACTCCCAGCAACAACAGCTTATTAACTAAAATTGAAATATTTACATTGTCATAAGCCGAATTGATATCTACAAAACAAGCTACCACACACTTGTTTTCGGAGAATGCCAGAAGTACATCAGAAACTAACAAACTAACACAGTCTAAAGTGCTTCTGCACTTCCGAAAGCCATATTGAATATCTGGTAATAATCTTTTACTTTCGATAAACCACTCCAATCGATTTTTAACCAAGTGTTCTATGACTTTGATTAAAACCGATGACAACGCAATAGGACGATAAGAATTTGGATCGGAACGGGATTTATTTGGTTTGAGAAGTGGCAACACTAATTGCATTTTCCATTTGGGAGGAATATTACCTGCCAGAAAGACAATATTGATAAGGTCTAGATAATAACCTAACACATTATCACTGGCATGAACCAAAAAAGAGTATGGTATACCATCACACCCCGGGGCGGAATCTACGACATAAGTGAGCACACTCTTCAACTCTAGCATTGAGAACGGACTATTAAAACGCTGTGTATCATTGTTATCAACATTTGAAGAGCTTAAAAATTCAACACTAATTGGAAAAGGCAATGGAACAAAAGGAGGAGCTAACTTATTTAAGAATTTTCCAGCAATGGAAGGATCAATTTGGCCATTCGTTTCAACAAAGGCCCCCCTAAACATCCGAATTTTTTTCCAAACTTCAGATGGGTGAGTGTTAGGGCATATAGATGCACAGAAGGAGCGCCAACCCTCAAGCTTCTTTTTCTTTAAAAATTGTTTTGTCTCCTTCATAACAGCTAATAAGCTATTAAAATTTTCCTCATTCATATTATCGTTATAAACTAATTCCCTCTGTTTTCTCTTTTTAACAGCATCTGTACATTCGGAATCCCACCAAGGCGGGCTGAGGATATCAAACTGAGAACCCTTTTTTCTGGATGGAAATACTTCATCTGCTACTTCAATCAGCAGCTTAGCGAAAGCATCAGATGATTGTAAAACTTGGTTATGGGACACCTCGGGCAATTGGGCCAACTTCTCATCCAAATGCTCCCTAAAATGTTGCCATTTGTCATTCTGGAGTTTATATCCTAAAAGCGGAGATCTTTTCATCAGTGGTTTGTTTTTGAAAGGGAAAGAAATTAAAATCGGAAAATGATCGCTACCAAAAGAAAATGGAAGAACCTCCCATAATACTGACACTGCAATTGATGAACTACAAATTGACAAATCTATGGCACTAGGATTCTCATTTGGAGCAGAGCGACGCGTCGGGGCTCCAGAGTTTAATATACACAAATTAAAACAATGAACCATATCAATTATTTCTTCTCCTAAATTACTCGAATTGATGCATCCCCAGGCAGGATGATGGCAATTAAAATCACCTAAAATAATGAAAGGGGAAGGAAGGGATGATATTATGCTTCTAATTTCACTAAGAATGACTAATGAAGGATGAGGAATGTACACTGAAACTATGCAGATGTTATTTACAATGGCGGAAATAATGGAATAATCTTTACTATGTGATAATGAATGATATGAAAAATTAAACGAGTTTTTAATAAGAATGGCTACACCACCATATCCATCCGATCTATCTTCACGGAGACATGAATAGCCAGGAATTCTGAAACATGACTCAGACCGGAGCCATGTTTCGGAAAGTGTGATAACAAATGGATCATATTTCCTAATTAAATGAAGTAAATCCGATTTCTTATTATTAATACTATGACAATTCCACTGGAGAACTTTGGATTTGTTCGCCATTATTGAGATTGAACACTTTAGATAATAAACTAATTAATTGAGCAGCGATGTTCGGTTCTGAATTCATATTACTATTAGTATTGGAAAATAATTTAATGATTTCTAGAATAATATCCTTAGTAGATTGCTCTTTTGGGTGACTTAATAATGCGCTACCATTCCCTGAAGGGGATTGCATATTGTAGTCTTTTGTCAAATTATGATGTGACTGGGAGTCATAACCCTTTTGAGGCTTAGGTATATTTCTGGGTTTAAGGAAAACCGTCTTCTTATAAGACTGTGAAGCTGTGTTGTTGAGTGTTTGAGTTGGACAATTTATTGCAGATTGGAAGGATGGAGGAGTAGCCATGACTACATCGGCATAAGGTTTAGTAACTGGAGGATGTAATTTTGATGCTTCTGCATAAGATATTGCACTTTGTGCCATCGTCAATTTAATATTCTTCTGGCGTTCAAACTCGGGACATCGTTTATTTATCGCAAAATGAAGACCAGAGCACAACAGACAAGATGCACAATCCTCCTCAATGTTACATGAGGAGCCAGTGTGCCCTTGCCCACATTTGTAACAGCGCGGCTTTGATCTGCATTGCATCTGTGTGTGTCCAAAGCGACAGCAATTGAAACATTGGATGGTGGGAAAGACATATAAATCTACAAGGAGAGAATTGTAACACATAAAAATACGTTTAGGGAGAACCTGTCCATCAAACGTAAGAACTACAGATTGAGATGGCTTCCACACTGGGGAACCCTCCACCATAACTTTGTAATTAAGTCTTCGCAGCTTTATAACATCACCGCAACCAACAGGTACACTGATGTTCTCTTTAACCTCATCCAAAGACCACTCTGCTGGTACGCCCTTTATTACCCCCATTCTTATTACATGAAATGATGGAATAAATGATTTGTATTTGTTGTCAGCCAGTCTTTTGTCATTGAGAAAATTGTTTGCATCCTGGTATTTTGTAAACGAAAGGGTGACTCTATTCCGTCCAATGCGTTTGACACTACCATTAACAATGTTTTGAAAGTTAAGTTTTTTTAGTAGGTTCCCAAAAGCCATGGAGTGAATAGAAGTGCCATCATTGGGCGACTCCTGCTGTTTCTGCACATGAATTACATAAGGAGAACAATCTGACTGAATAAACTGCTTCCTAAACAAGTCTGCGGGCTGAGAAAGGGTGCCTGTATCTGGGACCGGAGCCTGTACTGAATCTGAAGCTGACGATGTAGGAGGGGGTAGGGTTTGAACTTTAATGCTATCAGCATTAAAAGTAGAATCATGACAATTGCAATCATCCCGGAGTGAATCTCTATCTCTATTAGATTCTGCATTTTTGCTACGCTTCTTCTTGTTGCAGTGGCGGCATATTTTTCTATTGACTGACTTACGTTTCCTTAATCCAGAAGACCTGGAACTGTCAGTATCCATACCATCCGATTTATTATTGTGGTCACTATAAATAGTGACCGTATGCGAAACCTCAGGGAGTAGGCCTCCCCCTGGGTCATCAGGGGGATCCATGATTAAATATGTACAAAAACTTACCTAATGGATGTTGTTATATACACAGAGTAATAGAAACTAACTACTAATAATATTTACAAATAAATTATCCTGCGTTGACCACTATAAGAATTAAATTTTAAGAACTCGAGAAAAAGACGCGCGCTCGCCTCGAAGTTTCCCGCCCTTTTTTCGTGTTCCCGCTTTTTCTACTGCCAACTTTCATAGTTTTTTTTAAATACACATACTGCCAACTTAAGAAAAGTTTATAAAACGTATCTAACGGTTTCAATTTAAGTTTTTGGTTAAACATGTATAATTCTATGAATTATACATGTATTACCTACTTATGTTATGAATATGAAATAAATAAGATATAAATAAATAAAATAATTAAAATAATATTGTACTACTATCCAATATCCAAATTTTTCGCACTGGCTACATTATGCCACTAGACTACATGACCTAAATGTAATCGAGTAGGCCGCGACGCAACTAATCTAGAGGGCCATGCCGGCGGGCAGTCGAATAGACTAATGATTTTGAATATTGATTTTCTGTAATTGCGAATAAAAATAAACCAACTGTAAAACGATTTAAATATCAACCTATAGGTCGTAATAAACACGTCGTTTAATGTAGGTACCTATAGCTGACTGTCGATTTGTGAAAAGCTTTTATTTTAATACTCTATTATCTTCGACTCCGTGGCTGATTTTACCAATAAAAAAAAAATACTTTCCACCCTAGGGGAGAACACGCAATTTTCCAAACTCAAACTCAAACTCAAATTATTTATTTGTCAAACACAGGTATTATGTAAAGATCTTAAATTGTAATAGAATCTCTATGTTTCGCCACATGGCACACAAATAGCTACAAATTAGCATGCAGCATGCATTACAAAAAATAATAATAATTTGCATTTCAAGACAAATTAGAGTTCACAATCCAAAAATAAATATGTCAACATTACTTAAAATTCAATATTAATTAAAATTCGAAATAAATTAGGTACAATTGAGAATAAGTTAAAAATAAAATAAATCAAAATGGGAAATTTAAAATTTAAAATAAATTATTGAATTTATAAGTCAATGTTAAAAGGATTGCGATAAAAATTCATTTATAGAATAGTATGCACTGGCAGTTAAAAATTTATGCAATTTAATTTTAAACTGTCTCAAATCATTTACATTCATTATATCTCTCGGTAAATTGTTATAAATTTTTGACGCCATTCCAAAAATGCTTTTTGACAGTAACGCTGTTTTACATGATATATGGTTTATTTTACATTTTTGGCGATGGCTATTAAATGTAGAAAATTGACCCATATTGTGTCTTACATACAGTGCGACCTCGTATATATAAAGACATGGTAAAGTTAAAATCTGCATCTGAATAAATTGAGGCCTACATGAATGCATAGTTTTCATACCACACGCTGATCGCAAGCATTTTTTTTGAGCTCTAAATAATAATTCCCTATCTGTACAATTACCCCAGAATATAACCCCGTATCTCAGCGTGGATGTTACGTAAGCGTGATAGGCAGTCAGAACAGCTGATTGACTTACAACTTTTCGCAAATTATATAAGGCGTATGAATATGTGTTTAATCTTTTGCACACTACATCTGCGTGATTGTGCCACGTTAATTTATTATCTAGATTTAGTCCTAGAAATGTTGTCACGTCAGTTTCATCGATATTTTGATCTTTGTAAGTTACTTTTAAATTAGATACCAGTTCTTTTCTTTGTTTGAAGTTCATTATTTTCGTTTTGCTTAAATTTATCGACAAATTATTTTTATTTAGCCATTCAATGATTAACTCTATGGTTTTGTTAATATGTGTTTCATATAAATGTTGATCTTCGCCTGTAAAAACCACAGTACTGTCATCGGCAAATAAGACCATTGTATCGGTGATGGTACGTGGAAGATCATTAATGTAAATGAGAAATAAAAGGGGACCCAAAACACTCCCTTGTGGAACACCATAGTTTATCTTTCTAAGATCTGAGCCGAATGTTATTTCTTTCTTGGTCCTAACACAAATTTTGCTAATTTGTGTGATTTGCTCTCGACCCATCAAATAAGATTTGAGTAAGTCATAGGTATTACCGCGCACGCCGTAGTTATATAGTTTTGACAACAAGATACCATGATCAACAAAATCAAAAGCCTTTGTTAGATCCATGTAAAGCACTGAGACAGGTATTTTTTTGTCTAGTTGTGTCATTATCTTATTGAGTAGATCGTAAATGGCCATGTTTATACATTTATTCCTACGGAAGCCTTTTTGTTCTTCAGCAAAAAGATTATTTGTTTCAAAATAATTACTTAAATTTATATAAATTACCTTTTCTATTATTTTGGAAAAAATTGGTATCAGTGCCACTGGTCTGTAATTGGTTATATTATTTTTATCTCCCTTTTTAAATAATGGCTTCACGATGGTGATTTTTAGTTTTTCTGGAAATATTCCATGCTCAATCGACATGTTTACGATGTAACTAATGGGAGCTGCAATTATATGAGCAACTTTTTTAACTGCCTTGGTATGTATCCCATCATAACCAGTACTGTTTGTGTTTTTCAAAGAATTAATAATTATTCTAATGTCATCTGGATTGGTTGGTTTCATAAAAAATGAATTTATTGAATTATATGTCATTGTTCTATTCGTCATATAGTTATTTGTATCAGTCTTGTTAGTCGGGTCATTATTTGTTTTATTTAAATCAACGTAATAATCATTGAATGTCTGTGCAATATCTTTAGGCTTATCAATTATTTTCCCCTTGAAGTTAATTTCTGAAATATTTTCTCTGATATTTCTCCATTTTGAATTGTGTATGATATTCCACGTAGCTTTTGATTTGTTCGATGAATTTTGTATAAAATAGTTATTTTGAGACTTTTTTGTTAAAAGCATAATTTTTTTGAGTGTACTGGAATATTGCCTAAATTTATTCCTACTGTCGGAAGTTGGCTGTAATCTACTTTTCCATAGTAGTTCTTTTTTCTTTTTA
The DNA here is from genome assembly GCA_947049275.1 of Epinotia bilunana. Classification (NCBI taxonomy): domain Eukaryota; kingdom Metazoa; phylum Arthropoda; class Insecta; order Lepidoptera; family Tortricidae; genus Epinotia; species Epinotia bilunana. The sequence goes on from OX346264.1 coordinate 15,447,518, forward strand.
CAGCATTTCCGTATTCCTTTGGTTATCCACCTTGCTTTACTCAACGAAGATATTTTACATTTTATATTGGGAAAACATAAGTCATAGAACAATTTAAATTTTTCACTGAAGTAATTAAACGCTTCATTTGGGTCGTTCGCCACGTAAACGTCATTGAAATTAAGGGCCTCTAAGCATTCTTTAAACTTAGCAAGATTTTCAACACTTAAGTCCCTTTTTGTAATAAACCAATGCGATAACAAACACGTTGGTTTTACAGGGCATTTTAATATTTGAGCCGTATGATCTGATAGGGCAAGCTCTACGACCTCTGTCTTGCCTCCACGAACGTTATGTATAATATTGTCAATGCAGGTGTTGCTTTGCAGCCTCGTAGGTTGCCTATAAACTCCTAAACGACAATTAAATCCACTTATCAAATGTATGAAATCAGTAGAATGGCTCGTTCGCTTCAGAACGTCAATGTTAAAGTCACCGCATATTATGATTTTTTTCTTAGTATCGCTTATGCATCTGAGAATACTTCCTAATTTGCTCAAAAAAAGTGCTACGTCAGAAGACCTGTATTTAGGAGTTCTATATATACAAATAACAATTACATTGGTTTCTGTGAGCTCGATGGCAGAACATTCAAATATGTTACAGACAGATGTATCTGAAATTTTCTTCAACTGTTTGTATTTGTGAATATTTCTCACCAGGATACAAGAACCACCACTTCTAGTGTCCCTTGAGCTGTGTGCTGCAAGCACATAGTTTACTAAAGATAATTGAGTCTCATCTCCTTTTTTCATATTATGCTCAGTGACACAAATTACATCGATTGGTTTTTTAGACATAGATAATTCTTGTAGGTTTACGGATAGTGCATTCGATTTATTTATTAGTCCGTTAATATTCTGGTGCAGAACAAATAAGTGTTTATACACGAAAAAAACTATTTTGTGCACAAGAGTTATCATTACAATTACTATTTATACGAGTGTCTGCACTACATGTCTTATCCACTGTTGGTGTGCTCGTCGCGGTGCTGTTATTCATGCCGTCCGTAGATTTTGGTATCAAGGAGTATTCTATTGGTAGCTCATCGTTCCTCGGTGAACACATATGAAGGGACTCAATGTCTTTGATAACGATCCCAATATTTTTAAATATATTTTTCATTCCCAAGTTTGTGTTCTTGCCTGAGCGGGAAGAAAACATGTTCCACGACAAATCCAAATTAGAATCTAGGAAGTGAGCATAACTATTCGCTTGAATATCACGATTTAGTAGAGTGTTAAATAACTCTATTCGGTAATTGTATATCGGGGCACCGCAAATGTACGTTGGTGTGCATACTATTATATTAGTGTAAGACATTTTCTCTAAGGCAGTCCTTATATCTTGCACAAGCGTGATGTGGTCGTAATCATTCCTGATTTCAAAGTCTTCCTCTCCAATCATCAAAATGCAGTAGTCTCGCCGTGTATACCCTTGAATGTTGTTTGACAATGTTTTTATGAGCTCATGAATTCCACCACTGGGTGTAGAGAAATGTAAGCACTGATAATTATCAAAAGCGTCTAAAATTGTATTTAAGATACTTCTATTTTTCCTGCTGCTAATGGAGCTAATAACGCATATCTTATTTCTTATATGGGGTTGTTCTTCGGTGCCTGCATATCGAGCGGTAACTACAGGTTTGCCACCATTACATGATTGTTGTATCTGCTCTGTAGAGGAGCAAAGGGTATTATTATGGTCACGCGAAGCAGGCTGCTCGTGCTCGATTGCTTCGTGGTTCTTTCTATCGGGTTCTGTGTGTTCACGCTGGCTTAAGTTATTTTGAGTTTTATTAGTGCTTTTCCGCTGCTTTTTGCTTCGCTGTGTAGGTGTCGACGAACATATGTCTTTAAGATTTTTGATTATTTGTTCATTGTCCTCGATACGCTTCTTCAGCATTCCATTTTCCAAAATTAGTTCTTGGATCTCGTTTTCTGATGATTGTAATCTTATTTCTAGGGCCAACATTTTGTTTTCGTATTCCTTAAGAGTTTCTTCATTAATCAGCCTTATATCCGGGCAGCTCCTGTTCGGATTAAAAGTTTCCGATGATATTGATTCAGCCTCCTCTACGTCAGATATTACACATTCGAAAGATGCATCAATCGAGAGTTCCTCCACCCGGCTATATACCCATGAAAACTCAACTTTCAGAACAGGAGAGATGAAAAATATATGGCTCTTTTCTGAATAGCAGGATACCCATGAAAACTCAACTTTCAGAACAGGAGAGATGAAAAATATATGGCTCTTTTCTGAATAGCAGGATCAGGAACGAAAAGTACAACTTTGAACCTCCATTTGAGGGCAACAACGACTTTTTTCGCAGGTGTGAAATGTTTTAAAGCTAGATCAAGGATTAACGTGGTACTTATTCCCCAGTGTGGACATATCGGAGGACGGGCAGAAGGCGCTGCTGACGCTCTCCGGCGGGGACATGCGCAAGGTGCTGAACACTCTGCAGAGCACGTGGCTCGCGTACCGGCGCGTCAGCGAGGACACGGTGTACACGTGCGTGGGCCACCCGCTCCGGGCTGACATCAACGCTATACTCAACTGGCTGCTCAATGAGAATGACTTCGCGGCCTGCTTTAAGAGTATCCTTTTAATAACTAGTATAGACTACTGAAAATACTATTATAAGTAGCTACGAGTACAAACGTGTTGTTAAATACTTTCATTTCGGAAACGGTAAGCACATAAATACATACAACAGGGATGCTTTTTCATCAAAGCTAAACTATTTCCATATAAGAGATTCCTACACGAATAGAATCATGGATTAGGTTAAACGGTTTGTATGAATACGTAACTCGATGGGTTGCCTGATGAGACCATCGCTAGTAAGAAGCCGAGGCCGGCAATGAGATGTGATAATCTATTGCGAATGTCTGGATTCGAGGCGCACAAAATACATGCGTTGTTTCGGAATTTATGCAGAAGAAAGTACGATTCACCCCGCCGGTCACCCTTCACGAAACTAGACCTCTACCTACGCTTAGTTACTACGCATCGCGGTGTCAAGATATATTTATTTATTTAAACTTTATTGCACAAAAGAAAACTTATCGTACAAAAGGCGGACTTAATGCCAAATGGCATTCTCTACCAGTCAAACCTTAAGGCAAAGCGGAAAAGATTGATATTTGTGGGTGAGCGTTGAGGTGAACTAAAAACAAGTTACAGAATAGGGGGGCAGCGCACCGGCCCCAGCATCCAGGCCAACGCGAGCGTTTTATCGCCGCGCGTTGCATGCGATAGAAAGGGATGGCCAGGTTTAGGCTCGTTTGGCATACCTAAACAAGGGATTTGTTAACAGTGAACCTTCTGTACGTTGAACTATTATTTATTCAGTGATACAGTCAGCATCATATAATTCGACAGCCAAAGTCAGCAAGTTAAAGATATGTATATATTTATCGCCGTATCACAAAGGAATAAGGCCGTCAAATGTAACATATGTTAGAAGTCGACCGCACATACTCCACCTTTGCTCAGCCTGTTTAGGTGTCCTAGGGCAATAACCTCCCCTTTTCCTCCACTCAGCCCTATTTATTTTTTATTTTTTATTTATTAAAAAAAGAAATTACATTTTATACCTTACATATAAACTCGCCAAACTGTGACGTTTGATGGCGAGAAACGCTCATATTTTATACTATAATAACCTATTTACTTAAATCTAACATTTACATCTATTGCTGGCATATTCCCGCCAACCCAAGCAGAACGCGTCCATATCTTCCCGCCATCGTCATCTCCTTTTTGGTCTGCCTCGGCTCCGGTGGCCGTTTTGCCCCCGTAAGAGCTTTGCTCTATGTTACACAAATTCAATAGGACCTATATAAGATCCAACAATTTCCTGAACTTTTTATACAGATATACAGGATCTCAAGCTAACGAAAGGCTTGGCCCTTGCTGATATATTGACAGAAGTGCACACAGTTATACAAAGAAGTGAGTATAATATTTTTACGTATATATAAGTATTTATCATCACCCCTATAAATTTCACTTGCAACACCGTGAAGCAAACGATTCCACAATTTCGCGTGTTTCACGACATGTCAACCCATATCGTGCGGTTTATTCAAACATCGCTGATCGCTGCCGATATGTGTAGCTAGTTATATTACCGCCGTTAAGCTACTGCAATCAAAAGTAGTGAATGCTTAAAAAAAGTATGAAAGTATGATTTATGAGTGTCCTTCGTAAGAAATTATAGCGTGGCCAACCCATTCATACTAAAATTATAAATGCGAAAGCGTGTCTATCTGTCTGTTTGCCTGTGTGTGTGTGTCTGTCTTTCTGTCTTTTACCTCTTCACGCTTAAACCGATGAAACGATTGAGATGAGGTATTGAGATAGTTTGAATCCCGGGGACGGACATAGGATAGTTTTTATGCCGGAAAACATTCCCTGAGGGGATGGAAAGGGGGATGAAAGTTGTATGGAGCTACGATATAAACGAGTTCCACGCGGAGGGAGTCGCGGGCAGAAGCTAGTAATATTATAAATGTGAAAGTGTATCTGTCTGTCTATCTGTGTGTTAACTTTTCACGCTTAAACCGCTGAACCGATTAAGATGAAATTTGGTATGGAGATAGTTAGCAAGACCATAAAGCATGTTCGTCGCAATCACTTTCGTAGGTCATCGTCTTACCTACGGATATGTTGGCGAATGTAGTTTTTCAAATGACGGTTCGGTTTCTAGTGAAGCTGCCGCCGGAAGTGCTGATATCGCTGCTCATCAAGATGGCGGACGCGGAGGCGCGGCTCGCGGGCGGCTGCAGCGAGCGCATCGAACTAGCTGCACTCATCGCTGCCTTTCAGGTTGCGCGCGACGAGGTCAAATTGGAAGACGTACAGGCGCAACATTAGGTATTTAAGTATTTTTTTGTAATATTAAGGAATAAACTTTCAAAAAGAGGCCATAGGTTTTTAATCTCAATGCTGATTCAATCGAGAGTAATAACCTCCTAAAAGAGTAATAACCTCCTAAGAATAGAGAGGACTCAAAAGAAATCGCTAAAGCATTTGTCGTACCGATATAAACCACCTAGACATGTAAGATCCAATTTAGACAAAATTAAACATTTTAAACTAGAAAATTTAAATAACAGAAGAACGTTGCTTGGTATGTCTTTCTTGTATAAAACCATGAACAATCTTATTGATTCACCTCAAATTGTTAATAAGTTCACTTTAAGCATCCCGACTAAAATACCTCGCATGCCTCGTGCCTTATTTCACTTTCCTTTTTGTAAAACCAACTTTCGCAAGCACTCACATGTACCTCGCCTGTCGCGTGCTTACAATGATCTCGTTACAGAACAGGAAAATATCGATATTTTTTGTGATTCTCATAACAGCTTCAAATGCTTCAGGGATCTGTTGTTGAACCTTGAACCATAGTCTGACTGATTTAGTTTTAAGCCTAGATAGTTTAGTAACGCAAAAATTGTAACGCATGCCGTGGTTGCCTATTATTAGGGTTACAATTAGACATACATAAGTACTTGATGTTTCCACATAAGATGTAATATTTTTAACTCTGTTGGCAATCCTTAAATAAATAAATAAATAAATAAAAAACTTACTGCTACTCGCGCTCGACGCAGTGTTCCAGGTTGCCGCGACGGTTTCAATTACGAGTTAGACGACGTATAGTCCTAACAATGCTTGATGAGATTGTTTTACTTTGATTTTTATTGTCACCATTGTGCCGTTGCTCGGTCGAACAGCCGGACAAACGAAAGAATTTTTGCGTAAGCTGAAACGGAGAACTTCGGTCGCTTTGCTCGGTCTTTCAATTAACATTACACTTCTCAGTAGATTGATAGATGGAGATTATCTTGTTTATTTGTACTTCATGGGTAATGTATGGGAAAAAAACTCTATGATTATGTTTTAAAAATTTATTTTGTCGTGTATCTAAATAATAAATAAATTAAGCTTAACTTCTTAATGTAACTTAGTTCTATTCCTAACTTACCTGTATTTACAATGCAATACTATACTATTAACTAAACCTTCTTCGATAAGTCTCTTCCTGTTTCTTAATTCTGTTCAAGAATTAAATAGTTGTTACTGAGACTGTCTACTCAAATATAAATTAAATCTATCATAACAGAGTCAAATGCTTTAAAACAAGAATAACAAACTAATCGGTAGGTGGATAGCTTACTACCTAGCACAAACACTAAAATGAAAAATTATTTGTGTAATTCCACAGAGATTCGTGCATATTCAAATGTCTCTAACAGAGCTGTCTCTAGCCGAAGAATTATGTTCTATAAACTACGTTTCGAAAATACTGACAACTGTGTTATTGCTTTAGTGGCCTGTAATCTAAACTATGTTCTAGATTAAGTTCAGGCCGGTGTAGTGCGGGTCCACATCACGCTTACCGCCTGCGACCGTTCCGTTTGTTAGGATAGATAAGCCCTAATGCGATAGGGACCTACGATCTTCGTACAAATTAGACAACCATTTGTGTTACGGTGAAGAAGTTAAAACGCCGGAACTTACCAGGTTTATATTACCTTCAAGAACAAAATAATAAGTTGCTTAAATAACATAAATTAGCAAGCCGCAGGGAATTCAATTCTACGGACACCTCGCTACTAATGGTAATGTGTTATACGCTGTTAAACATGACATGTTACGGGTTACCATCTTGTCAAACATCGGACCTGTTAGACAGCGAATCTTCGTCGCGTAAGTACCTACTATTTTATCTAATCTGTGCGGGTAATCGTGACTGTGAAGCTCGAGTTCTCTTGTGTTGGATCAGCCGAAGATGTTGGAAACGAAGCTGTTGAAAGAGTTAGAGAGCGAGGCGAAGATGCCGGGCGGCGGCGGCGGCGCGTGCGGCCGCGCGGGCGCCGGCGCCGGCGCCAGCGGCCGGTAGTACGGCCCGCCGTCGATGCGCTGCGGACATAAACACGCGTCACTGCGAGTGCGAGCTAACAATCTTATATAGGAGACTTCGATGGTATAATATATTAATGAGGTAGGTATCTACATATCTATGTTGCCTATTCAATTCCATGTGTAAATTGGCCAGGCTTAGTAAATTGGCAAGTATGACTCCAGGCACAGATAACCTTCAATAGATAGAGCCTATAGGGCGACGTGCGGTCACCACGCATATATGTTTTTGCACTGATAGCCCCCCACTACCCTGCTGTGTGAAGTGGTGTGGAAATAACTCCCGAACGTCTAATTACACAAACGACGGAATAACATTAAATAGAAGTAAGTTAAATTTATAATATAAATGTAAATTTCATTCTGTCACGCGGAGTTCATTTTACACTGGTCCACAAGAAGTAGTGAAGTATGCATGTCCCTTTTCATCAAATGGGAATGACAATATACTGTTCCTTTCTCACGAAAGCACGTGACACTCTAGTGATGGGCTAGTGATGCTTTCGAATTTTGCCGATTCAGATTCATTTAAAGAAACAATACGTTAATTCATCCGTGCTTTCGTGTACTATTTTAATACGACAATTCACTAAAGATTATATTTATATCCTTGTCATTGCATTGTCAAAATTCTTTTGTTAGAAATCATAGATAATGTATACGATGTAGGTTTAATTAAACTGCACCAAGAAGGCAACGTGGCGGACTGCAACCGTCTTACAAGCTATGAGGTAGAGGGAGACGTATTAAATTACTGTCTCGCTCTATTTTATAGCTTCCAGAGCTAATGAACGGAATATATTATTGTAGTATGGTCGCGTTCTTTTATTTATGACCCTTTTTGCTAAAATATTCTTTGTATTCCTAAACAATTTGACAGGATTGTGAACCTTAAGTGGGTCCCAAATTAAAGTTCGTGACTGTACCTACAGAACGTCTATTATGAGACGGCCGCGACATACTCGCGATTTTTCTCGCACTATACCTCTTGTTCTAATTGTTCTAATAAGAAAGAGACGGATAGGATAGAAACACGAATCAATCAATTACATTAATATACATACATATATAATGCATACAATATAAACTTACTTCATCATATCAGCCGAAAGACGTCCACTGCTGGACATAGGCCTCCCCCAAAGAGTGCCAAAGTGACCGGTCCTGCGCCGCCCTCATCCAGCGGACTCCAGCAACCTTTACCAGGTCATCAGTCCACCTTACGGGGGGCCTACCCACGCCGCGCCTTCCGGTTCGTGGTCGCCACTCGAGAACCTTTCCGCCCCAACGGCCATCGGTTCTACGTGCTATGTGCCCCGCCCACTGCCACTTAAGTTTAGCGATTCGGAGGGCTTTATCGGTTACCTTGGTTCTGCTGCGGATAGCCTCATTTCTGATGCGATCACGCAGAGACACCCCCAACATAGCCCTCTCCATAGCCCTTACATAGCACATAGTACTTACTTATACATACTTATATACGTACAATTATATGTACCCGAACAAAGATATCATGAGGTTCATCAATCTTTAATAGTTAAAAAGAGATGCTTACGTAACTTGCGTTTAAAGGAGAACTAGCTCTGAGCTTGTCTGACGGTAAGAGGGAGATCATTCCAGACGAATAGCAGGAAACCAGCACGGTGAAATAAGACAGAGAGTTTACGACTCCTGGATGTACGTAGCTTGCAACCAGGACGGGGTGTAACATTTTTTATTTTTTTATTTAAGATATTCCGGTGCAGCTGGGTCGAAAAAGATGGTATAGTGTGCACAGAATTTTGAATTTATACACCTTACTTCGCATATGTACACACTGTCTATTCAGGTTTCCTCATGATGTTTTCCTACGCCAAATTTCCGAAAAACTCATGAGTATAAATAATCCGAGATTCGATTGACGGTCGCATACTTGAACCGCTCACTAGGATATTATGAGAAATAATGAATTACATGATGAATCCAGCAACATAAAAAACGGCCAAGTGCGAGTCGGAGTCGCGCACCGAGGGTTCCGTAAAATTTTCAGTTTTCGCAATTTTTCCTTTATCTGTGCTATAAGACGTTGCTTCGTACCAAATTTCAAGATTCTGAGTTCACGGGAAGTACTTTGGGAAGGTTTTGATTCGCTTGCGAGTTTCGAAAATTTGCGGCATAAACGGCTGTATCTTTTGATTGCGTTGGCCTAGAAGTTAGATTTCTTCACAACTCCAAGGGACAATAGACTTTGGTATACATTTTAACTTGATACCTCCACGCATTCCTGAGAAAAAGGGTCTTGACAGACAGACGGACGGACGGACAACAAAGAGATCCTATTTTTTTTTCCTTTTGAGGTACGGAACCTTAAAAACTTGTTGGATGTATTTATTTGAAATGCAAAATACAGTGTGTAGTGGCCTCTATTTTTAAATACCTATCGTACAATTTAATTAATCACAATTATTTACTAATAGCGCTAGTGAGCACGTTAACGCCCTCTTAAATGATGATGAGGATTATCTATCATCAACGACATAATTTTATCACATTGAATAAATATATGTACTTTTTTGTGACATCGTTTTTATTTGTCTTCCTTACCTAGCTATACCAATATTCAAATTACATACATAAGCCTAGCTAGCACATTCGCGTTAATCTCGAATAAACATCGCATTCGTCCTTTCCTAGTAAGTATGTAAATACGAACGGGACGAAGGCTTCTTGTCCGACATACTTAAACACGATAATGCAGTAAATGTTGTAAAATGCCTAGGAATAACTACTCGATGTGATTCACATACTTTTTTATGTTACGTGGTAATCAAAATAGTCGATGAATGATACATGATAATAATATAACAGTGACAGCCGTTCAAAAATTTAAACCATGTTAACGGGTACCGTACCTACGCCATGTTAAATATTCTACTAACAATGAATTGCGGCACCGCTAAAAACCGTTACCGAACAACGCGTCCCATCACTACGCTTCTGGCGCCATGATGTGACAAAGCGCGCTAGTTTCGAAACAGCCAATCGTAGCGCCGTTACCGACCTCCCCGCAACCCGCACCTACCGCCAACTGTGGTGACCTTTGCATCGAACTAAATCACTTATAGGCTCTATTTATTGGAGGTTATCTGTAACTCCAGGTCTAGATACCGGGTTGTTGCCTAAATAAATAAAATAAAAAAGTATATGATGAGGTTGGTCCATTGACCAAGTTTTAGTTTACCACTTTCGGAGCGCGTATCTACCTCTTTTTCATAATACATCATTGGGAAAGTTCAAATCATTTAACCATACATGACGCAACTATATGTATTTTGCGGTCGCCATATGCTATTGGATAATCGCACCATCATTACACTAATGGGTAAAAACGTCAGTCAACTAAATACTATTATTAATATCGATACATGCTTGACCGAGCAGACTTAGTGACGAAAGAATGGCCAGAGAAGTAGTGTCTGAGCCTGTATTACCGTAGACTAAACAGGTTGAGTTCTAGATTGACCGACGAGTATAATAAAGTCTTGTCGTGAATTAGACCATTTCTGTCCCGCTGACGTAAAAACATGTTATTAATTTGCAACGGCATGCAACTTATGATTTATGATATACAGTTAAATAGTCTATCACACTCACCTGACCTCCCAAAAGGATGTATTTACAGGTAAAAAGTAAGTAAAAGAACTCGTTAGTATTAGTATGCAACTATGCAGTTTAAAATCAACAAAAAGCCTCAACAAGTACTTCAAAGATTTGATAATTTGTACTAGGTAATTAGGCACTTACAAACACAATTAAGTTGAACACTTTGATACCATATAGTAGATACATTGGTCGTCAATTAGGAATCTATAAAGGTCCCAGCTCTGATATTTATCAAAGTACCAACATTTAACGCTTGTTCAATATAAGCTAAGTATCTATTGAAGTAAGCTAGGCGTGTTTGCGGACCCAGGAGGGCAGTTAGACCCATTGATGATATCCATGTTTAGAAGTAACAATTATTTTTTAAATTGTCTCCCTAGAAACTCTACCTACTAAATTATTATAGGTACAACTGTTACAATCAGGTCAGATAAAGAATCCTATTCAATAAATTTTCATGCGTCGCCCAAGCTATGTGATCTAGTTAATCCCAATATATATTGAATTCTAAGTAATGTAGGAAAAGCGCAAAATGTATGTACAATTTCGTTTTAGTCTTCCGGGAATTTCCAACCCCCATCGGCAGGCACCGCGGTAGTGGTAGAGCTGGTAGAGGTAGTAGAGCTGGTAGAGGTAGTGGAGCCGGTGGTAACCCTCCTGCTGCTGCCGCGGCCCGGTTTCCTCGCGGGCAGGCTCGGCACGTACCCCTACAGAACCAACACATCCACCACCCATACAGATTATCACTTATAGTGCATGCTATTTGTATATACACAACTTATAGGAACGGTTTATTCCCACAACTCCATGTAGTGCGGATTTTAAAAACCTGTGACCGTTAAACAAGATATTTACAGATTTCATGAAGTATTTAGTTACTGTTAGATTACCTTAGCGGAATGTAGAGTGACGTTAAGTAGAGTTGGGTGAGTATCGATGACGATGAATTCTACTTCTTGGGGCAAGTAACCCTCGGCAGTGACCTGAAATTTGAAGATAAACAACGTATTTAGTATTAATTCTAAAAACTATATAAATAGCTCTTTACTCTCTATATAACTCTCTCTAATATAACTTTGCTCGTCTCATTTAGAAAAACGGAAGAGCGAAACCTACAATTCAATTACACGTTTTTCTGTTATAAATAAGTATTAAGTAATAAAACGTATTTAGCTTGGTTTAAAATTCACTTGACGCTATAAATTCACAATCGTATCATAGTACTAACCCTGCTACGTTAGCGTGCTGGTGGATACCACTTTCGGACACTGCTGTGGTAGCGGACTGCCGTACGCATATAACGTCATTCGATAGCGTACCGGATGTCACGGGCCTTCACTCAACGGGCGCCCTGAACCGTATTGTAAGTTATATTAGAGTAGTGTACCTCGAGGCGGTAGGTGCCGGGCAGCAGGATGCGCCAGAACTCGCCGTAGCGCGTGGTGCGGTAGGTGACGTCACGGGTCTTCACTCGGACCGACGCGCGCTCGACCGGGTTGCCATTCACGTCCATCACAAACCCGTGCGCGCCTCGGTGAGCTTCGGCCAGATACTTGATCATCGACTGGAACAAGCTCATTATTAGAACCCTTAATACATCCAAGGGAAGTAGGCATTGCAGCGTCGAACGAATTTGGGCCTTTTTGCCAAAATGTTGCAGTAGCAATTTTAACAAACATGTACATGTATAGGACATATTACTTCGCATAAATACGTATAAACATCGATCAAGATAAAATGTATTATGATACGGAATTCTTCAACTCGTTGTGCAAACTGACGAAAGCTTATTCATTTCTAATCTTCAGAATCGACATGTTTGTGATAATGTGGCGATACGGAATATATATCCATTTTTGTTATCATCACTCAATCCATAGCTCTCAAAGTATCTACGACTAGTATTGAGGAGATATTTGACAGTATCGCTCGAACACCACTCAAACGAAAATGTTTTCGCGTATAGGATTATACGGGTCCTTGATTTGTTTGTTAGCAATAGCAACTGGAATAAGTTGTCAAAGAGTGGCCATTGCTCATTTAGTCGCACCAAATATAAACGGAAGTGTAACTTTTACGGAGACTAATGACGGTTTGCAGGTTTCAGGGAGCATAACGGGGCTCCCGGCGGGCGAGTACGGGTTCCACATTCACGAGCTTGGCGACGTGACCAACTGCCTCATGACTGGGGCTCATTTCAACCCTGACGACGTCAGCCACGGCGGCAGAGACAATGACCCCATGGGGCGACACGCGGGGGACTTTGGGAATGTGCAGTTCGACGCAAACGAGATTGCGAGTGTTAACTTCGTGGACCATATCGCGACTCTGCGGGGAAGGAATAATGTGGTTGGAAGGGCTCTAGTGCTGCACGAGGGGACTGATGATCTAGGGTTGGGCGAGCACGCGGACTCGCTGACGACGGGCAACGCCGGCGGCCGCGTGGCCTGCGGCGTCATCGGCATCCAGTCCCCCGGCGACCCGTGGGATAACTCCGCAGTATCTACTGCTCCCTCGCTGTTGCTGATGATTGTGGCGTTCATGTACATTTTTATCAAGTTTTAAATTGTGACAGTACTTAGACGGGCGAATAAAACTACAATTTATGTCACCATATGTCATCATTGACGCTTATTGTACCGGCGCTGTCAAATATCGGCTGTTAAAGAAATCCAATTATAGTAACAGTTAAGACCCTTTTATTTTATTTTTAATGTCTGCGCAGGTCGCATTGCGCTATATCGCGGCGGGTTTCTATATCATACCTACAGAGCACTATCTTATCAGTTTACGTGCAAGTTTTAGAATCGATTTAATTAGCGATTTTATAATAGTTATTTGTTATACAAGGGTGCAAAGTTGTATTTTACCCGCGAGTGTGGAATTGAAACACGAGCAAGCGAAAGGATCCTATAGTTGAACCACGAGCGAAGCGAGTGTGGTTCTAAAATAGAATCCTGAGCGTAGCGACTGTTTCAACATACGAGAAGTAAAATACATTTGCACCCGTGTGTAACACAAAACTTTTCACCTCACTATAGCGAGGAAAGTGCAACATGCAAAACAACTTTATTAAATTTAAATAATAATATATAAAAAAAATTTAACAGTGATAATAACATTAATAACATTAAGTAATATAAAGTAGAATTTTGGTCAAGTGCGAGTCGGATTTTAGTTTTCCCATACATTTTGAGACCCAGCGCCTGATGATGAAGACAACAAGCAATTTTTCAAAAGTTCTTAAATATTTATTTTAGTCTGTTTATTAGTATTTGTCGTTATAGCGGCAACAGAAATATATCATCTGTGATGTTTTTGTATTATGAGCGTTTTACGTCTTGTTATTTATCAAAAGCTACTTAAACATACTCCAAGGTCAAATTACTTTGCCCACTAGTGGATAAAATGCATTTTTGCCCACTGGTTTTAAAGGATAAAAGACGGCTTTCCGAGGCAGTTAGAGGAAAAAACCTTTTAAACCTTCACGGCATTGTAATAAAGTCGAAAAGTGGCGTGCCTTTTCGTTCCTCGACTATACTAATCCGTCAACGTTCTTTGAATGTTATTTTTGGGTGAGGACCAAATTCTTGGCCAGTAGTTAGCCTGGTTAATCGGTAGTAGTTAAAAAGTTCCGTAATTTTTAAATCACAACGGAACTTTTTAACTACTACCGATTAACCAGGCTAACTACTGTCCAAAAATTAGGTCCTCACCCTTATCCGCTAGTTAAAGGAGAAAATGTTTGCTTTGATTTTATTTACGATCAGTATAGCGATCGGTCGATCCACAGACACATTCAGACACATTCAGACACATTTTAAATTGTATTAACCCGCTCATCGATCTTATTTGTCTTTTTCTTGCCATACTACCGTGTGTTTTAGTTTTAGTCAAGCAGGTAATTCTCAATCGTATTTAGGTACTCACCTGTTTATTGTCTTGCCAATACTTGGGCAACTCGTGCGCCGGAGGATACTTGCAGCAGGAGATTTCCAAGGTGATCTCCATGCATCCATGCCACAAGTAGTTGTAGTCCTGCATACCACCTTCAAAAATACGACAATTATTTGAGAAACAATGCGGATTATGGATGCTTGAAATCCTGCAACCCTTTTTAGGAGTCACCAAGGAACTCTTATAGTTTCGCCATGTCCGTCTGCGGCTTAGCTCAGTAACCCTTACTAGTAGAAAACTGTAATTCGACATGGGTATGTAAATCAATAGGCATCGGAGTTTTTGTCGCATGGTAAGACTAATAGCAAGCTATGGACTCGACATTTGCCATAAATGTAAACTCTTATTCATACTCCATTGCTTGCTATTAGTCTTACCATGAGACAAAAACTCTGATGCCTAAATCAATTACACCGACAAAATAGTAGATAAATCCATTTTTTTAGGGTAGTCCTACTTTTAATGTAGGGATGTAACATTTTTTTCTCGTTAAACCTATATTGTGGGGTTTCGTTGGATAGCTTGTTCAAAAATATATACGGTTTTTGAAAACTACCTTTCAATTGATCCATTTGCTAGATATTGGGCTTTGGAGCCCTAGTTCTTGTTCGAGTCAAGTGACTTTCGTACAAATTGGGCCGACGCAACGGAACCCTAGACTGCGCGTGGCCCGACACGCACTTGGCCGATATTTATTACCTGTAAGGGGGTACCAAGCAGCGCCGTTAGTGATACCGTGCTCGAAGCGCGGCGAGCCCGACTTGCAGGAGACTCCTCTGGCCATCTTGGCGTGGTTGTTGGAGTACACCAGCGACAGGTGGCGGAGCACGTCGTCGTCCGGCGCGATCGACGGCGAGTGCGCATAGCTTTGGAACACTGCGTTCAGGGGACATGTTGGGCGGAAAGAAACATTGTTAATTATGCCCTAGCAAAACGCATTGACTGCGAATGTCTTCACGTAAGAACTAGACGATACATCACCTGAACACAGGACAGATGATCTGCATAGTCCTTTAAGCGCAGCGTGAAAATAGACATTTAATTGAAATCGGAAAATACTAGTTTCATGAGAAAAATACTTTTTAGTTTCTCGTTCCATTGGCATTCGAATATCTGGCATGCATAAGTACGTATGAAGTTATTAATCGGTTAGTAAAAACTTGCTCAAACATAAAAAGGGCTTTTTGGATACGTTAAGAAAACCGGGCAACGGGCCTGCTTCTTTGTAGCGCTCTGCGAGTAAAACAGCGTACGCAACACAGCTTTCCAACCGAGCGTTCGACAAGCGGTTTGGAGTAGCAACGCTCGCGCGCGCTCCCACTGCTATGTGTCGTGCTGGCCTTGAACTGCAGATTCAGAAAGCCAAAGTGGTTTATATGTGTTACCTACTGGCACTGGGCGTGTTGTCGAAGGGGTATGACGCTACGAGTGCGCCGCCGTGCAGCGAGCCAGACAGAGTGAATTGGATCTTGGAGATCCACTCCTTGACCGCCTCCGTCTCCGGCTGGGGCTGCTTGGTGTTGGCCTTGAAGTAGTCGGGGAAGTTGCGGTTCAGATCGTACCGACGGGCGTTGTGTCTGCGATATAAATAGGTTTATCAAAACTTAAAATTATTTGTTTCTAATGTTATGTCCTAAGATCTTCATAATTCATAAAGTACCTAATGAGTAAATTACTAAACTAAAATATTATGAAAACCGGGTATTTTTTCGATTCGTTGCGATCCGAAGATGATGCTTTTCGAGTGCAGAAGAGAGTCACTTTGAAAGAGCCGTTTTACGTGTGCTTAAAGTATTTTAGATAGTCCAGAGACTAGTATAAGTTTTACCGAAACAAAACGTTATGATCGCGTTTGCGTTTCACCCTCAATTTGTATGGTATGGGATTTGACAGCTAAACGCAAACGTGGTCGTAACGTTTGTTTTCGGTAAAACTTATACTAGAACCTCTGAATCCAATCACCAGGATCTGAATATTGATGAGAATCAACTTCAGGTGGTCTCTGTCTCAAATACAAAAAGTTCTTGCAAAATCCGTCTCCAAAAGAAATAGGTGTACGGTTGTACACCGCATAATGATAAATATTGTACAGTCGAATAAATTCCTCTTTTTTTGAAGTCGGTTGAAAACGTGACAAGCAGTATCAAATGATCAACAGCGTGAATTGTTGTCCTCTCAATGTTTGACAGTTGTATCTACTGACTACCAAAATGATGAGTTGATGACATGAATGACGGGACAATTCAATAGTCCGCAGCATGATAATATTCTCCGTAACAAATGCTTTTGTTCGAAAATAATAGACTGATATAAAATATGTAGGTAGAGCCGAACCGAATGACATATTGTATAACATGTAATATTGTTCTATGACGTAACTTGCTTTTAAACTCGTTGCGTTTACGCAATAACCCAGTTTGTTGTGTGCACAAAGTAATGGATAAATATTTATTCAGCTCCAAATTTACCTGCCATGGATGGTGTCGCATTGTCCTTCGTTGGAGATGGCGAAACCGTCAGGGTTCATGGACGGCATCAGGTGAATCCTGGTGTTATCTAGCAACCATTTAATGTATGGGTCGCTATCATAGGAGGTGACCAAGTGCTGCAATATAAATATAACTAATGTCCTTACATGAACTGGCAATAGTTAAGCTATTTTTATCGAATTGTGTGATTTTGTATCTATTCATAAGATACTCGAAGTAGCGCCCATAGCCTGGCGGCGACTTTATATCGACACCGATCCCGCTACGTCGGCTGAAGTCAATCATTGGACTATATGCGTGACCGTTTTGGCCAGTTACTAATTGAGCGCTTAAGCAGCAGTCGTTATATGTTATATTGCAATTTAATTTTTACGGGCTTAAGAAATTGAAATCCATTATTATCCATTTACAAGACCAAGCCGGTCTAGTTTCTCCCTCAGGTTGGACAGTCAGAAGTCAAAAGCTTCCACAAAAACTAGTTCCCACATACATTCTTTCTTAAGATTTGGTAACCGTGCGGACCTCGCGAAATAGAAGCATTTTGGTACAACCGGGTAAATCCTGAGATAAACTTACCTACGTAAGTATCGACTATGGGTGGCTTGCAGAAACCGGCTGTAATCGTATTTAAATCGTTCGTTAAAATCTGATAGTATGGAAATATTGTTACGGACTTATGAAATGACAGCAGCCGTCGACATATTTAACGTTGGTCGGTCTGTAATCGTGACTTCGTGAGTTGGTGCTACCCGCGTCGTCGTCTTTTAAGCGTTAAAAGAGTATGAATGAAGTGCAAGGTACGTACCTGAATGAGATGCAGCAGCAGTTCGCGGCCGACGGCCTCGTTGCCGTGGATGTTGGCCACGTACTTCACGTCGGGCTTGCCGAGCATGTGCTCGTACGGCGACGCCGACACCACCATCACCCATAGTTCCCGTCCTGGAAACAACAGTCCATTTGAACTCCTTTTGGTCATGACAGTGGAATTAATTAGGCGCGCTTTTTGGGTCTTCAACTTCGACATTAGCAGGATGATTAATTAGTTGTGAACATTGGGTGGGTATCCGGAGATCCTGGAATTTCCGAGGTACATTAAATAACTTACACCAAAATGTGGTCTCCCATCGCTTGCTGAGACCGGTGATTAGCAATAAACCAATCTATTTTTATTAGCGTAAAGCTAGGGGTATCAGCATGTTAGTATGTACTATGTGAGTACATGTTGTAATATTTTAAAAAAAAAAACTCCTAACGGGACAAAATAACGACAATAAATACCTGGTTGATTAACCATGTGGAGTGTGAACTATGAAATTGTAATGAAACTGCGTAGGTACTTACCTATGACAAAGTGTGTGCCGGTAATTAAGTAGTCATTACATTTATTGTCACTCATAAAGTTTTTCCTAGCATTTTGTTCGTGTGAAATAGACTTTTATCGAAGCACGGATCAAAGAACCTGTGTGATAAAGATGGTGACCTAGATGTAGTGTGTACTTAACCTATAACTTACATTGTAGTATTTACCACTACAAGTGCCAAAGTAGTTACTTCTGATGTTGTACCTACTCGTATAAGTAGTTTATACGGGGTCCTGTCTCTTGACCAAACAACTTTTAGCCAAATGTGTCATTTGACAAATGTTTCATTTGACCTAATGCATTTTTCGTCAAAACAGTGGTATTTTCGGGTATTCTTTGAATATCATCAAATAGAAGTCATTAGGTTAGGTTAGGTTTGTTTTATAATAATCCTATAAAGCTTTTTTTTAAAGAAAATAATGCATTAGGTCAAATGAAACATTTGGCCAAAAGTTGTTTGGTCTAACATTAGTGAACCAGTTTATACACTTTATAATACAGATTGTTGGGTTTCTAATGCATCAAAAGGAAAACCACCAGACTCCTTACTTTCGTACTATAAATATCGTATTATAATAATAATCCGATACACATTGTCGACGATATTATTCTTTAGAGACAGCAAAAATACACTTTTATACCGTTTTCAGGCTTAGGATAAATTTATACATTCTTTTTTTTTGTATAGATGTCTTCTAGATGGATTGTAATCTTTCGTCCCGTTATTATACGACTACCATTACTATTATTGTATTTGGAAGTTTGATGTAATGTCATCGTCATTTATAAAACGAAAATAAAATAATAAACCTTAGTTAATTCTTAATTTGCTATTAGTCCGTCTAAGTGCAATTCAATACCTACATGCATAAAATGTAAAAGTAAAGATTGACATGCATGTGTACCTATCTTAGCATAAATCGTGATGTGCAGTGAAGCCTGCGAGTGCGATATGTATTCCAGTTTTCGCTATTACCACGAATAGGTACCTAAGCGACGACATTGCTAAACCATGTTCGAATAAGATTGAACTATTGGCTTCGTATCTGTGCCAAGGAATCTACAGCTAATTACTTATTCTATTTCTGCAGGCTGTGGATCCATATTGTTTCGAAATCGATAGGTATTAAGTTTGTATACCTTGGCAAATTTTAGTATTGGCTTCTCTCAAACGGGGTCAGCAAAACGAGTATGAGGAACGGTAAATATATTCCTAAATTGCGTTTTGTACAGCTAGTTACGTTCCTGTCGCTTTTATATGAAATCAATAGTGTATAATCCATCGATAATCGACATTATATTCTACCTATAGCTAAGTATATATATAAGTACCCCAATTAAATATTTTGAATTGTAAATTTTGCGCCACTCCCATTTGAATAGTGTTTGTTATTACAGGTTGAAGAGAAATTAAAGCGGGGATTTACATTGAAGAGTTGCACCAACTGGTGTCGCTGTCGGTTACCTTGTACGGGCTTGTCGGCGGAGTAGAGTAGAGAGCAGGGAGGGCGGAGCAGCCGAGACCGCCTCAAGCTACTGGGTTGGGTTGTTATATTATACACAACGCTTGCCTACATCTCTCAGGAAAATTAGGAGTACCTCCTGTAATCCAACATGCGATTACGTAAAGGTGTAGTAATTGATCGGTTATACATTGCGTAGAAGATAGCAGTCTTCGTCCCGCGACTTTTCGCTCAAGGTCGTCGATATCTTTAACGAAATGAAAACTAATGTAAATAGTTATTGCTGCCGATGGAGTAGAGCCGTGCGTGAGGGCGGGGTAGCGCGCTGTGACCGCCTGGAGGGTTAAGCTAGTCGTGAATTCGTGATCATGGTACAACCAAAGTATTGATAATAGTACCTACTTAAGAGGGAAGTATAGCTAGCAGCTACCTTTTATACGAAATTTCCCATTTCCCATTACATGACTGTATGTATGGATAGGCATTCGAGTATGGCATATAATTCTGCTGACATGATTGAGACTTATCATTTAGCTTGAACGCCGCTTTGATATTCGATTGAGGGTCAAAAAACGCTGCCCCAACGCCATTTTCAACTTTAGACCCATCAGTATAAATATGTTAGAACCCGTTGCATTTTTTACTTATCGTTTTTATGGATTCTCGTAGCAGTCTTCCAGAGCCATACACTTCTTAGACCCTTCGACATTATCTATAGTTAAGTTTATCTGGGCTTTAATATCTATGTATATCATCCCCGTTGACAGTGAAAACATTTCCAAATTATGCGTTGAATAAATCATTTGACTACCTACATATAGGTCATTATGTACTAGGTACCAACAGCGGTTTTTTTTTGTTGTTCCAATATTTAGGTACTATGATCACACAGAGATGCAAGCTCCGACACAATGGAAATGATCTCACTGCCTTCGATGGATCTAGCCTTCAACCAAAATGTTGAAGCTAAATTCTTTCTTCTTACAGATAATGGAGGTAGGCTTAATTCACTTTCAATGACATGTATTGGACTGGTCTTAATAAAACCTCCGACCACCTCGCATTGCTTGGTTTACTACTTTTTATATGAAATTTCCATTTCGGGAGAAAACTTTTTCCACTAACTAAATTTTAACAAATCACTTTGATACATAATATGTAAGTTTAGGTTTCGCTTATTTAAAAAAAGACATTTAGGTGCCTATAAATCTTAATTTATTACAAATTTTGATAAAAGGGAAACGTTCAAATCTAGTCTCATTGTGTCAATAAAGTACTAGATTGGAAAATTTTAGACGTTTTCTATTTTTGTATGGACGAGTACGTAGTATTCCATAGGTATACTTCCCTCTTAAAGAAGCACAGACGGTTCACTGACTAAGTAACCCGTTGCTAATTGCTTGACAGAACTTGGCCTGAACCATGCACTATCATGTCTATCCATACTTTGCGGCTTCCGTTATTTTGTGTAGTATGTTAAATTATTAACTAATAATATAAATAATAGCGGGATTCTCCGAGTATCGCAGGAGGTTGACATATTGGACCTCGAGGTTAGGTCCTGTATATATATTATACAAAGTGATGGTTACCTTGTACGGACTTGTCAATGGAATAGAGTCGTCAGGGCAAGGTACAGCGCACACAACGGTCGGAAGGTACAGGGTTTCTGCTCGTCGCCGTGGTACCGGAACTCCAGCCCCCCTATTCTGTAACTAGTTTTAAGCTCACCTCAACGCTCACCCACAAATATATCTTGACACCGTGATGCGTAGTAACCAAGCGTAGGTAGAGGTCTAGTTTCGTGACGGGCGACCGGCGGGGTGAGACGCTTTAACGCTTAGCGAATAACAGCCCAGGTCAATGCCTCCACCTCACCCAACAACGTTGGTACGTCCTCTTATTCGACAACTTAAGTAAATGCGCAAACTGGTGTTACCTTGTACGGACTTGCCGATGGAGTAGAGAGCTGTGAGGGCAGGGTATTTCGCGGACACCGCCCGGAGGTACCGGGTCAGCTGCTCGTGGTCGTGGTATCGGAACTCCAGGTCAGTGCCTCCGTCGCGCGCCTCCACCTCGCCCAGCATCGTTGAAACCTCCTCCGCTATATACGACGATATAAATGGTATAGATATATTCAAGGTAAGTGAATATATTTTTATTAGGTTTTGTTATTTAGTAGTTATTTGGGCGGAAAATATACAAGAACCACACACGAATGGTAAGGCAATTTGAAAGGTTTTAATGGCAACCATAGAGCCAATTGTGTCTGGCGATAACCTCTAGCCACCCAGCACGCAAAAACGAACAGTGAAATTTGAGTTTCTTTTAAATGGATGTATTTGAATTTTCAACAACAGACACGGCCTTCTAAAAGGCCTTCTAGCCGCCCTAGTGACAAATTTTGCAATCAGATACAGTCCATACACCCGTGCAGCCTATGGAAAGCTTCGCACTTAGTAAGTACTTTGTCACATTAACTACTCACAGTTTGTACGTCACTTATTGGAGTCACTTGGGTATTTATAAAATTCTAGAGACTGTTTTAGAAGCAGGTCGTAATCTCCAAGACCGTTGATCGGCACGTTATCAATTTACACAACTCTCATATTTAAATGTAATTTGTACTAACGTGCTGTATCTACTTACATGGTGTGAAGTCAGGGTTTGGGGCAGTCTCCGCGGCTGCGGCCGCCAGGAAGGCTAGCAGCGGGAGGAACCGTAGCATTTTGCGGCCTTTCCTGTCGCCTGTCTGCTGCTAAACGTACGTTAAATAATATTCATTATTTAATATTAAATACTAAAGCCTCTCATACTAGCCGGATATGTATGCACAGTTTTCCTCATAATATATTGTTGCCATTGAATATTAAGGGGCTCCCCTACGCCAATGACCTTCGATCTGAATCCCTTAGTTTTCTAATGTTTTTTGTAGCTTATTATATTAACAACAACGGCTTTAAGCAATATAGTATCCCATATTTACTTCAAAGTTTATTGTTTTCGAGATATTTGGCATCAAAGTTGAACAAGTTTAGGCCAAAAAACTGGTTCTCTGGCCATAACTTTTCAATTCAAGTAAGTAACAAAACAAAGTTCCTGTTCGTTATTTTTTGACGAAGATTATAAAATTTCATCTTTTTCTGATAAAAGATGGAGCAGTAAAATAGTTACAGGTGAAAAAATAGGGGTGACTTTAGATTTTGTTTTCTCTACTTTGTTTTGTTAAAATGGATTTCTACGAAAACTATGTTTATCTTGCAGATTATGATATATTTTTTCCGACGTATAAATTGTTACGTTATAATTTATAATGTATAAGATGGTTACTAAATAACTCATTTTCACTAAAATTCCAAAGGTCGAGCCTTAATTCAGTTTTGTTATTTATCTAAAGTTACACAGAAATGATGAAGCGCATAATTCCTACATACTTTTATAATTGTGGCCGACCTTCCTCATTCCCACCGTGAATATGGCTAACCTGGGAATAGACTAATGAAGAAAGAGGCAGAACTTCTACAGTTCTACACAAACACAACCTAACAATATATTTCACTGTCATACGCTAGAGCCTAGAGGCACCTACACATACACCTACTTACAGTTATTGTCATATCGGATCGAAATAACCAATATACCAATGGCTGAAAAATCTACTACACAGGGTGCGCTGTATACGGAGGATAATCCGTGGACAGCTGATAGGGCTGTTAAGTAGCTCCAATAATATTTCATTTTAGATTTAGTAAAAATGCCTTAGATTCTTCTCTAGAATTATCTTAGAGGTATTTAGCAGCCCTATTAACTATCCACGGATTCGGTTTACGAGACACCCTGTATGTAGACCCCAACAATTTAATGTCGTGGTCAGTTATTTTTGTTCGATCGTCAGCAGCATCGGCCTTAGCCCTCAATCAGGGTGGAGCGATATATATGGTCTATGAGTTCAAATTTATTTGACGATGTCACTTCACTTTTTTTTCCGCCTTCGTTTATTTGGGCCCCTTTACATCCTGGCGCCTAGAGCGGCCCTGGTCATCGGTAGCAGTTGAGGTCGAAGTCATACATAGGTAATGTATGACTTCGACCTCAATTGCGATCCGGCTACACACTCGTACGTACTCCATCAAGGTAATTTTACAAAACAGCTAGGTTCAGTCCGCAGCAGAAGTATCTACGCAAAATAACACGCTCAAAATGATATAGACACTCTTAACCTCTTGACATTAAAGTCGTTTGTAGCTCATTTTGAGCACTTAACCCGCGCCCCATTTAGCTACTCTTGCTGCTGACTGTACCAGCTTCAAACTACGTAAGCTCTATTACATTTCCCTAGCCATTACAATTTGAATACCCGCAGAGTTGCCACTTCGTGTTACAACAATTTATTATATCTATTCACTAAACATATTATCTTTGCTGATTCGTCTCTAGTATAATTTCACCTCGAGCATAATCGGAGTTCAAACTTAAACTGGTTGGTATGTGACGTGAATCAGAGTGACAGCTCGGATTGAAGAAGCTCACGGCCACGGTCGGTTGGGCGTAAGGCTTTCTTTTTAAAGTTATATAAATACGCATGACGCCGCTAGGCCGCCGCCGCCGGCGCTCCAGTTGCTTATGAGCAGGCGCAGCGCAACCGGTCGCGCGTTGAAGGTCAATGGGTCAGTGGACCGACCAGCGCCGCCCTGCGACTCCAAAACAAAACCTACTGTCAAAATCTTAAGTAGGCGCTATTTTGACTGACGTAGGATTCATGGCCATTTGTGACACAAATTAGTATTCTTATAGGTATAGGTCATTCGGACGCAGAAATAAAACTCTCCTTTCCGAGAGATAAGGAACTGAACCTTAATCTCTGGATGATGTGAGAATGTCGTTATATCTTCGCTGCCATATAAGGCTGTAACTATTGGGAATCAGCCGGCCACAGTTAGGTCACTAATTAGATGGACAGACCAGCTTTAAGACGTAGTAGATCCACCGCTATACGCAAGCATAAGAAAGGCGGCTGACAGAGAGGAATGCTACCAGGTAAGAAACGACGGAGAAGAAAGTTGGGAATAAAAAAATGATGAATTACCTAACATGAAATCTATATCTTTGCCCTCGAAGCACTGGTATTTGAGGACCTCCACAGTGAAATACCTGTAAGCCCCATTATTTGTCAAAGGCTCTGTAGTATCCAGTACTTATAAATACAATTTGATTAGTCAATTGGTGCAAGTTCATACATTTGCTACGTGTGGTTGAAGTCATATGGACTCGCATTAATCAAAGCCACAGAACAGTATAAAAGGCCAGAACTTATTGAAACAATTGCGTATGTTGAATTTTTAGATACTG
This sequence comes from Epinotia bilunana, assembly GCA_947049275.1. Taxonomy (NCBI): domain Eukaryota; kingdom Metazoa; phylum Arthropoda; class Insecta; order Lepidoptera; family Tortricidae; genus Epinotia; species Epinotia bilunana. The sequence continues at coordinate 15,472,757 of OX346264.1, forward strand.
AAATGAGCGTTGGGATAATTTATACCGGATTTTTATGATAGCTATGACACAGCCGTAAAGGGACAAACAAACACGCACCAACAACCTATATGAGATAATCACTAAGTACGGTTTGTGACCCCACACAGGGATTAAATCAAATCGCGTGTCATGTAGACCAAAAGATGGTCTACATGACACGCGATTTGATTTAATACCGTCCAAAATACGTACGAGTACACATCGCTTTTGCAACATGAATAGTCGGTTTACATCCGCGCACCCACCCCGAATCGCTAAGCCATCCAGGATATGGGATTGCATAAATGCATAGTAAGATTTTACCGCTGCTGATCTTGTTGACGCTCTCGCCAAAGTTTTTAAAGCAAACGTAAAACTACTGAGTTTGCTAACAAGAGAATCTACGTGTTTCCTCCAGTTTTGCTTGCTATCGACATATATTCCAAGAAATTTAGTGTGATCTACAATTCCTACGGTATCACTAATTAGTGTAATATCATCTATAACAACTTTATCTGTTCTGATATTCCGGAAATGTACTAACTTAGTTTTATTGATATTCGTGGTTAAGTCCCATGCCTGAAAGCCAATCTACAATAGTTTCAAGGGTATTTTTGATTAAGTTCTTGAGGTTCTCGTATTGTTTCTCTTAAACTTAAGGAGCACGGTGATGTCGTCAGCAAACATAATTAACTTATGAGGTAACAACCTGGGCAAGTAATTTATATAAAAGTGAATGACAATATCAATATGGCGGTTTGTTTACATAGTTCTTCTATTAGCATCTTCATAGCAAATTCTATTGACGGCGACTTTACAATAGAAACAGAATAGGCCCCAGGATGCTTCCTTGGGGGACCCCATGTTCCAAATGAGCAATTTTCGATTTGTGCTCGACTATCGATTGTGACTTATGATCCAATGTAGTAACAACAACGCATTGCTTCCGTTGTTTGAGGTAAGATTCAAACCACTTGTTGCTTAACCCGCGAATACCATATCGATTTAAAACTTCTAACATAATGTCATAGTTCACACATTCAAACGCTTTTGATAAATCTAATAGGATAGCAATAACATTTCTTGTTTATTTAGAGCGTCAGAAACAAAGTCTGTCATTTCAAATAATGCATCAGATATCGGAACAGAAATCTTCGAATCAGCTGCAATGCAGCATCACGTTTTCTTACGGCAGCGTTGATTTCTAGATTTTTTATTCGTACAAATAATTGTTATAACAGAGTTTGGTCTATCCAATTACCTACATTTAGTTTCATCCTAATCACCGTTTAGTGCACTTTTATAACGGACACACTGCAGCACTTTATATAGGTACGTAGTTAGAAGTTAAATATGTTTTTCAACACAATTGCTCGTAACGTACCTCTTATTGTGTCGCGTTTAGGCTCATAATCCTGGATATTCAACACGCGTGTTTTATAACATTACGACACTTGTGTGTTATGGTTATATCCCGATTAAGTCACGTTGGCACCTTGCAGCAAGATGTATGCATGCACACGGTGCATTCTTAAATTAACCGGGTTGTACAGAATGTACAGCTTTTTATTAATTCTCGGCAAATGGATTCTTACTCGACTAAATAAATTAAATCCTTTTTTTAATTAATTGACTATTTCTTTTTGGATATGATATAGAAACGTTTAATTTAGTAAAACTATTCACTTTTGATAACATTTTACATGAGTTAATAAAGATAACATTTTAAAACGAAAATATTTATTTTATTTTGTATTGGCTGTTTAGAGATTTCATCTAATGCGCGCGCACTGCGCAAACTTCACGAAAAAAACTGTTGCGCGCCATTATAGGTTATTTCACAGATATTTGTAAACATTGTTAATGCGTGTTTGCTTATTAACAAAAGTGTTGACTCATGGTGACTAGAAAAGTGATAAAAAGAATGGACGCCATTGGAAATTCTTGGCGATGTAAGTATACAACATGTGAGTAAAAACCTGTTGTCATCAATAAGTAAAGATAATAACTTGGTAGGCCTATTTAATTTTCATCTTATGAAAAGGATTTTTTCCTCGCAAAATGTGTTGAAAAACGTCGTATGAAACGCGTGAGCTTTGACAATTACATCCTCGGCTCTCTTATCACGCTCACCTGCGGCTCGCATGATAATTCCGCCTCTGATGTAATTATCAACATACCTCGCTTGTATCACAATGTACTAATATGTCACATGTATGTGTATTAAGTATAGTCTTGAAGGAAAATATACTAAATAATAAAAATAAATATCGCGCTATGTGTAGCGTAGTGTAGGTAGGAACTTTTGACGTTGGGTATACAAGAGAAGGAAGATTTTGGACAAAAGCCAATACGTTTTGTTTAAAAACTATAAATTCATCAGTGAGAAGTCACTGATGAATTTATAATAGTTAAGGATTTTAAGGTTATAAATTCACGATACAAAGTTGGTAATTTTTTGTATACTGTTGTCTTTTCCAATGTCGATGATATTTGAAATAGCGCAACTTCCTTGGAGCGTGTAGTGAAATGTTTGTCCATACAGCGCTCGTGTCTAACGAATGCATTCCGCTTGATCATGAAAACTACGGCCGTAGACTTAGAGAAATAGCTGGTTTTCGTTAACTTTCCTTCCGCTGCCCGCATTGGCATGCTGACCTTATTAGCGCGGTCCCGCTAACGTTTGCAACTTTCATTTTCAAATGGTCGAAATTGTCGACATGAGTCTTAATTAATCGAATGTTTTCCGATTGCGACAGTGAAATAATATTTTCATATCAGAGCATATATTTTCAAATTCATAGGCCCTCTAATTATTAGCAAAATATAAAATGTAGGCAAGCTGTGTTATTAATGCAGATTGTTGATTAAGAAGTTCTCACGTAAAGAATCGTGCTCTATTGTACGAAGGGTATTCCCATTGAATCGTTTATTTGCAACAGTTGCATCGCACGAACTCATTCAAAAACAATTTTAACTTTTTGTCCCGTGAAAGTTGAAAACGTGTGATTAGAATAAGTGGAAAAAGTACTGGGTCGGTAATGTGTTCCCTGATAATTGATAAAATACGGGGATGTTTGATACTTACATAAGAGTAATGTTACAATTATGCTCAAAGATCTTCTGAGTGTCACAAAGAAGAGCAGAACTACACTGAGGTAAAATTCAGAACAATATTTAACTTTTACGTTTGTATAAGTAATGGGTTAAGTTAATTGCCTACTCTTCTAATATTTTAATAATTATAAACTTTAGGTAAGTACTTTACTTAAGTTCAGCTAATATACTCGAAGATGTAACTTAGATCATAAACTCCTTAACTATAATTTACCTGAAACCGGAAGTTCTTGCGCTAAATAAAAGTTAAACTTTGGTATGTCATTTATGATTGTCACCTTTGGCACAACAATTTGATATCGCGAGATGTTATCGTAAGAGAATCAGCGAGGCATCAAAGTCCTCGCGTGCGGGCGGACTCCACTCGACTGGCACCGCGCGGTGACTGAGCGCTGAGGCTGAGCCTCGGGTTCATCTGCGTCATACAACCCGCCATGCGACCGGAAAGTGCTTTCTCTCAGCCCTGCCATTACCGCAATACCGACCTGTATCTCCATACAATAAAGTTCTATTCTGATTCAGACAAACTCCAACATCGAGCTCAATGATTTTCGGGATATTGTGCTTTCTATTCTATTCATCAGGCTATAAGGTTGTTTCTCTAAAATTTCGCAAACGGTCCCGAGTCGTGACGTAGGAGTGTTCCACCGTATCACAGAACTTCTCACTTTTCCCGCGGATAGTTTCTTTGTCAACTACCCGATATTTAATATCTCTCATCTATCGTGCATAAGTAGTGAAAAGTCTGAAGTGAAACCTGCCAATCATATTGAATAACTAAATGTAAGATTGACAATCGTTATCTGAGACGTTTGGCGTAACTTAATATTCGAATAGGTAACTCATACTCACAAGCTACCTAGCCATCTGGGAAGTTATGTTGTTATGTATGTATTATTGTAAATATACATTATATTAGATAAGAGTTGTTTATATTTCATCTCGTTTTCAGATTTTTGGCAACTCTTATTTACTTATCCAGGAGATATATTGTGTACAATCGTTTTGGTAGCGGCCATTTGAATTCATAGTCGGTTCTTTAGTTTCACGGGCACACATTGGCCTAGTTATTTCATCGAATTCCACTCGTTTAATTCACAAGCATTATGATATTTCTCTAGCTCTTGGTCTCCAAAACTTATAGAAAGTTTTTCGCTTTTCAGCATTCACTCATTTGCCCAGCGGTACAACCCAGTAAGCATGAATACCAACCGGCATGCATGAAATTGATTTAGGTAGGTACTGTATGAAATTGAGTACTTAGCGTTAAGACTTTTAAAGATATTTTTCTAAACATGTAGAGGCCCTTAATAGATGGTTCATTTAAGAGTTCTCGAGTATAAGAATAGTTTTAATTATGCTTTAGTTTGCTGCTCTTCTAATACAAATTTGATATGGTGATAATTTGGGTTGCAGAAGTAGGAAATATGATACCTATTGTTTTTATCCCGGGAATCGTCCCTTCCTCTTTGTTGAAAATGCGAACGTAGGCAGGTAGGAGATCTACGCGGGAGAAGTCGTCGGCAAAAATTTGTTTTATACATTTATTAACCAGATTATGTTTGACAACGACGCGGGGATTTTTTTTATAAAATATCCATCTTATTACATAACAGGTACAAATATAAAAAAAAAACGAAAAGAAACTTTCGAAATATTTTCAAGACCCTTTCATTTCAACCATGGGGCATGAGCATGACGTGTTTTAATGTGTGACAAAAAAACTTTTAATTTGATATGCACAAGAAAATTGATACAGGTATGGAGAGTGCCGCCTATTTTTACAAGCTTTATATTAACTTGACACACGAAAATTGGTAGCGGTATCTGTAGCAACCACGGAATAAAGAATCCTTATTCTTTAATCTATTCTTTAATCCCAAGATTCTTTATTCCGTGGTAGCAACGCAAAACACCTGTCATCCAAATTTAATTCATTAGGCCTTATAATTTCTGAGTAGAATGCCGGTTTTAGACGAACGAACCGACAGGTGAGTGGATATGACGAAACGGTTGAGATTCCGTTTTCGTCACTTTGGCTCTCTCTCTAATAACTCTAATAATTTACTTTAAAAACAAAGTTTTAACCGACTTTAATTTAGTACACTCCGCCAAGCCACGAGAAAATTTCCACATTTATTTTCCAATTTACCATATGAACTGATTTCCGAGAGCAAATGCGTTGATTATTAGAGAAAAAACCCAATCGCTGTATGTGGCCCGATAATATTTGAGGACTTCCGTCGATTCCACAAGGATCACCTTTGGCACTTCATTAACTGCTATTTCAACGGAATCTTATCAGAATTTGTGACGTACTTTTGTACTTTAAGTACATAATTGAGGAATTCCATAAGTCATCTGTGGTCTTCATCATCAATTCCACTCTAGTAGGTACTCGCATAAGCCAGTGACTCGAGTCGGATTCGAGCACGTGGTCGGATATTTCTCCTAGCCTCGACGCTCGCAGAAAATAATTCTTTAACTTTCAAAATTCGTCTCACCTCACCCGTAACGCCAAACGAAACTAGACCTCTAGCTACGCTAAATTACTACGAATCACGGCATCGAGATATATTTGTGGGTGAGCGTTGAAGTGGACTTAACAGGTTACAGGCTGGGCGTCCTGGCGGGGAGAGGGAATGGGCTTCTTATGGAAACGTTTATATATAAATTGAAAATATATCGTAAATCTTACCAAGTTTCCGTTCACTAAAATGAATTATGTCAATTTCTGACGAATGCAAATGATCCTATATGATCACATCGATCAAAAGATCAAAGATCGAATTTCAACGTCGTCATATTTTAGACATTTGGAAATCTAGACTCGCATGACATCCCAATTTCCTACTAGAACTGGAACTGCATATCCGGTCATAAATTCTGGCCAAATTAGTACGACTCGATCGGCTTTGAATGTCTTAAAATAGCCGTCTTGATTTCCCTGGGGCATTAATTTATGTGGCAATCCAAACTTGACAAGCCAGATATGTTTAACTTTATAGCGTAAATCTGTACCCCGTAAGGCCAGGCGTCTTTTAGGTGCACCTATTTATAGACGTAATGATGAAAGAAGTTCTAATAAATATAAAGTCATGCACGTCAGGACAAATGGACTGTTTTTAAGTTCGGCCACTAGCAATAATACCTATGTAACACGACAAAGTGTTCTAAATTAGATATGTAATCCACATTAGCTTCTCTACAAATAGAGTCTCAAATAGAGAGACACAGTAGTACAATAAATTAAATATTTGTATTTATATGGGTCAACCCAAATGAATAACGGAATAACGGTGACAACAGTAGATTGTACAACAAATGCATAATACGAGCCATTTTACCTTACCCGAGACGTTTATATCCACCCGAGCCACCGGCGAGGTAGGATAGTTTAATCGAGGGGTAAAATGGCTCATTTATGCCCGAGTTAGACTACTTAAACTGCACTGCTTTTCGCTTCGATTGCGAGAAAATAACAAATATTTGCAAAATTGAATAAAATAATAACTAATTCCCGCTACTTGACTTTATAGTTTTATGTTTAATTTTCGTCATGTTATTATTAGACTTAGGTATAGCCTGATAAGTTTACTTTTGACCCTATAGCCACGTTGCGGATTTTTAATGGAATTTACTACTAATAAATTCACAATTGTTATTGTATACGAGTAGTTTACGAATTTTATAAAATTATGTTAAAATTGTATTACTTACGAAACAGATGCCGTAAACTTTCATAGGTGTTTAAGCCTGATAAAGTAATATATAATTTATTATAACTGGTAGATAACTGATGCATTGTTACAGTTAATTACCTTGTAAAATTACATTTTAAGTATTTTGAAATAAAGCATTTAAAACGACAATGGAATTAATTTATTTTACTGGCAAGGAGTAGCAGTCTTTGACAACAGCACGTCTAGCACATGACGGCCGCGACATAATCTCGATTTTTATCGCACTATACCTCTTCTTCTAAGTGTTCTAATAAGAGAGAGACGGATAGTGCGAGAAAAATCGAGAGAGCTCGCGCACCGTCGCGTGCTAGCCGTGCTGACGTTAGAAGTCATCGAATGTCACCGATGTAAACAAACATCAAGGAAGGCGAAATACTTCGGGATTTAAAAAAATATACAATAAATAGGCCGAAAGCTTATTTTGAATATTTACAGCAAAAAGAGGATGCCGGATTGTCTAGTATTTCTATAAACAATGTCTTGAAATTGGTTATTGACATATGACCGGTACTGACATTTTATAGTGCGGTCGTAGGTATTCATTGAACTGGTTAGTTTGGTTGGATTAACTAATAATTTCTTTTCTTATTAAAATATTGTAATAAAATTCAGACGAATTTAGAAAAAGTTCCTCTACTTGAATCCCAAACCGAATGTTTTGTAATTGAGGTCGGCGGTCTTGAAAGCGACACATCAGAGTCGGAGTCTTCGGGGTAACAATCTGAAAAATACTTAAATAGGTATCTAAAAATACGTACTTGCAACCAGATATGGATGTATAGGTATTTAGTATAAAGCATAGAATTTTTGCATTCAACAACGAACACAATGCCAATACACACTGTCCCGACTATACATGCATGACGTATGTACATTATTGCCATATACTTATTATGCGGTTTACAGCGACAATACCTCAGGGTCAAATAGGGGCTTGTAGGGCTATACTTCATACTGCCGTCATTTAATATTTATAATATTATTTTACACGGGTCTAACGCGATATTAATATACCTTTATTTGACGTTTCGACACAGGTTGCACCGGTCACGGTCGCATATGTGTCATAAAGCGCTAGAGTTTAAAGTTTTATATATAAGTCATTTATTGTTTCGATACGTTTTTAGGGTTCCGTAGTCAACAAGGAACCCTTATAGTTTCGCCATGTCCGTCTGTCCGTCCGTCCGTCTTTGGCATACCTCAGTAACCATTACTACTAGAAAACTGTGATTCGGCATGGGTATATAAATCAATTCGTGGTAGTAGTACATATTAATGAATTTAAAAGGAAAACTATCACGGACAAGTAGGTATAAGCGTCGTAAAATTCGGCCGGCGCAACCGCACCGCACGTCGATGTAACTAAGACAGACAGGCAATACGGAACCCTACACTGCGCGTGGCCCGACACGCTCTTGGCCGGTTTTTTTAAATAATAAGTAATTGTCTTCTGTTTAATCTGGTTTCATTAATTTAGTAATAGAAAACACGCAAGTGAAATTGATTAAAGCAAATCAAATAAAATAACAAGTGTATTCTAGGAAAGTTTACCTATTGTGCGTGTGGCTGTTAGGCCTGATTATCTTAGTCTGAAAAAAATAATAATTTGTGCACTAGAGCATATAAGAGTGGCATTTTGTGCAGCGTACATCCAGCACAAAGGCGAACTTTGCAAGCATGTGAAGTGAAAAATAAATTATTCTTACATTACCATAAACAAAACTCGAAAGGTACCTATCACGCGTCAACTTATTTATGCTATTTTAAATATTTTAATTATTTCACGATCAAAAAATGGACGTTGTTGGTGATGGGTTTAGGGTGCAAAGGAAACGGTAAGTTGCTCAGTTAAGTATGTGATGTATTCGGGATCAGGAGAGGAGCGTACAGCGGACTCGACTAGCACTGAGGCAAAAATGAAAAGACATTGCTGTTGACATAAACAGCTACCATAGAGTAAGGATGTATTGCGTTTACCAACAGTTGGACCATAACAAATCGTGACTTCAATTTTCTTATTTATTTGTATAGTAGTAGCTAGTACTCGCTTTTAAAGGCCATTTATCACGTGTTGCAATGTGTCACAACTAAAGAGGCAGCTATAGTTCGAATGAGATGACCTTTCTAATTATAGCTGCGCCTCTGTCAGTTCTTATGACAAATTGTATCATTTGTAGTGTGATTAAATCAACTTGAAAACTCAAAAAAAAGCGTTGTAGGTAGCAAACATGGTATAACAAATATCGCTAATAACTGCGAGCTGCAACGCCTGATTTATCAGGCGCTGCAAAAATCTACTTACATGGCTTGGCACATAAGCATAGGCATACCTAAACAATGTACCTAGGGCACTACTTATTTGGACACCCGACTTTTGCGTGGGCATACATTTATGTAAATCATCAAATAACTAATTTCTACAAGCTTTTATTTAGTTTCACCTGTCCCGTTGTCTGTAATCAAATCTTGCAAGTTAAATTTGACCCACTTCCCGGTGACCGATTGAGCTGAAATTTTGGGTATAAGTATAGTTTGGATGACAATTCAATATTATGGTACCATCGAGCTGATCTAATGATGGAGACAGAAGGTGGCCATGGGAATTCAGTACTTAACCGACGTAACCCCGTTGAGTTTGGGCTCGTTAGAATATCGTCTCAATGGTCGATGATGGTATACAGAAAAGTACAGTCGGCAATAAAAGCTTATACCAAACATTATTTTTGAGTGATATATACAGTATACCTACTTTTAAATCCTGAATTTTACATATGTATAGGTACGACATTGCAGTGGGACTGACTGAACTGACTTTTATCAATTGACCTACTTAGGGCCTTTTTAATTCTTATTGCATTGGGCAGCTCTTAATCAACGTGGGCGGTTCTGAGTAAACCACTGCAAGCAGGCATGCGGACTGTTGAGTTGAGCTTGAGAATAAAATTAAATATTAAAGTAAACTTCCGATTGTATCCAGGAAATATAACTAATTAAGTAGGTATTATAACATCGCGATTTGAATGGGCTTGAAAGTGATAATTTTGCTATATAATTAACTATGTCATAGTTTACATGAACTTACAGCTAAGTATATTCCAATCCCAAAAGTAAAAGCTGCATCAGATTTGATATCGCTAATTAAACTGTTCAAGTCTACTTTTACATTTCTATCAAAGACAAAGTAGATATTCCATCAGGCACATGCCAATGCCAACTTTATTCAAGTCACCTATATAACATCAATGATCGGCCATGGGATGACCTTGAATTCTACTGGGGCGTACCTTCTACAATGCATCTGGGGCAAGGAAAAATACACATAGCAACATGACGGTACATGTAGAGCAAACGGAAGGGCAAGAGTATGGGCGCACGCGCGGTGGGGTCGCGAGGATATCGATCCGGGAGGGCTGCGTGCGCCGGCCCCGGGTCCGTGCAGATTTCCCGCCGGGGCGCGGGGGGAACACGGAGGGCTCGCGCCCGGACGGGACCCCCACATTACGTAACGCAACACGCACAGGACGGCGCACAAACAATGTGATTTTATTTTCTTGAATTTTTCTACTGTTTTTGATTATACAAATTTTAGGATTAGTATCGTGATATTTAGTTAAGTGTCGCGCGACTTTTATTTCGCTGTCGTTTTAGATGTGTAGTGTACTTTAGTGTAGAATAATGTTTGATACTACCCGCAACTGCAGTTTTGTTTTGATAAGAATCAATTGAGGATCTATGCGCAATTAGTTATAATCACCATGGACGAGGAGAATGAGAGTCGTCGACTAGTAAATCTGGAACTTGGGATCTCTGAGACAGGCCAGTGACTTGTGGGAAATCGATCGATCGGTTTTGAAAACTTTCTAAATCTTTTGTAAATCTATAAACAAGGAATTATAAAACTGAAGCAATACAAGGAAGCGATGAAGACACACTTTTCGAAGAATATGAAATCTAAATTATGAAAATTAATTGAAATTTTCACACAGTACTTGTAGTAGGTACACTTGGCTGATCTTCATCCCTCAAGATGACGATGGGTGAGTGTTGGTTCGTTTTACAGTTTCTGTATTTTTAGTGGCATTGTGCAAACGAGAGTGCTTATTAGTTTCGGTCTTTTGTTTGTCAAATTCGGCTTACAGCTCATAATCTGGGGGCACGGTAGTGCCCCCGCCAAGACGAGCCAAGCGAAGAGCAACGCAAGGGCACTACCTACCTTTTCTCGAAGCGGTTCGACGTTTTTTTGAACCCTCGTAACTTGGGATTACCGTCGTAAAAACCCTCGTAACCAGATAAACAAAATTCTCGGGATATGATCTCAATAGTGGACTTATTAAACATATAAAGTTTCAGTAACATAGCTCTTATACTTAAGATTTTATTGATATCTAAAAAACGCCGATTTCGTCACTGACTCACTGACTGATGTTGATCATCAAAACCTCTAGGGTACTTCCTGAAGTCCTAGAAAGCTGAAATTTGGTATGTAAGCTAGTATTAGTACACAATCAACAAAATAATTCTAAAAATTGGAACTTCTACCCCCCAACCCCTTAAAGTAGGGGATGGAACTTTGTATGAGACTTCCGCAAATTTTGATGTTAGGGGTCTGAAAATTTATATAGGGACTCCTTGTTATAAATAATAAAATACGTATTTCGGGATTTTTAGTAAATCACCCCCCCACTCTTTAAATTAGGTGATGGAAGTTTGTATGGGTTTTCCCATTCACTTCTTTAGAAATTACCTTACAAAAAGGAATGAGATCCCACCAAAAACATAACATGTAAAGTGATGCCAAGACTCCATAGCTCATACAGCTTTCAGCGTGAAAAAGATATCAGATCGCAATTAGCGCCAAGCTTCCTACTCCACACGGCGTTACACTACCACTATCAGCCACGCTCTACAAATTCTATATCTTGGCTAAAAAGTATAGACCCGTCACTTATTAATATCATCATAAATTCATTCGGCGTGAGTCTATGCGGCGACCGGGATGTGTAGGAAGCTTGGCGATAATTGCGATCTGATATCTTTTTCACGCTGAAAGCTGTATGAGCTATGGAGTCTTGGCATCACTTTATGGCCGCTCCACACGATGGGCCATCCTGACCCATCATACAGGACGCAACTATGCGTTAAACGGAGTAACACAATTTATGTCTCGTTCTACCGCATAGCCGCGGCCTGTATGATGGGCCATCCTGACCCATCATACAGGACGCAACTATGCGTTAAATGGAGTAAGACAATTTATGTCTCGTTCTACCGCATAGCCGCGTCCTGTATGATGGGTCAGGATGGCCCATCGTGTGTAGCGGCCATTACATGTAATGTTTTTGGCGGGATTTATAATTCTGCTTAGGTTTCCGGTTGCCGACTGTAGATATACCTAAACAGGACCATCATCTGATTATACTTATGTGGAGATTGGGGAGTGGTCTAGCAGGCCGTACCTAAACATCTCATAGAGATCGTAGGGCTCACAATTCATATTTATTATGCATTCAGCATATTGTTATGATAGGTATACAGTTTTATTTTAGTACCTAATTAATATTTTGTATTCCACAGCTAATGATATTTTTATCGTATTACCTAGTCGTTAAGATTGTTTAAATATTTAATAAGATTGATTAATTGTTTTTCTAAATGTTCTTAAATAATAATATTTATTGATTATTCTGCTCCAATATGTGTTGACGCAAAACGTTACCAAACAAAAAAAAAAGTTTTACTTAAATAGTCATTCGCCTGTTTTACAAAGTGCCCCCAGGTTAGGGTCAGGAGATAAACCAAATGAACGTGGGCGTTGAACTATAAAACATAAATGAGACCACTAGATAAAACTACATACTTACGTCTACCTGTTCTCGCTACTGAGAATGGTATAACACTAGTCAAATTTATCAAATGGGTACGACACTTTTATTTACAGATACTCTATTATTTAGGGCATAAGGGCGTGTTCAGACTCTTAGTAGCCTAACGCAGTTTGACTGTTCGTAGTCTGCGAGGCGGCTTGCGTCACCGGAAGACGGGCCTACTTCGCGCAGCATCTTGCAATTGAACAGTCGGGAGGAGCTCGTGTAGGCTCGTAAGCACCTTTAACCTATGATCTACTAAGTACCTATGTCATTAGTTTCTTACACTGCTGCAACGAATGATAGTAACTCCTCGAATTAAACTCACATTAGCTCTACCTTCCTTTTAATTGTGCTATACGATAAGAACAAAGCGATTCTGAATTAGGAAATAGGTAACGCTTACATCGGTTCACATTTTACTACAGAGCGCCATAAAGTTTATTTTACACGGTTTCCTAACAGGAGACTTCCTGGTATATATAGTTGCAAGTTTTCTAAACATAGTGTCTGTGCAGGGTAAAGCCATGTAGTCTAATTTTGGGAGATTATTAGGTACACTTATTACCTGCACCGTTGCGCCTAATACCTACACTCATAAATTAAATAGGTTAAACTTTAGTAACAGCGACGAGTTATCTTATCTTCTTTTATGCAACATCTAAACTAAATATCTAAATAATATATGCAAAATCTAAATCGCCTCCTTAACGAAATGATAAAGCATTTTAAGTTTTTTAGTACTTTATATTAGTTTGTTGTCTAATTGAATTATTATATAGAGATCTACTAGTTCGGTCATACGTCACTTTTCTCTTTTTTAAGGAAATTTTGGATTAAATTCGTTGTAAAATTGGTTAGCTTATGAGTGACGCAAGATGCGCTCGGCCAATGAAGCTCGCCGGGCGCGCGCGCCGCGCACAGTCCACGCGTGCGCCTCGCACCGACACCGCGCCGCCGAGTCGCTGCGCAGCCCGCGCCGCGCGTTTCCCGCCCTCGCATTTACGTGACAATTTTCAATCCCTGCGCAAGAACCAAATTACTGTATTACTACAGTCAACTATCTCTCCCCCTTCACCGACTATTCAACCGAGCGTAACCGCGGTTCCCGCGTTTTTTAACCCGGCAACAGTTTCGTATCTGTGTCGTGAGATCATGATCATTTTGATAACATGATAACTTACAAAAATGATGCTAAGCTCACATAAATAAACATTCCGGAGAACTGTTTGACAAGTATACTTACATCAACCGAAGAAATCAGATATTGTGACGATAATGGAAAAGAGTGATTCATTCGCTATATACGATATTAATATCGGTGACAAAGAGAAAACAGATCCTAACCAGGAAAAAGTAAACGATGGAGAGAAAAACCACGGATCCCACATCTCTACATTACTTAAAATTCGTAAGTAGCATCAGCAGCTAGATTATTGCAAATTGCTACAACCAATATTTTATGATTTCATTCAGCAAACTCTCCGTGTATTCAAAAAGTTCCCTAATAATTAATTAACAGCGGACTATTTTTATTAAGTAGTATATGGCCTGTCATAGTACTGCAAACTATGAAAGTTTAATTGAGATTAGATAGGTTATAGGATCGGTACTTAACTAGATTGAAATTACGGAGCCGCTATAAAACCGCTATTAAATCTTATCTAGATCAAAGTGGTAATTAGTAATTCCCTTCAGAAAACCTTTGGAATTAGGATGTACAGTCATTTTAGTCATGTTTATAAACTTCGGCTATGTGCGAGTGCAATCCCAAAACTCGACCAAATTTTTAACCGACTTAAAAGAAAAGGAGGTGGTTCTCAATTCAGCTGTTTTTTTATTTTTCTTTTTTTTTGTTTGTTTACCTTAGAACTCCGTCATTTATGAGCCGATACGTACAATTTTTTTTTTTGTACTTGCTACCAGGTTGGTCCCATACGTCACAGATTCAGATAAGATTCCGTTGAAATAGCAGCTAATAACGGACGGAAGTCCTCAAATATTATCGGCCCACGTGCAGCGATTTTTCTCTAATAATCAACGCATTTGCTCTCGGAAATCAGTTCATGTGGTAAATTGGAAAATAAATGTGGAAATGTTCACGTGGCTTGGCGGAGTACTAAATTGACGTCGGTGAAAACTTTGTTTTTAAAGTAAATTATCTAAGCAGTAGTTATAGATGCTTAGATACTTTTTAGTACAGACAAACTGTTTTTGCAGAACATTAAATAATTGGAAGGTACCTACTACTTTATTCTAGGTATATTGTTCTATCGTTTTTATATCGGTATCTATAGTTTAACTTAAGCAAGTAGTACCTATGACTGGAGGCAGTGAGTTAATGACTTATCTCAACAAGTGAGCAAGGTAAATGATTTGTCATTGTTTAGAAATCTTCCATAAACAATGGCTGTTTCTTTTTCAATACAAATACTTGACAATAGTGCTTTGACTTTTTCCGTAAGACTGCGCTAGATAGATGAAGTGCGAAGAGAAATGAACATACGATGAAACTCTATTGTCTTAGCTTAGGCAATGGGAATCTCGCTAACAAGACACCTCAGATTATCTCAACGTACTATTTTTTCCATTACGTTTTATCAATCTTTTTTCTAGAAATAATAGAGAGACGGTCTATTTAATTAATTTAAAGCGCCATAGAGCTCCATTCATCCGGTTTGCAATATAGCTCTACCTAATTTACCCATTGATTATTTTTGATAGCCTAGCACTGTATTATTGCAAATAGGTAAGTACCTAATTAAATATAAGCTCATAAAGCTGTCAAAAAATATTAAATAAGAATAAGTAATCAAGAACTACGACATTAGTCGCTGGAAACTAGATTTTTTGCGAGGGTAATTTCATATACATATATGATGTACCGTGTAAGTACAGTGTCTACATATGCATATAACAGTTCCATTGATTCCTCGTCATATATAAATTTTGACAGAAATGGGACGATTCACGGGCATGAAATAGAAAAAAGTAACTGCGTCGATAACATACGAGTATAATGACGATCACAAATAAAACAAAAACAGTTGAATTGAGAACTTCCTGCTAATTGCGTTTTTGTTTTTGTCCAACAATATGATGTTACAGCTATTGTTCAAGTCCGTTGCCAGTGACCTTAATTTCACTGGACAGTAGCATCATATTGAATTAGCTTGCCAGCTGATTGATGGGCACGTTTGTCGCTTCCGCTAGTTGTGCCCGATACTAGCACGCGCGTCCCTGGGCGACGCCGACGGGCACCCGCAGCGGGGAACCTGTCGCGTTCCGCGCCGCTGCCGCCGCGCAGTTGCCCCACATCCCTGCCCAGTAAAGTACCTCGACGAATGCAACTAGTGCAGGTTTCCTGCCTCTTTCTTCCCGAGATTAGGACGAGATTCAATTCATGCGCGATGCATACTCCTGACCTGGTAGGCAGCAAATATTCACACATAATACCTATATCCCTGGTTTTAGTCAGTTCCGTAATAGGTACTTATTTGTATCTACCTATTGTATGTATACTAAAAGTAATACTACCCAGTAAGTATATCATTTAGTACAGTAGGTACATTATGTTTATATCCATCGGAAATTGTACTTTAGGTACTAACAGAATGTATATAGTTTATGGATGTTGCAAAAAGGAAAAGTGCCGTATCTAATTGTACATGAAATGTTAGTTGAGGATGTTTTTGCGATAAAAGCATACAGTGAAACAATCATATTTTCATTGAAGCATATCTTATCTAGTAACAGCTAATAGATGACTATTACCTATACCTATACGAATTAGGTATAGTTAAGTTATTTATAAGGAAATCCTATCTGTTGAATGCTATTAAAATTCTTGACTCTTGTTTATTTTCCTGGCCCAAATATACGAGTAACACAGTCAATTTTATTGATGTGTGTTCTTAATTGAGATTATTGAGAAAACGTACCTACCAACCTATTGATAACTATGTCGACTGAAGTTAGTACTATTTTCAATACTGTCTACCTCGCGATGTTGGAAGATAGTTAACTCATAAGGCGATTGTCTAACATTACGAGTCCCTTGGTGCAATTCAAACAGAGGGCAGGGGAGGGGCACAATAAATTGGCTACGTCAACGTCAGTCACCTAAGAGCTAACTAACACCTAACACTAAAAACTAACACCGACGCTCACATTAGCCAGTTTTTTTTTATCCGGTCGCCCCGTGTCGTGGCTTCAAATATTTATATCGGTCAGGATACGATGCTCTACATATCTGCCTACCACCAGTGACAATATGCCCTGTTGAATTTTTTGAAGAGGTTACTACATTTACTTTGAACGAAAATGTATAGGTACCTACTGTAGGTGAGTGTGATGCCGGTAGTCACCTCCGTTCTTAATTAGGACGGCAAATGTTAATGTAGAATATTTTACCTATCTCCAGCCTACGTGCCCGACCAAAGAATATAATACTTACTACAGGAGTTCCCGACCTTCACTGGGCGAGTGCAGGATCCCATTCCCGCTAATCCCTGAAGCATCTGCACTTGGCGTCAGTGCTCAGTAAGTACTGGAACTAAAGAAGCCTAATGATCCTGTTGGTCTTAACTCAACAGAACGTGAGCGCGGGGAGCGCGACTACATCGGGTTCGCGACGTTGCCCGAGCAGGTGCACCGCAAGTCGGTGAAACGGGGCTTCGACTTCACGCTCATGGTGGTGGGCGAGTCGGGGCTCGGCAAGTCCACGCTCATCAACAGCCTCTTCCTCGGAGACCTCTACAGGGGCCGGAAAATACCAGACGTCCAAGGTTACTCTCGTTATTTTCAACAGTTTTTCAGTTAGAATGTAGGAGCATTTGTGTAGACATCAACGGTTTTACGTGATGTTCACTTTGTAAAACGTCATCCCACAATCTGTGTACAAACTACAACCAACGGCAGAGAAACTGGGTTTTCTTGTACGGAAATTCGATACAATACAAATACAGTACCCATTTTCATTGTTCTTGATTTGTCTTATGTACCTACAAGTATAAACACTAAATAATGCAAATTATTAAAGAGGTTAAACAAACCCCAAAAGCCCTTATGTAGGTAATAGGCACTTTAGAAGAATAGCTATAACCAGTTATATGTAATTCAAATTTGAAGAAAGTGGAGCATTTTACACTCTCTTTCGCTTTCTATCAAATATTTTTAAACCGCAACTGTAATGATCTATGAAATTATGCAATTCGGTTACAGATAGAATAGATAAAACGACTACGATAGAAAAGAAAACAATGGAGATAGAAGAGCGTGGCGTCAAGCTGCGTCTGACTATAGTCGATACCCCAGGGTTCGGAGACTCCATTATCTGCGAGGACTCCTGGAGAACCTGCTCGGGATACATTGACGAGCAGTTCCGGCAATACTTCACCGACGAGAGCGGACTCAATCGTCGTCACATGCAGGACAACAGAGTTCATTGTTGCTTATACTTCGTCCCGCCATGGGCTCACAGGTTTTACGATTCATACTTTTTAGTTTATGAATTATAGCGTTAATTATCACTGCATAGATATAGCTGTTTTTCCGGGCAGTAGGTCTCTCAGATGTGTAACTGGTTGATCGCTTTCAAAACGCTCCTTTTTTTGGGCAGTTCTGTAAAAAGACGGGAATCTATTTCTATGGACATGGCGCCACTGATGCGATCAGCCTTTGTTACAAGAACTATTACAACGTTACGGATTGAAAGAGGAAAAGAAAAAAAACGATGCATTCAGTATTGTGTGTAATGAGGCAAGTGATTCGAAAAGAGCAATTTAAGCGAGCGCTTTTACCAGCCGAGCCATTAGGTCTATTAAACCCTTTCACTGTCATTGTCCTTGAATCAGCCTCGGTACGCTTTCTCTAGGAATATTATTATTCATTTTCTAAATATTTATAAAGATCTGGGAATAATTAGGGATAAATTGGACACTCGTTTGCAACCAAAACGAAAAATCCAGTGCTGTTTTATTAGGTCAACCATGGTCATGGACGTAGCGATAGCGAGACCGCATTGCGGAAGCATAATACGTGCTCCTTATGTGGCAACGGTGGTAAATCACTGGTGACATGACTGTAATGCGGTTCGATAAATATTAAATACACATATTTCTAAACAAACTATGCGGGCGACGCGACGCCATTTTAGACTGCATGATTCAATAATCTATATATAAAAAGTCCCTACTGACTGACTGACTCACTCACTTAAATCAATGCTCAGCCCAAACCGTTGAACAAAAGAAGTTTATATAACGAAGTACCCACTAAGAAGGGATTTTAAAAAATTCTACCCTCCAAGGCGTAAAAAGAGGGTTGAAAGTTTGCATGGGGATGGCGTAAATTTTTAAGTGAGATATTTGAAACTTTGTATACGGACTCCTTATTACAATAAAAGAAAATTTATTTTAGGGTTTTGGAAAAACCCCTAAGCGGGTTAAATAGGGGTGCAAAGTTTGGATGGGTGAAATTTGGTATAGAGATAGTTTTAGTCTCGGGGAATGCCATATAATAGTTTTTATCCCGGAAATCAGTCCCTAAGGGGGTGAAAGTTTGTATTGAGCTACGATAAAAACGAGTTCCACGCGGGCGAAGTCGCGGGCAAAAGCTAAGTAAATAATAATAATACAGATATCGGCTCATTAGATAAATTGCAAATATGCGGGTGTGTTACATAATTAATTTCTCAGGTATCTCAACAATGTCAAAGGCATAAGAATAAGGAAATAAGGATGGTATTTATTTGCAGTGTAAGGCAGGTGGATTTGGAGATGATGAGAAGACTACACCGCAAGGTGAACATCGTGGTGGTGATAGCTAAAGCCGACTCGCTGACGGAGGCAGAAGTGACACGGCTCAAAGCGCGAATACTGTCTGACCTCGAGGATCATCAGATACAGGTTTGGCTTTCTATGAATCATATTTACTAGGCTATAAACTATCTTAGTGCAAAATTTCATTCAAATCGGCTCAGCCGTTTAAGCATGATTGAGTAACAAACATCCAAACATCTAAACTTTCGCATTTATAATATTAGTAGGATAGTAGGATTTATTAAAGATAGGTACCTACCTACTTTACCTAACTAAAAAAAACCTTTCCTTCCTGTTCGCCAATCGAATAAACTCGACTCAATTGTGTAAAGGACTCCAAAAATATAAGTAAACTTTACGGAATCAGGAATCACGTAATTTTCTAGAAAATGGTGTCTAAATTCTTATATTCCACTTGTCCAAGATCTTTGTCCAATGTGTATTTGCGTCTGGCATTTTGCTTAAAGAGTGAGTGAGATGCAATGCACATTGGACAAAGATTGTACAAGTCAAGTGGAATACCACCCTTTACGCACATGGTGTTCGAAATGATTTCATTGATCAATCCCAAACCCATTCAAAGCGGTCCCAAGTGTGTTGTGTAATACTCTCCCGGCCGGTAGAAACGATGTTGATTGACGCCCACATGCATTTTATTATTGATGTAGCATCAATACCTAGTATTGAACATGTGGGTGAGTGGGTGTCATGTAGCTTAAATTGCTGTTATATGCAACGCGTTAGGCCGGTATGGTGTAACTGACGTAACTGTACTCATAACATAAGTGTATACACTGTCAACAAAACACAATAAGGTGCTAAAATATATTTAAAGTTACAGATATTCATCTTAGAGTAGACTTATAATAAACCTCTGAATTAAAAAAAGAATCGCAGCCAGTATCATTTCAATCATGTTTTATAGGTAGATTATTATTCTGGCTCTCGCTTAGGATAGTTTTTCTCCGACTGCGACAATTGATAGGTACCTACATTTTTCGAAATATTTGATCTCATTGAATTTTAACTTCTTTTTTTTGAGGGAAATCACCGTCAAGGGGAGGGAGGCCGCTTTACCGCCTCTATTCGACATGGGCGTCTGCTTGAAACGCGCACTGCGCGATGGAGAATACGTAGGAGACGAGATATGCAATTATAATCCTAAACGAGCAATATTTGTATATTTGCATTTACGTTCTGGAAAACGGCTCTAACGATTTCGATGAAATTTGGAATATAGGAATTTACAACGGCCAAGGAGAGAAGGTTTTCTTTAAACAGTTTTGAAGTATAGTTTTAAAAGTAAACTTATTTAATGCTAAAAGACGTGGAGCTTTCTATCTCCATCCGCCGTCCCCATTTAACGGTGTTAGAGAAGGTTCTCTGTTGGATCGCATACAACTATTTGTCATAATAGTGTTACGCATAAATTTTTTTAGCCGAATTAGTGTTTTAGCCTATTCATCTTATGGCATAAAATATTAGGCATAAACATAGAAAGCATAATCATCACAAAGACTACCATCAGATAGCATAAATACAAAAGTCATAATAATCACTTGGCATCAGGCATAAAAGTATTGTCCTAAAAAATATCTTTGCGACAATAATTACTTACAAGTGCAACGCTCGACTTATAACCGAGTAATTGCACAAAATCATGAAATCATATCCAAACAGAAAAAAAAACAATCACGAGCCTGATGCACTACGAGAAAAAGTAAGTTTTGTGTTTATATGCATTTAGGAACAAAGGCGAGGTCGACGGAGGTCCACTTCGCGCCTGGATATCATACTAACCTGACCTAACCTATTCTAACGTAACCTAATATTTTGTTGTTCATTTTGCAGATTAAATGCGCCCGTAACAAAATAAAAGAAAACTGAAATTATGGTTAATGACAAATATAACAAATGTTTATTAGCCTATACAATAATATGCATAATGTATATTAGCCGAATACAAATTAAAATTATTCTAAAAGCATAATATGCCAAACAAAGTAGTAGGCCAAGGTAATTACTATGCGACAGTACTATTATGCCAATACAAATTATGTCAATTATGCGAAACGATAAAAGTCTAAAAAAATATGCCACTGAAGGGGATCCCGTTGGAGAATAAATTATTTTTATTATCCAAAATAGACTTTTTAAATTAACTATATAATCCGCAGGTTAAATGAAACATTACCATCTTTTCGGTTCCGGGAGCATCGCAGTTCTAACCTAACCTACATTTCGGGTAGCTATTCGGTTCTGTAAAGGTCGTGGTAACCTAACCTACTTACTTCAAAAAAATACTTGTTGTTTATATACTCCCAACCCTTTTTAACCACCTTAGAGGATGAATTTTAAGAAACGCTGTAATGAGTTTCCTAGTCTTTAACCGAAGTCACAGAACCCTTACTTTAAAATTGTCTTGTTCCTCGTACAAACATCCAACTCCTTTTAGCCAATTTAGGGGCTGAATGTTTTTAACCCTCTTATGGAATCAATTTCAAAGTCTAAAACAGAAGTTACAAATCTCTTACTTTAAAATTATCTTGCTCTCCATACAAACTTTATAAATATTCTAAAACGCTGAAATTACTTTTTTGTATTCCAATAAGTAACCTTTCTACAAAGTTTTAAGTCTCTAGCTCAAAAAATAAAGTTTCACCTACCTATATCAACTTTGCAATACTATTTCACCCCCCTACGGGTAGAATTTTTTAAAACGCTTAAATAGTATTTTTTGTATATTAATAATAATAAGTAATCTTTCTACAGTTTCAAGTCTAGCTAAAAAAAATAAGTTTCACCCATACAAACTTTGCTCCCCCTTTTGACGCCCTTAGGGGTAGAATTTTCCAAAACGCTGAAAGTACTTTATTTGTATTTTATTAAGTAATCTTTCTACAAAGTGGTAGTCTCTATCTCAAAAAAAATTGTTTCCCCCATACAATCTTTACACCCAGAATTTCCAATAATCCTATCATCCCTTGACTACGTCATAAAAGAAGGTTCTGGTGTAAATTTCAAGTTTCTAGTCCCAGTAGTTTCGGCTGTGCGTTGATGATCAGTCAGGAAGTCTTCTTTTATATACAGGGTGTCCCGGAACTCAACGATAACCTGGTACCGGGTGAGAGGCCAAGGTATACCAGTTATGAAAAAATTAAGAAGAAAAAAACCATGTAAATTTTTTTTTCATTACTGGTATACAGCCTGGTACCGGATGAGAGGCCAAGATATACCTACCAGTTATGAAAAAAAAATATTGACGGATTTTTTTCTTAATTTTTTCATAACTGGTATACCTTGGCCTCTCACCCGGTACCAGGTTATCGTTGAGTTCCGGGACAGCCTGTATATATAGATTGGGAAATCTATATATACATATAGATGGGGGCCCATACAAGCAGGCATGCATGTAGTAATTTCGGTATTTTCTATTATAACTCGTGTATCAATCTCGTCCGGAAATCACAAATGTGGTGAAGTGGAACTGATGATGATGAAGACTCCTAGATGATGTCTCCTAACTTCCAAATGTAATTAAAACTATAAAAGTACGTCACACAGATTCTGATATACCTAATTCCGTTGAAATAGCTACTTGTTGAATCGACGGAACACCTCAAATATTAGCGGCCCACATACCTACAGCGATTTGGTTTTTTTCCGTAATAATCAATGTGTGTGGAAAGGACATGTGGAAATGTTCATGTGGCGTGGCGGAGTAGGTAACTGAATTGAAGTCGGTTTAAATAATGTTAGAGCAATATAAAAAAAATAACTTTGTTTTTAAAGTATTTATTTTGTTGGCCCAGCAGTGGGACAGGATTAGGGTTCGAAAAAAAATAATTATATGCTGATACTCGTAGGAAGTTATTTTTATTTCGACTTCTAATAAATGCTCAGGCCTCTATGTTGTCTAGAGGTATTTTTATTCTGCTTGAGATTTGTCTAACATGTGAATTGTGAGTCGACAAGCGCACAAAAACATATTGCACATTACTTATATCACTCACGAAACTTCAAGTTCCCTCTTACAATACGTAGTTGTATCTAGGGAACCTATTCAGTAGAGAACTAAAGCAAATGCTTGTCTCCTGCAATATGTTTTAGTGCGCGTTCGAAAGGTACACCAAGACGCATGATTTTTGAATAAGGTATAAGTAATAGCAATAAAAATATTTTTGGCTCGTGCAGACCGCAATTGACTGCTTTATTAAGTAGTTTGGAGACCTACAAAGTCTGTTTTTGAGTAAGTATGATTTAACGAAATATAATAGTAATAGCAGAGTTATATTAAAATGAATTCCTTGACTAATCTTCCATTTGACCCAAGAATGTTGGCGCAGGTATACCAGTTCCCGGAGTGCGACAGTGACGAAGACGAGGACTTCAAGCAGCAGGACCGCGAGCTGAAGGCGGCGGCGCCGTTCGCGGTGGTGGCCGCCGACACCGTACTCGAGGTCGGCGGAAAGCGTGTGCGTGGCCGCCAGTACCCCTGGGGCATTGTTGACGGTATGCATCCCCATATGCAATAGTGGACGATGTTGCTTGAACGCGGGCTTCAAGCAGAGCTGTGAACTGACGGCGGTGCCGTTCGCGGTGGTGGCCGCCGACACTGACGGTACACATTTCCATATGTCGAACTTTACGTGTGGCAATAGTGACCGAGGTTGCTTACGCTGGAACGAGGACTTCAAGATAGATTTAAATTAGATATGGGCCGACTAGCCGACTAGTCGGCTAGGCCGATCATGGACTTCAGCTAAGTTCGGGTGCAATCGGGAAATTTCGTTTCGCTTTGCCATCGCGCTGTCTGCGTTCAAAGTACCAAATGTGATATTAAATCTGTATTTGAGTAAAATATAAAACGAATGGTACAAAATGGCAGTTTACTTATTATATGTGTCATTTTCCTGTGATCCATAAGGTACCGACTAATCGGCACATTTTGCTGATTAGTCGCCGACTACAAATGAGGCCGGATAGTCGGCTTTCCCGACTAGTCGGCGACTAGTCGGTACATCTCTAATTTAAATCTTTAAAATATGTTTTTGTTTAAAGTTGAAGTATTGTAATTAGCGAAATATTTTCAGGAAGAGGCACAATGATAGTAGTAAACTAATAATTAGGCCTTAAAACACTCCTGAGTGTTTTAAGGCCTAATTATGTACAGTTGCATACACTACTTTATCTACAGACATTATCATAAGTACTCTAAGATGGGTTCAGAAGCCGTAGGGAAATGACCTGCATACATTCTACTTTCGTAACAGCAGAAACCCAACAAACAAATGACAACAGTAATGGCAGCAATTCGATCCTCAAGTCAAGAGGAATGGGCTTTGTAAATGAATCAATCAATGTTTATTCTCTGACCATATGATCCATAATTTGTTTAGTATTTATACTTACAGACTAGGGTTAGGGTGGTTAAAACTAAAAACACGTAGAAATTAAAATACAGAAAATACACAAAGATTATATGCACCATCCCTCGACACTGGTTACACCTAACACACTTACATGGAGTTTGTTCCAATGCCTCGGCAATGGCGCATCAAGTTAAGTAAAACATAGACAAACGAATGAAGTCCCTATTCTCATGCCACCCGAGGTAAAATGTCGTGCGGGTTATATTTAAAAACATACTGAATACGGTACTCGAAAATGATTATTAGGTACTCAAAAAGAAAGAAGGCAAAAAAATATGCCTAGTAACGAAAACCCCATTCAGATATCTCAAAGAATTACGAAACTACAACTGTTTTAATATTGCTTGTTAGAGAGAAAACGCAAACAGTTTGCGACTTCACAATATGCGAGGCTTCCGCAGAGCTAGCCGCGCGCGCGGCAGGCCGCGTCGATGGCGGCGCCGAACACGATGAGGCGCGGCACGTTGCCGTCTTGTAGTGACGTCACAAACTGTGAACGTCATCGTTTCATATAAAGTTGCGTTTTGCGAAAAGGGACAGAACATACCCCTTCTTAAAACTTTGGAAACTTATAACTTCGTGATTATTTAACCTTTTGTTTTGGTTTTTTCTCCATTTGACTACTTATTTTTAATCCTTTTTCGAGAAAATATGACATTATTGATTATTTAATTTAAACTGTTTTAATATCTAGGTACAAGAATAGAGACCCTCTTGAGTTTTGACAGCTGTTCCTAATTTAATGTAAGTACATATTTCACAGACATGAAAGTTCTCATAGTAAAATTGGTTGTAATAAGCTGGTAATTTCCTACGGTTTCTGAACGCATTTTAGAGCACTAACGATATGTCCATGGATAAAGTGGTTTTATACATTAATTCTCTTGGTGTGGTACAGTCAACGGCACCAATATGTATTCACTCAAAGTTTCATAAATATGTATACTACAACCTTATTGTTGCAGAAATAAGGTCTGCCTACATATTTTTGAGACTGTGGTGTGGTGTGTGGTGAAGGGCACCAATATGTGTATGTATACACATATTGGTGCCCTTGAGTGTACCGTAACGTAAGCCTATTTAATTGTTCGCAGTGGAGAACCCCCGGCACTCGGACTTCACGAAGCTGCGCACGATGCTGATCTCGACGCACATGCAGGACCTGAAGGACGTGACGCAGGACGTGCACTACGAGAACTTCCGCGCGCAGTGCATATCGCAGATATCGCAGCACGCCATGCGGGAGCGAGGGTACCTACCTACTTCTTATTTATTTATTTCCTACTAGCTTCTGCCCGCGACTCCGTCCGCGTGAAACTCGTTTATATCGTAGCTCCATACAAACTTTCACCCCCCACTTGATGAAGTCCCCCTTGGAGGATGATTTCCGGGATAAAAACTATCCTATGTCCTTCTCCAGGACTCAAACTATCTCTATATCAAATTTCATCCAAATCGGTTCAGCGGTTTAAGCGTGAAGTGGTAACAGACAGACAGACAGACAGACAGACAGACAGACAGACACACTTTCGCATTTATAATATTAGTATGGATTTTGCATCCTTCCACGAAGGCATATCAATACAAAGCTTAAATATCACGCCACATTTTGCATACCTAATCCTAAGAATGTAATATTGCCCCACAAAACTGTAGTAAACTAGTAACTACCTAATAGTTTGACTGTGGGAACGGCAGTCTCTTGATAAGGCATTAATTATTGATAACAGGAAACGTAAAGTATTATTATATAGGTAATTTTAAGATGACAGTAACTACAGTATTAGTATTACCTACTAAGTAACTACCTACTCCATAGACCCTGTTTATGGATAGTCGACGCGTGCGGCGGGCCGAGGCGCGTGATGTCAGGCGGCTATGGAAATGATCACGCCTCTACATAAACTCTCTTAAGCAACACCATGTGGTTTCGTTCGATGTTTGGTGAATGGTGCCACCACCGATCGCTCCACTTGTCCATAAACACGGAGGATAAACAGGACTTGCACTAGGAAACAATGAGGCTTTGGTCATTGTCGCGATGCGATAAGCCTCGTCGGCCGCTCGTCGTCGTCTCATATAGCTCGTCTTTTGTTTATCCCGTCATGCACGAGGCGGCATGCGTCTTCATTGCAGACGCATGACGCGATGCGTTCACGTGGATTTCGTATGAATTCTGACACACACTCAAAACTGAAGGCGCAGTGTGGGTAGGCCCAAGGTGGACTGATAACCTGATAAAGGTCGCGGGACTCCGCTGGATGCGGGTGGCGCAGGACCGGTCATTGTGGCACTCTTTGGGGGAGGCCTATGTCCAGCAGTGGACGTCTTTCGGCTGATATGATGATGATGACTCAAAACTTAGTTACGGAGGCTTTATTCGAAATAGGTAAAGATTGATTATGTATTTTTACGTCACACCTGGCCATAATGCGAGTTTTAATGCACGCTGCGCGTACGGTAAAATCGCATTGTGGCTAGATGAAGACGTAAAATTTCGTACTTACCACGGGCGGTAATTCGTAAAGCCCCAGATCGCATATTTATGGCCCTCACCTTCGGTTCGGGCCACAAACACCTGCGATCTGGCCCATTCAGCTGGCGGTGGCGGTGCAGGCGGTGCAGTTCAGAAACGATTTATTCAGTTGTGTTAACCTACGAATAAAACAAATTGACTAGCTACTTTTTAGTCAGTTTGAGAAAAGCACTATACAAATCTCGGCGAGAAACGGGTTTGCCGGCCGCGTATTCGCGTATCCCTAACCAGCCTCGCTACGCTCGGCCGTCTATATCTACTTGGCCTGCAACCCTCCGTATCCCGGCCTCTATAGTAATGTACTATTATTTGCAGAAAACTGAAGAGGGATTCCATGGGCAATAACAGCGACGTTGCATTCACGGACACAGATAGGCTGCTACTGCAGAAGGATGAAGAGGTAAAATTTATTGCAATTAAAAACTACCTACGTAAAGTCGAATCAATTAAATTCAAACTCTACTGTTTGTATATGGTTATTTTCAAAACATCCCTTTCGCCTATTGCCCGTGCGTTATTCATGTGTACAGTCAGCGTCTTATAGCACCCTTATTCTTACAGCAATAAACACGTGTACCGAAATATTTGGCTACTTTGGCTGCTACTGACTATATGATGCTATCTATACACAAACACATTTATTTAAATTCAGCGCAATTCCCTTCATTTCAATTGGTTGGTATGCATCGTGTGGTAATTGAACTAAACATATGTTACCTAAGTATGTTGGTTTTTTATTATTTCCAGATAAGGCGAATGCAAGACATGCTCACTCAGATGCAAGAGAAACTCAAAGCTTCCGATAAGAAACACGACAGTATTATAGATGTATAAATTATAGACTGCTAATGTACCTCTAGCGTAGTGTTACCATTTACCTAATTCACTTAAGTTTTAAATAAAAATATTAAGAACCTCTTTAGAAAAATTTGATGAATTTAGAGATGAATATTTTTTTTTAGTTTGTTGTTGTTACCTCATCATCAAAAAAAATGATTTAAAAATGAAAAAATAATATTTATGTCATTGTCATGTTATATACATGTACAGTACAGAAAGTTCGCACTCGCAGCAACCATCCATGTAAGATTTTACCTTTATGATATTATTTAATAAAGTTCCCAAATTTTATTCTGCAACAAATACCTACCCACATTTCTCATTCGTTAATGGTTACCTCGTGCTATAAATCTGGTGAACCGTTATTGTACATTCGGAAGCTTATGAGACGTTGATTTTCTTCTCAGTTACTTACCGTTTGACGTTACGTGTCACGTTATATTTTTAACCGACTTCAAAAAAAAGGAGGAGGTTCTCAATTCGGTTGTATTTTTTTAAATCTTTTTTTTTTCAATGTTGTTGTTACCTCAGAACTCCGTCATTGATGAGCCGATTCGTAATTTTTTTTTTGTTTGTAAGTATATGCTTCCAGATGGGTCCCATTTTTTTCAAAAATTCAATTGGATGATGGGATCCATGAGGAATTGAGGGAACTCCTCAATTATATTAGGCACGTGTGTAGTGATTTTGGTGTTTTCTATTATAACTCGTGTATTTACACCCGGAAATCATAAATTTGGTGGGAGTGGAATTGATGATGAAGACCACAGATGACTTATGGAATTCCTCAATTATGTACTTAAAAGTACAAAAGTATATCACAGATTCTGATAAGATTCCGTAATAGCAACTAATGAAGTGCCAAAGGTGATCCTTGCGGAATCGACGGAAGTCCTCAAATATTAGCGGGTCACATACAGCGATTGGTTTTTTTTCTCTAATAATCAACGCATTTGCTCTCGGAAATCAGTTCATGTGGTAAATTGGAAAAGAAATGTGGACATGTTCTCGTGGCTTGGCGGAGTACTAAATTGAAGTCGGTTAAAACTTTGTTTTTAAAGTAAATTATTATACGGCTGATCGTGTGAGAAGCACGCAATATTATAAACCAGATAATTATGCTTGAAGCAAACGAATCATTGAGTTTTATCTATATCGTATAGCATGATGAATTTTACTATAATGCCACTAAAAGGAAAGCAATTACCATAAAAACATACATACGAGTGGTGGTACATCGTTATTCAACGTTCATTATAAATATGATCAGTCAGACATAGCGCGCACGCAGCACGGGCAGTATGGTGTAGGCGCGCAGACATCACGCATCGCACGGACGGGTCACGGGCTCACGGGACGCAGCGCTGTCTGCAGTGTCTCACTGCTCAGTTTGCGTATTTACTCATAACGTACATTCCGTTCATTACAAGTAGGTAAAATTTGTTCTAGTTAAAACGACGAAAATGCACTTACTTACGTGGGATTTTACAGCTTATTTTGTTTCTTAAATATGAAAGATAAAGATAACTAAAAGACGTCATAAAACTGACCGAAGTGTGGCACGTGAAGGTACTGGAGTTGCTTCTGTTTGTTCTATGGTGTATGCGTAATTTTACATCCCTACTTGAAGATAACAATTAAACAATAGATGTGGATAATGGTTGGTTTCATTCAAGTACTTTTCGTCATTTTAACAAGAACAAACGATACCGTAACTCGCGTTTTGCTATTATAATATATATATTTATATATTATATATATATATATATATATATATATATATAATTTTACAACGCGCTGCTTATGCTCTAAGTTTGACGCAGGGTTTGGGTGTGGAGGGTTATGGAGTCTACTTCGTTTTAAACTGAACCAAAGTTATATTAAGAATTGAAGAGCACTTTGTGCACAGATCAGTAGAAGGTATACCTCAATGCTAAAGTATCAAAGACTAATATTAAGTTACTAATTTGTTACAGAATTACTCGTAAAGCTTTTTTAAATACTTATTGCCTACTAACGTTTATTTCATCAAATTTACTAAAATTAAATTTTGTATCGATGTAATTGTATTAACAGTAAATTGATACTTTACTTACACTGTGTTTTTATTTATTATTGAACTACATTAAGGGTGCGCATGGGGAAATATCGCGTTATTTGAATTAGGTGATAATTACTGATTTCCTGATAAGTAAGTAGGTCTATGATTCTTGAGATTCTTGACTATATGATAGTTGGTCTGATTCCACCGAAACATGAATGCTTAAAATATCCTCGATAGGAAAAACATCCAAAGTTGGCTCTTTATTTCCCTTTTTTACCTCAGACTACAAAAAAAAACTCACAGCAGACTCTCAACAGATTTTTGAAATAATACGACCGATTATGCCGCAAAATATAGTATTTTATACATACATACATACATTCACGCCTTTATTCCCAAAAGGGGTAGGCAGAGCACAAGAAACGTATGTTCCAGCGCCACTTTTAGCATAAATGTGGGTATAAAAGATCGACAAAATGTGATATTGCAGTGATAGGTTGATAGCCCATCGCCCACAAAACACTATACACAGTATTACAAGTACAGTATTTTATGCAATCGTTATATAATGTTTGCTTTTTCAGTCGAGTACCACGTTTAGGCCACGAAGCTTGCTGAGCTTAAAAAGCTAATTATATGACTATTGTATACAATACTTTTTCTACGAGTCAACTGAACTAATTAAACAAACTTGGTATCTATTGAAAACGAAGTGCAACCAACGGCTTTTTCTTTTCTGTGCGTTGATGTCTATTTACCTTTTGACTTTCTCATGACGGCGTCCTATTGGTCAATTAAATTATAGTTCAGTAAAGGCGCCACGTGATTGTTCCATTTCATTTTAGTTGTTTCAACAGTTATGAAATGTTGAGTTGGGAGCTCCATAGTAAAAAGTATGTGATTTAAGTCTGGTGTACGAAGTCTTAATTCAAACATTAAGGTCGACGAGTATAAAAAGTATATTTCGACACTCTCAAGGGAATCAAAATTTATCGGGTACTTTCCGTTGAAAACGATACATTTGTAATTTTGTACGGAACCCTCGTTAGGCGAGTCAGACTCGCACTTGTCCGGGTTTTTTCTTCTTTTTACAATATGGCATCTGGTGGCCGCCATTTTGCGTCTGGGGGCACGACAGTGCCCCCGCTAAGACGAGCCAAGCGAAGCGCAACGCAAGGGCACTACCTACCTTTTCTCGAAGCGGTTCGTCGTTTTTTAGAACCCTCGTAACTTGGGTTTGGATTATACCAGATAATTATAAATGCGAAAGTTTGGATGTTTGGATGTTTGGATGTTTGGATGTTTGTTACTCAATCACGCCTAAACGGCTAAACCGATTTGGATGAAATTTTGCACGAAGATAGTTTATAGCCTGGATTAAAATATAGGATAGTTTTTATCCCGGGCCCACGCAGACGAAGTCGCGGGCGCAAGCTAGTACCAGATAAACAAAATTCTCGGGATATTATGTCAATAGTGGACTTATTAAACATATACGGCTGTATTCATAAACGTACTACAAGCCTGTTTTAACTAAAATGGCGTTAAAATTCGTTTGTCCTTATCTGTCACTTTGACATTTGTGTTCGTAAGAAAGGGACAAAGCACATTTTATTTAGCAGAGGCATTTTAAGTTTTATGAATAAGGCGGTTAGAGTTTCAGTAACATAGCTCTTATACTTAAGATTTTATTGATATCTAAAAAACGCCGATTTCGTCACTGACTCACTGACTGATGTTGATCATCAAAACCTCTAGGGTACTTCCTGAAGTCCTAGAAAGCTGAAATTTGGTATGTAAGCTAGTATTAGTACACAATCAACAAAATAATTCAAAAAATTGGAACTTCTACCCCCCAACCCCTTAAAGTAGGGGATGGAACTTTGTATGAGACTTCCGCAATTTTTGATGCTAGGGGTCTGAACATTTATATAGGGACTCCTTGTTATAAATATACAATACGTATTTCAGGATTTTTAGTAAATCACCCCCCACCCTTTAAATTAGGGGATGGAAGTTTGTATGGGTTTTCCATTCACTTCTTTAGAAATTACCTTACAAAAAGGAATGAGATCCCACCAAAAACATTGCATGTAAAGTGATGTCTTGTCTTCAGTGACATTTGCAAGATTAAAACGAATCGATTGACGTAGGATTCATTAAAATCGACCCACGCGTTTGATCTCTAGAGTGGCAAAGGAACAAACATATACACATAGACTGGTAAACACAATGTTTGGTTACTCACTCGTGAGGCACCTGTGTCATAATACTCATTTCAAAGAATTGTCGCATCCCTTCACGCTTGAAAAATGTACTAATTCATTCCTCACAAGGCACCGACTCGCTCGGTCATCACCAAGCGCTTCATTTATCCCTCCTCAAACCTCGAAGCCTCGCCCCTCGAGCTCCGGACTCGCCAATCGCGCCTAACTTTCCCCCATCTACAATACAATATTGTATGTTGTGGACGAGGAGGACGGTAATGTGTTTTACACCGTACACTCCTTTGCGTTGCGCAGTCGAGTAATAAAGAAATCACCGTAATAATTTTCAGTGTTACCAGTTTTTTATTAACATTGCTAGACTAGAAATACACAAGAGCCGTTCCGCTTCATTTGGTGTTTTTTTATATACTATCGACAACACAGCTACTGACCATCGGTGCACCTTAAGTGCATTGCAATAAGGTTCTATATAAACACAGGATGGTCAGTTAACAGTGTTGTCGTTTGTACAATAAATGTGAAAGTAGTAAAAAGCTTATCTTTTCTTGCGCTTACTAAGTTTCCTTAAGAAAAATGCTGTGTTTGTTTTCAATTGAAGGTCATTCATTCCACAGCTAGCAAATTGTCGCAAAACTGTGTTATAGTTGGAATATAACAGCCTTAGGTACTAATATTTTATTGTAACTTTAGCAAGTTGGTGTGACAAAAATAGTAATTAGTCACTTTGTTGACTGATAGGAACGAAGTTTCGTAGTAAAATTAGATTTACTTGTGTATTGGTGTCTAAGCCTGACCAGAAATATATATCATAGGCCATGCTACGAAATTTCATTGGAACTAATTTCTTACACTGGCAATAATTTTAATGACAAGTTGTCACTGTTATCTTTTATTTTTCCTTACATTACTTCCCAAGTTGAGTTTAGTTTTAGGCTATTTATGCCATGTGCAAGTAGAATCGGGTTCATTTTTCTTTAATATCGTAGATAAAAGAAGAAACGTAGACGACTTTTGCCGTTAAAATTCTAATTTATATGGAATGAGGTCTACATGCAAGGACAGTTTATTGCGAGTC
The DNA here is from genome assembly GCA_947049275.1 of Epinotia bilunana. Lineage (NCBI taxonomy): Eukaryota > Metazoa > Arthropoda > Insecta > Lepidoptera > Tortricidae > Epinotia > Epinotia bilunana. Next base: position 15,506,457 of record OX346264.1, read on the forward strand.
AATATGGACTCGTTTCCGAACGGCCCCTAGCTATTGCTGTCACTAATGTCATCATGCTGTCAAGTATCTGTCAGTTGAGCGAGTAAGTAAAGTAATGGTTCCTTCCAACCGACCGACTGACCGACCGACAGAAATTACGAGTCTTCGCTGATTTAACATGCTAAATATTGTTATAGTTAATAACTGAAACACAAATCTCGAAACTATGGCGGATAGAGATCTTTCGATGGGACCCCGTGAAGGAGTAACATACCCTGTGAGAGTGCAGTACTGTGGAAATTGTTCGATGCCGATAGAATACTGCGAGTACTACCCTGAATATGATAAATGCAAGCAATGGTTGGAGAAGAACTTGCCGACTGAATTTGAAAAAGTCAAGATAGGTAAGTTATAGTTTGTACGGTAATGTTCAGATAAGGTTATGAATTTTATGGTGACAGGACTCAGTTCATGTTTCATGCCGCCTGTTTTGATATATGACAAAAGTATTGTGTAGTGTTTTTAATAGTATTTGACGATAAAAAGATTCTCGTTCAATGCATTCCAGATGAGGAAGAGAATGCAGGTGGTGAAGAGGAGAAAAAGAGGCAGAAGCGTGGTGGCAAGGGCATGCTCAAATCCAAGAAGAAGGAGGATGTGCCCAAGCAAGTGCAGGTGTCGCGCGCACCGCGCGGCAAGAAGAAATCCGTCACAGTTGTCTGCGGATTAAGTACCTTTGGTAAGCTCATTATTTTAGAGCAATCATGTTTCATAGTCATATTTTATAATTGTATTATATGTATGTTACTCTTTAAGGTCTTTGGTTTATTATTATTATTATATATCTATTATGTATACATATAGAATAAACTTCAGACTAAATCCTAAACTGACCAAGTATGCTATAAGGCTAATACCTACTAACTGACTGACCATAAAGAAAATAACAATATAACCACTACATTTAAAGGTAAATCATTATATTACATCTCCTCATAGTGAAGCACACCTAGTTAGGGTGTGTTAGGTATTTCAATAATATTTGTAAAGTAACAGCAGCAACTCATTTTGCAGAAATATTTTGCCACAACAAAGGGGTTACACCATTGAAAAGGTTGCAAACTATAAAATTAAATCATGAAAATGAATGAGCCCGCGGTCAAAGCGGACCCCTAGCGACCATAGCGACCACCTAATCCCAAGATTTGGCATAGGCACTAGTTTTTACGAAAGCAACTGACGTCTGACCTTCCAACCCAGAGGGCTAGACCTTATTGGGATTTAAATAAAGCTAACAGTAAATATTCTGTACATAATTCCGAAAAACTCATTGGTACGAGCCGGGATATTAACCCACGACCACCATTTGACAGCCACCTGCCTGAACCACTAGGCTACCATAGCTTTTTTAAATCATCAGTAACTATAAACATTTATTGTATTCTTCCTCACCCTATAGCTGGTACTCGTAAAATAATCTTAATAAACTGTTGAACTGTCTTGCTTGGTTTTTCCCTCCCTATTATGAGAGGCATACACTTAATAAAGTGTGAAAATGAGAGTTGTGCTGCAAGTGCTGTGAACAAATGACAAATTGATATGAAATATTATAATAATCCACCACTGGCAGCGTGGGGACTACCAGTTCCTTCTCAACCATGCCATCCTCCCATCATGTTTAAACTTTTAGCCTTTTACATGCATAACACTTTTTTCCTCATGCTTTGATATAGTTTCTTTCTTTCTTTTATTTATTTGTTTTAAGTTACAGTTATTAGTACATGCTCACACATGCCCAGCACATGCTGAGACTGGGGCCCATTGCCTCAATTTGTTTTTCCATTTCCTGTTACTTTATTTTATTTTATTTTTATATTAGTTAGTGTAATTCAAGATCATGTAATGTTGTGGCAATAAAAATACTTTTACTTTTACTTACTTACTTTACTCACAGTATACCAAAGGTTCATAATATCTTAGCTTAAATTCTTTAATTTATGTTTCCAGACATTGATTTGAAGGTGGCAGCTAAATTCTTTGGCACCAAGTTTGCTTGCGGATCGTCAGTGACTGGTGATGATGAGATCGTCATACAAGGAGATGTTAAAGATGACCTCTTTGATATTATTCCAGAGAAGTGGCCTGAGGTAATATAATGGTTTCGTTTTTTTTCGGGGCCAGGAGTAGAATCTGGAAGCTCTCATTTTAGTCACCCTGAGATTGGTTGTCGGTCTACGCCTTGGGGAAGACATTGTTTCTCCACACTGTTGCCCCTGCGGAACCTTGGTAGGAAGCCTGGGACACCATGGCCTATCTTGCGCGAAGAGTGCTGGTCGCCTGTCTCGCCACGCTTTTTACTATAGACTAGGAGCTTACTATTAGAGGCAAATAACATGTGCCTGAGCTAGGATACGCTGTGTTCCAGGCAAAAAAAGGAACTAACTATTAAAAATCAAGTTATTCATAATATAATAACAATATCATTCTTATTGACTAGTACAAAATGTTAAGGAAGTTATCACTTAGGCGCTAACTATAAAAGATAGAATAAAATAAAATTATTTTAAAACAATAAATAACTTCTCTGTATCGTCATAGGACATATTTTGTAGAGCTTCTCGTAGCATTGATTTACATTTCGTTGAGGGGATATAAACCTAGCCGCACATTAAGTCTATTGTAAAGAAGTCGACCTAAGAAAAGAAAAAATCTAGAAGAGACCTGTAGTTTTTTGTTCTAATGAATAAATCTGGTCAATATAATGTGTAAAATAATAAAGCATCACTTGATTTCAAATAAAATTGATGTTAATATGCTCTTGTTTTTTCCAGATTGACGAGGATAGTATTGAAGATTTAGGTGACCAGAAGAGATAGTCACTATTTTAGTATAACCATAATGAATGAGAGATCTTTATTCCTCTGTCTGCATGAATCATTTGTGACAATTTTATATCTGTGGTTTTTGTTACTCTGTAGGATTAAACATTTGATATAGGAATGAAGTGCTTTGATTCAAATTGTCTTTATTTATGAGCTACGGCCAATAAAATGAAAAATAAATATATGTGTATGATTTGTACAATCCTCAAATTTATTTTTATGTACCCACTACAGGTACTATTTACTGTTGTCATTATAACAAATTGAATTATTAGGTACATAAAATATTATTTAAATTCATTTTTGCCTTATTAGCGGAACATTAAACTCAATAGACTGACTATTTGAAGCTTTAAAGATCTTAATTTTTGGGTCAAAATTGTACCCGCTTACATTTAGTAAAAAAAAATACTTCAAGTATTGTGGGACCACAATAATAGTCCATAATTGCTTCTTCTTATTTGTTAAGAATGCTTGCCTATTCCTGATGGGTTTGTATAACGCCAAAGCTGCCAAGGATGCAGTGTTAACATGAAGGGCCAATCGGTTTAATAATAATAATAATAATCGGTTCCGTCATATTCATGTAAAGGGCCGGAGACGAGCATGTAGTAAAATTGTAAGCACCATCAGGGTGGCTGAACGCTTTGCCACCATCGAGGAACCAAAAATAATATGGGTTGTAACTTTATGGGGTATCCACATTATGTTATTTTGCGGGTGTAGCGTACAGATGTAACAATCCGACCACATGTGCATGCAATTTCTCAGCACAACTCGTTTGACAGTTGGATCAGCAGCGCAACATGCCTCCAGACGATAGCAATTAGTCATCTTCTGATAAATTAGGGCTCACAAATCATGACATCTATACACCCCATGATGACCTAAGTCTAAAAAATTTCATCATGCTGAAAGGTATCTCAAGATTTGTAAGTTAGCGCCATCTAGTCTAAAAAGTTAGCATACAGTTAACAAGTAATTCAACAGAGGGCGTTTGCTTAGCGTCCATGCTTTATTTCGAGGTATTTTCCGTCAAATATAATGACAAAACAAAACAAAAACATATTTTCTTATAGAAACATTTATATTGGCTAATAAAGAAGAAAAGATGGCTATCAAAATATTTTACAGCATAATAAAGCCATGACTTCAAATAGATTTTTTTTTTTCTACACTAGCAAGGATTTTATATATTTATTTTCTTACAGCAACACATACACTACATCGCAAAATCAACACAAAATAAAATCACTTCTAAACATTTTGCGGGTTTGCGTTCATGTTCATTGTGTGTTGTGTATTGCTACAGAAACAATGATGCGCGAGCGTGAGTGTGTATAAAGTGTAATAAGGGATTCTTCTAAACATTAGGAAGTGATTAGGAGGACATTATTATGCGTTCATCAGAATGTAGCAACTAATCAAGTTCCACACAGCCAAATTCATAAAAATTATAGTATCGATCTTTTTTGTACAGGACTAAATAAACACACTGTTAAAAAATGTCTGTGGTTAAAGGAAAGTTAGTGAAAATGGAAGTAATCCAAGTTGGTGAATACGAATTCACCAAACAAGATATAATAGGACATGGAGCCTTCGCGATGGTTTACAAAGGAAGGAAGAGAAAGGTGTGTATGTTCAATCTTGTTCTTCCACGGCGCTTACAGTACCTCTAAAGATCTTTGTAGGCATTCGCAATGTAAATGTACAACAAATAGTGATTTTCGTTAGTTAAATGTCGAAGGTATTAAACTGAGTCGCGTTTCACAATATTGATTTGTTCTGAACCGTGGGTGGAAACAAACGTCATGTAGGTAATTTGGCTCGGTTTTAAACGAATATCACGTCTAGTTTACAGTAAAATAGCAAAAAATGAAAAAGATTATTAAATCGGCTGTTCTATCTTGCTTTTTTTCTAATAACTATTTACATAAGCTATTGGCGATCAGCTGTTTGTAAATATTGACGTTTGTTTATGAAAGAAGTCCCACACAGTACTATTCTTGAATCTTTAAATATAATCTTTATTTTTCTAAAAGTTATGATTTTCAATCATATATTACTTTGAAAATATATTAACAAGGGCCCCTACTAGAATTTTAATATTTTATAGGTTAACTACTTCTTACGAAATTCTATATACGATAATTAATTTTACGCCACCCTAAAAACCAATGATGTTGCAATATAGAAAAAAAACTTTTTTGACCTGTTTTACAATTAAGTTTTATGTTGTATTCTATAAGCATGTTATTTTTTCACTTCCTGAATAGGTCGAATTAAACAGCAAATGCCTTCACTTGTGCTGAAACAACTGAATGATTTATTAATAGAGAACTAGAAAATATTTGGCAGTGAATAATACAGGAGACACCAGTTTTTCGGCTTGTGACTTTTTATGTATCTATCTGTATCAGTTGCCCATTAGCCAGGATATAAGTGTGGCTTATAGGAAATCCATGACAGATGCCCACCTGATACCTTATTTGCTTTATGTAATGCCGTCATAGTTTAGAATATAAACATTTACTTGATGTTATTCTTAAAACATCTTCGCATGACTTGTAAAAGGCTGGCTTTCATTTACTTAAATACAATATATTGTATTGTATTTACAAGTCATGCAATTTGTTTTATAAATAATGAAAAAAAAATTGACAAGTTATATCTAATAAAAAACACATGTCTACCAAAAACATTATAGCCTACATTAATCATCATCCTCCTAGCATTATTCCCAGTAGTGCCCCTAAAGGAGCCTGGGGTCCGCTTCGACACCTAATCCCAATATTTGGCATAGGCACTAGTTTTACGAAAGGGACTGCCATCTGACCTTCCAACCCAGAAGGAAAACTAGACCTTATTGGGATTAGGCCGGTTTCCTCACGATGTTTTCCTTCACCGAAAAGCTAACGGTAAATATTCCGTACACAAGTTCCGAAAAACTCATTGGTACAAGCCTGGATTCGAACCCACGACCACCGCTTGACAGCCGCATGCCTGAGCCACTAGGCTACCGTAGCTCAACAAAAATAATATAAATATAGCCTACATTAATGAAATCACAAATGTGTTTAGCCTTCTCTATAAATAACAAAGCAATACCACTTATAATATTCACATGAAAATGAAGCATCATGATTCCAATTCCTAAACTTTTTGATTGTTTTTTCTTATTTCCGTGTTTTGTGTGCTAAATAAAAATAATTAAATTCTTATTCTTAATTCCACATTTCTCAAACTTCACATGAAGCAGTCAGAATTATCTGGGCATCTTTGACCTTAATAATGTGGAAAGGTAGCAAGTGGTGTCGTAGCCATTACGGCCAGCTGCTTCTCAGTCCAGTTTGTGTGAGCAGATGTTGCTAGCTGCCAGTGCTGTGCTGTGGCTGCTGTACGCACATGGAACACACCTTTACTTGCCACCAATACCTGTTGCCATGCACCTACTGGTTAATGCCTTAATAATACCATATACACTTAATTTAATATGTAGGCATTTAAGATATGAAAATATTTAAGATTATTTTGAATGATTAAGAAGTATTTAAGATTATTTATAATCATTAGTGCTACTATTTATATCCATTTAAGAAAAATAGGTTAATACTGATAGAAGTTGTTAGATCGATTCAAGTAAACAGTTAGAAATCTGCCAAGGTGTGTACAATAACCCCAAAAACAATTATTAATAAAAATAAAAATTACTTGTGTTACAATATAATACTACTGTATGATTAAAGTTGCCCCTGATAACAATGGGTAGGTAGGTGAACACCAAAAATGTTGTTTCTATAACATCCCCAAGTCATCTAAACATCTTTTATTAAAATTTTGTGTTTTACCATGCTTAAACTGAGTTAATGACTTGAAAGTTGCAACCATGAGAACCCAAACAAAGATTATAATTGCTATTCATGATTGTCATGTGGTACATTGTTCTCTCGGCACTCGGCAGACAAGATTGAACACAGGGGTTATCTTTGTTTAATGTTTCTCTGTGAGGTAATTACTACCACATTACTTATTGTATTATCATAGCCCACCCGCCTAGGTATGGTAATAAAAAATATACTTTATTCATGTATGACCTGAATTTATAAATCTGGGTTAGGCAAATTAATATGCAATCCAAATAATAATATAAAACATTGTATTTTGGTTCATAGGTGCGTGATCAAAACATCGTGTCATAATATTTTTTTCGTATTTAACGTACCTATGCTATAGGTAACTCGAAATATCTGGATTTTAAACTTAATTGTATGTAGGGTATGCATAGGTTTCATTTATAAAGAAAAATACCTAGTAAATAGATAATTTATGACAATTGCACCAGGGTTCGAGGATATATATCAATGGATATATATCATGATATATATCCGATTTATATCCAATGATTTTTTATTATATATATCAATGCAGAAATAAGTGTAGGTATGACCATTGACTGATTAGAATTTATAAGAAAAGTTTTATGTTTGAGTTGATTTTTTGATATATAAGATTTTATGTTTTTTAGTTAATTTATTATGTTTATGTAACATATGCAAATAGTATACATAAATAATACAATAAAATAACAATATGGCTTTCATAGAAAATTGATATATTACAAACTTTTGATATATATCATTTTGATATTTATAATAAATATCGGATATTTTCGAACCCTGAATTGCACACACCTTGACTACTAACATACTAGATGACAATATACTTCTATAGATAAATAATATACTTAAATACATGGTAAATGGTGGTGTTGAATCTTTAGTAGTCTCTATCTTGTAGCACACTTTGTATATCCCTTGCTAAAAGTAAGGACCTACCGACCCTAGGTAGGTCCAACATGGATAATACTCTTTGCATACATACCTACCTGATAATTAACAAGCAGGGGTGCATATCACATCTTTTTAGGGTTCTGTAGTCAACAAGGAACCCTTATAGTTTCGCCATGTCCGTCTGCGGCTTAGTTCAGCGATCCTTATAAAGCTGTAATTCGGCATGGGTATATAAATCAATTACGCCGACTAAATGGTAGAATAAAATCTTGTCAAATATTTTTAAGGTTCCTCCCCTACTTATACATAAAGTGGGGATGTATTTTTTTTTCGTTAAACCCATGGTGTGCGGTAACGTTGGGTAGCTTGGCCAAAAATATTATGGGTTTCTAAAAACCGTTTTTCAACTCAGTGGTCCATTTGTGTGATATTGGGCTTTAAAGTCCAAATTTTTGTCCGAGTCAGTGTCCCCACCCCCTACCGACTAAATGACTGCTACTGAGAATGTGAAAAAAATCGTGGCAGTAGTGCATATAATTAATTTAAAATGAAAACTATCACGGCTAATTAGACATTACTAGTTACCAAGTAATAGTCGACCAACTTAAAATGTAACGGAAAAGGTCAACTTTCGTACAAATGCGGTCGACGCAAGCGCACCATTTACTTGGTGTTTGCGTGTCGATGTAACAAATAAGTGGAGAGTGCCGTTTTGAAGTCAGTTGTTTTTTTTATTTCTCCGAGGTCATAAACAAATTTCGAGAGTTTAGCTTTAATGCTTTTTATGTGTGGTTTCCAGGTTACGTGTTTATCTATTTCTACTCCTAGAAGCGTGAAGAGTCTACCACCTCCAATTTTTTCGTTTTGTAGCTGTAGTCCGTTCCACTTTTTGATATGGGTGGAACGTCATTAATTTGGACTTCTGGTAATTTATTTCAAGGCTGTGATCATCAGTTGGTGACTTTATTTATTATATTATTTTTTTTTTCATTTATTTCGTATTTATGTTGACACGAAGTGAGTATAGAGATGTCGTCTGCAAACAGTATAGATGTATCTTGTATGATTTTTGGGATATCGTTAATATAAATAAGAAATAAGAGGCATCCAAATACGCTGCCTTGAGGAATGGAAGATAAGACTTTTTTGGTTTCCGACTGTACATTCAAAATGTTGCCCGTTTTAAAGTCGTAGACTCTAGTTCTACAAATTGTTTTCTATTCGTTAGATATGATGCTATCCACTGATGTGCTATTCCGCGAACTCCAATGCCGTAAAGTTTGCTTAATAGAATGGGATATTGGACCTTGTCATAAGCTTTAGACATATCCAGTAACAGTCCAATAGCATATTTTTTTGTATCTATGATGTTAAGAGCTGATTGTATGTATTTATAAATTGTTAACGTAGTCGAGCGGTTTTTTCGGAACCCATTTTGAGAATCATCAAGTATGTCATATTTTTCACAGAATGCGTAAATACGATCACTCATTGCTTTCTCGTATATTTTTGAAGCTGTAGGCAATAGGGCAATCGGGCGATAATGGTTAGGGTTTGTTTTTGTGTCCTTTTTATATATAGGTTTTACTACGGCGGTTTTTAAGAGGTCAGGAAACATTCCTTCGTCAAACGACTGATTAATGAGTGCACAATATAGTACAGTAAGTTCGTCTGCACATTGCCGAATCAAAGAAGGTGGAAAATCTTTTGTGCCGTGGCTGTTTTTGTTTTTTAGATTTTTTATTATTCTGTGCACCTCGTGGTACGTAACAGGGGCAAGAAAAATCGAGTTCTCACTAGGACATTGTACCATTCGCCCACTTGGTAGGTGCGTAGCATTTGTATTTTGGTTTATTTTCCCTATCGATAAAAAGAAGTTATTGAAAATGTTTGAAATTTCTTTTGGATTACAGATTATTTTGTTATTTACTGTTAATTTAATATTCCTTGGTTCTTTTTTCTTAGATTTATTTGTCCTTTCATTTATTATAGATCACATTGTTTTAACATCTTTTATGTAGCACCGAACTATTTGATTTGCTTATAAGTATTTTTAAAAGTCTTATTTTTACACGATTTCCTGAGGCCTACTGTAAGCCAATTTTTTGTCGGACCCTTTTTTACATTAACTTTTTTTTTGGGGATCATCTAGACTGTTCTTTAACTTTTTGTGAAATGCTGCGTAATTTTCGTTAACGTTTTTATTAGGAATAATAATTTCACACCAGTTCACAAAACTCAGTGACGCCTTAAATCGTTTAATGTTGGTTTCGTTAAACAATCTTGTTTCTTTATTCCATGTTGTTTGTTTTGATGGCATTCCGTGAACTTTTGTGTGTAGAATTGTTCCAAGATGATCTGAAAATCCTAGTTCTTTGACATTTGTGTACAAGTCTTTACTGTAGAAATTGGTGAAAATTAAATCTAGACATGTAGATGCAGTTTGTGTAATATGTGTTGGTAGTTTTATGTGTTGTGTAAGTTTATGTTCTGACATGAGATTTAAAAACATTGTTGCGTTTGAGTCACTATTCAGAATATTTATATTAAAATCGCCGCCTAGAATTACATAGTGCCTAGTATATTTTTTATTTATGTATTTTAAAATGTTTTCCAACGTATTAAAAAATAATTTACTTTCTCTTCTATTCCAATACATGGTAACTAGTAGTATATTGTATTCCGTAATTTCGGTCGCGCATACTTCCAATTCAATAGACATTTGCGAGATGTCAGTTTTCTCGTGGCACTCGATGTGGTCGTGTAGCAGGATAAGCACGCCTCCTCCGGGTCTTTCTTCTCGGCAGTATGATGCAGCTATTTTGTATCCGCTGAATTTTATAAGATCCAATTTATTTTTGCAAAGCCAGGATTCCGATATGCATATGGCATGGTATATTTTATTATCGTGTATATATGCCTCCAGTAAGTGTTGTTTATTGTAGACATGTTGTATGTACCCATATTTTTACACTTGACTGTACTAATAATCCCAAAACCAGATTAGGCATTTTGGGAAAATAGGCGTAAATTCCAGGTTCTATACTTTATATAGGACTAAGTACAGGTTCCAGTTGTTTGGTTTCGGTTGACTGTGGTCAGTGGGCTCGGGTGTCGCATTGTGCGGGCACAATGCCGGTACAATGCGACACGCACGCCGTCCCAAGGGCGCCGCGGCACGTGCCCGGGCGCGCTCATCCTTGTCCAGTGACAGGTTATAACTATAACTAACTAATTCAGCACACACTGGTATTAAGTAGGTACCTATCTAACTATGCAACAGTAAATAACATAATATATATCGCGCTAACGGAGTAAGGGCGATTGTGCACTACAATTAATTTTACTGTCCAGCAGTCCGATTCTTTACGGTCCGATATGGCACGCCATTAAATGTATTTAGTTGTTTGTGCACTATACGTAATTTTTCCGTCCGCCATTTATATACAAAAATATGGGACAGTAAAAAAGCGGACTGCCGGACAGTAACATTCATTGTATTGCACAATCGGCCTAACAATAAAAGAGAAAGATTGTAGGCGACAGACTGACTCTTATAATATATAATCTTATAATGGTTTCGTTGTTACTTGGTACGAATCCCTACAATTTTTGCAGTGTTTTCGTCATCGGTTTCACTGAAGTGTCTAGAAGAAGAGAACGCATACCTAACATACATTTATCAAGGGCTTTACAGGAGTTTTCGTTTAATTTATTTTCTTCTACCTATTGTATCTTGCAAAATGTGCAAATTGCCGGGTTATTGTACGGGACACCAACAGAGTACATGTTAACAGTAAATTCAAATGTTTAATTATTTGGGTTTACATGCACCCACATTACAGGATGAACGAATCATTCGCAAATAATATTAATCATGCATAAGAAATATTATAAAGTCTCATTAAAATGTAGTACCATCCATCAGACGGTCCACCACATGGGCCTGAAATGCCCGATAACAACATTTTCACGGCGGACGGAGGACCTCAAGTATCTTACCCCACTTGCTACAGACAGTACAGAGTACCTGAAGAGGGCTAATCTAAATCTTTAGTCAACTTTCTCATAATGCTTTTACATGTAGTAGTAGTCCAGTGACCAAAATGCTATACGATAAATAAATGAATAACCATCCCCAACACAGTTAACTGACCATCCGTGCACTTTATGTGCATTGTAATAAGGTTCTATATAAATCCGGGATGGTCAGTTAACTGTGTTGGCATTTGTATATACAGCTTGTTCAAAAGACTAAAATTTAAATATTATATTTATTTTTATTTTTATATTGTTATATAGTTTTTATTAGGTTTTATATAGTTTTTATTTTTAACTTTAGCTTTTTTGTGTAAACTAACATAGTCTAACTAAGCCGTACTAACAAAATATGGATTTTATGTGGTCCGCAATAAACGATTTATTTTTTATTTTTTTATATATGTGTATATAGCATGCGATATTTTAAATCAAATAATTTATTTAGTCGTATGGCATACAATTCATGGTCGCTTTTACAAATTTACAAATCAAATAATCATAACATTAGATTAAAATTAAAAAATACGAATAAAAAGAGAGGGTTTCTTTGGCACTTGATTCGCTCAAATAAAGGTTTACCTTTTTTTTGTTGTTCGTAAAAGTTGATTGGATATTGCGTAAAATTATTGCGTTAAGAGTCCGCAGTAAGCTCGATTCTCCATACAAACGTAGTTACGCTCTCATTTTAAAACTACGTGTTGGATTGTAACGAAACTTTGCATATACAATAACATGAGGTATATCTATGTCTGTAATTAGTTTATGTAGCTTCAGATACCATACTTAAAAAAAAATACAGCGAATTTAAGTTTTTCATACAAAACTTGTTTTTGCTGTATTTTGTTTGTTTTATAAACTGGAACCATATAAACTAATTACAGACATAGATATACCTTATGTCATTGTATATGCAAAATTTCATCACAATCCAACACCTAGTTTTAAAATGAGAGCGTAACTACGTTTGTATGGGAAGGTGAAATTCGGCCGACCTTACTGCGGACTCTTAAATAAAATACGGAAACTGGCTAACGGCTAACACTTACACTCCCTACTGGAATGACCGCTTGTGTCAGGAGGGTACTTGTTTGCCATCATCATGGTATAATAAAAACTCACTATTATACCTAGTGTAGTGGAGTAGAACGCACGACGATGCTAAAAAACTAGGGTATTTTCTAAGTATCCACTCACAAGGACCAATGAATAGCCATTATCCGCATTGAGCAAATATCTCCAGCACTTTTTAAATTAGCGGACCAGTCGTATGACGTCTGCCGAGACGTCAACCATACCTACCGCTCCATGCCATAACCACTGAATTGGCAAACGTTTACGTTGGCGAGCGCAGAGAATAAGTGTTGAACACGGCACGCTGACCGTGACCGTGCAGCGGCCCCCGCGCTTTGCTGTTCTATAAAAAAAACCTTATTTACTAACAAGTGCTTTTTAAATCAACCAGCTGCGGAAGCCACGAAACTCCGCTAAAGCTCCACGCGACCTTTATTGCTTGGCTTTATTACCTTTATTAGTCAATAGCTACGAAGGCAGTTATCTTTTCCAATCCGACCTAGAAGCAATCCTGCTTCACGGGGACGGACGGGGAGTGTCGAAATCGGGTCAAGCCGTAATCGCTACACGAGCCTGCGGAATGTAGGGCGGGCTAATGTTAGCCGGCGTGCGCGCACCACCGGCCCCTTCTGGATAAATGTGAGCCGAGCCGAGTCAACTCAAGCTGTATCTATCAATCGATCTTTACTCGAATACTCTAAACAAAATCCGTGACCAAAGTTATAATCCGGCATAGAAAACCCAGAGCAGATTAGGTATGTTTCTCGTTTATGAGTGTTTGGCGAGCATAAAAGCGTCGATGGTATAAACAGAACGTCCTTTATCGGCTAATTCACCCTATTTTAGTAGATATACCACGGTCTAAGCACTACCTACTTGAAAGGCAAGCCGGACGTCACTTCACTACACTGCACACTGCTATTATCTCGAGAGCGCAGCAAGACAAAGAAACTGACGAATAGTGTAGTCATCGCCTATATTTCAGCACAAAAGCAGGTGCTCAAAAATTCTACATAACTACGCGTCGCCTTAGGCTTTATATGAAATATTAACAGTATATACATAAATATTTGGTTTTCCGAGTTTTTCGGAATTGCGATGGACAGCCACATCTCCAATGAAAAAGGTGATACATAATATCATGATTCCATTGTACGAGTAGGTACTTAGATATAATTTTGACCAATTTCTATTATGTGAAAGGAAGCAAGAGATCAACATAATCTTTTGTGTAAGGTTATACAAACAATCTTTGCCAGGTGGACGAAACTGCCAGCGAAAGCTATTAGTTGCGGATATATATTTTCGTGGCACGGGCGTCTGTTTTGGCAACGACAAAAGATTTGGCCGTCCCTCCGATGGTGCCGTGCCGACGTGGCGTCCAAATCTTAATTTTTGCTGATCTATCGTATCCCCATTGAATATATATGCTGCTTAGTTGTGTTGGCACTAGGCAGCAGGTAGGCAGTTAAATTGTGATTTCTAAGTGCACCCATTAGATGCACATTTATGACGAGCCCGAAGATGCAGACCTTGAGCCGCACACGCTAGCCCGCCCACCTGAGACGACCTTATGCAACGCTCAGTGCACTCGAGTTATCACTTTACAAAGACAACGTGCCTACTTATCACGTCTATTATGTTTTTATTTGTAATTGTACCCTTTATAAGTATGTATACCCATTTACCGCACTGTAGAACTGCATCATCATCCTCCTAGCGTTGTTCCCGGTTGTGCTCCTAAAGGAGCCCGAGGTCCGCTTTGACACCTAATCCCAAGATTTGGCATAGGCACTAGTTTTACGAAAGCGACTGCCATCTGACCTTCCAACCCAGAGGGAAAACTAGACCTTATTGGGATTAGACCAGTTTCCTCACGATCTTTTCCTTCACCGAAAAGCGAACGGTAAATATTCCGTACATGAGTTCCGAAAAACTCATTGGTACGAGCTGGGATTTGAACCCACGACCGCCGCTTGACAGCCGCATGCCTGAACCACTAGGCTACCGTAGCTCTAAAAACACACTGCACTGTAAAACTACATAGGATATGTAATTATTTTATGAACACATTCAACTTGTGTTGTCATTATTTACTTTGCCTTCTCCATGCAAGAAAGATATAAATACCTACGGAGTTACTTGCCTATAATCAGCGAGTACCCATTTTGCTAACAATGCGTGTAGCCGAGAGAGAGCTACTCTCACCCTCTTGCGAAATACCAAACAAACATGTGTATTTCTCATTTTAAGTTCTTTTAACGGATGAGCATGTTCAAAACTTGTTTGGATTTAGGATTGTAAACCAGTGTGAGTCGAAGTAATGAATATATTTTCTTTTTTTAGAATCCATCGCAATCAGTGGCCGTCAAGGTGGTTACAAAGAAAGGAATACAGAAGGCTTCGGAAATTCTCGTGAAGGAAATCAAGATCCTACGAGAGCTCACAGCGCTGCACCACACGAACCTCGTGGCGATGCACGATTGCATGGACAGCCCGTCCTACGTCTATGTCGTCATGGAGGTAAGTAACAATATTGCAACTACATTTATTTTGAGTGTTAAACATAATTTTTAGACTACACTAGAAGCAGACTTAAACGCTAGTTGCTAATGAATTAATAGCGTTAACAACCGCAGCCGTGAACTGCAGGGACGCAAGCCATTAAAGTTTAATCAATAAATTTGCAGTTGCTGATAAAGCCAAGGCAGCATGCGGACTTAAGCGTGGAGAATAACATGAACGTTGACACGTGACCGCAAATCGTAGAGAATACAATTTTTTTTAACAGTTCTAATGCTCCTCTGGCAAAGGTGATCTCGTTACTCACGGGCAGATCGACCACCAACGTTCACGTTATTGCTACAGGTTTAACTAAGAAATTGAAAGGACTTCCGTGCAGGTGTTAGGTTGGTGGGTGGCTACGACGAACTACCAGAGTTTGTAAACTTAAACCCTGGGAAAGTGATTGTAAACATAATCTCAAAAATAACTTCCGCTCAGGCGAAGTCGATCGATGATTGATTCAAGCGTTGCAATCTTAGAATATCAGCAAATTTAGCCGTGCAATGTTACTAAACTCTTGAAATGTTTAACTTACAAAGCAGGCTCGCTTAGTATTGATTCTATAAGTAAATACTTATGCTGAGACCGTTTAGAAATTGCAACCAGGATTATTTGATATACCTAGACTAAGCACACTATACATTTTGTGTGGCGATTCAAGTACCCTAGTAACTAGTAAGTTTCTAAGTGTACATATGTTGCAACGGCTTTAGGTGCAATGCGGACGTACAATAGAAACGTACAGACTTGAGTACCGCGTACCCATAAATCAGCGATGCAAACTCGGATCGGTAATAGTTTGATTGTACATAATTGTATGCAGAACATTGATTTAGTGCTACCAGCCGCGTTAATGTAACAACGTGTGCAGCGCACCAGTAAATATAATATCAGTAAGAATGCTAACCAAAGTAACCAATAATATCATTGCATCGTACTTCGAGCCTTTAGGCACGCTCCTGTCTAGTGACTGCTAAATCAGGGCTGTTATTCGCTAAGCGCTAATAATACGGCTCACCCCGCCGTTCACCCGTCACGAAACTAGACCTCTACCTACGCTTGGTTACTACGCATCGCGGTGTCAATATATATTTGTGGGTGAACATTGAGGTGAGCTTAAAACAAGTTAGAGAATAGGGGGCAGGACTGGTTGTGATAAACTGTCCCCGCTATTATAGAGTTATTGTTTACACTTGAATAATACAAACAGAACAGTGCTCTAGTTCTCTGAACGAACTAATATACCGCTTATCTAATTAATTACCTGAACCCTATGACAACTTTGAACTTATTGCCTCGGGAAATATGGGTGAAGCGGTGCTCGAGGATTATAATATTTATAATTTCAAATGACTCGGAATACAAACGTGGTCCGATTTTCTTTGTTTATGTACCTAGCATCGGTGTGACAATTACCAGGAAACTAAGTAGGTATTAGGCGCTGTCCTTGACCTGGTGGCCTTGCCCTTAATCAATCCGCGATAACAGTAACGACACCACATTTTCTCATGTCTGTTCGTTTATTATATTAATGATGCGCTAAGATATGCCCCGCCTTGACGGGCAAGATGAGCAGCCGGCCCTGAAAATAACAACTATTGAGACACTCGCCCTGTACTTTGCAAAAAGAGATTTCTTAGTAGTTATTAGTGGCCAATTTCTTTTTATCATGGCATATTAGCTTAGCAGTGGTGCGATAACATCAACAGCAACAACATCGTATCTGTATCTAAATAGAAACTCATAGTTAAGTTGGACGAAATATTGTTTTTTACTTTTTATTTAATCCAAAAATCCAGCCAAAATAAAATTACTGATTCACAGCTGAGCTGCCGCTAAACAATTACATTATTTACGTATTCTTGCAAATTGTTTCACACGTGCCAAATATGTGTCGTCAATAGTACATTACGTACCTAGGGCGGTGAATTCGTGAATGGCCCAGACCGCAGTTGTGTGTGGCCCGAACCGAAGGTGAGGGCCATAAATATGCGATCTAGGGCTTTACGAATTACCGCCCGTGGTAAGTACACAATTTTACGTCTTCATCTGGCCATAATGCGAGTTTTACCGTACGTGCAGCGTGCAGTAAAACTCGCATTATGGCCAGGTGTGACGTAATAGTACATTGTGATACAAGTGAGGTATGTTGATAATTACATCAGAGGCGGAATTATCACGTGAACCGCAGGTGAGCGTGATAAGAGAGCCGAGGATGTAATTATCAAAGCTCACGCGTTTCATACGACGTTTTTCCACACATTTTGCGAGGAAAAAATCCTTTTCATAAGATGAAAATTTTATTGGCCTGCCAAGTTATTTTCTTTACTTATTGATGACAACAGGTTTTTACTCACATCTCGTCGGACATCGCCAAGAATTTCCAGTGGCGTCCATTCTTTTTATCACTTTTCTAGTCACCACGAGTCAATATTTTTGTTAATAACCAAACACGCATTAACAATGTTTACAAATATCTGTGAATAACGGTTTTTGACTAACGTTTTTGAATAACGGCAACAGTTTTTTTTCGTGAAGTTGGCGCAGTGCGCGCGCATTAGATGAAATCTCTAAACAGCCAATACAAAATAAAATAAATATTTTCGTTTTAAAATGTTATCTTTATTAACTCGTGTTAAATGTTATTAGTTGTATAGTTTTACAAAATTAAACGTTTCTATATCATATCCAAAAAGCAATGGTCCATTTGGCGAGAATTAAAAAAAAAAGCTGTACATTCTGTACAACCCGGTTAATTTAAGAATGCACCCTGCGCATGCGTACATCTTGCTGCAAGGTGCCAACGTGACTTAATCGGGATACAGCCATAACACACAAGTTTCGTAATGTTATAAAACACGCGTGTTTAATATCCAGGATTATGAGCCTAAAAGCGACACAATAAGTGGTACGTTACGAGCAATTGTGTTGAAAAATATATAAAATCTATTCGCCTTTTGTATTTGTAAACGTTCGGCGATGTATTTTATTGGCATTTACTAAAATAGAAGCTGCTAACAGAATTGGCGAGTTACATCGCCGTCGTATTTGTATAATATTAAGCACAGAGCTCTCATTTTATCATCACCGCGACGTAATACCTAATAGTTGTCTTCCGCGTGTTCAGATCAGAGCGCGTACCGCGTGCAGCTGTAGCGTATGCGGAATCCGCAGCGAGGTCGCACGCCGGCCGTGCGTGAGCGTGTGCGTGTGCGCCGCGCCGGTGGTGCGGTGGCCCAACGCTCGGACACCCCTTTATCGCGCTAATCGCAGATTTGCTCACAAAATGTAGACTAGACAGTCGCGTCCATGCGAACTGCGAGTGCTCCTACTGCGCAGTTACAATGTTAAGTGCTGTTCCTAATAGGTCAAGGGGACGACGACCGCACCAATAGACTTAAACGTAGTTCCATTTCGCGCGTCGTCTACACCATTAATCCATTATTCATTTACTCTATGAATATTTCAATACTGTTTGCATACTGTTTTAATTATCACCACCTATTTTAATAAAATACAACGCTTAGAGTGGTATTCCACTTGTTTAAGACCTTTTCCAATAATCGTAGCGTCTCACGTTTTTTTAATCAAAATGTGAGAGGCAAATACTGTAACTGTCTGAATGTAACCTAAACGGTTTAACTAGGGCCCTCAGGTCTCTCGACATAGGTACCCAATTGAACTTGAAATAGTTATAACCTAAGTTATGCATTTCGCGCCTACTCAGTCCTTATTTATTTGGTATCCGGTTTTTCTGATCACTGTCCGTCCGTCCGTCTGTACAATCCGTTCATGATAAGTACATCTTAAACCACTACTATCGAATTTCGTTCATCACACTATCGAATCATAATTTAAAGCACGAATAGGTCTCAATTTTTAAAAAAAATGTAGGTCAAGTAGATTATTATCTGTTGGAAAATAAACCGAGTAATCGTCAATGATGCCATGATATACGTATTGGATCTTTGTTCGGATTAGCATTAGGGCAAGCGTCGCGTCGTCTGGTAGAGTAGGACAAGCGCGCCGCGGATCCACGTGGCGTGGCCGTACGTGCATAGGCATGATGCCTCATGTTCAAATTGATAACGTTAACGTAGTGATGGTAAATGGATAGTAAACCATCAAACTATCGTAATTAAGTATAAATTATAATTAAAATCATAAAAAGATATGAACCTTGAAAGTTTAGAAAAAATATGCATTTTTTTATTGTCCAAGAGTAAATTTAAAGCAAATAATAGAATCCTTACGCTTTTATAGAAACAAAATTGTATTACAACTATGTACTTAAACGCAGTATTTCGCGACCGAAACAACAATTTACCTGATTTTCCATACAACGATTAGTACAAATGTCAGTTGTGACGTCATACCTGTGTGTCTATCAGTATGAAGCGTTTGCGCTGCCGCCAACGAGGTCAATCTTTGTCTCAAATTTAAGTATTTATGTTCTTTAATTGTAGTTGCTCCCATACAAACATTTGTTCCTCTCCAAAAACTGGTTCGAGTGACATCATAAAAAAATCTTTGTCATCATCCCTATTGTGCATGCGCAATTGGTAGGTAATAAAATAATACGAGTATCAACAGCTATGTAATTGCGCACCGACACTTACAAACTACGACGAAAATAATTTAATGCGTCAATTTCCCCTACATGTTTTCAAAACAAAAAACAAGCCAATTATTTATTTAATTTCCAATAATATCGCTTTCTGATAGTTAGCTCCTATCTACTGACCTAGTTATTTTTAATAAGTATAGGTAAGTACTTTCCTTGAAAAATCGTTACCGTACTTTAAAAAGACGCAAACCATGAATAATAAAAGACACATCCTAATAATGTTAATAAAATGCTATTATGTGAGTACATTTTGTATGTACGTATTTCCTCCATTTAGTCCAGTCAATGAACTGACAACTTGTATGGAAAAAATGACAATTTTGGAAATAATTTATAATAGCTTGTTTTTTTCTGGTAACGGATACATTATCAATTAAATAGTTACCCGGTGACAGAATCCGACAAAATCTCCGACATCAAAAAAATGATAAATTAACTAGCTTCTGAAATATCAGAAAAAATAATAATAAATATATTTGTCTTTATTTTGGTTCATTAACATTTGCTCTTTAATATTCAAGATATATCATACAAAAAAGACAATGCATGCTTCATTTAAATCTATATAATTAATTATTACCGGATGGAAAGTTTGTCGGATTCTTGATTATCTTAGAATAACATTTTAAAATGAAATCAACAAATAAAACGCTATTATAAATTTAATGTTTTTCAAAACCGTATTTTTCCTGGAGTAATTCGCAATACAATAGCTTCCTACCCTACAACGGAGTTTCCGCGAGAGATACGCTACGCAGCCAGTATGCAAAAACCTCAGTTATATTTGGCTTTAGTCGTCGTGGTCGAATTAAATTATTTTTGTTTGACATTTGCTCAAGTCTGACGAGGTAGCACAACAACGGATTATAATAATAGCTCTGCTCAAGGCCAAGCACGCGAAGCCAAATGGTCTGACTGGTGCTAATGACGTTTTAGTTTTAGAAGTATCTATATAATTATAATAAGAACGCTTATTTTTTGTAGCGCGAAGACGCAGGCCAGTGCCTCGCAATAGGTACGCCGCATAAAGCCAGCAAAGTTCATTGGCACTGGCACGAGTTCCTTTCGGCAAGGAGCGCGTGCCGTGCAGTCGCCATGGCATGGCTTCTGTCGACCATGACTTGTAATTGCTGTCAGTGTACTTATGTTTTGGGATGATTCCTCAGATCTCTTTTAAATGGTTTTAATTAAAATGATTTTCAGGGCACATTAACAGTTAACCAGGCTCAGGCTGATATATCGCCCTATCAAATTGCTTTAATTCAGACTGGTAATCAATTCTCATTTTTGAAATCACTGCCTGGTTAGGGCTATAAGGACTATGAATCAACTGAAACTCACTAAGTCCCTAGGTACCTGGTTAGGGTGAACTATCTATAAATTTCAATGGAAGATTTGGTCACAAACTGCTGTAAACCAACTGAAGCCCACGCGATTCCATATATGTTTAGTTTTAAATCGTAAAAGCCCATGACAAAGCTCGAGCTCGCCAATATATAGAAGTTGTCAGCCAATGACGAGGCGTGGTCGGATGATGCAAGCCGGAGCGCGATTGTCTCAGGGTTTGACGGTTTTCTTGCGAGCAAAACACATGTGCCCTGCTAATTACTTCGCTCAACTTTGACATTATATACCCCTAGAATCAACGAAAGCATAAATTGTATCTATACTAAAGTGTGCCCTAAATGGCATTGATTATAAATTATAATATAACAATGAACAAGGATATACCTAAGGACATGTAGAATAGGATAGTTAGAGATAACCGATAGGTAGTAATTCTCGTGGTAAGTAATTCGATTTGCTATATTTCTGACGAGAAATATAGCAAATTTTTGGAACACAGGTCCGGTTCGGTTGATTACTATTATATGTGACGACTGACGACATATTAGAGAACACGAAATATTGGGTATACCGTATCGTCCGGCACCATCTACCACACAGTAGTCAGGTGGTGACCTCGTGATCGTATTAATATACGGTGCGGTGTCGAGCGGTTACATCTCGCACGTGTGGCCGGGCCTTGGCTTGGGGTCTCGCTTCAGGGCTTTTATACATATACATTGTGATCTCCGCTCAAATTTGTCGGAGCTATCTGAATGTGAAAATGATTAAACGATTCTCGTTATTCGCGATTTGACTTTAAATATACTACTGTTTTTGTTCGTCGATAACCTAGCATAACTATAGTAGGTCATAATCGTCGCCTATTTTATAACGAACTAGACGTTCCTTTTGCATAGACGTTTAGACATAGACCAAAGCATAACGTTACTGATTTCCACTCCATCATTCCTTTCCATGAATATGTAAATTAGAAACGGTGCGATACTGCATGTAATAGTAGCGTGTTAGTTATCATCGCACTTTTACATCGTTAAAGTGCGTTAGTAACTCGTATTATTTAGCGGAATAGATATTACCAAGCCGTGGCGGAACCACAAGAACTAATGTTTTATCTGCATGTCCATCATTATTTTTTATTGATATAGGTATCACACACCTACGTACTGGCCGGTAGACAAATGGTTACAAGATTGCATTAAGTTTCTCTGGGCTCTATGGCCGCGCGATTCGCTGCCGCTGGAAAGTGACGCATTTACCACCGGAAACCACGGCTTTCTATACCCATCTAATCCAGCCAATGATCTCATCATTTCAAATTACCAGTTCGTGCATGAACTTTCCGAATCACTGTTTTCTCCGAGTACATTTTATGGCAGCGATTCCATTGTTATATCTTTCCTTAACATATCGAAATACCTAACCACTCGATAAGGGAGGTATTTCAAATAATTGAATCGTCGAATGCTACCCGGAAAACTTTAACTCTACTTATAAGGACTGAATCACATTATGTAAGAAACTTATTGAATTCTAGTTCCAACTCGCTTCTATTACTGGATTTTCTTTGTTTATTGCCGAGAAAAACTAGCTGTAGACAACTTGGCGCTATCTGCCCTACTACTAGTAACTGTATCGAATAGTTCACATAATTCATTATTGAGTCACCAGTGTCACCACATTCTGCTCCTGCATCTAAAATGCGGTATCAATATCGAGCAGAATGTCATACATATTTTCCACATATGGTAAAAAACACATATATATACTTATTGATTGTTACACTACAGATTCATTGTAGCAATAAAGGCCGATAGCTAACAAATAAACTCTAATTTTAAGGCCCCATTGGCCAAACTTTAATTATTAGGAGTTACTGTGAGATTAAACTTTTTAAACTCGAAATAAACTCTCTTCTTGGTAGGCTGTATTGACTCGTGTCAACGAAGTAACAAGAGTTTCGCTAATATTTTGTAACATATATTTGTATTTCATACCTATGCTATGCTATAATAATAAATAGAAGAATGTCTCGTATAGATTTACTATGAGACGAGGAAGTAAATAGTAGGTATATTTATGTACCGGTCCAAAAGCGATAGCATATACGTACGAAACGAGAGCAGTGCACTTGAGTCTCACCACACGTGTCGTTGATCAAAAGGCGGCGGATGCGTCAGTATCAGTATCAGTACTCTGCAAAGTATACAAATACAATGATGTGCATTGAAATTGCGCAGTTTTTAGTACGGAGCGGAGACCTGTGCTCGTGTCAACGACCCCAGCATTTATATTTAACGTAAAATGAAAAGTCTACGCATGAGATAAGAAAGAAACACTGACAATGCCGGTTGCCGTTTGTTGTGAAATGGAGGTTATCGTGCAGAACAGCCGGGTAACGGCATCTCTTGGGTTACCAGTTACCACTTGTAGGTCAGGTGAGCGCTGAGGTGCATATCCGCCTGTAGCGGGTACCGGTACGCCCTTGCTGTGTGCCACAATTTATTATTGTGCGATCTGGGCTGTTATTCGCTACACGCTAATGCAGCTCACCCCGCCGGGTCACCCGTCACGAAACTAGACCTAAAGTGGCCGTCAATAGAATTTGCTAACTATGTAAACAAACCGCCATATAAATAAATAAATAAATAAATAAATATAAATATTTAGAATAGAATAGAAGAATAGAAAAACTTTATTCAACATCACATGACATTTCTAGTTAACATGGGAACCTTAAAAGTACACTTAACATATAAAATTTAAAATGAATCCTACAGTTATCCTTATGTGATGTTAAAAAGGGGCTTGCCTCAGCATAATGTTACAGTAGTAAGGCCACTGCAACGCTGGTTTTCAGGCAGACCCTGGTAACTATATTAATCCATTTTACATTGCTCGCTGTTTGTCGGGAACGAAATGTCTCAGTGTGCGCGCGTGTGTGTGAGTGTGTGCGTATTTGTATGAGTGTGTGTGTGTGACTTGACGGAATATGTGTGATATTGTGTCGTAGGAATGTTTGAGTAGGTAATAATATTGTATGTTTGGATATGCACTGTAAACGTATTTGGCCAAAAAAAAAATTAAATCAAATATTATTATTAATAAATTACTTTAATTTACTAGGTACTCTAATGTAAATTCACATATGAATTTAAATCTTAGGGTCATTACATATATGAAGGCACAGCTCGACTGCCAGGAGGAAGTGCCTGCTGTATTTGCATAAGGTATCGTTTCAGATGTAATTTGAAATTGCCGATGGTATTACATTTCTTGAGTGGCGGAGGTATGTTATTCCAGCACTTAGTGGCAGTGTATTTAAAACTTCCTCGGAAAGCGGCGGTATGGTGACGTGGAGGTAGCAATTCATGACAAACTGATCTGATGCCGTGTGAGGAGGACCTGTTTGAGCGCCAGGTGAACTTTTTATGTAAGTACTCTGGCTCGGATGTTTTTACCACGCCAAACAACAAGGAAGACAGATTGGGGACAATCTTACCCAAATCGACCTAGTCCCAAACTAAGCAAAGCTAATGGACTGAAAAAAAAGTTAAATAGGTATTAAAGTTGTCTTTCCCTATGGCAGTTTGTTTACATAGTTAGATTTTAGCAAATTCCATTGACGGCGACTTTACCTAGGTACGCTTAGGCTTCGTTCACACGGCATTGTCCTGCACGTTTTTACAAGCTTTTATTTACTTTCACCTGTCCCGTTGTCTGTCTGTCTGTAATCAAATCTTGCAATTTAAATTTGACCCACTTCCCGGTGAGCTGAAATTTTGGGTATAAGTATAGTTTGGATGACAATTCAATATTATGGTACCATCGAGCTGATCTGATGATGGAGACAGAAGGTGGCCATGGGTATGGATATTCAGTACTTAATCGACGAAGCCCCGTTGAGTTTGGGCTCCTTAGAATCGTCACAATGAGTAGTTGATGAGGGTATACAGAAAAGTACAGTCGGCAATAAAAGCTTGTACCAAAAATGAAATTCTTGACAGAAACTTTTTGCAGTATACATCTTAACGTATACATAGTGGCAGATACAAAATGTTACGTTTAAACGAATACTCACCGGACTTGTCAAGCAAACCGAATGAACGTGCAGGACAATGCCGTGTGAACCCAGCCTTAGTTACTACGCATCGCATTGTCAATATATATTTGTGAGTGAGCGTTGAGGTGAGCTTAAAACAAGTTACCTACAGATTAGGGGGGCTGGGCTATTGTATATTTTAAACGACGTCTTTGATTTGCAATCTAAAATAATATTCGTTTCATAGGAAAGTACGCTTATAGCATTTTGGTAAAAACATGTTTGTTTATTTGATGTTGATAAAGTAGAAGCGTATACGATACGATACGACCAATGTGCACAACAATGGTACGCAAACATGTTTACTCTATAGTGCGAATAGTTGAGTCATGTTTTTGGGACATAGAGTTCGTTTGTCTCTTCGTCTCTCAGTCTGAAGGAACTTTAGTTAGGGTGGTATTCAACTTGTCCAAGATATTTGTCCAATGTGTATTTGCGTCTCACATTTCGCATAAAGAGTGAGTGTCAGAGGGCTTTACCTTACGCATAATTTTGAACCAAAATGTGTTTTTATGTATCTAACTGAAATGTTTTATTTTGTCTTAATTTAAACAATATACAACTGTTTCCATTAAGAATTACACATTTTACTAAAGAAAATACAAAGTGTCGGTTAAAGACAATATTTGACTAATTTAAGTGTACCTAACCTAGTCCAAGTTTTTGAGGTTGAGATAATGTATTGTTTTCTTTCACGGTACCGTCGCCATCAGATATATGGGCATTTTCAATAAAACGTTTACCTACCCAATTAGCGTGAGTTGTTAAATAAAAATTAACTCAGTGTCAGTTTTGTGACGACAATTAAGCATACAAATGATGTGAAAATGAACTTTTATCACATTTAATTAACGTGTATATGCGTATCATTTATAAATTAAACAGGAAAAAGTGAATATTTTTACAAACTGAATGCTTAACTGTCGTCACAAAACTGACACTGAGTTAATTTTTATTTAACAACTCACGCTAATTGGGTACACGTTTTATTGAAAATGCCCATATATCTGATGGCGACTGTACCGTGAAAGAAAACAATACATTATCGCAACCTCAAAAACTTGGACTAGGTTAGGTTCACTTAAATTAGTCAAATATTGTCTTTAACCGACACTTTGTATTGCCTTTATTAAAATGTGTAATTCTTAATGGAAACAGTTGTATATTGCTTAAATTAAGAATGATATTAAATGCTTACCTAACTAAGAGAAAAAAACACATCTATGAGACTGAGAAGGCTATGATTTCCGCAGTCCACTAGAGTCCATTGGCAGGATCTACCTGTAGAGTGTAGGTACACCTGCACCGTGGACTGGACCCGAATAACCCGATAGATTTTAGCCATACATTTTAGGGGTGATAAGGAACAAAAAAGTAGTATCACCTTTGGTCTGAAAAATATCTTTTACTTATGGATTTTATGGTATTTTTGTCTTTAAAACATGTACATTTGTATGAACACATCACCTAAGTAATACGAACTGTCAACGTTTTTTTATCAAATCAAATCGTTTATTTGCTGGAATACATTAATGAAAATAGATCTTATTAATTCAAATTCAGTTCCATGTATTCAGCCTACATGCAGACATGCAAACATTTCCGAGTGCTAGGTACGTTACGATTACATCATTTTAGTAGGTAATGATGAGTTTCGGCAGATATCTGTCACTTTTATTGCATCAAAAACTTTGATGAGCGTTGGTTACATTCATAGCAGTGTCACAATCAATAGGGCTTTTTTACCGAGTTACGACATAAAATCGTTTACGTGAAATGAAGATCAATAATTTAACTTAAATTAGATCGAATTCTACAATCTTTGTATGGCATTTTAGTCTCAGGGTTCGACATTATCAAGATAATTACGCTTCTTGATAATTATCACCAGTATAAGAACCAACGACACTCGAGTTCACTCAACTTTGCATAATCCGAACTGAATTCATCTTGTAAGGGGAATGCCCACGGCGCGGCTCGGCACCTCACGTTTGACACTTCGTGTGTTCGGATAGACTACGCAAGTGCGGAAAACACGTTCGAATACTTCGAAATCTTCGAATACAGTTCACTTTCACGAGCGCTTTTTTGTTATTATCAATCGATAATTATCAATCTGTTATTATCACGATAATTATCCTTTCGAACCCTGTTTAGTCTCCAAATGAGACCAAACTTAAAGGCCAAGAATACACTATTAAAGTCTGTCGGGTTATTCGAGCCCAATGTGTAGAGCGTGCTTAATGTAATGTACTCTAGGATTGGATACTAGGTATACAGGATGACGTTTATACAACAGAAATAAAACATAGTATCTACACGTCAAGTTGTACTATAAAAATAATTAATGAAGTTAAGACGGTCAAAAAACTTTTTTTTGCCACAAGGTTTATTGCCAACTGTACTTTTCTGTATACCTACTACTATCATTAACTACTCATTGCGACGGTTCTAACGAGTCCAAACTCAATGGGGATACGCCGGTTAAGTACTGAATTCCCATGGCCACCTTCTGTCTCCATTATCAGATCAGATCGATTGTACCATGATATTGAATTCATCCAAACTATAGTTATACCCAAAATTTCAGCTCAACCGGTTGAAATAAACTGGTTCAAAATTCAATTTCAAGATTTGTTCCACACTAACAAACAAACAAACCAGTCAAGTTAATTAAAAGCTTGTAAAAACGGAATAATATTTTATAAAACACGTTATATTTTGTCACAACGAAATACAGTGAAACAATAATATCTTTATTTACATAAAAAAACGTATCCCTAACAACACTTAATCTATACTCAAGAGCAATAAAACGAGTGCACCTTTTATGAAAATCTATACAAAATGAACCCGTTTCCATTGCTGTCGAGTGTATTTTCAACATTTACATTTCGTAAATAAATAATGCTCTACAACATTCAGATCGAAACCGTTCATATCGAAGTCCAAGACTATAAATACAAATAGTATGTTAGTCAGACAGGTGTCTTGTTGTCCTGCAAGGGAACTTCCTCGGGGGCCGTTCCGTTCCCATTCGCGACGCGCTCGTTGGCCGGTCTCGGGGACGAGGTGAACCGTTTTCTGATTGAACTCCAGTTTTTCTTTATGGTTACCCCAGCTACGACCACGACCATGGCAGCGACAATAATGCCGATGACGCTTTTGTCCACGCCTCCAGTTTTAACGTCTGATGTGGTCGCTCCAACCTTTACAGTTGGATCAGTTGTTGGAGGTGCCTCTTGAAGTGCGTCGTCTACGGGTTTTTCTGACGCGGTTGCGCCTTCCGGCGGTATGTTGTCTGCTGCTATGCGCAGGGAAAAGTTGTTTACAGGGAATCCGCTCTCGCTATTCGCTTTGTCATCAGATGGCTGCACTTCCGCTGGTGTTTCCTCAGTGCCCGTATTGGTGTCATACGTTTCTTGTCCAAGTAGTTCAAGATCTTTATCATCATGGACGGTTATAGTTGCAGGTAACGTAGGTGGCAAAAGCGAGTCATCTTCGCTATCTATAGGTTTGTCCGTCTCACACTCGTATAGGTCTGTACCGCATGAACCGGTACATATGCTTTCTAATGATTTTTGAAGCTTATTACAAATGTCTTCCTTCAATTCTGCAGTACTGGTGGCCAGGGTCAATGTACGGAGAGATTCGAAGTTAGAAAAAGTGTCTGCATCCAGCACCTGAAAAAGGACATCATCTTGTTATTTGGCTTATTGGTGAAACTACTTGCCATCCGTATTTTAGGTAATCCCGCCTACAAAGTAATTTTAAAGTTGGATTATTTGATGTCGCTTTTGACGCTTATTAAATAGAGTAAGTCCTATTTCAAGGGAAAATTTAAAATGTAGTCTAGTATCTCAATAAGTCAATAATTTTAAAATTGCATAACAACAATCCGTCATGAATCCTATATACAAAGTGTAACAAAAATGGGGTATGAATCGATCAAGGGCTTATCAGGTATCGTGTTCTGATAAGAAAAAACAGAAAAAAAAAATTATTGGCGCGATTTTTTTTTACTTTTCTACAGACCTTGTCGCCCCAGTCGGCCAACGCTCCATAATAAGGTAATTTTTTCTGTTTTTTCTTATCAGAACACGAAACCTGTTGAGCCCTTGATCGGTTCACACCCCATTTTTGGTACACTCTGTATATACTGATTGAAAGTGATAATGTAGTAGTTAAATATGAACATGTTTAATTTGTTTGTAGAACATGGTCTGTAGTAGACTTGTTATTAATTGCAGGGCTACGCATCTTATTCCAGTCATTTCCATGTCTTTTTTTTTATACACATACCCAAAACATTATGATTGTACTAGTTTCATGGGGTAAGTGTAAAGTGTACCTGATTTCATTGCTCTTCACATGAAATAATAATAATATGAATTACCGTTCTCATGTCGTTGCCTCCTAAATCCAGCTCTTCTAATTTATTCAGCAGCAAACTATTCTTTAGGTCACTTGGATAGTCTATCAAACGATTGTTTGCTAGTTTTAAGACACTTAGTTCAGGAAGCTCGCTGATTGACTGAAAGCAGATAATAGTGTTATTAATGCAATTGTCACAAAACTCAAGTACAGGAAAATATTCAATAACTGATGAGCACTCACTCCTGATTTCAGTTCCATAATCGAGTTGTTATCAACATTAAGCACTTTCAAATGCTTCAACGTGGACACGCTCTTGGGTATTTCAGTTAATTTATTATTGTGCAGATTTAGTGTTGTAGTCTTTTCGTCAATAGGAGCAGGAAATTCGGTTAAATCATAACCGGCACAATCTACTGTCAATGTGTCTCCTTCTGTGCTACACGAACAAGCTTCCGGGCACGATATTTTTCCTTCAGGAGTTACGGTTGTTTCCTCGAGTTTTGGTTGGATGTCTTCAAGTATAGGACTGGTATCAGTGGTAGTATCTATGATGCCATCTCCGCTGCCCTCCACGGCGTCGCCAGCGTCCGCGTGATTCTCGGGTGGGAACTGGTTGTCATCCTCTAAAGGATTGGGTAATTCATCAACATTCTGAGCAGCCACAGCGCCGATCCTGAAATTATTGAAGTATATATCCGTTAACATGTGACTTTATACCATATGTTTAATGTGAATAAACGACATTTCATTTCATTCATTTATCAAACGTTGTTTATCGCAACCATCTGTGGTAAAATTGTAAGTAACAGATAAAAATCGCGATAACTACAAGGGCGTAACGGGGACGATCTCGAAGATTCATAATTACTCGGGCCTTTATTTTATACAGTAGTTATTGTGCCTGATGATAGCGTGTGATACAATATGATAACTTATTTTTGAAATTAAGTTGGGAAACGATTCAATAAATCAATATAGATAACTTAGCTGCTAAATCATAAATTGATAACATTGTTTAAGGGATAAGATATGTGACGTTAACACACACAAAGATTATATCATTATGCAGCATACGGTTATGCATGTTACAATGTACCTACCACACCAGAAATTAACTACTTCCGCGTACAAACAAATCCATGAATCTGTTTTAATTAAATGTCACTAAGAAAAGTTCGATATTCAAAGAAAGAACATAATAAAAAAAGGTTAATCCTAAGCCTTTTATTGTATTTTCTAGCACACTTATGCCTGAACCTATTTTAGTATGATGCCGGAAATTTTCTTTAGTCCTTATCCTGTAACTTTCGTTGTTATGAGAAAGTGACAACACACAATTTAGTTAAAAGTTTTATCAATAATGGTTATTCTTTTAGCGAGTCCAATACTTTTAAGTTAATAGGCGATTAAGGTTTTCATATTGAACGGTGGAAAGTCGTCCACCAATCCATTATTTATTCGATATAAAATGATTATATTTTAAATAATGTGATACACTTTATATAGTTGTAAAGAATTATACAATTGAATACTTACGCAACAATAACACCGATCAATAGGTGAAGATGTTTAGGTTTCATGGTCACTTGGAACAATCACTTGTGGCTTCAACTGAATTCAGGATGATTGCTTGTCTTGCCACCAGTATGCCGCCGGGAACAAGGGCACATAACTCACTGACACTTATAACTATTATCACTGTGATAAGAGCACCTCCACCATCGCGGAGCTTATCGCGAATCAAGTCAGATAACGTCGCGCCTGCGTAAACACCAAAAGCCTAAGACTCAATTTTCAATAACGCGCACGTTTCGTAGTATGGAACAGTAGTGTCCTTAGACCACGCACGACCCTGATATGCAATTACTGTCGCAAAACTTTAGTTTCAGACTACCTAATAGCCGTTTACTTTCCTTATCCTGATTTTCGTCTCACGCGCACACGAGCTCGATATGTATGTAATACACGTCGTTCTATTTATGTTGGCATGTTTATCACCTACGCACAAGAAATTACGAGAACCATAACAAAGCTAGATCTGCAGCGGATCTGATAGCGATTCTGAATCAGAAACTAGTCACAATTTTATTATCAGTATTCTTTATGTTGCCACGACACTTCACAAACACTGTGGGAACTGTAGAAAAGGCAGCGGGTGGTCACAGTTCACCTTCATGTAAATCATGTACAATGCCCGAATGCCACGAACAGAATGATCATACTTTGCTTATTTAGTTGGCAAGTGTAAGCGTAATGACTTTTGAGTTATTTGTAAATTAAGTATTGTTATTCTAGTCGCATCATTGTAATGGATCATAAAGTTAACCACATTTTATTGCGTCAGGAGCTAACTTGTGCAGAGCTCATTATTTAAAGAGTTTTATATTTCAATTCGACCGAATCAGGCAGAAATGCGGTCGACTGGATTGTATATCAAAAGTATACGTTGGTTGTCGTCACCTTTAGGTAACATAGGACTACCTACCTATACATTGTACCTGTTTATATCTCATTACTAAGTACCTATGCCTTAAAAATAGATACAACATATCTATTATAAGCATAGTACCGCATGTGTTATAGTTAAAAAGCATTACGCCAGCAGTATAATCAATATAGATCAATTCAATAAATAAATCCAAAAATGAAGTATAGTATTACCCTTACCACGTGTATTACATGTGTCGGTATATTTCAGTACTGCAACGGCGGCGACCTGGCGGACTACCTGCAGGCTAACCGGCTGCTGAGTGAGGGCACCATCCGGCTGTTCCTGCGGCAGCTGGCGGAGGCCATGCGCGCCATCCACGCCAAGGGCATCGTGCATCGCGACCTCAAGCCCCAGAACATACTGCTCACACACAACGTCGCGCCGCCCCGCACGCCGCATCCCTCCGAAATTTCACTCAAAATTGGTTATTATAGTATACTAACTAATAATATGCACGGGTCGTGCTTCACAGAGGCATTGTAATCGTATGCTAACATATGGTATAAATTAAATCAGTTAATACGGTGACAATGACACCTTTAATTTAATGAGTTGACGCCTGATCACATTAATTTTAATCATTTTAAAACCTACTGCCCATGCGTTCAAGGCAATTAGAAGCGATGGGGATAGCGCTCCTAGCTATCTAGATATATGTATATATATTCCCATTTCCAAACGTATCCCTTGATTTGTAACGTGGATTAGATACGTCCTACGTATTATTATTTTTTTCTTTTTTTAATTCTGCAGTTATAGTTTAGAAGAAATTGAGAAAAAACATTGAAAAGGATAAACGCAGATAGCAAATAAAGTAAAATATTCTTGTTTATATTCATAGTAAACAAAAGTGGTAATTAGTTCTGCTTTTCATGCAAAACGACCTTGTTTGCAAACAACTATTCAGAAACTTTTAAATAAATGATGATATGATATGATGCTGTCATGACCGATTTCGGCCACAGCGACTGTGTAATCTGGACTTGATATCATCGATTAGCAATATGACCCGAGTGTCGTTGTTGCACTCTCCGGTGCGCTCCCATGTGGCTTGCATATCCTATCTTTTTTGCAAAGGTACGAGCGCAAATTGGACAGGTTAATACCCCGCCCACGACGTTGTACTGGATGGTTGCCGGTAGGCGAGCCTTCAGCTCGTCCCGCTTTCTATCGAGCTCGTTACGACGCTCAATTTCGAAGGCATTTACTTGCCGATGGATTAGACGTCGCCATTCGGGCCGCCGTGCTGCCTTCTCCTCCCAATCAGAGGGCTCTAACTTGCATTTCTTCATGTGTCTTTTCAGAACATCCTTATAGCGAAGGTATTGGCCACCACATTTACGCTTACCATTCTGGAGTTCTGAAAAGAAAATGCGCTTCGCCACTCTGTCGTCCGACATTCGCGACACGTGTCCACACCACCGCAGCTGCCGCCACATCAGATACACCTCAATGCCTCCGACATTTGCGCGCCTCAGGACATTTGTATTCCTGACACGGTCCACCCACTTGACGTTCATGATGTCTCGGAGACATTTGAGGTGAAATCTATCGAGTATGCGGATGTGTTTACGGTAGAGCACCCACGTTTCGGAAGAGTATAAGAGATTAGGCAACACAACAGCCATGTAGACGTTAACTTTTGTGGCAAGTTTAAGGTCGTGGGACCGGAAAACCTTGGGTCGCAGCTTGCCATAAGCCGCAGCTGCAGCACCAATTCGGCCATTAATCTCCGACTCCAGGTAGCACTTGGATGTTATTGTGCTACCAAGGTACTTAAACTTATCTACTTCAGATAACGCTTCTTCGCCGATGCTCACACCGGTAAAAGGCACGTTGTGAATGACATCCATGGTAGTCATGACTTCTGTCTTTTTCACATTTATCTTAAGGCCAAATATAGTGCAAGCATCGTTGAGATTTGACATTAAGCTCTGTAAACCTCCTGCAGTGTCAGAAACAAAGCATAGGTCGTCTGCGTACATTATTTCCGTCATAACTGCATGAGACACTTTAGTACGGGATTTAAACCTAGAGATATTGAAAAGTCCACCATCCATGCGAAAGCGAATGCCGATACCCTCGGACGAAGTTTTCAAGGACTCTAGAGAGTATTTCGCTGTAGTGGTTAGAACCACTACAGCGAAATACAGCGCAAACAGAGTCGGTGCTAAGACACAGCCTTGTTTGACCCCACAGGTAACGGGGAATAGCTCAGACTGCTCTCTGCTGACAGAAACGCAGCACCTCATGTCGTCGTGTAAAAGCCGCAGCAGTTTGACAAATTTGTCGGGACATCCCAGTTTTGACAAAACTACCCAGAGGGCTTCACGAGGGACGCTGTCGAAAGCCTTTTCTAGATCAACAAAGCAAAGAAACATAGGTTTATTTTGCTCTCGACTCTTCTCAAGCAGCTGACGGACTGAGAAGATGGCTTCGCAGGTCCCTCTGTCTGGTCTGAAGCCAAACTGAGATTCAGGAAGAATCGATACCGACAGAGGCAGCAGGCGATTTAAAAGAATTCTTGCAAATACCTTACCCGGAGTTGACAGCAACGATATGCCCCGATAGGAATTGCAGTCGGAACGGCTCCCTTTATTTTTGTTAATTCTAGATCTGCTAGACGATCGGTGTTAAGTAAGTGGCTAAAATGTTGTACCCAACGTTTCATTACATCCTCTTTGCTGGTCAGTGGAACACCATCTACAGATTTTAGGGGAACGGAGGCATGACTTGCTGGCCGTATCAGTTTCCGAACTTCGTCATAGAAAGTCCCCCAAGTTGGTTGGTATCTGACAACCATTGCAATAGGTGTGACTTTTCTTGCCACCATTTATCTTCAGCCTCCCTAGTAAACTTTCTGATCTTTGCACTACTCTCCTTTATGCCCTCCAGCACATGGTCTAAATAAATACTACTCCAGCGGTAACATTATCAGTATTACAATTCATTGGCTTTATAATATTACTCGCGATCTGTCACGATAGTTAGATATTATATCCAATTATCTACTCCATCACCTTACTCGTAATTAATAAAGGCACATTGTCACATGTTATTTATATAATTGCCAATTGATCTCATTCAATAACGTATGACCTGATTTTCACAGTCAACTTATTCTAGACTTCGCCTTAGGTTGCAGTCTTATCTATTAATATGATCTCATTCATTTATTTTTGTCTACAGCCGACTTCGGGTTCGCGAGGTTCTTAGAAGAAGGCAATATGGCCGTCACACTCTGCGGGTCACCGATGTACATGGTAATTGAAATGTTTTACGTCAAAGAAATGAAGGAAACATGGATGGTAGAGCGTACTATTAATGTAACACACGTTCACAGGCACCGGAGGTAATCATGTCGTTGAAATACGACGCGAAAGCAGACCTGTGGAGCCTGGGCACCATCGTGTACCAGTGCCTCACGGGCAAGGCTCCTTTCCAGGCCACGACGCCGCACGAACTCAAGGCCTTCTACGAGAACAGCATCGACCTTCAGCCTAAGTATGAAATAGCTACTGTATTTCAGATAATACCGCTAGTCTTTAAATTAAAATGTATTTATTTACTGTAGGCTAATTAAAACTACGCCGTACACCAAAAAAATAGCGTAGGTTCCCGAGTTACATTACTTTTTGTTAACTTTTTTTATCAATATCGACCCGTCACCGACAAGGTCGGGCCGATTCGTATGAATTTAAATTGATACCGAATGTTAATATGGGAGTTAAAACATTGGACCTCAAAGTTGCAACAATAATAAACGAATGATATTGATAATGGTATATTTTTGTAGGATGCCTGCAGGCACTAGTCCGGAACTGTGCAACCTGCTGATCGGCCTGCTGCGACGAAGTCCGCGCGAGCGGATGCCATTCGAAGCGTTCTTCAACCACCCCTTCCACCAGAGGCCTCGGACCACCTCCTACACGAGTAAGTGCATTCACAACCGACCATTAAACTGCCGGCTCCACTCCGCCGAACTCAAATCGCATATGGGGAAACCGTACATAATGAATCCGCTCGATGACTAATCCGAACTCGCTCTATTGTTTTATAGGTATGCTTTCGAAATTTGTCGCACGCATAAATGAATCGTGTGACACGTATATAGGTACTATACAGTATACATGTGACAAATAGCAGCTTATAAATATTTCTTTGCCCTCTCATTATTTGTTCTATTCATCTTCCATCAACTGTAGTTTTTGATTTGTATATTCTTAATCATATTCTTTGTACGCATAATCTAATAAATCCGCTTCAAGATAAATAACCGGATGTATGGACTTAATCACGAATCATTCCTAAAATAAAGTTGTTATATTGAGCGGTGTAACGTGTGTGAATATTGTCCAGGTTTGGATTCGGATCTGCCTGACATATTGGAGAGCGAGTTAGAGGCCCCGGCGGCCGCGTACCTAGAGGAGCCGTGGGACAGCCAGGGTATATGCCTGCCACTAATCAGCTTGGCTCTGTGTGCACGGGGCGGGGTGCGGGTGTGAGCTCACTGCGATCGATCCTATCTTATCAGTCGCGTCATCGCACTTATAAATCCTGACTTATAAACTGATGCGGATTGTATCATGCTATCGTGCTACTTTCATTATGGGATGCTGATGAAATTACTTATTCCCTACTTATTTTGTCCCCATCAAATTTGTAAGCATGTTTCTCGCTTCTAATTTGTCCACACCCATGACGCAAACTTTCGCTTTTGTGTATGATTTTAGCTATATTTTTTGTTTGTTCGTATTTTATGCGACCGAAAAGTCACTTGAACAATAAACTTTTAATTACTGACGTTCGAGTTCACGTTTTGGTCGGCATTATTGGCAGTTCTGATTACAAGATTCTTAGTACATCATTACAAGGAATACAGTAGTTTACTTGTACAAAACATCAGGTTTCTATCCTACAAAAATTTCAATTTATAAATGATATAAGTAATTACAAATTTGTAGATTTTACTATATGGAATGGTACAATTTTTTGCCTACAATTCAATATTCACTTCTTAAGCTTCCAAATTTCGCCTTTGTGTTGGATGTAACCTGCACAAAAGGTCACTTTTATGCTCTAGTGCACAAAATATTTTTATGAATTACTAAGATAATCGGGCGTAACAGCCACAGCGCACAATAAAACGTAAAATAAACTTGTTATTTAAGTTTTATATCATGTCTCGAAAATTAAACATAAAAACTTTAAAAAGTTAAGTGACGGGAAAGAGCTATTATTTTATTCAATATTGTAAATATTTGTTATTTTCTCGCAATCGAAGTAAAATGCAGTGTTTATAACTCGGGCATAAATGAGCCATTTTACCACTCGACTTAACTATCTATCTGTATAACAACTTAAATAACTATCCCTTGCCCCGTCTCAGGTAAATGGCACTTATGTACAATCTACTATGGTTGACTGACGTGGACAGTTTTGTGGGATAGGGCCCTGAGGCATGTTTCGAGAATGTTACAGTTGACGTAAAATGTATATATTCATTTTCGCCTTATTATAAAAGATTTATGTGAAAAAAGTATTGTGTTGCAAAGTAGTTATAGCACAAATTGTATACTTTTAAGATTACACCTGTAATACGCTCG
The DNA here is from genome assembly GCA_947049275.1 of Epinotia bilunana. Lineage (NCBI taxonomy): Eukaryota > Metazoa > Arthropoda > Insecta > Lepidoptera > Tortricidae > Epinotia > Epinotia bilunana. The sequence goes on from OX346264.1 coordinate 15,544,335, forward strand.
CTCCTGAAGTGGCCAACTGAACTTGTATCATTAACTCACATCACGTTGGAGGAATTCATAGTGCGATTGATGCAATGTCTGATTGGTGTCTAAGAATTAGTTCTTATTAATTCTTAGACACCAATCAAAGGTAGTTAGCTACTGAAGCCTATCATGTACAGAAAAACGACTTATTTGCTTCGACATTTCTAAGCGCAGAAGCATAGCTAAATATATTTTTCCACGGATATCGAATAAAACCTGCAGTATATTGCACCTGTATCCAATATTGTAAAAAGTACAGGCGTGCTCCGAAAGCTAAACGAATACCTGCTCTTCTTAGCGATATCCCGGTTGCATAAATGAGCCTGCAATAGGGGCCAAATAAAATAACCAATAATTATGAACTTTCTCGAAAGAATATTAAAAATATTGTCAAATGGAGAAAAAAGTGAAGCAGGAGATTAAATAATCACAAAGTTATATGTAAGTGTCCAAAGTTTTAAGAGGGGGTATATTCCATCCTCTTCTCCACAAAACGCACCTTCATATGAAACGATTGTCATATACTATGACGCTCAAGTGTCGTGACGTCACGATCCCCGAGCGTTTTCTCTCTAACAAGCAATATCAAAATGAAACGGTTGTAGCTTCGTAATTGTTTGAGGAATGAATGGGATTTTTGTCACTAGGCGTATTTTTTCGCCTTCTTTCTTTCGGAGTAATAATAATCAATGTTGAGTCCTACGACCCTATTGGCTCAAAAGGGGGTATGGGAAGTAGTTCCTCCGCTTGTTACGTAGAGGCTAACGCGTGCGGTGTGTTCAGCAGGAGCAGGCTCGGCGGCGGCGGCAGCGAGCGCGGCCCGCGCGCCGCCCGCGCCGCGCGCCGCGCCGCCGCCGCAAGCGCAGCTGCAGGCGCTGGCCGCGCACAACCCTAAGAAGCCTACGTCCTCCGGTAAGTGTCCTTGTCTCACCGCATAACCACGTGGCTTTGCAGGTGGCCGCATTGTACCGGAGGATATCCGAGTGTAAGGAAAGATTTTACACTTAGGCACGTACTGTTTGTAACCTCTATTTTTAAGTTGTTATGTATATTTGATTATTATTATTAATATATTTAAAAAAAAACGGTCTTAAATTATTTACAAAGTTATTAGCTAGAAGCTATACAATAATTATATAACTAGACCTGCAGTTTCCTATTTTAGAAAAGAAAAAACAATTATATTACACAATTAAATCACTATAACCGTTATAAATACATACAAAAAAGTTTAAGTAAAGTAAAATCTTTTTTTTTTAATTACACACTATTTCAAAAGAGTATTAACCTGTTTTTTGAATATTACTAGCGAACTGCCAAATAAAACTGCGTTCATACATTTTTCATTGTAAAGCTTGCATGCGCGTTTAATATATGAATTTTGTGCGTGTCTTGTTCTGCTTTTTGCAATGCTGAACAATGGTTTCCTGCGGCAACTACGTGCTGTCCCACAACTCCCACGAGGCACACGAGAGTCTATATATTGTATAACAATTCAGGAGCATCTATAAAAGTGTTGAGTGTTTTATACAGGAAATGTAAAAAATCGGCACATGAGCGTCTGAGTGAAAAACCTTGCAAATTATGCCTTTCAGCTGAGGAAGCATAATCCACGTAATTTCCACCTACTCGATATTCAAGTGACCTAACAAACTTTTAAAAAAAATTCCAAAGTTGGGTCTGTATTTTCCTTTTTTTACTCAGCCTACTCAAACGATACATTATTTTACGACACAATCAAGTTAATACTATAGTATTTTATCATGTTTGTTCATTTTTGTCATGCCTTTATTTACGATCACGCAGCTATTAACTATGTCGTTACAAGCGGTTGCAAACCTACTTTATTTACAAAATGTTACATAACTATAGACAGCTTTTGCTTTCTACTAGACTGTCATGAACGATATATTTATCTCGTCTTAAGGATTAAATACTCGTATGTAACAAAACAGGTTACGTTAATTTTCGAAACACTATACCGGCGAGTAACAAAAATTCGTCCTATTTGCTGGCTGTGATAACCTTTTTCCGCCCTTGCGAGAGTTGCGATTTGACCGACGTATCAACATTATTGCCGCAGTAACTCATTGTTTTCTATTGTTTTTATTAAATAACGGCCCATTTGCCGGTCGCTGGGCACTTGTGGCCATATTGTTTATTCCTAGGTTAACCATTTCATTCAAATTAATACAATCTAAATTACAATGATTATTAATTTATTACCCATCTAAGGCATTTAATGACTTCATATAAACTATGATAAGCTGTTTGTATAAATAACTTGCATAATATCATCTTACTCAAACACGGTAGAGATTCTATGGCTTAAATACATGATACATATAGTAAGTCGAGTAACAAGAAAATCATGTAGGTATTATGATAATTATATGCTAACCGTCATCAAACGAGAAATTATGAATAATGCAAAGTAAGATCAGTGTCTGGTGTCGAACTATCGGCGCAACCGACGACGGGTTGCGCACGACTACGCGGCCTTCGCGTTATCCGAATTCGTCAACGCTAAATTGAATAATTTACTCTTTATTATTTCCCTGTGCTTTGTAATCATTTTATTTATGACCAAGGCCATATTCAGGCAAAGAGTCATTAATTAAGATTTACAATCGTGTAGGTAATTCATGAATCGTTAAATCACTACCTACCGCGCCGGCTTCGCACGGGTGCATAAGAATAAAATATTTTCATTTGTAAAGATAACTATTATACGTATTGTAACTTATTAACCTCAAGCTAAAACTGACCCCATGCGACGGATGCACGCGTCACTGCTGGGGCCACTAGAATATGAACCTACATCTCGCCGGGGCCAGCTAATCACATTCGCAATGAACTAAATAATGCTACCGTTGATTTATTACAATACAAATTAAGATAAACCAGAATTTATGTTCATAGATCTGATACTCTTATTTACTTCACCCCCGAATCAAGGGATAAGTGTAAATTTCACATTAGGCTAGAGATCATCTAATACATAAACTACCGTTCCTTCAATAAATCCTCTATATACAGATGCTAATACTAGTAAAGCAACTTAGTGCCCAGAAGAATCATTTGTGTGTTATCAATCCTTGCGAAGCATGGGGCGGATTGGATTGTTAATAAGTATATTTAATATACTAGCTTCTGCCCGCGCCTCCGTCCGCGTGGAACTCGTTTATATCGTAGTTCGATACAAACTTTCATCCCCCATTTCACCCCCTCAGGGGATGATTTCCGGGATAAAAACTATCCTATGTCCTTCCCCGGGATTCAAACTATCTCCATACCAAATTTCATCTCAATCGGTTCAGCGGTTTAAGCGTGAAGAGGTAACAGACAGACAGACACACTTTCGCATTTATAATATTAGTACGGATTGAAGAAGCGTTTAGATTAAAGTTGATTGAACGATCTAAGAGTTATTATTATTAATAATATATTGACGGGCAGTGCCTCTTTGGTTGACATTGATGTCGTAGATTGCGACTAGCTCGATTAACATACAGTGACGCCGTAGGACACACAACTAGGGCAGGCTCCTCGTAGATTACTTCACTCGTTTGTTTGGCTCTTGATCAATTGTTAGAAGGTGACCTGTGGCGCTACCACGAAAATCGAAACTCGAAGTTCGTATATATACATCCCTGTCACTCGAGTACCTAATGTGAGTGCGATAGATATGGAAATACCCGAACTTCGACTTTCGAAGTTCGCGGTTATAGCTCTGTGCGTTAAACGCGTTCATTCTCAGCCGCGCGGACCATTCCGCGCGGCTGAGAATGAACGCGTTTAACATGTTAACAGATCATGTTTATATCTGCATAGATGTGCGACTATAAATCTGTAGGTGTTATTTAATGTTTTTCTGCAAGCATCAGTGCTGGCTGCTTAAATTATAGCACAAAAACAAAATAGTGTGTCGGTAATGACACACACGTGACTCATGCTTTATTAAATTCAAGTCAGTTTAGTTTTTTGGCGGCGTCGGTCAGGTTCACGTGTTAAATTTTCAACAGAGCATGATCGAACTGCTATCGTCCAATACGGCGTGTTCGTTGCGCTCGAAGGTAGAAAACTATGCAAAACACGCGACAACTACGTCCATTTCCCATTGGCGCCGGACGAATGCAAGATTTGGAATGATTTTTACACCTTGCCGCCTGGCTTCAGTGTAAATCCTTACTTGACTTAGAAACACACTACGAAAAAGTTTCGTCGTCACTTTATTATTATTAAAGTAGAATTGTATTGCAGCCGAGTCGTCCGAGACGACATGGGCGGGCGAGGACGACTTCGTGCTGGTGGAGGCAGAGAGCGGGTCGGGCGAGTGCTCGGCGTCGTCGGGCTCCGAGGCGGCGCCGCGCCCGCGCACGCTCACGCTGCAGGCCTCGCCGCAGCAGGAGACGCAGCCGCAGCCCGCCAAGGTGAGCACTGCAGTGGCATGTACCTAGCCAGTAGCAGCAGTCACACACGACACGGGCGGCCGAGGCCACTTCGGTCGGCCTTCTCTCCATTGTTGTACGAGCTAGAAAGTAGGTAATAGGTAATGAGGATTTGAGGACGTTCGAGGATCGGATCGTAAGTGAGGCCCTCCAAAATACGAGGGTTCGCATCCCGTCAAAACAGGTTTCCTGTAGATCCAATCTAATTGACACCGAGAATTAATATGTAATACACAAAAAGAAGACGTTACCAGTAGTTGGAAAGTCAATAAAAGACACCGCATCCTTTACTGTCATGACATTTCAGGTTTTTGTGTAGTTAATGTGTAAATTGAATAACAAAGAAATCCACAACGCAGGTTTCGTCTAGGTACAGCACAAGCACAAGAAGCATCCGCAACACACTTCGTCAAAAAATCCAAACACGGATAATCAGCCCTAGGCAAATTGTATTGGATATATATTTACTTTAAAGTCATCGGGCGACTATTTCTACAAGCATCACTGTGTACCAATAAGCACCGCCATAGAGAATAGATTTCTAGACCTATATTAAATTTCCACATTTCTACACAGATATAAAAATAGAATACAATAGAATAGGACAACAATTGGTTCTGCAATATCAGCTACAATTTATTTATGTTTATATTGGTACGGAAGCAAAACAGAGGCAAAGTCAACAAGCTCTTCTATTCGAAACTTTGCGATGCAGAATGATAAGAATTATTTATGTAACCTTTTGCATTACTCATTTCTGGGTCGCAAACCTTTCTCTTGTCATTACCCTTGCCATTCGAAAACATGTCAACCGTCATTATCTTTGGCATTATCGCGAAGAAAACAAATTACGTACACTTTTCTACAATGAATGTCAGTAATGGACGGTTGACCCAACTTCATAATCTTGCGGATTGTAACGTATGTCACCAATGTGCGCCAATTTTTATTAATGTTGGGTTGGAGGTTGGAGTACAGCAAGCAAAACCCTAATTGATGGAGCGTTGGAGAAACCAACCGTAATGTATATGTGTACAAATGAACATAACGTTTTAATATATTCATACATATTAACATGCGCCGGGTAACTATAAACATTGCTACACAATTATATACGGAGGTTTTTATTTAACAGACACTTAAAATATACATTGCTGATATCATAGCTCACGAGTTCCAAAGATAATGTCTATGTGCTTATTTAAATAAATTATTAATACTCTTACATACGGAATCTTGTTGTATCTGGGCATTTTCAATAATTCGTGTACCCAATTAGCGTAAGTTGTTAAAAATTTACTCAGTGTCAGTTTTGTAACGACAAATTCAGGTTGTGTAAAAATTTACATTTTCATTTCAATTTATAAATGATATTCATATAAACGTTAAGTATTTAAATGTGAAACAAGTTAATTTTCACATAATTTGTATGTTTAACTTTCGTCACAAAACTGACACTGAGTATTTTTATTTAACAACTCACGCTAATTGGGTACACGAATTTTCAAAAATGCTCATCTACCCCCTTTTTATTAATTGCGATATGAACGGAAAAATATTTTCATTGGAAACTACATAATGTATTCTGTTACTTCGAGTAATATTCGTAACAATGAATATAAACAAGCGATTCTGTGTTACAGGGCAACGTCTTAACAAATAGATTAGATTAATGAGACGTTTACCGGTTGCAATATAAATCAGGAGGTACAAGTCTGTTCACCTTTTTATCTCCCACTTTATGAAGTATGTGGTCTTATTGTAATAAAAATATCAATATTTAGTATACCCCAGTTGATAGCCTTGGTTCGAATCCCTTTAATGAAAAAAATGATATTTCTGAGGCTTGTCAATCAGTACCCATAACAAGGGCTTGTTAACGTTACCAAATTCCCATTATAAGTAACGTTAGGTAACGGTAATATCATAAAAATACCTTAGTACCGGTAGTAAAAACTACCGTTAATTGCTAACATACCATTATTATAACATTACCCAATTAACGTTACTTTTATCGGTAATTTTACTTTTCATTGCAGGGCTTGTTAACTTTACCCAATTCACATTATAGTATTGTTACCAAGTAACACTATTTTAATCGGTAATGCTACGTTGCCACACCGCGCTACCAATAGACGCGCGCGCGCGCACCACGCGACGCTGGTTGATTGGCGTTGTTGCCATTTCGTACACTGGATATCGTGCGTGAGCGATAAGGTGGTTGTCACACTGCGGCCGCGTCTCGTTGCGAGACGCGGAGCTCGTTGTATGCGAGTACCTCAGTTTGTATATAAATTCCGTGTGATACTACACACTGCGACGCACCTCCGTCCGGCGAAATTTTTATGCAGCGACGCACCTCCAACTGGAGATGCGAAGCAGTGTGACGACCGCCTAAGAGCCTTGTTGTATATCGTACTATCGTATAGGTATAGGTACCCTACAATACATTTTGCTATCTAGCGGGCGGGTATTGCGTTGTACGATATGAGGTAACAGTTGGTGTCTTGTGCCTTGTGATTAATAACGTCTGCTGTTAAAAGTTATAGCTATAGAGGGGACACCCGGACATACGAAAGCTTTTTGCCCTATGGTTAAATATCGAACTCGCTTACAAAATTTCACTAGAATCTGTTGAGAGATGCGACCTATAGAGGGGACAGCCGGACATACATACGAAAGCAGTTGTGCCCTATAGTTAAATATCGCACTCGCTCACAAAATTTCACTAGAATCTGTTGAGAGATGCGACCTATAGAGGGGACAGCCGGACATACATACGAAAGCATTTTTGCCCTATAGTTAAATATCGCACTCGCTCACAAAATTTCACTAGAATCTGTTGAGAGATGCGACCTATAGAGGGGACAGCCGGACATACGAAAGCGTTTTTGCCCCATAGTTAAATATCGAACTCGCTCACCAAATTTCACGAGAATCTGTTGAGAGATGTGACCTATAGCTGCTACTAACGTAACCTACTAACGTTAAAAACATTTAACGATACCTTTGACTTAAGCTCATTGCACAGCAGGTAACGTTACCATTTTTTTACCGGTACAATATACTACTACTACGTTACATGTTTTAATGTTAATTACAACTTAACGTTAAAACTGTCTCACAGCGGTAACGATACCAACTTTTTAACGTTATTTCAAGCCCTGCCCATAACTCGAGCCATATTGAGCTTCCTCTGGAATGGACATATATTTTTTGTAATGTTCCAGAACGCCGCTCCGTCCGCCGCGAGCATCCAGCGCTCGCAGCCCATAACCATGCTTCGCTCCAACCACTCGCGGAACCCCACCAACCCCATCGGGTCTCTATCGCCGCCTACCGTGAGTACAGCGCTACATCCATATTGTACGTCTTTCGTTCCTGACGACAGATATACCCTCAGACATACTCTCTGTCTCTGGAGTTGAAAGCGCTGGAGGGTTACGATGCCCCTACAGGCGGGGGTCGGACGTGTGATTACCTGGTTACCATTATCGTGGTGAATAGGCTATTACAAAGTCGAATGCATTATTTACTTTACTAAATTAAACCTTTCTATATCATATCCAAAAAGAAATGGTCAAATAATTAACAAAAATGATTTAATTTGTTTAGTCTAGTAAGAATCCATTTGCCGAGAATTGAAATAAAAAGCTGTACATTTTGTACAACCCGGTTAATTCAAGAATGCACCGTGTGCATGCATACATCTTGCTGCAAGGTGCCAACGTGACTTAATCGGGATATAACCATAACACACGAGTCGTAATGTTATAAAACACGCGTGTTTAATATCCAGGATTATGAGCCTAAAAGCGACACAATAAGAGGTACGTTACGAGTAATTGTGTTGAAAAATATATAATGTCTCGTTCAAAGTTGAAGTTCCGTTTGACTGTATCTATGGTATTATGTAACGCCACGTGTATGACTCATAATTACCGGAGAACTATGCAATATTACAGTTCATTTGCATTTGCAATGTTTATGTCGCGATAGCATAATCGCTGTCCGTTTCCCACGAAGGCGCGGGTGAAACCGATAGGTAACTTCACTTTCCTGGTCCGTTCTAGTTTCCCCAGCTCTATTTGAAATAAATGGTTACGTTAAGGATAACTGATTTAGTAAAGGTTGTCTGGAGGAGATCGCTCATTAGGGATAAGACCGCCTATTGACCATAATATAGCCTAAGGTCCTTGTTGTTTTTTTTTTTTGTAAAAATAAATAATATTTGTATTGTATTGTACAGATCACTGGATGTATAATACCTACACATAGATGTAGGGTATTGGAAAGCAAACATTTGGAATGTCGAATATTCACGTTTAGATACATAATTTATTATTAACGAAAGTTTCCTTTAAATTCACAGGGCCCTTGTACTTCATAATATTTAGTTTTGGGACATCCCCACTGCTGAGCAAAGGCCTCCCCCTCCTTTTCCATTCATCGCGGTATTGAGCAATATCTGCCTCCTAAATATGTCCTTGTACTTATCCACTCAGCCCAGATCTTGTCCACTCAGGTACCTAATTGGTCTAGGCACTAGTTTTAGCGAAAGTGACAGACTATTATGACTGACTTGACTGACTTTTCCTGTCTCATTGTGATCAGCATTAATGATTGAAAACGGAAAAAACGTAGTCATAGCTTCCGCGAACAGGCCCCTACGGTTAATAAGAAATCCATAGCATAAAGTAAAATAAGTGGGGTATCTTCTGATTCTTTAAGACCGAAGCCATACTGATGCAGCGCAGCGGCAGATCCGAGTGTATGACGAGCGAAGGGTGCCACTGCCTGTGTGGAGCACGTCGGTCGTGCCTCCTGACCGTCCATTTTTAGGGTTCCGACCCAAAGGATAAATACGAGACCCTATTACTAAGGCTCCGCTGGCCGTCCGTCTATCTCTCCGTCTCTCACCAGGCTGTATCTCATGATTCATGAACCGTGATAGTTAGACAGTTGAAATTTTCACAGATGGTGTATTTCTGTTGCCGCTATAACAACAAATACAAAAAAAAAACAGAATAAAATCACTATTTAAGGGGGCTCCCATACAACAAAAGTGATTTATTGCCATTTTTATAGATAATGGTACGGGCACCCTTCGTGCGCGAGTCCGACTCGCACTTGGCCGGTTTTTTCTTGCTAATCGCGGATTCAGGGTGCCTGAAAATAGCTTGCATTGATTGAAGAGTACCTTCCAATGGTCGAGCTTGTGGTAGAGTATGCACATGCAGTAGTGATGTGATTCAATACGGTGGTGTGTGTTGTGTCGCAGTTCCCGATGGGCACGCCGCTGTCGACGCGGCGGCGCAGCGCGTCCGGCAGCTCGCCGCCGCCCTCGCTGTGGCAGGTGTCGCCCACCAACAACAGCCCGCTGCGACGGTCCGGTACGTTTACCACTACACTACACTACACTACGAGTACTTCACCATCCGGATACTTCGCCTCTTGCCAACTATTTTTCTGTTTCCCGAGCTTCGAGCGCCCACTTTGCTGTATTTTTTTTTTTAATTCAAAAAGAAGAAATTACATTTTATACCTTAACATAAAAACTCGACAACCTGTGACATTTGATGGCGAGAAACGCTCATGTTTTATACTATAGTAACCTATTTACTTAAATCTAACATTTTTTAATGAGATTTACACTTAAATTCTTATATTGATTTAAACTTTCACGACTCTCACACATTATTTATATTAAACGGGACTTAATCGCGTATAATTAAATTATTTATTTACCTCACTGAGGTCTCCCGACGTTTCGGATGTGTTGCAACATCCATGGTCACGGGACAACTGGCTTGAGCGGGTATCAACATCTTCTTGCTGCGCGGGTTTTCCGAAGTACCCGCATTTGGTCTTTATTAACCACTTGTACACTAGGGTTGTCACTTAAATTCTTATTTAGCAACATCAACATTTCCCCTATAGGGATAAGTTTGCCTCTTATATGACATGTGCATGCTTTTAACCTGTTTCTGTATACAATAAAGTGTTTACGTCATGCATTTAACTTAACAACAACAAACAATTAGGCATGCTCGTAGTCGAGTACTTATCCTTAAAGCTTTATCTAAGCTAGCTAGTCGACGGTGACTCGTTATCAAGGAGGAAGCCCTTTAACTTAGATTTTAATACAGTTTTGCTTACTTTGGGAGTTTCTCTTAGGATGGTAATTTTGTTAAATATTTTTGGTACAATATATTGAGACATTCTTTTACCATAATACCATACCATACCACCTTTTACCATAGTTTTCTGTTGTTCTAGTTTTTTTTTTCTCTAACCCTTCTTGTATTATATTTATTACTAATTTTTATTTTGTGATTATCACTATAATAATGTTCTAACCCTATTAAATATTCAACTTTTTTTATTAACCGGTAAGATCTTACATAAGGGAAATAACTTGTCATATTCTTTGTTGCATTTTTTCTAACTTTTTCGCTAACGAGGAACTTTATTAATCGAGTTTGTAGTTTTTTGACATCATATAATTGTTCGGCCGTAATCAATAAGACCATAGCTCATCAGGGAATCAGCGAGCGCGTAATACACAACCCGTAATGCTTTTTATTTATCGTACTATTAACCTTACAACCAATACAGACCTTAGTCTATTACATATCTCGTTAACATGTGGATTCCAGTTAAAGTTCTTATCAATTGTTAAACCTAGGTACTTAAACGTTTCTACGTATAATAACTTTTCGCATCTACAGTTGCGCTTATTAACATGCAAACAATCCATATGTGTGACCTATTATATCGAGACTCTTTGCGTAAGCAGTTTTAGCTACCTGATTGTATGGTGAGTGTATATGCATGCATCTGGTTTTAGTGAAGTTAATGATGATTCCGTTGTCATGTGCCCACTTCGTGATACTTTCAAAATCCTCTTGAACGCACTCTTGTACCTCTAATGCGTCCTTTGAGGCATAAAGTAAACACATTTCATCTGCATACATATACACTCGACAATGATGAACTACAATGGATACACTGTTGACATGCATCGCATATCCCACGGGGCCATACACCGAGCCGGTCGGCGCCCCGAGCTCCACGACCGCTGCTTCCCCGGTCACTCCCGCGACGCTCGTGCGTATCGTCCTATTGGTCAGAAACTCGTTGAACCAATTATTCGTGGGACCACGTATTCCACATTCGTCCATCGCTTGTAGTAAGATATCATGATCCAAAGTGTCAAACGCTTTTTTATAATATATATAAAGAGCTATCAATTGTTTACCAGAGTCTAAACATTCATTTACATAGTCAGCGAAACCCAGTAAGGCCGAAACAGTACTGCGCCCCTTCCTAAATCCATGCTGAGTGAGAGTATCTTGTGGCTCTCCAAGAACGAACTAACTTGTTTAACAAAAATTTTTTCTATAATTTTATCGATAACAGACAATATAGCTATAGGTCTATAGTTAACATACTCCAGGTGGCTCCCGGACTTGTATATGGGCCTTATAATGGCTGCTTTTAGCTGTTCGGGATAGATGGCGTTAGTTAGGCAGGAATTCGTTAAGTTAAATATAATAGGATTTACTTGTTTTCGAAGATACTTGATATCTTTAACCCGTATCCCGTCCGCTGCTGCTGCTGTCTGTGTAATGTAGGTACGCGGCATGGCTAAACATAAAATCTGTTACAATATTTAATATAAAACATTAAATATTGTAATAGAATTAAAATTAAGTAATATTTGACTGGGATTAAAATCTAAACGTAATGTTTTAGTTAATTTTGTAATTTATTTCAAAAATATTTGTATTTCTTTATTAAAAACTATTTGAGACACTTTAAAAATGTCACTTATAATAAGTAAGCGTTTTGTTCAAGACAATAAAAAAAAGAAACGCGAGACACTACAGACGGATGCAATTTGTCACACCAACTTGCAATAGTTAGAAAGAGACAATCTAACTACCCTTTCATTCTAACTAAATACAGTTGTTATGACAAAACGCTAAGACTTTAGACATACGAGCATTAGGCTGTTTGCAGTGATTTGTCTTCTAAAACATATGGTTAAAAGGTAAAAAAGTGAAAAAATTCATACACCTTCCTGGCTGCCGAAACGGTACAGTAATGACTTTTAACTTTTTAAATTTGCCATCGACAGTAACGAGGTAATTCACGTACTATTTTTGCTACAGCAACGCGAACATTTCCAAGCATATCGGAAAAAAATATTATGATTGATGTATTCGTTTGCAGGATCATCTCCGCCAGTGCCCCTAGCGCTGAAGGGGTCCGGCTCGGCGTCCCCGAAGCGCGCGGCCGCGCTGCCCGACGCGCTGCTGCGCGGCCTCAAGCTGCACGCCGGCGACCCGCCCGTCTACATCCCCAACCTGCAGGAGGAGACCATCCTCGCGGTCAGTACACCCGCACCGTACGCCTGCAGACCGGTCAACGTTCAACATGGCGCCGGCGGCTGTCGTTCCATACAAACTTGACGAAATATCCATAAATTCGTTTACAGACGGTTTGGCCCAACTCACCCTGTCATGTTAAATTAAATCAAACAATTCGTCTATAAAAGGTTACCGATTGTGGCTGAAAATGATTTCACCGAATCAGGCACATAGTGTAACAGAGTACGTCAAATAAAAAACCCTCGACAAACAGTTGGGATCTTTACTTAGGAACCATGTGTTACAAATAAGCATGTAAAAATGCCGACAATTCGAAACGTGGAGTATCTATTATCATCCAAAATTACTTGAAATTAAAAAAAATGTAATACCATTTCGGAGTACAGTACATTCAAAATTTCGTACATATCTCGCAAACAAACGTTCATACTAGTTCTAAAGAGAATAGATGTTGTTCTCCAATATTTATACAGACAGCCTTTGAAAAATATCCATACATGCGTCTTATGTCACTAACAATACAGACTGTGTGCAGATATTTTTGAAAGGCTGCCCGTATAGATATTGGGAAATCTCGAATGTACATTGTTAAGAGGGCACCGAGCTTCTGGCGCCAATTGATTTTAGGTATTCTATGCGCCCGGTGCATGGGCGTGTGTGTGAGTGTGTGTGTGTGTGTGTGTGTGTGTGAGGCACACAGGCAGGAGCGAGCGGCTAGAGCCCGATCGCCGACACAAAACGCAAAGACTGGCGGCAAATGCTACCAATATTTTAAACAACCAAAACGATATCAAATAATTTTATTGATATTATTCACACTAAGAGTCCCCTTTATGCTTTATGCATACACATTTTTATTTATTTCAAAATTAGTATTCTAAGCACAATAGAAGCTCAATAAAATTAACTCAATAATGTAAAATAACAAAGCGGCTAAATTAAATAGGGTAAAAATCTCAGTAGTCAACCCATTTTTTAGGATTCCGTAGTCAACACGGAACTCTTATAGTTTCGCCATGTCCGTCCGTTTTGGGCTTAGCTCAGTAACCTTTACTACTAGAAAACTGTAATTCGGCATGGTATATAAATCAATCTGATAATGAAGTAACATGATCGGGAACTTTTTGCTATGGCAAGGAACACGACACACTACACATAGTCACTTAAAATATGTTTTGAGCTTTACACAATCAATATCGGGAATGGAACATAAGTCACGAAGAAAAATTACTCAAGAAAAAATCTCGTCTTTCTATACAAAATATATCGTTCACGTGACTACATTAGTATGGGAAGAAAATAACTTTTTTTCGTGTTGCTTCTGGCATAACAATCGCGGAAAGCATAATAGGTAGCCTTTGTTCACGCAAGTCTCGGTTCACGAATTTCAATTCTTCTGTGCAGCCTTGAATCAATTATTCCTGGTAGTAGACAATTAACGTAAAAGCTTTTTTATTATGGTTCCATACTGTTCTTCTAGAATGTGCCGTCTCTTTTTATTTCTCTAACGTAGTTTATTTTCATTAATTTGATTATAATGAAGTCAATACAGAATAGTCATTTATTCACAGGCATAAACTGTAAATGAGCCCTAGGACTGTAGTGTACGCCCTTAAAAGGAGTGCCACATATTAGCAATCACTTTGTATTATTATTAGTAGGCAGTAGGAGGTAGGTACCGAGTATGCTTACGAAGCAAAAGGAGTATTCTCTGTATCTTCAAATTTCTCGGCCTGTAGATGTCTTGCTCTAGAAAGATTGATTTATTTGTTTTTAGTATATTTGTTGATGTAAAATAAATAAGTAAGTACATCCCAAATCTTGCATGTTTGTGCGGGTAGCGTTTGATTTTTTATCTGAGAAACTTTATCGATAACGACGATAACACACATCACTAAGTAAAAACAAAGTGACACCAACAAAATAAAGAACCACCGAAATAGTGACAGTACGGCGATTAATCAAAATAATTTGGAACGAGAATGTACAGGCGTCACCCGCGCATGTACAGCACGCCACGGGCGCGTAATCTGTACTTATATGCCTTTTACTTACTTTAATTCTTCATGCAAGCGTGTAGCATGGTTGTTTCTCCATAGTGAAAAACCAGAAATTCGTCGTTACGTTTTAAAAAACTGTGCGTAAGCTCAAGCGACACATCCTCCCCGTCCGACAGCCGAAGCAAGACTAAAAATGCCCTTCCGAGAAGTATTTACGCCGTACGGGTTTATATTATTTTTTAGAGATAACGGGTTTTTTTTTCTATAGAGGGAAGTATAAGTAATCGTGTTTCTAAAGTGTATGATTTACGTAGTAAATCCTTAAATATCTTGAACAGGAATTGCAGAACTAAATATTTAGTAATAACAAAGGACCAAATGAACGCTTAAACGGCTGAACCGATTTGAATGAAATTTTGCACGAAGATAGTTTATAGCCTGGATTAAAATATAGTATAGTTTTTGTCCTGAGTCCACGCAGACGAAGTAGCGGGTGGAAGCTAGTAAATTCATAATTTCTTTGGCGCAGGCTTAAATTTCATAAAATATTGTGACATGTAGTTATTTACGTTACAGGAGGAGCACAGCAAGGTGTTCTCGCAGCTGAACTTCGTGCTGATGCTGGGCGAGCTGCTCGCCGACCTGGCCGTGTCGTGCGGCGCGCCGCTCGCCGCGCTCATGGACGCCTCCGACGGTCAGTACTGGCTGAAGAACACGGCCTCGCAATGGCTTAGTCATTATACAATGGCATTGTTTATGCATTGTAACGGTAACCGCAAAGAGAGACTGTAGGCGAGCGGTAAGGCTCAATTAGGGTTTCTTTTACTTTGTACGAAATATCTATGTTTGTATGTAAATAAGCGACGTCCGTAAGATATGTATTGCATTTGCAGAGCGTTGCAACGAGAGCGTGCGGCTGGGGCTGCTGGTGCAGGCCATGCAGGCGCTGGCGGCCGGCCTGCGCCTCGCCGCCGCGCACTACCGCGCGCGCACGCTGCAGCCCACGCCGCAAGTGCGCAGCGGTGAGCACACACGACACACACGACACACACGACACACACGACACACGACACACGACACTGCCGCACATTCAACCACTAGTGGCCGCGTTTAGCGAGCGCGAGCCACTCCCGCGGCTTGTGGCTCGGACGCGTCCACTAAACGCTCGGTGTGCGCTGATGCTATACAAAATGTATAAAAGTACTCGTCGGCAACTTGTGACCCTAATGAACATACCCCGGGGATTTGGGTGCGGGAATAACTTGAGAAAGAGTAGAGATAAACAGATTGGTTTTATCGACAAATAATCATATTGTGCCTAATGAATAAATACCTTCCTGCGAATTGTAAACAAACTACAATTTAATTTTAACTTAAGTAGCAGGGACTTTAGCATTTCTACCAAGCCCTTCGAGATAATAATAAAAATAATGTTAACTAATTACCTGCCGTCAATTAGTAGTTAACACGATTTTCAAAATAAACAATTAATATTTTTTCTACATTTGGAACAGTTAAGCTTCGGCGTCTAGCTGTAAATATCCATTTCAACAAACTAAACGATCTTTCTAGTCGGCAGTCGTAATATGTGCAAATTTAATTTTTTTGAAGAAATCAATTGTTGCACGATGTGTTTGCGATTGCAATTCTATTTCTTTGCCTTGTAACAATTCATTCATAGTTTTTAGTGTGCTATAGCCAGAATTCTTATTTAACACCAACTTTAGTTTATTAAAAATACTTTTTCCTTTTACACTCAAGTTTAATTTGGAGATGTCTTGATAGGTTTTATGAATGATTTTTAGACTGTCGTTAATAGACAGACTTGCACTCTGTACTTTTTTAATGGCATTTGGGATAGTCATTAAATAACTTGCTATGAAATTTAAGTCGCTTCTAATATTAGCAATCCCAAATGCTCTTTTTGCTTTACTAACACTCTGGCTTTCTGAGGGACTGAATGTATTCAAAACACTTTTAACTTCATCATAATGTTTGCTATAATATGCCGCTGCTTCTAGCCAGGTCCCCCATCGAATGATTGTTGGTCGGGGCCGCGAGCTAAACATGTGACGTGCAAAAGATTGGGAAAAGTACTTTTTAAATTCCTTCCTGCTTTAAGCATGTAACCTACGCCGTCAGTTAGAAGTAAAAGCACTTTATTGTGATTATTATGGTCGACGCCCCATAATTCATCAAGAGCGCTTGTTACAGTGTTGGTTATTGTTATATTGTTAGTGGTGTCTAAACACTTGCTAGCTATCAAGTGTTGAGTGCCAATCTTATCATTACGTAACGCCCCCTACTATGACATTAGCTATTTGACGATCGTTACCATCCTTGGTTTCGTCCACACCCACGTAAATATACTCATTTTTAAGCTCATTCCGTATTGTGTTCATTTTTTCATCGTAAACTTTACTTAAATATTCCCGCCGTAGTTGACATTCTGAAGGAACTTTTACAGTTTTTTCGAATTTTCCGGATACACATTTTTCTATAAAATCATTAAATATAGGATTGTTAAGTTGCGTCCACGGTATGTTACAACCCAAATTGAAATCATGTATCTTACCCGTATGTTTATTGGACGCAACATGTCGTGTTACACCAAACTTCGTTTGGGCGAAGCTAACATTACACTTGGTGCAAAAGAACATTGAATCTCGAACCTCTATTTCTGGATTATTTTCTATCCACGAATGCACGAACTCGTAACGAGCTTTTTTCCGTGAAGGCATGTTTGTATTAACTGTTATATAGTATTTTGAAAATGCTATTGCGTATATGTAAATTACATAAGACTAAGGCACGGTATGTATGACAGACATTGAATGTCAAATATCAATCTTGGCGTTAGATATCTCTGGTGTTTATTAATTTATAAATACATGAGTAAGAACTGAACTGAAGAGGTTGATAATAAATTACTGAGCATTTATTTGATATCATACTAAATGTTATCCGCGGCTTCGTAAGCGTAGTTAAATGAAATATTTTCAAATCAATCAATAATTAACGTATGTTCTTTTTTGTATTTTTTATTCAATTAATTATTCAGTAGGTAAGTATACATTCTGTTATTTAATTCATACCTATTCTTTGGCTTATGTCATTCATTCCCGCACCCAAAACCCCGGGGTATGCTAATGAATGTGCGACCGCTCTAATGTTTACTGTTCATAACGTTTCCATTTAACCTAGATTTAACAAGCGATGTGAGCCATTCTCGGTCTAAATCGAACGAACGGTCGAACCCTAAGCCTAGAAATAGCTAATTAACTTACTTTACATTGATTACTCTAAATTTACTAAGAACAGAGTTTTTTATATACTTTGATATTAGGCCGCATGTCTATTGACATAAAAATATCATTACATTACACAGTCACAAACAATATAATTTTCATAAAAGGAAAATAACTGTCTTTAGAGACCATTATCTTAATTATAGTTTATTGTTTTCAACGAACGTTTTTAGGGTTCCGTACCCAAAGGATAAAAACGGGACCCTATTACTAAGACTTCGCTGTCCGTCCGTCTGTCTGTCACCAGGCTATATCTCAAGAACTGCGATAGCTAGACAGTTGAAATTTTCACAAATTATGTATTTCTGTTGCTGCTATAACAACAAATACTAGAAACAAAATAAAATAAATATTTAAGGGGGGCTCCCGGGAATACAACAAACATTTTTTTTGCCGTTTTTATAGATCATGGTACGGAACCCTTCGTGCGCGAGTCCGACTCGCACTTGGCCGGTTTTTAATAATCTGGTGTTATTAATGTTGTGAAGCCCATTATATAAATAGTGTTTTGTTTTGACGCAGTGGTCTCCCTGATGAACGGAAAGTACAAATGGATCGTGAACGAGTCGCGGCGGCTCCACGAGGCGGGCGTCGCCCCCGCGGTCTGTGATAAAATACTCTACGAGCATGCGATCGAACTGGTAAGTACCCTGAACCTGAACTGTCTACACTGCAATTGGCGGGCGCAAATTTGCCCCCTTTGACCTCATACCTGACTAGCTCGCCTACCATTAAGATTTCGTCAAACCTACAGCAATTATGTCAGCCGAAAGGGCAAGCAGTGTTTAATATGACAGTTTAGACGCACCTTGAAGGGCCCGGCCCGCATTCAGTGTAGCCTGGTAAAGCTATTGTAAAATTGTCTCTGCCACACTGAATAGGGAATATGCATGTAATTCAGAAATAGCCAAAAAAAATCATGAGTAATCTTTATTGCTTAATAAATTTACTCACATGATTATTTTTACATATGATCATGTTTCTATTAACAAACTTAATTATTTAAAAGTAGTATTTTTCAAATTCCCTCGCAAATTTTCAAAACGCAACGCTATTGGCCGAGCGAATCGTGACGTCACCGTGCACTCGGTGCCTACTGTTAACAGGTCGTTTGTATGATTATTGAAAGTTATTCGCATTGTTTTGCCGCTGATTATGATAAACAATCAGTGTTTTTTGGGAAACTGAAAGCAGGGACTCCTTGTGAAAAAAGACTCGCCACAATGACTGGAAGCGGTTTTGTCGAGGCAAAGTCGGATAATCTGCCTGAAATTGATGTGTCCATGATGACTAAGTACGTACCTGGTAGGTGTCTTTCTTAAATAAGTGGATAAAAAACTAGTACATATGTTCATTATATACCTAATCAAAGATATTTTGGTATTAGAAATGTTACAATGGTGAGAACATCTTATAACAAATTATGTTGTTTTCGTCAAGGCTTATAAATAAAACAAATTTGTGTAGGACACTCAGTACAAAGGATTAAATAAAAATAAAAGTTGTGAAGAGTAACTGTGGCTTTCTTTAGAAACTTGTCCTGGGAAGGTACCCCCGAGAAAGATAGGTTACAGTGGCGCCCCACGTTGGTGAAAACACTTACAGATTCCCAAGGGAACGACGGGTTTAAATCGGGATACGGGTGATCTCGAGAATAAAAGTTCTGCAAAGTGACAGCACTTGTCAGCCGGGAAGACATTGCCACATGCAGAATCCAAAACAAGTGTTTCTGCCAACGCGATCTTACTAAGAAATAAAACCAAATAATGGGGAAATTAATCCAAGCTCCCGAACACCTTCCTGAAAAGGAATAGTATACAAACTGAATTTAAGGAACGACAGAACGCCTTATATAAGAACAGAACGCGAACGACTGTTTGGACAAATGGCAACACTGGCGACTTACCTTTTTAAAACAAAACCCGTGGCCGAATGACAGGAGCACTTGATGCATTCAGCCAGCTACTCGATGGTTATAAAAATTGATAATCGATAAAATTAATTAATTAATTGTAAATAGGGGCGAGGGGGTTGGTGAATTATATGTTACAATATGAAAATATATCATGTCAGGTGCAGTTTTAGTGTTATTTTCACAAATAGGGGCAATACAATATTTATAATAAGCTTTTGTGTGCTCTTCCGTTACAATAAGTTGATCTTACAAGCTTTAATAACTCACTTTTACTAAAACTGTGAATCAAACACTTCGTTGTTTATTTATTCTAAGTGCACGGTGACGTCACAAAATGAGCGCGCCAAAATGGCCGCGTTTTAATCGTCCGAAAATGATAGTAGTTTTAATTATTATTTTTTTAGCTCATTCAATAATATTGTGTGTTATATTTTTTTCCGGTTATATAATTACTTATAGAATAGTTTAATTTTTTTTAAAAAAATGCATGAATATACCCTAAGTCGAGTATTGTTGTTGCTGTTTCAGCCTGCGTTTGTTTGACTTAGCAAATCATTTTTAATACTGTCGCTCGTGACGCACAAACACAGATAACCTCCAATAGATAGAGCCTATAAGCGATTTAGTTCGATGCAAAGGTCACCACAGTTGGCGGTAGGTGCGGGTTGCGGGGAGGTCGGTAACGGCGCTGCGATTGGCTGTTTCGAAAATAGCGCGCTTTGTCACATCATGGCGCCAGAAGCGTAGTGATGGGACGCGTTGGTCGTTAACGGTTTTTAGCGGTGCCGCATTCAATTGTTGGGTCAATTTTCAAACGAGCTGTTTTTGCTGTCCCACGGCTATAATTTCAAGTCAGTTTAACATGGAGTATTGATACATATATATTTGTATTCCGTGTATTATATTGTACTTAAAATATATATAACAATACCTTAAATATTAATAGATTCTGAAAAAAAAAATTGTTGATATCGTAAAACGGCGAAATCTACCGCTTTTTCGCGTGTCCCACTTGCGGTTTTGCTCAAACAAAAATTCATAACTATAGATTTCGGCAACGTGTAAATAAACAACTTGTACTGTTATAAAGAAGATTTATTAGCGTATTCATTAAAGTATCTTGCAAAATTAATGCGCGAATAATGAAAACCAGTGAAGTGTTTTAGTAATTGTCCCACGCGCGACCCATTTATTAGGACTCAAGCTCAAAACCCTTAAAATCTGGTTTTCTATTGTCCCACCCCTACATTTACTTTACGATACGATAGATAGGTTAGTTGGGCTTCAACCACCAACGGGAGGGGAGGGAGCGCCAGTATTTTTGACGGAGGAAACAGGTTTTCTTTATACGAAGTATTTTGGTACGGCTATGACGACATTTGTATGGGCGTTTATTTATTAATATACGATTGAAATAAAAATGTCTTTCATAACAAAGGTTAGCAATATGGGGTAAGAGTTTCGTGTTTAACTAATTAGTGAATTCAATTAATAGTGTACGAAGGACAGCCAAAAAACATCCATGTTGACATTTGTACGGCTTTTTTGGCCGTACAAATGTCGAACGTGGCATACAAATGTCGATTTAAAACAAAATGTAAGTAAAGCACGAAATTAATGGAAATTGGAAAAGATTAAACTGGCCTCGATTTAGGCACTGGTTCCGTGACACATTTGTTGTTTGCTACCTTACCTACTTACTACTTTTTAGGGTTCCGTACCCAAAGGGTAAAAACTACGGGACCCTATTACTAAGATTCCGCTATCCGTCCGTCTGTTCGTGTGTTTGTCTGTCTGTCCGTCTGTCACCAGGCTGTATCTCATGAACCGTGATAGTTAGACTGTTGACATTGTCACAGATGATGTATTTCTGTTACCGCTATAACAACAAATACTAAAAAAACAGAATAAAATAAATATTTAAGGGCTCCCATACAACAAACGTGATTTTTTGCCGTTTTATGTAGATAATGGTACGAAACCCTTCGTGCGCGAGTCCGACTCGCACTTGGCCGGTTCTTTGCTGTCATTTTGCTACCTTCTCTTAGGCAGAATGAAATAATCTGTTTTCTAAGTGATTTTTAACATTTTGGAATATAACCACAGAATAAGTAATAGTACAAATATAACGATCATCATAAACCATAAACCGGAGATACTATATCGAAATAGTGAGTTTTTTAGTATGGTACAAATATTTAAAGTTTTTCAACAATTGTATGGCAAAATCGACATTTTGATGGCACTCACCGACATTTGTAACTTTTATATTTTGCTGTTAGCCGATTCGACTTCATTCAAAACTGAACGCTATTCGTAAGAGTATAAAGCCGCTATCGACATTTGTATGGCAGAATCGACATTTGTATGGCGCTGACGACATTGGTATGGCACGGTGTTTTTAAAGCGTCAATATCTAGCTAACCATTAGAAGCAGAGAGGTGCCTCGTGCACCATATTTTTTCTTTTTAAAAGCCCTACCTCACGTTGTCGGTACGAATTTGATATTCCAAAAAAATAAAAAAACCATACAAATGTCGAAAAACGGCGTCTTCAAAAATTGACCCTGTTAGTAGAATATTTTACATGGCATAGGTACCTGTTAACATAGTTTAAATTTTTGAACGGCTGTCACTGATATATTATTATCATGTTTCGTTCATCGACTGTTTTGATCACCACATAACATAAAAAGTATGTTAATCACAATCACATCGAGTAGTCATATAACATAATTATTTCTAGCCATTTTACAACATTCACTGCATTATCGTGTTTATATATGTGCCTTCATCCCGTTCGTATTTTACATACCTACTGGGAAAGGGCGAATGCGATGCTTATTCGACATTAATGCGAATGTTCTAGCTAGGCTTATGTATGATATTTTAATATTGGTATAGCTAGGTAAGGAAGACAAATAAAAACGATGTCATAAAAAAGTACTTATATTTATTCAATGTGATAAAATTATGTGGTTGATGATAATTCTCGTCATCATTCAAGAGGTCGTTAACGTGCTCACTAGCGCCACTGGTAAATAATTGTGATAATAGATATTTAAAAAAGGAGGCCACTACACACTGTATTTTGTAATTAAGCTACACAACTTACCACTTCCGAGATCCCTCACACGTCATCGAAGTCCAGCATGAGGTCCATCTAGTGACACTAGTCCTAATTGCTCTCGAAGACGACTCGAAAACCCAAATGCCATGGCTCTATCGCTAACCACCTCCGAGATCCCTCACACGTCATCGTAGTTCAGCATGAGATCCATCTCGTGACACTAGTCCTAATTGCTCTCGAAGACCATTCGAAAAAACCCAAATGCCATGGCTCCATCACTAACCACCTTCGAGAACATACTACCTATGTATTCATTATCACATTCTATTTCATTTTACTTTATAGGAATGAATACTAATATATAGCAATAGCTAACTTCGTCACTACATATTATTCTACAATACTCTAAATTACCCAAAAAATAAAATAAAACTATATAATATCTACTCTTAAATCAACCAAAAACTTCCACCACGGCTATCATGCGACGGCGCGCGAGCTCTCTCGATTTTTCTCGCACTATCCGTCTCTTTCTTATTAGAACACTTAGAACAATAGGTATAGTGCGAGAAAAATCGAGACTATGTCGCGGCCGTCTCATGATAGACGTGCTGTAAATACTAAAATAATATATTCCGTTAATTAGCTCTGAAAATTATAAAATAGGGCGAGATAGTAATTTACTAAGTCTCCCTCTACCTCATAGCTTGTAAGACGGTTGCAGTCCGCCACGCTGCCTTCTTGGTGCAGTTTAAACCTTATAGTACATCGTATACATTATCTATGATTAGCCGTGTCTACACCGGACGAGCGGCTCGCCCGAACACTGTTCGCTCAAACGCGCTCGCCTGGTGTGGACGTGATTCGGGCGAGCGGCGGCTCGCCCGAGCCGTTGGGCAAGCCTCCAAATGCTTGCCCGAACGGTTTGCCCGAGCCGCGAGCGGCTCAGCCTATGTGGACGGTTGTTTTGTTCGGCCGAACGACAGAAGGCGAGGGCGATTTTGGCCCTACGTATTATTATTCCAATTTGTACTTTATTGTTAACAGCATAAGGTCGTAACACATTTTCCGTAAATGCAAGTCGCATTTTGTTTTATCAAACTTTTATATTTTGCTGCTAGCCGATTCGACTTCATTCAAAACTGAACGCTATTCGTAAGAGTATAAAGCCGTTAAACACTTTTTGCAATTGCATATTCTGCAAATAAAGTAATTTTGTCCACGCGTCCTTCACCGTTTTGATATTGAGCAAATTCGAATAGTTCGAATTTGGACGTTATTCCTAAAGAGATAAAGCTTTGAAAAATATTTGGCAATGGCAAAAACAAATTGGTATTTTATTTCTTCGTCTCCTTCATCAATTTTGCTGAGTTAAGTTAAACTATAGCGTACTACTACTAATAAGGTTGTTATTAGATATATTGGCACGCAGGGGGAGAGAGGTTGCAAAATTAAGATTATTCAAGTTTTCACTTCTGCCGGCACTCCCGGAGTGCAACCCGGTCTTTTTTTTATCAAGGTAACTTATTAAAGTTCATTCGAAGTCGCTGCTGCGGAAAAGGTCAAAACTAGCTACCTACTAACTAACCTACATTACATATTGATATTGGGAAATTAGGGATCAAGTTATACCTACTGGTGGTTGGTAACTTGGTAGTGAGACGAGTTGAGGCGGATTTGGGAATTGCGTAACTGAGTTCGACACGCATGAGTTTGTTTGTCAGCTGGAAGGATTGGTCGAGTAGTACCTACCTAGTAGGAATTTCAATAGGTAGGTATTTTTGATTTATCACCTTTTGATCGTTGTTGTGTCTCCCTCTGAGAAACCAAGAGGGAGACACAAGTCAATCATAAATATCGAACTCACTCACAAAATTTCACGAGAATCTGTGCATTTTGCGCATCCACATTTTGCGGCTTTTTTTTAAATACATTTCCTCCGATTTCGAACTAGCAGAAGCAAAATTAATGTTGTCGCAGCGACAGCTGTGCGCACGTGCGGCTTCATCGCGATCGTGAGCTCAACTATCGGTAGGTAAATTCGCCCGAGCCGATGTGGCTTGGCTGTCAGTGCAAAAACATATATGCGTGGTGACCGCACGTCGCCCTATAGGCACTATCTATTGGAGGTTTAACATAGCATAATCATTGCAGTGTCAGATGGCCGCGATCGAGGAGCTGTTCGGCGACATGAAGGAGTGCGAGCGGCGCTACATGTCCGCGCAGGTGCTGCTGCACTCGCTCGCGCAGCGCCAGCCGCTGCTCCCGCACCACCGCACCACGCTCTCCAAGTGTATGTACAATACCAATCCCAATCAATACTCTCAATACGACTCTGACTGCTGCTACTTTATAATATATACTTCTCCCCCTCCCCCTCCCCCTCCCCCTCCCCCTCCCCCTCCCAACTGACTAAACGAAACTTTAAAGTTTCGAGACACATGAAATTGCACTAATGACTATGTTACCTAGGTGGAATTGACGATAACGTGTTTTGTTTGTTTGTTTGTTGCAGACCGAGACGCGGTGCAGAGGCGGCTCAACTGCCTGAAGGGGCCACGCAAGCTCATGGACGTGAAGCTTGAGGCCGGGATCTCATAATGCAATACGCGACCAGCGACCTAGTAGTAAGCGTAAGCGACGCAAAATGAGAAGTGATTTTATTTTGTTGTCAACAGACTCAGTGAGAAATTTATTAATAAAACAAAGTATAAAAGGAATAAGTAAATAAATATCAATTAACGATCGATGTAAACAGTCGTTTTAGTAATGCAGATTACCAGAGATTGCAATAGTGAATTATATTTTTTTATGTGCAGTAAGTACATGAAGGGCGTTGTTCTGAGCCGTAGTATTACCGTAGAGGCGCCGAACACCTTGACGTTGGACTAATTCTAGTGACCGCTTGAAATGATAGTTGTAGATTAGACGTGTGTTGGATCCCTTATGTCATAAATGGTTGTATCTTTTCATAGTTGGTAATGTTAGTACAAGTTGCATCAGAGTAAACCTTCTGCTTCTTCAAGTCTGAGGAGCCACGCGTATTCTTTTAGAAAATTGTGCATGTATTTATTTTGGGTGACACCATTTTAGTCAATACAAATAAATAAAAAACAAAAAAAACATTTATAAAACGTAGCAGTTTCCTAACTCCCGTCTCTTGTATGACATTTTGATTAATACCGACTTGTAGCGTATCGTATTAAATGACTTGTGAAGTAATATCTCGATATACATACAATGCTATAGAGATCTCATTATCGACCAATAACAATATGGCATTTTTAGGTTAAGATAGAAATTATGTTAGGTTTCTCGAAAATATTATATGAAAGAATTTCTGTGTATTCTCTCAAACCATTATTTTATGTTTAATTTGCCAAAATTGTGATTATGTATTTCCTCAAAAATAATATTAATTGCTTTACGATAATAAGAATAAAGACTGTTGTATTATAAATATTTTGTTTTGTTTTAATAAATACTTATTTTTATCAGCATGATTTTGGCATATTATTTCTTTGAATGATTGTTCATATTCCAGTATGTTGGGCGTGGTCTGTATCTGCACCGCTCTCACATCTCGTCTCCTGACCTAGACAACTTTTCCTTTTCCCTTTTAATCATCATATCATCAAGCACAAAATAAATGCCAATCTATCCCTTAAATTGTATGTGCCATTGCATATCTCCATATGTGGACACATTAGATACAAAGAAAATAATGAAGCAGAATTCCCAGAGTAGTATAACATTACTGGTAAGTGATTGTTCTCACAAGATAAATAAAGGGGTATATTTGGAGCAAACTTTATTGAGCCTTTCAAACTAATTTTAGTAGAAGCAACATCAAATATATGATACACTGAGATAGGGTAAGTTTTTTTATTCATCCCTATTGAAGTAGTAGTATTAGTAGTGTACAAATATGCCATTACCTTGCTTTATAAATTTGTATGGCTTCGCCCTGTTCCTGCCCCGCACAGGCTGGAACATTACCTTATCAGGAGGGAACTCTGATGTGCCCATAGTTTCCAGCAGTATGTCCAGACACGTCAACAGCTTCGTCATTTGTGTCGTGAGATTGTGCTGCTTATCCACAGAGCTCCAGTCACTATTAATAAGGCGCTCAATGTCTCTAATGTCATCATCAATACCTGCATGATGAGTCCCATTCCAGAATAATGTTAATGAGAAAATTGGAGCTGATTTAGGGTAATCACTCTTCAGCACTACTAATGCTATCAACTTGGCCGACTGCCTGGTAATAATGGCCCTGTAAAGCATATCATTGCTGTTCACCAAGCCTTCAGATATCAAAAATGATGTAGAAGGTGCTTGACTGTATTCAGGCCAACCTACAGATTGCCACTGTGTGAGAGAACCTGATAATCTCACTGGGCAACCTATTGCTGGACTTATCTTCCCGGATTCTAATTCCTGCAGTTCTTTCATTAGGGCTACTCTCGATTTCAGCCGCTTCTTCAAAGTTAATATAAAGTGTTCAACAGTAGACACACTGAGACTTGGGCATGGTTGAATAACTTTATTTGTTTTCTTCTCATCCACAACCAGAGCCATAAAATCTAGGCCACACATTCTCTGAGCCCATATGTATGGTCTTCCAACTTCTGGGATAGAATGATGGAAATCTTCAGATATTCCAGCAGCATTTAGCAAGTAAGAGGTAGCAGGGTGAGGAGAATCATTTCCAGCATCTCCAGGATATAACTCATTGAGTATACAATGTCCATTTAAGACATCAGCTGCGGACACTCCAGATACAGGTTTTGGAAGTGATACTGTAAACTTAACAACTACGATTTTTAAGTGCAGAAGGTAGGTAAACACTAAATTCAAAGCTGTACCATCCTGCACTTTAACAGAAACTTGCACATGTAAAGGATGCTTCCGCAGTACTTCTTTCTTCTTGGCTTCGGTTTTTTCTTCTTTTGACACCTTGGCTGTTCTGTGGTGACGTTTCTTCTTCTCTCTTTGTTCATCATCATTGTTTTCTTGATCAGAATCCGAGTCATTAGACAGGACTAAACTATTATCCACATTTTTTTCCTGGGCTAACCTCTTAGCTTCATCCTCGTCACCAGAAATACCTAGAATAAGCACAATTATTTTTATGAACAAATTAGATCATCATAACAAAGTGAAGTTAATTGAAATCCAAACTCACCAACAGTGACAGTTTTGACTCCAAGTACATCTGAATAGGCACTAGCATTGGCATAGAGCAGAAATAAAGGAGGAGGAAGCAGTGCCGCTGCTCTAGATTCATCCCTCTTCTCATCAAGGCGAAGGGACATGCACTCTTGTAGAGGCTTTGTAGCCTTCAGGACATCATTGAGATGGGGCCCTAGAGCATCTAAACGGGACCTGGCTGCTGCTATGGCTGCTCCCACACGTTCTTTTGATGACACCAGTTCACCACAGGCTCCTGCCAACTCCCGCCGCTGACGTAATTCCCACTCCAATCTTGCCAGTTGTAATTGATGCTCATCTTTTTTTGTAATATCCTAAACAATAATTTAATACTATAATCTATACTAATATTACAAAGAGGTAGTGTTTGTGACTTAATAAGGTTGTATGTTATGATAGTTAAGGAGTAGCAGGTTAATAAATTAGAAAATGCTCTTGTATGTTACACCTAGGTTATAAATCCGACTTACAGGCCTGGAAACCTCAGCAGGTGCTTCCTTGTAGAAGTCATCAACAGGCACAAGTTCAATTTCTTCATCTTTAGATTTAAACTGCAAACATTTTGTAACTTCTTTATTGAGATGGTCTGCTTCGTAGAGCAGGTTCTGTAACTGCAGGTGTGTGGAGTCCACCTGCTGCTTCTCCTTGTGGAGCGCATCGCGACCAGCTCTAGTACGCACTTTCTCCAGTCTGTTCAGTTTCTTCAGAGCTACCAACATTAGGGACGCCTCAACCCTTTTGGAGTTTATTTTATCCTTTGCCTAGAAAAAATAATAATTGAATACACTGTGAAGCACCTCTTGAAGAACAGATTGAATAATTCAATTGTAACTGAACAAACCTCATCAGAGTTCTTTTCTTTCAATTGAGCAATATCAGCAAAAAGCTGCCGAATATCTTGACAAATTTTCTTAAACAAATTTGCGTCCTTGTCAGCTGGGCGCGAAAGAGCCTCGGCTTCTTCGAAATCTACAACACGCTGTAAGGGATATATAAAGATTAATGACAATAACTGCCTTTTTAAAGGTATATGTATAATAAATTGAACTTAAGCTAACCTTATACACATCCACTGGCGTTTGTTTCGAACTGTCTGTCGAAACAGAAGTGTTTAATTTTCGCCTTTTTTTAACAGCAACTTCGTCTTTACCCATATTGTATTTATTATTCAATGATTTATCTAAACTGAATAAAATCTAAAAGCAAGTGCCACAAAGTCCGCAAACGAACGAAATCCAAGCATCTCAATTATTTATGATCTCAATCTCATCTCATCCGTGACACGCACACGTCATAGACTATAGACTAGACAAGACAAACTTTTTTTTTACAGCTGCCTGCCGCGTTTTGTTCACACTTTATTGACTTTATTGTCGGTCGGGTCGACCAATCGAGTATGTATTCTATAAAATCACATTGCAACCTTGTGGAATATAAATTAAACTGAGATGAAAGTTTGATATCTAGCTTTAGTACAGTCAGCGTCATATAGTTAGTGGCAGCTAAGGTAGCTAAATATTTCGGTACACGTCTTTATTACTGTAAGAATAAGGGTGTGTTACGAAATATTTAACTATATGACGCTGACCCACGGTATACCGAAAATACCTACTACGTCTACGTTTCGTTAAAGCAACATTTTGGCTTAAGCCGCGCCCACTTATCGAATAAGTCATCACACAACCTTGCTATATAGGTAGTTAGAATGAGACTTCGATACATACCATTCATTCCAACCATAGCAAATTGTTGTGACAAATTGCTAACCCATAAAACTTAAAATGCATCTGCTAAATAAACGAGGACAAACGAATTTTAACGGCATTTTAGTTAACAGGCTTGTAGAACGTTTATTGCTACATTTACACGCTTGCGGTGGCTTGGCAAGCGTCCGCAAGCTCCAAGCCTTCACAAACGCTTGGATGGCATTTACACGCTTGCGAGTGCATTAGTGTGGTCCGAATAGGCAAGCATGACAGACGTGGAAGTTGTGTCGGCTATTGCGATCGGCTCGCTTTGGTATGCCTCGAGAAAGCCAAGGTTTGGTCGTTTGACCATACAGCACTCATGGTCGTTACGTCTAGGCAGTAAAGAACGACTTCTGTCGTCTGGTCACCGACTGACAAGTACTCCAAGAAAACAAAATATGCACGTAATAGGTCCCAAGGTATATAACAAACTACCTGAAGATATTACGATCGAAGAGTGCACAAACACCTTCAATAATAACTTAAAAAAATGGTTATTTGGACATGCCTTTTATAATTTAAATGATTTGCATAATAATAATAATAATTGGATAATATGTATAAACATTTCTTAAATTTAAATGATAAGTAATATACGCAATTGTGATTCTAATAATGTGACATGTAATATTTATATAATATTATGAATAAATGAGTATGAGTATGAGTACGCGGTTACATAAAGGCCATATAAATAAGGCGACCGACCGTCGTGAGCTCGCCACAGATTACTAATATGTAGCTAGCTAGAGCTCGCGAGCGACACTAAACTAAACACGCGCCAACGTGTAAATACGTCGCAAGCGCTTGCCCAAGCTTCCTTTGATCTGTGTTCAAAAACCGACACTAGTCCGGATCGGGCCAAGCTCTCGCAAGCTCACGCAAGCCAAGCCAAACACCCCCGTTTACACGCTTGCGCTTGTGGAGGCTTGCCAAGCCACCGCAAGCGTGTAAACTACAGATTACTAATATGTAGTGAGAGTTTCCAAAGGCTGGTGGACTGAGGCTCTAGTATAAGTTTTACCGAAACAAAACGTTACGATTGCGTTCGCGTTTATCTGTCAAATCCCATATTTATTTACTTATTTTATTTATTTATTTATTAGCTTACTTAAACTACACATTTTTACATAATATAGGTAAACATATCAGGTAACTAATAATTTATGTGTATATAAATTGAGGGTAAAACGCAAACGCGATCGTAAAGTTTTGTTTCGGTAAAACTTGTACTAGAGCCTCTGATCTAAGTTAAAACAACGAATAGGTAGTATCTAACTTCGTTGTCTGCGTTATATTGCAAGTTAGCTAAATTAAGTTACCTAGATACTTACTATTACAACTATTTTACACAGGTTACTGTTAAAAACCAAACTTGGTAGGTAGGTAATAGGTAGGTATAGGTATTATATTTACTGTATTATATATAAGTTTGTATATTATTATTTGATTCCAAAAAATAAAAACTTATAATAAAAAGGTGAACTTAAGCCAAAGTATGGCATTTTCTACCAGTCAACCATTCAAGTACCTACCTATAATTATTGTTTATGTTTAATTTAATACGGTTAATTAAGCTATTTTTTTTGAAATTTTTATTGATTAATAAAGAAACTGCTTGTTGATTAATGTGATTATTGATATAATGTATTATGTCCACATGGAACAATAGTCAAATAATAGACCGTATAGGTACCTAGTAATAGTACCGATATACGACTCACATCACAACGATTCGTCTCGACTAGGCGGGCAGCTACGCGTCGCGTCGTCAGAGGTCAGACTTTACGTAGTACTCTTATACTGTGGTACGGCTATCACGCGACGGCGCGCGAGCTCTCTCGATTTTTCTCGCACTATCCGTCTCTCTCTCTCTTATCAGCACGTCTAGCATGGGACGGCACTTTTATCGCACAGTGTTCTAAAAAGAGAGAGACGGATAGTGCGAGAAAAATCGAGAGAGCTCGCGCGCCGTCGGGTGCTAGCCGTGCAGAACACTTAGAACAAGAGGTATAGTGCGAGAAAAATCGAGAGTATGTCGCTGCCGTCCCATGATAGACGTGCTGGGTTTTTCTGAGGCGTGTTGTCCAGCAGCTAACTGAGGCACATCAGTATTACCGCATCACGCGTGGGTAGCGTGCAGCGTGACGTCACCCGCATTCACTGTGTATGGTGTACAAAGTGTACAAACCGGCTGGCCCGTGCCCGCGGCGTGCCGTTTATCGTCTCTGCGCGATGCCGATAATAAGAACAGTCTCAGACCCATTTCACTTTAACAAACAAACCGAACAGGACCCATAAATAGCTTTATTTGCCACTAAATCAATTAGTACCCTTCCATTATTTCGATAAGCTAGGAACGAGTGCATTCAAAATGTCCGAGAAGACAGAACTTCGTGTCGTGACATATATGTGCCCCACACACCCGGTGCAACTTTATGAGTTGATTCTGGAGTTGCTGGAAGAGGCGTTGAATTGCTATGCAACCCTGCAATATGAGAGCCGAAGCCCCGGGCCCCTCCCAGACCGCCCGGATCCTTTCAGTAACAACAAAGTGGATTTAGGTGAGCATTTATTTATTTACTACTACCCACCCTCCTTTTATGACTTCAGCATTTTTATTAACCGATGTTATTGCATATCTAAGTTATCTAACTACACATATAGCTGTGTATAAAGTCTGCAAGGAAAATCTTAGATACTGCCGTTACCTTTATATAACTTATTTGCCTCACCTCGTCACTCCCCCGAAATGCAACTTGAGCCCGAGATCCGCTAGAACTATGCGCAAACGGAGCTCGGACTTAGACTGGTTGGCCCCAGGACTTATCCGACTCATGTCTTACCGCGGTCTTACCGTATAATATTGTGGTTCAACAGTCGGTTGTATCTATGGCAACTCACTTCAAGACTCACCCCGTGACGCGCAACAACTACACTACATCGGAGGTCAGACTTACATTAGTTCACCTGCACGGCTAGCATGCGACGGCGCGCGAGCTCTCTCGATTTTTCTCGCACTATCCGTCTCTTTCTTATTAGAGCACTTAGAACAAGAGATATAGTGCGATAAAAATCGAGAGTATGTCGCGGCCGTCGCATGATAGACGTGCTGACGGCAGAAGCCGTAGGAGTTTTGTTTGTGAATCCAGAAACAAGAAACGAGACTAAATACTAATAAAACCAAAGTTGTTACTAGATAAACGGGACTTATGGCTTATGGTACCTATCGTCCAGTCCTTTTACGGTCCCCTATAATAGTTTTTTTTCTGCGTATCATCAAATAAATAGTTACCCTAGTTAGTACTTAGATATTTGAACTACTTATTCAAAAAAAAAAATATATATTCCTAAAAATTTTGGTCAAAATATAGTATCATCATCATCCTCCTGGCGTTATTCCCAGCTGTACTCTAAAGGCGCCCGAAATCCGCTTCGACATCTAATCCCAAGATTTGGCACTAGTTTTACGAAACCGTCTGCCATCTGACCTTCCAACCCAGAGGGAACACGTAGACCTTACTGGGATAAGACCGGTTTCCTCACGATGTTTTCCTTCACCGAATGGCTAACGGTAAATAATTCGTACCTACATAAGTTCCGAAAAACGCATTGGTAGGTATTACGAGCCGGGATTCGAACCCACGATCGCCGCTTGACATCCGTATGCCTGAATCACTAGGCTACCGTGTAGCTTAAAGTTAAGCAGGTTACAACACGTCCGAAACGAACGTCCGAACGATGTAAACGAATACTTTTACGCAAATCGTTTTTGAGTCCCGTTCAGTAGAAAAACTGTGTGACAGCCATGAAGGTAAAACCTAATAGCAAAAGTTCTAAGCCGATGTGTAAACGTCTAGTCCCACACAAATGAATGAGTCAGGCCCCCTGCGTGTGATTGGCAGCGTTCATGACGGCGGCGGCGTACATGCGGCTGCGCGAGGCGGACATGGGCGCCGCGGCGCTGACGCTGCTGCCCGTCACGCCCGTGTTCGCGCACCAGATGAACGTCGACAACAAGCCCGGTTACTTCTCTGACGTCATTATACACCGCGACAAGAAGTAAGTCACGCATGGACGTTAGCATCTGAGCTCATCAGCAACACCTTTACATAGAAATTCTCTCTCGGACTTGAGAGACTAAAGGAGCTCGCGGTCACAAGAGCCTCAGCCCCCCTTTTCTGTAACTTGTTTTAAGCTCACCTCAACGCTCACCCACAAATATACCTTGACACCGCGATGCGTAGTAACCAAGCGTAGGTAGAGGTCTAGTTTCGTGACGGGTGAACGGCGGGGTGAGCCGCATTAACGCTTACTCGTACTTAGCGAATAACAGCCTTGAGCTCGCTCTCCATCAACACAGATTCGGGAGCTCTACATGCCTAAGCTTGGGAGCGCTTGTTGCCATTGTAGGTATATAATAGGTAGGCACAATAGAACATACAGTGCACCGCATGAATTAGATAAAATTAATATTTCAGGTTTCAATGTAGATTGCATTGACAGGCTTATCTTTTTTGAAATCATTGTATGAGCGGATGTGGTAATACCTAATATTATTTTTCAACGCTATTATTTATTAATATTTATTATTACCTACATTGTAATGACTAATGATTAGTAGGTAAGCATGCAATATTTAGTACTTATAGGTAGGTACCTGCTCTTTACGATATCTAATCATTCATTGCTCTTAATAATGTATATACCTAGATGCACAACACACTGAATCAAACAAATAAAACTATAAACTAACGCGCAGATTGTCGTTGTTCCGACACATAGGTATATGGATAGTTAGGCAGTAAGAGGGATATATTATTATGGCCTTATTTCTGCTCTAGGCGCCGATGTTTAGAGGGGCCGGGACTCCG
This sequence comes from Epinotia bilunana, assembly GCA_947049275.1. Lineage (NCBI taxonomy): Eukaryota > Metazoa > Arthropoda > Insecta > Lepidoptera > Tortricidae > Epinotia > Epinotia bilunana. Next base: position 15,579,334 of record OX346264.1, read on the forward strand.
CACCTAGTCAGGCATTCTACATCAAGAATTCGAGACTATACCTAGTGAGAACGTTACGTTAATTAAATACGCGTATTTAATGTACACAATGGTGTGATAGCAACGTGTAGGTATAATCAATTCCAATTTGTCATAAGGTGTTTCGCAGGATCGTCAAATGCATCTAGTGATTCATTTACGACTAAGTGGTTAATTCAGTCGCAATTCAAAGCTTGTGTTATTACTTATGTTTAAACTCGTGCGCGGAAGTTTGTAAAGTAGAAGGTATGAGAGCATATACCCACATTAGTAAAAGCCTATATATAGGTTTAGCCTTGATTGATATTAATGCATTCCGCGCAAGGTCGCTATATTGCATGACATGTCATTGGGGATGTGTTGCACGGTAGAATCTTACAAGAACGGTCATCAATTATCATTCATCATATCACAAAATGTCGGTAGAGGTATACCTATCGTTCTCTGCGAAGTTTTCATATTTTAGCCGTTAATTAGATAGAACTGGACCACAATGTTCATTTTGAACTAACACAATCTTCCGGGCATTGTCGACACCAAAAACAAATAGATAAGTTAAATGTTATCAGCCGTGTCATTGGCTTTTGATAAAGTGCTTCCATTATTCCACAATTCACTCATCACTACCTAAATACAGTGTTATCAAACCGTCCCCACGCAACGACGCTCCGTGATTTTGTGGTTTATTTGCAGAGCTCACAACGTAAATACGCTGCTAGACCTGCGCGGATGCACCTTCGCCTACTGCAATGAAGATTCGCTCAGCGGGAGTAAACTAGTGCTCAAAACCTTAAAGGGGAAAGGCGAGAATGCCTCTTTCTTCGGATCGTTACTAAGTATGTCCTACTCCCATTGATAGCAACGCGACCTTTTTCTAAATCCCACTAATATGTATTATAAATGCGAAAGATTGGATGTTTGTTACCTACTAAATTCTAGCATAGCCTGGATTACCATATAGAATACTTTGTATCCCTGTAAAAGTCCAACAAAAAGAAAGTCAACGCGAACGGAGTCGCGGGCAAAAGCTACTGAATATAAATTAAACTCATTCCTCATTCCAGGATCTGGGTCACATTTGGCATCAGCCCAAATGGTGTTAACGAAGCAGGCTGAATGGGCCGCAGTTGATTCAACAACCCTGCTCTACTCCAAGAAGTACATGCATGATGGTGGAAAAGATATCATGACTCTGGAGACTTTGGGTCGCTTGCCGCCGTACCCCATAGTAGTCAATGCACAACTACCAGGTACCTACCTACGGCAATAACTAATTATTGTGACTACTATAGGTCGATAATATGTACGGTCGAGGTCAAAAATATGTTTACACTTTTGCACCTTATTACAAGGCAATAAGGTGAAAAAGTGTAAACATATCTTTGACCTCGACTGTACCTACTTAAATAAATTTCTAACATACTTAGAGGGTGCATAATCCTATGAATTGCTGTGACCCAGTTTGCGCCTAACAATCGTACTTCCAGTTCACAGGTAAAACTACTCTAAAAACGTAGGTACGTTGGATATTATACCGTGAAAGAAAACGTTCTAAAAATGAGCGTGAATGTTTTCCCGATTGCTAAATCAAGACGAGACGGATTGCACATTGCCGTGAAAGTGATATGTACTTAGGTACTCTAAGCTACGCCGGCACTCCCTGAAGGATTAATCCTTCAGGGAGTGCCGGCACTCAGCCAATCAGTCAGGAATCAGGATTAATCCTGATTCCTGGTGGTGCAGACATACATATATCCATCATTGGCTGCCAAAAGGTTAACCATCTTTAGGACGCCAAACGGAAACATAGTGCATGTATCGCTAACGACGGGTCCGACGGATCGGATCAGGGGACGTGTGTGTATGTGTTCTTCGAAGAACATAGTCACCTATACAATCCTACTAATATTATAAATGCGAAAGTTTAGATGTTTGTTACTCAATCACGCTTAAACGGCTGCACCGATTTGAATGAAATTTTGCACGAAGATAGTTTATAGCCTGGATTAAAATATAGGATAGTTTTTATCCCGAGTCCACGCAGACGAAGTCGCGGGCGGAAGGTAGTAGTTATACATAATTCATTAAGGAAAACAATCTTTCTCGGTTTATTGCAAAATTAATTTAAGGTTCTATGAGTTCTATCGTTATTTTAGTTATATCTCTTATTTATTTATATTAGTAAACATCGTTAAAATTCTGTGTTTTTAAGAAAGGCTCTTTTATAATATATGTATTGTCATAAAGGGTGTTGTACCAACAAGCTGCTTTGGAGATTGGTAAAGCTGTATAGTAGTGCAATGTATCAATGGTTTTGAAAAAAAAAGTGTGGCAGCAACTATCTTATTCCTTCATGCATTTGTGTAAGATTGATATAGCACAGAGTTAAACTTAGACAATAGTATCTCAGATACTGGACAAGATTAATTAATTCTACTTTAAATTGCAGATTATATCAAGAATGCTATAACAGAAGCTTTATTAAATTTGCCACAAACTGTTCAGTGGAAAGCCAGATTCGCCAAGTTTGGTGTGATTAAGTTCGAGCACAACAGCGATGGCGCCTACGATGGGGCGGCTGCACAGGTGCGGGCCATCCCGAGCGAAAAACTCAACATTCGGTATTATTAGAGTGCTGCTAGTCATTTCTTTAATTTATGTTCTATATATTCTCTATGTCGATTACACACCCAAGTAAAGCAATAGGTGCTTAGTCAAAAATGCCATTCTCAGTAATAAATTATATTTTATATTTTTTTAATAAATTAATAATGTTATGTTCAATTCAACTTATTTAATTTTCCCGGTTTTCCAAAAGTGACACTCAGGGACACTAGTTTTTTTTTCTTCCCTGATTGTATTAGAACACCACAGGGTATTTTAATAGTCGCCAATGATTTAGGTTCTTCTTTTTTCTTTTCCACAAATCTTTTTTTCAAGTGCCCTTTCTGAAATCATTGATGTATAATTATTATTTTTTATCAACTTGTAGGCCACAGGGAAACTTTAAATATGCTGTTGACTTTGCAAATATGTGACATTATGAATTGTGATACATAATATGTGTCACCACATATACCAAGAGTGAAGCTGTAATATGCAGCTTTAATATTGAACTAATAAAACACTGTTAACTAATGAAAACAAAACATTATAATATAATATGAATCATCTCTTCACTGACAACAATATTGTTGACAGATTAGTCACAAAATCAGTCACCAATGTTTTCACATTGTGGCCTAGACTAATGAAAGTAAGTATCCGAAATAACCAAAGCAAACAAAATAAACTAGTAAATAAATACTGTCAATTATTATTGTTCAGTAATCTACAGGTGGTATAAGAGATGTAGAAACATCTCTTCTTTATCTACAAAAATGATAAATTCATGCACTAAACAATTCCGCCTCCATTGATCTTCTCAATCTCCTCCTCGGAGAGAGGTTTCCTTCTGTAGCGTGCGGGAAGGTCGACATCGGGAATAGCGCTGGTGCTCATTTGGGTTGCTCCTGCAGGCTTAAATGCGCAAGACTGGAACAAAATGTTGTGTTATGTATTACTGGTAGTTTAAATAACTTAGCTTTGTAAAATCTGTTATAACTGTGACCATAACATTAATTACCGTGTAGTTTAAATTATGTGATAAAGAATAAACACAGAATAAACGAAAGTAATGGCATGGCAGCAAAGAATGTGTGTATCAGTTAGCTAATAAACAAAATGAACATAAGAATAAACATAAGAAGTGTAAGTATTATAGTGACAGTAAACTTACTGAAGTAGGAGCCGCACGGGCAGCCGCGGGAGCTGCGGCCGCCGCAGGAGCGGCGGCGCCCGACCCTGCGTGACTCAAACCACCCTTACGGAACTTTATTACGGGTACACGCAAAAGAACAGCACACAACCGCACCATATTGATTTTAAAGTATTTATATCAGTAATTTAAACTCGTGATTAGTAATTTTTCGTGTTGTTACCCAATAGAATGTGACGTTTGATTTTATGAAACTAATGTGACAGTAACAGGACAGATAGTGTTTCTGACAGCCAGGGGCACGTTCAGATAACAGAAATAATTACCCCGAGGTGTTGCGCATTCTTTTGTTTCTGAACGTACCCCCAGAGAAGCGCTTTACCACAGCACGTCTATCATGGGACGGCCGCGACATACTCCCGATTTTTTTCGTACTGTACCTATTGTTCTAAGTGTTTTAATAAGAGAGAGACGGATAGTGCGAGAAAAGCCGTCGAGTGATAGCCGTGCAGATTAAAGAAAAAGGCAGATATAATTTGAACGTATTCTATATATAATTAACATCGAGTAAGAAAGGAATAGAACCATGTTATCGCCAGGTCTTCAAACGTCATTGTCTCTGCTTTTTCGCTCGCACGATGTATCTCGCTCTCTCGCTCGATCGAGATTTAGTGCAGCGAAAGATATTTTCTTACAACTTATCGATATACAAATACATGTATACAAATAGTAGATTGTACAACAAGTGCATAAAACGCACCATTTTACGCGAGACGTTTGGATATAAAATCGAGTGTAAAATGGGTTTTATGGACGAATTGTACACTACTTTTCACTTCGATTGCGAGGAAATGAAATGAAAATTAAAAACGATAAGTTTATTTCATGAAGTTTTATTGTGTGATTCGGTTGTTGGTATCCTTGCCTTGGTCTTGGAATAAAAAATAAGAATAAAAAAATTAAAATAAAGAGTTTGTTCTATGAAGTTAAAGTTGCTCGTATGGCTGTTAAATGATTGCCTTGGTTTTCGACGAAGATTTTACTTTATGCAATAGAGCATAAAAAGCGACTTTATTTCGCCTACGCACAGCATAAAGACGAACTTTTAGAGGATGAGAAATGAAATAAATATTAAAATGTAATTAAGCCGCATTTAACAACTATAAAAATAATCTGTAGTTTCAGTTAGCTAATAAAATAAACAATACAAAAGTTAATGTGGTAGGTATACGGAAGTAGTAAAATAAACCTCCAGCTCACACATCTGTATTTCCAGTCCGTCTCTCAAACGTACCAAACGCCTCGCCTACATAAATAATTCACGCCGATAAAATGTCGATGTTGAATTTTAAAATAGTTACAACACTATAAGTGTCAACTTGACGTTCACGTCTCGGCGAAATTGTTTACTAATTTTACGTCACACCTGGGCATAATGCGAATTTTACTGCACGCTGCGCGTACGGTAAAACTCGCATTGTGGCCAGATGAAGACGTAAAATTGTGTACAAACGACAACACTGTTAAAGTTCCAGTCCGTCTCTCAAACGTACCAAACGCCTCGCCTACATAAATAATTCACGCCGATAAAATGTCGATGATGAACTTTAAAATAGTTACAACACTATAAGTGTCAACTTGACGTTGACGTCTCGGCGAAATAGTTTATCATGAACCTAGAATACTATGGACAGGTCATGGTAATAATAATACCACGAGCGAGCGAAACGGTGCTATACAAATCGCAATAAGTGTGACAGAAAGAGATATATCATTCGTTATCCTTGTCATAGTTCCACCATAAATAAGTTATATTTACTTTATGGTTCCACTTTTTTCTATTTGGCACAACAGTTGTGGCATACAATCTGCTGTCAATGCTCGCGCGTGGCTGCATATGAGTCCGATAATTGTACGAAATCTTTAATTTCTGTTGTGAAATAAATAGTGTTCTGTGTGTGTGTTTCGTGTGTTCCGACTGTGCCAAGAAAATGGTCAATTGTTGCGTGCTTGGCTGTAAAAGCAGGTCGGAACAATGTGATTAAAATATAACCTTTCACACGTAAGTAGAACATCTTTCACTTTTCTGTATACGCAATACGTAAAAATAGCATGGTAAAATTACATTACGCTCAAAATCTTGTAAAATTAGACGATTACAATAGAAATAACATCATTGTTTACATTTTTCAAGAAAATATTTGTTGACAAATTATCCGCCCAAATTACGTACGTTGTTTATGGTAAGCAGCGAGAGGTTTTAGAATGTCTTCTCGATTTAGCTTCTTTGCAATCATTTTAGGGATACCAGCCAATACAAGTTAAAAATACCCGATTTCTTGGGTAATTTATACTTTAACATTATTCTCGTACTTGTTATAATGGGTGGGATCTATTCTTATATACTTATATTTACTCTGTACTCAACCAGGAGACGCGTGGACAGCTAGTAATAAGTAAAGATGATCGAACGTTTCGAATTAATCATAATTTTCTACAAGCCTTTTGCTTGAAATTGAATGTGACAACATGTCTTATTTTCTAGGTTTCCACTAGATGAGGATGCACGTATGCGCAGTATTCGGGTTACGGCCACAGGGCGGTTAAATTGGCAGCCAAGCCAGTCGGTGCTACAGTATTCAGCGAGGACGCGACATCCTATAAGTACTATCAAATAATTTGAATATGTTAATAGTAAATGTTTTTTTACATGGTTGTGTCTCATTTCGGTCCTTAGTGTCATTTTTTTTTCCGCCTTAAGCCTGTGCCGGTCAATAGTAAATTTGACACTAACTGTCAAGTTTAATATGGACCGCCACCGCAGGCCGCGCCAGTGTGTTTCGGGCTATATAATAATTGAGTAGATCAGCACAGCTATCACAGGACGACGCGCGAGCTGTGTCGCGGCGAGGTAGACTCTTTCTAGTTAGAACGCTTAGAAAGAGACGGATAGTCTTCCTCGCCGCAACACAGCTCGCGGGCCGTCCTGTGATAACTGTGCTGATAAGAAAATCGGGTAAGCCGCTTTCACAAGGACTATTAATTTCCTACGTTCTGTTACTAGAATCATATTTCATGTTATTAAGCTGAATATTACTAGTACTTGCGAACAAAGCGTCTGCTAGGCAGTGAATGTGTAAAGCTTCAGTAAAAAGTACTTACAATAAAAGCGCATTATTTAAAATAAACATATGAAAGCGATGGGGTAATTTTTAGTTACATGGCCACCCCACGGGAATCATCTACTTTGTTGCCGTACCTCATTGTGGCGACACTTACTCGCCTCTTTTAGCTATATATACTCTAAGTTGTTTACTAATTTTACGTCACACCTGGGCATAATGCGCATTTTACTGCACGCTGCGCGTACGGTAAAACTCGCATTGTGGCCAGATGAAGTCGTAAAATTGTGAACAAACGACAACACTGTTAACTGACCACCCTGTGTTTATATAGAACCTTATTACAATGCGCTTAAGGTGCACCGATGGTCAGTTAGCTGTGTTGTCGATAGTACTTACCACGGGCGGTAATTCGTAAAGCCCCAGATCGCATATTTATGGGCCTCACCTTCGGTTCGGGCCATAAACACCTGCGATCTGGGCCATTCACGAATTCACCGCCCTAGGTACGTAATGTACTATAACACCGTGGTGAACAGTAGATGAAGACGAGTCGTCAATAACTCAAAATACCATACTATTCGTCTCATTTTAACTCACGTCAGTTGACCATAAGAAGTAACAGAGACAACTATATGAAACATCGTCTTGCTTTATACTGCGCGTCTGTACTAGTCTGTGATGGAGACCCTCCAGGACCACAAGGTTGAATTCCTAAAATGTTGAAATCCCGAAATGTTGACTTTCCCAGAAAGTTGAATATATTTTGTTTCGCAAAATGTTGAATTCTTATTATGTTGAAATATTCCAAAGTTGAATTCCCACAACGTTGACTTAAAACGATAAATAATACGAACAGTTTTGACGGAGCCCCGCGGAGCGGGGCTCCTATTTCTGGTCTGTTGGCCCTTCGGGCATCTGAAGATACCTAACGAACCTAACCTACCTACCAGTTGAACTACCTGGTGGGTACTACTGGTAGGTAGGTTAGGTTCGTTAGGTATCTTCAGATGCCCGAAGGGCAAACAGACCAGAAATAGGAGCCCCGCTCTGCGGGGCTCCGTCAAAACTGTTGGAATTATTTATCGTTTTAAGTCAACGTTGTGGGAATTCAACTTTTGAATATTTCAACATTATGCGAATTGGACATAAAAAGAACTCAACATTATGCAAATTCAACATTTTAACATTCAACATGCTGCAAATTCAACTTTATGCAAATCCAACATTTTAGGAATTCAACCTTGTGGTCCTGGAGGATGGAGACAAGTCGTTAATAGACTCAAAACACCTTACTATTCATCTCATTCTAACTCGGTTCAGCTGCTCATAAGAAGTGACAGAGACAACTATATGAAACATCGTCTTGCTTTATACTGCGGGTCTGTATTAGTCTGTGGTCGCTATGTAAAGCATATTCGTCTCTCACACATACGAACTTGCTAGTAAGGGACGAATGCTACATGTCCGACAAAAGCGCGATCATGCTAACATCCATTTTTTTCAATCAAAAAGCGAAGAATAAGGAAAACCGTAGAGAAACTGCAGTATATATTTATAAATTCACTTGGGGAAGTATAATTTACCATGTGTATAATTTTTCGGTATGATTAATTAAATTACGCTACTTTATTTTGCGTAATTGTTTGCTAGGTAGTCCTCATTCGCTTATCAGGAACAACAGGGACTTTACTGTGTCAATTGAGTGAAATAAACTAAAAGTATACAACATACATAGTGTATTAACGAATGTTGGATGCTATTACATTCAGTTTACAATTTTACTTACAGTAAGATCTTATTATTTAAATAAATAGATTCATACATTCAATAAGTGGCAACAACAGCCTTTAAAATATCTTATAAAGTAATATCAGAAAAGCAATCATATTTTTGACTATTGTGCTTTAACAACACTACATTACAATATAAGACATGTTTCCACACTACATACGTGTAGTGAGAGAACTAGGCATATCCTGATATTATTCATCATCACAAGAACGAAACATACATTATAATAGGGCAGAAGAGATCAACACTATCAGAACACGCCCTGGTATGTGTTTAAACAGGGTTGCGGAAGTTCTTGCCGGCGTACTTGGCGGCGGCGCCGAGCTCCTCTTCGATGCGGAGGATCTGGTTGTACTTGGCGAGGCGCTCGGAGCGGCACGGCGCCCCCGTCTTGATCTGGCCGGTGGACAGCCCGACCACGAGGTCGGCGATGAAGGTGTCCTCGGTCTCACCAGACCTGTAACAGTGACAATATTAAAGTAATCTTTCCCGCAGACAATGGTGTCTCAGACGTTGGGGAGGGATGGAGCTGAAGACAACACAAAGAGGACATTTTGATCCCTGCCCGTGTCACGTGTGATAGGACGTAGGCGGAGACAACTTCCCGGGTGAATAGGGACTATTGTAGGTTAATGGGATCCAAAATGTGTATGGGTATTGGAAGAAGATTATGGACTAGGTGCTGCCTGATACAAGTTACAAATTTATTTTGGCAAATGGTGACTCGCCCACTACTAGATGGACCCTCATAAAAAGCGACATAACTCCGATGCATAGAACTAAATAGGGGTAAAGAGGTGGCAAAGGCTTTTGGAACAATAACTTTCAGGCCGGAGATAAAATATGCATAATTTCATCAAAAAAGTTAATAAACATTAATTATAATTGAAACAACAATGTTATCAAACTCAAAGTCCATGTTACAGCATTATCTATGTGCTCTCTAAAATAATAGACTAGGTCAGTGAAGGATACTGAAGGTCAAGTCTCAAAGCAGTAGCCACAATCTCGCAATTATAAAGGACTAGCCGTATATAGTCTCTCTCTTATTAGAAAACTTAGAAAGAGAGGTATAGTGCGAGAAACATCGACAGAGCTCGCGCGCCGTCTTGTGGTAGCCGTGCTGCACGAGAATTCCAGCCCTGAGTCCTAGCGAAATATCCGTGCCCTGACAACTGAACACTTCAAGTGAATAACAATGCTATGAAAAAGCATGACTTTAACAGCAAGACAGGGATAATGAAGCCAATGGCTGTGAAGTGATGGCCGCGCCACCCCCTATATATGTAACGACGAAACTGATTTTGTAAAGAAGCGTTATATACCTGTGGGAGACCATGGTGCCCCAGCCGTTCTTCTTGGCGAGCAGGTGCGCATCGATGGACTCGGTGACGGAGCCGATCTGGTTCACCTTCAGCAACAGGCAGTTGCACGCCTTCTTCTCCACCGCGGTAGCGATGCGCTTCGGGTTCGTCACCTAAAAACATTGGTTCGCTTTAGTCACATGAGTTTGAATTGAATTTCAATTCTGATTTAAAATCTCAGTTAATACTTGATGATCTTTTTCAAGCAGTGCTCAGTGGTGAACTCCAAGTTTCAAACAGCAGTATGAATTAGCAAAGGGTTTACCATTGAGATATCAATGAAGTTTAGGGTGACAATATCGAAATTAAAAAAATCCTGACAGTTCGACTGCCAAATGAGGCGATCAATTTCCTCATGATTCACACCATCAGATTGTTACCAAATCTACATGGGGCCACTAAACTTAAATCTTTTTTTTAAAGAGTGGATTACTTTATTTAAAACTGATACTAACGGTCAAGTCATCTCCAACAATCTGGATGGAGGTGCGGGAGGTGAGGTCGCTCCACGCCGCCCAGTCGTCCTGGTCAAAAGGGTCCTCGATGGATACCATGGGGAAGTCCTTGATGAACTCCAGGTACAGGTCGGCCAACTTGCCCGAGGGCAGGTAGTCGGCGGGGTTGGACTTGGGGTTCTTGAAGTCAAGATCGTAAGTGTTGTTCTTGAAGAATTCTGATGCAGCAACATCCATTCCGATTTCGATCTGAAAACATATTTATTGTGTTGGTTGTTGAAATCATAACTAAAAAAAAATCGGCCAAGTGCGTGTCGGGCCACGCGCAGTGTAGTGTTCCGTAGTTACACATAAAAATTAGGGCTTTAAACCAGGGATGTTGCAGACATTCGCATCCGCATCCCCAACTGCGGAAGTTCTGCAGAAATTTCAATATCAGCATCCGCATCCGCATTCGCCAAAATCGATGCGGAGTATTTGCGGATGCGGATGTAGTAATTCACGACAAGAAAAAAGCCCAAACGGTACTTACTGCGCGAGTTTTAGATATTTTCGCCATTGGTAAAAAAACTTCTTATCGTTTCTGTTTCGCGAAACGAAAACGAATTTCGTTCGGGTATCTCCCTCTCTGCGGCGCTACCACGAAAAACGAAACTCGAAGTTCGTATACATGCATCCCTGTCACTCGAGTATAGTGAGTGCGATAGAGATGGATATACCTGAACTTCGGGGTTGGTGGTTATAGCTCTGCTGCACTTGCTAGTTCAAGCGACAAAGAGGGAGATACTCGTTCGTTTTCACTTCGAGGTAGCCCCTCAGACACGTTTTTCATTTGCTCGCAACGATTGTAATCTAGTATCACCGTGTTTGATGATTGCGTGATATCATAAAATGGACGTTGTTTATTTACATTTCTGAGTGTTTGACCACAAAATCCGCATCCGCGGATGTGGGCCTCCGAATATCCGCATCCGCCTCCGCGGCATCCCTGCTTTAAAACGCAATATCTCGCAAACGAATCACTGAGTTGAAAAATGGCTAAGAAACCCATAATATTTTATATAAGCTATCCAACTATACCCCACACTATTTGTTTAACGAGAAATAGTACATTACTGCAGAGGCCGTGAAATAAGGGATTGCTGGACGAGTTTGGAGTAGAAGGCCGAGTCGTAGACGAGGCGGGATACAACGAGTCCAGCAATCCCTGTTCCGGCCGAGGATTGTATAGTGCTTTTCTAAAAGGATGTGAGGAAATATTTAAATTAAAATAAATACAAGGTAATCAATTAAATAATAGGTAATTTGCCGCCTTTTTTATTTTTTAAACGCCATTTGAACAAGCCGTTCGAGCACCATGTTTAACCGCACATAAGTATAGTACCATAGATTTTTTTTATGTCGCAAGTATGCTTACCTTCTAGTCGTGGTTGGCAGTATGTAATTTTTCCTTTGTCAGTTTAATATTTGTAAGCAAATTTAAAAAGTTATAGTAGCGGACAATAATGGTTTTACTTAGGGTTTCATACATTACTTCTTGGCGTAAGGCCAAGAACAAAGAGAATATAACCACTACGTTTTAAGAGGCGGAACTTCATACATTGTTTTAGGATTCTCTTATGTCTACTACCAACGTAAAAATGAGTGCACTTTATTGCCTTGTAATAAGGTGCAAAAGTTCTGTGTTTTGTTAGTTTGCCTAAGATCCGTTAACTATCCCGTATATTTTTTCATTCTATGAGATTTTCCAAAGCCTGGCCGCGGCGGACAATAGTAAACTTGTCAAAATTACTATTGTCTGCCACCGCAGGCCGCGCCAGTGTGTTGCAGGCCTTAAACAAGAAACTTCATGTCTTCATTTCGTGATATTAACGCATACATTCCCGAGCATGTTTGAGAAAAACAAATTATATCCCCACATTCGGTACCCTACCCTACAAAAAAAAAACTATTTTATTCAACTGTTTTGTCGGTGTTATTGATTTATATACCCATGCCGAATTACAGTTTTCTAGTAGTAAGGGTTACTGAGCTAAGCCAAAGACGGACGGACGGACAGACAGACGGACATGGCGAAACTAAAACTATATTCCTTGTTGACTATGGAACCCTAAAAAACAACAATAATGTAAAGTGACAAGTGACTATCAGGTGTCATAGAGCGCGGCCGCTTATGCAAGTATGAGCTTATATTATATCATATGATAGAAAACTTGCTGAAATGATATCTATGTTGCATAGTCTAACTGTAGTGTGTGTGTGCTGTATTGAACCTTACTACGAGTACAAGCTATTTCGTCAGATTTATCTGAGTTAAATTAATGTTTGTTAATCCATACTAATATTATACGAGTAAATGCAAAAGTGTATCTGTCTGTTACCTCGTAATGCTTAAAAACTGCTGAACCAATGTAGATACAATTTGGTATAGAGATTGTTAACGCCCAGCGTATGTGTGCTATGCAAGCACAGGCACACACACACTCACATGCGTCAGCAACCAGCCAGCGCGGACGGGACCGCGCCCCCACTCTCATTTATACAACTACCGAACGCACACGTTTTTTTTCATGTAAAATTAACTCAGTAAAAGGGAGTCAAAATTCAAGAACTTCTTCATTATTTCTCACCTCCGTCCACCGCCTGAACTACTACTCGCTCCTGTTTCAACATATGGTCCTTCGAGCCGGATAAAGAAAAACCACAGCCATACATCGTGCACAAGGGAACAAAGGATCGCGAACAGTTAACGGGCCGTTACGTGGACATTTCGAGAAAAGGAGTTCACAATCAACCTAAAAGCATTAATAAGGAGCAGAAGATTCACCTGTACTGAGAGAATTGTCATTAATCGGAAGAGCAAATCACGCCTACTGTGGAGAAAGTGAAAGTGAGAACCTGGGAGAGTAGCGTTACCGTGAGTTCGTTCCGATCTTTTCTCTGCTAGACGAATCCCTCTTTAAGTGTTTACGTAGTGTTCTTTTATTCGCACCTTAAAAGCGAATTTCTTATTACATAGCTAATTGCATTGCATACCTAACGGTACCTATACCTGCTTACCTACTTAAATTCGCACTTTAAAAGCGAATCAACCAAAATAGTGCCTTTAATCATTTATAGTACACAGTTACTGTTCATTACTTATAATTATAGTAATTCATTACTACAATTTCATCCCATTTCACACTTTCGTACTTTAAACGCGAATAATCCTAAATTGTGATACCTAAATAATTAACAATTGTTAAAACTAACACATTCTTTGCAAAATTATCTTAATAATTAGTTACAAACATACCTCCTCTTGTACGTTAAGACCAAGATTAGCCGAACATAGCTACTCGTAGTGTTAATTGCAGTGTTTTTTGCATATTCCAGCTGTTGCTTAGTGCACGGGCGGGCCTTGACCTTGGATCGCTCAGCGCCCGGTAACTGCAACCTGGCTTAAATATCAGCTTGCTGCGTAGCTGTTTACGAACTTCGCATATCTCACTGCACCATCATTACGCTTCATAAAAACAACATTATAAGTATCCCAATCATTTATTCGTTTGTTGTAAACTGTGTTCTTGCCTAACTTTCTTGCTTACAGTATCACACTTGGTCATATTACTTATCGTAAGTACATTAAACTAAGTCAGTGCATAAAACAAATGGATAAAATGGATATAAGAGTATTAGTTAAACAACGAGCTACATTCAAAACGAAAGTTACTCAATTTGAGAACTATTTAAAATCTCTAGACAGTTGTCCGCAATTAAGCAGATTGCAGGTTAGCGAACTAAACATTCGTTTGACGAAAATTGAAGAGATTTATTCCGATTATGATTCTGTGCAATCTGACATAGAAAACATATCTGAAATTCCAGACGAGCAATACTCGGACCGTGAGACGTTTGAATCGAGGTACTTCGGTGCAGTCGCGCTCGCTCGAGAGGTGTTGGAGAGAAGTGGGAGCTCTGCGGGCCTCGCGCAGGAGTCCAGGTCAGTCTCAGGTTCTTGTGGGCATCACGGAAGGCCAAACATTAAGTTGCCAACCATTCATTTGCCTAACTTTTCGGGACAATATCAGGACTGGTTGGAATTTCACGATACGTTCAGCTCACTTATTCACTTAGATGAATCGATACCTAAAATAAACAAATTTCACTACTTACGCGCTGCATTAAAAGATAGTGCTGCTCTGATTGTACGATCGCTTGACTTCTCGGCTGAAAATTACGATGTAGCTTGGGATCTGCTTTGTGACAGATTTAACAATAAGCGACTTCTCGTTAATAATCACTTGCAAGCTATATTCGGCATTGAAACATTAGCTAAAGAGAATTCCAAAGCGTTACGTAACATCATTGACACGGTCAATAGGAATTTACGTGCATTAAAAACCCTTAAATTGCCTACTGAACATTGGGACATACTCATAATATACACAATTTCACAAAAGTTTGACACTACTACTACACGGGAATGGGAAGAACACCGTAGTACTTTAGCGGACTTACCCACTCTTGCAATGTTTTTGAAATTTATTAAAGGTCGTGCCGACCTCTTAGAAACAATGGAGGATGCTCATTATAAGCGCCGATACAGTGAAAATACACATTACCGCCACAAAGCATTAGTAGTCAGCCCTCAATCTCTTCCTTCTGAGAGACAGTATATGTGTCCATTATGTAAGAACAACCACGCACTATATCGGTGTCTTAAATTTAAATCGTTCTCATTAGACGCGAGAATGCAAAAGGCAAAATCATTAAAATTATGCTTAAACTGCTTACGTCAAGGGCACAGCGCAAACGCGTGCAGAATTGGTCCATGTCGTTTGTGCAATAAACCCCTTAACAGCCTACTGCATTCTCACGATGCGGCTCCGGCAGCTGCATCCTCGTCGCACAGCAGCGTCGCCCTCTGCGCCGCGCCGCCTGCGCCGCTGGATGCACAGTCTCCTGAACCTGAAACAGATGAATATTACACAGAAAAAGAAAGTGACGATTCGCAAAACAATATTACTTTATCAGCTGTTCAAAGCAACTGCGTGCTTTTGTCCACAGCTTTAATTCATGTTACCGATCATAATGGACAAAAACACACAGTTCGCGCCCTATTGGACAACGGGAGCACTTCGAGTTTTATAACTCAAAAATTATGTACAAAATTAAACTTACCAACCGCTTCGACCTCGTCGTTAGTTGAAGGGTTGAACGCACAAACTTCCCGTTTGACACAACAATGTGGTATCACTTTAACGTCACTTATAGAACCATACACGGCAAACATAAATTGTTTTGTTGTTCCACGCATCACACAACAATTACCTACAGTGCGCATAAGCAATACACTGTTCAATATTCCTCCAAATATTACACTAGCTGATCCGACATTCAATATACCATCTGAAGTAGATATGCTTCTTGGAGCGGATATTTTCTGGAGCGTGTTATACTCGCATAATATTTCATTAGGTACAAACATGCCGACGTTAAGTAAAACCAAGTTCGGATGGTTAATTTCCGGTCTCATACAAACAAATAAACAATCAAATACAGTCCATTGCAACCATGCCATAATTACACACGAGGATCATCTACAGGATCAATTAACACAGTTTTTTGAACATGAAAATGTGCCTCAACGTAAACAAATATCAATGGAAGAGCAACAATGCGAGCAACATTTTTTAGATAATTTTCGCCGTGATTCTGATGGAAGATTCATTGTTGCTATTCCATTAAAGGACTCTCCTGACAAGTTGGGTGATTCTTATAACCGAGCATTAGCTAGGTTTCAATCACTAGAGCGGAGGCTTACTAAAGATCCATCCTTGAAAAAACAATACTGCGACTTTATGCAGGAATACATAGATTTAGAGCATATGGAAGTGAACAAAAGTCCTGAGAAGGACACACACATCTTCATTTTGCCGCATCATTGCGTTGTCCGCGATACAAGCCTTTCAACACGTCTTCGTGTTGTCTTTGATGGCTCTGCTGTCACGACGTCGGGATTGTCATTTAACAACATTCAAATGGTTGGCCCGACAATTCAGGATGATCTCATAAGCATTTTGATTAGACTACGACAGCATCAGTTCATAGCAACTGCAGATGTCGCTAAAATGTATAGGATGGTCAATGTTAGTCCAGACCAACAACAACTGCAACAAATCCTGTGGCGTTTTGAGCCACAAGAAAGCCTTAAGCTTTACAAACTTAAAACAATTACGTACGGCACTTCAAGTGCCCCGTATTTGGCCACGAGGTGCCTCAAACAGTTGGGTATAGAATGCCCAGATAAAACAATATCTGAAATCATTCAACACGATTTTTACGTTGATGACCTCATAACCGGAGCATCAACCGCTGATGAATTGATTCATATTTGCCAAGGTGTTATAAAGCAACTCGAACAGGGTCAGTTTTATTTACGTAAGTGGTACTCAAATCATCCACATATAATCAATAACATTATTAATGATGATAGTAGTGACGGTTTATTCAACCTCAGTCACAATGAATATTCGAAAACCTTAGGGTTACTATGGGCCTGCAAAGAAGACAAATTGTTGTACTCAGTTGCTATCAAAAACACTAATCACATTAGTAAAAGAGTCATACTATCACTAATTTCACAAGTTTTTGATCCGTTGGGATTAATTAATCCATGTATACTTACCGCTAAAGTTATACTTCAGAAACTGTGGTCCTCAAAGATTACGTGGGACGAAGCAGTTCCCTTAGATATTCAAGACGCTTGGAGGAAATTTGTTAATTCACTTAATGCTATAAATAACATTCGCATCCCAAGATGCGTGCTTAGCGAATACCCAACCTTAATAGAAATACACGCATTTGGAGACGCGTCTATCCAAGCTTATTCGGCTTGCGTCTATCTCAAGTCCGTCTCAAGAAACGGCGAGGTGTCCGTTCATCTGGTGATGGCAAAAACTCGCGTGGCGCCGCTCAAGCCTATTACCATTCCAAAAATGGAGCTGAATGGTGCACTTCTAGCTGCTCGGCTGGTAGAAAAAGTTAAATCATCACTCAGGTTGACCATTCATCGTTGTATTTACTGGTGCGATTCAACAATCGTGTTGGGTTGGATAAAGTCAAATAAAAATCACTTACTTAAACCTTATGTCTATAACAGGATTCAAGAAATTTTGGACAGGTCTGAACCATCGGTATGGTTATACGTACCAACCAATTTGAACCCTGCTGACATTGGATCACGTGGTTCAAACCCTGCATTCTTAGAGTCTTGCTCCTTATGGTGGACCGGACCAACATTTTTGTCAGAAAGGGATTCATCATGGCCTGCCCAACCTACATACGCAAAGGAAACCGATTTGCCAGAATTTAAAATCCAGTGTACCTTAAGTACAAGTAGTACAACACAAAATGATTTTAGGACCCATATATCAGATTTTATAAAGAGGTTTTCAAATTGGAACACATTGCAACGCATTATCGCGTATGTACAGCGTTTCATGCATAATTTTTTGCATCCGACTAATAAACGTACTGGGTACTTAAAATTAGACGAACTTCACTCCTCATTCAACGCCTTATGTAGGTTTTCCCAACGCGAAACCTTTCCTGAGGAATACAGAATTTTAAAATTGAATAACACTTTGCCTGTGAAAAATCAACTTAATAAATTAAATCCCTTTTATAATACTTCAGATGCTCTGCTGAGAGTAGGAGGTCGATTATCAAATTCATTTTACCATTTTGACACGAAACATCCAATACTGCTACACTCAACACATCACATCACAGTCCTTTTTTTTAGGTATTACCATATTGTACTCATGCATGGTGGACCGCAACTTCTTATAGCAACTTCTCGCCATAAAATTTGGGTCATTGGCGGTAGAAATTTAGCTAGGAAAACTGTACATAAGTGTGTCAAATGTTGTCGTTTTTCGGGTAGAATTAGGCAGCCAATAATGGGTGATCTCCCTGAACCACGGCTTCATGCTGAGTATACCTTTTTCAATACAGCTGTCGATTACGCCGGTCCGGTAATGATATTGAACCGAAAGGGCAGGGGTGGCAATTTAATTAAAGCTTATTTATGCATCTTTGTCTGCTTGGCCGTAAAGGCTGTTCACATTGAGCTTGTGACTGATCTGAGCAGTGAAACCTTTTTGGCTGCACTACACCGATTCACAGCCCGCAGAGGAAAGCCTGCTAACATATATTCAGACAATGGCAGATGCTTTGTCGGAGCGTGCACGGAATTATCTCGATTCCTAAAACAAAATTCAAACAACATTAGTTCTGAAGCGTCCAAAACATCAATAAAGTTTCATTTTTCCCCAGCGTATAGTCCGCATTTTAATGGTTTGGCTGAGAGTGCAGTGAGATCGGTGAAATATCACTTAAAGCGAATTGTTTCCTCAACTAACTTAACTTACGAGGAGCTAAACACGGTCTTGGCACAGGTTGAGGCAATTTTAAATTCCAGACCTCTTACGCCCTTATCGTCAGATCCGTCGGATCTTTCAGCCCTAACCCCGTCTCATTTTTTAATCGGACGAACGAACACTTTGCTTCCATCTCCTCAGGGTACAGAAACTGCTGCTATCCACTCGTTGTCGCGTTATATGCGAACCCAGCGACTTAAAGCTCACTTTTGGACCCGATTTTACAACGAATACGTTTCAGAACTCCAAAAACGCCAGAAATGGACCAAAGATGGTGGACAACTTACTTTAGGAGAAATGGTGCTCGTTAAGGACGACCGGCTGCCTCCAAATCAATGGTTACTAGGACGAGTAACACAACTTTACCCCGGCCATGACGGTGTAACCCGTGTGGCTGACGTACTCACCGCGTCTGGAACTCTCCGGCGCGCCTTCAATCGCCTATGCCCACTGCCAGTGGAGGACCAGAACGTTGTTCCTGGGGGGGCAACATGTTAACGCCCAGCGTATGTGTGCTATGCAAGCACAGGCACACACACACTCACATGCGTCAGCAACCAGCCAGCGCGGACGGGACCGCGCCCCCACTCTCATTTATACAACTACCGAACGCACACGTTTTTTTTCATGTAAAATTAACTCAGTAAAAGGGAGTCAAAATTCAAGAACTTCTTCATTATTTCTCACCTCCGTCCACCGCCTGAACTACTACTCGCTCCTGTTTCAACAGAGATAGTTTGAGTCCCGGGGAAGGACATACCCTCTGGGAAGGACTACTCACTGAAATTAAGATTCAAACAATCTTTTTACATCCTACCTTGCCAGTGTATCCAGCCTGCTGGATAGCATCCTGGATGAGGAAGAGAGCATCCTTGTTGTTCAGGATGTTGGGGGCGAAGCCACCCTCATCTCCGACGGCGGTGGAGTCCAGGCCGAACTTCTCCTTGATGATCTTCTTCAGGTGGTGGTAGACCTCAGAGCCCATGCGCATGGCCTCGGTGAAGGAGGTGGCACCTATATAACAATACAAAAAAAAAAACATCACAGTAGCGCGAAAACGTAGTCTGTTGTTTTGTTTACCAAAGGGAGCTGTCCAGCTGCCCAGTTTTGTATATTGACGAAAAATGTGGCTAACAGTAAAGCCACATTTTTCGTCAATGTGCGAAACTGGACTATTACTATTTTACCCCAGACAAAATTATCAGTTTCTCAAAGTGCGATAATCTAATGAAGAACACGTACATTACGAACATTGGGACATTGAAGCGGTCCATCGGTTTTGCTTTTGGGATTATGTTATTGTTACGTACGTGTGCTGGCAGCCATGACGATAACCGAAACTGGGGGTACCCGAAGATCTCTTCAGGCATACCCACATATCAATATATAACATGCCTTTCCCCCATGTCTTTATATAGTCCATTACACTTAAGTCTTTATCACTACACATGCACAATTGAGTCTTTATCACTACACAATGTTGGAAGTCCTTAACCTACTGATTTATCGTTCTATTTAATTATATTAATTATCTAACACATCGTCTACACTATCGTCACTGTATCTTCTGTCATCCTCACTACAGTCTTCATCTTCGTAACTTGCTACCTCTCCTAGAGCAACTCTCTTCCTAGATGAGGCTGCTGACGGTGGGCTTTCACTTGACCTGGATCTTTTATAGTTTTTCTCTCTCCTTGTGGTCACAATAGCCGGAGCGCTTTCCACACAATCTTCTGGTCCTCGTGCCCCTATCATCTCTGCCCACTGGCTCGGTGAGGGGATTCTCAATGTGCCATATGCCTGGTCTTCTTCTTCGGGGTCTGTTTGTATCAACTTCTCACCCCCTTCACCTGGTAATTTTTCTACGTGTTCCGGTGTACTGTTTTTATTTGTTTCAAACCCAAGCATTTGGTTTACATGTCTTACAAACGTTTTATTTCCCAGTTTTACTTTGTACCTAACTATACCGATCTTTTTTATCACTGTCCCCTCTAGCCATCTTGGTCCATTCCTGTAGTTCCTAAAACAAACCGTTTCCCCGACTCTAAAATCCCTGACCTTCTGGGTTAAATTGTTTTCTACATCTTTAGAGTCCCTTCCTTGTGTCGAGAGAGGATGAAGCCTATCAAACTTGGTCCTAAACCGGCGACCATTCAACATCTCCGCGGGCGTTTTCCCGGTAACAGAGCTGGGAGTTGTCCGTAGTCCGTAAAGTATCGCTTGAATCCTTGTAGACCATGGAAGATGTGCCATCTTTTTTAATTTCAATTTTACTGTTTGTACAGTCCTTTCTGCCTGTCCGTTTGATGCTGGGTGGTAAGGAGGCACCAGTATGTGTCTGATGCCATTTCGTTTAAAATATTGCTGGATCTCTTCAGAAACAAAAGCTTTCCCATTATCGCTCACAATGGTGTCCGGCAATCCTTGTTCGACAAAGATTTCATTTAATTTACTAATGACCATGCTCGAACTTTGTTCCCCAACTACTTTCACTTCTGGCCATTTTGAATGCGCATCTATCACAATCAGGAAAACTTTACCCATGAATGGTCCCGCAAAATCCACATGCAATCTAGACCACGGTTTTGGCGGCGAAATCCATCTGTGGGTTACTTTCGGAGGCATATTCCTTACCTCGTTACACACCAGGCATCCATGAATCATGCTCTCTATATCCTTGTCTAACCCGGGCCACCAAAAATAGCTCCTTGCGACAGCCTTTGTCATCACAATTCCGTCGTGGTTACTGTGTAATTCCTGCAGCACACTACGACGCAGTTTATGTGGTAAGATAACTCTACTTCCCCACAATAAACAATCACTATACTCAGTTATCTCATTACGCCGTGTATAGAAATCTTTGAAATTTTCTTCCACTTTCACGGGCCAACCGTTCCTAACCCAAAACATTACTTTCGACAACAACTCATCCGTTCTACTTAACTTAGCCACATCTTTAGCCGTCATTTCCAGTTCTATCGGAGTTTCGTTTAGCAGTAAAACGCTTACTTCTTCGGCTTCATTGTCGTTGCTCTTTCCTTCGGGCGTCGGCCATCTGCTGAGAGCATCTGCATTGCCAATTTTTTGACCCTCTGTGTATACCAAATCATAGTCATACGAACTCAAAAATAACGCCCATCTTAACATCCGGGGAGATATCACGTTAGGTATAGGCTTTTTTGGGTCAAAAATACCCAGAAGAGGCTTGTGATCCGTGCGAATAACTAACGAGCGTCCAAATATGTACTGATAGAATTTTTTCAAACCGAATACTATAGCTGCCGCTTCTTTATCGATCTGCGCATAATTTCGTTCGTGTTTGCCCATCGTCCTCGAAGCGAACATTATTGGCCTCAAGGAGCCGTCGTCCATTCTGTGTTCCAAGACAGCTCCCAACCCGTACTGAGATGCGTCACACGTCATCACCAGGGGTTTAGTTAAATCATAATGGATCAAAGTGTCACTCGTTGTTAGCATATTCTTCAACAATGTGAACGCCTGTTGACAATTCTTTGACCATACCCACTCAGCCCCTTTTAGTAAAAGCTTGTACAACGGTTCTGCCACTGTCGCTTTCTGTGGCAAAAATCTATCATAGAAATTTAACAGCCCCAAGAATGCTTGTAACTCCTTAAGGTTCCTCGGTGCGGGGGTATTGGTAATCGCCTCGATTTTATCCTTACAGGGGTGGAGCCCATCAGCGTCAACTACAAAACCTAAGAACTGTACCCTCGCCGTACCAAATGCACACTTCTCTTTATTTACTCTCAAACCCGCATTCTTCAGTGTCTGTAATACCAGCTGCAGCCGCTCACTGTGCTCCTGTACAGTCTTTCCACTAACCACGATGTCGTCCAGTAGGACGGCCGTACCGGCCACCCCCGCCAGTAGGTTGCTCAACATCCGCTGGAATATCCCTGGACACGCTTTCACTCCGAAGGCTAATCTTTTCACCTTAAAAAGCCCTTTGGGAGTATTTAAAGTTAACAACTTTGAAGTCGAATCATCCACTACCACTTGAGTATATGCTTGTTCTAAATCTATTTTACTGAAAATGATTCCACCCTGCAGGGTTGCAAACGCTTCATTTAACGTTGGTAATGGATACGTGTCTGTCTCAATAGCCACATTCACAGTTGATCTATAATCACCGCACAGCCTAATGTTCCCGTTTTTCTTAATAATCGGATCGGACTGGCAAACTCCGAATAACTTACTGGTTCCAATACGTCTTCACCTACCAGTCTGTCTATTTCTTTTAATACTCTGTCCTTAATAGCGAACGCAATCGGCCTACATTTTAAAAATGTTGGTTTTACATTAGGTTTGACGGGTATGGTTACTACAGGTCCTGTATACTTTCCCAGCCCAGACTGGAAAACTTCTTTGTATTGCTCTAATAGTTGACTGATCTCCACATTGTCTAACTTCATATTGAATATACCATTGACACCAATATTCAATTCTGGGAACCAGTCTCGGCCTAACAGATTAGGACCATCCCCCCTTTGGCAATCAAGACATTCAACTTCTTTTCCATATTTTTAAACTGCACAGTAACCTCTGCTTCTCCCAACAGAGCGACCCTGCTGCTGGTCCATGTGGTCAGTGTCACCATTGACTCACTCAACCTCGGCAGACCACCATTCCAAATACTACGTGCCGTGCTCTCCTTTATCATAGTATATGCTGCACCTGAATCGTCTTCCAAGTTCACTAATCGGCCATTCATATACACATCCACATAGAACGGAGGCACCTTACTTGACACATAGTTACAGAATTCCTCTTCATATAATCCATTAAATTTACTTAATTCTTTCGGCTTACCTTTGTCCCTTGTATTTGAACACATTTCGGCAATGTGACCCACTCGCTTACATTCATAGCACCTACTAAAACGGAATTTACAAAACTTTCCATGCATTTTGCCACACCGCCAGCACTCCTTAGCTGATTCCACTGGTTTAGCTCTCATCTTATTTATTTCCATCGGCTCATCTGCGTTGTAAGCGGACGCGCCGCCCGGCGCCGAGTCCGTAGAGCTCTGCGCCGGCGCCGATATCACCACTACCCCGGCGTCGGCTACCTCCGCTGTTAACGACAGCTTAATTGCCTGCTCAAAAGTCAATGTCGACTGTTGTAGCAACTGCTTTTGTACATTTTTATCGTGTATACCACATACTAACCGGTCCCGGAGTGTTCTATCCAAATCGGCAAAGTTGCAGTCTATTGCCAACTTACGTAATCCTGCCACGTAATCTTTAATGCTCTCCCCGCTTAATTGACATCTCATATGAAATTTGTACGACTGAACTATCTCGTTCTGTTTTGGATTAAAATGGTCATCCAACAAAGATTTAATTTGCGCATAGGTTATGCCGTTAATATCTTTCGGAGAGATCAGAGACAAAATCAAATCATATAAATTATGACCACAAACAGCCAGAAAATTTGCCTTTTTTAACTCGACCGTAATTATAGTGTTAGCTAACAAGCAATAATTAAACCTATCCACATAGTTCTTCCAACTATCCTTGTCCATACTAAATTCACTGAATTTCACCGACATTTTAGTTCACGCGATACACCACACTTAACCAACACTTTTAAACATTCAAACACTATGTTTAAAACACTGTTTTAATTAATTCCCGTCGCCAGAATGTTACGTACGTGTGCTGGCAGCCATGACGATAACCGAAACTGGGGGTACCCGAAGATCTCTTCAGGCATACCCACATATCAATATATAACAGTTATAATATAATAGACTTTTTTACCATCCTTAAAAACACATTGTACTGTCATAGTACATTACTTACCAAGGGCTGTAAAAGAAAGAAAGCCCGAAGCCGCAGGTATTTGTGACCCGAGCCGCAGGCGAGTGTTGTAAATATGCGATAGGGCTTTCTTTCTTTTTTACTGCCCGTGGTGAGTAAACAATTTTACGTGTTCACCTGGCCATAAAGCGAGTTTTACCGTACGCGCAGCGTGCGGTAAAACTCAAAATCCACTTGAGACAGTATCGAGAGTACATGGGCAGTAAAATAACAATACAATTAAATACCATTGAGGTTATACATATTTACCAGTGGGAAGAATCATGAATTCCTGCATGGCCAGTTTGTTGCCAGCATGAGAGCCTCCATTGATCACATTGAAGGCAGGCACTGGCAGCACAATGTTGGCATTGCCAGCCAAGTCAGCCAAGTGCTTGTATAGAGGCACTCCCTTCTTGGCAGCACCGGCCTTGGCCACAGCTAGGGAAACCCCAAGGATGGCATTAGCACCAAGTTTGGACTTGTTTTCAGTGCCATCCAGGTTCAGCATGAACTGGTCAATCTGAAAACAATGCAATTCACTCGTGTGAACTCATTTCCATGAATAACATCAGTAATTACAGGACCATGCTTGCTAGTATTCTCTAGTCTCTATACACATCAAATTGAGCATGACATAACTGCTTCAATCTGCAAGCATGTATAGAACAAGACGGCGCGGCGCGCGAGCTGTGTTGCGGTGAGCAGACTATCCATCTTTTTCTAATTAGAACACTTACAAGTTGTAGACAGAGTTCGCGCGCCGCTTTGTGCTAACCATGTAACCATGCTGGTTATAATCATGGTAATGGGTGTTTTCCTTATATGTAGCCTCAGGAAATGCAGCAAAAATATTGCATCAGGAAAGAGTAGGTATGTAATGCTTAATATTATGCCAAAGCTGATATTTTATTGCAATGTTTTATTTTAGTGTTAGGGCGGTATATGTATTATAATAGGTGCCGTTTTGACAAATTTTTAAGTTTAAGTATTTAAAAAAAATCGAATGATATTAATAGGAGCAAAAAACCGTGTATACTTTGTATAGAAATTCAATACAAAGTTTACCCATTTTATTTTGCTCTTAAGAGGGGCGTTCCATAAGTAATGAGAATGATAAGGACGCAAATAACTTTTAACATATTCTACTTTATTTTTCAATATAGTCACCTTTCAAGAGTATAAACTTATTATATCTTTTTTCCAAACTTAAAATCCCCTTTAAAAAAAAATCTTCTTCTTGACCCCTTAAAAAATCCTGCACCGCGGCGATCACGGCGTCATCATCATCAAATTTCTGACCTCTGAGGTGCTCTTTTAACCGCGGAAATAAATAAAAATCGCTAGGAGCGAGGTCTGGTGAATATGGCGGATGCTCCATCAATTCAAAGCCAGTATCTTTGATGGCAGCCATCGCAACTTTTGACTTATGTGTTTTGTTTCACCAGGACAACGGTCCTGGTGAAACAAAACACCTTTGGAAAGTTTCCCTCGACGTTCCTCGCGTATAACATTACGCAGTTTTTTTATTTGTTCCGCATATAAATTCCCCGTAGTTAGTTAGTTAGTTAGTTAGTTGTGCTGGGCTTTTTTCCGCAAGTCGACATCCATTGTGCCTATTTTGCGTGAAATGGTGGGGTAGCGCTACTCTAACCACCCCAGCTCCTCTACAAAGTTGGTGAGTGCCTTTGTGTTCCTGACTGCGTTCCGTAGTGTGTCTGGAGACCCTAGGTGCTTTTTCCTGTATACTTCTACCTGCTTGCAGTCCAGTAGAATATGTTTGGTTGTTTCCTCCGCCTCCATGCAGGCTCTGCACATGGGGCTGTCTGTGATACCCATGTTATACAGGTGTCTGTTCAGGGTGTTATGTCCTGTTATTATTCCTACTATCTTGCGTAGTTGGTTTCTGTGTGTCCTCAGTAGTGCGGTTGTGAGTTTGTTGTCGCGTTTTGACAGAATCTCTTTGGTCTGTCTGCATGTGTCTATATCCTCCCAATATCTCTGGTGTAGGTCTTTGGTGTATAGGTCAAGTTGATTGTATATGTAGCTTTGTGGCAGGGGTAAGATTGGTTCCGGTCCGTATGCCGCCGTTTCTGAGCCTTTCCTGGCCAGTTCGTCCGCTGCATCGTTTCCTCTTGAGCCACTATGCCCCTTGATCCATTGTATGGTAACGTTGTTTTTGTCTGCAAATTCCCCGTAATTGTAGCTCCATGATCGAGATATTCAATCATAACAACCCCTTGGCTATCCCAGAAAAGGGAGCCCATGACTACCGGCGGATGGTATTGCCTTAAATTTCTTCGGAGTCGGAGATGATGGCCTCTTCCAAGTCATAGATTGTTGTTTGGTTTCTGGGTCGTAATGGTGAAGCCACGTTTCGTCAATTGTAACAAAACGAGCCAAAAATCGGTCAGGATCTTGCTGTAACAAGTCCAAACAGCTCTGTGAAACCCGCAGTCTGGTTTGTTTCTGAGTGTCCATAAGCATTCTGGGTACCCAGCGTGCTGATACCTTTTTCATGTCCATATGGTCATGTATTATATTGTGAACACTCCCTACAGAAATATTTACTTCTTCAGTTATAAAACGAACAGTAACACGTCGATCCGTTAAAATTATTTTCTCAATTTTTTTATGCATTTGTTCGGTCACTGCAGTGTTCGGCCGCCCTGAGCGTGGGTCGTCATTGGTGTTCAATCTTCCTCTTTTAAACTCGGCACACCACCGTGCAACCGTAGAATAAGAAGGAGCGTGAACCCCTAATGTTTCTTGCAAATCTAAATTTACTTGCTCAGTAGTAAAATTTTTCAATCACCGCACGAACTTAAATTTTCTCCATTTTTACCATTTGGTCCCGACACAATGAAATGAATGTGTTCTATTTAAAAAAAAAACAAACGACTGTCAAGTTCTTTTTTTTATTTCTCATAACAATTAAATGGGCTATGCCTGCCAGTACTTTTTTATTTCTTTGCTAAAGAGTTTATATGTCATTCTCATTACTTATTGAACACCCCTCGTATGAGTATTTGGCTTTGTACTGCCATTTGTTTAAAAGAATTTAAGTCAACTACCCTCCTGGTAATATATAAATAATACAAAGATTATATTTTTTATTTACATCATCATCATCAAAATGTTTGACCTGTCATAATAACCCCTTACTGACCTGTTTCTGCTCAGTCACTTCAATGGTCTGCTTCAGCAGCTCAGGCGCGATGATGTCATTGATGTTGCTGACTGCCTGCTTCACACCCTTGCCAAGGTATTCAGTCTTGACATTGTCTCTGAGCTCCAAAGCCTCATGGACACCAGTGGAGGCACCAGAGGGAACAGCCGCACGGAACAGACCCAGTTCTGTCACCTTAGAAATAAAGAGGTGGAATATAAAAGGTACATAAACAAATTTTATTAATACTGGTGAAAAGGCGTGTGCACACCGGACGAGCGGTTCGGCCGAACACCGTTCGCCCTAACGTGCGCGCTCAGTGTACGAGGGCTGCTACTTATGTATCCGGAATCAGGGATTCCAACTTTCTTAAACACAATTTTTGACCTCCATGGTAAAATTTGAACTTTCTTTTAATACTGGCCGCTATATTTTTTTTTTCTTGAGTACGCGACTCTTTTGTTTTTGGCGGGTTTAAAATGTTATCTCGTTGCAAGAATGGAACTTACTCGTGAAAATATTCGTGCTATGATTTATTACGATTTTCGGCGTGGTTTAACGCAACAACAATGCATAGATCAATTAACTTTGACTTTTGGTGATGAAGCTCCATCAAAAACGACTGTGTATCACTGGTTTAGTGAGTTCAATCGTGGACGTAGTATGCTTACGGACGAAGTTAAGGAAGGTCGCACGAAATCGGCTGTTGTACCACAAAATATTGAAGCAGTGCGGAAACTTATAATGCATGACCGTCATGTTACGTATCGCGAGATAGAGGCAATTCTGGGGATATCTATGACGAGCATAATTAAGATATTACATGAACATTTAGCTGTAAAAAAAAATTGTTTGCGTTGGATACCGCACAATTTAACTAAGGATCAAAAAGAGGCTCGCGTCGAATGGTGCAAAAAAATGTTGAAAAAATATAACCGTGGTGACTCAAAAGCTGTTTATAATATCTATACAGGTGACGAATCTTGGATATATGCGTATGATCCCGAAACTAAACAGCAATCAACAGTGTGGGTGTTTCAAAATGAGCCGAACCCTACGAAAGTTACTCGTGCAAAAAGCACCTTGAAGCAAATGGTCGCCTGCTTTTTTGGTATGAATGGCCATGTGGCTACAGTGCCACTAGAAAATCGTAAAACGGTTAATTCGGAGTGGTACACGACCATTTGTTTGCCAGAAGTGTTTGAAGAAATATGTAGACAACCAGCGACGCAGAATCATTCTTCACCATGACAACGCCAGCTGTCATACATCACGCGAAACAACTCGATTTTTGGAAGGTCAAAATATAGAATTAACGGGTCACCCACCGTACAGCCCTGATTTGGCACCCAATGATTTTTAAATGTAAATAATAAATTACGTGGTCAACGATTTTCGACCCGTGAAGATGCGGTCGACGCGTTCAAACAACACGTTTTGGAGATACCTCAATCAGAGTGGCAAAAGTGCTTTAAAAATTGGTTTACATGTATACAAAAGTGCATCGATCATCATGGAGAATATTTTGAAAAACAATAAAACTATATTTAGTAATGTACGTTTGATTATTTTTTCTATTCCGGATACATAAGTAGCAGCCCTCGTACTGTAGACGTGGTTCAGCGAGTCGCCGCTGGCTTGAACATTTCGTCCGAACCAAGCATGCTGCAGCCTATGTGGACGGTTGTTTTGTTCGGCCAAACGGCTCAGGCGAGGGCGAGTTTTGACCTATAAATATCGAACTCGCTCACAAAATTTCACGAGAATCTGTTTAGAGATGTAAACTATAGAGGGGACAGGCGGACAGCCAGACATACGAATGCATTTATGCCCTCATAAATATTGAACTCGATCTCAAAATTTCACGAGAATTTATTGAGAGATGCGACCTATAAGTAAAGAGGACAGCTGGACATACAAAAGCATTTTTGCCCTCTTATAAATATCGATCTCGCTCACAAAATTTCACGAGAATCTATTGAGAGATGCAACCTATACTATATCACTCGCTCACAAAGTTTGTGCGTACGTGCGGCACACTGACCGAGCGCATGCGGGCGAGGCCATTTGGACGACTCGCCCGAGCCGTTCAGGCGAGCGTTTGGACTGGCTCGGGCGAACTGTTCGGCCAAACCGCTTGTCGGTGTAGACACACCTAATGAGGAAAATATTACAATTCATTCTTACCAGGTCAACCTCCACAGTGGGGTTGCCACGGGAGTCGAAGATCTGGCGTGCCTTGATTGACTTGATAGGCATTTTGTATAGTGAAGCTAATATTCTGTAAAAAAGATATTAATGTGTGTTGATTGTACTTTAAAAAAATCTTATAATAAAACACCAATAAGTTTGAGGTTATTAAAACAACACCTTAATTTAGAAAACATTCATGAGAATTAAATAACAAGTAAGGATAATGATCAAAGGATACCTAACAAGTGAAATAACTTTGTGTAAGGTCAGCAAGGTCAAATATAGGTTGTAGTGGTTCAATGACAAAAAATGCAATAAGTACTTAGAGCTCGCACCACTTTTTAAACGTAAACTGAGTTCAATGTCAATGTTTTCTAATTTAAAGCAGTACCTAATTAAAACAGTTGACAAAAAGTGCAAAAGTTACGTTATGTAAAGATTAGTATTTCCAGGAAAGCTTAGTGCTAAATGTCGATAAGTATTACTTTAACTGTGGTTTCAGATCAATGTAAAAATAATCAAGTTATTAACTTACCGACTGGTACAAGAAACGATGAAATTCCAAAGAATATCAACGGAATTTGATTCATTCACCGGAATCGCTGGAGTGATAGCTTTGACCTCCACAAGGTGAAATTAGGGCAGCACCAAATCGTTAAAAACCGGTATTACACTGCACTCAACTAGTTTAAGCAGCCAACACACATACGAAATTTATTTATTTAACTTAAGAAGTACATACAGTACAGCACGTCTAGCACACGACGGCCGCGACATACTCTCGATTTTTATCGCACTATATCTCTTCTTCTAAGTGTTCTAATAAGAGAGAGACGGATAGTGCGAGAAAAATCGAGAGAGCTCGCGCGCCGTCGCGTGCTAGCCGTGCAGCTGCAAAACATGATATAAGTCTTACATATAGAGGTGAGACGTATTTACTGGAATAGGTTTTTGGAACAGGTCTTATCATGTACTCGTACGTACGCGTACCCGCGCGGCCGCATTTTAGCGTAGGAGTATTTAGGAATACGGCGACTTTAAGCCGTAAGCCCGCGACCTTTATGAAAAAATTTTACTTGGTTGTTTAGGATATCATTCTTTGGAAGTGAGACGAAATAACAACCTTCTCATGACAGTCTGTCGTTCTCTCCGCGGGGAGTCGGACGTTATTCAATTGGATGGTAGCGTACTCCGGCTCTGCGTCCCGGACGTCCCCCGCCTCTAGCTGCGTGCGCGCGCTGACTCTGCTCAATATGCTCTTGGCATCGGTGCCGGAATGTGACCTGGTGTCCGATTTTTGACTTTCGAGCGCTCGACTCTTTCACTCGAAAACTGACAAATATTATGAAATGCTATTTTGAAATGACGATAGAAAATTTAAAAACGTGCGGTATTGACCACTCGTATTCAATTCTATCGATAGAAAGTAAGTGCCTGTGATTATGACACGTCAATAGCATTTACTTTTATTTAATTTTCGAGCGCTCGAAGGTCAAAAATCGATCCCCTGTTTGCGTGGCGTTGGGTAGCCGTACGCCAGGAATGTTTGAGATTTTGTGAGGCGATGGATGACAGGCAATCCTCCGTGTACGTATAATATAAATATATATATATATATATCCAGTGTTTTGTATGTGCAAAAAGGTGATACCATTTGTTAGTTGTAAGTTTTACTGTAAATAATTAAGTATTCTGGTTTCTCGGCGTATTGGTTCGCTGTAAGGCCGTGTAAACTAATTAAATAATAAATAAATAAATAAATGATCCCAGCGTTCGGATTATTTCGGAAGGGCTCGGGTCACTTCGCGTCAACTTAGCGACAGGCGACGATTTCCGAGAGTTCGTTGGGAATGGAAGTTAGTTTAGTTTATTGCGCGAGTGAAGATCCTAATTCTAACAACATAAGATAGGTTTTTGTTTGATATTTGATATTGCAATTAAGTGCTCTTGAATTTGCGATAAATGCGATCGTGTGGTTCGTTCAATGTTTAATATGCGTAAAGTATTTTTTTCTTTTGGTGTGAGGATTACAATTTGTATAGTATATAGGTAAATTAGAAAGACATGACATGCGGCATTCCTTCCTAGATGTAATATGCATACCTATATCAACTTCGAGTTAAGTCCTAACTTAGAAATCTAAATGGTCTCTATGCCTTTAGCGGGTACAGGGAAAGGAAATCTTATTTTTGTTACTTTTTAGTTGTTAATTTCCTAGATTAAATCAGGTATTGATTTAGATCAAATAGTAAATAAATAACTATTAATTTTCATTACAAGACATGCAAAAACACGTTTTAACATTGTAAGAACATTAAAAAACTCGATAATCGTAGGTATATATAGATAGACAGGCACAGATAGGCAGGTCTCGATCAAGTGTCTGTACTTGCTGTGACTTTAAATTACTTGTACTCCCAAGACGGACGCATGCTTCAATTACCCGTTTTACTCATTGAATCGCGTACTCGTAAGTACTCGTGGCGCTAGTATTTTTGTGGACGCGTACTTGTAAGACTCAGTACGCATTTTGCCTAGTACGTCTCACCTCTACTTACATAGTACAAACGACAACACTGTTAACTGACCATCCTGTGTTTATATAGAACCTTATTACAATACACTTAAGGTGCACCGATGGTCAGTTAGCTGTGTTGTCGATAGTACTACAAAGCCAATTAAAGGAACTCGCCACAGATAACCTCCATTAGATAGAGCCTATAGGGCGACGTGCGGTCACAACGCATTAAATTTATGATCTAGCAAGTCTAGCAATGATAACACTCCGCGCCATATTGTCAGTACCATACGCGATCTATATACGTGCGTCAAACAACTAACAAATTTTTGATTTTTTGCAATAAAAATGAGTTCTTGCTGTGTGAAGTGGTGTGGGAAAAACTCCCGAACATCTAATTACACTACTGACGGAATAACATTTCACAGGTAAGTTAAATTGATCATATACTTAGTGTAATTTATGTCATGAAATAAATAATAGTGAGTGCATATCTATTTGTGTTATGACAGAGCTGTCATCCCAGTACAATAAACGTCAATATTGACGTTTATTGTACTGGGATGACAGCTGTCACATACGCAAATAGGAATACACTCACTATAATCTAATCTATAAGTAAATGTAAATTTCATTATGTCACGCGGAGTTTATTTTACACTGGTCCCACAGACTAATACAGACGGGCAGTATAAAGCATGACGATGTTTCATACAGTTGTCCCTGTCACTTCTTATGGTCAACAGACGTGAGTTAGAATGAGACGAATAGTATGGTATTTTGAGTCTATTGACGACTCGTCTTCATATCTACTGTTCACCACGGTGTTAAAATAGTAAACAATTTCGCCGAGACGTCAACGTCAAGTTGACACTTATAGTGTTGTAACTATTTTAAAGTTCATCATCGACATTTTATTGGCGTGAATTATTTATGTATGCGAGGCGTTTGGTACGTTTGAGAGACGTACTGGAAACACAGATTACAGATGTGTCAGCTGGAGGTTTATTTTACTACTTCCGTATACCTACCACATTAACTTTTGTATTGCTTATTTCAGTAGATAATTGAAAATATATTATAGATGTTAAATAGGACTAAATTTCATTTTAATATTTGTTTAAAGTCCTAATCAAGTAGCTGTCTCCTGGTTTTTGTTTTTAGTGTGGTAAGTGCCTTGAATGACATTTTGTATACATGTGTTAAATTGTATCTCAATACAAATGTATGGAGAAACAATTTATTTACGACTGGTGCAGATGACGAATATATGAACAGTAAATATCGATGTCGATATCTTGTAACAAAATATTTTTCGCTACTCTAATCTCGAGCGAGCGAGAGAGCGCATTCCATCATGCGAGCGAGAAAGCAGAGACAATGACGTATGAAGACCTGTCAGCTGTCAGATAACATGGTTCTATCCCTTTCTTACTCGTCGTTCAGTACGTAAGTGATTTCTATACAATTGTTTTCTATCCGATCTCTTCGGATGTATAGAAAACGTTCAATTTATTAGGGCCTATCTGCCTTTCTCTGTAATCTGTGACTGGTCCACAAAAAGTAGTGAAGTATGCATGTCCCTTTTGATCAAATATAAATAATGCTACATTTACACGCTTGCGGTGGCTTAGCAAGCGTCCGCAAGCTCCAAGCCTTCACAAACGCTTGGATGGCATTTACACGCTTGCGAGTGCGTTAGTGTGGTCCGAATAGGCAAGCATGACAGACGTGGAAGTTGTGTCGGCTATTGCGATCGGCTCGCGTTGGTATGCCTCGAGAAAGCCAAGGTTTGGTCGTTTCACCATACAGCACTCATGGTCGATACGTCTAGGCAGTAAAGAACGACTACTGTCTAGTCACCGACTGACTAAGTCCTCCAAGACAACAAAATATGCACGTGATAGGTCCCAAGGTGTATAACAAACTACCTGAAGATATTACGATCGGAGAGTGCACACACACCTTAAAAAATAAATTAAAAAAATGATTATTTGGACATGCCTTTTATAATTTAAATGATTTTTATAATAATAATAATAATTGAATAATATGTATAAACATTTCTTAAATTTAAATAATAATATACGCAATTGTGATTCTAATAATGTGACATGTAATATTTATATAATAATATTATGAATGAGTATGAGTACGCGGTTACATAAAGGCCATATAAATAAGGCGACCGACCGTCGTGAGCTCGCGAGCGACACTAAACACGTGTCAACGTGTAAACACGTCGCAAGCGCTTGCCCAAACTTACTTTGATCTGTGTTCAAAAACCGACACTAATCCGGATCGGGCCAAGCTCTCGCAAGCTCACGCAAGCTAAGCCAAACACCCCGTTTACACGCTTGCGCTTGTGGAGGCTTGCCAAGCCACCGCAAGCGTGTAAACGCACCATTACAATATACTGTTCCTTTCTCACGAAAGCGCATGACACTAGTGATGGGCTAGTGATGCTTTTGAATTTTACCGATTCAGACTCATTTAGGGAAACAATACGTTGTTAATTAATTCATCCGTGCTTTCGTGTACTATCAAAGAGAATATAATCACTACGTTTTTGGTACTATCTTAATACGAAAATCCACTAAAGATTATATATATATCCTTGTCATTGCATTGTCAAAATTCTTTTCTTAAAAAAAGTCTCAGGAGTCATAACATAGATAATATTGTATGATGTAATATTTAAGGTTTAAAATGCATCAAGAAGGCTGCGTGGCGGCCTGCAACCGTCTTACATTACAAGCTATGAGCCTATGAGGTAGAGGGAGACGTAGTAAATTACTATCTCGCTCTATTTTATAGCTTCCAGAGCTAATGAACGGAATATATATATTATTGTAGTACTTATTGGTAGTTTTATTTTATTTTTTGGGTATGTTAGAGTATTGTAGAATGATTTTGTATTAAGCAGTAACGCTGCTAACGAAATTAGGTATAACTTTAAATTAACGGAAAAATTTAATGCTCCGAGCCGGATCCGTTAGCAGCGTTACTGCTTAATACAAAATTAGTATGGGGTGGCGCATCATTACTGATGATTTCTCAATAGAAAATTTGAGACGTTGGTGCCGTTA
The DNA here is from genome assembly GCA_947049275.1 of Epinotia bilunana. NCBI lineage: Eukaryota > Metazoa > Arthropoda > Insecta > Lepidoptera > Tortricidae > Epinotia > Epinotia bilunana. The sequence continues at coordinate 15,615,064 of OX346264.1, forward strand.
AAGAAGCCAAAGTCTTCTGGTAGATGTCGCTACACGCCTCCCTAAGGCGTTTGTAAGAAGGAACTGATTGATAGATTTAGTGGCCGAGACAGATTGTTCCGATAGCCCAGCAGTTGGTTAGTAGCGACGGGCCATGAATGCCTGTGGTCGCCGGTGCGAATCCGGCTATACACATACTGAAATCGTCAAATTGTACAAAAAGAATTGTCTTATTAATATGTATTAACTAATATTATTTGTTAAGCAATATATAAATTATTCATTAAATTATACAAAATGATTATCTACACAACTAATGTTATAAATGTCAATTGTACAATAAGAATTATCATTATAATATGTGTTAACTATTCTTATTTATAAAGCAATATATAAATTATTCATTCAATTACACAATTATTATTATCTACACAACTAAGAAATACAAATATCAAAGGTACAACATATGGGATAACATAATTAATTTAAAGATATTTAGCATCTAGGAATTCGTTTACAGTCTACAGCGTTCTCGTAAGGAGCAGTTTCTTTCAGATCTCGGAGCTGGTTAGTGATGGAGCCATGGCATTTGGGTTTTTCGTATCGTGAGCAATTAGGACTACTGTCACGAGATTGGACCTCATGCTGGACTTCGACGTGTGAGGGATCTCGGAAGTGGTTAGTGATGGAGCCATTGCATTTGGGTTTTTTCGAATTGTCTTCGAAAGCAATTAGGACTAGTGTCAAGAGATGGACCTCATGCTGGACTTCGATGACGTGCGAGGGATCTCGGTGGTGGTTAGTGACGGAGCCATGGACATTTGGGTTTTTCGAATCGTTTTGGTGAGCAATTAGGACAGACGGTGCAGCTGCAGCGGCCGAGGCAGAAAAGTGCCGCAAATACATCGGCCTCACAGACCGGCATATTTTTGCTATTGCTGTCAAAACGCTCGGACCCTGGAGCCCAGGCGCTCACCAATTACTCGGCCAAATTTCAAAAAAAAAGGTTAGAGTATCCGGAGGCCATAAACTGGCTCGTTTCTTGCCCAACGGATCGGCATAGCTATCCAAAGGGGGAACGCAGCCAGTCTTATAGCACTACATACCCTGCCGCAATGATCCTGCCTTGGGGACCTTTTTGAATTTTTATTTTGTTAACATTAGGTTACTTTAGTTTATTTAAGATTTAATATATTAATAGCATTCAATGGATTTTAACTAGTCATAATTGTAATGCTTAAAACTATAATATTACCTACCTTTTCAGGTTCCCAAAATGTCCTATCCGTAAAAAAAAGTGGATGGACGCCACGCACCGCGAGGAGACATGGTACCCTAGGAATACAAGCGTTATATGCTCAAGACACTTTACTCCGGATCATTTTCATGAAATGGATCAACGGAGACGTCTAATGGATTCTGCTGTGCCAACTCTATGTTTACCGATTTTGGTACGCATCATAACTCCCAGATTGTATTAGATTGGTAGTTTTGAGAAGTTTTAATGTATGTGCAATATGTATATTAAAACACTAATTTCAGACTTCGGATTCGTCAGACATGGGCGTCAACCATACCATCCCAGTTCCCGCACTGGAGCGTCATGATCGATGTCATGATGCAAAAACTTCTGCTAATCAGGTTTGGCATTCCAATACAATAGCCAGCACCTACACAACCATCAAACAGCACCAATCCCTCATTAATATGTAATACTAGCTTTTGCCCGCGGCTTCGCCCGCGTAGTAAGTGTAATTTTGCAATAGTTGTTGAATTGTTACGCCGGCAAACGGCCTACTTACTACTTACTTCCGTTATGAATAACCCTTTGTCAAAACCCGTTATGGTAAATTATTTTTTATTTACTATTATTTTTATGCCCGTGTGGTGTCGGGTTAGAATTTTAACAACCCCTCTTCTTCCCGTGGGTCTCGTAAAATTCGTCTAAGGGAGCAGGGTTGAAGTGTGTTGTGGGCGATGAGCTAACAACCTATTACTGTAATATCAATTTTGTCGATCTTTTATACCCACATTTATGCTAAAAGTGGCGCTGGAACATAAGTTTCATGTGCTCTGCCTACCCCTTTTGGGAATAAAGGCGTGAATGTATGTATGTATGTAGGTACCAATTTTTTTAAATTAAATTTTCTATCATGATAAATGAGAATCTGTCCTCTGGAATTAAAGCTAGTTTATGTTCATGATAATATTAAAATACCAAAATATCTCCACACAAGTCAAATTTGTGGCCCGGACATTGCTATAGCCTTGTTTCCTAAGATTTTTTTTCAATGCCATTCGAACAAACATTTAGAGAGGAACAAAAGTTTATATGGGAGCAACTACAATTAAAGAACATAAATACCCATAAATTTGATTCAGATTGACCTCGCTGGCGGCAGCCGAAATGCTACATTCGATTGTGACGTCACGGTTGCTATTTGTACTAATCGTTGTATGGGAAATCAAGTAAATTGCTGTTTGGGTCCATAGCTGTTGTACAATTTTGTTTCTATAATATCGTAAGGATTCTATTGGTAGCTTTTAATTTACTCTGGGACAATAAAAAAATGCATTTTCTTTCTTAAGTTTGGATGTCCATATCTTTTGTTGATTTTTATTATTTTTTGTCATTTACTCATACATTATTACGATAATTTGATGGTTTACTATCCATTTAGCAACATTTCGTTATCCATTTTAACATGAGGAAACTACCTACCCTATTATAAGTTAATTTGTTAAAAACCACTTTCGTATTTACCTACCTATATGTCTATACACGTCTTTAAAATGTTTCTCATCCTAACCTTGCATCCCATTTTAACACCCTTAGGTATAGAATTTTCTAAAACGCTGAGTGTTTTTCTTTATTGCAATAATTAATCTTTCCATAACGTTGCGAAGTCTAGCTTAAAAAAAAGTGTTTCTCATCGTAACCTTGCATACTTTTTTAACCCTCTTAGGGATGGAATTTTGTAAAACGCTGAAAGTATTTACTGTTTTTTATTCTAATAAGCAAGGAAAAGGAAAAGTTTCCCTCATACAAACTTTGCACCCCTATTTAACCCCTGTTAAGGGTGGAATTTTTTAAAACGCTGACAGCTCTTGTTTGTATTCTAATAAGTAAGTAATCTTTCTACAAAGTTTTAAGTTTCTAGCTCAAAAGGAAAAGTTTCCCTCATACAAACTTTGCACCCCTATTTAACCCCTATTAAGGGTGGAATTTTTTAAAACGCTGACAGCTCTTGTTTTGTATTCTAATAAGTAAGTAATCTTTCTACAAAGTTTTAAGTTTCTAGCTCAAAAGGAAAAGTTCCCCTAATACAAACTTTGCACCCCTATTTAATATTTCGATGTAATTCAAAAATCCCGTCTTATCCCTTGCCTACGTCATAAAATGAAGTTCTGGTGTAAATTTCAAGTTTCTAGTCCCAGTAGTTTCGGATACAAACGATAGACCCCTATTTTACCCCCTTAGGGGTAGAATTTTCAAAAACGCAGAAAGAACTTTTTTGTATTTTATTAAGTAATCTTTCTACAAAGTTTCAAGTTTCTAGCTCAAAGAATGTTTCCCCCATACAAACATTGCAGCCCTATTTAACCCCCTTAGGGGTAGAATTTTCTAAAATGTCCAAAGTACTTTTTTGTATCTTAATAAGTAATCTTCCTACAAAGTTTTAAGTCTAGTTCAAAAAATAATGTTTCTCTCATACAAACTTTGCAGCCCTTTTTAACCCGCTTAGGGATAAATTTCCAAAAATCCTGTCTTATCGCTTGCCTACGTTATAAAAGAAAGTTGTGGTGTAAATTTCAAGTTTCTAGTCCCAGTAGTTTCGGATACAAACATTGCACCCCTATTTAACCCCCTTAAGGGTGGAATTTTCTAAAACACTGACAGTTCTATTTTGTATTCTAATAAGTAATTTCTCTACAAAGTTTCAAATTTCGAGCTCAAAAAATAAAGTTCCCTCATACAAACTTTGCATCCCTATTTAACCCCCTTAGGGGTAGAATTTTCACAAACGCAGAGAGTACTTTTTTGTATTTTATTAAGTAATCTTTCTACAAAGTTTCAAGTTTCTAGCTCAAAGAATAATGTTTCCCCCATACAAACAATGCACCCCTATTTAATTTCCAAAAAACCCGTCTTATCCCTTGCCTACGTCATAAAAGAAAGTTCTGCTATAAATTTCAAGTTTCTAGTCCCAGTAGTTTCTGAAACAAACTTTGCACCCCTATTTTACCCCCTTAGGGGTGGAATTTTCTAAAATGCTGAAAGTACTTTTTTCTATCATAATAAGTAATCTTCCTACAAAGTTTCAAGTCTCTAGTTCAAAAAATAATGTTTTCCCCATACAATCTTTCGACCCCCATTTCACCCCATAGGGGGTGAATTTTGAAAAACTTTTCCTTAGTGCTCCCCTAGATCTTATAAGGAACCTACGTGCCAAATTTGGAATCTCTAGAACCAGCGGTTTGGGCTGTGCGTTGATATGTCAGTCAGTCAGTCAGTTTCTTCTTTTATATATTTAGATAAGCAATCTTTCTACAAAGTTTTAAGTTTCTAGCTCAAAAGGAAAAGTATTCCTAATACAAACTTTGCACCCCTATTTAACCCCCTTAGGGATGGAATTCAAAAATCCCGTCTTATCCCTTGCCTACGTCATAAAATGAAGTTCTGGTGTAAACTTCAAGTTTCTAGTCCCAAGAGTTTCGGATACAAACGATACACCCCTATTGTACCCCCTTAGGGGTAGAATTTACAAAAACGCAGAAAGAACTTTTTTGTATTTAATTAAGTAATCTTTCTACAAAGTTTCAAGTTTCTAGCTCAAAGAATAATGTTTCGCCCATACAAACATTGCAGCCCTATTTAACCCCCTTAGGGGTAGAATTTTCTAAAATGTCCAAAGTACTTTTTTGTATCTTAATAAGTAATCTTCCTACAAAGTCTCAAGTCTCTAGTTCAAAAAATTATGTTTCTATCATACAAACTTTGCACCCCTATTTAACCCCCTTAGGGATAGAATTTCCAAAAATCCTGTCTTATCCCTTGCCTACCTCATAAAACAAAGTTGTGGTATAAATTTCAAGTTTCTCGTCCCAGTAGTTTCGGATACAAACTTTGCACCCCTATTTAACCCCCTTAGGGGTAGAATTTTCACAAACGCAGAAAGTACTTTTTTGTATTTTATTAAGTAATCTTCCTACAAAGTTTCAAGTTTCTAGCTCAAAGAATAATGTTTCCCCCATACAAACAATGCACCCCTATTTAACCCCCTTAGGGGTAGAATTTCCAAAAATCCCGTCTTGTCCCTTGCCTACGTCATAAAAGGAAGTTCTGGTTTAAATTTCAAGTTTCTAGTCCCAGTAGTTTCTGAAACAAACTTTGCACCCCTATTTGACCCCTTTAGGGGTGGAATTTTCTAATGCTGAAAGGAATTTAATAAGTAATCTGCTTACAAAGTTTCAATTAAGTCTCTAGTTAAAAAAATAATGTTTTCCCCATACAAACTTTCGACCCCCATTTCACCCCCATAGGGGTGAATTTTGAAAAACCCTCCTTAGTGCTACCCTACAACTTATAAGGAAACTACATGCCAAATTTTGAATCTAGAACCAGCGGTTTGGGCTGTGCGTTGATATGTCAGTCAGTCAGTCAGTCAGTCAGTTTCTTCTTTTATATATTTAGATATTCATTTCAGACCCCGGTTCTGTCAGACATTAAAGTCCCAGTCCCTAACCGCCATGCTCATGATCTTGATGCAAGCATGTCTGCAAAACAGGTTAAGCTAGAGTATTATATTCATTATTTAATTCTAATTTACTAATTAATATCATAATTTCCGTTTATATATAAATTTAGATGGTAACTATTATAATGACGTATTATATTCCTTCTTCATACACACAGCATGGCTTTAAATGAGAGTGTGGTGTGTTGGTTCACTTGATACATATGGCAACATACCTGAAATCGGGCAGATTTACTAGACTGTAATCATCAGTGGAATCTACATAGTTTCTTTTATTTAAGTGTGTATGCTCTCCATTTATCTTTCGTTCAATAAACCCTGGAGTAGCAGAAACTAATATCAAAAGGTTTTTGTACCTTATTTTGCCAGGTCTGAGAATTGGATCTATTTAGTTTTTCTAATTGTTTTAGACAATCAATATTTGCCTCCGCTATAACTTTTTTACCCTTGGCCTCAGTTACAAATTCACCACATCCACAAAGAAGGATTTGCGGGTCGTCGGTGGGATTAGGAATTGATCCAAATCTGCGCGAGCATCGCGACTTGTGGACGGTCGTTCGTCATAGTAATCGACGTGACCTGTACTTGGCCGTTCATGCATTTGTACTCTGTAACTAATTTGAAAGATAACTCACTTGATTTACAAGCGAGTCGACACGTGTGTCGAACGACTTTTGACACCTCTCCGCGAGACTATCTTCGTCACTTATTAGATGGCGAATCCGTCTCGTCCACCGAGGACCAGCACGTCTAGCACACGACGGCCGCGACATACTCTCGATTTTTATTGCTCTATACCTCTTCTTCTAAGTGTTCTAATAAGAGAGAGACGGATAGTGCGAGAAAAATCGAGAAAGCTCGCGCGCCGTCGCGTGCTAGCCGTGCAAGACGAAGATAAATCATCGACAGAAAGAATCGACTAGGGCCGCTTTTTGGCCGTGTTAGACCAGTACGGTTCCTCCACCTCCGGCCCCGAGCCATTCTCCGAAGTCATTGTCGTTTAAAACTTAACGAAGTTCAAAAATACACTATTAAACTTTTAGCTTAAATGATGTGTAACTTTTGTTGCTTCTATTTCACTTTTTAACTTAAAATTTCCAAGATAAATTAAGAAGATTAAGAAGCCATCTGTTTTGTTTGAACAAACATAAACGCTGCGCTGTGACACATAGTCAGTGCTGCCAACCGAGCAGCACCAGCGAGAATAGAAATGGCGCGTTCTGGCGATCGAATTAAGGCTTACAGTCGGGTGAATCTGCCCGATTTCAGGTATGTTGCCATATGTATCAAGCCATGCTGTGTGTATGATTTCAGAATATAATAAATGTTTTGTTGTAATGCAAAACATCTCTATTTTGTAGGTTTACGGTTTAACTCTGCAAGGCATCAAACCTACAGCTGGAGCTCAAGTACAGCAGAGCTTGGATATGATCACGTGTACGAAAATGGTTTGATTATATTATTACTTTATTACCAGTTGTGTTTAATCGAGAATGTATTATTTATATTTCACGTTATAACTGTAATTTCAGGTTCACAATTCTATCATGCAAGACCCAATTCCATCAACCTCACATCAGCAGTGTAGTCAATTGAAAACACCCACCAGGAAAAGGAAACTTGAACCGGAATCACCATCGGCATATGATAGCCCGGTCAACAAACGACTGTGTCGAAGAATTATGGAACTGAATAATTTAGTAAAAAACAAAAATGTTAGGTTGCGTAAACTGCGTGATGCAAACAGAAAATTAAAAAGACGAATTATTTCACTGAAATCTCTACTAAATTAATTTAAAAAAAAGAACTTATTTCACCGGAAACCAGTTGAATGCTAGATTCTTTAGGTGTCAAACGCCGTGAAATTATTCAGCGTCAATTGTTTAAAAAGAAATCAGGAAAATCAACAGAAAAATATTCACCGCAGTTGAGAGCATTTGCTCTAACTCTGAATTTTTATTCAACAAAAGCATACAACTATGTGCGAAAAAACTGATACTTGCCTACCCTTCTTGAAAACTATTGGAAAATGGTATCGGTCTGTTCATGGTAAACCCGGTTTCACGAAGGAGGCATATGAGGCCTTGAAAATTAAATCTGATCAATCAACCACTCCTCACCTGACCTCTTAACGTTTGTATTGTTTTCGATGAAATGAAAATTGGGGCAGATATTGATAAATCTTACGGATACGTGGATTTTGGAGAAGCAATTGATGATCGTAGAGAACAATGTACTGAGGCCCTAGTCTTTCTTGTTGTTCCTTTTCATGACAAATGGAAAGATTAGAAAGTACCCATTGGATACTTCATGGTTAATAATATATCAGCCGATCAAAAAGTATTTTTGCTGACTAAAGCGGTTGAGTACTACAATGAGGTTAACATCGTCGTAAAAGCAGTGACCTAAAAGACTTAGATGTAGTTTTGACCCAGATGATTTAAAAACAGTGATAAATGTGAACGGCACTGAAATAGCTGTTTTTCCTGACCCTGTACAACATGCTCAAATTAATAAGGAATAGCTTTGAACTGTACTGCTGAATAAATTACAATAAGAGGAACAATTTCACGCAGCAAAACATTTGTTATTTAAAAATATATATAATGAAGGTCAAGCTTGTAACTCACTAAACAAGCAAACAAGCTCAGCTTACAACATCAAACATTGAAGAAACTATTACCTTAGAAAAAAATGAAAAACTTCTAGATAAAAACTAGAAAACAATAGGCAGTCGATAATCTCTGAACTGAACTGAAAATAACGCTGCTCTCCGAAATAAATAAAGCTATTACAGAACTGAAAAACGAAATAACGCAAACAAATAATACACTACGTTCCCAACGTTGTCGTAACCGCAAACAAGCTATTAATAAAATAAATAACACCATTAGCTCTATAGAGCTAGAACACAAGAAACTAAAGACAGAAATTGAAGAGATTTAAAATATAGTGACTCATTTGAGCCAGACCTCGCCAGGAAACACGACCGTCTCTACAGATTGCCTCCACTGCTTAGAATATAAAAACGAAACCAATCTAAAGTAACTTGTCTTATACGGACTACAAGAAAATTGAGATTGCACTAGGATTGGCAGAAAAGGACAAAGAAGACTTATAATGATATAACTCTTAAGTAAAAAGGTCACAAACGATATGCTAAACAACAAAGCCTACTTCAAGAATACTGGGATTTGGATTTTGGAATGCCTCGATCAAGAATCCCTAGAAAGTAGATACTCATTAAAAAAATCGCTTTACACAGCCAGGCAAGAGGGACACCATGCAGTTGTAAAAAACAACAGATTATATATAGATGGAAAACTCTCAGAGGAATCTCACCAGAATCATGCAAACTCACCTAAAAGCACTCTTAATAAAAAAGATTCCGATAACTGTGTAGACCCAAGGACTGCCTTAACGACTGATTATTTACAATAATCAAACATTGGAATGCATCGACTCAACAAATCTTCCTGGACTCCAAATAGATACAAACATGAACTGGAAATCCCACATCCAAAAAATAGCTTCAATACTATCAAGCTTTGCCTATGCCCTAATAGAAATAAAAAAACATACCAATCTCAATACAGCCCTAAGTGCCTATCATGCATTTGCCCATTCCTGGCTACGGTATGGAATTATTATATGGGGCATCAGTAGAAATGTGAACGATCTCTTTGTGTTGCAAAAGAAATGTATAAGGATCCTAGTGAACTTATACCAAACAGATAGTTGCAGACCACATTTTTCGAAACTCAATATCATGACCCTGACCTCTTTATACATACTAGAGCTATGCAAGTTTTTAAGAAAGCATAACCAATTATTCCCAGCCCCACAGAATCCAGCTACCTCAAACCTACGTCTGCGTCTTAGAGATAAAATTCCAATTCCAGCATCTAAATTAAAAATGCACGTCTCCAGTCCCTACATAATGTGTATAAAGGTGTACAATAAACTTCCGAAAATTATTAGGGACGAGGCGAACAATAATTCATTATGAGTCCGTAGTACTTAAGCTCGGCCGAATTTCCCCTTCCCATACAAACGTAGTTACGCTCTCATTTTAAAACTACGTGTTGGATTATGACGAAACTACGATTCCAGTTTATAAAACAAACGAAATACAGCAAAAACAAGTTTTGTATGAAAAATTAAATTTACTGTATTTTTTTACTATGGTATTTGAAACTACATAACTAATTACAGACATAGATATACCTCATGTCACTGTATATGCAAAGTTTCGTTAAAATCCAACACGTGGTTTTAATATGAGAGCGTAACTACGTTTGTATGGAGAATTAGCTTACTGCGGGCTCATAATAGCCAAATTACCAAATAATAAATAAGTGCTTTTACTCATTGCAAGAATTTTTGAAAGTTTGTTAATACTGCAGTATAGTTCAAATATAGCTCAGTTAAATATATCTGTTTACTTTATAGATTCTATTTTTCCATGCTCATTACTTTGTGTATACATAAGAATTAAGCGACAGCCTTAAGCTGTTGCAAGTTACCTAAATTTTAGTTTTAGTTATATTGAAGTGCCCTGCAGGGTTTCATAGCTGAACAAATATAATGTACCATCTTGTATTTACCTATGAAAGCAATAAAGGTACTGATACTGATACTCAGCTTTTTAGTGGCAGTGTTGCAATTGCGCTGCGATTTTGTAGGGATAATTTAAAGTTAAATAGTTCCAAGATGTCGGAGGAACAGCAACAATGCTGTTAAACTTAAACGACTTATTCGACATTTTAGACTGAAGTGCACGGCTGTGCATGTAAAGGTATTTGCTAAATCTGACAACAAGCATTAAAGACAAAAAAACTAGATTAGTCCAGACTACTAGTAGTATCTAGATACTGTATTTGTTGGATTTTGTGCTTGTATTGAGAGCGCAATTTTTTTATTCAAAGATTTAGTTGAATCTCATTGTTGCCCTTTATATTTATCGTTCCACCGAATCAGCCAAGACCACATCGAACTGTTTTTCTGCAACGTGCGATCCGGTGGTGGAGCTAATAATAATCCCACCCCATATATATCTATGCCCACCCCCACCCCACACCTAAACAATTCCACGGGATTTACAGAAAAATGTTGGTCCATATGGAACTACAGGGCTTTAACACAGGGAATTGTGTCGCATTGGAAAATATCTCTCTTGAATTTTTAATCCGCAATAAAACAATATGACTACTGCAAGAGGTGTCATCTCTGAAACTGAAAATAAATATTAGGGGACAATAAATATTAGGGGACAATCTTACACAAATCGACCTAGTCCCAAACTAAGCAAAGCTTGTACTATGGGTACTAGACGACGATAAACATACTTATATAGATAAATAAATACTTAAATACATAGAAAACATCCATGACTCAGAAACAAATATTCGTGCTCATCACACAAATAAATGCCCTTACCAAGATTCGAACCCGGGACCTCTTGCTTCGTAGGCAGGGTCACTACCAACTAGGCTAAAGCGGTCGTCAAAATGACGTAGAAGACGATGTTTTATACTCAGTGGAGAACATTCAATTCTCGCAGTTTTTTGAGTATTATTCAATATATTTCAGGGTAAGGGCTTTGGTGTTTTGTCAAGAAATAAAATCAAACTGATATACTTATGCAAGAAATGTGGGTGGCCTCAAGTATCCATCAGATATATGGTCACAAAAATATGTAAAAGGTGCGAGCAAGCAATACGAAGTTCAATCAATGAATCACAAAACAAAACAATAGGTATTATATAGGGATAAACTTCGTCTTGCCACACTAGTATTAAGAAGTTTTGTAAGTGAACATTTCTTCCCGGAATTGACTTATAGTCATCAATTTGATTTACGCTGATAATGTACAATACGCAAAATGCTAACTGCACGCATAATGTGCAAACAGTCAAAATGCACATACGCAAAACCCACATCATGATAAATGTACAGAACGAGAAATGTAAAATACGCAGATAGTACAAGCAATAAAATGTACATATGATGATTGTACAATATGCAAAATGTACTCCACCCGGTAGCGGCAAAATATGCAAAGTTATTCTAACTTTGCATCATTCGATCAACACGCAAATTGTTCATTACGGATAAATAACAATACGCAAGATGTACTGATAAATTATAAATTATAGTTTTTGGTGCTAATAAGTGTCCGTTGGAATCTATTTTATTTTGCTTTGTGTACATTTTACGTTTTGTACGTTTGGCGATTGAGCATTTAGCTTTTGTAACATTTTGCGGATTATGCGATTTGCATTGAACAATTCGCGAAATGTAGATTTTTCTTTTTACACATTATGCGTTATGTGCTTTCAGCGTTAATACATTTTGCGTACTGTACATTTCTCGTTATGTACATTTATCATGATGTGGATTTTGCGTATGTGCATTTTGACTGTTTGTACATTATGCGTGCAGTTAGCATTTTGCGTATTGTACATTATCAGCGTAAACCATCAATTTGACTACGAAGAGAGCAATCACGTGATCGACTTAACTAACATAGAAAATGATATAAGATTGCTCTACTTATCAAAAAAATCAGATCTCCATAATGCCGTTAGGCGGCGAATATACACCAAATTAATCCATTCCAAAAATCAGTGATCGCTTAATAAAAGATCGTCGTGTGCTAGACGTGCAGGAATGTCAATTGTTCGCATGTAAGTAACAAAATAGATATATTTTCCAATGATTTGCTTTGTATTTTCTCCTGGTTACTCTATTTTCCCTTAGTGTGGGTACTAACTTCCAATTTATACACCTTACTTGTAAAGTTCCGAAAACGTTGACGGTCGCATACTTGAACCGCTCACTAGGATACTATAGGAAATAATAAATTACATGACGAATCCAGCACGGCTAGCACGCGACGGCGCGCGAGCTCTCTCGATTTTTCTCGCACTATCCGCCTCTCTCTTATTAGAACACTTAGGAGAAGAGGTACAGTGCGATAAAAATCGAGAGTATGTCGCGGCCGTCGTGTGCTAGACGTGCTGCAACATAAAAACTAGTTTGATTGATGTATTCACAAGGTACTTAAATACAAAATACAGTGTGTAGTGGCCTTCTTTTTTGGGGTTCTGTAGTCGACTAGGAACCCTTATAGTTTCGCTTTGTCTGTCCCTCCGTCCGCGGATAATCTCAGTAACCGTTAGCACTAGAAAGCTGAAATTTGGTACTAATATGTATATCAATCACGCCGACAGTGGTAAAATAAATTTTTTTTAATTTTATTCGGGTACCTCCCCTATACGTAACGTGGGGAGTGTTTTTTTTTATTTCAACCCTAACGTGTGATATATTGTTGGATAGGTATTTAAAAATGAATACGGGTTTTCTAAAATCATTTTTTGATAATGTTAATATTTTCGGAGATAATCGCTCCAGAAGTAAAAAAAAAATGTCCCCCCCCCTCTAACTTTTGAACCATAAGTTTAAAAATATGAAAAAAATCTCAAAAGTAGAACTTTATACAAACTTTCTAGGAAAATTATTTTGAACTTGTAAGGTAGAATAGTTTTTGAAAAAAATTACAAAATAATTTCTGAACTAAGTTTGTAATTTAGCCGTATAAGCAGGTGTTTACTGTACCTGTAATTTCTACGAAATCACAATGAAATGACGTGCTTTCAAATAAAGTAAAAAAACGGTGAAAATCAGTTCACGGAATAAAGAATTATCCCATAAAAATCATTTTCCATAATTTAAGCTCGCGCGCAATAGTTTACTTAATTTGCCGATAGATGTCGTTGTACGCGGGACGCTCACATTGAACTAACCCGCTTCGCTAGCTCGGCTTTCAACACAAGCACTTGTGCCGAATAACATATAACGATTAAATTGTACAATACAATACAAATACTCTTTTCATCTCTCATACTCTGGAAACTCTGAAATGACGTGCTTTCAAATAAAGTAAAAAAACGGATTTAGGGTGTTGTACTTAATATGGCAACTCAATGTAACAAATAGCCCATTTTTTTAAATATCGTTTATAAGAATTCTGTACACTGTTAACTTTTGTTGTTTCAAAATAAATCTCATTCATTCATTCATTCATTCATTCGTTATATTTATATTAATAAAACGAATAAACATCCCATTCGTCCTTAAATACGAACGGGACGAAGGCTTCTTGTCCAATATAAACACGATAATGCAGTAAATGTTGTAAAATGCCTAGAAAGAACTATTTTATAACATATTTTTTTATATTACGTGATTAAAATAGTCAATGAACGAAACATATATGATAATAATATAATGGGGTGTATACATGTCATGATTTGTCAGCCCCAATTTATCAGAAGCTGACTAATTGCTATCGTCTAGAGGCAAGTTGCGCTGCTGATCCAACTGTCAAACGAGTTGTACTGAGATATTGCATGCACATGTAGTCGGATTGTTAAGTCGGGTGTCTGTACGCCACACCCAGTTATGACTTCGACATGTTGTACTGACAAATTGGGGTAAAAATCACATAATCTGTATACCCCATAACAGTAACAGCCGTTCAAAAATGTTATAGTACATTGTTTAACGAATATTGCGAACAACAGTCTATCAAAAGTTTTTGTCCTCCTTCCGGTTCTACTTCTACTTAATGTACTTATTATATAGATCACTATTGGATGCCATGTACTCAAATATAAAATGTATACTTACGGAGGGCGCGAAACTTTGCCATAAGGCGCCTAAAAGTAGGAAACATAAGTACGTACCCGGCTGGAACAAGCATGTCAGCTGTGCTCACAGGGAGGCCCGCCTGTGTTATCTTATGTGGTTATCGTGCGGTAAACCGGTTTCCGGCGATGTTTATGTTAAAATGAACGAATCTAAAAGAGTATTCAAATCTAAGTTAAAATACTGCCAAAATAATCAAGATTAGATCCGAATGGATATTATTGCGCAGCTACATTCCAGTAAAAAAATTGGTAAATTCTGGAAATCAACGAATAAGTTAAACCCTAAGTTGGCCTTGCCTGTGAGCGTAGCTGGGTTGCATGAGCCGAGTGATATAGCCAATGCGTTTCAGCGCCACTTTAAGGTAGAAACTTTACTTACGCCCTCGTCTCATCTGCGTGATGCTGGGAGGCATCCCGAGGCCAATCTTGTGAGATTCTCTGCTAAACAGGTAGCTTCAGTAATTAACGAAATGGTACGAGGGAAGTCTCCTGGGAAAGATAGCCTCAGCATAGAGCATTTGAAGTACGCGGGTGTACACCTACCAAGAACTCTTGCATTGTTTTTTAATCTTTGTTTAAATCATTGTTACCTACCGAATGAACTTATGAACACAGTAGTTGTCCCAATTGTAAAGAACAAAACTGGCGACGTTTCTGACATGTCCAACTACAGGCCCATTTCGTTGGCTAATGTTATCGCCAAGGTTCTGGACAGTCTGCTTGACAAACAGCTGGCAAAACATATCCACCTGCACGACGCCCAGTTCGGCTTCGGCCCAATCCGCTATCCTATGTCTAAAGCAGACTGTCCAGTACTACCTCGTATGTTCATAAATTTTGAGACGAGTTTTGTCAACCAATTTGGAAAAAAAAAACTGGGAGGATAAAAAAAAAACTACACAAATTTTAAATTTAGAATGTCATCTATTAGAAAAAATAAATTCAATTGTTATTATTCATTCGTTGTTCAAATGGCGAGAACTAAAGATTTGCGTTCAACGGTGATTTCTCTAAAGAAAGCTGGAAAAAAACCTATGGAGATTTTCAGGCAAATAAAATGTCTTGGAGCCAGCCGTAATTTTGTTTACTACACATTAAAACGGTACAAGGACACGTGTTCTCTTGATGACCGCCCGAGAAGTGGCCGCCCTCGTTCGGTTAGAACCGCGGCTAACATCAAGTTGATCAGGGAACGGCTTCGTCGAAATCCTTGTCGGACTCAAAAGAAGATGGCTCTACAGACCAATATTTCCAGAATATCGGTAAACCGGATATTAAAATACGATCTAAAGGTAAGGGCCTACAGTCGAAGAAAAGTCCACTATTTAAACGATCGTTTAAAAACTTTGAGACTGAATCGATGTCGGCAGTTGCTAAGGAGACACGACCACAAAAAGATTTTGTTTACCGACGAAAAAATCTTCACCGTCGAAGAAAAATTTAATCGCCAAAACGACAAAGTGTATGCCAAAAGCTTGAAAGAGGTCCCGCCTTTTAAGCGAAATGTTCAGCGAACACATCACCCAGCTAGTGTGATGGTATGGTGGGGTGTTTCGTACGAAGGTGCTACAGAATTGCATTTTGTCCAACAAGGTGTTAAAGTGAGGGCACAAAATTACCAGACTGACGTATTGGAAGGCGTAGTAAAACCACTATCGAAAACCCTTTTTAAAAATAAAGACTGGATTTTTCAACAAGATTCTGCTCCGTCACACAAGGCGAAGACTACACAGAAGTGGCTTAAGGACAATTTACCAGGCTTCATCAGTACTGAAGAATGGCCATCATCAAGTCCAGACCTGAATCCGCTGGACTATTCACTGTGGACTGAATTGGAGCTGAGGGCCTGTCGTAAGTCTCACCCAAATTTGGAGTCGCTCAAGCGAGCCTTGTGTAGGGAGGCACAGCGAATTCCGCTGGAAAAAATTCGTGCCGCTATTGACGAATGGCCTGCACGATTAAAGGCCTGTATTCAGCAAAAAGGCGGGCATTTTGAATAATTTTTTTAAAATATATACGTAATATAATAGTTATTAATATCCTAAAAAATTGTTTAAATACATTAAATAGTTTTCGAGAAAAATGTGTTTCTGTTCGTCTCAAAACTTATGAACATACGAGGTACACGGCCAGAAAAACGCCTGGACCCTTGGACCTGTCAAAAGCATTCGACCTGGTATCTTATGACATGCTGTGGCATAAGTTACAATCTGAAACTGATTTGCCGTGTGAAGTTACTTCATTACTCAAGTTCTGGTACGATAACCAAGAGAATAGTATCAAGTAGGCTGGAGCGTATTCGGAGGTGTATAGGTTGGAGTGCGGGGTGAGGCAAGGGGGGTTAAGTTCGCCCCGCCTCTTCAATCTGTACATGAACCGACTGCTGGAGGAGCTAAGCAGTGCCAGTGTTGGATGTTCCATAGATGGGGTGCGTATGAATAACATCAGCTACGCGGATGACATGGTGCTGCTGAGCCCCTCAGTGGGTGGATTAATTAGTTTATTGCGCAAATGTGAGTCGTACGCGGAGGCCCATGGGCTCAAATACAATGCTAAAAAAAGCGAGATTATGCTTTTTAAAGCAGGTAAAAAGACCTACAGAGTCCCCTCTGTAACTCTATGTGGCACTCCCTTAGCACAAGTCAAGCATTTTAAGTATTTGGGCCACTGGGTCACTGATGACATGTGTGACAACATGGACATGGAGAGGGAACGCAGAGCGCTGGCTGTGCGCTGCAACATGCTGGCTCGTAGGTTTGCACGATGTACTGATAAGGTGAAGGCTACGCTTTTTAAAGCATATTGCCAGTCCTTCTACACGTGCAGCCTATGGATCAGCTATACGCAGCGGGCATACAGCGCTCTGCGGGTACAGTACAACAACGCGTACAGGGTGGTGTTCGGGCTGCCGCGGCACTGCAGCGCCTCGGGCATGTTCGCGGTGGGTCGGGTCGACGGCTTCCACGCGATCATCAGAAAGCGCTGTAGCTCGCTGCTAAGAAGGTGGCGCGCCAGTTCGAATACCATCCTGTGCACGCTGGTCGACAGGTGGGACTCACCGTGGCTGAAGCACTGGGTGCAACCCTTATGTGTTAATTTGTATTAATATAATATTAACCCTAGATTTAAGTAAAATGTTCCTAACACGTTATGGACTTGGTCCGAAATAAAATTAATTGAATTGAATTGAATTATGATAATTTCTATCCTCTTTTATTCCTTTATATCCCTCGCAAAGTCGCTCTTTGTTTGTTTACATTTTTGTTTTACGACATAAATGTGGACAGACGTGGCGCGTTTGGTTTTGCATGTGTTTTTGCAAATTTTAAAACTGTATATGATTATTTTGTAATGTAAATTTTGACTAGATTTGTTTAAACCAATCAGATCACATACAAGCTCATAACTCCCTAACGCCCCCCCCAAGTGGGAACAATTTAGGCAATTGTCCTTCTGTATACAGGCATGGAATAACACGATTTACGAGCAAATGTGAAGAAAACCATGTTAACAGGTACCTACGCCATGTAATATAGTCTACTTACAATTAATTGCGGCACCGCTAAAAACCGTTAACGACCAACGCGTCTCATCACTACGCTTCTGGCGCCATGATGATGTGACAAAGCGCGCTACTTTCGAAACAGCCATTGGCAGCGCCGTTACCGACTTCCCCGCAACCCACATACATTTTCGCACTACGTGTACACTGCGGCGCTACCACGAACTTCGAAAGTCGAATTTCGTAATACATGCATCCCTGTCACTCGAGTGAGGGAGTGCGATAGAGATGGAAATACCCGAACTTCGACTTTCGAAGTTCGTGGTAGCGCCTCTGAGGGCCTACCGCGAAACGAAAACGAACTTCGTTCGTGTGTCTCCCTCTTTGTCGCACTTGATTATTCGAGCAACAGAAACGGAGATAAACGAACGAACTTCGTTTTCGTTTCGCGGTAGCCCCTCTGCTACTGAATAGCAAACAAAATACAAAAAATTGGCAGACGGCCGAGGAAGGTCAAAGAAAATTTAGTTCAGAGTGACCTTGGTTTGGCTAGGCGCTCTGCCTCGGGCAAGCACATCCACACGGGCCGAAATCACATGGCAGACTGCATGCAGTCTGCTGATTTTGTACGTGTAGCTACACCTTTACAAGCGGTTTTTCGTTCAACACTTCACTCTTGGCAGCCTATTAAAAAAAAACATTGTCCATTAGCAGCACGGCTAGCACGCGACGGCGCGCGAGCTCTCGATTTTTCTCGCACTATCCGTCTCTCTCTTATTAGAACACTTAGAAGAAGAGGATTAGTGCGATCAAAATCGAGAGTATGTCGCGGCCGTCGTGTGCTAGACGTGCATGTCAGTCACTGTCAACCAGCTGTCAAGCCGATCTCTTAATATTATAGTCTTAATTCACTTCACTTTATCGTTTTGTTTGCGATCATCAAAACAAAGCAAAGCATTTTTGAATTTACAATCTTAAGCAAAAAATCATTCACAATCGCGTGTTAAATTAAAACACCAGTGTTGTGAATTTCAAAACCAAAGCAATCTTCATAAGCATAATTTTAGGTTAGTTTGTAAAAAAAAGTACAACTGTTGTTTTGATACGGAAACTATCAGAATAGCAAGATTTATTAAAGAAATGGGTGATAAAGTTAAAAAACCGGAAAAGGAAGAAAAAAAACCTATTGTAATTAAAAATGCTACTGACCTACAGCGGCTGAAATTAGAGAAGCTCATGAAGAATCCTGTAAGTTTCATATTATTCCTGGAAGTATTTGAAATTCAATGCACGGGAGTACGACCCACTAGCGATTTCTACTTATTTGACTCAATTAATAATCATTCGATTATTAGTCACTCGCTTCTAATTAATGCAGAGTCGACTCAACCCAAGTTGAATTGAAGTAGAGGACTGAATGGAGTTGACTAAATTAACATAAATCCCAACGAGGACAAGTTAATCTATAGCTTTCTTATTAGTAGTTGTCATTCGATTATGAACATTAGGATATTACGATTTTTTTTTGTGTTATTTTAGGATAAACCAGTAGTTATACCAGAGCCACCTAAATCAAAAACTCTAGCAGCACCTCCAGACTTTGTCCGCAATGTGATGGGATCCAGTGCAGGGGCTGGCTCAGGAGAGTTCCATGTCTATCGCCACTTGAGGAGGAAAGAATATGCAAGGCAGAAGTTTATTCAGGAGAAAAGTGAAAAGGTAACTTGGTCAAATTCAACTGTTCATATGCACAATGTTAAAATTGTTTGATTAAATTATGACAATGTATTGTGTACTGCTGACGCATATGTATGTCAGGTCCTGTTTAATGAAATGTATAGCATTCTAAATTGGAAAAGTGTTGCATTTGGTTTGCATTTTTCGATTTTGAAAACGGAACAGTACTCTAATGCATATTTTGAGTTGATTAATTTTATTTCAAATTTTCCTGGTATGGGGGACACCTCAGGTTAAGATTTATAACAATACTTTTAAATGTTTGGCAGAGATCCAAGCTTAGCTTAGCTTTATGATGTATTGAAACAGTGTCCACTATTGCCCCTATAATATTATGTAACAAATACAATATCTTTTGTATTTTTTGAAGGAAAAACTAGATGACGATTATCATAATAAGATTGAACAAAATCGAAAAGCAGCAGAGCAGAAAACAGCCAAGAAAAGGGCCAAAAGGATGAAGCAAAAAATGAAGGCGAAATTAAAAGGAAAAACGCCAAAAACAAATAATACTGCCACTAATTCCTCACAATCTGATAGTGGCAGTGACAGCAACAGTGAGAATGAGAATGGAGCCAATGAAAATGAGGACTCTGGTGAAAACAAAGCTGAAGAACCAGTTGCTGTGCATCAGTAGTGTACTGATCACTTAGTAAATACTTCAATTAAGAAGTACAAAAAAAATATACTGAGTTGAAAAAAATATACTTTTTATACTCGTCAACTATAATCTTTAAATTAGAACCTCGCAAACCATAACGCAATTGAATACTTTTATTCTGATGCAAAACGTAATAATGCTCAATTGTACTCAAAACTAAAATTATTTTTGACCAATCACGAGGCTCGATTTACAGAAAGACATCAAGGCGTTTTAAAAAACCGGTCAAGTGCGAGTCGGACTCGCGCACAGGGTTCCGTACCATTATCTGTTGAATGAAAGGCAAATTGCAGTTTACGATTTATGACGTATTAAAAAAAACTAATTACTAGATCTCGTTCATACCAATTTTCGGTGGAAGTTTGCATGGTAATGTACATCATTTTTTTTTTTTAGTTTTATCATTCTCTTATTTTGGAAGTTACAGGAGGGGCGGACACACATTTTACCACTTTGGTGGCCACTTAAGTGTTGTCGCGCAAACTAGAGAATTACCTCAATATCATTTCTGAATACCTATCCATAGATACCCCACGTATGAGATTGATGAAAAAAATTTTTTGAGTTTCAGTTCTAAGTATGGGGAACCCCCAAAATGTATTGTTTTTATTTCTATTTTTGTGTGAAAATCTTAATGCGGTTCACAGAATACATCTACTTACCAAGTTTCAACAGTATAGTTCTTATAGTTTCAGTAAAAGTGGCTGTGACATACGGACGGACAGACAGACATGACGAATCCATAAAGGTTCCGGTCTTTTGCCATTTGGCTACGGAACCCTAAAAAAGCGGTTGGCTGCACTTCGTTTCAGCAGGGCGATTTTCAATAGATAAGGTCAGGGTGGCCAAATCAGTCAGCGGGGCATTTCCGTCAAACGGCGTTTGCGGCTATTCAAACAACAATACACGCTTACTGACTCGATGGGTACAGCAGATAGAAAATTTTATACCCGCAGTCAAAAGTAGATGACGCTGTCTAGCCAGTGAACGGAAAAACCCCGCTTTCAAAGTTTAGTTGCGATCCGAACTCAAACTCGAGTGTACTGTACAACTGTGTTTCGTGACGGTGCTATGATAAAAATTAAGTTTACGGCTGAGTAAGTATGTCTATTATATAGTTGGATATGCATGTTTGATGGTACTTTTAAAAAATTTCAATTATAATCTGTTGGTGAGAAACTACGGGTGGTTAAATATTGGTACTAACGAAATGATCGAAAAGACAAATCCGTCAATTGTGAAACGGGCAAAACCGTCATGTGCCGGAATTTGCCCATTTCGGACAAGAGCAAACTCTACTTCCTCTGTCCTCCCGACAAACTCACATATGTAGGAACTACCAGCCTCCCCCAACAATCAGGAAAAACAACGGAACAGGAAAGTCAAACCATACAAACCAGACATACCAAACAAACAAACAAGCACCCCAAGCCGGCTGGTCACCGTGGGGGAAAGAGACCACAACCCTCCAACACAAAATACCAACAAACATACAAAAACAGTAATATATATTGCATCCCTCAATGTACTCACCCTGAGAACAGAAGAAAATCTTATGGAACTAACCTACGCTCTAAAACAAATCAAGTGGGACATAGTAGGTCTGAGCGAAGTGAGAAGAATGGGAGAAAGTATTACTTCCTATCCAGACTACTTACTATACCACATAGGAGAGACACAAGGCCACCATGGGGTAGGATTTATCATCAAAGAGCATATGGCGAAGTACGTAGAATAATTCATTGGAATCTCCGAGCGCATAGCGATTATGAACATGAAACTACCGGGATACGAAAACCCATGGTCTATCGTACAAGTTTATTCACCGACAGAGCAATCAAATCTGGAAACAATAAATACTTTTTACCATGATCTAAACGAGGCTATTCAAGGACACGCATACAAAAACCTTATAGTGATGGGGGACTACAATGGCCAAATTGGAATAAGACGCCCAGGAGAAAACACATTACTAGGACCATTCTCATATAATAACAAAACCAGAAGTAGAAATGGAGAAAAAATTACTAACTTCGCACTAGAAAACAATCTAACGATACTAAATACTGTGTACAAGAAAAACATGTGGACCTGGATATCGCCTGACGGCCGAACAAAAAACCAAATCGACTTCATTATGACCAACAGAAACGATAACTTCACAAACTTCGATGTCATTAAAAGATTCAATTTCAACACCAATCATAGCCTTATTAGAGCTGAACTAAAAACAAAACAAGCAAAGAAACCTAGACCAAGACAAGACCCAGCAAACACAAAACTCAACAAACAGCAACTAGAACAACTAACAGTCACCCTCAGAGATGAACTTGCAGACTTCAAAGACAATACGACGAAACTAGGAACCCAAGAAAAATACAACTACATAGAAGAAATTATCAAAACTCAGACAAAAACTATAGAAAACACCAAAAATGATAAAGAAAACTATTTATCAACAGCCATTGTAAAACTACTGGACGAAAGAAGTGACCTTCTCAGCGCAAGAAATATCCAAAATAGAAGAAAGGAACTAGCCAAAATCAGCAAAGAAATTAAAGAAAACATGAGGAAGGATAGGAAACGATGGAGAATGAAAACCATAGAAAGTTACATACTTAGAACGGGAGGAACATAAAAAGCGCTCAAGGAGCTGACAAAAACACAAAACTGGATTGTGAAAATGAAGGATCATCAAGGGAAATGGAAACATCATAGAACATATATATTGGAAACAGCTAAGTACTTCATATTACAAGAAACTCTACACATGTAACACTACGCAAGATGAAATAGATTTGGTGGAAACGTCAAGTATTCCAAGTATCCTCCAAACCGAAGTGAGAAAAGCTATTGAGACCCAAAAAGAAGAAAAAGCAACCGGACCTGATGGTATAAGCAACGAAATTCTAAGACATAGCAAGGAAATCCTGATACCAGTCTTCACAGATATCTTCAATGACATAATAATCACCGAAACCATTCCCAACAATGGACTAAGTCCAACATTATCCTACTGTATAAGAAAGGAGATAAATACGACATTGGTAATTATCGCCCTATCAGCCTTATGTCCAACGTATATAAAATTTTCGCCAAGATCATTTTAAAAAGGCTGGAAAAAAACCTAGATGAACACCAACCGATCGAGCAAGCAGGATTCCGCAAAAACTATTCGGTAATCGACCATATCCACGTAGTGCGTCAAATTTTAGAGAAATATAACGAATACCAGCTTACATACTACATCGCATTTATTGACTATAGTAAAGCATTTGATTCTCCATGAAAGAATATGGGAGGCACTACTAGAACAAGGTATTGAACAGAAATACATCAGACTATTAAGAAACATATACAGGCACAGCACAGCAAGAATTCAACTCGAAAGGAAAAGCGCTGATTTCAAAGTAGAAAAAGGCGTTAGACAAGGGGTCCTCTATCCCCGAAACTATTTTCCGCAGTTTTGGAATCAATATTCAGAAGACTTAATTGGGAACATCTAGGAATTAAAGTAGACGGCGTGTTTCTGTCCCATCTGAGATTTGCAGACGATATAGTGCTACTTGCAAAAACACCGGAAGACTTAAACACAATGATAAAAGACCTTGCGACAGAAAGTGAGAGTTGGGCTCACACTGAATCCGGTGAAAACTAGAGTGATGACAAATGGAAACCAACACACCATAGAAGTAGGGAACACAATCATTGACTACACTGACGAGTACATCTATCTGGGACAACTTATTACTCAAAAAGAACCTATGCGAAAAGAAGTGGAGAGAAGAATTGCAAATAGCTGGAAGAGATACTGGAGCTTGAGAGAAGCTATGAAAGACAAAAAGCTTCATATAAACATAAAAAGTAAATTGTTCAACACCTGCATATTACCCGTTCTTACGTATGGCTGTCAATCATGGGCTTTAAACCAAGAGATTTTGAACAAACTAGCAACTTGCCAATATGCAATGGAAAGGAGCATGCTAAATGTCAAAAAGTCGGACAGATTAAAAAACCTGGTCATTAGAAGCAAAACAAAAACAACTGATGTAACAATAAAAATCAAAAGACTTAAATGGAGATGGGCTGGCTACGTAATAAGAGGACACGACAAATGGAGCAAAAGCGTGACACGGTGGTACCCCAGAGAAGGCAAAAAAGGAAGAGAGGCAGACCGCATAAAAGGTGGGATGTGGGGACATCAGACAAGTGGCAGGAGTCATGTGGAACAGAGTAGCACAAGAAAGGAAAGAATGGAAAAGGTTGGAGGAGGCCTTCGCCGACTGGCAAACAGATCTAGGAAAGATAACGAAACAATAAGCTGCGATGGCCCCGCAGTACATGATTGAGTGTGTATCAAGTAAGTCTTCACTAGCCCGTATATAAGGGTCTAGCAGACCGTTTAGAGCTCCCATTAACGCTAGATTGCGTCTATTTACGGGCAGGCGTGGTAGTCGTGGCCTAGAGTTGTTTGTGGAACGATACCCCGTAATCGCATCTTCCAAAGCCCTCCTCAGTTGCTCATTGGTCTGGGTACTCACGCTCTGATTCGTACAGTCCTCCTCGTCAGCACTGAGATCAACCCGCGGTGCCCCCGGTGCCAGGTCGGGAGCAGGTATCGGAGCCGGCAACAAGGCGGGCGGATCCCGCGCCGAGGTAGAGGTCGCACGAGCAGAGAGTTCTTCCAGGCGTAGCCGATCAAGCGTGGCGTCACCCAACCGCTTGTGCCGCTGGATGACGCGTACCTGATCCGATAGACGCTGCGCAGACACGGTGATGGCCGGTTCAAGCGCCTGGAACAGAGGCAGCATCCGGATACGATACGCGGACAGATTAGTTCCTCCCTCTGTCGCCCCATAGTATGCAGTTGTCGTTGATGGATTGCGTCCATCGCATGCGGCGCACTATACCACCGGCAGCAGGATGCCCCGCAGGCCCCAAGCGTGCCGGCAGCGGTGGTCGTCCTCGTCGCGCAGATGTTCGTGGCAGCGGAGACGGCGGCCCGCGCTCGTCGCTCGACTCGCTGGTGTCGGGCGCTGTGGCGTTTTCATCGCCCGACGACGATGGCGATGGCGAGGAGCTGGACGGCGCGGGCGGAGGTGGTGGGCGTGCGCGTTGTGCCGCTCTTGAGCGTGTCCTTGTTATCATTATTATTATTAAATAATAACTATGATTATTATTTTCTTACTTAAATAATAACTATGATTTTATATAATTTATTTGCAATAATTCTCAGTTTAGTTTGCAGAGGAGCAAGTTGATTTTTTTATTTTTGCTTGATTTTTTTATTTGTTAGGACTGATTGAAAATCAGTAGTAGATACTGAAACTGTTGTATGTAAAGGCCAGGGTTGGGCAAAATACTGGCTTCATTGTATTTGAAATACAAATTACAAAATACATGTAAAAATGTATTTGAAATACAAACTACTTTGGTGACAGGTATTTGAAATACGAAATACAAAATACATTATTGAACTTCTTTGAAACTTATCTCACAACAATTTCTACACGTTTTTATAAAGTGAAGAAGGAATTTCCTTTCATAAAAACTAAATTCCTAAAAGTATTGTCAGATAAGTTCCGTCTAGTAGGTGAATGAATGTATCCAGCCAATGAAATGGACTGGAAGAGCACAACAGGATGCTTCAACTTTTAGTGGATCTTGGCTTCTACCACCGGGGACAGTGAGCCCATCGTCACTTTGTAGTATTTGCCGGTTAGAATTAGTGGATAAGTTGTTGAACTTTCACTGTAACCATCGCCATCGTCATTATCAACGTGGATGTAGATGGACGTGAATTTAAATCCACTATCTTCAGATTCAAATCTATCCGATTCAAATCCTCCGAACTGAATTCCTCTCCTCCAGTGTTGCCAGGGCCCTTGAGTCGTAAGTTACGTTTCGTTTCTTGAAATGTTACATTTTTGCTGCATAAGTTACGTTTTTCATTCTCACGTCTTAAAAATTGTCTTAATACTAAATAATGATACTAAGAAGACGACGTACCTCGGAAGACAATCGTATGAGAAAAATATCTCCGATTCATTGGGCAATTATTTTTATTGTACATAATCGCATGTTCGCGACGCGAGTCACCAAAGTATGAGAAAGAGTTGGGAGCGAATCATGGGGTATACAGATTAGTGATTTTACCCCAATTTGTCAGTACACGTCGAAGTCATAATTGGGTGTAGCGTACAGATGTAACAATCCGACCACATGTAAACGCAATTTCTCAGTACAACTCGTTTGACAGTTGGATCAGCAGCGCAACATGCCTCCAGACGATAGCAATTAGTCAGTTTCTGATAAATTGGGGCTGACAAATCATGACATGTATACACACGATTGCGGTTAATCGGGCTGGGTCACCACATACGTTGTATTCCGCGACCGATTTCAGAGCTGGTTCACAGCAATCCGTAACTATCGGTGTCCAGAAACGATTACGGATTGATGTGAACACTGAACAAGCTGTCAGTCGCCGAATTCCGCCGGACTGTTCGACAGCAGCTATTCCATATAAATTATAATAGCTTACGCCAGACGTCCAAGTAAGGTGGACGGCATGAGCGTACGCAGTTATAAGATAAAGCGAGATAGGTATAGAATTTTACAGGACGCCGTGCGCCACGCGGGCCGGCCAAGCGAGCAGATTATTTATACTTTATAACCTGCAATGCAGGACTGCCATTCTCGTTCGCCAGGGTGAAGCGTCCTATACACCTATCAATTTGTTACACAACTGCATTTGGCCTTTAGAACCTGTACACATTTAACGAAGGATATTGCAATAATATTCACTGTGTAATTCCAGCCATTCGGTTCTGTGATGGTTCTGTGCTATAACCGCAATAATCTTTAGATAAATTCCGTCTCCGTCGCACTTGCGCGAGTCGAGTGGCAGAGATCGAGATGTAACGAACGTTCGTATTTGAAATTAAATATCTTATTTATTTATTGACCTCAAAAAAAGAATACTTAAAATGTAAGGTACAGATTTTACCTCGCCAAACTGTATTCACAGTTTGTTGGCGAGTGATGCTCTCTTTTGCTATCACTGTCACTTCTGTCAGTGTCAAAAATGACATCAATGAAACTCCTGTCACTCCTGTCAATACGTTCAAAATAATAATATAAATCGTCATATACTGTCCCGACCACGAAATACTTTTGTATGAGTAGGTTTTTTTTACTAACATATGTAAGGTGTCAGTCCTACTCTTAATGTTACGAAAATTCCCTGTATAATAAATGTTACTTACATATTACGCGAGCGGGTCAAAAGTTACGAAAAATGTAAGAAATGTAACCATCTGGCAACGCTGGCAATTGGCAGTTGGCACTTGACGTTTGACGTTGACACTTACAGTAAAGTGTTGCCACAGTGCCCTAAGCCCCTAACTATATTAAAAAACGTTCCATTATACGGGTACCTATAGTATTAAATAAAATGTATTTTTGTGCAAATGTATTTTAAAGAGTAAAGTATTTGAAATACTAAATACATGTGAGTGCGGTATTTGAAATACCAATTACAAAATAATTCGCCAATTAGTATTTTAAATACAAATACAAAATACGTATTTGTATTTCAAATACATGTAATTGAAATACTGACCAACCCTGGTAAAGGCATGGCACACCAGTTGTATTAGTCGTGCGCTTCCTACTCGCATTTGAAGGTATACATTTCCGTGGGTCAGGTGCTTGTGTGACGTGAGCACGCGTGCGTCTTGCAAGCAGTGTGACTCGTATTAGGAGCGAATACTTACTTTTTCATGCCTGTCTACGCATACACATCCGGTGTGTATATACGTCTTAGCGTGTGTTAATTAGTCCATATCTTTAGACGATTTCAATATTAAAATTGTTGATTTTTTACTCTGTATTTTTACTTGAGAATGTTAAAGCACGGTTGCAAAGTTAAATAGTTAATTTTGATCGATAAAGGCAAAATAGGAGTATGATGGTAATTGCCACTGTACTTCGTACCTTAACTCAACAGTGGCGCCATCTGGTGAGCACAAAAACAGTAGCCCATTATTTAAAAACATGATGTCAGTTGACGGATTTTCCCTAGGGTTTGGGAATTTGTTTTAAAAGGTTTACTACTCCTGATTATAAAAATAGGCCGGAATTGCCCCAAAAAAATCTATTTGCAATAAAATCTAAAATAAACCTTAAATTGAGATCGCTAAAGTTTAGTTTCGATTAAGAGTTCAGCGGTAATTGTTCACTTGACGTATATGTTTGTACCTAATACGTCACGATACAAGAAAAATCGTTGGTTGACGGAATAGCCCCAAACCGTCGGGAAAATCCGTCAACTGGCATGTTTTCAAAAGAAAAACATATTTAAATAACCAGCAGTACTAGCAATTTAATATGAAAACATTTATATAGTTAAATAAATGCCCTATCTATTACAGTGATCAGGTTTATTAAAAAGTAAATATCTTCTTAGTTATGACCAGCCAAAGTGAACTTATCAAAAAGTATGACGGAAATGCCCTAATTGACCTTACCAACTTTGTTTAATAAATTATTATATACGTCGACTCGTAGAATAAGTATTATATACAATAGTTATATGTATAATTAGCCATTTAAGTCTCGTACCTTATTTAGGCCACTCAGCAAGGTTCGTTGCCTAAACGTGGTACTCGACTAGAAAAGCATACATTATATAATGATTGCATAAAATACTATTTTATTTATTGCCTTTCTGTTTGTAAGAGCATAATTGTTTTCCATCGTATTTTCACGGAAACGTACGAACGTGTCTTGCTATTTCAGTCTGTCACAGAACAAAAAGTACTGATGTCTGAAGTAGCATGACAAATACGAACGTTTCCGAGAAAATACGATGGAAAACAATTATGCACTATACATCTGTAATTTATTAACATGTTACAAGTAGTATGTCCGAAACTGTAACAGTAAATTCTGACAAAAACGCAAGCAAAAAACCTACCTTTCAGAGCACAGTCGTTTTTTTGCTTGTGATGTTTGATTGAGATATTTATTCTAATAAAACACAAGAAAAAAGATATAGCATTGATAATACAAAAAAAGAGTATACCTTAGTTGGTAATGATTGTCCTAGTGATCCTGGTAGTTTTCCTGGTCTTTAGCCATGGCATTATCCATGTTCTTGTTGAGTATGATATAAAAACGCAAGCAAAAAACTACCTCATTTTCAGAGCATAAAGTTGTTTTTTGCTTGTGAAGTTTATGATAGAAATATTTATTGTATAAAAACAAGAAAAAACACTGTACATTGATTAGGGTGGTATTCCACCTTTTGCCTCCTGATTGTCCTAGTGATCTTGGTAAAATTTTCCTGGTCTTAGCCATGGCATTATCCATGTTCTTGTCAAGTATGATAAAGGCATCTGTGGAGGGCGACAGATGCATGGGAAATCCACACTTTCGAACGTGTCACAATGATGCCACATTAATTTTGGTTACTCAAAAGGTAGTCATAAGAAACAACTATATTTTAAGACATATTATATTGAAAAATTGAATTACATAATACAGTTATTCTCAAATATAATGAATATAAAGTAGTAAACGTGTCACTGGACACTACCCATGACGCTGTCCTCGTTTTTCTTGAGTATGACGAAGCCCTCCATGACGGGCGACAGCGGCACGAACTCGTCGGTGGCCAGCTCGGCGCGCTCGCCGAAGGACAGCAGCACGGGCGTGGTGTGCGTGTGCGAGCCGGCGATCGTCTTGGGCGTGCCGGCTTTGCCGATCACGTCTACGGCCTGTAATCAATCGTGATCCAACTTAATATAGTGTGGGAAAGGCAGTGTCTTGTTTAATATTTTACTAGGACATTAAACACTAACCCTCTTATTCATAAAACTAGGTTTTTAACTAAAATGTGTTCTGTCCCTTTCTAATGAACACTAATGTCAATGTGACAGATAAAGGCACACGAATTTTAACGCCATTTTATTTATGAAATATTTAAAAACCCCCGCCACAAAAAATAAACTCTTAAAACGAACAAATAATATTTTAACCCTTAAATGCATAGTGTTGCCAAATGTCTACAAAGCATAAGACAACTCACAGATTTAAAAAAAGGCATACGTTCTTGAACGCACCTTTATACCAAATTTTTTTTTCTACCAAAAATAAAAAGAACATGCATTTAAGGGTTAAACCTATTATAATTATTATCGTCACATATATTATGGGACATATATATGGGACCGTCGGGCGACTGAAGCGGTCCCCTGACGCGACGACGCTTGGAAAATAAAATCATTTGAACTAGTATATGTGACGATAATAATTATAATAGGTTTAAAATATTATTTTTGTTACTTTTTAGTTTATTTTGTCCTTTTTAAAGTGATGATCTTCAAACAGCTATTCAGGTCATGGTTACCTTCCCATATACTTTCAATATCATTGAAGTAACACGGTACCAAATTTCGAATCGATAGGACATATGGAAGGTAGTCAGATGCCCTCATCAACTATTAATGTGTGATACTTCAGGGGTAGGGCTCGGGTTATTAGAGTTTATACATCCTAATTTATTAACTACTTGTATATTCCCATTGCCATGCTTGCTATTGGTGCGCGATGGTTACTGTGCTTCGTAATGTACGCTAAGTTTAAGTTTGGCTATAGATTTCTTTGTGTTAGTTTATTTCTATAAGTGAGAACCTGTAATTGGCTATATGGTTTTATTATTTTGTCTATAAATATGTTGCGCTGTTGGTTTTCCATGTATCAATAAATAAATAAATAAAGAGCTGATGTTCTTCAAACGGCTGATCAGGTCATGGTTACCTTACCATATACTTTCAATATCATTGAAGTCACACGGTACCAAATTTCAAATCGATCGGACATAAGGAAGTTAGTCAGCACGTCTATCGTGAGACGGCCGCGACATACTCTCGATTTTTCTCGCACTATACCTCTTGTTCTAAGTGTTCTAATAAGAGACGGATAGTGCGAGAAAAATCGAGAGTATCGCAGCCGTCTCATGATAGACGTGCAGATCCCCTCATCAACTAGATCAAAGTCAAAACGGGCCAACAGATTTTTATGAAATATGGCTAAGAACACTCGGGATAAAACTATCTATGACAAAAAAATACTAAACTAAAATCGGTTCATCCGTTTGGGATTATACGTTCCCTCCGTCGTGGGTTAAAAATTCGGTTTTCATCAAACACAACATTTATGATTAAGGGCTTAATTATTTATAAACTTGAAATGACGCACTAAACACAGAAATGTACAGATCGCGAGCTTAATGCCAAATGACATTGTCTAGTACCTAACCATTGCGCTAAACAGATTGATGCGCTAGATAGAAAATATGTAAATATTAGAGATGTATACCTGTCCAACGCGAACGGTGACATTGAGGGGCTGCAGGTGTTCGTCGAGCGTGACGAGCCAGCGCGGCTGCATGGCCGTCGCCAGCACGTACAGCAGGTAGTGCGACTTGCCGAGGATTACTGCACAAAATAACACCTATCAGTTACTATCAGGAAAAGACTTTTGTTGTAGCCAAAAATATTGAATATATACATGATTACATAAAGTCGGGTCGATAGAAAGTCGAACCGCCAGTAACACAAATCGGCGCAGACAAACCACTTATTTAATCACTCAAAACAAAATAGACTTATTGTCCAATCGAACTTTAAATCTAAGCAGGCTCCAAATCCGTTTGTCTCTCAAACGCTCCAATAGGCCATAGACTGCCCAAAAACTATTATTTATATTTATTACATTATATATTTTTATTTACAGCTATAATTAAAAGGACATTCAAAAACTTATTTAAATAAAAATACCTAAGGTTTAGTTTCCTTTTTCTCACTTTTCAACTCAGTCAGAATATATCAAGCCGTTAAATTCACGACCATATCAATAAAATAAAATAGAAATACGTTAAAACTCTAACATTCGAATAAAAAACCGGCCAAGAGCGTGTCGGGTCACGCTCAGTGTAGGGTTCCGTAGTTTTTCGTCCGTCACAGTAAGTGACCCCACTTAAGCGTTAAAAAATATATAGACAGATACAATACTAGCAATACTTAGCGAACAATTTTATTATTAGACAACGAACGACCAAAGACAACCAAGACAGTTCCCAGCACCGCGTACAGCGACATCTATCGGCAAATTAAGTAAACTATTGCGCGCGAGCTTAAAATATGGAAGATGATTTTTATGGGATAATTCTTTATTGCGTGAACCGATTTTCACCGTTTTTTTACTTTATTTGAAAGCACGTCATTTCATTGTGATTTTGTAGAAATTACAGGTACAATAAACACCTGTTTATACGGTTAAATTACAAACTTAGTTCAGAAATTATTTTGTAATTTTTTTCAAAAACTATTCAACCTATCAACTTCAAAATAATTTTCCTAGAAAGTTTTTAAAAAGATCTACTTTTGAGATTTTTTCATATTTTTAAAACTTATGGTTCAAAAGTTAGAGGGGGGGGGACACATTTTTTTTTACTTCTGGAGCGATTATCTCAGAAAATATTAACATTATCAAAAAATGATTTAAGTAAACCCCTATTCATTTTTAAATATCTATCCAACAATATATCACACGTTAGGGTTGAAATGAAAAAAAAAAAAACACCCCAAGTTATCGTATAGGGGAGGTACCCTAATAAAAAAAAACACTTTATTTTATCACTGTCGGCATGAATGATATACATATTAGTACCAAATTTCAGCTTTCTAGTGCTAACGGTTACTGAGATTATCCGCGGACGGACGGACAGACAAAGCGAAACTATAAGGGTTCCTAGTCGACTACGGAACCCTAAAAAAAAGACCGGGTTGCACTCCGGGAGTGCCGGCAAAAGTGAAAACTTGAATATTTTGACATTTTGAATCGACGAATACCGTAGCGACAGAAGTAAACTATTTCACATGCAAATTAGCGCGTGTGAAGTAGGGAATGCAAACCGGTTAACCGAAAAACCGATTAATCGAAACTTTTTGGTCTCGGTTAAAAACCGGCCTTTTTAAACTTTCGCCGGTTATTAACCGAATTGGAAATAGTCCTTGAAGAACTGTAAATTGCCTCAAATAGATACCCCAGAATATTCTTCAGACTATAAAATGACGAATATAGCGTTTTTTTACCCCTACAATAAAAATAACCAAAACAAAAAGAAATGTTAAATTGTTAATTTCATATAAGTATAAGTACCAATATTTTATTGGCAAGTTTGTTAAACTTTTAAAATGTAACATTGTACTTTTTATATTAGTATAATTTAATTCGTCACTTGTTGATTTGTTTTGAAGTTTATAAAGATGATGAGAAAAATTATATGCGTTTTATTTATTCGCTTAAACCTTTCCAAGTATATTATAAATATGTAACATAAATAACCGTATGTATAATTAATTTAGTACAGAGTATATCATTTAAATACCTATTTACATCTCAAAAAATACGCCGTTAACACCAATAGTAACCAAGAATAGTAAAATTATCGTTTTGTACGTGATTTCAAATAGTTTGCAAAAAACCGGCTAACCGGTTTTGAATCCGTCGAGGCGGTTATTAATCGGTTTTTGATTTTCACCGGTTTTTGCATTCCCTAGTGTGAACTTATTGTGTGTCGGCCGAACGGGTAAGCGCCGCGGATTGCATGGCGTTTGCGCCCTTTTTCTCGCTAACTCGAATGGCGCAGCCAGTCTCGTACTATGGCATCGTGGCATCGGTACCCCCCAAGCCTCATCCCGAATCTCACCATCTTACAGTCACGTGACCTCCTACGCTCCTGCACCTGTGGCGAGTTTAACAATTTTTTCCCATCCCAAAGCGCCGCTAAAGAAGTTTTCACTTCAAAAACCACAAACGCCTTATGTATTCGTAATAAAATTACGTGACGATAACATTAGGAATGAATGACCCTTTAAGTTAGTCACGTGCAAGACGTCACAAAGTAGTGTTTAATTTCACGACTTCTCTACATGACGAGGTGGCCGAGTGGTTAAGGCGTTGGACTGCTAATCCAATGTGCTCTGCACGCGTGGGTTCGAATCCCATCCTCGTCGATAAGTTTTGTTGAATTTTTTTCATTCAATAAAACACGCCAGATTCATAAATAATTTATATACATATAACATTAGTTTTTTTATATATCCATATAGTACGAAATCGGAGGTTTTAGTTAGTTGTTTTCGTATTTCGTGAGAAGAACCGCAATTGTATTATTTTATCACTCGCATTGCAGGTTATACGTAGAGAATGCGATAAATTGAATTGAATATTTAAAAAGAAATCATTCAACTGCATTTAAACAAATACTTTTTTTGTTATAATATTTCTAAATTCATTTTGAATAGTTGTTTATTCTTGAATTTAGGCCAGGCAATTAGCGGCATTAATTCCTCCAAGCAGCGTTCCTTTGTTTCAAAGACGGTGACGCTACTGACAATAAGGATACAGTGCTAGTATAAGTATTCTTCGGCTTATCCCAAAAAACTAGACCCGTTTCATCTTTGGGCCGGATCGTCAGATCAAATCGTAATCGCGTACAACCAATACGCGGGATTAGGTAGCAAGGGACTTGCTTCCAAGGAAGTCCTTTTTAGTACGAGACCGGGATAACGCTGAGATGAGTATGGTCAGTACAGTCAACAATATTTATATCTGTACTAAATATACGCCAAAAATATCTGTACGGGACTTTATTATAACTGACACAGAGGTGGGTACAGATATTTTAGTTTAGTACCCTGCTAAAACCTCATACAATCTAATTTGAATCAAACGGTTCGGTTGGTAGTTTAGAATGTTCATTTGAACTAAAATTGAATGAAACGAAACAATGAAAATATATTCTTTTATTATTTGGTTGAACCGTTTTGTTATTTCTTTAGGAACCTGGGTTCTGAGTGTCAGGGTATAGATATGAATATGACTGTTGTCAAGTGAACAAGTGTGGTATGGTATGGTATGGTGTACTCACTGTTCTTGCAATCGAGGAAGGCGGTGAGCACAACGAGCAGGCCGGCGAGCGCGGGCTGGTTGACGAGGCGGCGGTCGGCGTGCGCGGGACACAGCGTCACCGTGCCCTTGCCGGCGTGGCACAGGCCCTGCGCCAGCCGCACCATGAACAGGTGCACGGGCGACTTGCCGTGGTACAGCGCCAGGGCGCGCAGCATCGTCGCCAGTCTGGAGATCATTATTGCAAACTTACATACACTTTAATCTCGTCTCGACATACATACAATCCCCTCGACTAATATAACGGAGACGCTGTTTTATAGAATTGACAAATGATTAAAACCATGATTAAGACTAAAAGACGTTAGTGATAAAACATACTTAGATATGTATGGTCTCACCTGGCGTTGTTGGTGCCGGCGCCGACGAGCCCCATGGCGAAGATGGCGTTGTACGCGACGTCGTTGTCAGAGTCGTGCGAGTACTTGTTCAGCACGTCGATGATGGAGAGCTGCGGGTTGGACACCGAGCACAGCGCGATGGCTAGAGGCACCGCGCGCCGTACTGCCGGCTCGCCGTACCGACCCTGTCCCAAAGAATACGTATTGAATAAATATAGTCTGGTGAGCGGTCATTTCCGAATATTTGAGTATTGCCACATTTTATTTTGACACTTACAATCGACTTTCTAAGTTAAATAACTGAGGAAATCTATTGTTTCTATTTTGCATGTACGCAATTACACATGTCACCCAAAGATGGAATACTTCTGGGAATTGTTTTTGGGATTCCAAATATCAAAAAGGTTGACTGATAGAAAAGCTTAATCGCTAATTATGTCCGCCTTTTGTTTGATAAGTTCTTCTTTTGTGCAATAATCTAAATTTGAGCAAAAAGTATCCAGTCTAATTTTCACAGCCATTAATAAAAATGATTAAATTGAAGCATAAATACCGTGTTAAGTTTATAAAGTATGGCAACCCACTTGATAAGATGACTTTATATAATGTTGAAAGTAATGACCTAATGACACCAAAGAAATTAGTAATTTATTCGCTGCTTATTTTGCATCGGTCTTCGAAAGGGATGCCGACAGCAAGTATGTTTCTCTAGGAGAAGATAGTTCACGTGCACCGCAGGGTATTAAAAGTATTTATATCAGCGCAGATTTAATAAAATATAAACTAAGTAAATTGGACCCAACAAAATCAGCTGGACCAGACAACATACCACCTACGTTTCTCAAAAATTGTGCCTTGCAGCTATCGACACCCTTAGTTATGATTTTCAATAAGTCGTTATCATCAGATGTATTTCCGAATAGATGGAAAGAAGCTCGCATTGTACCTATTTTCAAAAGTGGTAAAAAAGACTTAATCACTAATTATAGAGCCATTTCAATTTTATGTTCGATAGCAAAGGTGTTTGAGTCACTAGTTGACGCATATATCTATCGGCATGTTAGGAATCAGATATCTGGAAACCAATATGGATTTATGACACAAAGATCTACTGAATCGAATCTTTTTCATTATGTTGATGATATTTCTCAGATCGTTGATAAGTCCGGACAAGTTGATGCGATGTACACTGATTTTAGTTAAATGCTTTGGCATTTGACAAGGTAAATCATCGCATTTTAGTAAAAAAATTGTCTAATTTTGGAGTCGGTGGCTCTATGCTGAAATGGTGCGAATCATATCTGGGCAATCGACCCTCAATAGTAGTACTTGATGGTTGTAGTTCTGATCCTATTGTAGCTAGCTCTGGTGTACCTCAGGGTTCAAATCTGGGACCACTCTTTCAACATATTCATTAACGATATCAATCACTAACATTTTCTCACATTACACTTGTTACGTTTTTACTGATGACCTTTTAAACTAATACGTCCTGTTAGCTGTGCGACCGACGCAGCCTTATTGCAAGAAAACATCAATAAATTACATGACTGGTGCAATCTTAACAAGATGAACTTGAACCCAAACAAATGCTCTCACATTAAATTCACAATGAAGAGAAACATAACAAAAAGTGTTTACAACATTGCAGGTGTGAGTGTGACACTGAATGAAGTCACTCACATTCGTGATTTGGGAGTAGTTATTGATACAAAAACTAAAATTTACAACTCATATCGATAATATAATAACATCAGCAAATAAGTCGCTAGGATTCGTTCTTAGAAATGGAAAGGAATTTAAAAATATTTCTGCCTCAATAATGCTATATAATAGTTATGTTAGAAGTAAATTAGAGTATTGGTCATCCGTTTATAAAGTCCACATTAACAGAATAGAGAGGACGCAAAAGAAATTGCTAAAGCATTTGTCGTACCGATATAAACCACCTACAACCACCGACAAAATTAAACATTTTATTTTAAACTAGATCATTTAAATAACAGAAGAACGTTGCTTAGTATGTCTTTCTTGTATAAAACCATGAACAATCTAATTGATTCGCCTCAAATTGTTAATAAGTTCACTTTAAGCGTCCCGACTAAAATACCTCGCATGCCTCGTGCCTTATTTCACGTTCCTTTTTGTAAAACCAACTTTGGGAAGCACTCACCTGTACTTCGCCTGTCGCGTGCTTACAATGATCTCGTTACAGAACAGGAACATACAGATATTTTTGTGATTCTCATAACAGCTTCAAATGCAAAATCAGGGATCTGTTGTTGAACCTTGAACCACAGAATAAGTAATAGTACAAGTACAGAAATTGCACTTCCTAGCAAAAACGGCGTTTAGGCATAAGAAACGTGCCTACTCTGTGCATCTTTGTCTATCGTATAACTTGTATTCATTCACACAGGCACGTGTAGCGCAAGGGCTGTCACGCCAAGAATACATCAATAAAGGCAAAAAATATTCTAGCACACTTATCGCGTGATAAGGCCGACCATGATACGGGGTCAGATGTCGCTTGAGTAAAGTGAACCGATATTAATTTAGTACATGCTACTTCACATGTATGTCAGTGTCATTATGAATAACACCACACATAAAATTGATCTGCCACTTCTCTATTAACTAATTCAATTTAACTTTTGAAAATTTAATTTGTAAGTTAATTCACAAGCAAGTTCAAAAAACATAGGGCTTTATTAAGATACTCTGTTTAGGGTTCCGTAGGCACATTTATAGGTTTTTTTTTAAGAGTATATCTAGCTCAAAAAGTTTGCGTTATCACCGGAAAAGTGCTCCTTACACAAAACGACGTGACTGCCATGATTTTCCCATGAGTATCCTCCATTCATTATTCTATATTGGAATTGGAAAGGTAGACATTTATATATTTTTCGTTTTCATCGTGCTTTTAAAAACCTCGTAATAAATAAGACAAAAATAGGTACACGCGGTTCGTCGCATTCAAGTCGGCGGCAGCGGCGGATCACAGCACGACGCAGGTGCTCGCTCGCGGCGCGCCGGCCCTCGACTGACTGGCGGCCGGGGCCGAGCGAGCGTTAGGTGTCTAACGCGCCCCGCCCCGCCTACTGCAAGCCCCCTGCACGGTGATTCCGCCGTAGGCCATAACTCGAAATAAGTCATTAGCATATTATGCCCTATCAGGTAACTTCAATTATTAACTAATAGATAGACTACTCAATAGTATAAATATTACAGGAATAGATTACAATTATCATTTACTTTTGTGCAACGAAAGTGAACGTATCTCCACCCTAATCAGTAGTACGTTTGCACATCGCCGCAACTTAATCACTTTGTTATTGTCTGTTATTATTATTTACCGCGAGTGTCCTCGTGGTGATATCATGGAAATACAAGAAGAAGGTATGTACTATTATTTGATTTATTTTATATTGTGCATATATATTTGTTTGTATTTTATACGAATTTTTTACTAGAGGTCTATCGTTCCGTTATTTTTTTCTTAAGTATGATTTTCATTGACAGATATAGTTTGAGGAAACCCTAGGCCACGCATGAAATATACGTCATTTAATAGAGTGAAATTTCCTTAAAAAGGGCTGTAACTTTCAACTGCCCCTGGCTGCCTCTTCTTAGGTAAAGGGGGTGTCCAAGTAGAGGAGGGCGTACCTAAACAAATTACGGAGTTTTATAAAATTGTTTCTCTTTTTGTTTTAGGTACTTTTTGGAGGTGTTCTATATTGAGGCGTAATGTTTTTGATATTTGGCACTCAAAACAAGGAATTGGCGTAGAAAAATTACAACATGTCCTAAGTGTGTTGACCAATACATCACCTTTAGCGGATGACATACAAACTATCGACTTAAAAGTCTTAAGTGATAAAATAACGAGTTTATGTAAACGTTTATCTAGTTATTGGTTAAAAACAAATACAACAAAGTCTAAACTAATAGAAAAATATAGAGATTGGCTTAGTGAAGTAGAATATGTTGATGTGAAACGAAATATTGAGCCGAGTGTTTTACCTTCCACTTCGTGTGGAGGTCGTCCGAAAAAGGACTTGAATAATTGTAGTAATCGTACAAAAAGGAGACGACTGGCTGAATTAGGTTGCTTAGACCAGTCTGCTGTAAATTTTTTACTCAATTCATCTGTTGATAATACTTCCACAAAAGTTGATAATAATGATGTTTTGTCGCTAATTACAGAAGCTAAATTAACCAGGCACCAATATTCATTAATTAAAACATTTATAGACAACAAAATATCAAAAAACAGTATGCCGTCCTACTTAAGTGTTGTCGAAGCTAAAAAACAGTGTTATCCAACAAATGTAGAAGTTACAGAATCGTCTGCTGAAGTCAATCTTCAAAGTTTATTAGATCATACTGCTACTCGAATTCTCGAGTCTCAAAAAGATATTTTAGATAAAATACCTGAAGTCTTTAAATAAAATATCTTTAATTGGGAAATGGGGTTTTGATGGGAGCTCGGGCCACAGCGAATATAAACAAACTTTTTCGGATTCTTCTAAGGTTCAAGAAAGTAGCTTGTTTGTTACTTCGTACGTACCACTCCAACTTATTTTGACCCCGACTGACAAGGAAAGTCCTATTATTTTATGGAAAAATCCTCGTCCTTCTTCGACTCGATACTGCAGACCGATTCGTTTTCAATTTTTGAAGGAAACGACTGCAGTATCAGTCGAGGAACTTCAAACAGAGAATAAGTAACTTGCAACCTACTATTTTCAAAAACAATGCTCAATTTTCAAAAACAACATATACTCAATTACTTACAAATTGCAACTTACTATGGTCGATGGTAAGGTGTGTAATGCACTTAGCAATGTATCTTCTTCCAGGTGTTACTTATGTAAAGCTTTGCCAAGTGAGATGAATGGAATTGATGAATGTTTGTGTAAAGCAGTTGATGAAAATACATACGAATTTGGCTGGTCTCCTCTTCACGCATTAATACGTTTTTTTTTAGTATTTTATTCATATCGCTTACAAATTAGAGACAAAAAAATGGCAAGCCGGTCTGATAGCGATAAAAAACTTGTAGCTGAGAAACAAACACTTATTCAAAAGCAATTTAGGGAAAAGTTAGGTCTTATTGTTGATAAACCCAAAAGTGGAGGAAGCGGCACATCAAACGATGGCAATACTGCCAGGAGGTTCTTTTCTAACTCAAAAATATCAGCCGAAATTACTGGCTTTAAGAAGAATCTTTTAGATCGTTGCTGGACTATACTTCAGTGCATTAATTCGGGATATAACATTGATCAGACCAAATTCGGAGAATTTACTTTAGAAACAGCTCGGCAATTAGTTGCAGAGTATCCATGGTATTACATGCCTGCTTCCGTCCACAAAATTTAAATTCATGGTGCTAGTATTATAGATCATGGTCTTCTGTCAATAGGGGAGCTGTCTGAAGAAGCAGCTGAAGCGTGTAACAAATACTACAAAGAATTTAGACGAAATCATACCCGAAAAATGAGCCGCGTTTTGACCAATACCGATTTGATCAATCGGCTTTCTCTTCATTCAGATCCCCTAATATCTGCTTTGAGAAAGTTGCCCGTTAAAAAAAAAAGTATTTTACCTAAACCTGTGAGATTTATTATGTGTAAATAAAAAAATATAGTGTTAATAGCAAGTAATACCCGTGTGGTGACGGGTTAGAATTTCACCACCCCCTTTCTTCCCGTGGGTGTCGTAAAAGTCGACTAAGGGACCAGGGTTGAAGTGTGTTGTGGGCGGTGGGCTAGCAACCTATCACTGCAATATCACATTTTGGCGATCTTTTATACCCACATTTATGCTAAAAGTGGCGCTGGAACATATGCTTCATGTGCTCTGCCTACCCCTTTTGGGAATAAAGGCGTGAATGTATGTATGT
This sequence comes from Epinotia bilunana, assembly GCA_947049275.1. Lineage (NCBI taxonomy): Eukaryota > Metazoa > Arthropoda > Insecta > Lepidoptera > Tortricidae > Epinotia > Epinotia bilunana. The sequence goes on from OX346264.1 coordinate 15,656,704, forward strand.
ATGTAATTTAAGTTAGTATTAACTATGGCTAATAATTGTAATGTTCTTATATGTAAGTATTTTTGGAATAAATATTGTTATTATACATTCTATATTGTTTTATTATTAGTTGTCATAGTATAAACATTACTTTCTTTAGTTTTAAAGTAAAAGTCGAAATCGAAAATTGTTACAAGTACAGAAAATATTTTTGTACATACATCATCATATATGTTCGTTATTTATGTTTAAAATAGCTGTTTTTACCCCATTTCCTACTTTAGTAGCAATATTTGATAGTTTAAAATTGAACAAATTGATTATTTTGGAACCAAGGTAGTTATGGCCGCCCTTGTATGGGAGCGGAATCACTGTGCCCTGCTTGAACCATAGTCTGATGATGAGCCTAGATCAGGGGTTCCCAAACTTTTTTGAGGCACGCCCCCCTGCTGCCTAAAATGAAGTTCCCACGCCCCCCTTCGCTTCGATGCAAGGAAACGGAAGTGAATGGGTTAGCTAGCCAAATCATCATCATCTTCCTAGCGTGTTCAAATTTCCCGAGGCCCCGCGCCCCCCCTATAATGTGGTCGCGCCCCCCACTTTGAAAACCCCTGGCCTAGATAGTTTAGTGCATTAACGCAAAAATTGTAACGCATGCCGTGGTTGCCTATTATTAGGGTTACAATTTTATTAGACATATATGAGTACTTGATGTTTCCACATAAAATGTAACATTGTTAACTCCGTTGGCAATCCTTAAATAAATAATTGCTGTGCATTACTGCTCGACTGCCTGGCCTGACTATAAAAATCTTGTATTTCAATAGGGGTATAGACACTAAATAAAATAATCAATAATGTCATATTTTCTCGAAAAAGGATTAAAAATGTAGTCAAATGGAGAAAAAATCAACGCAAAAGGTTAAATAACCACAAAGTTATAAGTGTCCAAAGTTTTAAGAAGGGGTATGTTCTGTCCCTTTTTTTCGAAATCGCAACTTCATATGAAACGATGACGCTGGAAGATTGTGACGTCACTAATAGACGGCAACGTGCCGCGCCCATCGTGTTCGGCGCCGCCGTCGACGCGGCCCCCGGCAGCATCCCGTAATGTGACGTCACACACTGTTTGCGTTTTCTCTCTCTAACAAGCAATATTAAAACGGTTGTAGCTTCGTAAATCTTTGAGATATCTGAATGGGATTTTCGTCACTAGGCATATTTTTTGCCTTCTTTCTTTTGGAGTAATAATAATTTTCGAATCTACACCCCTATCGAAAGTGTATTTTCAACTCCTTCTACAAGGAAGTGATGTCTTTCTTGTAGAAGGAGTTGAAAATACCCACACTTGGTTCAAGGAGTACCTCAAGGATCTATTCTAGGCCAGTCCTGTTCCTAGTATATGTAAATGATCAATGGTAAGCCGAAGATCAGGCATTGTCTTGTTCGCCGTGGCACCTCATTAGCTAATTACTAATAAATGTGTGTGGTGCTTTTTGCAGAATATGGCAGCTTACCAACATATAGCAACGGCACGCTTATTTTACTTACTTCCCTTACTTTAATAATGAATTAGGTCTTATTTTATGAGGATCAGTGGCAGATATTGAGCCTGTCTTTATTTTACAAAAAAAGCTGTTTAGGTTAATTTATAACCTGGGGTCGCGTGAGTCATCAACAGAATTCTTTATGGAAACATTATTCTATTTAATTCTGCCATCGCTTTGCTATACGTATTTGAAATAATAATGTATGTTAGGAAGAATTATTGCATTAAATGAATTGAATTGAATTCATACAACTTCCCAACAAACACTGAGAGGCTCAAGGTTACCAGAAGCACCAGAAGCTCAAAACAAATTTTACAGACTAGTAAAAGCGAAAATAAAAATAAATCTATTCTCTTCTGTCATCGTCATATTTGGCAGTGATAAAGTCCTGCACTAGAAATCTATCGCAAAATAAATAAATAGGCTTTCTACTGGAGCAATGTTATTTTATAATACTGTGGTACTGAAATTATATATTGATTGTATACTGTTTTAAAAAAAATGATACCTCACCGTACTTTTTTACTTTTTTACACCGTTCCTCTCGAGGCAGAGGTTCTCTTTCCGAACTGGTGGTAGTTTATCGACATTCATAGATACATGTAATATGCCTAAATTGAAGAATACATAACTTTAACTTTGATTACTCTTTAAATGCATTAAAAAAATACCAGTTGTCCAAAGATACGCGTGCACATCTCCGCGCCGGTTTCTTCGCCGAGGGCGATGACGGCGACGCCGAGCGTGGCGACGGCTTGCACGGCCGCTAGTTCCTTGTTGGCCTCCTTTTCCTTGTCCTTCTCTTTGCTCTTGCTGTCCTTTGACTTGCCTAAAAAGTCGAGTTCATCAAAAATATTTCTAGGATAGCTTTCATTTGATTCATGGAACTAAATAAATTAAGTTTTAGCTTGAACCATAGCCCCAGACACATTCTATCGTTGTATGTTATGATTTAATTTGTGTATACTATAACTGGATGACAAATCTAGAACGTTAATTAGCAGTGCAATTAGAGTCTATAAGGCTGGCCACATCCAGGCCAAATTCCGCTGGGGCGATTCCAACCCCAGGCATGGATACAATGGAATTTGTCCACCGATCGAGACTAACGCGCAACTTATTCAGCATGGTGTGTGGAAATAGAACACATACTTTTGTTCTTGTCTTCCTTCGAGCTGCCGGCGGTGGCGTTTGAACTGGAGCTGGATTCCTTAGCCTCTTTCTTGTCTGTCTTCTTGAAAGCTGTGTCTTCAGTGGATGATTGTTCATTCTGCGTCAAAAACATTACACAATTTATAAACAGTTCGTAATTTCTTTATTTATTCAAACTTTATTGCTCAAAAGAAAAACTTATCGTACAAAAGGCGGGCTTAATGCCATATGGCATTCTCTACCAGACAAATCGGAAGGCAAAGCGGAAAAGAATGCGGGTGGAAAGCTACAATAGTAGTTTATGTCACTGATCCATAATGAGGGGCCTTAAAATATGAGTGTGGTTCAAGCGTCAGCGAGTTTCATAATAGGATAACACGTGTTTTAAGGCCCAATTATGTACAGTTGCATACACTACTTTATCTACACACATATCATAAGTACTCTAAGATGGGTTCACAACTTCTTTCGTAACAGCAAAAACAAAAAAAAAATACAACAGCAATGGCGGCAATTCGAACCTCCGTCAAGGCGAATGGGTTTTTTTTAAATCATAGAAAATCGAATGAAGTCCCTACACTCATGACATTCGAGATCAAATGTCGTGCGTCAATATTAAAAAAAAAAACGAATTGAAGTTTCGTATCGTTTAACTGTTGTAACTGTACTGTTTTAATATCTATGGATACTGGAATAGAGACCCACTTGAATTTTGACAACTGTTCCAAGTTTAAACTCATAACGTTACAAAAATCTGTACTGTTATAACATTAAAGTACAGGTTTTACCTACTACCACAGACAAGAAAGTTCTCATAGTAAAATCGGTTGTAATAATGCTGGACATTTCCTACGGTTTCTGAACGCATTTGAAAGCACTAATGATATGTGCGTAGATAAAGGATATAACGGACTGGCATAGATCGCGCCGCGGCGAGGCGATCCATTCCCACTATTTACCAGTAGGCGCGGTGCGGTCCATATCACGCGCTGTGGTATGTACAGTCAATCAGAGCGACTGCTGCGCCGCGGCTTATAGCGTTTACATAACCCGTACTTATAGCGCGGCCATCAGCGAGGCTAGCATAACTGACGCCGCGAGGCGAGCAAATCTACCTTCCACTTGTATGCAGTGCAAGTGAGACAGTCGCGCGCATCTCTAGGCCACGCGAGCTCCTAGCAGTAGACACGGGTGACTCACGTCGGTGTCGTAGTGCTTGGAGCAGATGTGCAGCATCTGCTGCACGACGAGCACGTCGCCGGTGCCCGCGTACGCGCACATGGAGAGCGTGGTCTGGCAGAGCGACTGCTGCGGCTCCGGCAATACTTCCAGTGCGGCCATCGTCGCCTCCGTGCGCTCCTTGCAGCCTGTGAACATTAATAATAGGGTAGTTAGCTGTGTTAACTAGATTCTCACCAGCAACATTAACCAATTGACAGTCTGGCTTCTGTATTTATTACACACGGCGACTTTTTTCAGCGATACAAACACGCGACAGTATCGTTAGTGCGGTTACAGTATCGTTAGTGCGGTTACAATATCGTTAGTGCAGTTACAGTATCGTTAGTGCAGTTACAGTATCGTTAGTGCGGTTACAGTATAGTTAGTGCGGTTGCAGTATCGTTAGTGCGGTTGCTGTATCGTTCGTGCGGTTACAGTTTCGTAAGAGGTGGCTAGCACAATGATTAGTTTTTCCGAGTATTTACCTAAGAAACATAATCCGAGACCCAAATGTAAGAATCTGACGTAGGTGGAACTGTTGAGATCTTTGGTGTCGTCAATGAGGCGTTGGATGATAGCGCACGTCACCTGTCATCAAACATTTGTAATTAATTAGTATGATATAACATCTCGCCACTTAGCTTATCAAGTCCAAAAAGGGAAGGCAGGCAATTCATTTTCAATAAGAAGTATAAATCAACCACAAAGCCCAACCCACTCTTTTTCTATGCACAAAACTGTACCATTGAGAAAGGGATGTAACACTAAAGCAGATTTGGCATAAAAAAGTGGTAATTTTGACAGTCAAGTAGTACTTGACACAGAGAGGATATCGGTACTGACGTCACCGTTGCAGGAGCCGACGGCGATGAGTCCGCAGGAGATGGCGGCGAGCGCGCAGATCTCGGCGGGTGCCGACGTGTCGCTCAGCACGGGCAGCAGGTGCTCCAGGACCTCTTTGCGCTGCGTGCCGGCGTATGCGATGCCCAGACCTAGAAAATTGAAGTAAGATTAATTTCCCATAGTGATGTTGCCGCTGTTGGGCCGACAGGCTAGGGTGTCAGTTCCTCACCTAGCACGCTGCCGATCCTGAGGTTGGAGCTGGAGTGCAGCACGTAGTCGGACAGCAGCGCGAGCGCGGGGTCGCACTCGTTGCGCACGCCGCAGTTGACGAGCCCGAGCGCGAGCAGCGCGCCCGCCTTGATGTGCTCGTCGGCCGTGTACAGGTACTTGTCGATGGGCGTCAGCCCGCCGTCCACGTCCCACAGGTGGATCATGCCGAGCGACGCCGCCGCCGACAACATGCCTGACATAAAAATCATCATACAAGTACATATAACAACTAACGATTTTTAAACATCTCATAATATGCTTGGAGTCTTCGCAATAATAGGTCGCGAATCAGTCGCGTTTAAAACATTCACTGCCAAGGATGCCGTGGTTTTCCTAGTATGCCGCTACATACTACAAACAAAGCGAGTACGGCGTAGGCGCCCCCTAGGCGGGTTCCTGGCAGTGAAAGTGACTTCGCAAATTGAAACGGCGATTTCCAAGTATGTAGTGCTGCAACATTTTCATGTGTTGGCAGTTGGCACAGTTAAGATGACTAATTCGTGCAAGACCTCTAGGAACGTCGATAGATTTACAGGTGAAAGGTTTTTCCAACAGAGCCAAGCTATGTTTTTATACGAATCAGTCAATCTAGGCTATGTTTCACTCGCATGTATATGTTAATTCAAATTAAGACATATAATATCTATCACTTACCATGATCCTTATTCTTATACATCCACTTATTGCCATCCTCGGTAGTAACAAGCTTGTCCCTCCCGAAGCCGGCGTTGACGAAGGCGTTAACAAATGTAGCTGAGAGATTCTGTCTAGCCGAGTCCACCGGGTGCTCCGCCAAGAGCGACGGGCGCAGAGCCGAGCCAGCCGACTCTAGCCACGTCTTGTATACCTCTTCTGGAGTTTTTGGCTCCATAATATCGAGCTATAAATAAAGAAATCGGAATATGAACACAAGTCACGGCTAAATATTATAATTCTACGTGTTTGGGAGGCTGCCGGAGGTAAACCCACCGACGGACCCGCAGCTGACGTTCATGGGGCTACATGACTACTCTCTGAAGCATCTTACAAGTTATTCATCGAAGTTTGTCCTTGGCTCGGAGACATTGGCAGTGCTTGTAGTATAGAATCTTTGGAAATTGCGTTTATGAAGCATTTTATGAACTGAAATAGTACATTGTGATACAAGTGAGGTACGTTGATAACTACATCAGAGGCGGAATTATCACGCGAGCCGCAGGTGAGCGTGATAAGAGAGTCGAGGATGTAATTATCAAAGCTCACGCGTTTCATACGACGTTTTTCAACACATTTTGCGAGGAAAAATCCTTTTCATAAGATGAAAATTTGATAGGCCTGCCATGTTATTTTCCTTACTTATTGATGTCAACAGTTTTTTACTCACATGTTGAATACATCGTCAAGAATTTCTAGTGGCGTCCATTCTTTTTATCACTTTCTAGTCACCACGAACACCATTTTTGTTAATAACCAAACACGCATTAACAATGTTTACAAATATCTGTGAAATAACCTATAATGGCGCGCATCAATTTTTTTTGTGAAGTTTGCGCAGTGCGTGCGCATTAGATGAAATCTCTTAACAGCCAATACAAAATAAAATAAATAATTTCGTTTTAAAATGTTATCTTTATTAATTCATGTAAAATTTTATCGAAAGTGAATAGTTTTACTAAATTAACCGTTTCTATATCATATCCAAAAAGAAATAGTCAATTAACTAACAAAAAGGATTTAGTTTGTTTAGTCGAGTAAGAATCCATTTGCCGAGAATTAAAAAAAAAAGCTGTACATTCTGTACAACCCGGTTAGTTTAAGAATGCACCGTGTGCATGCATACATCTTGCTGCAAGGTGGCAACGTGACTTAATCGGGATATATCCATAACACACAAGTATCGTAATGTTATTAAACACGCGTGTTTAATATCCAGGATTATGAGCCTAAAAGCGACACAATAAGAGGTACGTTACGAGCAATTGTGTTGAAAAATATATTATGTTGCATACCTCTCTCCCCAGACTTAGGAAGTGATCGTTGATATGGGCGTTCAGAAGAATTGTGCGCAAATCCTCATCCTCAATATCCAAAGGAATGTATTGGCGCGCCAGCATGTAGCAAAGCTGTTTCTTTATTAACCTAAAATAATATTTCAGTTACAGGTGTGCACAATGATACCAGAATATATCAGATATGTTATAGGAGAAGTGACTATTCCATAGAAATATTTAAATAATGTGCTGCTTTGAAGCAAATGACATTTAAGTCTATTGTTTTTGGACTTCGAATGAATTCGGTGGCAAGTGGGTGGCAACAGTGACGAACTGGAGTTGAAGTCAGTGGCAGGGATTGGGTTAAAATCGTCTTGGCCATTAGTTGACGACTACACAACAAGATTACTATGGCAATAAAAGCTAGTCTCTAATATATATTTTTACGTTCAAATTCTGTTTTTTTTTAATTTCCCAGAAAGCCACTAAGTCCCTATGAAAATACTATAAAATTTTACAGTTATAAGTCTTCTAACCCACCGGCCCTCCTGGGCGCCACGGTCGAAAGGTTAGTACTCACGGATCAGTGCACGCGTTGAAGACCTGCTCGCACTTGGTCTTGTCATTCAGCTGCATGGCCACGAGCAGCGCGCGCGGGTACTCCCCGAAGCGCAGGTACGTGTCCAGCACGCCCTGCAAGATCTGGGTCGACTCTGGCTCCACTACGTAGCTGGCGCAACTGGGAATATGGACTAATATTTAAGGCCGTTTTAACGTTCATCATACCTATTTGAGCTAAAATTCTGTTCAAATTAGTTGGTTAAAGATGCACTCAAATTAGGTTTTTAAGTTTTAAGTTAGTTAGACGAATGTTATTAGACAGAGATTTAATGCAATATAGGTAAATGTCATGTTAACTATTGAATGTAAAATAAAATGTTATGCACATTGCCTATCCTTGTAAGTTGGCAAATACTTTTATATGTAATTCCATCTAGTAAATTGTTTGTCTTTAACTTATGAATGTTTCTGTGCACACACTGTTTAGAATTGTAGTCCGGATCTAGACACTAAGCTTTTAATGTTACTGAATGAATCACTGTAATTTGTTGCGTGAGCCGCCTAATAAATAAATAAAATCATCTGTCACTGACATTAGTGTTCGCAAAAAAAAACATTTTATTTATCAGAGGCATTACAAGTTTTATGAATAAGGGGGTTAGAGTTTGTTTTTAGGTGTCATGCATGTGTTTAACTTGTAACATCCATGGTCCATGGTTTTCTATTCTATGCCATGAAACTTCGACTACAGTTGAATGATAATTCAAAATTGAGCAATCCCAAACGAAAAAATTGCATGAATGTGAAAAATTTAGCATAATTTCCTAGATCTAGATATATGTAATTGGTTTAACTTTAATGACTGTATTTTGCCAATTAAGAGTCCGCAGTAAGCTCGATTTTCCATACAAACGTAGTTACGCTCTCATTTTAAAACTAGTCTGATTTTTTATTAGGCGAACTAACTTGACAGTTGCACACGAATATTGCCACGTTTCGCTAGTGCTGTTAATATCGATATTAAAAAAATCCAGTTCATACAAGAGGTTTAGTAAAGCAGTTTGTATACTAGTGTTGTTATTATTCTTGTTACTTGTGTAAAAGTTATGTAAATAATAGCTTGATAGAATTTGGTTTCTATGAAGTTCTTTGAGCTATTATTGTAATATTTGCCAATACGAATAAGATGTATATAGTCTGATCCAACATCCGTGTCACTGGAAGGCAGCTGAGAGACTAATTCTATTTCATTCTTACGTTAGCTTTAGTATAAACATATAGATGAGTATGTATTTTCGGCTTTTCTACTACTGACACGGTTGGTGGTCGGACTATGCAAGGTAGGTTTTTACTTGGTAAATTCAAATTCCTATTTAAACTGTAAATATAAATATGTAAAGTTTCTGGTAAAGTTATTAACATAAAATAGATTTATTATTATTATATAGATTTATTATATACTATTATAGATTTATATTTATGTAAATCGTGAGGAAACCGGTCTAATCCCAATAAGGTCTAGTTTTCCCTCTGGGTTAGAAGGTCAGATGGCAGTCGCATTCGTAAAACTAGTGCCTATGCCGAATCATGGGATTCAGTGTCAAAGCGGACCCAGGGCTTCTTTAGGGGCACAACCGGGAATAACGCTAGGAGGATGATGAATGTATACAAGATGTCTAAAACATGATTATTTTCTAATTGTATAAAACCTTTTCCATACTTAGTATGATTACTTGATAAATTACAATTTGAATCAGATTTATAGTAGGTACAACGTTATATCGACATAAATCATCACTATTTATTTTTTCCTATGTCTGACAACATTTTCAGCTGTCAAGTTAGTTCGCTAATTAATAATCCCACGCCGGCTCATCTTGCCAGACTACATATCGTGGAGTCAAACTTGTGTGAATGTGGAGAAATTGGAGACTTGAATCATATTTTTCTTTCATGTCCTTTATTCAACCATGTCTCTTTTTACAATGATCTTTCCTCACTTAAAATCCCTTTTCCTACATCCATCCCTGTCTTGTTAGCCTCAAAAGATCCTTCTGTGTTTAATTTTATATCCTCTTTCATTTTACTTAATGATATCCGTATTTAGTTCTTTTTGTTATTTATATATTTTATTAGCTCTTATTCTGAACGGATCCTATCTTTCCAAATTCCGTTATCCGTATTCCTACTTTCCTAAAGGCGGGTCCACATTTGTGACAAACCGCCGAACCGAACACTGTGACGTCGCCGCGGACTTGTTACGTATAGTGTGGACGGGTGAAAGTTTGCATCGGATCGGACGCTGGTGGTAGCTCCGTGACCGTGACAAAGCCCGATGTCTGTAACGATAGTGTGGACGGCATTTGTTACGCGTACAACCGATGAATGCCATTTTGAAACTTCAACCAAGGCAGTCATGTCGTTTCCAGAAGAATTAACCGAAATGTATTTGAATATTGCTCTTGCAAGTGCATCATTTGTTTTACTTTGTGCTTTAAAAAAAAATAGGACGGTGAAAAAAAGGAGATGGTGGCAAAGTGAACTTTTTAGAAATCGTAATATTTATGGTGTAAATTCGTTACTGAGAGATATTAGATTTCAAGAAATAAGTAGAAAATACAAAAATTTTGTGCGAATGTCTCCTACAGACTTTGAAGTTTTGCTGAATTTGATTGGTCCAACAATAAAAAAACAAGACACTCAATTTAGAATGTCAATTTCGGTACAAGAAAGACTTGCAGTGACAATGAGATTTTTGGCAACGGGTGATTCATATTCTTCATTACAATATCTCTTTAGAATATCGAAGCAAGCTATAAGTCAAATCATCCCAGAAACATGTGCGGCTATAGTTAATTCATTGAAAGGATGCATAAAGGTAAGAATTATTTATTAATTAAGTTATTAATAAAGACAAAAAGAGTAAACAATCAATAATAATCTTCTTTTGAAATGTAATTCAAATGGATAACAAATCTCTGAATGAATCTTGCGTATCATTTTCATCACTAATTATGCCTGGTGAAGTAGCAGATATACTCTGCGACGAACTAGGGCCAGGCTCATTGGGTGTAACCGGAGATTGTACTGGTGTACTACTTTGACGTGATGAATATCCATGTGGTCCCTGATAATCTTGATAATACTCAAAGTAACCGTTATCAGCTTGGAAAAGCAAATTACTTATTTGATGCTGCAAGGAATTTTTGGTACGTTGGGAGTACGTCCGCATCTTGCTAGCTATAAAATTAGCATATATTTGACTATCGTCTGAAGCTGACGCTCTGGCTGAAACCTCGTTTACTGCAGCTGATGCCGAGGAGAGCATTTTGAAGGCAGAATTTATCATTTCATTTTCTGAATCATGGGAATATTTTTTCCTTTTAGGTGCTTTTTCAATTGGTTTGGAAAACGCCTTTTCTGTTAAAATGGAGCGTTCCGTTTCTTCTCTAGATACATCATTTTCAGATGCCGGAGTTGCCATATTTGAGTCATCGTTATCCTCTCCTTCAAGATTCTCCTGAAAAAAAAAACAGGTAAATTAATTAACATCTATTAATTTTCTTTTTATTTTTCAGATGCCGAGTACGCCTGACGAATGGCTAGAAGTTGTCTCAAAATTTTATGAGCAATGGAATTTCCCGCACACTTTGGGAGCAATGGATGGGAAACACATAATACTGCAAGCACCTTTCAATTCTGGAACGGAATTTTTTAACTATAAATCCTACTTTAGCATAGTTTTGTTTGCAGTAGTGGATGCGGCATACAGATTTATTTTTGTCGATGTTGGGAGCCAAGGAAGGATTTCTGACGGCGGTGTGTATCATGATTCAGTTCTCAGAGAAAAGATAGAAAATGAGTCTTTGAATTTGCCTCCACCAAATGCATTGGATCAAAGAAATAAGCCAATACCATATTTCTTTGTAGCAGATGCTGCATTTCCACTCGGAACGCATATTATGAAGCCTTATCCTGGTACGGCACACGCAAGAGGATCTAAAGAAAGAATTTACAACTATAGGCTATCTAGGTGCCGGAGAGTTGTAGAAAATGCTTTCGGTATTATTAGTAGTAATTTTAGGGTTTTGAGAAAACCAATGTTACTTGAACCAGACACTGCTCAGCTCGTTGTAATGGCAATAGTTCATCTCCATAATTACTTAAAAGCTAGCGAAAATTCTACGAATTTATATGCTCCCCCAGGATTGCTTGACGTTGAGGAGGATGGTGAAATTACACCAGGTAGTTGGAGGAATGAGCCAGTGCCAGCTACTTCATTTTTACGTATTCCGGCAGTCCCACGTAGATCTTCTACTTCATCGCAAGAAATAAGAAATGAACTTGCTGATTTTTGTTCTACAAATGGCAGAGTTTCCTGGCAAGATCGCTATTGAATAATACGTAGTTATAAGCCAGATAACAAATTTTTTTGTGGCACTTTTCATACATTTTGTAATTTATAGCCGTGTATTTTATTAATTTGCAGTAAACTAAAAAAAATATTATTTTGATGGAGTTTACAATAACGTCAGTATCTAGAAACTGCCACAGGACCCTTTTGTCATATAATGCCACATTTAATCACCAATCAAATATTATTATTATAAATCCTATTTAATATAGGTATCCAAAGGTTAGGTACGGCATAGAGATCGCTCCTCGGCGATAAGATAAGTTTGTCTTCGTCTTATACTTGAGAAAATCTATTTATTAAAACATATTTTATCGTACGTTAATAAGTATTTTTTAATTAAGTTTTTTATTAATCAAAACTACTGTATCATATGTCAATCAACAAATTCATTAAATGAAAATAAGTAATCGGATAGGTACTTTGGCGTTTAATGAAAATTTGATATCTTCGATATCTTTTCAGATGTCGTGATCACGGGAGACTCCAAACATCTGAAAACCACGACATCTGAAAAGATATCGAAACGTCGTGATGTACAAATTTTCATTAAACGCCAAAGTACCTATCCGATTACTTATTTTCATTTAATGAATAATTATCGCGGTAATCTAAGACCTCTCACTCCATAGCTTAGCTCCGTCCCTATAACTTAGCTCCGTCCCTATAACTTACGTAAGAACTTACAGGTGTAAAGGCGGCCTTATAATCATATTTATGACGTCTAGGTTAAAATAAACTTTTAACTTACCGTATTCATATGAGTGCGAGGCTTATTTCTATCAAGAAGAAACGTCATATGTTCGTATGCGTACCAAGATGACTTGTACACTTCAGCTGCACCTGAAATTCCAGAATATATTACTATTAGTTATTACACGTTTTAAGCTATACCTACTCAACTACTATTGAATATATCACTATTAAGCACTTTCTACTAATGAAACAGGTTAAAACATCCATGGCATATTAGTTGTGCTAAAATATAATCTAATAAAAAAATACCTTGTCCAGTTGTAGTTTTTTTTGTTTTTCCCTTCTCTCTTCTCAATTGACCAAGTAGACTCCATTTTTTTCTTTAACTCTTGAACGGATGCACCACAATTCATCTGTTCTGATATTTCGGTCCAAGCATCATTTTTTAGAATTTTGTTAAAGTATAGTTTATGCTTAGGATCCCACAGTAGTTCCTTATTACGATAAAGTTCTATAAACTTCAAAACATTTTCCTGATTCCACTGCATATTTTATGAATCGAATCGTTTCAATGCCGCGTATTAATACTTAAATTAAATATCTATCAACACAAATTGCCACTCAACTACCTTCAATGTATTGTTGCAATGATTTCGCGTGCGGGGGAGCGGGTGTTGTCTTGTCAAGACGACCGTGCATTCGCCCGATCCATCAATCCCGTGTAGGTACCAGCCTGATGACACGCGTGCTTGTACGCGTGACAAAAATCGCAGTGTGGACCTCTCCCGCACACCGAGACAGTACCGAACATCCTTTGAAAAAGACCGACTTTGGATGGATCGGCCCGTACCCCGTGTCATTTGACCGTAACAAAACCAAAACATCGTCCACATTTATCACAACCACATTGTGGGAGTACGTACAATGTGGATATTTTGTTTGGAGATTTGAACGGATAACTGATCGTAACATTTGTTCGTGTAACAAATTCCGTCCACACTATCGGTACAAACTCCCGAGTCTGTCACGGCCACGGTGTTCGGTTCGGCGGTTTGTCACAAATGTGGACCCGCCTTAACGTTTCCCTGCTTTGTCGGTGGCAATACGCAAACCGCGTTCAGCCAAAAGAAAAAAAATAATAATAATAATAATCCGACTTTACGTGTCGGATTGTAACGAAACTTTGCATGTACAATGCCATGAGGTATATCTATGTTTGTAATTACTTTATGTAGCTTCAGATAGCATAGTAAAAAAATACAGCGAATTTAAGTTTTTCATACAAAATTCGTTTTTGCTGTATTTCGTTTCGTTAAAAAGTGGAACCATATAAACTAATTACAGACATATATATACCTCATGTCATTTTATATGCAAAGTTTCGTTACAATCCAACACGTAGTTTTAAAATGAGAGTGTAACAACGTTTGTATGGGAAGGTGAAATTCAGCCGAGCTTACTGCGGACTCTTAAGTTGTTAAGTGTTTTTTATTAATATTTTTCCTTGAATGTTATTTAATTTAACTTTACTCGAACAACATACATTAATATTCAACATGCAATGTTAATTCGACATACCCAATAAGGTAGAGGCAGACTCTAGGGTAGTTGCTCTGGTCCATATGTTGTGTGAGCAAGTCCAGCCGATCAATCTCCATCAGCAGGTCGCAGGCCTGTATCTCAGCTGAGTGCTTCATGTCAAACGACACCACGTCTCGCACCAGCGCCAGGAGTGTATCCATGTTGTCCACATTCCATTCTTCAGCTATTTCACCCTCCAATTGTCTGGAAATCAATGTCAATTATAAGTAATAGTATTATTCCATAAGATTAGATTAATTAAGGCTTGCAATTTCAGGTTCCAAATGGTTTGGCAATTAACAATGAGTGTGAGTCTAAATTTACTTATGATATGTTAATGTTATATATTAATATGTTAATGTTATATATTAATGCTATGTCAATGTTATTAATATCTTGATACTTCAGTAAGTATCAAGATAAAGATCAAATTCAATGAAATTCAAATCCTACAAGAGGTTGATAATTTTTTCTTAGTGATTGATCTTGTTTCAATACTGAGAGTGAAACCTGAATGCATGATGAATTTTCTATGTGAAATAACCAATTATTTAGTCAAATATATGTTTGAAAGTGAGCTAATTAGTGTGAAAACATTGCATTCCAGTATTGGTTAGTACTAGAGCTTGACACAGCTAAGCCTGTTTCCCTGTCGTCCACTAGAATCCACTAGCCTGATGCCGCAGGGAGAAAAAAAAAAATTTAATTATTTTATATTTTTCGTAGACTCTAAGGCAGGTCGGTGTAGGTACGACGACGAGCGAAGCGAGGACGAGTGTTAGGTGAACTGCGACCATACAGCGCGCGAGTGTGACGTGGTAGCTTCCGGCGAAGCGCGTGATTTTTAGTTCATAATTTATAGTTGAATATAAAATAATTGCCGCTCAATGGGCAGGAGCCAAAAACGTTATGACCGAGTTTAGAGTAGGTATCGGCTTGTATGGACGGTCACTGGTGTATAAAATAACCACAAACCAAATTATTCTGTTAAAAAATATTTGTTGGAGGCAGACTTAGCATCATATTTCATGGAGCAATTCAAACAAGGTTGTGTTTAGAAGCCACAGGACATCATCATCATGGGAGACCAGTAAGTACATCAAACACACACTCATTTGGCCATTAGTTCATGAGCTCATGACTATGCAACTATGAACTCATTCTAGTATCGAACATACACTCTTAAGCTGCGTACGAATTAGAGCAGCCTCGGGTTGAGGCACGCACGGCTCACCTATATTGCGCAAATTCGTACGCGCTCAGGCGCCGTGCGCGAGCAGCGCGCGGCGAGCCGCCCAGAGGCGGTCTTTTGACCGTGCTCAAAGGCGCCTCAGTGTGCGTGCCTCACGTAATTTAGACGTGTAGGTATGTGTATCCGAGCGTGCCGCGGACATAACGACAACTTGTCGTCGACAAGTTCTAACTTGTTTTAGGACGAGGGACGTATGAATTTGAGCAAGTGGCTGAGCCTTGCGTGTGTAATCGAGTTCGTTCGTAAAATTATTAATATAAATTGGTAAAATATGATAAAAACAGCGCGGCTGTCATCGTGTTCGACGCCATTTTGAACGACGCACAATGTCGGCTCGCCGCGAGCACGCTGCCTCGCCCGCGCATATTTATGTGCAACCATTTGGCTCGCGAGCAGCGCGGGCTAGCAAGCCTCTGGCTGCCCACTCAAATTCGTACGCAGCTTTAAATCACATTACCTGACATATTCATGGCCCCAATCTCCTACATTTGACATAGTTCCCAACAAACAGTACTTCAAGCATTCTCGTTTCTCGGCAGCATCCTAAAAACAAATCATGTCAATTGAAGCCTTTCAAATATAATTTGCACATTTTAAAGTGACTTCCCTTTGTAACTTGACAGGAAGCATTAAAACAATCAATGCTGCAATCAAAGCTGAGAGTCTCTTTATTAAAGGATAAGTTAATCGTGAGATAACCTGGAGACTATGACTCCATGATCTCTCGGCAGATGTGTGCCCAGGTATTTGTCTAAGCTTTCATTGTCGCTATGTATTCATGTGTTTCTCTGCGTGATCACATCAGAAATGAGGCTATCCGCAGCAGAACCAAGGTAACCGATATAGCCTTCCGAATCGCTAAACTTAAGTGGCAGCGGGCGGGGCACATAGCACGTAGAACCAATGGCCGTTGGGGAAGGGTTCTCGCGGCGCGGCGTGGGTAGGCCCCCCACAATGTGGACATATGACCATGAAGGTTGCTGGAGTCCACTGGATGCGGGTGGCGCAGGACCGGTCACTTTAGCACTCTTTGGGGGAGGCCAATGTTCAGCAGTGGACGTCTTTCAGCTGATATGATGATGATGATTCATGTCACTAAGGCGAAAGTGATATTGCAGTGAAAATTTTCTCTACGTATGCAAGTACCTCAGTTTGTAAATTCTGTATGGTCACACTGCACTGCACCTTCAACTGGCAAAAATTGTATGCAGCTATGCACCTCCGTCCGGAGATGCAGTGCAGTGTGACAACTGCCTTAATGATACCATTGTTAAAGAATTGTATTTGTAAGCTCTGATATGTAAAAGCACCCTTGAGGCTTACTTGCCAAATAATATTTAAATTTTGAATTTGATGTCCATGATGAGAATACTTACGGCTGAACCACTAACTCCCATAGCAAGAACAGAAACCACATCCGCACAAAACTTCTTAGTATTGGCATCTTTTATCTTTTCATACACTTCTTTCAATGCAGGGTAATGTTCTCTTAAGAATTTCAGGGGCTTAGGGACTGATGTCATGGAAGTTGTTGATGTTCTAATTAGATTACTCAACATTTGTAAAGCAGGTAAATACAGATCTACTTCTTTCCCCTGCAAGAATATAAAAAGAATTAGGTTATGAGTGTTTATTCGTTTCCTAGATTTATTGAACGTATAGATACACACCACAAGCTTCTCAACAAGCATATTGAGTTCCTCTTGTAGACGCTTATCTTCTTCAGACTGAAAATACAAGATCATTTAAATAAAATGCAATGTTAAGATTAGTACGAGAGTGACGATACAGTAATACGTTTCTCACCAAATCCTCATTCTGAGCCGCCACTGGTTCTGTTTTTTCTTTCGCTGGTTCCTCAGCTTTATTTTTTACCGTCATTTTTGCTTCTTAACGGTTAACAATTCACTGGAAATATTATTTATTTCGATTGGTGACTGTATGTATTGAGTGGATGATTTGAGTAATTTTGACAAGTCACTACTCGGCTCGGCAAGCGTCTGTGTTGCATGTGTTAAAAAAAAACAACAAAAAACCATCACTATTACCAAAATAAATAAGGTAGAAAACAACTTAAGCACGCTACAAACAATTCAATTTGTCACAACAAGTTATGGCGTGTATACATGTCATGATTTGTCAGCCCCAATTTATCAGAAGCGCAACATGCCTTCAGACGATAGCAATCATGCTATCGTCTGAAGGCATGTTGCGCTGCTGAGCCAACTATCAAACGAGTTTTACTGAGAAATTGCATGCACATTTGGTCGGATTGTTACATCTGTACGCCACACCCAATTATGACTTCGACATATTGTACTAACAAATTGGGGTAAAATCACATAATCTGTATACCCCATGAGACCGCAATATGTAGAACGTAGTGGTTATATTCTCTTTGGCAATATGTATTTCATTCAACAAATTGCTAGGTATGGGATATAGGCGACCAAAAACGTAGACCATGTCTCTGGCGACTAAGGGTTGAATATACGATCCAGTGTAAGGTGTACTTACTGCCTTTTTGCCGAATTATGTTTAATCAAATTTTATTTGGCAACCAACTTTTCACCGAAGTTTTATTTGGCAAACCAATCCTTGGCGTATTTTATTTTTATTTTATTTCGCTACATTATTATTATATTACGTAATTTATGTGGTAAATAATTGTGTAGCAAATGATTTGCTAAGGCAAATAACATATTGTCAAATTTTTGCAAAAATTGTATAGAAGAACGATTGCCAGTTTTATTATTTGACAATCGATTTGTTAACCACCTTTTTATAATTCCGATGCTACGTAAGATCTTAATCTCATTTTCCCTAATATCATTTTACTGTCATAAAATCTCATAATACCAACTAGTGCTGCACGAGTTATAAAAAACTAAAAAACCAATCGTAACAATTGTATTTTTGGTAGGTTAGGTTATGGTTATCTCGTGTCCCTTAGAGCGGAAATAGGCATGACGCTAGCGGTTAGGTTTGGTTTAGGAAAAGAGTAAAGTAAGTATATCCGCACGCCTACGCAAATAAAATGGCAAACCAATGCATTGCTTTTAGTTTGGGACTAGGTCGATTTGTGTAAGATTGTCCGCAAATATTATTATTATTATATTATTATTTATACATTAATACTTTTTTGAGCCACAAAGTATGTAAACAAAAGTACCCTCTTAATTTAGCTGAATGGTGCATCACCCTACCCGCTTAATGCAATAAAATCATACTGCAATTTGAACCTTGCATTCTAACAAAGCCAATCAAGACATTTGACGAGAACATAATTAACATCTTAAAAAAATCCCAGGTAAGTAATCATTTGTCTAACAATAATTTATCAAATCATTAGTTGGGACATGATATCAGTGCGAAACGTTGAGTTGGGAAATAAAAATTAGCCCAAATAAAAATATGGGATACTTACGTAGCTTGAGTATTTGCTAAATAATTTTCGTCAAAACATTAATAAACCAGTGTCTAATGAAATACACAAAATGACGAAAAGCAAATATTTTAAACCAATAAAACATGTAATGGGCTGGGTTTTGATATTAGGTATAAACCGTACACTTAACATCAGTTCAAGCTGTAAACATGGTAATTTACGAGAACAATATTCCTTTGCTATTTCGCAAAAAACGTGGTATTTTACATGCGTGTAATGCACCCATCTCCCCACGCACGTGCAAACGGACATTCATGCTTGTGTTGTGTGTATTCATGTTTGCACGTGAGGAGGGAGGGTCCAGGGTGGGCGCATTAACCGCATGCTAAAATACGCAAATATGTGCACCTCATCATCGCTAATAGGCAAGCATGGTTTTTTTAGCGAAATAGCAACTTGGCAAAAGTTATACTTCCTACTATTATAACTTATACCAGTAGTAAGTAGTGGACCATTGTGTGCTCTATCTTTGTGGGCCATTGTGTGCCAGATACACCGTCCGAAGTTTTTTAGGCGACGTTAGTGAATATCTAATGGATGGCCTGTTTAAGTACTTAATACAATTGATTAATTAAATGTATTCAAATCATCAGCATCTTTGGAAAATAAACAACGAAACATTTTTTTTGTTTTGTTGTCGAAAATTGGAAAATACTTTAATCAAGTGTGCGGGTTCAACGTGGGCCGGCCGCCGACTGGGGAGCGAGGGACGCGAGGGCTACCCTATTGAAGCGTGTCTATGTTCGTAGTACGGTTTGGGAACGTAGCATTTTCGAATAAAAGCATTGGTTCATTGTGTACCACTGGATCCATGTTGGCTACCTTATCCTACACATAGTCCTTCGAACCGTATTTTACACCGAGAACATGGGAGCATACATTTCTGTTAATACCGAGATACGTGTCTGATAAATTGTGTCTCAAGGGTGCAAAATGATATCTTTATGGCGAGGGCGGTATATTGAATCTTAAGTGAAGCGAAATATACTATAATAGAATTCTGAGCGTAGCTATCGATTCTAAAGTAAAATCTTGAGCGTAAACGAGGGATTCAAGGGTTTACACCAGAGACAGAAATTATTTTTCACACCTTTCATTCGGAAAAGTAAGTTTTGCTCCACGACGAGAGGGATCAAAATGCTACTTTTATGAT
This sequence comes from Epinotia bilunana, assembly GCA_947049275.1. Lineage (NCBI taxonomy): Eukaryota > Metazoa > Arthropoda > Insecta > Lepidoptera > Tortricidae > Epinotia > Epinotia bilunana. The sequence goes on from OX346264.1 coordinate 15,676,794, forward strand.
CAAGTTACTTATTTTAATTTTTTCATTGGCATGTAGCATTTACGGAATGTGCCAAATTGAACACAGGTCTTAATAAAATAATCAATTGTAATTTCATCGTAAAAACGAATATATTTAAGTTTTAACTTTAACAATGTTACATGAAAATTATGTTTTTTTCGTAATATTTAACTATTAGTAATACAAATTAAGAAAATTTGTTAAAACTTGTTAAGTCATTTTAACAGAATCTTTTTTAAATTTCTTCATAGTCGGTGTGAAAAATAGTATGTGTCACTCGGTAGCAAAATTATCTTCGTCTCGGGCGTTAACACTTGTATCCCTCACTACGCTCAGAATCCTACGTCAGAATCCCTCGCTACGCTCAGGATTCTATTGTAGGATCCCTCGCTACGTTCAGAGTTTTGCCCTCGCCATATTTAAATATAAAAAAAGAAAATTATTCAACAACACAAACAATAAAAAAAACTATTTTGCTCCGTTGTGACACAATAGTTATTTGTTATGCAAGGCTGCAGTTGTTTGGCGCAAGTGCTTGTATTGAAAGCCGAGCTAGCGAAGGATTGTAAGATTGAACCATGAGCGAAGCGAATGGTTCAAAAGTACAATCCTGAGCATAGCGATGCTTTCAAGGCACGATTCGCCAAACAACTTTGCTGCCGAGCGAAACACACAACTTTTCACCTCACCACCACGAGGAAAATTGTAAATGTAATAAAAGTCATTTGAGCCTCTTACTCATTTTCAATAAAGGTTTGTTTACATCTCATCAAGATCAAAGCATTTTATGATTATTAAATGTAACATAAACATTTTTCCATCTTAAAATAACTCCACGCTTACCTACATTTAACAAGTCAAAGTATCGTTGGGTACTCACGGGTAAACTAAGGCTCAAATACGCATATTTAACTTTTTCCGCTAACTTAGCAGGCATTAAAATCACATTTGTTTATCTTCTGCACTAAAATCTGTAAATCACTTCCATTATTTTGATTTTACTGTGGCTTTAGAACAAAACAAAACAAAATTAAATGTAAGTTATAAAACGGTGCGTTCCAAAATTGCACGAAGCGAATTTTTTTGAAAAATAAAAACTTCATTTTAAAATTACATTTGTATTGTATCCTTATAAGTCAGTCTTATAATTAATATTTCATATGTAACTAAGAAAGAATAAGTATTATTAATTACATTTTATCAAATAATAATAATAAATTATTGGCATAACACCACAAGTTTCTGAACGCAACCTATCATTCATGGAAAAAAGTTGGATTTCGCGATTGACCGTCACGTTCCAAATTTAAACTCTTTCCACGCTAGCAGATATAATGGACTTTTGGGCGCAGATTTTGAGCGATAAAGCAAGCCTTTTCGAGCCGGTGAGGTGAAAATAACTATTGCTACCAAGTGAAACGTACTTACCTAAGGTCAGTCGGGGCAAGTGCGCCAACGGGGTAAATGCGCCTATCATACAAGACCGGTCATAGTGGCACTCTTTGGGGGAGGCCTATGTCTGGCACTGGACGTCTTCTGGATAATATGATGATAATAATGATCATCTAAGATGTAGATAGTACTAAAATATCAGTACATTTCAATTCTTTTTACACCTTATTATGAGGAAAATTTAAATCCCTGATTTGAGTGCAACCATTACTATTTTCTCAGTAACAGGTTTGAATACATTTTGTTCCATACGCATAATTGAAATAAAGATGAAACACAACTTGGTCATGTGTTTTTACAAAAACAATACAAATTCAACCACCAATGCAAAAAAAAATACCATTCGATTAGCTATTCAGATTCTAGAAGGATCAATTTTTTTACAGGTTTCGGCATTTCCGGTTTTCATACAGAACCCTAAAATGTTTAAAAAAAAAACTTAAAATGCACTGTCGATGTCGATTGACGTCATATGTAAATATTGGCACTGTTATGCTTTAAAACAAAAAAGCTAAGAGATTCGAATTACCATTATAGTCAGCAATACATAATTCACTGAATTATTAGCATTTTAATACGACCGTTCTTCGAGATATACTCACAAACTGGTACACGGCTGAGCGCGGAGGGTTTTATTTCAGTTAAGGATAGGCGGTTGTCGTCTCGTGTTGCTTAATATGTGAGAACGGATATGTAAGTACATAAAAAGTTATAAATAAAACTATAAGAATAATTGTTTCAACTGAATAGAAGGTGTGTAGGTAAATTTTGTATTAACTTATTGTTTTAGATTGATAGGTATTTTTAGAAATAACAATATTATAACTTCGTCCGCGTAGAACTTGATTGCTATTAAATTATTGTGGGCGGAACCTCAATTATCGCCGACCCAAACAAAGTTCTACCATCTTAAGGGATGATTTCTGATATAAAAACTACCCTATATCCTTCCAAGGGTCTGACTCATCTGTACGAAAATGTTCATCTAAATCCGTTCACGGATTAAGTGTAAAAGGTAACAGTGCGATGAGTTCATTAGTTTAAATTGCAAAAATTCAATTGAAAACTCCGTTTTTACAAATATAATATCTTAAGAATCATCAACAGACGTTTCTGCTTAAATTGCATATTTTTTCATAATGTAGGTACCTATTAAAGAAAGCTACATGACTGGAAATTTTTGCTTAAATCCGTCCAGTAGTTTTACTCACGTTAGTTCGGGCTACCTGTATAGTTTTGAAAGCAAACTTATCTAATGCTAAAAGACGGAGCTTTCCATCTCCATCCACCGTCCCCATTTAACGGTGTTAGAGAATACATTATTTTGATTAAGCCCCTTTACCCCCTTATTTCACCTCTTTAGGGGGCAAATAGATCTACATATTATAAAAGAAACCTGCTGTCTTGCTTTCATGTTTCTGGCCACAGTTTAATATTAAAAATCACACATTACTTAGGTATGTGAACTTTCAACCCCTATCTTAACCCCTTCAAGGGATGAATTGGGAAAATATCCCTTATCAGTGTTTTTGACTGTACATTAGGAGCTTGTTGCCAAAGTTTTAAACGTCTAACTCTAAAAACGACGTGATTCCCATACAATCTTTCAACTCTTTTTTGACCCCCTTAGGGGATGAATGTTTGTAACATCTCTTAATCATTTGCTTTGCTTTTTAGTAAGATACCTTCATACAAAGATTCAAGTCTATAACTTTCCAAATTAACGATTTCCATACAGCGGTTCGACCCCTATTTCACACCCTTAAGGGTTGAATATCGAAAAATCCTTTTTTAGTACAAGTCCCCGTACTGTAAAGTATATATATTTAAAATTTCATGCTTATAACTTTAGCGGTTTAGGAAATCACACATTACTTATGTGAACTTTCAACCCCTATTTAACCCCTTCAAGGGATGAATTAAAAAAAATCCCTTATCAATGTTTTTGACTGTACATTAGGAGCTTGTGACCGAAGTTTTAAATGGCTAACTTTAAAAACGACATGTTTCCCATACAAACTTTCAACTCTTTTTAACCCCCTTAGGGGATGATTTTTTATAGCAGTTAAATCATTTGTTTGGCTTTTTAGTAAGAAACTTTCGTACAAAGATTCAAGTCTATAACTTTCAAAATGAACGATTTCCATACAACGGTTCGACCCCTATTTCACCCCTTAAGGGTTGAATTTCGAAAAATCCTTTCTTAGTGGACGTCTACGTACTTTAATAGTACATTACGTACCTAGGGCGGTGAATTCGTGAATGGCCCAAATCGCAGGTGTTTGTGGCCCGAACCGAAGGCGAGGGCCATAAATATGCGATCTGGGGCTTTACAAATTACCGCCCGTGGTAAGTACACAATTTTACGTCTTCATCTGGCCACAATGAGAGTTTTACCGTACGCGCAGCGTACAGTAAAACTCGCATTACGGCCAAGTGTGACGTAAAGAATATAATATGTTCCAATTTCATGCTTATAGCTCGTTAGCGGATTAGGCTGTGCGCTGTCTGTCAATAGATTAGTAACGAAGAGTTATATATATATATATAAGCCTTATATGGAATGTCAAATAAAAAAATAAAAATAGATGTTGACATTTTAAATTTTTTTATTACTTGTAAGATAGAGGCACCTACATTTTTTTTACTTATGATAGCAATTTTAATTAACTATAACATATATTTAGTTCAAGCTTATAGCATTGGTGCATCGTAACAAAAGAAAGGCTCGACTCAATCGTCCTCTTCACTATTTTCATTAATTACAATACTTAAGTCATTTTTAAACAGATTGCTCAGTTTCTCGGCTGATTTTGGTATTTTATTTAAAAACCTACCATGTGATAAATGATACACGATTGCAAGAAGGTTTAATTTCATTTAGTTTCATTACCTCCAGGGGACATACCAACTTTTTTAAATAATTTTGTTACGATGCGCCAATGCTAGAAGCTTGAATTAAATATATGTTATAGTTATTTTTTTTTACATTTTCCTTCATAGATCGAAATTTTACCAATGTAGAAAAAAAAAAACTGTTTAAAAAAAATGCAACTCAAGCCCTTTCATATGATACCCCACTTGACCTTATAGTTATTTAGTTTTATTTTGCCCTTTGTCGTAATTTTTCATAGAAAATTAAAATTTACCTATATCAAACTCAAAATGATCTTTATTCAAGTAGGCCTAGTAGCAAGCACTTTTAAATAGTCAGCCAAATTTTTAGAATAAATTATTAAAAATAAAAAATATATATATATGAAGTAAAAATTGTATAAAAATACTAGTAGAATGTTTCTAGAAAAACAATCTTATGTCAAAAAAACAAAATATAACGAGAGTAATAGATTGAAAATTCAGTCACAATTAGTTCCGTGGAGTTAATTTTATCATTCATGTAGTCTTATTTTATTTATTTATTTCAATATCTTGTGTGCTATAATAAGCTTTCGAAATAAGTTTACGCTTCACATAGTTCTTGAATTTATTAATAGATAACTCAGTTACGTTTCCTGGAGGTTTGTTATAAAACCTTACACTACCCATGAATGATTTTTTATTTTTTGGAGCCGAGTGGTGGGCACCGTGAGCTTATGCTTATTTCTAGTATTAATATTATGTATGTCACAGTTTTTCCTAAAATTGACAATGTTTTTATGTACATACAAAATATTTTCATAGATATATTGAAAATGTAATATATGTCATTATATTCATTTTTTTTTTTATAAAAATATTTAATTAATATTTAATATTTAAATTTCTCATTTTCCATGCACCTGGATGTGGATAACTCGTTTAAAACTATTCCAAATTTCAAATTGATAGCTTAAATACTTCGTGAGATATTTCAGTTTGTGACAGACAGACAGACGGAGTCGCACCATAAGGGTTGCTTTTTTACCTTTTTTGGTACGGAACCCTAACAAGACCGGATTATTAGGGTTATCGACACTGCGCTGGAAGTCAGCGACTTGTTTCGCAATGTTACCTCCGCCGGGATCAACATTCTCCAGCTATACGATTTAAAACCTGCACGGCTAGCACGAGACGGCCGCGACATACTCTCGATTTTTCTCGCACTATCGGTCTCTCTCTTATTAGAACATTAGGAAAGAGAGGTATAGTGTGAGAAAAATCGAGAGTATGTCACGGCCGTCTCGTGCTAGCCGTGCTTCCTCGACTCATCTTACGGCTCAGCACCTACTAGTATAACTCGATCCAAGGTTCGTACCAACAATAGAGTCATAGTAAAATAATAGAGTAAGTAATTAAAGTAGTCAGACTTACACTGGTTCAACGTTAGTCGTTACTAATCTCTGGGTCATGTTTTTATTAATAGGGGCAAGTTGTTAAGAGGACGCGAAACGCGTAGGTTGCAGAAGTCGAGGCAAACACGAATTCGGACCTATATCAACTTATATTATGTTCACGAAAGATTGCTGAATTTGCCCTTATTTACCTACAAACAGCAGACATTGGATAAATCCCACAACGGTTCTGCCCCCCTATTCTGTAACTTGTTTTAAGCTGACCTCAACGCTCACCCACAAATATGTACGTAGTCGGTCCCAAAGTTCTGTCACTGGCATATTATTTTTAAATTTAGAAGATGATTTTAAGAAAATTTTATTGCATTCCATTTTTGAATGTTTGCCAATTATTTTAAAACAAAAAACAGTCATTCGTTGCAATTTCTCACGATGGAGTGGACATTGAAAGAAAACCGAATAGCTGTTTTAGCATTGCACCGCTGTGGGCACTCGCCAAGTACGATTTTCAAGTTGCTCAAAAATTTAAAAATAACGCTTAGGTTTGTGTACTGTACTATTGATAGGTACAATGAAGTCTCCAGTGTTGAGGACAAAAAAATAATTGGCCGGCCTCGCTCCGTACGAACACCAGCAGTGATCAAAGCGATCAAGGCGCGCATAGCAAGAAATCCTGTCCGAAAACAGAAATGGATGGCTTTGCAGATGGGTGTCAGTAGAAAAACCGTCAAAAAGGTTTTAAACGAAGATCTTAGTCTACGAGCATACAAAAAAAAGCGTGGGCACTTACTTAATGCCCGTCTAAAAACAATAAGGCTTAAAAGATCCCGGAAGTTGTTAAAGCGGTACGCGAAAAATCGACACCGTGATATCCTCTTTACAGACGAAAAGATTTTCGATATTGAAGAGAAGTACAATACACAGAATGATAGAGTGTACGCTAGGAGCTCTGAAGAAGCAGGAAAAAGAGTTCCGCGGGTGCAACATGGGCATCATCCATCATCAGTGATGGTCTGGTTGGGTGTATCTTATTACGGGCCAACTGAGGTTCATTTTTGCGAAAAAGGTGTCAAAATCAGTGCGAAAGTATACCAAGAGACAGTTTTGGATAAGGTTGTCAAAGATCTGCCCAACACGCTATTTTCGGGACATAATTTTGTGTTCCAGCAGGATTCTGCGCCAGCACACAAAGCCAAGACCACTCAAGCCTGGTTTGACCGTCAAAAAATCGACTTTATAAGACACGAAGATTGGCCTTCCTCTAGTCCGGACCTTAATCCTTTGGACTATAAAATTTGTCAGGTCTTAGAGGGGAAGGTCTGTGCTAAACCACATAAAAATTTGGAGAGTCTAAAGTCATCTTTAAGAAAAGCAGTCACTGAGATAGATATGAAAATGGTGCGTGCTGCGATAGACGACTGGCCGCACCGATTAAGGGCCTGTATTAAAAACAAAGGAGGTAATTTTGAATAATTTTGAGTAATTTTAATTCTTTATTAAATGTACTTTAAATCGGTATATAATTTATTAAAAATTGATTGCTACTTTTGTTTTTATCATTATTTTCATTTGTGACAGAACTTTGGGACCGACTAGGTATATCTTGACACCGCGAATCCGCGATGTTTAGTAACCAAGAGGTCTAGTTTCGTGACGGGTGACCGGCAGGGTGAGCCGCATATTAGCGCGTAGCGTAGCGAATTACAGCCCAGCACGGCTATCACAAGACGGCGCGCGAGCTCTCTCGATTTTTCTCGCACTATCCGTCTCTCTCTTATTAGAACACTTAGAAAGAGAAGTATAGTGCGAGAAAAATCGAGGGAGCTCGCGCGTCGTCTTGTGATAGCCGGGCTGGTTTTACCTGTTGCATTGGCAGTGGCACGGAACAGTATAATGTACAGGCAGCAATTAAAGTGGTCCGCTAGAGGGGTGCTCAGAGGGGCTACCGCGAAACGAAAACGAACTTCGTTCGTGTATGTCCCTCTCTGTCGCTCAAACTAGCAAGTGCGACAGAGACGGAGATCCACAAACGAAGTTCGTTTTCGTTTCGCGGTAGGCCCTTAGGTTAATGCTACTGTTGACAGCACCTCTTCATGTAATTACATGAAGCTCTCAGGGTGTCAATTTCCTGGTTTTGCCAAATAAAACAATGTTCTAGAGTAATAACTCCAACTCCATGGGCCAAATTTATTGCCGGTGAGTATGATAATACTCACCGGCAATAAATTTGGCCCAAATTAGAAAAATGCATTGAATTACTTTATTATTTAATCAACATTATTTAATCTATTCAATTTAAAGTTTGAAATCACGAAAAGTTTTTGGGCCAAATTTTCTGCCGGTCAGTGTATATAGATTTAGGTAGCTAAATTTAAAACGAATATGTTATCCTAAATCTACGTATTATGTTTGTTTTCCCCTCACTGCCTCGGAAAGCCGTCTTTTATCCTTTAAAACCAGTAAGCAAAAACGCATTTTATCCACTAGTGGGGAATAGTTGATTGAACCGAGGATTGAAAGTCACCTTTTCCTGACGAGATATTTTGGCGCTCGAACGAAGTGAGAGCGCCAATAGTTCGAGGCTGAAATGGGTGGCTTTCCCCGAGTTAAACACTCTACTTTTCATTTCGAATTCGAGGAAATGAATTGAAAGCCAAAAACTTTAATATTTTCTAAATCAGTAGGAACCCATTTTAAAAGCGTTTGTGTATGGACAATTTGGGCGGCAACTGTTGACAGATTTTAATAATGTTAGTGTGTGGACCATTTCCTGGACGCGCTTTTGAAGTGGTTATGTCGAAAACTAATTTTAATTATTATTTGGATGAAAAATTAAATTAATAATTTTATTTATGTACACCATATAAGTAGTAATGAAGAGTGAAAACCATCATAATTATCAATAAGCTTCAAAAATCAACCCAATTTTATGGAAGTGTGGCAGTATAGGTTTTTGTCATTGTTATTTTTTTAATGACTAGGAAGTTGTTCTGAAGCGGTCACATTGAATTACAAAACTTAAAAAATATCTAATCGTTTTCAAATAGTAATAATAGTCATACAATAATTAATTTATAATCAATATTAAAAAAATAACGCATGATTGCCAACGATTTTCAAAATCATGCGACATGCCTCACTTTCAACCCGCTGTTTAGATAAACAATGACCTACTTTCAGAGTATGAGAGATGAAAAGTAATTTGACCTTGGAGCGTGTTCAAGTAGGTTTTGACAGTATAACAAAACGTAAAACTCATAATACAAAAAAATCACAGATGTATTTCTGTTGCCGCTATAACAACAAATACTAAAAAACGGAATAAAATAAATATTTAAGAACTTTTAAATAATTGCTTGTTGCCCTCATCAAATCATCAGGCGCTGGGTCTCAAAATGTATGGGAAAACTAAAATCCGACTCGCACTTGACCAAAATTCTACTTGATATTACTTAACGTTATTATTAATGTTAAAATAGATTATTATTTAAATTAAATAAAGTTGTTTTGCATGTTGCACTTTCCTCGCTACAGTGAGGAGAAAAGTTTTGTGTTACACATGGGTGCAAATGTATTTTACTTCTCGTGTGTTGAAACACTCGCTACGCTCAGGATTCTATTTTACAAGCTTCGCTCGTGGTTCAACTATAGCCTCCTTTCGCTTGCTCGTGTTTCAATTCCACACTCGCAGGTAAAATACAACTTCGCACTAGTTTGCACCATTGTATAAAAAATAACTATTACCGTACTATCATAATCATAAAGTCTTGTATTGACTAGGTATTGGTAAGGTATTGGTACGATATGATCTTACTTTTTTAAATAAATAGTGTTAATTTAATTTCTATTATAGATACACGAGCCGCTATGTACTCATTATTAAGTAGATCCGTTTGCCGAGTCGGGCAAAAATATAGTACCCGGAATTGCGTCATGACTATCGGGCAGGCTGTAGCGGCTGTACATGTTAAAACTATTGAAGATATGGCAAATCCTAAATGCTTACCGATGCTCGGAACTAAATTGGACTTAATGCTAGCCGGCGGCGGGACAAAGTAAGAAACAACTTTATTATATAGTGCTAGATCTGTAGGTACTATAGAAAAATAGCAGTTATTTAACATACTCTTCTGTTTTGACAGGTTGCATGAATATATTGACAGGAGACACAAGGAACTAGGGCCTATTTTCTATGAAAAATTAGGAAGTGACACAAAACTAGTCTTTGTTAGTGATCCTGTACTGATAAAGAGAGTATTTTTAAGTCTTGAGGGACACCATCCTATACATCTTTTACCCGATCCATGGGTTTTGTATGAAAAACTGTACGGCTCCAAAAGAGGACTATTCTTTATGAACGGTGAAGAGTGGTTAATTAATCGACGTATAATGAACAAACACCTGCTCCGCGAGGGTTCTATAGAATGGATGGAAGATCAGGTTAAAGTCTCAGTTGCAAAATTTGTTCGCTATTGGAAAGAAAGAGTTGAAAAAGGAAACACAAAAGTAAATTTAGAATCTGACTTGTACAGATTGTCGACAGAAGGTACAGTGGAGTTTATGATTAATTAATTTAAATAAATTAACGCGAACCAATATTAACATGTTAGAAATACAAACCATGATAGGATGAGGCAAACCATTAATGAAGAAAACTCGGAACCATTACAATAAAACAGAATAGGTAATTTAAAATTAAATTCTAACTATACACGCTCTTGACACACGAATATTTTAACGTTAAGTCCAAATTAATTGGTACAATTATCACGCCAACTTAATGGCTCCTCTACATCCTGCGGGCCCACTTGGGTGGGCCAGAGTGTAGAGATGGTAGTGATGTCAGGTGGCTTATGGCGCGGCGGGATGGCGATGGGATGGCCGCGGTGTCGGTTTTTCGGCCGCACATCAAAGGGAGTGGGCCAGCGATGGCGGTACGCATCTACACGTACAAGTGGCCCATTCCGCGGTGCGCGGCCGACCGCGGTTACTCAACCGCGGTCGGCCGCGCACCGCCGCGTGGACGTTCGTGTTGTGCTTTTTTTATCGAAAATGACGTGTACGTGGCCTCAACACGAAACAATAAAGTTTTTGGAATTATATCGGGGAGAAAGCGTAAAATGTAAATATGTAATTGCCGCAGCGGCTAACGCTTCGACGTCCATCTCGCAAAACGATTCGATCACAACTGAATGTCGCCATCGTGTAGTGGCGTTCAACCATCGCATGGCCATAGCGCTGGGCCATAGGATGGGCCATCATGTAGCGGAGCCATAAACCTAAGAAAAAGAAAGACCACTAAAATGGTCGAGGCGAGGTATAAGGACGGGTTACAAATAATTACAAAGCAGAACGGAAAATAAAATAACGTCTCTACGGCGAGCCCACTAAAGTGGCCAGTGTCACCTGTCACCGCGACAGCGATAAAATAACACGGCGTAATAGTCCCGTCCCGGGGTCGTTTGCACGCGACCATTACCAGCCCCACTTTACTCTCACGGTTTCAAGCTCACCTCAACGCTCACTCACATATATATCTTGACGCCGCGATTCTTAGTAACTAAACGTATAGGTCTAGTCTCGTTAGGCGTGGGGGTGGGGTGAGGCGCATGAACGCGTAGATAATAATATAAAATAGAAAAACGAGAGTCCGTACGCCGTCTTGTGTTAGCCGTGCAGCACGGCTATCACAACCCGAGACGACGCGCAAGCTCTCTCGATTTTTCTCGCACTATCCGTCTCTCTCTTATTAGAAATATTAGACAGAGAGGTATAGTGCGAGAAAAAAGAGAGAGCTCGCGCGCCGTCTTGTGATAGCCGTGCAGGCCCCCTATTCTGTAACTTGTTTTAGCTCACCTCAACGCTCACCCACAAATATATCTTGACACCGCAATGCGTACTAACTAAACTGCTGGGCTGTTATTCGCTACGCGCTAATGAAGCTCACCCCGCCGGTCACCCGTCACGAGACTAGACCTCTACCTACGCTTAGTTACTACGCATTGCGGTGTCAAGATATATTTGTTTGTGAGAGTTGAGGCTTCCACATTTGTATCATTTTGTCGTATCGTATCTCCGTCGCGTTTGCACCGACGTGTATCAAAATCGCTAGTGTGAGCGCAAAAACAGCGCGATCATGCGGCGCGCCGCTGATCGCTCGCTCGGGATCGATATTGACACGCGTTTATTATATACCCCGCACACTAGCGATCGGATACGCGTATCAAGATCTTTAAGTATAGACGTGTTTTGATACTGTATCACGATACGAAGTTATGATTTGAGACGCGATACGCCGAGGGGATACGGATGAGCGTCCACAGTCCACACTTAATGATATGGTGTTATGATACGATACTATGCTACACTATGGTTAGTATGGACGTATTTTTTCACGAGACGATGTTAGTGAGCGTCCATACTTAGGATACGCGAGCTCGATACGATACGCATGATCGTGATCGGCAAAATGATACCATCATTATGGTTTCTATTTTTTTAATTTCAAACATGTTAACATTGGTTCGTTCATTTTAAATAAATAAATTAATTAACTGGCATTTCTTTTTCATGGATGCTATAAGTTTTCTTATACATTAGCAAATGAAATAAAACATTAACTTATGCTCAAACATTAATTATTTCCAGTTATATTATCCATACTTGCTGGTACTAACTCATCACGAGACGAAGGCGATGGCCAGCATTTTGAAGAGACGATTTCTATTCTCTCGGAGACCATAAAAAAGATATTTCGAACGACAACCAAATTGTATGGTTTGCCTTTGCATATTTGCCAACGTTTAAATTTGAAAGTATGGAGAAATTTTAAGGAGTCAGTGGATGCGTCGCTTAATTTAGGTAAGCAGTAACTAATTGATTAATAACATGAATATGTCTTTAAATCTTTCTCGAAAAAAAAAACGATCTAGTGCTTAATTCTAGCTCAGATACTAGTAACACGAATGATGGAGAAAACAAAAGAAGGTGACGGTCTTATATGGAAGCTTCGCAATGATGGAGTAAGCGATGAAACAGTCGCACGACTAGTTGCAGATTTCATACTAGCGGCTGGAGATACGGTAAGAAAATAAAAAACCATCAATTATCGCCTTTATCGCAAACCACACAGCGAAAGTGGAAAAATAATATTTTCTTTCTTACAGACTGCGTATTCCTCGATTTGGAGTTTATTTCTACTTGCACAAGATGATAATATTAAACACGAAATACGCACAAGAGATGTTGCATACGTTAGGAATGTGCTGAAGGAATCTATGAGACTTTATCCTGTAGCACCATTTTTAACAAGAATTTTGCCAAAGGATTGTATACTCGGTGAATACAAACTGAACAAGCATGTAAGTTTTTAAAACTAAGTTTGCCATTTTTCTTACAATTACTATAAATAGTCCTAAACACGACAAAAAGTCACTAGTAAAAAATATTTCTTACTACTTTTCCGTGGCAGTGTGTATCTGCAGCACGGCTATTACAAGACGGCGCGCGAGCTCTCTCGATTTATCTCGCAATATATGTCTCTCTCTTATTAGAACACTACAAAAAGGCGTATAGTGCGAGAAAAATCGAGAGAGCTCACGCGCCGCTAGCTAGGGCTAGGGCTGTACAGCGAATAGGCTAGCGTGAAAAACATGTGCGAACGCGTGAATGTGGAGCCACAACAACAGCGCGTTAAGCTAACATGACGAAAGAAGTGTACTCCCATTGCAAAATACGAACTGTTTTGTAAAAACTTAATCTGTTTTTATGTATTTTTCTACTTAATCCTGACTTTTCGGCTATCGTATTTTTTATTATCATATCATATTATTATTTCCAAAACGGATGATTATTTTGATACAAAGAAAGAAACTAAAACAATTATAATTTCGGATGTTCAGTTATGTTGTACGTCGACAACCCTATCCCACTCTTATGATTTTCTGTTGCTAAAAACTGACAGCTAACGTCATCACTTAGGCAGTGGACCTTCTGTACATTACAATTAATTATTCTGTGGTTTTTGTAATAAATTGATACTTGTAATGCGCTCAAAATAATGAACGCAGAATACGAAGATTTTTGCGTCGGTGTTGAGAAGTTTGAGCTTTAAGCTGGGTATTCGTATAATTTTTCGAGCTCGCGTATCCTAAGTATGGACGCTCACTTTTGGCACACCGTATCATACGCGTATCCGATCGCGAGTGTGCGGGGTATATAATAAACGCGTGTTAACATCGATCCCGAACGATCAGATACGGCGCGCCGCATGATCGCGCTGTTTTTGCGTCCACACTAGCGATCTGGATACGCGTCGGTGCAACGCGACGGAGATACGATACGACAAAATGATACAAATGTGGACCCAGCTTTACATGAACAGCTTGAAATCGCGTCACCTCAATCGAATAATACAGGCGATTTTATCAATACTTCGAATAGACTAAACGTCAAATTTGACATTAAAACGTGAGGTTATTTCTTGTCTGTCGTAAAGTAAATTACAAGAAAATAAACAACGAAAGTAATTACTATAATCATGAATTCCTGCAAATTTATACGAAGCATTAACTTGAAATCACATGCTCTAAGTTATCGATCGCTTAGTGTCTTATGTAACAGTGGAGTGTTGAGCAAATATGGATTATCTGCTCCAATAACACACAAAATCAAATCACAGGAAAGGACAAATTTAGTTTCCGATTTAGGAATTAAAAGAAACTTCTCAGTAGCAGGCTTCGTACAATGGCAAGGACAAGTGTACGCTAGTATATCAAACAGTTATCTAGTACATACAATGCAAGATTGCCTGTTATATATTCATGACTCAACAGGTCTGCCGTGGTGGGCTACAATAGTTGGTTCCACCGTTTTATTGAGAGCTGCTATGACTTTGCCACTAACAATATACTCGAATTTGATTCTAGCCAAAGTGGAAAATATCAGTTTAGAATTAAAAGACCTAGTTGAAGAACTAAAAAAGGAAACCGCAATGGCAAAGAGAATGTATAAATTAACAGATAAGCAAGCTATAACCTTGTATAAGCGGTCACTGAAGAAACAATGGCAAAATCTAATTGTCAGAGATAACTGTCACCCCTTCAAGGCTAGTTTAGTGATATGGGTACAGATTCCCATATGGGTGTGCATGTCCTTTGCCCTGAGGAATCTAGTTTACTGCCAATCCGGAGACCCGGCAGCTATAGTGACTCTCATGGAGCTCACGGCTGGAGGGATCGCCTGGTTCCCAAACCTAGCAGAGCCTGACCACTCTTATATCATGCCAGTAGCATTTGGTTTGACAAATTTAGCAGTTATTGAAATACAGAGAATGTCTAAGTTGCGTCAACCATCTAGACTATACAATATTTTCACAAATGTGTTCAGAGTGTTCTCTATAGTGATGATACCTGTGGCAGCCAGTGTGCCATCCTGCATGTGTCTGTACTGGGCCACGTCAAGCAGCTTTGGCATCATTCAGAATCTATGTCTTCTGTCCCCATCATTGAGAAGAAAACTTCGCATACCAGAGGCTCCTAGTGAACTGGACCAGCCCTATGCACATATGAAAGACGAAGTTAGACTAATGTTACAGAGAATATCACCTAAAAAATTTCAATAAAAATTATGTGCTGTGAATTTTTATTTCATTTATAGTAGGATTTAAATTTTTATTTCATTTATACTGGGAGTTTTAGCTAGGAGTAGTTTCATTTAACAACACTCATTTTTATCAAGTATGGTTAATTCAATATAACTAATATAACTTTGCTGAATATAACATAATAGTTCTGTAAGACAAGTCTTAATTTTGCCAACTTACAAGAAAGTTACTAGAAAAGACTAAGAATACCATGGGATCAATTCAACTCAATCAACTGCAGCACAGCTTATCAAGTAGAATTTGTGTCATTTTAAAAAGAATGTAACTAAGTAAGGGGGTTTGGGTAAAATTGTTGTCATTTTTAGGGTTCCATAGCCAAATGGCAAAAAACGGAACTCATATGGACTGTCCGTCCGTATGCCATAGCCACTTTTTTCCGAAACTATAAGAACTATACTGTTGAAATTTGTTAAGTAGATGTATTCTGTGAACCGCATTAAGATTTTCACACAAAAATAAAAAACAATAAATTTTGGGGGTTCCCCAAACTTAGAACTGAAACTAAAAAAAAATTTTTTTCATCAACCCATAAGTGTTGGGGTATCTATGGATAGGTCTTCAAAAATTATATTGAGGTTTCTAATATCATTTTTTTCTAAACTGAGTAGTTTGCGCGAGAGACACTTCCAAAGTGGTAAAATGCCCACCCCTCTCCTGTAACTTCTAAAAAATATATATGATGTACATTACCATTTTGGTTTTGGTTTGAACGAGATCTAAAGTAGTTTTTTTTAATACGTCATAAATCGTAAACCGCAATTTACCTTTCATTCAACGGATAATGGTACGGAACCCTTTGTGCGCGAGTCCGACTCGCACTTGGCCGGTTTTTTTTTTAGATGAGCGGCCACTCGGTAACTTGGTATATTATGATAGATCTATTTATTCTGACTAAACAAACATATTTTGTTATGAAATGTATATTTATATAATATATATTTCCGCAGGTCATATTGAAAAGTTATAATCTAAAACTTAAATATCTCGGCTCCAATATTGTTTAAAGCGTTTAATTTTATATACCTATGCGTATTAAGAGGTCCTCTAAAAAAACATCCTTGGCCGCTGCAAAATATAAAAAAACCGGCCAAGTGCGTGTCGGGCCACACGCAGTGTTGGGTTCCGTAGTTGCCTGTTTGTCTTAGTTACATCGACGTGCGGTTCGGTTGGGTCGGCCGAATTTGTACGAAAATTGGCCTTTTCAATTACACATTAAGTTGGTCGACTATTACTCGGTAACTACTTATGCCTACTTGTTCGTGATAGTTTTCCTTTTAAATTAATTATATGTACTACTACCACGAATTTTTTCACATCCCCAGTAGTAGCCATTTAGCCGGCGGGGGGACGACGACGACGACACATGACTCGAACTAAAATTAGGGCTCTAAAGCCCAATATCTCACATGTGTGCAGCCGTGCGATGTACCTTTGTTCGAAGTTTATCTACTGTTCCTATACTGTGGCTAAGCCGAAGACGGACAGACAGATAGACAGACGGACGGACATGGTGAAACTATAAGGGTTCCTTGTTGACTATGGTACCCTAAAAACGACAACTTTTCTCATACAAGGTTACCCAATGCCCTTTGTGTGGATGCTAAATCTTTCTCCTCTTAATAAGGCGCCTATGCACATGTCGACGGCGCGTTTATAAAAATCGCGGTGTGCATAGGCCCTAACTTAAAGGTTAAAACTTATAAAGCCTGAATAACTGTATAGCATTACTTTATCCAACAGCATACACTTTAGCAACTATAGTAGCATTTTGTGTAGAGACCTTGACAATTTACTTCTGCTAGGTGGCATTGGTGTTGAAAAGGTTAAGGTTAACTTGCATACCATGTTTATTATCAAATCAAGTGGTTTCTAAAAGAAACATTGGTAAAAATATTGTGAAACAAATGTGACTTTTATTAGTGTACTTACATGATTTTTCCAAAGTCAAATGTTGAATTAATGCCTCTTCGTTCCAGACCCCAATAATAGCTTCAATATACACATCAGGGCGTGACGAACGGCATTTTAGTAATGCAGAAATGTTCTTACCTTACCGTTGGGACAGATGCGATACTAGACAACAGCGTCTCGCCAACCACAACCCTTCAGCATCCCTGCCCTTCGCACTCGGCGCCAGATCGTGTATAGGCAAGAAGTTGGCTACTCTGCAACTTACAGAGTTCTTAACTCAGGTGAGACAAGCTATAAGAATTTAGTTATAATAGGCATACCATTTAACTAATTCGGTTCCTGCGGTAGTTGCGCGGTGCGGAAGGGGTGCCAGTGCCAGTGAAACGGACTCTAGATTCAGCTCTAACATGACAAAAACACAACCCTTCCATGCCGCGCACGCGCAGGTGCCGCGGAAACCGACTTAAGTATTTATTATTATCAATATCATAAAATTATAATTAAATGGTTTATTATTATTTTTTGCAGGTTGTAAATAACTTTGATTTTGAGTGTACAAACGTCGAGAAAGTGTTACCAGTCACTTCACAAGTGCTTGTACCCAGCACAGCTGTTGACCTGACAATATCACACAGGACCAGTTAAAGAAATTTGTTAACATAAGATGTTTTATTATACTTTTTATGGATTATAATGAAATAAAGACATTGATAGACCTTCTAATATTAATTATTTTCAAGGTTTTAATAAATGTGATAACGATGAGACGCAAATATACTTAAATGTGTGATCAATTATTCCATAAAATGGCTGTATCTTTAAATTGAATACTAGTGATGTAATAGAGTATTTTATATTAGTGTAATTATCGAATTATGTTTAATGTAGAGGAATGTATAAAACCATATTTAATTTGTTATTTACATGTATTGAAATGCATCTTTGTGGTCTTTACACATCCATTTACTAATCCATATCCATAATAAAATAACATATACAATATGTCTGTTAAATTCGTATTAAAATTGGCATTGTTTATATTTTAACTTTAAAAATAATTTTGGTATAATAATATGGTTGGCAAAATAATAACGCCAAAGGAATCTGTTGTTCCAAGTTGTGTAAAAATAATATGTACAAAAATATGAACAATGCCAATTGGTGTAAAATAAAATTAAGTTAAGGCTCACTTAAACAAAATTCATTTAACAAGTTGTCTCACAATCATTGTCTTGATGTCATCCAGCCACTGATCCTTATATTCGAGTTCTAGTATAGCGCTGAAACAGCGCGCGCGCTGCGCCTCGCACATCCTGCCGGTCAACAAGTATGCGACGGATTCCACGCAAAGGAAACCCATTCCCTCACTCAAAGACCAAACGTAAATCTTGTCTGCAGTCTCTGGTGTCAGCTGGAATTGTAATATCGCACTACTCAGAAGACCTTTCAGCTTGTCAAATAGGAACCTATCCGCTAGCAAGAGAACTTCCAAATTGGTTTCTAACTTATCCGCCAACGGAAATACTTGCACGTCGCATTTCGGGTTATTCAAACCGAAGTGCAAAAGCGTGAATAAATACTCGAGCGCTGGTTTCGTAACGTTTTTCAGTCTTACGCACTTTTCTGCCGACTCCTTAAAGCATCCCATCAACATGGCACTGAAGACCTCAGAGTTTTGACATAGGAATATTTTATTCGCATTAACATATGATTTATCATCTAATTCAAATGTCACTATGTCCGATACTGCCAAGTCGTCTAATATTGGATCGTAGCTGACACAGATTTGTTCCTTGAACCTGTTTTCTAAGGTTTTGGGATCCTTGATGTGGACATTGCTGGCAAGCTTCGAGAGGGCAGTGACGCACACTTTCATGTCCTCCTTAGATTCCGATATGATGTTGAACAAGAAGTTTAATGCGCCGCAATCTATAAAATATTTCTTCAGTGGTTTTTCAGTCCTGAAATAAATGAAATGGTCATTGACAGACTGAGGAATGAAGCTAAGAGTTAAAATGTAACAAGTCTAAACAGGCATATGGCCAGTCGTGATTGGTTTACCGCCTCAGTGCTGCCAATTTAGACTGGTAGCTTCGGGAACCGGGCCCCTGGCTTTTAATATCAGGTATTAAAAGCCAGGGGCCCGTTTTTAATATCGTGCTACAAGGCTGTGTTCCTGTTCCACAAGCTGCCAACAGAGTTTAATTCTATCACGAATAGCAAAATGCTCAATGCGAGACTGAAACAGTATCTTTTGAAAAAATCGTACTATTCCATAGCAGAATTCGTGCAAAATCAATTGTAAATTAAGGATAATTAACGTATTTTTAATCATGACACCATTATGTAATTTGTGTAAAATAATTTTTGTTACTTATATCATAATTCATAATATAATCTTATTTTTAATTTTGACTTTGTTACCTGATAATGAGAAGGGAATTTGTTCTTATGTAATTTGTATAATTCATGTAATTGTACCTATATATGTTCAACAATGAAATATAAAACAATACGAGAAGTAGCGTGGGACAGCGGGTTGAAACGAAAGTCAATAGTTATTTGTGTCACAAGGGAGCAAAATAGTATATTTACGGCGAGGACGGTGTTTTAAATTCTGAGCGTAGTGAGTGATACAAGTGTTAACGCCCGAGATGAAGATACTTTTGCTACCGAGTAACACATACGAGCGTTTCTCAAAAAAAATGCCACTATTATTAATTGTACGTCTAGGAATTTTATGTTAACTATTTCCACTCAGAATCAGGAGCTCTTTCGACCCTGGTAGGACAAAAAACTGTCCCAAATATATTTTTCCTATTGTGTTACCATTTACCATACACTTTGTATGCTGGTAACACAATAGGAAAGTTCTCAAAGTTCAAAAATGTATGATGATTTTGGGACACTTTTTGTCTCCTAGTGGGATGGAAGGACATCGTGATTTTGAGTAGAAATAAAATAAACTTGCAGAAAATATCCGAAAGTGGCCGACACAGGCTATGATTTTTTTTTAAAAGATGCTGTTAAAATTACTTAAGCTTTTTTAACAAAATTTCTTAATTTTTATTCCTAATTTTTAAATATTGCGAAAAACTCATTAATTTTCATATAACGTTGTTAAAGTTAAAACTTGAAATATGATCGTTTTTAATCGATTACGACGAAATTACAATCGATTATTTCATTAAGATCTGTGTTCAATTGGCACATTGCGTAAATGCTAATGCCAATGAATAAATTAAAAAAGTAGCTTGCACAGAAAAGTAGCATTTTGATCCCTCTCGTTGTGGAGCAAAACTTACTTTTCCGAATGAAAGGTGTGAAAAATATAATTGGAAGCCCGGGAGATGGCCGCTCTCACACTTTTTTTTGGCCCTGCTCTTAGATATTTGCCAGGAGTGTCGCGTGTAACGTGCGATAAGTAAGTATATTTGTTCCAAAAGTATGCAACCCGCAAATACTTACACATATTGTTACGTAGTCTTACCTGACTATGTATGGCAGTGTGATGGAGAGGGTTTGTTGCATGGCGGGGGTGCCCTTTAGAAGCTGGTAACTTATTTCGCCTATACCATAACTCGACTCAGCCAGTATGGTTAATTGAGCCAACAGCTTTGAGCTCAATCTCAAGATCTGAAATATAAACACTGGTAATAATGCTTAATATATAAGAAGTTAACCCCTTAGACCAATGCAAAGATTAAAAGATTTTTCAGATAGTTAAGTCTTGGAAGAGTTTGGAGACTTACTTTGGAAGTTTACTCGAAATGTATACAGAGGCTCTAGTATAAGTTTTACCGAAACAAAACGTAACGACCGCGTTCGCGTTTAGCTGTCAAATCCCATACAAACTGAGGGTAAAACGCAAACGCGATCGTAACGTTTTGTTTCGATAAAACTTATACTAGAGCCT
The DNA here is from genome assembly GCA_947049275.1 of Epinotia bilunana. Taxonomy (NCBI): domain Eukaryota; kingdom Metazoa; phylum Arthropoda; class Insecta; order Lepidoptera; family Tortricidae; genus Epinotia; species Epinotia bilunana. Next base: position 15,698,008 of record OX346264.1, read on the forward strand.
CTGTAGATTAGAAGAAAATCTAATTAAAGTATTCATTCATAAAGTGGCGCTACTTATTGTCATTGCGAACACTTTTGACAAACTAGTAGGCAAAGACAAGGAATTGCCTTCGTGGTGAAGAGTTCATAATCTTCTTTCCGTTCCGCTCCTAACATATGATTATATTATACTCTTTATTCATAATAATGTGATCGTGAATGATTTAGAGAAGAATATCTATTAATACAGAGCGGTAAATATGGGGAGTGATTCTATAAAAGTTTCATCTTGAGACAGAAAGGCTAAAAGTAGGTAATACAGTATTTTATGCAACTGTTGAATAAGAAGGGTCTTAAAACGCGAGTGTCGTGGGTCGCGATGCGAGCCTTGGCGAGCATCGCAATTAAAGACGCCACGATCTTTTTTAGACCTGTTGTACACCGAGGCATACAACACTTTTTCAACGACAAATTTTAAATATATTGCATTATTTAGACTTTTCAGGCAGCAAGTTTTCTATTCGTTCTTTTGCTACTCACGCAATTTCTTCAGAAGTGCAGTTATGAATTCCTTTGACCATTTTAAAAGGAATGTACACTTTGGTCTTCAGAAACACGAATAAAGTCTTAATAGTTTAGGAGTTATAGTTTAAATAATCTTTTGTCTTTTCATTTTGAACTGTATTTTGGTGGGAAATCAGAAATATGATACCTCTTGTTTATGGTTTGTTTCGTTTTTAATTTGTTTGCACTTGCCATCCGAACCAAACCGAATCCGGACCCGAACCAAGTCCGAACTGTTTATTTTTATAAATAATTCCAAGAAATTATAAAACATGTAAATTAACACACAATAGATGATGATTTATTATTATTTTAGTAAATAATTTATAATATTCAAATGATAAATCGTAAACGAAAACTTTTTATTTCGAAAAAATTGCTTATGAAGTTAGTACCACTGCAATACAGCGGCCGATTTAAAAAGTCAGATGATTTGACATCATGGTAAACAGTGCTTTGTATGAAAAATGTATGAACCATAAAAGTACGCTAGACAGTGCGTTTATGGGCCATAGAGCATAGAGTTCTTCGACGACTTATTATCGGTGTCATTGTATTTGAGCTAAAGCCTATATAAATATAACACAGATAACGGTTCAGAGTAGAAAAAGTATAGAATATATACCTGCTTGCACTGCTGGCATTTAGTCGGCGGATGCTTGGAGATAACCGACATGTTGTGTAATCTAAGTGCTAGTCTATGCTTGAGAATACTCATGAGGCACAGGGCATTGCTGAAAGCAGAAAAGTTGAAGTTATTACGATAATTATGTGATATCATAACAGGTGACAGTTTTCGTACATTTATTTCTTACGTAGCCACTTGCACTTCGAGGATTGTAAGTGGCCGTGGGCAACCGTTTGCCAGTAAACAGCATCACCTTATGATCGGGTCAAACGTACACATAAGCAGAGCCCGGATTTTACACGGCAAAACAAAACACTATCGTAATAGATTGGCTAGAGCCAGTGGTAGAAACATTATTTTCTCGATATCGATAATTGTGTTGTAGAAGAAAACACGTCACCTAATAAAATAATTATTTAATAAAAGAAGAAAGTATATTATTTAAGTTATCGTTAAAAGAATTTTGAAACAATAAAAAAAATTGGTTCTTTATTAAGTTAGCTACTGCTTCCCCATTATTGACCCTGTCTAAAACCTTCGATCCCAAAAGATAAAATTGCTAAGAACAATTTTTTTGCAAAGATCGAATAACCACAGTAATTCATTACGGCAGAGGCCGTGAAGTGAGGGATTGCAGGACGAGTTTGAAGCAGACAGCCAAGTCGTAGACGAGGCCGGATACAACGAGTATCACACTCACACCGAGATACTCTACGAGGCTGTAGGTAGGGAACCCCTCATAGAGGCAACAATCGACATCATCCCCAGACAGTTCGTCTTTGACAAGAAGTACAAAATCGAACTATACGAAACCCCCCAGGAAGGACTTAACCCCAGGGAGTTAAGAATTTTCACGGACGGGTCCAAGACAAGGTCAGGCACCGGAGCAGGAGCATTCTCGGAGGACCTAAACATACGAATCTCAACACCATTAGGGACCCAAAACACAGTCTTCCAGGCTGAGTGTATGGGCATAATAATGGCCGCTCATGCTATCGCCTCCAGAGAGGTAAGGGGATACCCCATCCGCATACTCTCCGACAGTCGATCTGTACTGCAAGCCCTACAAGGTCACGCGACAACGTCTGGGCTGATACACGAGTGCCACCAAATCCTATCAGAGGTATGTACCAATAGCGACATAACCCTACAATGGATCAAAGGGCACAGCAATTCACGTGGGAACGACGCAGCGGATGCACTGGCTAGAGAAGGCTCAGAATCAAAAGCCGTAGGACCGGAACCTACGATCCCTCTACCCCCTGCATGGCTGCGGAGCACACTACGACTAAACACCAAGGCAGAACATCAAAAATTCTGGAATAACCTAGGTACCTGCAGGCAAACCAGAGAGGCCCTCCCGACAATCAACCCCGGATTGGCAAGGAAGCTAAAGCAGCTAAAGAGGCCGGCACTCCGTCTCCTGACAGGAGCCATAACTGGTCATGCACTATTAAACAAACACCTTTTCACTCTAGGTATTACAGACAGTCCTCTCTGCAGAGCGTGCATGGAAGAGGAAGAGACAGCCGCCCACGTCATTCTGACGTGCCCAGGGGTGGCAGAATACCGGGCAAAGCACCTCGGAACACCGGGGTCACTACCGGAGGCCGTCGGCAACATAAAGGGTCTGCTAGGCTTCCTGGTGGAACTGGGTTGGCACGAATAACAGTAGTGCCAATAACCCATACGCAAAATAGGCGCTATTATGACGTCGAGTTGCGGAAACCTAGCCCGCGTACACCTATAACCTATAACCTATACAACGAGTCCAGCAATCCCTGTTCCGGCCGAGGATTGTATAGGGCTTTACTCAAACGATGTGAGGAAATATTAAAATAAAAATAAATACAAGCTAATCAATTAAATAATAGGTAATTTGCCGCTTTTTTATTTTTTAAACATGCCATTTGAACCAGCCGTTCGAGCACCATGTTTAACCGCACATAAGGTATAGTACCATAGTTTTTTTTAATGTCGCACGTATTATGCTTACAGAGTTTAGTGGTGGTTGGCAGTATGTAATTTTTCCTTTGTCAGTTTAATATTAGTAAGCAAATTTAAAAAGTTAGAGTAGCGGACTAGAATTTCATACATTACTTCTTGCCGCAAGGTCAAGAAGAAATGTAGGGAGCCTTAAACAAGAAACTTCATGTCTTCATTTCGTGATATTAACGCATACATTTCCGAGCATGTTTGAGAAAAAGTTATTGTTATTGACTGTTGTCCATGGTGTCCATTGCATGAAATAAGATAAATAATAAAATCGAAATAAAATTGATGTTTCGAATTTGGTTGTCCCGAACGGTTATTGTGGCGGTTGCTTTTCAGATTATTGTCAATATTGCATTTCTTCAGTTTCAGATGTATATCGCACATAGAGCAATATATGGTAGAGGTCACTTCATTATAGACTAATTCAGGGTGATTCTCTATCCACGTTTTGATCCGATCTTGCACATTACTCATTTTTATTAATAATAATAACTGTAATATTAAGGTATTTATACGTATATCAAACACGTCTGTTTCAAAGCGTTATAAGAAATAAATAATATCTAGACGCAAGCACAGACCAGTAAACCTATAGACGTCGCTTAGTCGGGCGACCCCCGCTGCCACACATACGGTGAATTCACCCTATATTTGAGACACGCCCCCTTTACTAAGTTCCGTCTGCGGACGGCGTTTGCGCAAGTAACATCGTTACAAAACGCATTATTATTGCGTAAAATTGTGTGGAAAAATCACTAAAACTTCAAGTGTGCAAAAAGACGGTCTATCATTTCACAGGTAAGCCGATTTTAAGAAAATTACATAATAAATAAGCGAGTTTTTAGATAAAGTTCTGTGTAGACCGTGCTCCGGGCTCGTTGATGTCTTTTAACAGAAGTCTCTTTCTATCCCGCTGCACAGAATAGTCGCTCCTTCCTTGTTTAGCATTAGGCAAAGTAGGTAGTGATGTCCATAGTACGAGGGCCACACTGAAAGTTTTGCGTAACTTTTAAATAAAACAATTTAAAACAAAACTAATACATTTACTGCTTCTCAAAATATTCTCCCTTGCATTTTATACATTTATTCATCCGCTCGAACCATTTTTCAAAGCATGATACCCAGTCGCTTGACTGCATGTTTTCGACGTGTTGGTTAAATGTCGCCACTGCATCTTCGGGCGTCTTAAATGTTAAACCTCTCATCAAATCCTTGATTTTCGGGAAAAGGTAAAAGTCACAGGGTGCAAGATCTGGACTATAAGGCGGATGAGCCACGGTCTCCACATTTTCGGAGCTCAAAAACGCTTTTGTTTTTTTTGCAGTGTGGGGGGACACATTATCATGATGCAGGAGTATGCGGCTTCGTGGTCGTGTCTCGCGAACTTTTTCAAAGACTGTGGGCAAACAAGTTGTGGTGTATCACTCGGCATTTACAGTTCTTTTATTATTTAGAAGGACTGTGCAGACATGGCCACTTTTTGAAAAAAAACAAGCGATCATTTGTTTGGCAACGCTTTTGGCTTGTTGAATTTTTGTTGGCCTACTGTCACCTTCAAAGACCCATTCACTAGACTGTTGTTTCTTTTCTGGATCGTAACAATAAATCCATGTTTCATCTCCTGTTACGATGTTATATACACCATTTGAACATCCGTTCTTATATTTCCGCAGCATTTCTTGGCACCAGTCGACACGTGCCCGTTTTTGGCCTGAAGTTAGTTCATGAGGAATCCACCGACAACAAAGTTTCCTGACTTTTAAATTTTCGTGTAAAATCTTTTGTATTTGACTCATACCAATCCCTAATTGTCCTCGAATTTCGTCGTAAGTGATTCGTCGGTTTTCTTCTATCAGTCGTCTCACAGCAGCAACGTTTTCTTCAGTGATCGCGGTTGACGGTCGACCTTCACGAAACTCGTCATCGAGACTAACACGGCCCCTATTAAATTCAGCGTACCAACGTCTCACGGTGCTCAGATGTGGTGCTTCAACACCAAATGCATTTTGAAGGCGAGTACTACACTCATGCGGAGAAAGAGAACTTTTAAAATCATAAAAAATCATTGCTCTAAAATCTTTACGCGTCAAATCCATTTTGAATGCAATCGGTTTATTTCGAACTGACAAAAAAAACAAATGACTATCGATTTCCCGCCAATATTTAGTACATTCCATAAACGAAGGTCTATATTTTTTTTAAATAATCAATTCGAAATTGGAATGAGTGCGAATAGCCAGGAGTGCAAAACTTTCAGTGTGGCCTATGTATGTATTCGTTTACTATCGATAAGATAATTAACGGAAGACGCAATACTTCGTAAGCAATTTGAAAATAGCAAATTATTACATGTCATATGAAATATTTGTGCACAGTTCACAGTTATTTATATACTTAATGTAGTAAATGATCTCAAGCTGGTGTTGTATTATAAAGTATTCAAAGCATGTTAGCTACAATGTCCAACCATAAAGGAAATGTGGATTGACGCTACAAAACGACCACCTGATTGGTTGGTTTCCTTCCCCAAGCAGTGTCATATGTTCTCGGCACTTTAAATCAGAATATTTTAAATTGCCGACGTCTAATAATAGGCGACTAATATTTCCAAATGCCGTGCCTACGCTTCACTTACGAACTGTGTTGAGTATTGTTGACATGTATTTTTGATTATTCAACCACATTTTTTTTATTTGATCTAACAGCTATGATATTATTAAACTTATCGTTAATTTATTAATGTGCTGAAAACTCTCGAGCGTCTAGCTTGAAATCAATGTTTTGAAAATAAAATCTACCCTGTCTAAAATCGAAAATTGGGTTTGCGCAAATGTCCATTGAAAATATAAATTCTTCTAGGTCTTATGTAAAGATAGTGGTGTTTCGGAAAGTCCACACACTATTATTCTATTGGTAACGAATGCACTGTCTATACCAACAACAGAGGTAAGTTTATCTTACACTGCTATGCTAGTGAGTTTCTGAGTAAACATGTTTAGTTATTAAGTGAAATTATTAATTCTTATAGGTCTCGCCTACAGATAATAGGGATCTGGAAAATCCACACTCTGTTCCGTGAGTAACGAATGTGGCACCGTCTATGTCAACAATAGTTTAGTTTAAAGTCTAAATAAGAACATTTTGATCATTCCGCGCCGCCTCGCCTTATTTGTCTCTGTTAGTCAAGGATAGGTAAATTGGAAATTTAAAACCAGAAATAAAACTGTTATTTTATAAGATTAACATTTATTTTTGTTTTTTGCCCTACTTTGTACAACGTATTCTTTAATAAATGCAAAATTAGAATATATTTATATATTAGTTCAGAATCGAGAGTGTAATCCATTCTATTTGCTTCTATTTCAACATAAATATGTCAGATAAAGATAATTTATGACATGAGTAAAAAAATAATGTCCTAAACGTACCAATAAATAAAAACAAACATTTATGTTTGCTTTACATTTTGTCTCGCAATATATTATTATATTTTAACGCGTGGTAACACGACTGCTGAATATGTTTTTGATTATTATAATAGTATAATCATTCTAATTATTATTACTAGTACTACTTTATAAAATCGGATAAAGTATCGCATGTGTCCCATCACTAAAGGCAGGCACGTGTTACGCGCGGCCTTGAATGCACCAATCACAGCGCACTAGTCGTCCCCCGCGCTCCGCAAGTTTGGCAGCTTTGTTTATAAGTAAAAATTAGGCTAAGCGGGGTCTTTAGGATATATGGTCTGTGGTAGAGGTGTGTAACTCAGGAGTGAGAGATTCAAATGAACTGCATATTTTCGTTTATGTCACTCGTTCACTGAAGGATGAAACAACTCACTAACTCACTATGTCAGTTCAGTATGCGTCCTTCCCCCGCTCTACCGCTCTCAACTCAACCGAGCAGAACTGATGTACGAGTGGGTTGCGCTCTTCGCACTTACGAGTCGAAGCTATAAACCTATCTCACACTCACGCGTGCACGCTTACTTTACGATAGAAAAACATGTCAATGTGTGAGTCACTCATTTATACTTGTATGCGGGAGTGATTAAGAGCTGTTAGGAGTCCACAGATCAAATGAGCGAGAGCTGTTAGGAGTCTATAGATGAACTGAGCGAATTGAACGAAATGAACGAAAAGAGTGATACATATCTTTACGAAATGAAGATATGAATCGCTCCTTTCACTTCAGTGACACGTTTTGCGCATCTCTAGTCTGTGGACGCATGTTATGTTTTAGACGTTAATAATGACATTTAAAAAAAAGACTATTGTCTATTATTTTGATTGAGGTGGTATAGTCATTATTCGACTTTTTAGTTGGCTCAAATACCTTGTGGCGTTTTCGGAAGAAAACTACACTTCGTTTTTTATAAAAAAATATAAAAAGGTTGTTTTGAACACTATAAATTGTCAATAATGTAAAAATATATCGGCATGTTATTTTTATATCTATATACCTAATTATACTCGATATCGATAAAATAATGTTCTATCACTGGCCAGATTACGAATTTTAACTCTATTATGGTACTCATAAGGTTTAAAGTTCTGCTCACCTTAAAACTCTAGCAAGTATCCTAGCTGCCCTGCCCAACGGCCGCTTGCACTTCTCAACGTAGTCCAACAGCGCGTTGAGGCACTCCCTCCCAGTGAGCAGCTCGAGCGTGTGGTTGGACACGGGCTCCTCCCGCATGGCGCCGAGACTGTTGCAGGCGCCGTGGGACACGCGGAACAGGAGTACTAGGACGCACGCTATGCGAGAAGTCTTCGTGTTCTCCATTTTGCCGGTGCTTTCTGGAAATTAATTAGCCATGGTGAACAAATCAAACAATACGTTAGGCTCAAGCTCAGATCAACAACAAATTTTTTTTCTTTTCTGAGGACAGAAAATGTAGTATGACTGCCAACTGGCGTTCTCCAGGTGAGACATTCCTCTCGGCCAAATGTTCGGCATACTACTCATTGGGGATTGGAATTGGTCTCACCGGTGGGCAGGTCGAGGCTCTCGTCGTCGTCCATGATGAGCTCGTCGAGCCCGTGCGCCACCTGCGCCGCGTCCAGCTCCGCGCGCGCCGCCGCGCCCTCCGCCTCGCCCTCCGCCTCGCACAGCACCGGCGAGTACCGCCCTGATATCTCAGAGTCTGAACTCTCTGTAAAATGCAATGTCGTGTCAAATATTAACTACTCTTTCTATCAATGCCAAGTGGGACTCGCACACCAAGGATATCGCTACGATAAGACCAACTGAGTCGCTACCTGTGGCCGTTTGTAGTCACAAATTAATCAGTCTGTTTGGACACGCCTCGAGACCAATCAAGCATTTTTCTGATCGGGACGATACAGGCTTAAAATCAAAAGACAATCCTTTTTAGCCGCATCCTCACGTCCGAGTATCGCCCCGTGTGGACAGTTGTGGGCTCTGCACAGCGACCGGCAAAGCCATATCACTTTTACGCTCTATCGTATAGCTTCGTACCGCTCATGCCGACCGCCGCACTGGAGCGTGAGGACGCGGCTTATGGAATAGGCAGTCTGATAAACCGATGGATTACAACTTAATAATATAGGGTCCCAAAGTAAACATCGTTTGAGCTAGGAACCCGGACGGTTCTAAGGGTTTAAGAGCCAAACTAGCACGTGTTATGAGAAAGAGATATAAGATTTGAATAAACCTAAACTTGTTCAAGCTTGTCATAATGGCAGGCACCTTAGCCATCTACGGTTCGCAGATGATTTAGTCCTAATATCCGATAACTCAATCAAACTCCAACATATGCTGAAACAGCTGGCCGATGTAAGTAGAGCAGTTGGCGTTACCATGAATAAATCAAAAACAAAAGTAATGACGAACAGAAACGAAATTGAAGTAGATGGCGAAAACATTGAATATGTAAGCAATTAGACTTATTTAAGACAAATAATGTCTTTTAAAAACCAGACAAAAGAGTGGCTAATTGCATTGTAGTTTTGTGGAGCAATGTATCTTACTATTCATGTCTAATTTTAGTTATTAATAAATAAATATATACTAAAAAATAAAAAAAATGGAGAAGATTCTGGTCACTGAAAGAGATTTTGAAAGTAAGTACTTTCCGATGACAGCAAAAAGAAAAGTATTTAATACATGTATACTGCCTTGCCTAAAGCTGGCCATACACGCTAGGGTATGCCTGCGCAGTTTTACCTGTACAGTTCAACTGCACAGGTAAACCCCAGCTGGGTGGAGCACACACACGCAGCGGTAAACCTGTACAAACTCTCAGTTGTACACATGTCACCGTCGTCGCCTGTGCTTGATGCTGAGGCAGCACTGTTAGGGTTATTGTTTATAGTAATAAAGTGGAAGAAAGCCAAAGCAAGCAATTCCTTATCCTCGTAAGTTCACGCGTACTTGTACCTATTGTATTCCAACTTGGGGAGGTGCAGCAAAAACTAAATTTATGGATGTGGAGAGGGGGCAACGGTGCTTGCTAAAAGTAATGTACTTCAAACCATATCGGTATCCAACCATAGATCTGTATAGTTATTGTGACGTGCTAACCATGAGGAAACTATATATCCTACACGCTCTCTTGAGGTTACACAAAACGTTGCCATATGTAAGCTATAATAATGAGCGTAGAAGAAAAACTAAGGTTGCTCCCCTGCCAACATGCCGGTCAATTTTTGCAAAAAGACAATTCGCGTATCAGTCAGCCTACCTGTACAATAATATTAACAAAGAAACCAACTCTATGACGCTGTTCGACTGTAAAAATACTTTGGTAGATATGTTAAAAATACTTAACTATGAGCAAACAGAAAAGTTACTAGGAAGAACATAATTAGTATCAAATACACACACTTACACACACACACACATATATATATATACACACACACACAAAACACACAACATGTCCACAGTTATTATGGTAAATAAATAAGAATATAGAATAAATATAAATAAATAAAGACTATCTAAAGATCTGTAAATTAATGTAACTATTCAATGCATGTTATTTAAGTCTACTTCGGGTGATATTGAATACTTGCTGCTACTGTGGAAGAGCGGGATTTCCTGTTACAGGTGTATATTCACTTACTAGGAAATTCCGGCCCCGTGAAAAATATTATTTCATAATTTATCTGAATAAAGATTTTTGATTTTTTGATTTTTTTTTACTTGTACAAGTACAAATTCAAATCGGATTTCGAACTATAATAGAATTAACGAAGGTTGCAAATTCTAAATCGCAAAAATCTATTTGGGTACAAGGTAAAAAAAAACCATTTTTTTTCATATTCAGCTGCTTTTTTATTTCTGTAGTGGTATTCTGTACTCTCGATTCTCCAGAGGCAAGGCTCTGATTTATATAATTCAATCAAATCAACTAAGATTTCGTTTCGTTTACGAGACATATTTTTCGAGCAAACGTAATCTACCCCCTTCCGCGATAACTGGACAACTTAGACATGCGCAGGCGAACGCCACACACGCTCAGTTTTACCTGCACAGTTCAAATACCCACAGGTAAAAAATATGTATTTTCATGTTTGCGCAGTTAACCTGTACAGTCGTAGACAAGTGCACAGTCGAATGCCACATACGCTCAGTTTTACCTGTGCAGTCGAACTGCACAGGCAAAAGAGATATTGTTGGCGTTTGTACTTAATTAACATTTACGTAGGTATAGTTTAGATTTTGTTTTTTAGTTCAAGATCCCATCTTACAATAAGCGCAGGAGGAAAATACGTAATATCAAGAAATTTCACAAGAGAAGAGGAAAAATAATACACAAGTAAATACCCATTCTATCAAAGTATCAAATATCTAAACAGTATCAAAATTGGGAAATCGCTAAAACCAGACATTTTATTAGTAAATATATTTACAATATCTATTGCTTAGCAGCATGAACAATTATAGAAACAATATTTTATTATCTGCTCGTATTAATGACTGTCAAGTGTTAATAGAATAAGTTCTAATAAAAATAGTGGGCTTGGCAAATATTGTAAGTACCTACCTATGGGTTGCATGCCAACTCCAAGTTAGATACAGAGTTATTATTTGGAAACAAAGTATAGTTAACGTACAACTAATCTATAAGTATATATTTAACCGAGGCCGATTTCTGTACAGTCAGCATAATATAGTTAGTAGCAGCCAAGTTAGCCAAATATATCGGAACGTACATTCATCGAAATAGTCTTTGTTACTATAAGTAGGAGTAAGGAATGTGTTACGATATATTTGGCTACTTTGGATGCTACTAACTATCTGATGCTGACTGTACACGCCATCATCATCAAATCAAGGAAACGTAATAAATATACCGAAAATTAGTTTAAAACTTAACAACCTTACACTTATACAAAAGGTAACGGACAGACAGACACACTTTCGCATTTATAATATTAGTATGGAGTATGGATATGGAAGTATGGATAGTATGGATTATATGTCTTTACAATGATGTTCCGGACCTTTGGGAGGCGTGCGTGGAGCTCTGAGCCAACACGTAGAGGCCCTTTTGACAATTTAATGAAATGCAAGGAGTACACCAAGCGGATGCTGTCTCTGCCCGTGTCATGGGACGCACACAGAAACAGCACCCGCTGGGGTGTAAGAGTCTATTGCTAGTTGATGGAATCTAAATAAAACGGGTTATTGGGTGAAAATGATGGACTAGTAGCTGGGCTATTGGATGAAACATCGGACGCCTGCCCAATAAAACTGTTTCACATTTTATCTCTGGCAGACGGTGACTCGCTAATTGCTAGATGGGCCCCTATTAATACCGACATTAAAAAATGGCCCAAGGGCAACAGTAGATATGGATTATTATTATTACCTTTATATTTTTTTCGCACTATCCGTCTCTCTCTTATTAGAATATTTAGTAACAGAGGTATAGTGCGAGAAAAATCGAAAGTATGTCGCGGCCGTCTAGTGCTAGGCGTGCTGAGGGCCTACAGTGAAACGAAACCGAACTTCGTTCGTGTATCTCCCTCTCTGTCGCGCTTGCTAGTTCGAGCGACAATGAGAGTTATTCGAACGAATTTCGTTTTCACTAGCACGGCTAGCACGAGACGGCCGCGACATACTCTCGATTTTTCTCACACTGTTAGGGACATAATTTTTGAACTTAATCAATTATGTAATTTATGTGTGACAAATATCACGTTTCAATTAAGCATGACGAATGTCACCCACCCACGTCCACCCTTGCATTGGTAACGATGCGCGATGACGCGTCTGTAATCTTACCTAACTTAATCTATGTAACGCTTAATAAACGACGGCGACTTGTGCGACTTGCGCGGGGAGAGGTTCGAGGCTCCGCCCGCCCATACGCTCAAGGACTTTAGCGGGTGTACAAGCCTTAAGCCATTATTCTGTAAAATATGTTTTTAATAATAAATGAATTATGAATTTTATTAAAGTACGACTAACTTACCCTCATTAATGCTCAAAGGCGAAGTCGGGCTACAAGAGCTGCTTGGGCTCCACTGGTATTCCTTCCAAAACGGAGAACCCATACTGCTGCCTTCTCCAGTGCTCACGCCGGATTCAGGACTCCAGTCCAGTCTCGCTCGCTTACTGGCAGGAAACTGAGACCCCGTGGGGAACCCTGGCTGGCCCAACCCAGCCTCGAAATATGGCGAGAGTGGACTTTGCGCCCGGTCGGGGCTCATAGCGCTTCGGGAGTGACTGGAAGGCCATTCGGGGCTTTTGGGTTCCCAGTAAACTCCGGCAGACCAATCTTTACTGGCCATTTTGATTAGTTGCGATTTCTAAAAAAAAATATTGTGTGAGTTGTGGAAGCAATGCAGTAACGGTTCACGTTCGGTACACCAGATACCGGTCTGTCCCGCTACTCAACGCGATTAAAAAATTTTTAAGCGTTGATGAAAAGTGGAAAGCACCTACGGATCGGATCAAATGTGTTTGTCAGATACTGCACCTACCTTTTTCAAAGTCATGGGGCTCCCTGACCGCGCTCGCTTCAGGTACTTCCGCTTTTGCGCGCTATCATCGTCGCTCAGGCTGTCTTCCGAGGCGTCGCTGTCCACCGCGTCCACAAACCCGACTATCATGTTGTCTCTTTCAATCACCACCTTCAGTTCGTCTTCATTTTTCGAAGCCAACGGGCCGCGCCGTCTTACGAACAACGACTTTCCATCATCATTGTTTGTTGGCTGTGACGAAGTGGTTCCAACGGCGTCGCTCGCGTCGTTTGCTTTTAACGCAATTACGACTTCGCTTAGCAAGTCAGCGCTGTCAAAATTGTTGTGTTCAAAGTCCATGGTTGCGACAAAAGTGGTGAGTTCATCAGTCAATAAGCTAATTAGCCCTTTGCTGACCAGAATCTGGAATGCTGGAATATGATAATATATAAATAAATTCGGTTATTTACTACTGATAAAAATGAAACATACTTACATAAGAGATACAAAGAAGGACAAGAATTCAGACAACATTGTAGGACTCTACGACAGCAGCAGTCTCGAGTGGGCTTTACCAACTCGATTCTGTCTCCTGCCAGTGTTGGTGAACAGTCTAGCACTCACAGGTGTCATCGAACACGTACTGCAGCAAGGCACGCATGGCGTCGGGGCTGACGCGCGCAGCCGTCAGCAGCAGCGGGAGTCCACCGCAGTGCCGCAGCCGCGAGCGGTTCACAGATTCCCCGCTCAGCTGGGCGAGCGCGCGCGCCGCGCACTCTGTCTTCTGCCAGTATGACACCTCTGCGAAATCATCATAGAATAGAGATAGTGCAACCAAATAAAATAATCAATAATGTTGAATTTTCTTGAAAAATTATTGATAATACTATAGTCTCGTGGAGTAAAAAGTAACACAAGACAATAATATAACAATCACAAAGTGATAAGTGTCCAAAGTTTTAAAGAGTCCGCAGTAAGCTCGATTCTGCATACAAAAGTAGGTAGTTACGCTCTCATTTTAAAACTACGTGTTGGATTGTAACGAAACTTTGCATGTACAATGACATGAGGTATATCTATGTCTGTAATTAGTTTATGTAGCTTCAGATACTATAGTAAATAAAATACAGCGAATTTAAGTTTTTCACACAAACTTGTTTTTGCTGTATTTCGTTTGTTTTATAAACTGGAACCATATAAACTAATTACAGACATAGATATACCTCATGTCGTTATATACGCAAAGTTTTGTTACAATCCAATACGTAGTTTTAAAATGAGAGCGTAACAACGTTTGTATGGGAAGGTGAAATTCGGCCGAGCTTACTGAGGACTCTTAAGAGAGGGGGTACACTCTGTCCCTTGACACGAAGCGATTGTCATTTCCTATGACGCTCGAGACCCGTGAAGTCGACCAATATTAAAACGGTTGCAGTTTCGTAATTTTTTTTTAATATTTGAATAGGATTATCGTCATTAGGCATATTTTTTGGCTTCTTTCTTTTGGAGTGAAATAAAATTCACACCACAATCCTATTAATTTCAAGTTTGACAATACAATATTTAGTCGGGTGACAACCAAAACTCACTAATTACAGGGTAAATCGCCAATAACTGGCCACCTCATACTAAAAATTAACTTTCTTCACTTATAAAAGAATACATTTTTAGTATAATGTTAATTACTTCTTCTAAATTGAATTCTGTTTGTAGAGGAACTTTTTGGTGGCCAGTTATTGGCAATGTACCCTGTAATTAGTGAGTTTTGGTTCTCTCAGCTAGCTCATTTTCCGGTCCCTTTATACACATTATAAAGCAGTTAAGGCCTCCACACGCCAGTCGCGGTTGCGGCGCGAACGCGGGTCGGGCGCGGGCCCTCGCAAGTTGTAAAACATTGAAACTACACTTCAAACACACATCGAATGTGGTCCGAACGCGGGCCCGCGGTTACAACTCGGGCAGCGCGGCCGGGGGTCGTGCGCGGCACGGGTCGGGCGCGGCGCGGGTCGGGCGCGGCGCGGCGCGGGTCAGGCGCGTAATAGAAAAGATAGTGAATTTTGACGTTGGTTTAGGTATTAACAGCGTTTTCAGAGCTACTCTTGTAAATCCAAGGAAAGATTATACAAGTGATATACTGATTTCTTTAATTGAATATGGCATTTAACTACTGTCATCTTCCATTTAGTTTGCTAAAACTTTCATCAAGTGATAACGTCAGTATAATGTAAAACAAACCCTTTGAACGCGGGACCAACGCGTGTCCAACGCGGTAGTAACGCGGGCCCGCGTTACTATACGCCGCCCGCCTGCGGTGTAAATATACCGCTTTAACCGCGGCCGCGCCCGACCCGCGTTCGATGTGTGGAGGCCTTTATCCAGCCGCATAGCAAACATATATTCAAAACAAAGTATTATGTACAACATAGGTATCATTCCAAAGCATAGCAGGTGGCATCCTTTGTTACACAATGCCAATTATAATAAAACCACATAGTCAATAGTCATCACTTACGAGAACTGACTTGCTAGTACAGTCGAGGTCAAAGATATGTTTACACTTTTGCACCTTGTTGCCTTGTAATAAGGTGCAAAAGTGTAAACATATTTTTGACCTCGACCGTACAAGCTTTAAAAAGAGAACATTGTATTACACACCTAGTGTGGTAAAACTATAAGATAAGATTACATTGAAAATAGGTATTTCTGCTAGATATGAAAGGAAGGTCAGATGGATATGCATCTATGGATTTCCCCATGACTTCCAGTCGCCACTGCTCCAACAAGTGCCTGAGCCATTAGATTTTCTTGGTACTTTGTGCCTGTATACAAAATTTTACGACTTCTCCTGGCATTTCTCCACATAGGAGATGTAGGTAATCACTGATTTATGTTATGTGTGTAAATATAAAATATATTCAGAACAAATATTACCCGAGTTCTTGAGTAAAATTCTAACAAGGCACTCAACAAGTCCAGCAGTGCCCAGGAGTGGCCGGCACGAGGACAGGTAGCACAGGTTCATGAGGCATTTCAATGCCACAGACTCATATGTTTTGGTCAATGCTACTAAGCATTGGTATCCTCTGCCATCACCTTGAATCTAAAATGTAGTAAAAAGTTTTTTGCTAGGTAATAGAAATGGCTACACTAAAAGTCTTTGGCAATTAAAATTCATCTTTATTATAGTTGGCATTTAAATGCTAATGAGGACACCTCATCACCAAAAAAAATGTTACATACTTCTTGCATTCCAGCTTATTTGATGGTATATACTAACTATAATAAGGCATTACTTTTGATCTAAGCGGCTTACAGTCCATGTTATCCATGCTATTGTAATAATACTTTTTGTGGTTCTAACCACTCTGTTACATCCTCAAGAAAACTAGGTCTATTACCACTCCTATTCTGACCACAGCTCATAATTTTATTGTATTGGAATGGCCCATGACATCATACTGGCCACAAGCTACAAGAAAAGATCGACTCATAATTTACCTGTTCTGCACATAATGTAGAGGTGTGAGTGGTGAAGTATCCCAAACACTTTAATATGCCACAAATCAGTTCCTCCTGGCTTTTTCTCAGGCCCTCACCCTCTTTAGTTGTGTTGCAAGTTGATTTGATGACACCGGCAGATTCACACTCTGTAGTTAGGAGGATGGCTATACAGCGGACTGCATTCAAACTGAGCATTTCCTCTCTTTTCTCTGGTACCATCCACAGTTGTCTAAAAATGAGAAAATACACAAGATTACTAAAACATAAAGATTGGTTGTTAAGACTTATGAAAAAGGTGATCTTAAAATGTATAAACAAATACAAAATCATGTACTGTAAAGAATTTATTACCTCCTGTAACACGAAAATAATTATTTAAAATAGTCTTAAACTTTACCTTACAGCTCTAACTGCCATAGTTAACGTGGGATATGAAGTGTTTTTATCCCGGCTTTCTATCAATGTGATGAGTGCAGTGACCACTCCATGGTTATGCAGGCTTTCTGCATTACTGGTCTTCTGTGCCAGGTTTCCAATGACACGACAGGCTCTGCCCACAATACTGTCCCGGCAGACTGTCTTCAAAATGGACACAAGAGGTCCAAAGTAGTTTAACTTTCCTACCTAGAACAAGATAACAAAAAACAATTACCAATTAATCCCTAGTAATAGAATAAAAATAAATCCTTTAAAATAAAGATTTTTTATTAAAATAAATTATTTCCGGGTAAGCATAGTGACAACAAAGTCCTTCATACTTTGCAGTCACTGTAGAAGAAGAAAATGACCCAAATAACAGAGGTAATACTCACAGCTAAACTACTTTCGTCTTCTAGGCAGCAATTTCCCAATATGCTTAACGTTAAATCTAGAATTCTTTCATTGGGTTTGCGTAAATGTGGTAGTAAACATTCTAACCCGCCACAGTCACGAAAAAGTTGGATTCCACTATCATTCGTTATTACTTTACTTCGTATTTTTAGTAGGGTATCCTGGACACGACTCGAAGATGAAGATTTCAATCCCTCTATAGTGGATTTAACATAGTTTTTGTCCATTTTAAAAACAAATTAAATGCATTTATTTATTTCATTATTCAATACAGTCCCATTTTGACAACTATTTTCTTTTGTTGACAGCTATTTCTACGTTTTAGAAACACTGATCCGATGAAATATATTCATAATATTTTAATTGTTTCATATTACTGCTGGAAGTTATTTGATTACTTTAATCATATATTCAACATTAAAAGATTCATATTTGATTGTTGAAAATAGATAAATATGAAACAGATCAAATTGTTACGCAATGGCCATGATACTCATCATTGTGCTTGTTGCGTGGATTGAAACATCTGCCAAAATTGAGTGTAGGAATATACGAATGACAGCTACATATATATACTTTATTCTTTATGGCAGTATTGTATTGGTAGTGTAATCCAAAGAGAATATAACCCACTACGTGTAATCGATGAAGCTGAAGCTGTTCAGTTAGGCAGTAAAACCGCCCGATTTTCTTCGAATTTCGTAGTCATTCAAGAAAATGATTAATGTTTTGACACAGAGAGTGACAGAGACAAGATAGAGCAAAATTAGTAATGAAGACTATGTGACAGAAACATAATTGTGATAATTTTCTATACCGACGAAACTAGTTAAATATATTTTTTTCTGATTAATTTGTAACATAAAATTGACATGAAATCGTTTTGTGAGAGATGAGTGTCTTCGGGGATTTTCAACGTGTGTGGGTGCAACGATTTCCAGAGAGTGCTTTACCAGCCGCTTGGGAGGAAGATGTCAGGGCCAATTTGGCTAAACACAAACAGAAAGTGGCTATACTCAGAGAGGAGTTAGAGAAGGAGGAATTCTACGTTGAGTATCTGGAGACCCTGCTGTCTGATGTAGAGAAACATAAAACATCGTCTCTGGGGAAAGGGGTGCCGCCCTCGGGAGCTGACGTGAGCGAGCCTGATGATAACGCGACTGATATCAAGCAGGTAGCCTGATATGCTGATCACTGTTGAGCTACCACTCTTTGCGTGATTATGGATACATGTGCACATTGTAGTGGTAGTTTACTTTACATGGCTCTTTGTCTTCTATCTATATGCATTTATAATAACACACTTATTATCCTTATCTTAGATGATTGTGTCATATCAATTCCATAACAAGGTGTATAGTCATTTCAGACTGAATATTAGGTTCTTGCGAAAGGTGTTGGCACATAAGTAATTCACACATAATTATAAAAAAATTAAAGTTAAAATTCAGTTAACCTAATTGATTGAAGCTGTTTTACAACCATACAATGCTTGTGTTTGAACAAAACTTAATTCTTAGTATTTTTTTTAAATAAGTAATTTCATCACTAATTTACAATATGCTTGATAACTGTCAGAGATGGGATCATAAAATTTTAATTGTAAGCTCTATTAGACTAGTACTCCCCTGTAGTGTGCAGTACTGTAAGCTGATAAATATTTATCATGAACAACTGCTCATTGATTCATGAAGCATGCAATTACAGTTATCTTAGTTACTTCACACTTGGACTATTAAGTAGGTTCACTCATCTCAGTTCAACTATTGTAGTTTAATAGTTTACTTCTTTGTAACTGTGAGAAATAATTTATGATAAAATATGCTAATTATCAAATAATACTACAACAACATAAAAATGGGATTGATATGTTAATCAACATACAACTGATTATTGACTGAATATACTATCAGGCAAGTTAATTTACTTGATGTATGAAAAAAACAACTTTCCTCCATAAGTGATAGAGTTCAGATTCAAAGGCATTGTGTAAGAAAGATATGCTCTTGAAATACTAAACAGTTGATGTTAATCTGCATGAGTAGTCACCATATTACTGAAGTGGAACTTAAGGAGATGAATCACTGTATCTCCTCATATTTGCTGTTGGGTGGACATGATAGTTCCTGGTGGGTTAAATAAGGGACATTTCATGAATCAACAGTGGTTTTGAAGTTTGTTGATAAAAAATAAACTGTGATGTATGATGAGTCAATCAAGTCACCTCCTTTATAATGTGTTTATGCTAATTTAATAAGTAAATGAAAGTCTGACCTTATTAAAAAATAATAGAGTATGATTAATGTTCATTATTTTTATAAGAGAAGTGGACATAGCAACTCCTAAATGACAAAGATTATCACACACCTTATTGTGTTTGGGCTCATTGGAACCCTCTTAACTAGTTTATAATTGTGAAAAAAGTATGGTCTTCAATAAAAGCATGTACCAAAAAATTTGTTACCATTGACTGAAACTTATTAGAATTCTAAATCGGAACAGAGTTGTATTTCTTTTGTTTGATCAATTGTAATACAACACAAATTCTACTATAATTCTTATTAAATTTGTCCCAAACTTAATTGCCAATGTTTCTTGTATGGTTGGCAGCTAAAGTATGTGGGAACATTTTTATATATATCATCTCAAACTGTTTAAGCCCTAATAAAATTGTGGCCTTGAAATAAGGTGTTCCCTTAACTTGTTTCAATAACAGCCTAATTAATGATGCTTGCTACCATTTTAATCAGTCAAATTACCTTAATGGATGACAACTCACCTCAACACCACTCCAATGGCCCATTTCATCAATTCCATTCCACTAATCACTTTTAATTGGTGGACTTACTAGTTTTCCTGTCAGTCAGTCAACTAGTTTTTTTAATTTATTTATGTAGTAGTAGTAGTGTTTTAGTTAGTATTTTACAGCCTTTAATTAATGAATTACAAATTGCTATAGATTTTGCCTGGCCAATTATTATGGGATTACTATTAGAATATGATATATTAGCCTAAGATATGAATAGAGGCCTGACCTTCACCCATCTGTTTAATGATCGAATTTCAACATTAAAATAAATGGCCAAGTGCGTGTCAGGCCACGAGCATTTTAGGGTTCCGTAGTTGCATGTCTGTCTTTCTTACATCGATACGCGCGCTCCAACATGGTGCGGTTGCATCGGCCGAATTCGTTTAAGTTTGCCTTTCCCTTTCATTTTAGTTGGTTGACTATTACTCGGTAAAAAGTTATGCCTACTTAGCCATGTATAGCCTTAGCCTTAGTATTCCTTTTAAATTCATTATTTTTTCACATTTTTTCACATCCTCAGTAGTACCCATTTAGCCCGGCAGGGGGTGGACAAACAAAAATTAGTCCAAAATTTCAAACAGATTGATTGAAAAATGAAGAAACCCATAATTTTTTTGAACAACCTATCCAATGATACCCCACAATATCGCTTTGACAAGAATAAATTACATTCCAACTTTACATGTAGGAAAGAACCAAAAAAAAACAGGATTTTATTCTACTATTTTGTTGGAGTGATTGATTTACATTACCATGCCGAATTGTACTTTTCTAGTACTAAGAGTTACTGAGCTAAGCCGCAGACAAACAGACGGACATGGCGAAAGTATAAAGGTTCCTGGTTGACTAAGGACCCTCAAAAATATTTCGGTATGGTTTGGCTAAAAAAATCCTGGCTATGAATAAAAAAATAAAAAAATCGGCCAAGTGCGTGTCGCGCCACGCGCAGTGTAGGGTTCTGTAGTTGCCTGTCTTTCTTAGTTACATCGACACGCGCGCGCCAACTAAATGGTTGCGTCGGCTGAATTTGAACGAAAATTGGCCTTTCCAAGTACACATTAAGTTGGTGACTATTACTCGGTAACTACTTATGCCTACTTGTCCGTGATAGTTTTTCTTTTAAATTCATTATATGTACTACTACCACGAATTTTTTCACATTCCCAGTAGTACCCATTAAGCCGGCAGGGGGGGGACACATGACTCGAACATGGACATGATTAGGGCTTTAAAGCCCAATATCTCGCAAACTAATCACTGATTTGAAAAATGGTTGTAGAAAACCCATAATATTTTTGTACGAGCTATCCAACGATACCCCACACCATGGGTTTAACGAAAAAAAAACATCCCCGCTAGGGGAAGGTACCCTAATGAAAGATTTTTTTTCATGATTTTATTGTACTGTTTTGTCGGCGTGATTGATTTATATACCCATGCCGAATTACAGTTTTCTAGTAGTAATGGTTACTGAGCTAAGCTGAGGACGGCCGGACGGACTGACGGACATGGCGAAACTATAAGGGTCCTAAAAATCCTTGTTGACTACGGAACCCTAAAAATTACTATTTCTTAAGAATGGCACTCAATTGTTTAACGAATTTTATATTAATCGAAGTATGAAGCCTATAAAATATGTCATCAATCATCATCCATCATCATCATCATCAGATAAGTGTAAATTACCAGATTGTACCTGCCAACCCTGCAATAGTTGGCCAGGAAAAAAAATTGACAACCCAACTAGTATATTTTATAAATTTTGTTTTTTTTCTTGCCAGGAATTTTTTAGCGATCCCATTACCAAAATATTGTTTATGTTTCATACTTGCTAAATAGTAAGGGATATGTAAGACATAATTGTGATCAATGATCTCACTGAATCATATTACTTAATGTAGTCATCATCTATTTTATTAGAGTTTTACCAGACATTATAGTACATTACGTACCTAGGGCGGTGAATTCGTGAATGGCTCACCTGCCCTCACTGCCTCATCTTCGGGTCGGGCCACAAACAACTGCGATCTGGGGCTTTACGAATTCACCGCCCGTGGTAAGTACACAATTTTACGTCTTCACCTGGCCATAATGCGAGTCTTACCGTACGCGCAGCGTGCAGTAAAACTCGCATTATGGCCAGGTGTGACGTAAAAGAATTTGAAGATGAGATGATAAGATAAGATACGAGTCACAAGTACTAACTTTAGGGTAAAAGTAGTGCACACAGCAAAATTAAACTGAGTTGCCATGGAAACATTTCAAACTGATGATTTTATTTATAAGATCACTTTAAGCACCCCCCTTTCCAATGCACCCCATTGGAAATTATCGCGTGCTTTGAAACGCGGTTCTGACTAGGTTAAGAAACAATGGTCTGATTTTCAGATATATGATTTTTGACTATGTGATTGTTTATCTGATTTAATCGAGATTGCCTAAAATTTTCTAAATAGATTTTTTTTTCCAATTGGGTCTTTTTTCCTTTTATTACTCAGCCTACTCAAACAATACATTATTTTACGACACGATCAAGTTAATATTATAGTATTTTATCTCATCTAAAATCTCACTTATGAAATATGAATAAAAATTCACTAAGTTAGATATTTATCGAAATTTGTCCAAAAATCCATTCCCGGAGAGTGTCTCTTTTTCTCGTAAGGCATAAGCGTGGGGGCGTGGTTTTCGCGAATCGACTCGAATCAAGGCATCCCCTTAACAAGTTCCCAGCTTATACCAGGGTTCCAGGCTATACATATATAGTTTTATAATATTACTTATTCTAAATATATACATAAACTATAGTTTTAATATTTTACTTACCATGTGACAAACCTGTTTTGGTCTATACTCTAGGTTTCCAATACAGACTCATTATCCAAGAATAGTATAGCAAGCCTGACAAGTAGTAAAAGTGATGACTCTGCCCCTGAGACGGCTGAACCTGAACCGGTGCAGTTGAGGAGTAAGCCAAGCAAACCTCTTCACGCAGAGAGGAGCTCCGTCAACCAGTGCATCAATGAGCTCTCTTCTAATTTGGTTGCCGAGGCAGCTCGGAGAAGATGCAACAGTGAAGTAGTGCAGCGAACTGAAAATATTCAAGATACAAATGGTAAGTCATGTTCTTCAATCGTGAATAGCCGGGTCCACACTGGACGCATATCTCTGTCGAGCACGCCTCGCCCCAGCGTGTGCGCTCAGCGCGGACGTGCCTCGGCGAGCCACGCCGTTCGGCAACCAGAACGGCGAACGGTCCGCATGTTGTCGGCTTTTTGGCCGAGATCAAAAGGGCCGCGGCGCGTTTGTAAATAAATTCGGCCGTGCTGTGGCCAACTGTTGGCTTGTCGCGCGCAGTTGCTTCGGAAACGTTAAAAATCGACCGAGCCGTCCTCGCACAAACAGAACGGTGGACCCAACTAAGTAATCACATTTCTTGAATTTATAAATACAGTACTTTTCAAACTTCTTTGTTTGTTTTTTAATACTATTTGTATTTTGAGCAATCGCTATTCACCATATCTTGATCATATTCAATCAGGAGTTATTTTAGAAAATGATTCACTTGTCATCCGCCCGCGTAGTTTCTATATATCAGCACGTCTATCATCATCCATCTTTTTCTTATTAGAACACTTAGAACAAGAGGTATAGTGCGAGAAAAATCGAGAGTATGTCGCAGCCGTCTCATGATAAACGTGCTGGCAGTGCGAGCTGAATATTCAAGTGATAAATTCGCATCATATTTTTTTCATAGCTTTAGAAGAAACAAGTCCAAGTCCGGCTAAGAACCGTCCAGCGTCGCAAGCGGGTGATTTCGTAACAGTGATCGAAGTCAACGGTCTCAAGGCGGCCGAAAATACCAAGAAACTCCAGGAATCTTCACCGTCTTCGGAGAGCAGCCCTGTCGACCCTACTGCTGCTGCTAAGAAAAAAGTCCCACCTAAGTAAGAATTACTACGTACTCGTGTGGGTTTATCACAACAATGGTTTTTAGAAATAATTGCTTGGCTTAACCCACTCGCCGCCACTGACTTGAACTCATTTCTGGCACCGTTGCCACGAAATCCAAAACGATAGACTTAAGATTTGCGTGGCGTGGGGGTGCCACCTCTCATTTTTTTGTGTGGCGGCGAATGGCTTAACGAATATTGATTTGAACAAGGAAGGTCAAAAGGGTCTTTGGGTTGTGCTGAAAACTACCCTCAGCTCGTAAAAAATATATTTTGTGTGTGCTTTTGAAATATCATCTATTGATGATTATGATCCCAAACAAAAATACACTTTAGTAATTCATGTGTGGATAAGCAGTAGGTAGTTTAATTTTTTATTATTTAAGATTATTTACTAAACTGGCGCACTATACGTACCTATACGAGGGCTGCTACTTATGTATCCGGAATAGAAAAAATAATCAAACGTACATTACTAAATATACTTTTATTGTTTTTCAAAATATTCTCCGTGATGATCGATGCACTTTTGCATACGTGTAAACCAATTTTTAAAGCACTTTTGCCACTCTGATTGAGGTATCTCCAAAACGTGTTGTTTGAACGCGTCGACCGCATCTTCACGGGTCGAAAATCGTTGACCACGTAATTTATTCTTTACATTTGGAAATAAATAAAAATAATTGGGTGCCAAATCAGGGCTGTACGGTGGGTGACCCGTTAATTCTATATTTTGACCTTCCAAAAATCGAGTTATTTCGCGTGATGTATGACAGCTGGCGTTCTCATGGTGAAGAATGATTCTGCGTCGCTGGTTGTCTTTACGTATTTCTTCAAACACTTCTGGCAAACAAATGGTCGTGTACCACTCCGAATTAACCGTTTTACGATTTTATAGTGGCACTGTAGCCACATGGCCATTCATACCAAAAAAGCCGGCGACCATTTGCTTCAAGGTGCTTTTTGCACGAGTAACTTTGTTAGGGTTCGGCTCATTTTGAAACACCCACACTGTTGATTGCTGTTTAGTTTCGGGATCATACGCATAACGCATATATCCAAGATTCGTCACCCGTGTAGATATTATAAACAGCTTTTGAGTCACCACGGTTATATTTTTTCTAAATTTTTTTGCACCATTCGACGCGAGCCTCTTTTTGATCCTTAGTTAAACTGTGCGGTATCCAACGCGAACAAATTTTTTTTACAGCTAAATGTTCATGTAATATCGTATTAATGCTCGTCATAGATATCCCCAGAATTGCCTCTATCTTGCGATACGTAACATGACGGTCATGCATTATAAGTTTCCGCACTGCTTCAATATTTTGTGGTATAACGGCCGATTTCGGGCGACCTTCCTTAACTTCGTCCGTAAGCATACTACGTCCACGATTGAACTCACTAAACCAGTGATACACAGTAGTTTTTGATGGAGCTTCATCACCAAAAGTCGAAGTTAATTGATCTATGCATTGTTGTTGCGTTAAGCCACGCCGAAAATCGTAATAAATCATAGCACGAATATTTTCACGAGCAAGTTCCATTCTTGCAACGAGATAACATTTTAAACCCGCCAAAAACAAAAGACTAGCGTACTCAAGAAAAAAATGTATAGCGGCCAGTATTAAAGAAAGTTCAAATTTTACCATGGTGGTCAAAAATTGTGTTTAAGAAAGTTGGAATCCTGGATTCCGGATACATAAGTAGCAGCCCTCGTACCTATGATTTTAAACGTTATTTAAATGGTCTCTCTTCTTAGTCGTGCACACTTGACAGAGTGTCACGATCGACTGAGATGACCTTTTCATGACTCTCATGGGATAACAGTGCAGTTGTTTCCCGTTACCTTCTGAACCAGCACTTTTAGAGGGTATTTAGTCCCCAAGGTTTCTGACGCCTCTTCCGTATAAATGTAAGAATTGGTATAAGATAATAAATACTAAATAATGTGAAATGTCGTCGTCAGATGACTATATTTGTTTCCGAATTGCCTTTTTGGCCAATCGATTTTGCGGTTAGGTACATACTCAATATAAATAGAACGAACCCGACGGTACCAACCCAGACTGAAACCGCGACTATCGGAAATTATGTGAGAAATTTAATTATTTCCATCCATGGACATGCCATTACATATTTTGATTGCCAGTGAGTTTTTCTGTTCATCTAGACGTATTCTGCAATGACATTGTGTTTTTTTTTATGTAGGCCCCCACCGAAAACATTCAGTAAACGTGGTGCCTCGCTGCCCGAGTCGGGTCTGCCCGAAGACAGCCCGCCGTCTTCCCTGGGGCGGAGACTCCGCGGAGCGGAATCGCGGGAGTCTATCGGCAGCAGAGCATCCACACCCTCTATCAGCGAGAGAGTAAGTAGTCTTGGTTAGACCAGAGGCTCTAGTATACGTTTTACCGAAACAAAACGTTACGACCGCGTTCTCGTTTAACTGTCAAATCCCATACAAATTGAGGGTAAAACGCAAACGCCGTCGTAAAGTTTTGTTTCAGTAAAACTTATACTAGAGCCTCAGTTTCTAAGTGGGTTGCACCAAACCGTCTGTAATCGGACGGTGTTCGTTACAATTAGAATGTATGGAAAGTTTGACAGGTTTATATAATGACAGCTGCCGGGGCCATATTTAACATTGATCGGTCTGTAATCGTGAGTTGGTGCAACCTACCCTTAATCGGCTTCTCTTTGATGAAGTTAGATAAAAGATGACGTCACACTCTGCAACCCTATATGCCTATGAGATTTTGTTAATTTAAATCTTTAATTACTTTACTAATTTGACCATGATTACATTATTTGAGGTTTTCCGTGTATTGTATTGTCATGAATCGGACTTCATAACTTTCCGTGAAACCATTTTACTAGCTTTGTTTGGTTTCTACATATATAGATGCAGTTCATAATTGTTTTCCAGTACTTTTTGTACCGAGTCTGACTGAAATAGCAAGACAAGTTCGTATGTTTCCGTGAAATAATTATGCACTATATCTGTACAGAGAGTTATTGGGTATCGATGTATAATTTTCGATTCGAATTTGAACTTTTAGTGTGGAGATAATTCAAGCAAAATATACCTATTTGTCTGTGAAATTTTATTTCATCTTGTTGTAAATTTGATAAAGCACATAAATTTTTTTTCACCTCACCGGCTCGGTAAGTCTTGCTTTATCGCTCAAAATCTGCGCCCAAAAGTCCATTATATCCGCTAGCGTGAAAAGAGTTTTTGAATTTGGAACGTGACGGTCAATCGCGAGATCCAAGTTTTTCTATACAGAATGAGAGGCCATTATCCTGCGTTCAGAAACTTATGGTGTTATGCCAATAATTAATTATTATATTTTTGTTAAAATTCTATTAATAATACTTATTCTTTCTTAATTACATATGAAATATTAATAATTAGACTTACTTATAAGGATACGATACAAATAAATATTTTTACCATGTTGTTTTGTTTTTCAAATCTTTTCGCTTTGTGCAAATTTGGAATGCATCGTTTAAAAAGTTAATTTAAGAAAAGACTCATATATGTAAATGTACGTATTTTGTTATGTTTTGTTCTAAAGCCACAGTAAAATCAAAATAATAGAAGTTATTTATAGATTTTAGTGCAGAAGATATACTTATATGAATTTTAATGCCTGCCAAGTTAGCGGAAAAAGTAAAATATGCGTATTTGCACCTTGAGTAGTGAGGGAGTTTCCCAACAATACTTTGACTTTTTTAATGTAAGTAAGCGTGGAGTTATTTAAACATGCAAATATGTTTATGTTACATTTAATAATTATAAAATGTTTTGATCTTGATGAGAGGTAATCAAACCTTTATTGAAAATGAGTAAAAGGTCCAAATGACTTTCATTACATTTACAATTTTCCTCGCGGTGGTGAGGTGAAAAGTTGTGTGTTTCGCTCGGCAGCAAAGTTGTTTGGCGACTCGTGCCTTGAAAGCCTCGCTATGCTCAGGATTGTACAATCTTACAATCCTTCGCTGGCTCGGCTTTCAATACAAGCACTTGCACCAAACAACAACTTTGCAGCCTTGTGTAACAAATATCTATTGTCGGAGCTAGTCTCACGCTGAGAACGATTTTGAGATTGGCGTACAATCGATGAATGAAGCAGTTTTTATAAGATGGAAGATGTTTATCCTGTACTTTTGGCAGATGAGATAAGTATAATAAAATACAACGTCACTACATGTGAGTTCCTATAATTGGCTCTTTGTATCCACTGTCAATGTTTATTGTATGAATATAGCTGTTGGTTCTTCTAATAAATAAATAAATAAATAAAGGAAAGGAAAGATTTTCAGAGACCGAATTCTGTTTCTAACCAGTATATTCCAATTTTAGGTAAAAAGCTACGAGTCTATAAACTCCCTATCGTCGGAGCGCAAACGTTCCGGCGGGGCGGCGACACCGCTCTCTATCGACGAGGAGGCTTCCACGCCCGACGCGCCCGGGGGGGAGGACGCGGACGGAGAGGGGGAGGGGGAGGGGGACAAGTCCGCCCCCGCCTCGTTGGAGAGCATACCGGCCGCCGTGCCTGAGGACGAGCCCTACTACGATCAAGTGCCCGTGGACATTAATGACGGGGAATATGTTTATATACAAGCAGGTTCGTTCCTAGGTACTAGTTGCATTGTATGCTCTGTGATTCTGCAAAGCTACTCATTATTATCCATGCGTGAACAGTATGGTGGAACGGTTAAACCGGTCTCCATTGATGAAGACTCAACGCCGCGCCGGTGTTGCCTTGAGCAGAGTCAAGGGTATGCCATGGGTGGGGGAGGAGGACAAGTCTGCCCCGCGTAGATGGAGAACAAGCCCTCTTCCATGCTCAAAGACGAGCTCTACTACAATACGGCTCGTTGATATCAACAGATAAAAAACAGTCTCTATGGAATGACAGCTATCGGCGCCATATTTAACGATATTGCCCATAATCGACTATGGTGATGTGTGTTATCCTGACTTGAATGGAGAGCTTCTTGACAAGTTAGATCGTCTTCTAAATAATTGTATTCGGTTCATTTTCTGTCTTCGTAAATACGATCATGTCTCTTCCTTCCGCTCCCAATTTGGCTGGCTGCCAATCCGCCTACGCCGCAAAATACGTTTGCTCTGTACTACTACTACAAACGATCCAAATTCTCCCGAATACCTCAAAACTCTTTTTCAGTATTACTGTGTCTCTCGAGTCCGTCAACTTCGCACCTCTCGCAACCTGTCCTTATCTATTCCGCCTCACCGTACTGGTTTTATGTCCAATTCCTTCTGCGTCCAAGTAGCTCGCCTATGGAACCATCTCCCTGTCAAAATTCGGCAATCTCCAAACAGGCTTGTCTTCAAAAAGTCCTTACAAAATTTCTTAACTGGCAGAACCAAAAAATAATCTATCAGATTTGTAAGTTTCATCTATATTCATTTGTATGTGTATGTATTAATAGGTATATATTGTAATATCATATTATATTGTATTGTTATTCATCGCATCCTTAGACATGTTATAGAGTTTTTGTTTTAAATTAAGTTGCACTGCCCACATTATCTGCTTTGCCTTAAGGTTGACTGGTAGAGAATGCTTTATAGCATTAACTCCGCCTTTTGTACTATAAGATATTATTTTGTGCAATAAAGATTAAATAAATACTTATATACAACCATAATTATGTGGTTGCAACCCACACATATCTGT
The DNA here is from genome assembly GCA_947049275.1 of Epinotia bilunana. Lineage (NCBI taxonomy): Eukaryota > Metazoa > Arthropoda > Insecta > Lepidoptera > Tortricidae > Epinotia > Epinotia bilunana. The sequence goes on from OX346264.1 coordinate 15,727,919, forward strand.
TACCTCAAATCCAAATATATTTATTGTAAATCCAAAACAATTAACAGGTAGAAATATTCATGATACATGTAAGGGCATTGTAATATAAGGGCGGCTTGCGCCAACTTTTACAAACCGATCAACGTTAAATATGGCGCCGGCAGCTGTCAGTTACACTCTCCAGGTTTTAACGAACACCGCTTACGATTACAGACGATTTGGTGCAACCCACCGTGATGTGTTGGCAGGCCGATACAAGTAATGTGTTTTTTCAGGAGGCACGGGTTCTAGCGCGGACGACGCGTCGTCGGCCGCCAGCACCCTGGCGCTGTCCGCCCAGGCGCCGACGGCGCCGCGCGCGCCCGACTCGCCGCCCGTCGCCACCGCGCCCAACTATGTCAACATACACTATTTCATACAGTAATACTTCTTATATTCTCTTTCACTACGGGGACTTTTTGCAGCTATACAAACGCACGTTTCACGAACGCGAAACTGACGCGCCACTAGCAATAGATCACCTATATCGATATTGTGTCGCGTTGGTATCGCTGTAAAATCGCCGTGTTCCACCCATTTTACCCTCTTACGGGATAATTTCCGGGAAATGTTTTCGAGTGCACGCGTGTGGGTACGAGTATGTATGTATAAAAATAACAATATTTGTATCAATGGTTCATGGAAACAGTGCCTTTATCTACGGTTAAGGCTGTCTGATTTGTTTCATTAGATCGTCTGTCAAATTGATTACACATTGTGCATAAATAGTCAATTTACTATAACGTGTGGCCCTCATTTTGTTGTGAGTAGTATATATATTTGTTTGTAAGCATGCGTGACGGGCATTCACAGTGATAGGTTTACCGTATCTTAAAGTGCTATGTATAAGGATGGCTAGTTATCACTCCTAGCGTTTTACCGGTTGTACTCTGGCACCCAAGATTTGGCGTAGACTAGCTTTAGGACAGCGACTGCTATCTGACCTTCCAACCTAGAGGGAAAACTAGACCTCGGTGGGATTAGACCGGCTCACGATGTTTTTCCTTCACCGAACAGCTACTGTTAAATATCAAATGATATTCCGTATACAAACGCTTTTTTGATAAACCCACTGGCATCCGGAAGGGGTGTCGAATAATACCGAATTAATGAGTGCCAAATAAATGAATCCAAGAGGAAAATAACGAGCATTACGTCAATCTACATTCATTTCCTAGGAAAAAAATACACATAGTTGGTAGCGTATTTCAAGATTTGAATATATTTTTTTCAACACAATTGCTCGTAACGTACATTCGCCTTATTGTGTCGCTTTTAGGCTCATAATCCTGGATATTAAACACGCGTGTTTTATAACATAACGACACTCGTGTGATTATGTTATAAAACACGCGTGGTTATATCCCGATTAAGTCTCGTTGGCACCCTGCAGCAAGATGTATGCATGCATACGGTGCATTCTTAAATTAACCAGGTTGTACAGAATGTACAGCATTTTTTAATTCTCGGCAAATGGTTTCTTACTCGACTAAACAAATTAAATCCTTTTTGTTAATTAATTGACTATTTCTTTTTGGATATGATATAGAAACGTTTAATTTAGTCAAACGTGAATACGAACGTGTTATCAAAAGTGAATACACTTTTGATAACATTTTACATGAACTAATAAAGATAACATTTTAAAACGAAAATATTTAATTTATTTTGTATTGGCTGTTTAGAGATTTCCTCTAACTCTGGCTTAACACATGCGCGCGCACTGCGCAAACATACTGTTGCGCGCCAATATAGGTTATTTCACAGTTATTTGTAAACATTATTTTTTACAAATTAACAAAAATGTTGACTTGTGGTGACTAGAAAAGTGATAAATAGAATGGACGCCACTGGAAATTCTGGGCGATGTATACAACATGTGAGTAAAAACCTGTTGCCATCAATAAGTAAAGAAAATAACTTGGCAGGCCTATAAAAGGAATCTTATGAAAAGTATTTATTCCTCCAAAAATGTGTTGAAAAACGTCGTATGAAACGCGGGAGCTTTGATTTTACATCCTCGGCTCCCTTATCACGCTCACCTACGGCTCGCGTGATAATTCCGCCTCTGATGTAATTATCATTGTATCACAACAGTATTTATAACCGTCTTCTTTTCATTTTGAAATATCCCAAAGGAAGAAAACAGTTTCAAATTTTAGCAAATTTAATAATATAGTCATTTTTGTTATGATATCTATCACTCTAGCACAAACACAGTGACGCTAATAATGTTTGCTTATTAGCAAGGTATTGCCTAATTTCCGTTTAATTCTTATAAACAATCGGAAAAACGGCAACATAAAGTTATTGTCTAAACAACGTTATTACGTTTCAAACAGTCGTGAACGCTCTTAGGAACTGAAAATGCCACCTTTAGGTAGTAAATCAAGGTATATAACCTAGGGCTAAAATATGTATTAATTTTACAATTCCGATAACATAAATAGAATACTTAATGAATTAGTTGAGTATTTTCGCCGTGCGAATCCAATTTTTCTTAAATTTTACCTAATTACTAGTTTACCTAATTGTCTGTGGCATTTTTGTTTTCAAAAGGATGGATCGACTGACACGGTTTTTTGAGAGTTGAATCAGAGTGGAGCAGAGTACAGCGCGCTAGCGTAGCCATTGGCGAGCCATGTATACTCCCCAACAGTGACATAGCGGTTACTGTCCTCAGCATTGACCAACCCGCCTGAAGGAGTGAGACGAAGATCAGGTCGTCAGTCCATTTAACTAAACTTTTTGTTTCTATAAGGCAAGCAGGCGAAGGCGCCGAAGCGAACGAAGCTAACACGGAGCTCGCGGACTCCAGTGATACGCCGCTCCTGCTGCGGGCGATATCCTCGGACACGGAGGCCAGCGCCACTCCGCCGGCCTTGAGGAAGTTGCAGCACCAGGTAAGAGTCTACTCTGTTGTAACCTGCCAGTTTGGAGACGAGCTCCCCAGGCAGTTGTGTGTGCGTGTTTTTTTTTACTCTAAGGACGCTAGCGACAAGCATAATCACAAGTGCCTTGCCGGCCCTTTATTTTGAGGATTTGTTGTGTTGACAGCTAGAGACAAGTGCTGACCAGGTCCCACACTCCATTCTCGGGAAGCTCTGACGAACTGAACTCACCACCAGGAACACAACACCAGATACCCACAAAGCAAGTGGTGTTATTATGGCTGCGGTCTGCGGTGAGGTACCGCGGAGGTATCTCCTCAGTTGGGCTGTTCCAAATATGGGCGGGAGGACTTTCTGCTGTGCCCTAACTCTCTTAAAAACGTGTGGTGCAAAAGGATATAAAACTGAACAAGCTATTAAAATAAAATCTAGGTAACCTGGATTTAAAATACAATGGTCAATTTTTTACCACACAATTATGAGGAAAAGTATAAGATAAATTTGTAGGTATTCATTATGATCGAAACATTATTAATTTTAACACGGGCGAATTCTATTTACGTACTGTGGTCCGTTATTTTGATGTTCAGGGTTCACAGTGCATTGATATTTAAAGGGCCGAAGGTGAACCCTCATGTTCACTTAAATAGGCTCAGGTTTATGACGGACTTTCGTATATTGGCGAACTAACGTTCCCGAAATACATCATAACCAAAATAAAATCCTTAAATAAAATGTTTTTATTACTAGATTTCCAGTATATGTAGGTACCTAGCTTTTATGTAATTCTCTCACTACAGATACAGCCCATATAAATCGAGAATACTTCAATGGTTTTGCTAGTTTGTGAATGAATCGGTCGTTATATATTCTAGGAATGTGGTATTTTGGGAATTACGGACGAAATCAAACTAGGTACATCGTGTTTGTAATCCTTTGCTATACCCATGTCCTACGGATGCTTTTATCTGTATACCCTAGTTAGCCTGCTACAGACTACGACGTAGCAAACATAGCGAAGCTGGAAAAGATTAAATTAGCTTAGGTCATTATGGAGTAGAGGCAGTTGCTCTGTATTGCGCGTAAATGTCAGGAAAAGGTCACGATCGCTTTAGGTCATCATACTACGTATTAAGAATGTAAAAATAAAATTTCAACTGTCTAAAAAATATCATTGCTTACTCAATGTACAAATATGATTTTGAAAGTTCTTAAATACAATGCTACTTTATGAGAACTGTGTTATCTAAAATGCTTACGATAAGGGAACAATCACTCATTATTCATTAAATGCTTGGACGCTCACCTGAATATAACATCTATGACAGCTGAAATTATTGAACTTCTGTTTTGTCACCTTCATAGTTTGCCCACATAAACACATGAAGATATATTCATATAGGAGCGGATATGAATTCATCCCGCACCCAAGAAAATACCATATTTTTTACCTTGAAGTATTTACTAGGGATAGATGATAATTGTATGTTAGGTCAAAATTTTATTAAACATTCTTATATTGTTCTCCTCATTATTGTCACTACTTACTTTATTATTAACATAGTTCAAAACTTGCGTGCTAGGATACGGGCCGAATGGTCTGCTATTAGAGCAAGTCTCGACTCTTGTTATCAGATGATACTGGCAGTACTGCATTCGGCAGCTTTCCTGCTCGCAGGTGTAATAACATGTGCCGTCCACACAATGCGAGTTGATGTTTAGTGAGCTTATCAGCCTGTTTGCGAGATCCGTTGCGTACTGCTCCAACAAAACTTGTATGTAGTTTCTTAACGTGTATTTTATTGCTACGAGTATAGTTGCTGTAGTTGTGGAATTTTCTCTAGTCTCTGAATCATCGGCAGCTTCGGCATTTTCCGCCGAGTTTAGATCTGGAACAAAATAACGGATAATATGTTGGAATTCGACTATCGTTTATGAAGGAAAAAATGTAAGGCGCGCACACGGGCCGTAGCTTATTAATGTATGGATCAAATAGAATATAATAGTATTGCAATGATAATGTGTTTGCAAACTTAGTCTGGGTATACCGTAGAGGTACCTGATTTATCCTTCTACTTTTTAACTATCTTAGTTCCAACAACTTAACTTGTAATTTTATGACAGCTTATATATATAACTGTTATATGTGCATTCACTGTCAGCTGTCTGCTATTTTGCAACATTGCGTTGAAGTGACATTTTCGTGCGTGATATTACCATAGTTAGTATAGTGATTAGTTATATTAGTGACGGTAAAGGATTAAAACATAACTGGATATACAATCGGAAGAAATATGGGTGAGGACCAAATTCTTGGCAGTTAGCCTGGTTAATCATACAATTTCATGGTTATTTTTTGTGTCACAACGGAACTTTTTAACTACTACCGATTAACTGGCCAAGAATTTGGCCCCCACCCATATTTAACAAGGTTTGATACAGTTAAAGAGACAGAGATAGAGAAAAGCGATACGATAGAGACAGGAAAATACAGATTAAACCATATAGCAAGACATAATGAGAATGAAATGGCCATGGTTAATTAATGCATCAAGCTAAATATAACAAGTTACCTTATTTTGAGGACTGGAGTTGCCCGGTTTGTTTCCTGAAGGTATTGCTTCTGTGCTTCCCTTCGTTAATGTGGAAGACAGAGCCGCTTCCAGTTCCAACGGGTGCTCCACGGCAGGCGCTTCCGTTTGAGCCGAGGCGATGACTGTCGTTGACGTGGCTTCTGGTACTGCTGTAACCTCGTCTACAACTGTGGGCGGGGCGGGGCTCGTTGGGTTTGGCTTGGGCTCCTCGGGCTTCACACCCATATTGTACTCCCGACATTGCCCCGTGACGTCCGTATCGTAAATACTACACGTGGTATTCACACATGCGCTTTTATCGCACTTCATAGTAGTGCAAGTGTGGTCGTTGCACCATATCGTTACGTTCCGAGACGAGATCTGGACGTTGTCGTAGGGGCCGATCGTGGCGGCGACGAGGTGGTCGGGCGCGGGCGAGGCCTCGCTCGTGGCGGACGAGCCCCACCACGAGAAGGGATACGTGATCCATCCCCAGATCGTCGACCCCATCCCGCGACCCTGGGTTAGCTCATCTGCAAAGCGGTGATGTTAGTTACGATTATGATTAAGCTTGTGGCCATAACGTTGATAGAATGAGTGTAATATATTGATTGAAAGTACTCACTCTCTGTTGGTTTGCAATAAGCTCCATGTACGAAAAACACAATTAGTATCGGGAACAAAAGTTTAAACACGAGCATGGCGACAGGTAAGGCTGCTCCACGTTAGTGAATGTTTGAACAATCCTAGGCGTCCTTTAAATAGGTGCTGCGCCGGTATGTTGCGCCCTATCTCCGAGATAAGGCTGTGCCGGGAATGTTTACTTAATGAGCAACAAACGGCCATTCCAACAAACCTTTTAATTTTACGTGAGTGTTTAACCTCCGATAATTAAAAGCATTATTGTATTACTATTTACAACTTGAATGGTTCTGAGATAAGTCATGTTTGGAATACGTAGAAACATTTTTTAATAATTTTCTAGGGTTTTAAGTAATAATATTTAAGGGGTAGGGGGGTAGGGTTTTAATAATAAATGTAATGATATTTCTCACTTAATCATTTTTGAATAAATTTATCGTTGTATCATGAAACAGCATATGGGGGCCGGTTTCTCAAAAGCTTGAACTTGTAATATAAGCGGACGCCTCTTTTCAACCTGTATACTTAATAAAAGAAGTTGAAAAGAGGCGTCCGCTTTTGTTAGATGTGACAACCCTCTGTGAAATGGGCCACTCGTGGAGTTCATCGACTGTTTTCCACTTTGCAAATTTGAAATATTGCTGTTTTTTTTGTCCGAAAGCTGACGTTATCGAGATGGTTCTTAGCTACTACGTTTTAACAAAATATGTTCAACCGGTTTTGAGATATTGAACTTTAAAATGAAAATATCGGGGGTTTTCCAACTTTTGTAAGTTATTATTGGACGCAAAAACCAGCACTTTATAATCGAATAAAGTTAAACTAGTATAATATTTCCTTTTGATATTCAAGATAAACGAAGAAACGTTGACGAATTTGTCCATTAAAAATGGAATTTATGTGTGCAATGAGGTATAGAATATAAGTTTTCGGGCAAAAGACTCTTCTGAATGATGTCGTGTATCCGTGCTGAGGGAACGGGAATATTCCTGTGCAAATTTGCAATACAACACTATTTCCAAGGCATTCTAACTAATTGCCGAGTTCCGACATTGTGACATTTCGTAGACCTAAACAAAGGCACTGTCATGTTGCTTTCACATACTCGACAGAACTTTCTTATATCTGTACAAACCATAAAGATGCAATACCGAGGCTTAACACAATTAGTTAACACAGTTTTTGGTTTTCTAGAACCATATAGCATTCTTGTGAATATTTTTATGTCTTCATCTGTAGGTAACCTTTTTAGTATGTCTGGGTCTGGTTCTTCAGTGGGAATTAATTTAACATTTTCTTGTTGCATTTTTTTTTCTACTACGTCACCTGAGACATTGAAAGAAATGACTTTCAGATCTGCAGATGTTTGTACTTTGAATGGACTCCATAATGTGACATTGCCCGTTGGAAGCTGAAACAGTTAAAATTGAATAACTGAAGATTAGCGTGATTTTGATGACTCAATAATAGATTGCCAAGACAAAGAAATTTAGACGCATAAATATCAAGTCTGTATGTGTTCAATAAACTTGTGAAAAAACTTCTTTCAAAACTGTGAAATTAGTTATTTTTCTTTTCAGAATCACGAGGGTTATTTAATCCATTAAAGAAATAACTCTCCAATTTTACAAGTTTTTACTTAATTTCACCGGTATGTCATCAAATCTTGCAAGTTAAATGGTGACCGATTGAGCTGAAATTTTGGGTATAAGTATAGTTTGGATGACAATTCAATATTACGGTACCATCGAGCTGATCTGATGATGGAGACAGAAGATGGGAATTCAGTACTTAACCGACGTAACCCCGTTGAGTTTGGGCTCCTTAGAATCGTCTTAATGAGTAGTTGATGATGGTATACAGAAAAGTACAGTATATGAAATTTTTGACAGAAACTTTTCATTACGTTATCAATTTCTACTTTGCGCCTGGTATAAAATGTGTGAAAAAAGTAAAAAAAAATAGGATAAGTACTATTTTCTTTATCGAAATGAACAGTTGTCATTATTCTACATATTTAAAGCACGAAGTTTCACATTTGTGAGGAAAAGGGTAAAGGGTAACTTCACTTTTTCGTAAATTTGTCTCCCCGATAATGTACATATGTAGGGTAGGTAGCAGTTATTAAGGGTCGCGTCGTATTGACTCGAGTCGTATAGACTCGCTTTCGTGCGATAATAAAATATTTTTAACGTACCTCTTATTACGTCGCAATTAGGCTCATAACCCTGGGTATTAAACACGCGTGTTTTATAACATTACGGCACTCGTGTGTGTTTTATGGATATATCCCAAATTAAGATACGTTGGCACCTTGCAGCAAGATGTATGCATGATCACATTCTTAAATTACCCGGGTTGTACAGAATGTACATATATCTTTTTTTATTATTGGCAAATTGATTCTTACTCTAAACAAATACTAAACAAATTAAATCCTTTTTAGGGTTCCGTACCTCAAAAGGAAAAAACGGAACCCTTATAGGATCACTCGTGCGTCTGTCTGTCCGTCCTTCACAGCCTATTTTCTCCGAAACTACTGAACCAATTACGTTGAAATTTGGTACACATATGTAAGTTTGTGACCCAAAGAGGAACACGCAAACAAATGAATTTTAAACATGGGGGCCACTTTTGGGGGGGAAATGAGAAAATTAAAAAGTAAAGTTTTGCATATACTATCGTGTTACATATCAAATGAAAGAGCTCATTGTGTGCATCTAAAATATATTTTTTTTGTAATTTTAAAATAATTAGTTTAGAAATTATTTAAGAAAATAGCCAAAAAATGACCATTCCCCCCTTCATCTCCGAAACTACTGAGTCTAAAATTTTGAAAAAAATACACAAAATAGTTCTTTACCTACAGATGACAGGAAAACCTATTAGAAATGTGCATTCAAGCGTGAATCGGACTTAATACGGTATTTGACAAAAATCAAATCAGCTTATTTTTATGAAACTTCAAAAACGCTCCGTTAGTAAAAATAATGTTTAAAATCTTGTGATGTACGGAACCCTTGCAACGCGAGTCCGACTCGCACTTGGCCGGTTTTTTGTTAATAAATTTACTATTTCGTTTTAGATATATTGTACGTTTAGTAAAACTTAGTATTCACTTTTGATAAAATCATCCTCATAGCGTTATTCCCGGTTGTGCCCCTAAAGGAGCCCGGGGTCCGCTTTGACACCACTTACAATCACTTTTGATAACATTTTACATGAATTACTAAAGATAACATTTTAAAACGAAAATATTGATTTTATTTTGTTGTGGCTGTTTAGAGATTTCGTCTAAGTCTGGCTTAACACATGCACGCGCACTGCGCAAACTTCACGAAAAAAAACTGTTGCGCGCCATTATAGGTAATTTAAAAAATAACGGCTCGCGTGAACAATTCCGCCTCTGATTTGATCATTAAAAAAATTGTTAATGCTAATAATTGTACTCACAAAATTATAAATAAATAAATAACGGTGTAAAAAATAAGCATAACTCACTTCGGTCACAGTATTCGTTAATCTGATTATTGAAAATAGAATAATGGTGTTATGTATCTTTTTAAATATTGGAGTGTGAGTCATTGTAACTAGAGTATATGTAATCATAATGACTCAAGTGGACTTCTTATCTATGCAGCGAGTACAATTTGTATTTTCTAATCTAGAAAAGATAGTCACTGAGTTCAAGCGAGAATACGCACCTTGTGCTAGCTGAGCTTTTTACTCCACGTATACGAGGGGATTTGTAACCATGTAAACACACAACATTGTTTCTTCGAGCCTTTTTATTTTGAAAACAATTACACTTCTTACGCAACTTTCGTGTTTTTCGCGATTATGCAATGACCAGTCCCGTCAAGTTCTTTTGGTGTGCATTTTACCTTCGCAAAGTTTTTCTTAGAAGCCGTGAATGTAACACATTTTGAGCCAATACTTATGGTAGCCTTACCAAATAATTCCCCTAACATTTTCTGCTGTAATATGTCCACAATTTCGAGAGAAATGTTCGACGGCAAATCCATAATTGATTCCATTGATACTATACTATCTGCAATTGTAAAAAGTATACATCGTCAAATAGGGTATGTAGTAAGATTAGTACCTACCAACACTACGGGAAATGAGTGCATATGAGCGATTCGTACACAAACATATGACCTACTTTCAAAATGAATGACACGAAAGAGGTTTGTTAGGATTCTAGTAAATGGAAATTTATGATCTCTTTTTACCCCTACGATGCAGACGTTATTTTACGATACCTAATTAATAAGAACCAAGATAATCTTATTAAGATTAAATTTTACAAAACGTGTTTTGTTAGTAATTGAATAGGTCGATAAATGATTAAATACTGCTTATTAAAAAACATATTGGTTGTGTTAGTATAATATTAGAGAGATTGCAGCTCACCAGTAGTGTTAGATCCAGCGCAGTGCCCATTGTTGTTAGTTCTGTCCGCCGGTGCGCATGTTCTGTGCACGCACATCTTTTCTGCGCATTTCATAGAATGACATATACTGTCCGAACAGAAGGACAACGCGCCTGTAATATACTTGCCCATGAAAGACATAAACACTGGTGCCACTGTGCCGACGTCATTCCAGTCCACCTTTCCGAATATCGCCTCTTCAAGAGCCCTAGACCGATTGTGGCGTATCATTTCCGTGCTCAAATTCAACTTTTCCTTATTTTTTTCTCTATCTAGTATCAAACTTGTTATATTCTTTGAGTTTATGGTCACACTTTTAGAATTGTTGGGCCAGTATAATAGTTCAATGTCGTCAGGCAAAGATTTGTTTGATTTTTTCATAGTTTGAATCGGTATAACACTTACGCTTTGTATCGGGGTTACATTTTTCTGCTCTGCAGTCTCGGTGGTTGACTGATTTTGACTGGGAGCTTGTCGTTTTTTTCTTGAGGAAGGCTCTTCAGTGGACATTATGATGCCCCTGGTGTTCTCGGTTTCAATGCTGTTCTCATTCCTGTGAACGTCCTCTGTAGTATTGTTCGAATTGTTTTTTATGTTAACCGATAAATAAGTACCATCATCATTTTTGGTATCATTCGTAAGTTTCGCCGTTTTGTTTAGCACGATGTCCGTATACAACGTATTTTCTTGTTCTGCTTTTTGTGTGAGGTTATTCGAATCAGTTGCTTGATTCACTTGAACATTGTTTTCTACCTTTTGTCGATATTCACTCGTATTATTTGTTTCGTCTAAACTGGGTTGCGTGGAATGATGTTGTTCAAATTTGATGTCGTGAAAAGTTATTACCTTTTTCCGGTGTCTTTTGCCATTGCTACCGGATTTGGATTTCTTTTTTCTGTGAATAGTTATTTTATGAATGGGTGTGTCTTTATTCTGTTTCTTAAGGCCGTACATTTCTAAAGGAAACGGGTAATGAAATAATGGGAACGGTACATTTATGTTAGATTCCTTTGATATACTTCCGTGCTCTAATTTGTCAGTACTTTTGTTTTTCAATAGTTCACCAAAATTTAATGGAACTTGTGGGAATTGTACGTCGACTTTTATTTTTATATTTATAGTATTGTCGGTTATGGCTGGCGCGTCTTTGGACGAACCGTCATTCGTTTTGGTGTTGGAGGCTTTCTCACCCTCGATTTGCTTTTTACGCGCAATGGGTTCCATGGATATTAGACACTGTTTGCAACCACATTCACATGGGAATGCATCAGCCTCACAGTAACAGGACGACGGTATGCTTTCGTGTACCGAGGAGGGCATACCGGGTGGTAGCTGTATTCGTTTTGTTTCTGGACTTATATTATCAAAGGGAAATTGTTTAGCTTGGTCAACCTGCGGCTTGATGGGGCCACTGTATGAATTTGGTCTCACCATTTTGATTGGTATCAAAAAGTCTAATGGAAGATTGAACTTTGGCCTAGGCAATGGCAGCGTGTCTTGGTTGTAATAATAGTCGTCGTGTTTATTAGTGTTGGCAGCCAGGCTCTTAGAATATCTGTCACGTTGCAAGAGCGGAACCTTGATCTTAGTCTTGGATTTGTCTAGATAATTTCTTCTCTGTTTGTGAGCTTTATCTAAATAGTGTTGATATTCTGATAACAGATCCTCAATATTTTCGTCACTTTCACTATTATCATCGTTGTTGGTGAAAGGGTCCACTGGCGAAATCTGTAATAAAAAAATATAGATGAATGAGATCGTGGTGTGCGCATGTATGAAAAGTGATCCCCGGTGATGCATTTGGGTTCAATATTTTCATTGTTTAAGTCAGTTAAAAGTAATTTACTTGGCCGTTTAGTTCTGTATGATCAAGACAGTGCACGTACCGCGTACTCTATATTTTACATCCTGTAGTTAGCTAAATTTAGGACTTAGCACAGAATAACCAAAATAAGACTAGACTTGATTCTAGTTTCACAATAAATATGAGCTGTATCACCTATACCAATTAATGTACAGTCACCAGCATCAATATTTGCCATAACAAAGTGGGCAAAAACATCTGACACGTCAGATATTTCTGCGCCCTTCGTTGTAGTAGATATTAACACTGGTGAATGTACCTTATAGGCTCTCTTTCAATTTTATTTTTGTGGCTTTACTCACCGCATTGTTTTCATAGTCTTTAATTATATCCGCGATGTCACTGTAGATAATCGTTTCGTACAGAGGGGCGAGTTCTATCCGATTTAATTCAGCGGAACCTGCAAAAAAGTGAATAAAATTGACTGTTTCATCAGATCACACCTCCTCGAAAATTCATTATTAAACGATAAGTTAGGCGATGTTCGAATTTTATGTTATACTTGTATTTTTTTATTTTATTTATTGAAAATGGGGAAACAAACAGCTAAAAAAAGCACACATGAATATTTAAAGTTATACAATACAAAAGCCAAAACAGTTTCCACTTATAAGTTAATATCATTATGATTGCTCAGACAAGACTATCTTATATTATAATGCCTATATTAAAAAGTGAAATATACTATAGTACCTACAGTATATTGGATTAAAGAAGATATCATATATAGAACTAGTGTTCATTTTTAATAAACTACCTATTACCGTATTGGGCTTACCTGATTCGTAACACAAAATCGCATTTATTAAACCAAGACTCAAAATTATGAACACCGCCATTTGTGAAAGAACTAGATTGCTAGTAGTTGAAGCGTCGGCTTAGCTACCTTTAAGGCTTTATGGGGATGTTTACAAATGTTACCGCGGTTGGGCTAAACAAACGCTGTTGCAGCTATTGTTACTAGTTGAAGCGTTTGCATAACACAGTGATTACCGATGAAGCTTAAATTAAGTTTAGGTGTAGTAAAAACAGTCGAGTCCAAATTACAGCTTATGTCAACGTCTCAAAGGTTGATTATCCATATGTATGCTTTATTTATTATAGGAATCAAATAATAGCAGCAATGCAGAGGCCGAGCGCCTCACGATGCATCGGTGCATCGTGACGAGCATCATCGAGAGCGAAACCGTGTACGTGGAATGCCTATACGTTATGGAAAAGGTAATAAATATCACACAGTCGTGAAGTTACAAAAACTAAACTAAGCCACAGTTCCTTGTGTCAATCTCGAGACTGTAACTGACCTTGATTACAGCACAACATGTTTATTATTACTGTGTCGTGGCGTGCTACGGGTGTCGTGGCAGCCAAGGGGAGAGAAGCCTCTACGGTAGCTACGGCAAAATATTTTGTATTTTAACTACAGGCGGGATAGAATTTTGTAAATTGTATTTTAATTAAAGCAAAACACGTATTTGGCCCAGCCCTGCCTACAGAGCAGAAGGACACCCAAATAGGCTAGGAAAAAAAATAGTATTACCTACTAGAAACTATCTCTGATTTATAATGTTTCCAGTACATGAACGCCATAAAAGCGACGCTGTCGACGTCCCAGCCTGTGATAACGGAGGAAGAATTCAACACGATATTTTACAAAATATCCGAGCTTCATGAGCTACACAAGAATTTCCTCGAGGGACTGAAAGCTGCCGTCGCTAGTTGGGAAGAGCCTCTATCTGTTGGAAGTCACTTTAAAAAAATGGTATGGAGTTTTTTTTGGGTTCCTCCCTCTATTTGACATATTTTTGATTGTCCGAAACGCTTTTAGCATAACAGACTTGGCATATTCGGTTTAAGACGAATGTTAATGTGGCAGAATCCTTATTTGGTATAATTTCTAACATTCCAAAAATGTGTAAGCCCAAAATTTAATTTGCATGCTGTCAAGACCGATTATAGTTACGAATCATTTTGTTTAGCATAATTGTATTCGGCATATTATCGATTGTCCGAAACTTACTTGGCATAGGTGCTTTACATGCTTAGAATGATTATTTTTTGCCGAATACAGCCAATGTGCGAACAGATGACTAGGTTAGGTTAGGTTAGAACTGCGACCATAACAAAGACGAACTGATAGCAGAAAAGTAGGTTAGGTTAGAACAAAAAAAAAACGAACTGCTACCAGAAAAGTAGGTTAGGTTAGAACTCTGACCTTAGCAAAAACGAACTGCTATCAGAAAAGTAGGTTAGGTTAGAACTGTGACCTTGCCAAAAACAAACTGCCACCAGGATAATCGGTTAGGTTAGGTTAATATAGATAATTAATTCAATTAAATTCAAATTAATGAGCAAAAGCAAATTACATCGTTATTGTTTCTATAATTTACTAGATACATTTGTGTTCATACAATTAGCATAGCCTGTTAAAATACGTTTGTGCGCATAATGAATTCAGTTATTTTTTTTTTTACTCTTAAGAGTCCGCAGTAAGCTCGGCCGAATTTCTCCTTCCCATACAAACGGAGTTACGTTCTCATTTTAAAACTACGTGTTGGATTGTAACGAAACTTTGCATATACAATGACACGAGGTATATCTATGTCTGTAATTAGTTTATGTAGCTTCAGGTACCATAGTAAAAAATAAAGCGAATTTAAGTTTTTCATACAAAACTTGTTTTTGCTGTATTTCGTTTGTTTTATAAACTGGAACCATATAAACTAATTAAACTATACATAGATATACCTCATGTCAATGTATATGCAAAGTTTCGACACAATCCAATACGTAGTTTTACAATGAGAGCGTAACTACGTTTGTATGCTGCTAGCTTACTGCGGACTCTTAAGCGACAACTAAATTCTTAAATTTTGTATGAAGGCGGAGAACATAAACGTGTACGGCGCTTTCCTGCATAACTACGGTCGCGCGACAGACGCCGTGCGACGTCGCTGCGCGAGCTCGCAACGCTTCTCCGACCTGACGCGGCAGATCGCGTGCCGCGGCCAGCCCATGTCACTCGATGACTTGCTGCACAAGCCTGTCGCTCGAGTCCAGAAGAACGCTCTTGTCTTGCACGTGAGTCCTTCCCTCTAGCTAGACAGAGTTGCGAACGTTTTACTAAACGTTACCACCAGTCACGAGGGCCGTCTCGCCGCGGTTAGGGCGCATACGCTGCCGTTCGCAAGAGGTCCCCTGATTGAGATCCACACCCCTTTGGCAAAACGGCACTCCTGAAAAATGTCCCATTAGTAAAAAGTTCACAATTCGTGTCAACCCATTCACATAAAATGTATCTTTGGATGTCTCACCTGCGAGTTGTCCCATTCGCAAAATGTTCCACCTGCAATATGACCCATTCGTAAATGTTTGCGAGTGGACTCCTTGCGAACGGGAGGAAAAACGGGCGTAATTTTTGCGAGGGTACGTTTTGCAAAGGAGACTTGTAGGTGGGACGTCTTGCGAAAGAGTCTTTTAATAGTACATTGTGATACAAGTGAGGTATATTGATAATTACATCAGAGGCGGAATTATCACGCGAGCCGCAGGTGAGCGTGATAAGAGAGCCGAGGATGTAATTATCAAAGCTCACGCGTTTCATACGACGTTTTTCAACACATTTTGCGAGGAAAATATCCTTTTTATAAGATGAAAATTTCATAGGCCTGCCAAGTTATTTTCTTTACTTATTGATGACAACAGGTTTTTACTCACATGTTGTATACATCGCCAAGAATTTCCAGTGGCGTCCATTCTTTTTATCACTTTTCTAGTCACTTCGAGTCAACATTTTTGTTAATAATCAAACACGCATTAACAATGTTTACAAATATCTGTGAAATAACCTAAGTGTAATGGCGCGCAACAGTTTTTTTTCGTGAAGTTAGCGCAGTGCGCGCGCATTAGATGAAATATCTAAACAGCCAATACAAAATAAAATAAATATTTTCGTTTTGAAATGTTATCTTTATTAATTCATGTAAAATGTTATCAAAGGTGAATAGTTTTACTAAATTAAACGTTTCTATATCATATCCAAAAAGAATTAGTCAATTAATTAACAAAAACTATTTAATTTGTTTAGTCGAGTAAGAATCCATTTGCCGAGAATTTTAAAAAAAGCCGTACATTCTGTACAAGAACCTTATATACATACTGAACTTTGCCATTCAAACAATGTTTTGAAACAAGAAAAATGACCTTGAATGACGTCACGTCTTCCTGTCATCTCTTTCTTTTAGGGTGTCCATGATTCTGCATACGTTAGGAATAACTGAGGAATTTTAAGATACTTGATACTCATATAATATGTAATTTATTCACATTACATCATCCTACTACCTAGGATGAATAAGTAATCGACAGTTAAGCATCTTATTATCTTCAAATACATTTTTCTCAAACTTGCAATGAAATGTTGACATGACTTACTTCAAATTAGGTCCGGACCTACTACGTATTCGGTGTGATGAGAGAAGATGATTTGTAAAGAAATTTCATACAGCCTAACACACCTAGGCCTGTAAAGCAACCTTCTTTTTTCTGCCACCGAGGTGACGCGGCGGAGGGCGCGGGCCCGGAGCTGCCGGCGCGGCGGCGGCGGTGCAGGTGGTGCAGTTCAGAAACGTATTATTTAGATGTGTTAACCTACGAATAAAACAAATTGACTAAGTACTTTTTATTATTATATCATTGTACTTTTGGAAAAGCACTATACAAATCTCCGCGAGAAACGAGGTTGCCGGCCGCGTATACCTGGTAGCGTAGTCTATATCTACTTGGCCTGCAACCCTTCGTTTCCAGGCCTCTATAGTAATGTAGATACTATTACAATGTTCAATGTTTGAATCATGACTAAGCGGTTGCTTAATTTTGAAGTCTTATACGTACTGACCGATCTTACAAAAAGCTACGGGTTGTTATTCGGCAGCTCGAGGGCGGCGCAGCTTGCGCGTGGACAAGCGATCAGTGTCTGTGTTAAGATGCTGAATTAAGTACTAATACTGATACCGACTGAATGGTAGGGACAGGACACTTATTTACCACCAAATGATAACAATATACAACGGCGCTAACACAAACAACACAAATGATTTACAGCAGACATGTTTTCAATTTTCTGTTTCTAGCGAGCTACTTTTTGCTGTAGTATTCTTTTCGTCTTTTCTAATTCAACTTCACGCGGTGATTTAATTTTCACTTGCACGTTACAGTCTCTTAAACAGCGTCGCTTCGCCGGCGGCGGTGCCTCTTCGTCACAGACCTGATAAAAAAAAACCTTTAATTTATTGTATTTACCCTTAAGGTGGTTCGACGAACATACAAAACGTCTTTTGACATTCGCAGGTTAACGGCGTGATATTTTAAGTAACTTACGTAACATACTTTCATAGATTGCCTTTCCATTTGCGCGAAATTCCCTTTTTCCTAGAATATACTTGTATAAACTAGAATAATTTGAGAAATTCGTTGAAAAATGGAAAGGCAATTTATGAAAGTGTTACATAAGTTTCTTAAAATATAAAAAAAAAAACTAGACGAATATGTATGCTCAGTAATGCAACACTTAATTAAAAATACTTTGTCACTAGCTACATATATTTACTAACACCTTTAGAATAAGCAAACTACTAACAAACTGTGGTTCATGCCCGAATAAAAAAATTCAATTGTTACATTATGCACATATTTGCCTTATATATGTGAACAACAGAAGTCGAAAATATGTATTATACACCTATGTCATAAACATGTTAGGTACTTTACATTAAAACTTTTTGCTGAAATGTTTCTATCGGGTGTTGTGATTGAAAACTACTGGCCGTACTAATACCTAAATTAAAGTGTCATTTCTGTTCTACAGAATATGACAGCTTATAACAGAGCAGTCAGATAAATAAGGAATAATTTCATTTACCAACAAGTTGTGATAAATTGTACAGTGCGTGTGTTTTAGTATTTTTTTGGATATTTCGATAGCTACGCAAAAATAATTTAAACAAGTCCACCTGAAAACTGGAACTTTATTTAATTTCCGAGGTTCTATGGCAACTTTTGGGCTGCCGCTGTAAACACATACTCTTACTCCATCTCCATACTACCCTCTATTTTTTTTTCATGAGCAAATGAACTGAACTACGGCGTCGCTACGACGCTCATTTCATCCACATAATAATGTCACATCACATTCAGCGAATATTTCATTATTTTGGTACATACATTGAATTATCTGTCACAACTTACTCTACACTTGGTCTAGTAAATATATAGAAATGTGTAATAAGCGATTTCCATGGCGTCGGGACCGAAATGAAAGGGAAGAATGTATCGCATGACATTACTGATCCCTTCTCGATGAGTGTCAAATTTCAAAAGTCAAATTTAAATATTGTTTTCTGTGTTGATATTTATGATTATGAACTTTGTATGTTTACATATATATGGTAAATGTGTGCATAGATATTCTCGACCTTGAATGTTTACATATTTTTGACCCCTGTTTTGTTCAAATGTTTATGACATACGTGGGTAGATATTTTCGCCCCTACTTTGTTCGCATGTATATGATAAACATGTGTATAGATATTTGTCGCTGCTGGTTGGCCTACATAAATTTGTCTCTCATTGTAGTGATATTAAAGAACGTATTAGTATTAGTACACATTTTTATGACTCGATAGTGTGCACATATTTCTGATCGAGTTGGTGCACGGATATTTTTGGTTAATAGACGGAACAGATATATTTGAAGCTTTGGGAACGTACATATATTTATGAACTCGATTGTATAGTTTTAGCGCCCAGGAAAATTGTATGAAATTCCATTACTGTATAGTTTTGTACCATTTAACCATATATAAATTACTACATACAGCCAAATGCTCGTACGTTTAAAGGCCTAGCAATTTGTCACAAAAACTATTGTATTCTGTGATTCTGAGCGGTATCCGGTTCGAATTTGAATTTATTGATAAAGTTGTCAAATAGTCAAAGAGTTATAATTCAGATCGCACACCGGCACCATGCCTCATGCCGTGTACATACTTTTATTAAAATTAGTTGGGGGAACTTGATAAGTTGATGACATACACGCTGTTTTAGGACAAATGAAAACATTATTTTATTCTCGCATTTTTGGAGAAAAGCACAATTTTTCGGCGAAAATGGAAACTCCTGGATTCGTTCTATCAAAATCAACTCGTCCACGAATTGCTATTTCCCGGCCTCTGCAATAATATACCTACTATTAACTAAACTTCAAGTGTCCTGAAAGAATGTGTTCAGAACTTCATGTTTTCTTTTGAGATGGTTCAGGATATGAATTATCCCATAAAAAATATTCCATGTAAAAAAGAGGCCAAGTTGGAAACTCTTCCACCGTAAAAAGTTGTGAAATATTTGAAGAGCCAAGTCTCAGGCATTCTTATTAAGCTTTATTTGCTTGCTAAATAAAATTCTGTAACTTGGCAATCACACTACTTTCCTGCATTTATGGATTTCTGTATACCTAAATCTATGTAGTATTGTGTGTACATATTTTGACTCATTCACTGCAAATATAACGTTGTAAGCCTATATGTTTATATGGGATTACAAAGTAATTTATGCAGTTGGTGTATCTAGAAAACTGGAGTGAAATTGCATTTTTTTTTATCTTGATTTATTTATACACTAATCACTAATTGTATTCTAAATTTGAAGCTTCTATATCTGCTAGAAGTGCCTTAGACTTTTGATGATCGGTGAGTCAGTGAGTGACAAAATTAAGAAACTTTGACTAGTTATAATTCTTAAACCACTGGTTCAAATTGGATGAATTTTGTAATATATCGTGGTTATACAATGCGTGCTTGGTTACTGAAAATTCAGGCTTCTAGTTTTATCTACAACGAAGTTATAGGGGGGTCGAAAATGGCCTGAACTGTTTCGAGAAAAGGATGGTACGGCCGTGCCGCTCGCTGTTTTGCTCGACTTGGCGGGGGCACTGCCGTGCCCCCAGATCTATCAACGAAATCGCAAGAGTTTTATTACATAAAACTACTTAAATTTGTTGCACCACAGCCGCAAACCAGCGGCAAGTAGTATGGGATAGCATTTTTGATTAGGTGTCCTGGTTTCTCTCTATCATAATCTTCAGCTTTAAAATGCAAGCTGCAAATTCTTGAGCTTTCCTTCAACTGTCCCTTTATAGGCACTATTGACAACCAATGCCCCCGCCTTTCTACATCCTTTGGAAATCTGTAATTATCAGTATAAATAAGATTAATGGTAATCATACAAGTTAAAACTATAATATTACAGACTATACATTCAATAATGAAGACAGAAACTGTACAATATTAAAGATTTTGCTCCTTGCAATACGAATAAAAATACCTCGCAAGAGAACAGAATGGTCACCCTAGTTGCATCGTTACACATATTTCAATTAGTCTATAAAGTTCGTTTTTAACTTTGAATAAACAACAAGTACACTAACAAACATTAAAATATAATTATTTGCGCGTTTGTTGCATATAAAAATAACAAAATTTACTGATATAAGCCCAAAATGTACTGCCGTAAAATTTACCAATGTTTTCGTAAAATTCCCACTTACCTGTGTAGTTTAATATCTGATTTCGGTATCCATGTACTTCTACAATGCTTCACTATACAATTCATGATTTATAAGTCCACTAAACCGTAACAGTGCATTTATTACACGGAAAATACTTTTGAGTTGATGAAAGTCACTTGACATAACCGCCATAGTTTTTTTCATTAGTACTGCCAGAACAAGCAGTACGAGCATACCGTCAAAGTTAGGATTTTGGTTGCGTTGGTATTTTTGGAGTGATATATAGAAAATTTAATACATTTTTATTTCAGTAAATTAATTTTCTTTTGCATTTAATTTTGTAAAATTATAACGAAATCAAATATAACATTAATAGCGTAGAGCATGTCTTTATAAAAACGTCGCATTGTTTGTGCTTCAAGTTATAGCAACACATCATAAAACTAGAAAGAGATGACAGGTAAACGTGACGTCATTCAAGGTAATTTTTTCTTGTTTCAAACCATTTTTGTAGGGCAATGTCCATAGTATATAATCTTTGATTCTGTACAACCCGGTTAATTTAAGAATGCACCGTGTGCATGCATACATCTTGCTGCAAGGTGGCAACGTGACTTAATCGGGATATAACCATAACACACAAGTGTCGTAATGTTATAAAAAGGATTATGAGCCTAAAAGTGACACAATAAGAGGTAAGTTACGAGCAATTGTGTTGAAAAAAATTGAACCTTTTGCGAAAGGGATTAAGGGACAGTCTGCAAACGGGACCTTATGCGCCCTAACCTTTTCGTTAACCTATTCCGATCTATGCGCGATGTACGACGTGGCGGCCTTTAGAAAAATGGGCCACCGAAACACAGCTTCGTGTTTAATGTCGGGGGGTGAACTGGTCTCGGAAGAACTCAAAATAACACGTTATCAAGAAAACTAGAGCTTACACACTTCGCTAATATGTACTGTTTTATTACAGGATCTCATAAAATACACCCCCGCAACTCACCCAGACCACGCGATGCTCACCGATGCACTCAACATGACACAACATTTCCTTGACGAATTTAATATTATACAAACTAAATCTATGTTCCCAGTAAGTATTGCCTCGCAAATAATTAATATATTTACGTAACTTCTAAAATATACGAGAGATGTGTTAATATGTTTTATTCTTTTTAGAATGCAGACCGCGCCCAAAGGAGACTCGTCAAGAATTCGTTTATCGTAGAACTTTCGGATGGACATAGAAAACTGAGACATCTATTCCTTTTCAATGATGTTATAGCTTGTGCCAAATACAAGGTAATGGTAACACAATGTTAGAATGTAATATCAGACCGTTTTCCAAAAAAAAGCTAGGAATCATTACATATTGAAATTTAATTCGTATGGCTACTTTTCGTGACGTAGTGGAACGAATTAAATTTCAATCATTAAAGTTTAAGTTCATAACAACGTAGCATTTTTTGGAAAACGTTCATTAACTGTCCATGTCTTCCATAAAAGTGTGATTTATGTATTATTTTTTTGTATTTCAGGCCTCAGGGCGCGATAAGTTCACGTTCGAGTTGAAGTGGTTCATCCAGTTACCGGACATTGTGGTGGTGGAGGAGGAGGTGGGGGCGGCGGAGGCGCGCGAGACGTCGCCGGCCAACATCGTGGCGCTCAAGTCGCAGGCCTCCACCGTGCGCGACCAGATCCTCGCCGAGGAGCGCGCGGCGCAGGACGACAAGGTACGTAGATAGAGGAGGAGGTGGGGGCGGCGGAGGCGCGCGAGACGTCGCCGGCCAACATCGTGGCGCTCAAGTCGCAGGCCTCCACCGTGCGCGACCAGATCCTCGCCGAGGAGCGCGCGGCGCAGGACGACAAGGTACGTAGACAGAGGAGGAGGTGGGGGCGGCGGAGGCGCGCGAGACGTCGCCGGCCAACATCGTGGCGCTCAAGTCGCAGGCCTCCACCGTGCGCGACCAGATCCTCGCCGAGGAGCGCGCGGCGCAGGACGACAAGGTACGTAGACAGAGGAATAGGTGGGGGCGGCGGAGGCGCGCGAGACGTCGCCGGCCAACATCGTGGCGCTCAAGTCGCAGGCCTCCACCGTGCGCGACCAGATCCTCGCCGAGGAGCGCGCGGCGCAGGACGACAAGGTACGTAGACAGAGGAGGAGGTGGGGGCGGCGGAGGCGCGCGAGACGTCACCGGCCAACATCGTGGCGCTCAAGTCGCAGGCCTCCACCGTGCGCGACCAGATCCTCGCCGAGGAGCGCGCGGCGCAGGACGACAAGGTACGTAGACAGAGGAGGAGGTGGGGGCGGCGGAGGCGCGCGAGACGTCGCCGGCCAACATCGTGGCGCTCAAGTCGCAGGCCTACACCGTGCGCGACCAGATCCTCGCCGAGGAGCGCGCGGCGCAGGACGACAAGGTACGTAGACAGAGGAGGAGGTGGGGGCGGCGGAGGCGCGCGAGACGTCGCCGGCCAACATCGTGGCGCTCAAGTCGCAGGCCTCCACCGTGCGCGACCAGATCCTCGCCGAGGAGCGCGCGGCGCAGGACGACAAGGTACGTAGACAGAGGAGGAGGTGGGGGGCGGCGGAGGCGCGCGAGACGTCGCCGGCCAACATCGTGGCGCTCAAGTCGCAGGCCTCCACCGTGCGCGACCAGATCCTCGCCGAGGAGCGCGCGGCGCAGGACGACAAGGTACGTAGACAGATGAGGAGGTGGGGGCGGCGGAGGCTCGCGAGATTTCGCCGGCCAACATCGTGGCGCTCAAGTCGCAGGCCTACACCGTGCGCGACCAGATCCTCGCCGAGGAGCGCGCGGCGCAGGACGACAAGGTACGTAGACAGAGGAGGAGGTGGGGGCGGCGGAGGCGCGCGAGACGTCGCCGGCCAACATCGTGGCGCTCAAGTCGCAGGCCTCCACCGTGCGCGACCAGATCCTCGCCGAAGAGCGCGCGGCGCAGGACCACAAGGTACGTAGACAGAGGAGGAGGTGGGGGCGGCGGAGGCGCGCGAGACGTCGCCGGCCAACATCGTGGCGCTCAAGTCGCAGGCCTCCACCGTGCGCGACCAGATCCTCGCCGAGGAGCGCGCGGCGCAGGACGACAAGGTACGTAGACAGAGGAGGAGGTGGGGACGGCGGAGGCGCGCGAGACGTCACCGGCCAACATCGTGGCGCTCAAGTCGCAGGCCTCCACCGTGCGCGACCAGATCCTCGCCGACAATTTTGAACAACAATTTTGTTCCGGGGTGCCCATCGAAAATTTTCACGCGCCGCCACGGGTATGTATGTGTGTGTGTCCTTCCATACTTATCCTTTCTTTATAACAAGGTAGCTGATGTAGAACATAGCAGATGCTCGTGACATCGTTAATATTTTACACGGCAAGACACTGACATGCTGTGTAGTTCATTACGACTCTCACATTTTACGTCATTTCACAGAAAATCAGACTAGGCAGTCGTGGCACGGCAGAAAAGCAGCGCAAGAAGCTAGCAGAGCTAGAAGGGCAGTTAGTACTAGCGTCGCCCAACCTGGTTCTACGGATCGGAGCGCGCGCGCCCGGCGCCTCCGCGCTGCAGCGGCACCACATCTTCTTTCTCAGCTCCGAGTACGAGAGGACACAGTGGATCGACTCCATACACGCGTTGCAGGTACACGACTGTGATGAGATGAGAGAGCGAGAGTGGACATTCGTATGGTACGCAGTTATTCGAGTTTGGAGACCGGGCACGTGATATTGTGTTGTACCTCTGTAATTGATATACTTATAGCCTGATTTCTGCATGTCCAATAGTTCATGTCCAAAACGCTAGCAGGCTACTTCTATCCACTCAGGCGTCCACGGAAACTATAGTATCCAACAAAAAAAACGCTCACACGTCCGGCCCGTTGACCCAATATGCCCTGACACGTCCAGCCCAGAGCAGCAGCGCGCCGCGCAGCGCTCGCGCGCCGTTTTCTTGATAAATATGATGATTGCTGCTCAAACACATACACTGCAGCTAAGATAAAAATACTTCCGTGTAGACATAAATAAAGCATAAGATGTATGGCGTAGACATATCGTCTACGCCATACATTAAAATGAATCCGCCTTATTTGAGAAAGAACCTAAAGAACCTAGAAATAACCTAAGTTTTAAGATGAGTAAAGATAAATAATAAGAAATATTGGGGACAATCTTACACAAATCGACCTAGTCCTAAACTAAGCAAATCTTGTACTAAGGGTACTAAACGACGATTTACATACTTAAATAAGTACTTAAATTCATAGAAAACCAATATCCATGACTCAGGAAGAAATAAATGCCCATACCGGGATTCGAACCCAGAGTTTCGAGGCTAAAGCGGTCGTCAAACAAGCAAGTACTTAAATGAATTCTGATTTTTTAGTAATTACATAAATACATTATAATGAACGATACAGTTCCAAGTTACCTGATATTTTATTTAAATACATATAGGTACATATAAATGTTAAGAAACGGAAAAGTCAGATAAAACGGTTAAGGCGCCGTAGGTTCGGCGAAGTTAAGCGAACAGAGTTTTTGAAACAATATAATGCGTCTGTCTATAATAATATGGTTTCAAAAAAATACGAATAGTAATCTTGAGGCTTTTCTGCAGCGAGATCAGTGATTCTAAACGATAGAAAAAAATCACGAACATAGGTCTAAAATACACTTAAAATATTCGTAACAAATTATGCACAAAAGCTAAAAATATTAAAATTGCTTCTAAAAATCGGCAATATTTTTGAGAGAACTCAGTGATAACTTTTTATTTTATTTAAACGGCCAAAAAATTAAAATTAAAAAACATGATATCCGCGCTTCCGAGCACGCACTTCCATCTCGTTCACGCTTATGCTCAGTGAGAGGGAGAGAAGACCATGAACCTACGGCGCCTTAAAGTATCAAAACTACTGTACGCCGACCTAGCCGCCTCGCTCGACCCCCACTACAATACCTGCGCTGGCGCGCTCGGAAGCGGGTAATAATACCTAGAATCGAACTTTTTCCGGGCCGATACGGACTCTTGAGTTGAACCATAGCGTACTACTAATAAGTTTGTTATTAGATATATTGGCACGCAGGGGGAGAGAGGGGGGAGGAAGGGATTTCGCCATCTTTGGACACTTATCCTACTAGAATCCTGCGCATGTATACTTTGTCCAATTACAAGCTAAGCTGTAATAAAGGTCAAGCCGTTCACTAGATGGCGCACAAATAAAGGATGTTATAAATTATTTTGAATTGATTTACGATCTTTTAAGGCCTGTTTCTGGTTGTTTTTATTTAAAAAAAATCGATAAGTGAAAATGAATATCTATTAATGATAATATTTGAGATTTCGTATAACGTAAAATATTAATATCCGTCAGTGGTGCTCCAAGCGACATCTCTTAAAGTTTCTCAGAACTAATCGACCGCAGTATGGGATAGTAACTCTTTGTTACATTTCCTTTATGGTGTAGACGAAAGTATACAGATTACAATGGTATTTTAATAAATCTAAAATGTTCAGTTTCTGACCCCGAAAATCAAGGTCAAACTTGAAATAACAAAGTAAAGTCAATTTTATATTTTTAACACCGATTTTTGAACATAATGCTTATTATTCTATATTTCACTAAAAAAAACACTATATCTGCTTTCTATTGGTACCTAGAACTCACTTTATAACAAATGTTTAGTATTTAAATAATTCCAAACAAAACACGCACTCCTGACACAAAATGCCGCAAGTCCGAACTAGCTGCTGGAGCTCAATTTTAAGCAACATGGCCAAACACAAACAAACAATTTTTATAATTGCCTAAAAACATATTAAGATTTTCGTGATACTTTTAGAAAATACTTTTGATATATAAATTTAAAACAGACTTTGTTTTTATTGTATGCAACTTATCTTAAATAAATGTTAAATAAAATTAAAAAGAACAGATGTTAACATTAAATCAGTTTAAAGTTATTAGATATCTGTTAGGAATGGTCGCCTGGTTACACTTAATTATTACCCCGTATGCAATACATACTCAGTCGCCCCGTTTTTAACCCCCGACGCAAAAGAGGGTGTGCGGGCTGTGTATCTGTGTATCTGTCTGTGGTATCGTAGTAGGATGAACCGATTCCCGTTTAGATTTTTTGGATGGAAAATTATAAAACATGAAATATCAAGCAAGGTGCAGTCCAAACGTGCTGTTAATATGAATTACAATCAAAACATAAAATATGCACGCAATATATCGTTTGTGCAGACCCTTATTGTGGATGTTTTTGAAAACGTCCGTTGGCTAGTAATCTGTCCACTGCAAAATACACAAGGAAAACGCTGAATATTATTGAAATACACACTCGATTGGTGATATTTCTATTAAATAATTGAATAAATATGTTAATTATTTTGATATAAAATAATCTACAATTTATGTTATTATAATCAAAATACTTACGACATAACTGAGAAGCCGATGAAAAACACTCACTAGAACGCTTGAACACTCTCGAGCACAGACAAAACTTTTTTTCTACTCCTATGACTTTGCCATTAACCGCCATCTCGACGTTTTTAGGTGAAGTATTTCCTTAGCTACGACTCTGTGTTAACACTTATCAAAATAAAGTCGAGTAATTTCGCTAGATGGCATTTATTTCAAACGGTTCCAACGTCGCACTATTGGAAACTAAAGTATCCATGGGCGTAAGACGCTACTTATTTTTTTGATACTAAGGTATCCGTACGACCGGATAATGGTTTTTGAGCCAGACGTGTGAGTGGTTAAAGGATCCTGTAATGCGTGTAAATTAATATGCATGTTACTAATAAGTTATAGCTTTTGCTTCTCACAAAATAAATAACTGACGTCGCGAGGTGACGCGAGACTAGAGAATCTACCCTCTAGTTTCTAATTAGGAGAGTGCGAGTCAGTGGAGATTGTGAGTGCTGGCAGGATGTGGTGGTCGCGCTAGCCCAGCCAGCCCAGCTGTAACGTGGAGTAGTGTTAATGCGCAATGTTGTGGCAGGCATCGTCGGCGCCGCCCGGGGGCTCGGCAGCCGTGTCCATGCTGGAGCTGCAGGCGTGGGTGACGGCCTGCCGCAGCTACCTGCAGACGGACATGGGCTCGTACCTGCTGCGCAGCGGCCGCGACGACTCGCTGCTGCTGGGAGACTTGCAGCTGCACCTCACCGGCATGACCGCGCCGCTCGACTCGTGTGCCGGTGAGATTATATCATATCATTGGAAATGACAATCTAAGGGCGGATTGCACCAACTAGCGATCACAGACCGATCAAGGTTAACACATTCACTGCCGGCAATTTATTAGCGCTACGGCCGTAGCCACGAAATAAAGAATCCATTGGAAGTGGTGAGTGGGCGTTTCCGTGTCGCCGAACATGAGCAATAATAAGCATACTTCTTGCACAGATTATTGTCAGTCACCTAGCGACCGCACGCAGCGTATGACATGAGTGAATATTTGTTTATTTTAGGAAAATGCCGTATTGCGTTATTGAAAGCTGCTCCAATAACAGCACATAAAAATCTTGTCTCATGGAGGTATTTCCTATCATCGTTAAGTAATATTTTAGAATACGTATAAACAAATATTTAATTTTCAATTTCTTAGACACAATTTGCGCCTGTAGTCAAGGAAATATCAATTCTATTTCTCTAACAATAAAGTTCATAATCCTGTGTATTATTTCACTACTCAGAACGTGAATGCACGGCAAATTCCCCGAAGGTTCGCTACTCAAATGCTGTGGCTAAGGTCGATACTTGTTATCGATAAACCAAAATGAAAAAGATTATATTTTTATGAGTAATATGCAGAGCCCGGAATTCTCGTAGCACTTTTGAGCTATCATAGGGACTTCTCGTTTATCGACTTCCGTTTATACATATGTATTATTGTATAATCGGAAGTATTACAGAAATTAAAATAATAATATTTTATTGCTTTTTATAATTTATGGATTGCTTACCTATGCCTTTTAATCAGGACTAAGATCATCCTTATTATTTATAAGAAATAATAAAATATTATTATTTTAATTTCTATTTATAATTTCCTAAAAGTTGGTATCCAAAGGTTATCTCGAAGAGATCGCTCATTCGTGATAAGACTGCGTGTTGTTACTTCTACTTGTAATCATATTTTACATATTGTATTCTGTATTTATTGATATACATATGTATAATCGGAAGTCCATAAACGAGAAGTCCCTATGACAGCTCTAAAGAATTCCGGGCTCTGGTAATATGCATCTGAATATTATATCATACACAATAAAATCCATACTAATATTATAAATGCGAAAGTGTGTCTGTATGTCTGTCTGTCTGTTACCTCTTCACGCTTAAACCGCTGAACCGATTGAGATGAAATTTGGTATGGAGATAGTTTGAATCCCGGGGAAGGACATAGGATAGTTTTTATCCCGGAAATCATCCCCCCGAGGGGGGTGACATGGGGGATGAAAGTTTGTATCGAGCTACGATATAAACGAGTACCACGCGGACGGAGTCGCGGGCAGAAGCTAGTAACTATTACAATCTTATAGTTTTCCTAAAGACACAAATACAAAGGAAAAATGGATTGATGCCACGAGGAGGAAGGATTGGTTTCTGCAACGATTCAACACCATTTGTTCGAAACATTTTGATGCAACAGATATTTGAGTTTCGCCAAAAGGTAATCGCTTCATTCCTGAAGATTAAATTCCCACGCAGAGTATTGTATGTAGGGTAAGTACGAACAATTGATTCAATTCGCAATACGCACGGCGCACTATACTGACATTTAGTTTCCTGGTTATCCCACACAACGAACAAATTAGACGGCAAATTCTCACTAGACCGCACTCGCACAACGTCGGCAGTGTAAATTGCTGGTAAAATAATTCTATATATTATTTGAGATGTGCTTGTATTAAATTAAACAAATTATATTCTTTGTTTATTAGAAACCTGTGTTTAATCGCTACTACATTTATAACAAAAGTAATTTAGTATAAATGGTACCTACTACTAATTATATAATAAACAAGATTTTAATAGAAACAATTTGTAATATAACTAAGTCTTAGCTTAATATTTACCGTATGAATATCATAAAAATATCGATAGTCAAACTCATCTCAACTCTACCATACTTACATCCCTATTCCGTGACAGCCAAATAGTCGTATCATCATACACATTTTGCAGTACATGCGACTTTTTGGTTTTAAGCGGTCGCATCTCCATACTTTGAAAACACCGCCATCTTGCGTCGAGTAGCCGAACGAGCACGCCTCTTGCAAGTCTTGCAACGCATATGGTAACGAACGTAAGAAATATTTACTTGACACTCTGAATGAGACCGTAAATAGTACTAGTTATAGTAGATTTTGCGTATAAAATTTGCTACCGTTAACAACAGTACGTTTTAACAAATCGAAGGCGTATTGCACTTGTATGTTCGTGTATTATTGAAGTGTGGTTGTGTGCGTGCGGCGACAGTGGTTCTCTATGAAAATCGGTTGAATGCCCCTTCCAATGGATTCTTTATTCCGTGGCCGTAGCCGATGCCGTGGTTTTCCCCTCGAGTACCTAGCGGAAAGCGCCTACGAATGAATAGAGCACTGGCGAGGCGGGTTCTTGACAGTGGCTTTATTTTCAGTGTCTCAGCTATGATTGCTCATGTTATAGAACGACAAGGATTTCAATAGGCTTGTGTCCTATTTTTTTTTACGATGTCATTCGAACCAGATTTCGGACAGAAACAAATGTTTGTAAGGGAGCAACTATACGGTATTTGACAAAAGTCAGATCAGCTTATTTTTGTGAAACGTCATTAACGCTCCGTTACTATGGAATTTGTAGGGATTACTTGCTTGTGGCGTCACAATCAAACAACGTCCTTATTGTCCGTTTTTATGAATTTATATATCTTAAAATAGCAAACATAACTGAAAGATTGATTCTTTCCGAGTATTTTCGTGATGTTGATCTGTTGCTAAAGAAAAACCAATTTATTTTCATTGTTGTCAAATACCCTAAAGAGCATCTCTGTCGTACGCCAGCCCTTTGATTTGCTGATACGACACGACACCAGTTTTTTCCTAAAGAACATAAATACCCAAAAATTAGAGTCCAAGACGGACCTCGCTGGCGGCAGACGAAATGATTCATTCCAAGTGACATAGAAATATGACGTCACAATTTGCTATTTGTAATAATCGTTGCATGGAAATTTAAGTAAACTGCTGTTTCGGACATGAAATACGGCGTTTAGGTCTATAGTTGTTGTACAATTTGGTTTCTATAAAAGCGTAAGGATCCTATTGGTAGCTTTAAATTTACTGTCGGACAATAAAACAATCTTTCAAGGTCCATATCTTTTTATGATTTTAATGGTAGTTTGTAATTTATACTTTATTGCAATAATTTGATGGTTTACTATCCATTTAGCAACACTACCTTTTTAATTTTAACGTGAGGAAACGACCCTATTGCCTCAGTATCACTACAACCAGTAGGCAAGCTTCATTCGACTTTAGAATTTACGCACCCGCTTAGAGTAACCGCTCAAGAGTAGAGTTGTCAAAATATGTTCGGAGATATATTTTGCGGCCCGATTTCGTTCAAAATCGATACCTAAGATTCCATGGGTCTTCTTAATACGAATCCGAGGTTTGATTTTCAAAAAGTGGTCGCCATCTTGAAATACTTTAAATACGGTCCGATTTCGTTCAAAATCGATATATGATCATTTAAAGAATATCAAGGCGGCCAGTCTTAGAAAATTCAACCTCAGGTTCGTGTTAAGGAAAAAAAAAGAGGTTAAGGAAGAAGAAGAAGAAGAACTGAAAACTCAATGACATTGTAACAGTTTTTCGATTAGGTCACGTGTCCGTCTTACGGTCACGTGACCTGACTCGAATATCACGTCTTACGAATCTTACGGTCACGTGACCTGTGGCGTGTTAACACTTTTTCCCCATCACAAAAAGTGCACAGCGCACAAATTTCCTCGCCTCCCGCTTCCCCGCGTACCCCCCATCGTTGGCCCGCACAGCCCCGAGCTCGCAGACTGTATGGTAGTTAGACTGTGCTATTGCTAAACAACATTTAACTCGATTCCAGACTACTACATAGTGGTGGAGGTGGACTCGTACGGGCACTACTTCCGCAAGGCGAAGTCGAAGCTCGTCTGCCGGACGGCGCAGCCGCGCTGGAACGAGAGCTTCACGCTCGAGCTGGAGGGATCGCAGAACCTGCGCCTGCTGCTGTACGAGGACGCCACGCGGCCCGTGCTGCGCGGCAAGTGCACTCTCAAGGTGAGCCTGCACCGACATGTACAAGAGGCTCGTGTGCCGGACGGCGCAGCCTTTGGTGGCGTACATAAGGGTTGCCCATGAGGGTTGAAGAGGTTTTTTTGAGGTGAAATTAGCGAAAGCGACTACGTATAGGTCGAAAAATCGCAGAGGCACGTTGGAGAGTCGCGTCTTGCGTTCGAGTGTTTGGTCGCCTAATAAGTGAGAACCTATAATTGGCTCTCCATGTATGTATAAATAAATAATAATAGGATTGTATCCCCAGTTGTCCCGATCGTGGGCGGCGGAGGCAGCGGGCGGCGGCGCGGCGCGCACGGTGGCGCTGGGCGGCGGCGCGCTGCCGCTGCGGCTGCGGCTGCTGCCCCCCGAGCACTCCGCGCGCCGCGTGCCCAGCGCCAAGCCCGGCGCGCTCTTCGGCGCCAAGATCACTCATGTGGCCAAGTACGTACCGCGCTATACTCGCGAGCCTGCAACAAACACGTGATACGTTGTCCCGGTCGTGGGCGGCGGAGGCAGCGGGCGGCGGCGCGGCGCGCACGGTGGCGCTGGGCGGCGGCGCGCTGCCGCTGCGGCTGCGGCTGCTGCCCCCCGAGCACTCCGCGCGCCGCGTGCCCAGCGCCAAGCCCGGCGCGCTCTTCGGCGCCAAGATCACTCATGTGGCCAAGTACGTACCGCGCTATACTCGCGAGCCTGCAACAAACACGTGATACGTTGTCCCGGTCGTGGGCGGCGGAGGCAGCGGGCGGCGGCGCGGCGCGCACGGTGGCGCTGGGCGGCGGCGCGCTGCCGCTGCGGCTGCGGCTGCTGCCCCCCGAGCACTCCGCGCGCCGCGTGCCCAGCGCCAAGCCCGGCGCGCTCTTCGGCGCCAAGATCACTCATGTGGCCAAGTACGTACCGCGCTATACTCGCGAGCCTGCAACAAACACGTGATACGTTGTACTGGTCGTGGGCGGCGGAGGCAGCGGGCGGCGGCGCGGCGCGCACGGTGGCGCTGGGCGGCGGCGCGCTGCCGCTGCGGCTGCGGCTGCTGCCGCCCGAGCACTCCGCGCGCCGCGTGCCCAGCGCCAAGCCCGGCGCGCTCTTCGGCGCCAAGATCACTCATGTGGCCAAGTACGTACCGCGCTATACTCGCGAGCCTGCAACAAACACGTGATACGTTGTACTGGTCGTGGGCGGCGGAGGCAGCGGGCGGCGGCGCGGCGCGCACGGTGGCGCTGGGCGGCGGCGCGCTGCCGCTGCGGCTGCGGCTGCTGCCGCCCGAGCACTCCGCGCGCCGCGTGCCCAGCGCCAAGCCCGGCGCGCTCTTCGGCGCCAAGATCACTCATGTGGCCAAGTACGTACCGCGCTATACTCGCGAGCCTGCAACAAACACGTGATACGTTGTCCCGGTCGTGGGCGGCGGAGGCAGCGGGCGGCGGCGCGGCGCGCACGGTGGCGCTGGGCGGCGGCGCGCTGCCGCTGCGGCTGCGGCTGCTGCCCCCCGAGCACTCCGCGCGCCGCGTGCCCAGCGCCAAGCCCGGCGCGCTCTTCGGCGCCAAGATCACTCATGTGGCCAAGTACGTACCGCGCTATACTCGCGAGCCTGCAACAAACACGTGATACGTTGTCCCGGTCGTGGGCGGCGGAGGCAGCGGGCGGCGGCGCGGCGCGCACGGTGGCGCTGGGCGGCGGCGCGCTGCCGCTGCGGCTGCGGCTGCTGCCCCCCGAGCACTCCGCGCGCCGCGTGCCCAGCGCCAAGCCCGGCGCGCTCTTCGGCGCCAAGATCACTCATGTGGCCAAGTACGTACCGCGCTATACTCGCGAGCCTGCAACAAACACGTGATACGTTGTCCCGGTCGTGGGCGGCGGAGGCAGCGGGCGGCGGCGCGGCGCGCACGGTGGCGCTGGGCGGCGGCGCGCTGCCGCTGCGGCTGCGGCTGCTGCCGCCCGAGCACTCCGCGCGCCGCGTGCCCAGCGCCAAGCCCGGCGCGCTCTTCGGCGCCAAGATCACTCATGTGGCCAAGTACGTACCGCGCTATACTCGCGAGCCTGCAACAAACACGTGATACGTTGTCCCGGTCGTGGGCGGCGGAGGCAGCGGGCGGCGGCGCGGCGCGCACGGTGGCGCTGGGCGGCGGCGCGCTGCCGCTGCGGCTGCGGCTGCTGCCCCCCGAGCACTCCGCGCGCCGCGTGCCCAGCGCCAAGCCCGGCGCGCTCTTCGGCGCCAAGATCACTCATGTGGCCAAGTACGTACCGCGCTATACTCGCGAGCCTGCAACAAACACGTGATACGTTGTCCCGGTCGTGGGCGGCTGAGGCAGCGGGCGGCGGCGCGGCGCGCACGGTGGCGCTGGGCGGCGGCGCGCTGCCGCTGCGGCTGCGGCTGCTGCCGCCCGAGCACTCCGCGCGCCGCGTGCCCAGCGCCAAGCCCGGCGCGCTCTTCGGCGCCAAGATCACTCATGTGGCCAAGTACGTACCGCGCTATACTCGCGAGCCTGCAACAAACACGTGATACGTTGTCCCGGTCGTGGGCGGCGGAGGCAGCGGGCGGCGGCGCGGCGCGCACGGTGGCGCTGGGCGGCGGCGCGCTGCCGCTGCGGCTGCGGCTGCTGCCCCCCGAGCACTCCGCGCGCCGCGTGCCCAGCGCCAATCCCGGCGCGCTCTTCGGCGCCAAGATCACTCATGTGGCCAAGTACCGCGCTATACTCGCGAACCTGCAACAAACACATGATATGGACAGAGAGTAGAGTATTTTTAGTACATTGATAAAATAAATTTTTATATTAGTTTCACTGGATAACGTTCGTATCGCTGTTATGCACTGGTCGATCATTTCTATTCCCAATGGCAGCAAAGTTATATTTTCAATGATTCTTACTGTAATTTTGTTGGTGAATGAATTTGAGATCTGTGTCACGGTTTCTTCATTACTTCCTGTAACTTTTTCCTCATCATCTTCCTAGCGGTTTCCCGATTGTACCACAAAGAAGTTCTGTGATTCGGCACCTAAACCCAAGATTTAGCGTTACCACTAGTTTTGCCAAAGCGACTGCCATCACCTTCCAACCCAGAGGGAAAACTAGACATTGTTGGGATTGGAATCATTCATGTAACCTTTTATTTACATAAACTTTTTGTGTACAGACGCGAGAAGCGCACAAT
Source organism: Epinotia bilunana (assembly GCA_947049275.1). Classification (NCBI taxonomy): domain Eukaryota; kingdom Metazoa; phylum Arthropoda; class Insecta; order Lepidoptera; family Tortricidae; genus Epinotia; species Epinotia bilunana. The sequence goes on from OX346264.1 coordinate 15,763,372, forward strand.
CCCGTTCGTGATCAGCGCGTGCGTGCGCGAGGTGGAGCGGCGCGGCATCCTGGAGGTGGGCGTGTACCGCGTGTCGGGCAGCGCCTCCGACCTCGCGCGCCTGCGGAAGAGCTTCGAGACCAGTCAGTACCGCTCACTCACACTGCCGTCTCAGTTCATGTACAGTCCCCGGGATCAATATCTGCGACAACAAAGCGCGCATTACTATCGTCACGACTCTATTTCGAGTACCGTTAGGACGTGTCTGATATTATTGCCTGCTTTTTTTGAAGTGAAAACTTCTTTAGAGGCGCTGTGCACTTTTTGGGATGGGGAGAAATTGTTAAACTCGCCACAGATTTCGTAAGGTGAGATTCGAGAGAGGTCCGTGACCGTAATATGCGTAAGGTGAGATTTTAGTTGCGAGACATATCGGTGTTACCGTTATTATTTGAATCGATTCAATAATTCGATTCACATTCACTTTACAAACGCGATTTCGCTAGCTCTCGATTAACGGCCACAAAATTGTTCAAGGCCACACTGTACCATACGCGACCAGCGGTGAGCAGTCTGGTTGCGAGGCATGCTTCCTGTGTTTTGATTTTTGACGCTCGCCGCTCGCTGGCGCTGATCGCGTGGTCGGGCCTTAAATGGGCCACCACGTGTTAGAAATAATGCTTATTCCTTGTTTCAGTTCAGCGCATATAACTCTCATGACTTTCCGTTTTCTGCTGTGCGTTAAAGCCGAAAGATGGTGTAGTGCGTTGATAAAGTCCCAAGTTGAGACTTTGTAATTATTCAAGGGATGGACCTACTTACAGATGCCTACGAAGCTGAACAACTGCTGAAAGAAGTGGATGTCCACTCAGTTACCGGAGTGCTAAAGTTATATCTGCGCGAGCTCCCCGAAGCGTTGTTCACGGACGCGCTCTACCCCGAGTTCTTGCGAGCCTGGGGCGCCACGCAGGTACGTACTGAAACAACTTAATGACATTGAGATAAGGCTCACAAGGAAGATCACGGGTCACTCCTGGGGAAGAGTCAGCATCGCGACGGGTGGCATTGTGGCATAGGCCTTGTCTTTGCTCAGCAGTGGGCGATTACGGGCTGAAGATGTTATGTTATGTTATGTCTTTATTTGTATTAATCATACATTGTCAATTACATAAAACGATTAATTTAAATAAACAACTAAAATTCTGGGTTAGAATGTCCTAAGAATAAAATTATGATAATATGTGTGTCTAATAATGTAGTGTTCGGCTCGACATATTCATTCATCTAGGAGCTCCTTCACAGAGTAGTAAGCCTGTGTTGAGCAATATATTATAAATTTGTGCGTAAAACTACTTTCGGTAAAGTTCTGATTGGTTCTGGTATTTTATTGTAAATTTTAGCACCCATTACACCCAGAGACTTGCCAGTCCTGGTTTCCGTCTTGCAGAATAAGAGTTACCTATAGGGAACTCCTGGGGGTTTCTTCTAACATACTTACCGACCTCGACTATGATCGATGATAAGGGTTACAATAGAACAGTTTTCTCCAACACCCGTCGGCAGTTATGCGTAGGTAACTCGCGATATTCGGCCTACGTCGTTATTAGAGAATACTACAACACTTAAAAAAAGTGGTGCGTTCGTGTTCTTCTTTGACGTTATGAGCATCGTGAGCAGAGATGGGCGTAATCAATTACTTTTAGAATTAATTACACGATTACATTCCAGTAATCGTGATTCTTCAGTAATCGATTACTTGGATGATCAAAATTACTGTACTATGATTACATTGTAATCCATTATTTTGGAATCGGTATTGTAAACCACTACTGTAATCTTGATTCCTCAGTAATCAAGTACTTAAGTAATCTGAATTACTTTACTCCAATTCCAGACTAGATGAAGTAGGTATACTTCATTGGCATTTGAAGGAATTATTGCGTTTTTGTGTACTCCAGTATGAAAACAATTGCAGTAGCTCCTTCAAAGGAACAAGCCAAAGGAACTACTGCGAATAATCCCAAATTTCATCAAATTAGGTAATTTAATTTAAATCAAAGCTAACCTTTTGACCGCCAAAAGTCAAAAAAGTATGTTGCAATTTTTTACTCTGTCATAAACTAAAAATATGTCATTTAAATTGTCACTTTGCAAAGGGTTAAGCGGAAAAGGTAACGCACAGAATGAGGGATTGACTGACCGACCGACCGACCGACCCAACTGCCGCCCAACTCAATTGTTGACTTGATTACTTCCAGATTACTTCTATAATATAGAAGTAATCTGGAAGAATTTAAGTCAACAATTCCAGTAATTTGGAATCGACATTGATTCCCAATTACTAGTAATTATAATATTTGTATAGATGATTACTGATTCCTTAATATGTAATGGTAATAATTCACCGTTTCACTTGATTCCATTACAAGTAATCTGACACCTGGCTGTCAGATCAAGTAATCGTGTAATCAGGAATCGATTACGAAATGCCCATCTCTGATCGTGGGGAGCTCATTTCGAGGTCCACCAATTTTGAAACGTCGGAAGTAAGGAAACTCGACCGCGATTAGTTTGCGAATGCAGGGGACAGTTTTGCTATGTAAGGGTGGGTTGCACCAAACCGTCTGTAATCGTAAGCTGTGTTCGTTAAAATCTGAATGTATGGAAAGTTTGACAAGTTTCTATGGGATGACAGCTACCGGCGCCATATTTAACGGTGATCGGTATGTAATCGTCAGTTGGCGCAACCCATCCTAATTATGTCCCGAAGTGTATGAATTGACTTGCTATCCCATTCGCAAGCGGTAGAATAATACCTCCGTCCGGTGGCGTAGACATGATGATGAGACGAGTGACGATGTATGTGCAGGGCGTAGGCACGTCAGTGGACTCGGGGCCGGCGCACACGCGGCGGCACGCTCTGATGAAGTGCTTCGCGCAGCTGCCGGACCTCAACAAGAACTGCATCGACTTCCTGCTCAACCACTTTGTCAAGTGAGTGCCTTCCTAGCCTTACTTAGCCACGTACTACGCCACAGTATACCAATTAGTGGACGTATTCTACTGGACGTGGTTTTGCAAAAAGGTCACCATTGAAAGTTTTGTACGACATTTGTTTTGGTCAGGTTTCAATTTTAAATTGTACATTTCGGTGGGATCCTTTTTGCAATACTGCGATGCGTTAATAGATATCTTACTGCAATTCCACATTTACAGGGTTAACTGGAAGAGATCCCTCATTTATCCCTTATCGCCTTTGTACCTGCTTAACCTATTTTGTCCGTATTTTTACCAATGTCTTATGTATAATAAAGTATTTACATACGTACCTACATACATACAGATGTAGTGCGAAATTATTTTCCTTCGTAATTTTTCGGAATAGTTCGTATTTATCGTGCTCTCTCAAATTGCTTCTTATATAGAGTGGATAATCCGCAATTTAAAAATTCGCTGTAATTTTAATCATATTTTCAGATTTCTTATAATAAGGTTGTATAGCCATGCCGAAATCTCGAAAACGGTTAAAAAATCCAATTCAAGGTATTACATTTACCTGTACTTCATATCGGAAAATAGCAAATTCAAAAATAGAAACGACAGAGTATTTTAGGAAAGTTCAACAGCGCATTTCGGACGCAACAGGAATATCTAGACCAACAATTAGAAAATATTTGAACCAGGAAGAACAATACAGAAGTAATGAAAATCCCAACACAAACAAAATTAAGCTGGGTAGACCACGCAAGAAATTCTATTTAGATCTTGATGATTTTGACTACGCAGTGATACGACGAATGGTTTATAACTTTCATCTCATTTATAAACAGGTCCCTACTATAAAAGTACTAAAGTCCAAATTAATAGAAACGATGAATTTTAAGGGCTGCGATTTTACACTAAGAAAAATACTTCGCCAAATGGGTTTTTATTCAAGAAAATTACTAATAATAGGAAAATGCTGATGGAAAAAGATGACGTTAGACTTAAAAGAATAAAGTTCATAGACCTTATAAGGAAGTACAGATCTGAAGGCAGAAATATTGTGTATACTGACGAAAACTATGTTCACACATCCCATTTAACAGGAAAGTGCTGGATCGATTCTACGGATAAAGGAGTGAAACAGTTAATTTCAAAGGTCAACGTCTAATTATAGTACATGCAGGTAGTGCCAAAGGATTTGTACCGGGTGCTCTACTTATGTATAAGTCTACTGATAAAACTGGTGATTATCACGATGCCATGAATAATGTTAATTATGAAAAATGGTTACGGAATCAACTTCTTCCCAACTTGTCTCCAAATTCTGTACTAGTAGTAGACAATGTTGCTTATCACAATAAATATGTGGAATGTCCGCCCAACTCTAATACCGCAAAGCCACTTATGATAAACTGGTTAAAAAAATACAATATTCCATATAATTCATCGTCCACCAAAATACAATTATACGAAATTATTTGCCGGCATAAAGAAGACTTTGTAGAATATTCTATTGACAAAATTTTACATCAATATGGACACGAAGTGTTAAGGTTACCTCCATACCACCCCGACTTCAACCCTATTGAAAATATATGGTCACAGATAAAAGGTTATGTATCAAAAAGAAACATAGATATGAATTTGGGTACAGTAAAAAAAATAATTGAAGAAAAAATAAATATTATTGGCCCGGAAGAATGGAAGAAAGTTTGTGATCATGCTATCAAATGTGAAAATGAATACCTCTCACAGGAACACTCTATGGATGATCGCATTGATAGGATTGTTATTAACGTCAATGACAGCACTGACGAATCTGACGATGATATGACTGACTCAGATTGTGAAATGGACAATATTGAAAACATCGATCCAAATACGATGAAATTGTAATGTTAGGTAGGTATAGGTAGTTTTACCAAAGTTGAAATGAATGAAACCACACCCAGTTACATTACGTACTGATTGCAAGAAAAACGAATGAACGAAGTGATTGAGTCAATGTGAGAATCTTAACAAAAAACATTTTGTCATCCCATCAGTTCGCTGCTGAACTTGCAATCGGTACGCAAAAAAAACACCAATTTTAAAAATCCTCTATCATTCATTACAACGGTTGTGTGCGTGGCGATAACTTTCGTGAAATTGCCTATGAAACCTTTTGAATCGATTGCATTCCTCTCACACGCAGGTTATTTTTAGGTACGAGAGGGACGCCAAAGATAAAATATAGACAGGTTTTGAATTTTATCATTGTAAATATTTCCCGATAAGCTTTATTTTGTTGTCCTTTTAATTATGTTTTAAAGCGGAGATAATGTTTTGTTTAGTAGTGACAATAAAACTGATTATTTTTGAAGTTACAGAAAGTGGTTTTAAAAATCCCATTTTCAGTACCTAATAATTGTTGCGGTTGTAATATCTCTATATTATACAACAACATTATTCATTTTGACATTTGATACTTAAGAATAAAGTTCCATATGAATGGGTATGAGAATGTTACTGATTTAATACGATAATTCATTGACAGTTCGGGTGTCATCGTATTCCGATAAAGATCCGAGTTTTCCCGAAGGAAAATAATTTTGCAATACATCTGTACATTTATTTCGTCGCACTTGTAGTAGTCATAAATTGGTAACGGACGCGCATTTCTCGGGGCGTTGCGACTCGCTTTCCTTTGAACTTGCCGACTTTTACGACGACGACGTACCAACATATATCGTGCCGAGCGGAACCGAGAGACTCAGGCTCATTAGGAGGCCGTTAGTTTCGCGGCCTCTGTGGGAAGGCACCTTTACAAATGATCGTAACATCGGTACTCGTACTCGTACTGCAGAGTGAACCAGCACGAGGCGGACAACAAGATGTCCCTGCACAACCTGGCGACGGTGTTCGGGCCGACGCTGCTGCGGCCGGCGGGCGGCGCGGGCGCGGGCGCCAAGCTGCGCGCCGACCAGCTCGCCGCCGGCACCGTGGACGCCATGGCGCAGGCCGGCATCCTCTACTGCCTGCTGCAGCAGCGCCAACTCGCCGCGCAGCTCTCCTCGCACCACCGCCAGAACTGACCATCCCTATTACCTATTCCGTCATAACAACCTTACTTGTCGCAGGCGCGACATGCGTGCGACTTCGTGCGAGGGTGTGCTCTACCTGCAGCGGTATTCGACATTTTTAAAAGCGCCTCGGCGAATCGCTGCTCTATTCACATTCCCTACCATCCCTTTCCCACAAAGGTACGACTTCGAACCGGTGAAGCAGACACTACTCACGTTGCATACAATTTTCGTGAGTAGGTATGCAGTGGGTTAATGTTTGTGTGGTTAGCTAAGACATTTTGCGTAATAGTAGCTTATAAAGGTGGTAGTAAACCTCTTATCACCAGCAAGAAGAGCTACTAGATAGTAAACCTAAAGCGATTAAAATGCTAAATATACTTAATCGGATTACGGCGCTGGAATAATACGACTGCTTGAATTTCCTCTTTCCTATCGAAGCTGACTCGCCGAAGCCCCTTAGTTTCTGGCGGTTTTCATATGTAAAATATTACGTTCCATTCGTTGTTTCATGACGACGTACGTGGCGAATAGTGTTGTTTTTTATGACTATAAATTAAAAGCTGCAACAAATTGACTTTTTTATCTTGTATACTTCTTGCACGGCACAGTGCTTAATAATTTTTCGATTTTATTTTTTATAACTAGTTTTGGCGTTTTAATGTATACGCGATTAAATAAATTAGAAAATAACTTCCGTATCCTTACGCGCGAACGCTTGTCCTGGGCGACAACCACGAAGTTTGAATAGCTGCTTCCCTATCGCACTTGCATTATTCGAGCGCTAGATATGGAGAGATACGAATTTGGAACTTCGTGGTCCGCTTCTATATTTAGGTATTTCCTATATATATGTGTTTGTCTATTCGTTTATATATATAAACGAATAGACGCTAGGTTATGTAGGTAGTCACTCGGACAAGCCATAAACAGACACAAGCAACGGTTACAATTTTAAATACATACATATATTAAAATGCCTTAGCGTTCGTGCAAATTAGATGTAAGTGTAAGCGTAAGGTTTTTCTAATTATATTTTCACATATTTTTGGTCACAAAATGGTGGCTCGATCGATTTTATCACGTTATCTATTGAAGCCACCGGCTTCTGCTCACACTGGTTTTTTCTTGTTTTAACAACTATTTGGTGTTAAAAGTGAATCCTACTTTGAAATGGTGGATGATATTGATAAGTACGTTAGAGAGATAGGTGTTATCAGTTATAGTCAATCCGCGAACTCTTGACAACATTCAACGCTATTTCTTTTCATTATTAGAGATGTTGTGCTTGGAACAGTATTTAAGAGTCCGCAGTAAGCTCGATTCTCCATACAAACGTAGTTACGCTCTCATTTTAAAACTACGTGTTGGATTGTAACTTTGCATGTACAATGACATGAGGTAAGTTTTTCTTACAAAACTTGTTTTTGCTGTATTTCGTTTGTTTTAAACACTGGAACCATATAAACTAATTACAGACATAGATATACCTCTTTTCAATGTATATGCAAAGCTTCGCCACAATCACACACGTAGTTTTAAAATGAGAGCGTAACTACGTTTGTATGTAATTCGGCCGAGCTTACTGCGGACTCTTAAGTATGAGTCACTGCAGTTGTCCATTATGAAATACTTATTTTAAATCTGGACTTAAACAGATGCCGGCCAAATAATCGCCAAGTTTACATATTTTAGACTGTAATTATGAACGCCAGCCTACAATAGGTTAATTACATAACTGTAATCAAAGAATTAAATGAAGAAGAAGGCTTTCAGACTTTGTGTTTAAATAAATACACTGCCAGATGTAAGTGCAATTACGATTTATAATTATTAAGAATGGACTGTATTAATTCCTAACAGTATATGCAATTTTTCTGTTAATTATATTTATAACAAACATACAAATAGGAACAGCGTAATGCAACATTCCATGAAATAAAATAGACTGAGGTAGAGTGTTGTAGCGGTATTAATTTTACCCAAAAATAGCTTATAAACAATTTTGAACTCTTGGACGCTGGGTTGAAAAGAAATTTAAGATTCAGAGAGTATTAGGAAGTGGGACCCAATTAATAATAATGATGATTGTAATAAATTATTAGCATATAAATTGGAGCAGACTGATATGAATAAATTGTTGACTTTTTTGTACCTTCAATGTAACACCTTTGATCAAAGCAAGCTTTAGTTTTGTGTGACGTGCGGCAGGACAATTAGCTTCGTGGAAAATTAAATTATGATTATTACTAATAATGATGGATCTGTGGTTTATAGGGCAGGTGATGAATGATTATTATAATTGTAGTATACGCGAAGCTGTTTCGGGTTGTCTCGTAGCATTGTAATGCTAGTCGTCTTTATTTAATATGCTTGATTTCATATTAGTATCGTCATAACGGGGCGACATCCGCCCCACGATGGCAGCGGAATGCACTTGCACTGTACTGTAGGTGAGGTTCGCTCGCTAGACATAGATTAAGTGTTTATTTCACAACTAGACTAGTATGTACTTAAAATTAAATATTATTACCAAAAATTTATAAAAGCTTAGAGGGAGGTTAATTCCAATTTAAATTTATGTTATATTTTTGTTTAATCCCATTGACATTTACGATTTATGTTGATATAATTAATATATTCGTAATTTAGGTAACCAAACTAACTGTACCTTTTTCTTTTTACAATCTTTTTGCCAACATTTTCTTCACCAAAGACAATTCCTGAATATTACTTGGGTTTCTGCCATAATGTAATGGCATGTTGGATAGAATAGAATTCCATTGTATTATGCCAAAGTTTGCCTTACAAATAAATAAATCTGCATTAAAAAAAAACCCTATTCATTTTAATGCTGGATAGTATTTATGTCATATATTTGATTTTATTCAAACATTAGTTGCAACTTCACAATTTTTTAAAGTTAAAATTCTAGTTTATATCATCCACTGAACTATGGATAATGTCTTTTGTGGAAGTTTTCTTGAATGTATATGGCACTTTTAGTCATAAAGTTATCATAAAAGCATTTAGAATGTAATTCTTTGTCAGACTGAGGGTAGTAAGTTCACCTGCTTACTGCTGCCAAATGAATTATATTAAACAGTCTTACACACAGTTGTATTATGAATGTTACCTTGTAGTCTGCTATTATTATGTCAATATAAGATTCTCTATTTAATAAGTTGTGTTAGTATATTCCTGCTGTATTATAGGTATTTACACAATCAGGTTTATTCCAACACTGTATTGAATTTTTGTATATATGACACTGAAATGTAGTTATGTAACATTTGCAATAAATGTATTTTTATTACCACCTTTAAACCCTTTTTCATTTATGACTCCCTATTAACCCGTATACTGCCATTCATTGCACTGAAATGCCAATAGGCACAATAGAAAATATAAAACTTGCTTAAAAATGTGACAATTTGCCATAACACCTTTAGGCGTCTCTGCCACTGTCACTGAAAGAGTTAAACTAGATCTAGATGGAGGGGCTAATAAAGAATGGGGAGATTAAAACTTTTATATGTACTTGAAATGGTTTATTCAAAATGAGGAATTTCCCTTACTTTCACTTAAAATTAAACACAGCCATATTCATGAAACATAAGGTGAATTTGTTAGGTACAATTTAAAAAATAAATCTATTATCTTAATTCTTGAAATACCTTCAGAATGATAAATATAAATAGCAACAACAATTACAACTAATGAAGCTAGAACTCTTGATCTTCTATAAGTAAAGAATGTTATAATGAGAAGTCCACAATACAGTGCTAATCTTTTCAAAGCATTTTGAAGGAGGTCACTTCTTTGATGATCGTCAACACATTCACCATTCCATAAGACACTATTAGGCTCACAAGAAGTACAGTTGGAGGGGCCAGCATCTGCACATGTCTTGCATGATTTGTCACACTTTTTACAGTTGTAGGATCCTTCTCGGTTGACACAGTACTGGCTGGCCTTGCAAGTGGTTAAGACCAAACACTCATCAATGTCAAAACAAGCACCTGCCTGCAACTCCCACCCTGACTTGCATACAGCACAAGCTGCCGGTCCCTCCCCTGAGCATCCCGCACATGCCTTATGACATTGCTCACAAGACTCTTCACTTGCTTTGTAGTAATTTTTGGCACAATCATCACAATAAGTGCCTGCAAATTCTTTATTACAAATACATGTTCCATTCCCTTTGCGTGTGCCCTCTCCAGCACATCTCCCGCGGCCTCCACATATTTTATTCTTGTGTAATGGACATGGTGTGCATGATTCACCAAAATGTTTTTCCGGGCAGCAATGCTGAAGAGTATCAATGCATAACCATGTGTAGAGATCAACTGAGTCTGGGTCTTCATGGAACCACCACTTTTCTATAGGTTGCTCAGCTTCCTCTGACAGAGCGTAGCACTGATCCTGATATTTCTTGACCTCCGAGCAAAGGCCTTCTTGTATTTCTACGAGCCTCATCTCACTCCGGGAGTAAGACTTCAATTTAGCTTCCTCCCAAGCAGCATCTCCACCTTCGTATTTTCCTCGTGATGTTTTTTCCAACCAGTGGTTGAATGAGTCTGTTAATATTCTGCATCTTTGGCAATCACCAACTTTACCAACAGAATGTAAATCAATATCAGGCAAAGACATTTTTTTACACATAACTTTTTGAATGAAAACCAACTGCAACAGCAATAATGATATAATTTGTATACGGCCGAATAAATTCATATTTCTAACTTGGTCGGTAACTGTATGCTCTTTTCCCGGTTCAAACTTTAATTAAAGCGTAACTTATTTCCTCGGGGACCTCGGGCCTCGGGGTTATCAACTCAGTATATATATATATAGCAACCATCTCATGTAAATCATCACTTGACACTGACGTGTATTCTCAAGATTCGTTTTTCGCAAGATAATATAATGGGTACACAGGGCCGGCCGTAGACCTACAATAACTTTGCAGAATATTTTTATGGCGCAATATAATTGAACTACCCCTTAGGATCAAACGATCAATATTGTCACGCAAAAATTGCGCAATAACTTTTTGATGCGTCCTCGTGGCGGCTAAAAAAAGATGGTGCAATAAAAATTAAACTTGCTCATACTTTTTTCAATCATTGAGCAATCTTCAATACTAATAAACGGTCTAAAACATTGCACAATTCGTAATTTTGTGCAATTTCATTGATCGTTAAGGGCCGACGTTACGTCGTACGTATACATGGACCTATACTCAGGACAAGCTATGGTAATAATAAAAAAGACTTGAGTTACACGTACACTCCGGGAGTGCCGCCAGAAGTGAAAACTTGAATCATTTTAATTTTACAAAAAAAAACAAATATTTTTTATAATTTCTAAATGGGTGTCAAATAAACTGTCATAAAACACTTATTATCCTTTTATTGGATCCGATTCTACAATGGCTTCTAAACTTCCTAATTTTATTTAGGTGTCGCTAAAACACTTTGCTATTCTATGAGCAGCTGTCATAATCAAATGACAGCGCTAATTGAATCTGACGTTTCTTATTTAGGCTGTCTAGTTTAAACAACTTACTTAGCTGCCTGAGGAGCTACCGCGAAACGAAAACGAACTTCGTTTGTGTGTCTCCGTCTCTGTCGCACTTGCATATTCGAGTGACAGAGAGAGAGATACACGAACGAAGTTCGTTTTCGTTTCGCGGTAGGCCCTCTGAATGCTATTCTAAATATGTCATTTTTAATCTGCTGCGTAAATTATATCTATAAATTAGACAATTTAGTTTTAGGCTAGTTAAGCCATGTGCACGTAGAACGACACGGACGCTCTATCTTGTCACTTATCGCGTGATAAGGCTAACCTCGGAGGCCAACCATGATTCCGACCACATGTGTATGCAATTTCTCAGTACACCTCTTTTGACAGTTGGATCAGCTATAACCACAAACTACGAAAATCGAAGTTCGGCTATCTCCATCTCTATCGCACTTACATTACTCGAGTGACAGGAATGCATGTATGCGATTTTCGTGGTAGCGCCGCAGCAGCGCAACATGCCTCCAGACGATAGCAATTAGTCAGCTTCTGATAAATCGTGAACCCCATAAACAGCTTGACTTGTCTATGGATGACGAGTACATTGAAATGACAATTGAGATGACATTACGTAGTGGTTATATATATTCTCTTTGATGACATTTATTTAGGCTTCTATAGAAAGGGCATGGTGTCCGAAAATAATAAAATATCGACGTTATTTCATTCAGAATTATTAATAAAACAGATTTTTTTTTACCATAATAGTGATTATTGTACGCATCTGTAGTTGAGATTATTGGGGAGTTCAAAGGGATTGCTTTCTAGGACGATACGAAAACCTAACCTACGTTTCACGTGCAATTTGAAGTTTGATATTTTAAATAATCCAGTCACGATGGTCGATAAAATAAGGTAATTCATCTTTAATTTACTAACTAACATGATTGAATATATTATGCTGCCGTATTAATGTTAAGTTATGTTGTTTTAGAGTGAACTCTAAGTTCGACATGAAGGGCAATTATGAACCCTCCGACTCAGAAGACGAATACTCAGAAAATGAAAAAGAACTATTGGAAAAAGTGCGTAAAAGAAAACAACAAAACTCTGACAGTGAAGAAGAGATGTATGCATTTTCAGAGTCTAATGAGGACTCTGATGCTAAAAAAGATGATTTGGGCATGGCGGATAGTGATGTAGAGGGCCAAGAGAAGTCTGACGATGATTTGCCTGATTCAAAAGCTTGGGGGAAAAACAAAAGGTCTTACTATGCCACTGACTATGTTGATGAAGACTACGGAGGATTTGGAAATGATGAAAGAGCAGCTCTTGAGGAAGAAGAAGAGGCCAGAAATATTCAAAAGAGGCTTTTAGAACAACTTGGTGAAGAAGATTTTACAGAAGACTACATTAATAAACTTGCTGCCAAAGCTAAAGATGCGGAGTCAGTTGTAAAAAGTGATTTGAGTCAGATGTCAAAGAGGCAAAAACTACAATTACTAGAAAAGGAAAGTCCAGAATTTGCTGGTTTGATTGATGACTTCAAAACTAAATTAACAGTAGCTAAAGATGACTTACATCCAGTGTTACGACTTGTCAATGAGGGAAAACTGCCCAAATGTCCAGCTTCCAAATTTGTTAAGACCAACTTTGACCTCATCTTAAATTACTGCACTAATATAAGTTTCTATTTATTGCTTAAAAGTCAAAGAATTAACATACAGAATCATCCCGTTATCAAAAGGCTGTACCAGTACAGGCAGATGTTGAACAAGATGGAGCCCATTTACCTTGAAGTGGTGAAGCCTCAAATAGACAGCATATTGAATGCTGTCAGCAACAACTTAGAATTACATGTTGTAGAGGAAAAGGGAGTAAGCAAGAAACGCAAATCTGAGGATGTACCTGTTGAATCCACATCCAAGAAACTCAAACTTATCTCTGCTCTAGAGAAAGATGAGGGAGAGGATACTGGCGTGTCAGACAATGAAGATGAATATGAAGATAATCAACCTGATGTTGGCCATGTTACTAAGAATAATGATGAATCTGAAGAAAGTGGGTTCTCGGATAATGATGCTCCAGCTCACACTGAGAGAGATGATAGTAAACCTTCCACATCTCAAGACATTGTACCTGTTGATGGAGATAAGCGAGAGATCACTTATCAGATAGCTAAGAACAAGGGTCTGACTCCACACAGAAAGAGAGAGCAGAGAAACCCTAGGGTCAAACATAAACTCAAGTACAGAAAGGCCAAGATCAGGAGGAAGGGAGCAGTCCGTACACCCAGAACTGAGATTGTTAGGTATGGTGGGGAAGCCTCAGGAATAAAGGCTAATGTCAAAAAGAGCATTAAAATTAAGTAAAATAAAGCTTAAGTATTTTATTACTATATTTTGTACAATAAAGTTATATACTGCATTATTCCAGTTCTTTAATGTTGCCATCTGTAACAAAATTAAATATAGTTTTAAACCATTGTAATTACTAACCTCCATCACATTTTCAATACAATGTGGTTAACTTAGCCATGTATGATTAAATTATTTATCAGTCCGTTAGGTAAATAAATACTTTTTTCTCTGGTGCACCTAACCAAACTATCGAAAAGTATTTTTTCCCTGGTAAAGTATGGTAGAAGATGGAACACTTTTTCATTTAAGTGTACTACCTATACTCTTAGTTCAAGTGACACTTACTGATTATTTGCTTTAAATTTTATATATGTAGATAGGTAGGTTAGGTCCGTTGGACATCTTCGGATGTCCGAAGGGCAAAAAGACCAGAAATAGGAACCCCACGGAGCAGGGTTCCGTCAAAACTGTCGAAATACCAGGAGACCATATATTAATAGGAGAACTTTGTCAAGTGCAAAAATATGTATCGATAGCATCCTCTCATAAATAAGTACCAAAACCTTAACCCGCTGACATAAGAGTTATGGGACATATTTATGTGTAAGTTGTATGCACCTATATTTTTACACTTGACTGTACCATGGTTCACAGAAAAAGAAATGGTCCAGTCAACTGTTACACTGTTAAAAAAAAAACCGGACTGCCTAGCCAACTGTACCACGGGCAAAGAGGGAATTTGACTAGATGCGGAGGTCAAGTAAGGGCACGACCGCGACTTTGAGCCGCAATTAAGCCGCCATACGTGGTAGCAAGAAGCCGATCCGCAATTAACGTGTAACTTTAAGGGCCCATTTACATGGTGCGAGTTTCTCGCCCATTTTGGGGCGAGAAATCGTATGATATTATCGTATGCAATTATCGCCAGGCGAGTATCGTATAAAAACGGTTACATTCATGCGAGAAACCAAAACTCGTGTACGATTATGTCATACGATACTCGTACGGAAATTATCGCCAGTGAAATAGTTTACACGAAGAGCTGCATTCTAGGGAGATATTTGCCTACGATATCTCGACTCGTCTAAACTCGTTCTCGTATGACATTTTTTCACGTACATGCGAGTATCGCACGAATCGGTGAGAACCGATTTTCATTCGAGTATTACCATTCATTTTACGTGATTCGTTGCTAACCATTAACACTATACTGGCAATATTCGTAGTTATATTTCTTGTTTCTCATATTATTTCTAATTTTAATATAATGTAAGTTGCATTTATTTTAATGTTATCTCCAATTGTGTACGGGCGGCTATAGCTTCCCGCATGTTTGTGTCTTCTTTTTGTATTGAAGGACCAACCTTATCAAGTAGGTAGTAGGCCTTTATGACACGAAACATGGTTTTGAAAGTTTCCTCATCTTCAATTTGCAATTCGCGACATAACGTATATCTGATGCCACTAAAGTAGATCTCCTTTGTATCCATTTTTTTAACCGAACACGTTTTTTTTCTTTTTCATTAATAGTAATTCCTGTTTTAAAAGTGCCGACACAATCAAAACATCCTCTCGCAATGTACTCATGATGGCGACTGAAAAGCAGATTAACTCGCAATACGATTCTTGCATTGAAATTTTGTTTACACGGAGACCTCCAACAATCAAAGGCGAGGCGATTATCGCTCCTTCTAGTGCGATATCGGTGTGTGTGAACCTAGCATATCAAGTTCCAGCATCTCAACAAATGATGATAGTTCTTGTAGCATCCCAAATAGTTCTACAGTTCTAGATAGTTTTTTTCAGTAGTTCAGCCAATTTCAGTAAAAAAAATGAAAATTTAAAAATGAGATGTTAACTTCGCAAATGAACTCTCAGCATCTCACCCGTTCTCGATTCCTAGACGTAAAATATGGATTGGGATGCAAAGTTCTACTGTTTCTAGACAGTATATCAATAGTTCTGGCCAAAAAAACCAAGTTTATTTTTTTTACATACATGACTACAAATAAGAAAATAAACTGTCAGTCTACCAGCATGCATATCACGTTTCAGAGAGGTTTTACATGCAGCATCTTATGTGTTATCAATCCTTACGCATTAAACAAACATATATCTCAACATTACAATGCATATAATATAAACTGAAAATAATTTTAGACGAAAACGTAGCAATAAGGGAGAAAAATCGATTTTGCTTGATTACTACTTTACTACAACTGAAATGCTATGTTTTCGTGGGCTTTTAGGTCCAGCATCTCAGGCGTTCTGGCTGGTAACACGTAGAGCTATCATAGAACTAGACAGTTCCGACAGCTGAAAGTCAAACTGAAAGAGTTCTCAAAGGGAACTTAGCATTATGTCAGAAAAATCGATGTACTACGATTACTACTGACATACTATGTTTTTATGGGCTTCCAGGCCCAGCATCTCAGGCGTTCTGGGTGGAAACTCTTATAGCTATCATAGAACTACACAGTTCCGGCAGCTGGAAGTCAAACGGACAGAGTTCTAGAAGGAAACATAGCTTCATGTGAGAAAACTCGATTTCGTACAAATATTACTGAAACGCTATATTTTAATGGGCTTCCAGGACCAGCATTTCAGGCGTTCTGGGTGGAAACACCTATAAATATTATAGAACTAGACAGTTCTGGCAGCTGGTAGCCAAGCGGAAAGAGTTCTCAAAGGAAACTCAGTTTTATGTGAGAAAAATCGATTTTGTAGGATTACTACTGACATGCGATGTTTTTGTGTGCTTTCGGGCCCAGCATCTCAGGCGTTCTGGGTGGAAACAACTATAAATATTATAGAACTAGACAGTTCTGGCAGCTGGAAGCCAAAGAAAAAGAGTTCTCGAAGGAAACTCAGTTTTATGTGAGAAAAATCGATTTTGTAGGATTACTACTGGCATGCGATGTTTTTGTGGGATTCCAGGCCCAGCATCTCAGGAGTTCTGGATGGAAATACGTAAAGCTATCATAGAACTAGACAGTTCCGACAGCTGGGAGCCAATGTAAAAAAGTTAGAGAAGGAAACAGCATAATGTGAGAAAAATCGTTTTTGTACGATTACTACTGATATACTATGTTTTTATGGGCTTCCAGGCCCAGCATCTCAGGAGTTCTAGGTGGAAACACGTATAGCTATCATAGAACTAGACAGTTCCGGCAGCTGGAAGCCAAACGGAAAGAGTTCTCGAAGGATACTCAGTTTTATGTAAGAAAAATCGATTTTGTAGGATCACTACTGACATGCAATGTTTTTGTGGGCTTGCGGGCCCAGCATCTCAGGCGTTCTGGGTGGAAACACTTATTAATATTATAGAGCTAGACAGTTCCGGCTGCTGGGAGCCAATCTAAAATAGTTCTCGAAGGAAACTTAGCATAACGTGAGAAATTCGATTTTGTACGATTACTACTGATATTCGATGATTTTTGGGCTTCCAGGACCAGCATCTTAGGCTTTCTGGGTGGCAACACGTAAAGCTATCATAGAACTAGACAGTTCCAGCAGCTGGATGCCAAACGGAAAGAGTTCTCGAAGGGAAATTAGCTTCATGTTAGGAAAAAACGATTTTGTACGAATATCACTGATACGTTATGTTTTTGTGGGCTTTCAGGGCCAGCATCTCAGGAGTTCTGGATGGAAATATGTAAAGCTATCATAGAACTAGACAGTTCCGGCAGCTGGAAGTCAAACTGAAAGAGTTCTAGAAGGAAACTTAGCATAATGTGAGAAAAATCGATTTTGTACGAGTAATTCTAATAAACTATGTTTTTGTGGGCTTCCAGGCCCAGCTTCTCCGGGGTTCTGGATTAATACACGTAAAGCTATCATAGAACTAGACATTTCCGGCAGCTGGAAGCCAAACGGAATAAGTACTCGAAGGATACTCAGTTTTATGTAAGAAAAATCGATTTTGTAGGATCACTACTGACATGCAATGTTTTTGTGGGCTTGCGGGCCCAGCATCTCAGGCGTTCTGGGTGGAAACACTTATTAATATTATAGAGCTAGACAGTTCCGGCTGCTGGGAGCCAATCTAAAATAGTTCTCGAAGGAAACTTAGCATAATGTGAGAAAAATCTATTTTGTAGGATTACTACCGAAATGCTATGCTATAAAATCGATTTTTGTCACCTTTCCTTCGAGAACTCTTCCCGTTTGGCTTCCAGCAGCCAGAACTGCCTAGTTCTATAATATTTATAGGTGTTTCCACCCAGAACGCCTGAGATGCTGGGCCTGGAAGGCCATAAAAACATAGTATATCAGTAGTAATCGCACAAAATCGATTTTACTCACATAAAGCTAAGTTTCCTTCTAGAACTCTTTCAGTTTGACTTCCAGCTGCCAATACTGTCTAGTTCTATGATAGCTATACGTGTTTCCACCTATAACTCCTGAGATGCTGGGCCTGGAAGCCCAAAAAAACTTCGCATGTCAGTAGTAATCCAATAAAATCGATTTTTCTCACATAAAGCTAAGTTTCCTTTGAGAACTCTTGCCGTGTTGCTTCCAGCTGCCAGAACTGTCTAGTTCTATGATAGCTTAACGTGTTTCCATATAGAACTCTTGAGATGCTGGGCCTGGGAAGCCCATTAAAACATAGCGTTTCAGTGATATTTGTACAAAATCGACTTTTCTCACATGAAGCTAAGTTTCCTTCTAGAACTCTGTCATTTTGACTGCCAGCTGCCGGAACTGTCTAGTTCTATGATAGCTATACGTGTTTCCACCTAGAGCTCCTGAGATGCTGGGCCTGGAAGCCCAAAAAAACTTCGCATGTCAGTAGTAATCCAATAAAATCGATTTTTCTCACATAAAGCTAAGTTTCCTTTGAGAACTCTTTCCGTTTTGCTTCCAGCTGCCAGAACTGTCTAGTTAGGTGTTTCCACCCAGAACGCCTGAGATGCTGGGCCTGGAAGCTCACAAAAACATCGCATCGCATGTCAGTAGTAATCCTACAAAATCGATTTTTCTCACCTAAAACAGAGTTTCCTTCAAGAACTCTGTCAGTTTGACTTCCAGCTACCGGAACTGTCTAGTTCAATAATAGCTATAAGAGTTTCCAACCAGAACCCCTGAGATGCTGGGCCTGGAAGCCCTTAAAAATATAGTATGTCAGTAGTAATAGTACAAAAACGATTTTTCTCACATTATGCTAAGTTTACTTCGAGAACTTTTTTAGATTGGCTCCCAGCTGCCAGAACTGTCTAGTTCTATAATATTTATAGGTCTTTCCACCCAGAACGCCTGAGATGCTGGGCCCGGAAGCCCACAAAACATCGCATTTCGGTAGTAATCCTACAAAATAGATTTTTCTCACATTATGCTAAGGTTCCTTCGAGCACTCTTTCCGTTTGGCTTCCAGCAGCCAGAACTGTCTAGTTCTATAATATTTATAGGTGTTTCCGCCCAGAACGCCTGAGATGCTGGGCCTGGAAGCTCACAAAAACATCGCATCGCATGTCAGTACTAATCCTACAAAATTGATTTTTCTCATTAAACAGTTTCCTTCGAGAACTCTTTCCGTTTGGCTTCCAGCTGCCGGAACTGTCTAGTTCTATAATAGCTATAAGAGTTTCCACCCGGAACCCCTGAGATGCTGGGCCTGGAAGCCCTCAAAAACATAGTATGTCAGTAGTAATCGTACAAAAACCATTTTTCACACATTATGCTAAGTTTCCTTCGAGAACTTTTTTAGATTGGCTTCCAGCTGCCAGAACTGTCTAGTTCTATAATATTTATAGGTGTTTCCACCCAGAACGCCTGAGATGCTGGGCCCGGAAGCCCACAAAAACATAGCATTTCGGTAGTAATCCTACAAAATAGATTTTTCTCACATTATGCTAAGGTTCCTTCGAGAACTCTTTCCGTATGGCTTCCAGCAGCCAGAACTGTCTAGTTCTATAATATTTCTAGGTGTTTCCACCCAGTACGCCTGAGATGCTGGGCCTGGAAGCTCACAAAAACATCGCATCGCATTTCAGTAGTAATCCTACAAAATAGATTTTTCTCACATTATGCTAAGGTTCCTTCGAGAACTCTTTCCGCTTGGCTTCCAGCTGCCAGAACTGTCTAGTTAGGTGTTTCCACCCAGAACGCCTGAGATGCTGGGCCTGGAAGCTCACAAAAACATCGCATCGCATGTCAGTAGTAATCCTACAAAATCGATTTTTCTCACATAAAACAGAGTTTCCTTCGAGAACTCTTTCCGTTTGGCTTCCGGCTGCGGGAACTGTCTAGTTCTATGATAGCTTTACGTGTTTCCATCCAGAACTCTTGATATGCTGGGCCTGGAAGTCCATTAAAACATAGCGTTTCAGTGATATTTGTACAAAATCGACTTTTCTCACATGAAGCTAAGTTTCCTTCTAGAACTCTGTCAGTTTGACTTCCAGCTGCCGGAACTGTCTAGTTCTATGATAGCTATACGTGTTTCCACCTAGAACTCCTGAGATGCTGGGCCTGGAAGCCCACAAAAACATAGCATTTCGGTAGTAATCCTACAAAATAGATTTTTCTCACATTATGCTAAGGTTCCTTCGAGAACTCTTTCCGTTTGGCTTCCAGCAGCCAGAACTGTCTAGTTCTATAATATTTATAGGTGTTTCCACCCAGAACGCCTGAGATGCTGGGCCTGGAAGCTAACAAAAACATCGCATCGCATGTCAGTAGTAATCCTACAAAATCGATTTTTCTCACATAAAACGGAGTTTCCATCGAGAACTCATTCCGTTTGGCTTCCAGCAGCCGGAACTGTCTAGTTCTATGATAGCTTTACGTGTTTCCATCCAGAACTCTTGAGATGCTGGGCCTGGAAGCCCATTAAAACAGCGTTTCAGTGATATTTGTACAAAATCGACTTTTCTCACATGAAGCTAAGTTTCCTTCTAGAACTCTCTCAGTTTGACTTCCAGCTACCGGAACTGTCTAGTTCTATGATAGCTATACGTGTTTCCACCTAGAACTCCTGAGATGCTGGGCCTGGAAGCCCATAAAAACATAGTATGTCGGTAGTAGTCGTACAAAATCGATTTTCCTCGCATTATGCTAAGTTGCCTTCGAGAACTTTTTTAGATTGGCTCCCAGCTGCCAGAACTGTCTAGTTCTTTGATAGCTTTACGTATTTCCATCCAGAACTCCTGAAATGCTGGGCATGGAAGCCCAAAAAAACATCGCATGTCTGTAGTAATCCAACAAAATCGATTTTCCTCGCATTATGCTAAGTTTCCTTCGAGAACTTTTTTAGATTGGCTCCCAGCTGCCAGAACTGTCTAGTTCTATGATAGCTTTACGTGTTTCCATCCAGAACTCTTGAGATGCTGGGCCTGGAAACCCATTAAAACATAGCGTTTCAGTGATATTTGTACAAAATCGACTTTTCTCACATGAAGCTAAGTTTCCTTCTAGAACTCTGTCAGTTTGACTTCCAGCTGCCGGAACTGTCTAGTTCTATGATAGCTATACGTGGTTCCACCTAGAACTCCTGCGATGCTGGGCCTGGAAGCCCATAAAAACATAGTATGTCGGTAGTAATCGTACAAAATCGATTTTTCTCGCATTATGATAAGTTTCCTTCGAGAACTTTTTTAGATTGGCTCCCAGCTGCCAGAACTGTCTAGTTCTATGATAGCTTTACGTGTTTCCACCCAGAACTCTTGAGATGCTGGGCCTGGAAGCCCATTAAAACATAGCATTTCAGTGATATTTGTACAAAATCGACTTTTTTCACATGAAGCTAAGTTTCCTTCTAGAACTCTGTCAGTTTGACTTGCAGCTGCCGGAACTGTCTAGTTCTATGATAGCTATACGTGTTTCCACCTAGAACTCCTGAGATGATAGGCCTGGAAGCCCATAAAAACATAGTACGTCAGTAGTAATCGTACAAAACCAATTGTTCTCACATTATGCTAAGTTTCCTTCGAGAACTTTTTTTAGATTGGCTCCCAGCTGCCAGAACTGTCTAGTTCTATGATAGCTTTACGTATTTCCATGCAGAACTCCTGAGATGCTGGGAATGGAAGCCCAAAAAAACATCGCATGTCAGTAGTAATCCAACAAAATCGAGTTTTCTCACATTATGCTAAGTTTCCTTCAATAACTTTTTAACATTGGCTACCAGCTGCCGGAACTGTCTAGTTCTATGATAGTTTTACGTATTTCCATCCAGAACTCGTGAGATGCTGGGCCTAGAAGCACACAAAAACATCGCATGTCAGTAGTAATCCTACAAAATCGATTTTTCTCACATAAAACAGTTTCCTTCGAGAACTCTTTCCGTTTTGCTTCCAGCTGCCGGAACTGTCTGGTTCTATGATATCTTTACGTGTTTCCATACAGAACTCTTGAGATGCTGGGCCTGGAAGCCCATTAAAATATAGCGTTTCAGTGATATTTGTACAAAATTGACTTTTCTCACATAAAGCTAAGTTTCCTTCTAGAACTCTGTCAGTTTAACTTCCAGCTGCTGGAACTGTCTAGTTCTATGATAGCTATACGTGTTTCCACCTAGAACTTCTGAGATGCTAGGCCTGGAAGCCCAAAAAAACATCGCATGTCAGTAGTAATCCTACAAAATCGATTTTTCTCTCATAAAACAGAGTTTCCTTCGAGAACTCTTTCCGTTTTGCTTCCAGCTGCCGGAACTGTCTAGTTCTATGATAGCTTTACGTGTTTCCATACAGAACTCTTGAGATGCTGGGCCTGGAAGCCCATTAAAACATAGCATTTCAGTGATATTTGTACAAAATCGACTTTTCTCACATGAAGCTAAGTTTCCTTCTAGAACTCTGTCAGTTTGACTTGCAGTTGCCGGAACTGTCTAGTTCTATGATAGCTTTACGTGTTTCCATACAGAACTCTTGAGATGCTGGGCCTGGAAGCCCAATCAAACAGCGTTTCAGTGATATTTGTACAAAATCGACTTTTCTCACATGAAGCTAAGTATCCTTCTAGAACTCTGTCAGTTTGACTTCCAGCTGCCGGAACTGTCTAGTTCTATGATAGCTATACGTGTTCCCACCTAGAACTCCTGAGATGCTGGGCCTGGAAGCCCATAAAAACATAGTATGTCAGTAGTAATCGTACAAAACCAATTTTCCTCACATTATGCTAAGTTTCCTTCGAGAACTTTTTTAGATTGGCTCCCAGCTGCCAGAACTGTCTAGTTCTATGATAGCTTTACGTATTTCCATCCAGAACTCCTGAGATGCTGGGCCTAGAAGCACACAAAAACATCGCATGTCAGTAGTAATCCTACAAAATCGATTTTTCTCACATAAAACAGAGTTTCCTTCGAGAACTCTTTCCGTTTTGCTTCCAGCTGCCGGAACTGTCTAGTTCTATGATATCTTTACGTGTTGCCATACAGAACTCTTGAGATGCTGGGCCTGGAAGCCCATTAAAACATAGCGTTTCAGTGATATTTGTACAAAATCGACTTTTCTCACATGAAGCTAAGTTTCCTTCTAGAACTCTGTCAGTTTGACTTCCAGCTGCCGGAACTGTCTAGTTCCATGATAGCTATACGTGTTTCCACCTAGAACTCCTGAGATGATAGGCCTGGAAGCCCATAAAAACATAGTACGTCAGTAGTAATCGTACAAAACCAATTTTTCTCACATTATGCTAAGTTTCCTTCGAGAACTTTTTTAGATTGGCTCCCAGCTGTCGGAACTGTCTAGTTCTATGATAGCTTTACGTATTTCCATCCAGAACTCCTGAGATGCTGGGCCTGGAATCCCACAAAAACATCGCATGCCAGTAAGTAATCCAACAAAATCGACTTTTCTCACATAAAGTTAAGTTTCCTTTGAGAACTCTTTTTCTTTGGCTTCCAGCTGCCAGAACTGTCTAGTTCTATAATATTTATAGTTGTTTCCACCCAGAACGCCTGAGATGCCGGGCCCGAAAGCACACAAAAACATCGCATGTCAGTAGTAATCCTACAAAATCGATTTTTCTCACATAAAACTGAGTTTCCTTTGAGAACTCTTTCCGCTTGGCTACCAGCTGCCAGAACTGTCTAGTTCTATAATATTTATAGGTGTTTCCACCCAGAACGCCTGAAATGCTGGTCCTGGAAGCCCATTAAAATATAGCGTTTCAGTAATATTTGTACGAAATCGAGTTTTCTCACATGAAGCTATGTTTCCTTCTAGAACTCTGTCCGTTTGACTTCCAGCTGCCGGAACTGTGTAGTTCTATGATAGCTATAAGAGTTTCCACCCAGAACGCCTGAGATGCTGGGCCTGGAAGCCCATAAAAACATAGTATGTCAGTAGTAATCGTAGTACATCGATTTTTCTGACATAATGCTAAGTTCCCTTTGAGAACTCTTTCAGTTTGACTTTCAGCTGTCGGAACTGTCTAGTTCTATGATAGCTCTACGTGTTACCAGCCAGAACGCCTGAGATGCTGGACCTAAAAGCCCACGAAAACATAGCATTTCAGTTGTAGTAAAGTAGTAATCAAGCAAAATCGATTTTTCTCCCTTATTGCTACGTTTTCGTCTAAAATTATTTTCAGTTTATATTATATGCATTGTAATGTTGAGATATATGTTTGTTTAATGCGTAAGGATTGATAACACATAAGATGCTGCATGTAAAACCTCTCTGAAACGTGATATGCATGCTGGTAGACTGACAGTTTATTTTCTTATTTGTAGTCATGTATGTAAAAAAAAAAATCTAGGTTTTTTTGGCCAGAACTATTGATATACTGTCTAGAAACAGTAGAACTTTGCATCCCAATCCATATTTTACGTCTAGGAATCGAGAACGGGTGAGATGCTGAGAGTTCATTTGCGAAGTTAACATCTCATTTTTAAATTTTCATTTTTTTACTGAAATTGGCTGAACTACTGAAAAAAACTATCTAGAACTGTAGAACTATTTGGGATGCTACAAGAACTATCATCATTTGTTGAGATGCTGGAACTTGATATGCTAGGTTCACACACACGCGATATCGTATGTATAGTTTACTCGATAACATTTTTTTGTCGTGCTACGATAATCGTACGATCGAGGCGAAAAACTCGCACCATCTAAATGGGCCTTAAGGCTGTGCATTGGAAATTATCGCGTGCTTTGAAACGCCGTTCTGATTAGATTAAGAAACAATAAGGTCTGATTTTCAGATATTTGATTTTTGACTATAATATGATTGTTCATCTGATTTTATCGCTACATGATTGCTTAAAATTTCCTTGATAGAAAAAAAATCCAAAGTTGGGTCTGTATTTTCCTTTTTTACTCAGCCTACTCCAACGATACATTATTTTACGACACAATCATGTTAATACTATAGTATTTTATCACATCTAAAATCTCACTTTATGAAATTTAAATAAAACGTCTCTAAGTTAGGTATTTATTGAAATTTGTCCAAAAAAACATTCCCGAAGAGTTACATCTCTTTTCCTCGTGCGCGGAAGGCAACAGCGTGTCTCTGTCTAGGGGGCGTGTTCGACTCAAATCAAGGCATCGCCTTAAGTAATTACGAGTCGCAAAATGTAACTCACAATTTCAAGACTTTGTCCTTCCCTCCCGATGCCACGAAGCTCCCGTCCGGCGCCCAGTCCACCGCGTACACCTCGTCGGCGTGCCCCGGGAGTTCTAACTCCAGCTTCTTCGTCTTCATGTTCCAAACTGTAACGTAAGTATTGTAAGTATTGTAAGTTTGCATTCATTGTTAAGAACCGTGATTATAAACACGACATTGTTTATGCTATTAAGAAGCCCAAGAATATTTGGTGTGGTCAGTTGGCTCTAAATAATATATTACTGAAGGTATTGAAAGGGTGCAAAAAAAAGGAAAAAAAAAACCCTTTAGGTAAACCCAGCTTGAAAAGATTGCAAATGTGAGCTTATATTACACTGAACCGTATTTATTTCAAGTGTGATTAATTCATTTTTGATTTGGCAAATCGCGATTTCCCGGTTGCAAAGGAATATAGAGACGCAAACTTATGTGGCTTGTATTTTACTTAGCCTGTCGGCAGCGGTCCAGGCGAGCGAGTACACGGCACGCACGTGCCCGCGCAGCGTTGCCACGAACTTGCCTTCGCCTCCCACAGCTACCGACTTGTCAACGACATGTGTACAGCCGTGTTACCTTTGAGCGTGGAGTCCGCGCTGGAGCTGAGCAGCAGGCGAGAGTCGGCGGCCCAGGCGAGCGAGTACACGGCCTGCACGTGCCCGCGCAGCGTCGCAATAAACTTGCCCGTTGCCGCTTCCCACAGCCTGACCGACTTGTCGAAGGACGCCGACGCAATCACCCTGTTCAATCAGTAAGTGATTTTTAGTAATTTTTTGCCAAAACAAGCTTATTACAATGATAGTCCTCAACAATAATAAATCAGCCTATAAGCGTCCCACTGCTGGGCACAGGTCTCCTCTCACGGATGAGACGGAACGGGCTAGTCCACACGCTGGTCCGGTGCGGGTTGGGGACTTCACATACACCTTATGAATTTATTCGCAGATGTATGCAGGTTTTCCTCACGATGAGAGACACGAGGTTTTCCTTCACCGAAAAGCTAACGGTAAATATCAAAATGACATTCCGTACACTTTGTTCTTAACCTACTTAAAATAAGTCAAACTGAATATGAATGCAAAGAAAAAAATGAATCATAATGCGTTGTTCTACAAGAAAATATGTCCAAAACTGTGTTACATAATACAAGGCAGAGATAAATATATAAATATATATATATATGTGTAAATCAGTACGTTTGAAAGTGGCGCCGCATGATTGGGAAAGCCGACCCCGCGTAACGGGATAAGGCGAGGCCAAAGAAGAAGAAGAAGAAGTAAATCAGTACGTTTAAGTTTACTGCTTCATAGGTATTAAAACACAAGTGTGCAGCACAAGGGTGTGCTCCAAAAACTCTGAAAACGAGTCCATGACCATTACAAAAAGTGAATAGCCTCAATTTAATTCCTTTAATAATGATAACAAGACCGATTGTTGTGGTGTTCGTTATTTGATTTTAACTTGGGCCTACTTCCATATACTTAAGGCAGGGACCGGACAACTCTTTCCGCGGTAAAAGCCTTTCAATGGGCATCCCTTAAACACGGCTAACCCATTGAAAGACTTTCCAGTTTGAACTGCTAGCCCATTCGTTTAATTACCCCTTATCGAAAAACTAAGCAAAAAATAAAGCTAGCCCTTTGCAATGGCTTACTGCTATCCTATATGCCTTGCAATCCCTTAATAAGGGTTACCCTTATTATTTAGCGCTTCTTATAAAGCTTTCCCTTTAGTAATGTCGTAGTTGAGCCTTGCGTAAAAGAGACAGGATAAGTGTTCTACGCTAGTGTATGAAAAGAAAAGAAAATACGTGCCTAGGGAAGGGTTTGTAAAATTAATTTGTTCGCCTACCATACCTACTACATACTAGTACGATTACAACGACCAGTTGCTGCGCTTATTATTGGATTCGGAGTAATGTGTGCTTTATGAACAAGGTAGACGATTTAAATTAGCTCGCTTATATGCTAAAAGGGAAGCCCTTATAAGGCTAACCCTTATAAGGTATTGGTGAGCGGGTGATAAGGGTTTTGTAAGGGTATTGGGATACCGATTGCTCATATGGGTTAGCGTTTATATAAGGGCTTTAAAAGCAAAATGAATGGCTTTCGTCGGGCAAAGGGTATGGTGAGTTAAGCCTTATGCAAAACCCATACAAAACCCTTTATAAGGGATAGCGGGCCGGTCCCTGACTTAAGGCTTCGCCACACACGAGAGCGATGCCTGCGGGGCGTGTGCGCGGCGCGCCTTAATGTAACGACCTAAGGCATACGTTCGGACTTCGGCGACGCGTCCGACACGCTCCGCAAGCATCGCGGAGGCGATAAACAATTTTTCAAATGTTCTATGCATAATCCGATTTCGAACCTCGAGTCAGGCGAGAACTTGACGTCATTAATAAGCTGTTGGTGCCCCGTCATGCGCGCCAGCGGCCGCTTCTCCTTCTCGGGCAGCCACAGGAACAGCGTGAAGTCGTCGGAGCCCGACACGAGTCGCTCCGCGCCGTTCGGACACACGACTTGATATCGGTCGAGAGCCCGCTGTTGTAGGACTTTCTCTGTAGATTATATATAACTCGTAAGCGTATCGAAATATTAGTACCTAGCATATGTAGGACGTCCTGCTAGTCTCTGGACTGATGACTTTAAGAGGATTGCTGGCAGTGCCTGGATGGAGAAAGCGTAATATGATGGAGGCCTATGTTCAGCAGTGGACATGCTGATGATGATGATGATATGAATATAAACATTCAGTTAACACCAGTTAGTAAGTCAACACAATGAAAGAGTAAGGGATAAATCCATGCAGCGAGTGGATTACCTTTGTATGGGAAGTGAATCGTTTGGCGTTTACTGGCAGAGCTGGCTGGCGTTAAAACTTCGTAGTAAGCCCCCACTCAGTTCTTTTTGAGTTGAATTACTGTCTAATTCAACTCAAAAAGAACTGAGTGGGGGCTTACTACGAAGTTACAAGTTATAAGTACGCTGCAGTTTTGTCACTACAGTCCCTAGCCACCTCTGTCTGTTAGCCGTAAACTCGGAACTTACTGGTGCCACATACATGAGATCCTCAGTAGCATATTCTCGGGATTGTGTTAGATACCAAGGCTACACATTGTGACTTGTATGAAGCATGGTGATTGGTGGTGGTGGAGATTGGAGGAGATGGTTCTGTGGCCTCAAGTGTGTAAATAGATACAGGTTTAACCTGTAAGCTGTGAGATCTAATTTCTTTACATGGTAAATTAACACTGACTGCCAGTAGTAGACGCTTTCCGCTACTTACGAGGAAAACCACGGGATCGGCTATGAGCGTAGCGCGTAACGATTCTTGGCAGTCAATGTGTTAAAATATAAATACTCACTGTCGGAGACAAATCCCTGTTGGTCTAGGATAGGATGGAAAGGTCCAGTTCGTAGCACATAGTCAGTGCTGAGAGCGAGTGTGTTAACCCAATGGGCGTGTCCTTCCAGTGTGCGACACAAAATGCCGTCGTCCGCTCTCCATACCTACAAAATTTGTCATGATCATACTAGGAATGAGGTGTGTCACGAAAATGGAAGTTCCTATATCTCCATCATTATTGCATTTGACATTAAATTTGATTGTACTGCCTCAGGATTTTAACAGGAATGGTTGAAATGATTTTAAATTAAATACTTAAATGTGATTGTGCTACTACTGCTAGAATGCGAAAATCATGTTTTGTCAATTTTATATAGATCCTCTTAAAGAACTTTATGCCCCTTCTGAGATGGAATTTTGCCAGAGCGGATTGGATCGGCTACCATAAGACCAGCTGGACGCTGAGTTGTCCTTAGCTGACATAGACCCAAAAGCCTCGAACTACCGCAAATTCCGGAGGTTTTAGGAAATAACCAGGCTCGAGTTCTAGGAGCGAGAAACCTTACAAAGAATACCTAAACACAGGACACCCTAAACACTGGGGCTGATCTTCTGGCACCCTTGGATGACTGCCGCAAAGCGAAGTGGCAGGCTACCGTTGAAGAAATGGATTTCAAGCGATCTAGCAGAAATGCTCATGCCATGAAATACTCAACGGCCTCACTGCGTGCTTCCCGCACGCTGCCACAAGTAACTGTCCGAAAGTTAATCCAGACGCCATAGCCACTCGATTGGTGGAGAAGGAGAGGAGACAAAACCTTCACTAAAAGAATAAAAAAAGCACTTACAACGCTCAAACAGAACTCATAAAAAAACCACAAGCTAGCTGGTGCATTCCAGATAGATGAGATCACCAAAGCCATAAAGCAGCTCAATAATAATAAAGCCGCTGGCTCGGACATCATTAACGAGTTTATTAAGCACATTGGGCCCAGGCGCAGTCGGTTGGCTCCCGGCGATGTGTTCGGATATTCTGGCACACAATAACCTGCCAAAGGAGTTCAAGTTGGCTAAAGTAGTCGCCGTGCTCAAACCGGGAAAGCCCGATCACCTTCCCGAAAATGACCGAACCATTGCATTCCTCAGCTGCACATATAAGCTGCTTGAACGCCGCCTCCTTGGACGAATATAAACACATATAAAGGCCGTAATCCCAGCGGAGCAAGCTGGTTTCAGAGAGGCAGGAACTGTGTTGACCAGGTTCTAGCTGAACCATATAGAAGCTGGATTCCAGCACGTCTAATATGATGAGATATAATGAGACGGCCGCAACATACTCTCGATTTTTCTCGCACACCTCTTGTTCTAAGTGTGTAAAGTGCACACACCAACAAAGTAGATGTGAAGTTAAATGAAACTATAAGATATAATAATATCAGCGTTGAGTCATGTTGTGTGGCTCAACGTTGTGCTGAGTGGACTCCTTTTTCGCATTTCACGAAATGTATATGTATTGTAATGTTATATTCTGTATTTTTGCGAAATAAACTTATTTTCTTTCTTTCTTTCTTTCTTTGAAACTACGTGATGCATCTCCGGCAACATCAAATCTACACCCACTCACTGGATGCCAATACTAAGTCATATTGCTCCACCCCACCTTCACCGCGGGCAGGCGCTGCAGAGAGAAGCCGAGAAGATTTCGAAAAATTCCACCTTGCATGCCCACTCAGAATTTTGTAACCCTCCCCGTCATCGGTTAAAATCCCGGTACCCGCCAAGTGCTAAAGCCTTTAATACCACAGAGAGTTGGAAAGCTGTACGGGCTTCAGTCACGGCAGGGAAAGATGTCTACCTCACAAAAGGGTTTCAATCTCCCTCGCAAACTTTGGTGCTGCCTCAATAGGTTGGGAACTGGGCAACGAACGCTGCAATGCCTTTCAGCATAAATGGGGGTGGAAGGATTCTCCACTCTGCAAGTGTAGAGAGGACGATCAAACCACTGAGTACATCTTGCGGCGCTCTTCACTCCTGCCCTGGACCTGCTGAAGATCTGCACGCTCTGACACCCAACATAGCTGGCTGGCTTAACAATATATCATATTATGTTTTGCCATACAATTAAATAAATAAACGGTTCTAAATACACTGATTTGCCATATAATAAATAAATAATTCATCCTCCAGCTATTCATATGGTCTCTCACAACCCTCTGAGATTAACATATTTTGGAGAAGTTGACTTGTAGGTACCTTAATCGTTCTATCCTGTGAAGCAGTGTAAATGAGCCCAGTGCCACCCCATTTTAAACATGTGACTGCCTTTGTGTGTCCCGTAAGACTGAGAATAGTAAGGCCAGACACAGTGTCCCATATTCTGACATCACCATCCTTTGATGAAGAGGCTAACTTTCGGCAGTCAGGGTCTCTGGAAAGTTTAAAAATAGTTACAAATATTTGCTTGTTTGTAAATGAAGAATACCTATGCAAAGATTTTGACATTTAGAGCATCCAAACTCCTTACATATAATTATAGCCCAGGTAAAACTTATTTATCACACTCCAATGAAAACTTTTACAATATTTCAACAAATTAAGGCATCATTATTGTAATAGAAATTTTTATCAATTAGTTCCAATACTTTTTCCTTTTTAAAAAAGAAAGAAGGGAAGGCCCCAGAAGAGATGGGGAGATGATATACAGTAAGTGGCAGGATGCATCTGGAGCAGGGTCGCACAAGACCGTACCGAGTGGAGAAGGCTGGAGGAGGCCTTTGCCGAAGGGCAAACAGACAAATGTTTAAAAAATGTGAAGTAGTGGAAAGGTTGAACGAAACTAATGTCTGTAAATAAAGGCTTTATATTTATATTATTTATAGTTCCAATACACATACTTATGGTATGGTTCCCATGCAAGTGCAGTAATCCATTGCTTGTGTCCTTGCATAGTTTTTCCAATTTGGTTGCCAGTTGCAGGGTCCCAAAGCATTAATTTGCCTTGTTTGCATCCTGATGCTAATTTTGTACCATCTGGAGACCAGCTTATACACAACACCCAGTTTGTATGGCCTTTAAAAAGAACAGGAATACAAATTAATACATGATATTTGATACATCCTCATCAAAAACAGCTTTCAGCAATCCATTACCTTTACAGACATGCAATGGTGTTTGTGTGTGGAGATCCCAGAACCGAACAGTAGTGTCACCCGATCCACTTGCTAACTGCTTTCCCGATGGACTGAAGCTTGTTGAAATTACAGCCTCTGCATGTCCAGGTATGGAACTGAAAATTTTGTATCCATGCTAGTTTAATAGAGAAAAATGAAAGAATTCTTTGCCTAGTTCTTCAATGTCAACATTTTTAAGAAATGACAATAATCTATTGATTGTACTGTCCTATAATCAGAACATACCTAGTGACAAAAGCTGGAAGAGGTTTTTGTGTGT
Source organism: Epinotia bilunana (assembly GCA_947049275.1). NCBI lineage: Eukaryota > Metazoa > Arthropoda > Insecta > Lepidoptera > Tortricidae > Epinotia > Epinotia bilunana. The sequence continues at coordinate 15,795,629 of OX346264.1, forward strand.
GGAGAAATGTCAATACTCTACAACTTATGGTGTTTGTTGGTTATAAAGGCTAGTTACAATAATAATAAAAACAACAATAAATACAAGATGTTTTCCTCATCAAGAATATTCCTCCACAAGAAAGGGTGCTGTAACTGTAAATATAATAGAGTAATTTATTGTATGCCACACAATACTTATTTTACATTAAATATACCTGCTAACCTGCTAGTCACTTGTTTGTTACCTACCTTGTACATCTAGTAATGGGCCTGACTCTAAATACTGCTTGTTGCTGGTATATTATTTCCACAACTTCTTCTGAATTTAAACTTTTTAAATCCAAGGATTCTTTTAGTGTAGATGTTATTTCAATATCTTTGACAAAAAACACGAATGGTTTGTCTTCCTGAAATAAAAGTAATTTAGAAAGTTTTAAAACAATTAGGTCATACGTCATACATACTGTAAGAAGAATCAAACTTACCTCTTGTAAGAGCGCATTACAAATAAGTTGAAGTTGGTCCTTAGTAACTTTTAGCGGTAAATCTAAAGGACTCCCGGTTTCTTCTCCTGTATCGGATTTAAATTTTGCCTGGACCGTACTTGGTAAATCATTGTCAACGTCCATATTACTTATTTTGTTCAATAATTGCAGAAAAAAGAAATAGTTTTTCTAACACTCAGTTCAGTTATCAACATAACCTATTTTTCTTGACAAATTAACTGTCACTTCCGCATGTTCGCAATCTGTCTTAATTTACTGTTCCAGACATGCCTAAATCTGCTGTTTATAAATACAAACTAACATATATTTTCTCCTCGAACGCATCATTTGTCTATGGACTTGATTATGAGTTATTATGACGACATTTCTGTTTGGTTGGTTGGCAACATTTGGGTAATGTCCGATTTCGGCATTTCACTTACGTGTTTTGTTTATTTTACTTTTTAAAATTATCAGGATTAGTGATTAAATTATACAATGAAAATCCTCTATCTTGTATTTATTTCGCTGACTATAGTAAATTGTGATGAACATACACATACTTACAAGGATGGCGAGCAAGTGGTGCTGTGGATGAACACGGTGGGCCCATACCACAATCGTCAGGAGACGTATGCATATTTTTCGCTACCCTTTTGTGTCGGCACCAAAGTTACAATTGGGCACTACCATGAGACATTGTCGGAAGCGCTCCAGGGTGTGGAGCTTGAATTTAGTGGACTCGACATTACCTACAAGGAAAAAGTCCCAGCACAACAATTTTGTGCCATAGAACTTACGGAGCAGTCTTATAAAGCCCTCGTGTATGCGGTGAAGAACCACTACTGGTACCAAATGTACATTGATGATCTTCCTATTTGGGGAATCGTCGGAGAAATTGATGGAGACAGCTACTACATTTGGACACACAAGAAGTTTGACATTGGCTACAATGGGAACAGAATAGTTGAAGTGAATCTTACTGCAGAGAACAAAGAACGCCTTACGCCAGATGCGAAGATTCCATTCACATATGAAGTCAATTGGAAGAAGAGCAACATTAAGTTTGAAGACAGGTTCGATAAGTACTTGGATCCTAACTTCTTCCAGCACAGAATTCACTGGTTCAGCATCTTCAATAGCTTCATGATGGTAATATTCCTGGTGGGGCTGGTGTCTATGATCCTCATGAGGACACTCCGTAAAGATTATGCTAGATATTCAAAAGATGATGACCTGGATGATTTAGAGAAAGATTTGGGAGATGAGTATGGTTGGAAACAAGTACATGGTGATGTGTTCCGTCCAGTGCCTCACTTGGGCTTATTTTCTGCTTTAGTTGGAGCTGGCTACCAGCTCACCACAGTGACTTTGGCTGTCATTATATTCACAATATTTGGTGAACTCTACACTGAGAGGGGTTCATTATTGTCCACTGCTATTTTCATTTATGCTGCAACTTCTCCAGTGAATGGGTACTTTGGTGGCTCCCTGTATGCCCGGATGGGTGGTAAGCTATGGATCAAGCAGATGCTCCTTTCTGCTTTTTTGCTGCCTGTGTTAGTCTGTGGTACAGCATTCTTTATTAATTTTATTGCCATGTATTATCATGCCTCAAGGGCTATCCCATTTGGTAGTATGGTGGCTGTGATGTCTATTTGCACTTTTGTCATTCTGCCCCTGACTTTGGTAGGCACTGTCCTAGGCCGCAACTTGGCTGGTCAACCTGACTATCCCTGCCGCATCAATGCTGTCCCTCGACCCATTCCGGAAAAGAAGTGGTTTATGGAACCTTTTATAATCATCATCATGGGTGGCATATTACCATTTGGTTCAATATTTATTGAAATGTACTTCATATTCACATCTTTCTGGGCATACAAAATTTACTATGTGTATGGGTTTATGTTGCTAGTGTTTGTGATTCTCATGATTGTGACTGTGTGTGTGACCATTGTTTGCACATACTTCTTGCTGAATGCAGAGGACTACCGCTGGCAGTGGACTAGCTTCCTCTCTGCTGGAAGTACAGCTCTCTATGTATACTTGTATTCCTTCTACTACTTCTTATTCAAAACTAAAATGTATGGTCTGTTTCAAACCACCTTCTACTTTGGCTACATGGCTCTCTTCAGTTTAGCTCTCGGAATAATTTGTGGGACTGTAGGTTACATTGGCACTAGTATTTTTGTTAGGAAAATTTATGGCACTGTGAAAATTGATTGAACACAAAATATTAGGTTGTTCATGCAATTATTTTATGTGATAATGGTATTGCGATCGGAATAAAAAGTCCATAATATTTGGTTTATTTATTATGAGGTGATTACAAAATAATACCAGAAGACCTGTGAATAATGAAGGTAATTAAAAAAATCATGTAATTTCGGAGCAACATTCCTGAAATATTTAACATGCTAATTATAATAATATCTCAATATTTCAGTAGTCACAGTGAACCCCTTGTGATTTACTTTGCTTAAGCTTATATTTCATTTAACACAGTAGTTGCTTTGAAAAATATTGAACTTTAAAGCAATACATTTTTAGCTTAAATAGTGTCATTCAGTCGGTCTATCCTTGTCGGTGGTTACATCTATGTGTAATTAAATAAAATTAGTCAAAAGCATAAGACTTACTCACTGCCTTTTCTTGATTTTGGCTGGAAAATTAGTTGCTAACCTTTCATTTGACTGACTCTTTTTATATTTAGAGGAGTCACTCTGATTATATTTAAGACTTAAATACCTATTCTATGTAAAATAAAGTACCTAGTTTTATTGTCTAAGTGATGGCCTCCTATGGGGCATGAATGTGGAATGTGTAAGGCATCGTCTCAGGCCCAGCGGTGCTAAATATTAACCTATGTCTAAGTTACTTTTATCTCCCTTCGAAAGTGTAAATATCTTGTCCTTTACATAGATACCTACACTACATTCTTTACATTTTTGTGCAATGATAATGTTATATTCATCTGTCATGAGATTATGGTATTTCAGTTTGAATTTGAACTGCTATAATTTCTAATTATAGTTTGTATGTATTATATTGTCATCTAAGGTATTTTTGTTGTTTTTCAAAGTAGTCAAAAGATTTGATTTTGTAATGACTATGCCATAACTGTACAGACTGTACTTTGGTCATGTAAAACAATACAATGTCATTTTAAGAAGAAAAGCATTTTTATTTCTTATCTTGGTTAATCCAATATTTCATACATGAACTGTTATTGATTGCAAACATGCTGTGTAACATATAGGGTTATGTTTACTACATATACATACATATGTTTGTATCATACGAGGACTTGGACACTACATACTCTACCTACAAGCAATATCAATTTACGACTAAAGGTGCTTCCAACTCAACCCAATGAACTTCAATTAAGGGTCGGTAGGGTTGAAGTGTGTTGTGGGCGATGGGTTAGCAACCTATCACTGCGATATCACATTTTTTCGATCTTTTATACCCACATTTATGCTAAACGTGGCACTGGAACATAAGTTTCATGTGCTCTGCCTACCCTTACGGTATTTACTTACCATTAGGCGGGCCGTATACATGTTTGCCACTGTCATCAGCATAGTAAGATAAAAAGTATATAAGTCATGACAGTCTAGGATCAAGTATAGGTGAGATTCGATTCGATAAATTCTCCCCCTCGATAAGAAAAACCCATCAAAGTCATACAACAACCTCTAATAAACCCTCTGCACTAGCGTAGTTTTTCATTACATTGTTAGTCCGCAGTAAGCTCGATTCTCCATACAAACGTAGTTACGCTCTCATTTTAAAACTACGTGTTGGATTGTAACGAAACTTTACATGTACAATGACATGAGGTATATCCAGGTCTGAAATTAGTTTATGTAGCTTCAGATACCATAGTGAAAAAAATACAGTGAATTAAGTTGTTCATACAACACTTGTTTTTGCTGTTTTTCGTTTGTTTTATAAACTGGAACCATATAAACTAATTACAGACATAGATATACCTCATGTCATTGTATATTCAAAGTTTCGTCACAATCCAACACGTAGTTTAAAAATGAGACCGAAACTCCGTTTGTATGGGAAGCTGAAATTCGGCCAAGCTTACTGCGGACTCTTAAATCACACGAAATACCTAGTTATACATTAGGTATGGTTTTGATAAGCCCGTATCTGGCACCTGATTTACATAAGCAAATTGTGTTGCGGGCGACAACACGAGACGCACAAAAACGCACATAAATATTTGATAACTTTATATTTATATATTATTCCCCATCAACAAACGTTTCTACGTCGACGGCTCCTTTCCTAGACTTCTTCCCGCCCACGGACTTGGCGTTGAACGCTTGGGCTGTTCTTTTTCTTAACGCGTTCACGTCTTCGTTTTCATCTGTCTGGTCTGCCCACTCCAATACTAGCCTCCTCCCGTAAAGATGGGTCGAGTGACACAGAGCTCCAAAAGCAGTCTGAAATAAATGGACCATCGTTAACATGATAGCACACGCGGCAAAATACATTTCACCCACATTTTATAAAAGGTAGCTGTGGTTATAGAGTGGGTTTCGGCGGAATATTTAGCGAGGTTTTCCAGATAGACGAAAGAACGGAATTAGCATTTGTAATAGCATTTAACTCCACAAAACTAAATGATCAGTTTGACTTTGGAGTCATATCTTACTACATTCACATTATTTTTACAAATGTAACAAGTGATAGTCTACATAGACTATAGTATAGGGCATGCATGAAGCGCTTTTTTAACAGACACATAAATGTAGGTTTATGGCACGGTACGGTTACAAGCATGTGACACCCTTCCATCGGTAAAGTTTGTCTGACATAGAGCATTCGTCTCTCTCGCACTTAGCATATTTGCTAGTGAGGGACGAATGCTACGTCTACTCCGACATATCGACAGCGTATTCAAATAAAACTCTTAGATTGGCACTTGGTCTATACAAGATAGTCATTGCTATTACTTTGAAAATTAAGATCCAAGATTAGTCCAATTATTTTGACTATTATACTCCTTATTCCAGTTTGGTGGAATCCAGCTTTAATGAAGTACATAAACGGAGATTACCTTCGCATCAGCCTTTGAATGATAGTCTATAAACGCAAATCCTCGATGTTGCTCTGATCCAGGCGATAATTTTTTAGGCAACCTCAATGTTTTTATTTCACCAAAAGCCCTGTAACATTATGTCAGTTAGTAAAAGTAGGCTTATCAGTAATTTTCCACATAAGTACATTTCATAGGAACCAAGAGTTGAGATAACAATACTATTAATAATTTGTTCAGTTCGGTTCGTGCGTACTAGTATTCAAACCGTTATCTAAAAATAAATTACCTGAATATTTCATGTAACTCGTTTCTGTTCGCTTGGAATGGAACATTACGCACAAGTATTTTAGTACCGTTTTGTGCAATGTGTTTGGTGTCCTTTTTATTAGCCTTGACTTCGTTTCTGAAATATAAAAGTAGTTATATATAATCTTGCTAATGAATTAGCTACATCCATTTTTAGGAGACTAAGACGATACACTGACAATGCTGTAAAAAAATACTAACGTGTTTCCTCGCTCTGATCTCTTCAATTCTAAGGTTTTACCATCTAAAGTGGAACTCTGCAGCTCTTTCAAAGCTTCGTTTGCATGGGCTTTCTTGTAAAACTGTACGAAGCCATATCCCATAGACAAAAACTGCCCAAGGTTCTTGGGGTCCTTCTTTTTTGCTATCGTCACACTGTGTAACTTGCCACAGCTTCGGAAATGCTGTAAAAACAAATAATATGATAAACTAGTAGTACTTAATCACATTTTTAAATTTTACCATTTGATACCACCACAATAAAATATATAATACCCACCTCTTTTAAAATATTCTCGGTAGTCCTGAAATTGAGGTTCTTAACAAAGAGAACGCTATCATTTTCGGGATCTTCCATCTCAACCATTTCTTCATCTACTTTTTCAGTTTCTCTTTCTATATGTTCAGTGTTCTTTGTTTCACTCTGATCCTGAGTCTTTGTTGTTTTAATTTTCTTGCTTTCATTTGTTTTCGCCTTCGGTTCATCTCCTCTGTTGTCAACAGAATGCGTTGGCTCCGATTCGGATTTTTCCGCTGTTTTAACAAACACATTTTCAGGAGCCCACTCCAAATACAAAGGGGCGTTTTTAAATTGCGAGTACGCTAATTTAGTAAAAGCCTTTTTAGCTTCGAATGTTTCTACAAAATCGACGAGAGCGGATATGCCGTGTTTGGGCATCAGGAATCTGGCAACGTGGCCTTGTTTTGCAAATAATGCTCTGAGTTCTTCGTTATCGGTGTTTGCTGGTAAATTCTTGACGAGTATGCATGTTTTCGATCTCTTGTTAGCTGTCTATAAGGACAAACAACAATATTATTTCAAACCAAGACAGAAAATGAGTGTATGTTTTCAGGGTAAATGTCAAAAATTTACCACTTAGATGTGTAAAATATTGTTAGAATAATTACTTCACCCCGGGTTTATTAACCTGTGACGTCATAATCGACATAATGCGTACTTAGTATTTATTTTTTGTAGTTAGTATATTCTAATAATAGTAAACAGTTGAGTAGTATTGTGTAATATTTTAATTACGAAAAAGTTCACTCACTGCGCTGAAGGCTTCGAGATATACTCCATTATTCTCCAAGAAATGTCTGGTTTCAGAGACTAACTGCGTCTCGCCAAGCGCTAGTCTCACAGCCGCGCTTGTAGCTAAAATAAAAATAATGTATAATATTGCTATACATAATTACATAAGTATATGGTTGCGATAAGATTGTTGACCTACTTGACAGTGGATCGTATTTAGCCATTATATTGGTGCCATCTAAAAGGAGTTTTATCTTTGAGTATTTGTTATTTTTTTGTCATTTATTGTCATTTATTGTGTTATGCAGAGTAGGTCTAATAGCCCTACGAAGTGAAGACTCTGAAACTAGCTACAGCAGGATCGTTACTTTGAAGGAACGCGCGCTGTACAAGATAAAATACACGGGACTGTGACCTCGCTTAAGCCTTTTAGTGTGAAAGATGCCCGAGCGCTTTTAGTGCGAAAGATGCCCGAGCGTGGTAATGCAGTTATGCGCATGTTGCTCGAGAGTGCCATGCGATGGCCTCCGGTTGCGCTCGCATGATGCCCGAGTGCTACATGACATGACATATAAAAAACAATTAGGTGCGCGCGTGTGCATTGCAGCCAGGGCTTGAAATGCCGGTATTTTCCGGAACCGGTATCGCGACTTAGAATCAGAAATCGGTATTAGCCTAGACAGAAGCAAAGGTACCGGTATTGCTACAACTAGTATCCTACATTATACCGACCGACACCTTCAGAACCGGTAGATTGACCTGGTCGTATATAACAAAGATTATAGGAAAAATATTACAAGAACAATAAAAAACAAAATACGTTATAAATATGAACGAAAGCATAAAAAGGGAATTTATAAAAAGAACACCGCTTCTAGAAGGTCAGACTGCGGCATGGATCCCATTACGCTGGCAACATTACCTCTCTGAATCGCAATGAATACACTTTAGATTTATGAAATTTACCGGTTATTAGCAGTTAAAATATCGGTACTCGAAAGTCCGAGTGGAGTCAATGAGAGAGAAAGAGAACACAATAAGTTATCTACTCACATCGCGAGTTACGGTTGTGCGCACAAGCAAGCGTCAGATGGATGAATTATATTCTTCTCTTAACATGAGTTTAGTAATAATAACGGAACTAAATCACTTCTCTCGCACCGGGTCTTTGTAGGGGCCGCCCTACCGCCGCCGCCCGCGCACTCGCACGAAACGGGAATGTCGCATATACGTGTAGGAACCTTTATAATTAAATAGAACAGGTATTTTTCGGCGCTAATACCGGTATTTTTCCTTTACCGGTTAACAGGTTCCAGAGGGAACAAAACGAAAAAGCCTATAAATACCGGAATGTCACAGGTATTTTCGGTACCGGTTCCAAGCCCTAATTACAGTGCGAATGGGGCGCTCGCGCTGAAATGGCTAAATAACGCGAGGTATCTACCAAGGAATGCGTTTTACTAACATGGTTATCTACTGTAGAAGACTAAGGAGGAGACCAGCACGGCTAGCACACGTCGGCGTGCGAGCTCTCTCGATTTTTCTCGCACTATCCGTCTCTCTCTTATTAGAACACTTAGAAGAAGAGGTATAGTGCGATAAAAATCGAGAGTATGTCGCGGCCGTCGTGTGCTAGACGTGCAGACCTTGCTTAGCGTAGCAATGAGTGGCAAAGGAGAAAGGTTTGCTCAGAAGTGGCACACACAAATGAGATAGGTACAGTCAGCTTCAGAGAATCGTGACCTGTCAGTAGTCTTAGGTTAGCGGGAAACTGTAGGCTTACTTTTACTCTCGTCGCTAAGGAGCTGCTCTTTGGTCGTGTTGTAGTTGGACGCGACGACGTCCGCCACGGCGTTGGCTCCAAGGAACAAGGAGTTCCAGTTGTGGGAAGATTTCGCTTCCTTACGCAACTTCTTCGCTTTCTTTTCTTTGAAGGAGAGACCCTCTGAAACAAGCAATTCGTAATTATGGTTTAGTATATTAAGGAGGTCATGTTGAAATTAATCTTTGTTCTTATTATGTAATAAAATACTAAGTCTAATTTTAAATTTCGATTAGGCAATTGAAAATCTTAAAATAATAAAGCCTTATTGCTGGAAATGTAACATATTTTTCAGAGAAATAAAACGTTCAATTGAATTTTTTTTTACCAGTTAATGTGGCAGCAGTGTCATAGCAAAGTTAGTGCACATCTCAAACCGTCCAAACTGACACCTGGACCAAATTAATTTAAAATGTAGAAACATAACACACTTAATTGCCTATTAGGGCCATTAGTAAGACTTCGTTCGGTAACCTTTTGATTGCCACTTTACGTTGTCTGTCTAGATCTATGGTCAGCCCAGCTGAAAGTTGCCGAGAGATGACGCTGTAACAAGTGTTTGTAACTAACCGTCATCGCTTTCCTCTGTCTTCTCTGCCTTGGCGGGCAGCAGATGCAGCATGCGGCCGCAGAAGGCGGTGCCGTCGAGCGCGCTGTACGCCTGCACGGCGTGCTCGGGCATCATGAACGTGACCGTCGCGAAGCCCTTAGACTGCCGCGTCACGCTGTCTATGGGAAGGTTGGTTTCCGCCAGGGGACCTAGTCACAAAATTGTAGATTTTATCTCAAGGGTACAAAATAATAGTAACGACGAAGGCGGTATATTTAATCCTGAGTGAATCCTAGAGAGGGATTCTAAAGTAGAATCTTGAGCGTAACGAGGGATTCAACTGTTTACGCCCAAGACGGAAATAATTTTGCTACCGAGTGGCACATACTGCTCTTCACACTTTCAATGAGGAATTGAAATCCATTGTATGCGTTTTACTCTACCAACGGGTTTTTGAATGTTATCGTTGGCACTAAATATGGTAAGGCAAGACAAGGTATACGTATATATTTTTATGTAGTGGTGTCAGAATGAAGCAAGTGTTTTAGTTTATTTACAACTCGCAATATTATGAGCTCTAACGTTCTCAAGAGCTCTAGACAATATTATTAGCAAATAAAAAATTAAACACGCAATAACTGCATGGTGCTCATAACTCATAAGACAGTACCCTGTTTAATGTTTACAATTCATGACATGTATTTTAGGCAAACATGAATATCAAACACATACGAAAAGTTTGAAGAGAGGGGTCAATACTCAGAGAATTATATTAGGCTTACCATATTTTTCAAACAGGCTGGTAATCTCTTCTTCAGACACAATATATGGAAGATTCCGTATAAATATACTGCCACTCTCCCCAATAGATTCTTCATTGCCTTGATTCTAAATATAAAATGAAAATATAATTAATATAGTACCATATTTATTAACAACTATACCTTACGAAATATTTATTTTTATGGATATGTAAAACTATGATATATTATCTATTTATCTACCTCTTGTTTTTTTCGTTTGACATCCTGCTCCTCTTCTTCCGCCGCTTTCTTGGCCTTGTCTTCGTACTTACTGACGTGAACACGATGATTTCCTGAATAACAAAAAAGGAATTGAAAATATTGTACACCATCTTTAAACTGTACTCAGCAAATAAACGATTTGTATTGTATTGCATAGTATTGTTTTAAATGAGAAGAATGTTGAAGAAATCTTTATGACACCAACATTCAAATTAAGGTTTAATTTCGCCAGCACGGCTAGAACAACGACGCGCTGTCTCATGCGCTATAGATTATATATTGTTTAGACCACATAGAAAGAGACAGGTAGTTTTCAGTCTTGTGCTGGCTATGCTGTAGAGGTAGCACAACAGACTCCGCGACGCGAGACAAGAAAATCTACCCTCCTCTTTCTAATTTGCACAGTGTGAGCGAGACAACAGTTGTTAAGTAGCAACTTGTGCTAGACGTAAAGGTTGTATAAAGTATACAACCACTTGTTGTACATACTACTCGTTGTATTTGCTTTATGACAACAAACCATTTCCTCCCAGTATACTTACCTAAGAACAATTTGTCTTTAGCAAGAGCCTTTTTTAACTCTTTCTCTGTTCTAAATCCAACAAAACAGAAGCCTGTAAGATTCTTCTGTTTGCGTCCGGGAAGTCTTATTGAATAGGGCACCAGAGGCCTGAAGAACTCTTTGATGTCTTTCTTCTTACATTTAAAAGGTAAACCTGTAATCTGAAAGTATTCATGTGAATGGTAAATTCATTAATTATTATCCTGAAACCATAGAAGCCACACAATTGTTATAAAACAGTGGTTAGCTTTTACTGTTTTACAATTAGAGCCAAAACCCCTTATAAAAATTTAAGTGCATTCAGCTACTGGAAGCAGGTGAAAACTCAAAGAATATTTGCAATTAAGGAATACTGTAACTATTCAGTAAACATGATGATTACAGCATTTTTAAGTGTTTTGTGAAAAAGTGTGTAAAATATATAATACTCACTTTTATGTGGAACAGAGGTCTATTTCTCACTTTTTTTGGCTTATCATCTTCAACCTTCTCAGGAACTTTTTCAGTGTATCCATCTACTTTTTTCATCAGCAATTTCATATACTGTAAGCAATAACAAGAGTAAAAATAAGTTGGTGGGGTCATCTTGGTGATAGCCTGGATTCAAATATAGGATAGTTTTTATTCCGGGTTCACGCAGACAAAGTCATGGGCGGAAGCTAGTATGTAAATAAAGTTAAAACCAATTATACCTCTAAATCACTGATCTGTTTATTAGCTACTTTCTCTTCATTGGTTTGGTCACTCTTGGCTTTAGGTGCCTCGGGAGCCTTTTCTGCAGTAGTGCTGGGTGCATTCTCATCTTCCAAGCCGCTGTCATGGTCATCACTCTTAGCTGCCTCATCTATAGCCTCCTTGATCCAAGTATTCTTATCGGTGATGTGAGCTTCCATGAACTCGGCAAATAAGGGGTCATCTTTATGCTGTAGAAAAATAAAAGTTATAACATTGCTCACAGTATATTGCTTTGTGTCAGTTCCTATATAAAAGTTGTGGGCTTTAATTATAATTTTCACACCACCCCATAATGTTGTAAAAAACGCATTTTCCACCAACTTACTTTTTTCCACAAAGAGGTAAGGCAATTCAATAATTATTTTTCTTGTTTTCATTAACATGTCTAATCTGGGTAATTTATGAACTAAAATTTGTTTCAAGGCCTAATATGATTTGGTCACTTTCCTTTTTTTTACTTAATATTATAAAATATAAGGTAGTTTTTTTTTTTGTTTTTAAATACAATACATTTTTATGTCCATGCCTAAAAAATGGTGTAAAAGTGAACACAGTGAATATTCAACTTTTAAACAATCTATTTAAGGAATCTGGGTAGACATTTTACCGTTGTATAATTCACTATTTATTTATTTTTAAAGTACAATGCTGCTCACCACAAATATCGTACCTTTTTAAGCAAATCCAATATTTTAGTTTTATTTTTCTCTTTTTTGTTAAGCTTCTTCTTCTCAGCCTTTTCATCAACAACTTCAGACTTGTGAAGTTTTTTGTATGCAGTGCTGTCTGGAGCGTACTTGCTCCATGCTCTGGGTTTCTTTTCATCGCCGAGGTTGGTGCACACTTCAACTTGTATCTTCATAGAACGCACACACGTTCCGTCAAAGTGTTCTCTAGCCGCGGACGCCTGTTCCTCTGACCGGTACCCTACAAACCCGAAGTTTCTAAACTTCCCATCCTTAGTGTACTTTAGTTGCACATCAGTTACTTCGCCTTTTTCTCCAAAAAGTTCTTTCAACGAGTCAACAGTTACCTACGGCAGAGATATCGTAATTATTACACGTCTTAATTTGGATATATGACACAATATATTTACAAACCTTATTAGGTAAGTTTTTGACAATTAATCGGGACATTTTAAATTAATTTACAGTATTCATTTCATATAAAGTAAATAATACGTCTTAGCACGTGTTTGTGTTTTCCTTCGGACTGTCAAATGTCAATGTCATATCGGATATCGGCTGTCAAAAAGACGTTGCCAGGGTGCGTTCAGCAGCCCAATATCAGCACGTCTAGCACACGACGGCCGCGACATACTCTCGATTTTTATCGCACTATACCTCTTCTTCTAAGTGATCTAATAAGAGAGAGACGGATAGTGCGAGAAAAATCGAGAGAGCTCGCGCGCCGTCACGTGCTAGCCGTGCAGTTTATACAAATTAGAATATCATATTAGTCTGACCTATTTATGCCTTCGGTTGCGGATCATATGAAGCGGATTTCCACTAAGTACTTTGAAAAGGCGGCACTTAGTAGAAGTCCACTCATTAGAAAGGCAATTGATTACGTGCCTAGGCCGGACCCCAAGCTCAGGGACCGCCGGCCTAGGCGGTCGATGGACGATGTCATCACCATGGAGCGGAGGGCCGAACTCGAATACGATGTTGAGTTCCGCGCCCGGGAACGGCAACAGAGGCGCCGTGGGGCAGCGCGTGCGGACGGGCTCACTGGCTCATCCTTTGAGGATTTAAATACCGACGAGGACTTAGTGGGAGAGTTTGCGCGCAGCTTCTCCCACCAACCTCCTGATATTGATGGGAGTGTGCGATCTCCCTCTCCCTCTTCCTCCTCTCCTTCCTTCCCATACAGGCCCTCACTGGCGAGGCGCTATTTTAGATCTAATAGCGTCCGACACTACACCCATCCTCCTTCTGTTTCTGTTAATAACTCTCTCTCTCTCTCTCTCTCCCCTTTCTCTTAATGTGTTAATTTCTACTCTCTGTACATAAGTATACTTACTTTGTGTGCATGTTACCCTTCTGGCTGTATATTTTTTATATGTTAGATTCTAAGGTTTGTACATTACGTAGTGAGTTTTATAGTGCATGGTTTGCACGTTAGATTTAAGTTTGTATATTATGTCTGGGTCGAGCGGCTATATGCTGTCTCGCCTACGGCTCGCGCTCTCTCGCTTCGCTTTGTGCTGCCGCATGGCGGCTGGCTGTACGGGGCGGGGGGCGTGGCCTGTGCGCCGCAGGGCGCGTTATTGTTATCACCGCACTTAAGGTGTGGTGTCGATTGCGCGCCCTGCGGTGTTACTTGTTTATTAGATTTTAAGGTATTATAGTTATAGGTAATTAGTTAAGGGCCCCTTCGGGGCCCAACTTGGAAAGATAGGTAGGAAAAAAAAACATATTAGTCTGAATCCCTTTGTTTCTGCGTAACCATTGCCAGTAATTTAAAAAGAATCAACATTAGAATATTTGTTTATTGAAAACCACGTGGGCAATTGCAAATTTAATAAATTGGTTTCAGATCGTATCTTAGCCCAATGTTTTGGTTTTAAGGTGTTTATTAAATTACTTGAATAATTTGAATCCTACCGTTATACCCTAATTCTATTGTGAGCTATATTTAATACGTCTTTTTTTAATGATTGAATTGAATTTTTGATAAAGCTAGCATCAGTTATGTTGGTGGAACTTGGCCCGAATATAGAATTGTAAAAAAATCTATCTGTCAGTGTCAGTTTCATATCAGCTGTTCAACAAAATATTGTTATCAATCACCAAAAATATATGAATTACTCTGATATTCAATTATTATAGCATCATGTCGACCGCTATGACTTTTGGCCAGAAGCAGTTTATACCAACCCCACCAGATAAGGGTAGTTTTCCTCTGGATCATGAAGGAGCATGCAAGAAAATTATGATGAAGTACATGAGGTGCTTGTACAACAATAACAGCAATAACACCCTCTGCCGTGACGACGCCAAGGAGTATCTTGCGTGCAGGATGGACAACGGCTTGATGGCTAAAGAAGAATGGTCTAAATTGGGGTTTCAGGAAGAGGCAGCACAAATAGAAGAAAAATCGAAATGACTCCAATGTTTGCTTATTTTAAAGTAAGATATATAATAAATTAGTTCGTTTTAACTTGCTATGGACTTTTCACTAACAGTAATTTCTAGCTTTTCATTACCATACTCCTATCTCATTATACCACATCATACAAACTAGATTCACTTAGAAGTCTTTCACAAATGATTTATTTAATCTTTTTTCTGTGTTTACATTGAAATACTCTATGATTTAGCTGATGTGACCTCCTATTGGGTAAAAACTTACAGTGCTAAAATATAATGTGAGTGGGGACTTATGGCTTATGCTACTCATTCGTTTATTACTACTGCCCGCCTAGCGGGCTCAGCAGGCATCTGAGCAAACATTACGAGTGCACGCTAGGCGGGTTTTTGGTTGCATACATGTTAAGTTTCCATTCTATATTTCTATTTATGTATGTTGCAAAAACAGTAAGTTTTTCATTACTATAGTGTGGGACTACACTCCATTATCAGACTCCGGTTTCAAGGAGATGATCATTTGTGCTAGCCTTGTAGTAATTAATACCTATAATGTTTTAGGAATAAAGATTATGTAGTACTAGCATATTTTAAATCAGGGGTTACTTTGCAGAATTCCAAAAACTATATTCTTTAATTATCTTCTTATTTGATTAGGTTGATGGCCCTTTGGATGCACTAAAACCTAATGGGATCTTTTGCTTGCTCCAACAGTTCCATAAACCAGAAAAGGAGCTCAGCAGGAATAGTCTGAATTCTTCTGTTTCTGGGTAACCATTGCCAATCATTTATATTTTTTTTTGATGAGGGAGCATTGATTTACAATTACTACATGTAGACTAGACACCTGAAACCTTTTTCTTGATGTCTTCCATCAGGCTGCCATCTTGGAATTCAGTAGAGCCCCTGCTGCAGATTATGCAAAGGTAAAGTCAAGATCTCCGATACAACCTATCAAAAATATCTACACATGAGTTTTATGTAAGTAACAATAAAGACCATGTATAAATATTGGAGAACTCTACTCTACATACTCCCACTGGAGTAGGTTTCCATGCTCAAACTTATGCTAGGGGATGTTTGTTCTGTACTATATAACTCAATGTGAGAGAGAGACATTCACAGAAAATGGTCCATCATCTCATTTTCATCTCCACAGATTCTAGAATCTAAGTTCTCACGCCAGTTATGATTTTGAGGAGTTTGTTGCTTCTTTAGGCAATCCGATTAAATATTTATATTATTAAATATTTTATTTTGTGGAATAGCAAAGAAATATTCTAGTAACTTATTGTTTTAGGACAGGAGGCTTTCTGAACCGGTCTTAGTCTCCCATTGACACCTTACGCAGCGTCAAGTTTATAAAAGTGCAGCTACATACATTTCAATAGAAAGATATCTCAGAGATCGCCTCTGGGCAGATTAAATGTCTAGGCAAGATTAAAAATTATAACGAAAATAAATTAGCGCGCGTGCTGTGCGTCACGCGCCTCTTTGGAACCCCGCGCTTAGACACGTGCCTAGTTTGTCTATATGGATTATCCGTCTCTAAAGGAAAAATTACATGCACTGTAATTAAAATCTTATTCCACATTGTGCCTTATCATATCCCCTTCAAGCAGAAGTGAGACTAATTTGCGTAGATTAATGTTTGCGTAATTGGGGTTCCTGCTATGCGTATTTGCTAAAATGAGATCGCCAAACTACATCCATAAAAAGTTCTTTATTATATTACTTAAAATCGCTTACATAAAGATATAAAATTATGTACTATAATAATATAGGTTATTTTATAGAAGATTATAAAAGTTTGATTTATTTTTATCGCCAATCAATTGTGGCATTTTTTAAGTAAATATCACAGTTATTATTAAATTACTTGTGACCAAAGATAGGTTTTAAAACACTTTTCGCCTTATAATTAAAGAACATGAAGAACTTGCCGGGTAAGTATAAGTAATAAGCACAAGTCTTCACAATTGGAATTAAAGTTGATATATCTAGGTAGGAGATACTTAGTGCTTAAATTCTATATTTAGCAACTGCTGATTGCACAAGATTATATCATTAATTTAAATGCAAACTTTGTGGAAAAATACCCTATTCAGTTGCTTTATAATGGCAACAATATGTTAATGCTAAGTTTAGTTTAACTAATATGACACCATAGCGACACACCAAAATATCTGAAGACAATTTATTCTGTACAAAACTAACTATAATAAGCACCATAATCATTCCACAAAGTTCCCGATAGAGCTCCCAGGTTGGCATCCCGTCTGATTCACCTTTTGTATCATTCCGCAATACCATTTAAGTATTTTTATATTTTTACAGTTCTCGTAAGGCCATTATTCTTCCACACACCACTTTAGTATTTAAATGTAATCATTATCGTCTATATTATTGAATATTGGTACATAATTCTAAAGAATGTATTTTACAGATTACAGAATATGTGTACCTCTTTTAACCAGCATAAGATATTTAATCAATAATGAATTACGAAACACACATTAAGAGAGTGAAGTAATAGGAAGGAATAGATAATAAATACTTTATACAATAAAGATCTAAAATGCATTATATCTAATTAAGGCAGTTCTGTATATAATATTTCAGTTACGTAGGTTAGACAGATAGTATCAATATTAAAGGTGAAAACAATACACTTAGAAATATATTACTTAGAATGATTACGACATAAAAATAATCTATTTTCACATCGAAGGACAATACTAACTGTACAGAAGCTAAACGAATGGTGTTATATACCTTACTTGTCATTACGAAACCAAACTCGATCGATTCTGAGATCAAAATGTACATACAACATTTTAAAGAAATAATAAATCGCAATAGGTACTAGAATTATCCTAATAGTTTCAGTAATTATTCGTAAGTATAATACTAAAACGGGCAGTGCATAATTTTGCGCAGTAAATAATTCTTAATCCTAGACTCAGTTCCGACATTTCGATATGTTCTCGTCGATATCCCCGACCACTTTCACGATACTCCTACACCTCACGGCTGTCTTATTTATCTAACCGAATACTTATAATCGTAAACGTCGCTCAGTACGCGTAAGGTACGAATTTGGCGTACAATAGAAGGAGAGCAGAGAGGAGAGGTGCGAGAGCTCGGTGCAGGTGCGGCCGGCAGGGCGCGGCGCCGGGCTGCGGGCGCGGCGGGTGTGAGGGCGCGGGAGGGGGCGCGCGCGGGCGCGGCGGCTGCGGCGAGCGCAGCGTGGACTCGGGCGCCGGCAGCGCGCGGAACGGCGCGCGCCGGCCCGCGCGCTCCTCGGGGCAGCCCATCCAGAACGAGGCCGACGCGTACTGGCGCTCGTGCTCCACGCGCATCTGCAGGTCGTTGAACTTCCAAAAACCCTTGCCCTTGAAGAAGTATGTCTTCCCTGTTGATAAAATAAACGTCTTACACACAGGTAGGTACCTAGAATTATATTACTAAACTGTCAAAATTGGGATCGGGCGGTGAGTCTATCTCACTCTTAGATTAAAGCATAGGTACGGTTCAGCCACTTTTATTAACCCCCGACTAAAAAGAGGGGTGTTATAAGTTGAATTGTATTTAATGAGCATACAAGATACTTACGAGAGCGCAGCGGACACGCGACCTGAGGTCAAGTGCGTTGATCCTGTCACGAGTCTCGTCTTACGTTTTCCGCTAAACGAGCTAGTAATAATAAATTAGTTACCATCTCTCCATTGGAACACGCTGTCTATATTGTAGCCGACACCCTTCCACATTGACATGTCTCTCGGATAATCAGGTTCCACGCGCCCATCATTTTCATCGTACCTAAAAATTTAATGATTATTTTAATATATGCTGGTATAGGAGTGTTGTAATAGTCACAATATAAATGGATTTAATATGGTACACCTACTTCCAATACATCGTTCCGCTGTAAAAGTATGTCTTGCCGTTGTGTCCCCATACCATCGCAGCATCCAGTTTCTCCAAACTCTCCGGTAAACCGAGATCAGTTATTGGTCTGGGGTAGCCGGGAACCAAAGTGACTTCATTGAATAAGTACAGTTCTTTATCTGAAACCACAAGTTCATAATAAATACCTAACTTACCGTCTTTCAGGTATATAGTTAAGGAACACTTTATCTTCAATTAAGTTTAGGTAAATCTATTTTAACTTACCCACAAAGAAGGCTATTTTCTTGTCTGGTCTCTCGTATACTGCATCAACGTGAGTAAGATTTCTGGGCAACGCTGTCCACATTCTGGAAATTTCAATCGGATACTCCTTGTATCGGCCTTGAGCTCCTATCCTCCAATGATACTAAAACAAAAGAAAATAAATTATTATCGATTAGCAACACTTCCTTAATAGGTCTGCGATTTGTTTCTATATATGGGTTCATCTATATATGGGGACCTACTACTTACCCTATTCTTGAATATGAACAATTCCCCTCTTATAAGGGCAACGGCATCGTAGTTGGTATCGCAAGTGTCGGGTTTGTCGGCGGGCGTCGGTCTCGGCGTGGGTTTCTCAGGGTAGTAGGTAGGTTTATTCGGATAGGGTCGAGTCGGGTTCTGTCTCGGGTAAGTCGGGTATTCGGCTCGGGTTGTGGGGTAGCGCGGGCGGTAGGTGGCGGCGCGCGGGGGGGCGGTGGGCCGCGGGCGTGGCTGCGGGCGCTGCGGGTGCTCCTCGCTCGAGTTCCGGTGAGGCCGCTCGGGTATGTACGGCCGCTCTGGACGATGTGGTTTTTCGGGATAATACGTGGGGTAAGTCGGATTTTGGGGATGGTAGTGAGGCCAGTTGTTGTGGTGATGGTGATGAGGCCTCCTGGTGGTAGTCGTGGTAGTTGTTGTAGTTGTTGGGGGCGGTCTTTTCGGAGGCGTCCAGTTGGGTATTTTACCCCATACTCTCTTTTCCTTTGGACCTGTGGAATAACGTGAAACAAAATAAGTTAAATCTCCAAATATTGCTAATGAATATATGAGATATGTTTAAGAATATTTGTAAATAAAACTACTGTAAGATTAGACTAATCAACTACTCACCATACATTTGTTGAATACCATTCCGGTCATCTGCCGGGAGCACAAAGTTTGGTTGGATGCCCTGGTACCATGGGTACATGAGCGCGCCCTTCACGGCGCTATGGCTCAGTCCTAGAGAATGTCCGAACTCGTGGGCAGCCACCGCAAACAGCGAGGTTCCTGAAAGCAATATTTATTACATTACTTTAGAAACGGGAATAGATAAGCTGCGGTGTTCAAAGGGGTGTCAAAATTAGTATGCAGAAAAATTAATAAACGGATTTAATTTTAACGCGGAATACTTGTCTGGCACTAACATGTCAAGTTCAGTTCCGAACGCGGGCCAAAGGTGGATATTTCCGCATGGACGGGCGAACACAAACCGGCGCGCCGTGGCCGTTGTTCGTGTAAATTATCACGTGTGCGCACATGGTAATCGCAGAACGCATTATCCGCGCGGCTGCGGTCGCGCCGCCTCGGCCGGTCATGTTTGCAGTGTCCAGTGAATTAACAGTCTACACTAATACAAAATACGTGCGTATGTATGACTAGTAGATATGTAACGTTGTTTTGGAACCCGGAGAACGTTGGGACGTTTAGCATTAGGTAAATACTACACAAGGTATGTGTACATGTGTACACATAATCACGGCTAATTACGACACACATGCGTCAGAGCGCTCTACGTCCGATTTTCGCTACATATGGACTGGAACTGCTACGACGTAGCGCTACGAGCGTTGCTTAGCAGGAGTATAACACTTATTTTCTTCTTCACTTCTTTAGAATTCTAGACCCTGTCGATTTAAAACTGTTCATACGTTGGCCTGTTGTGTGATGTTTCATCAAATGGTCTGCAAGTAGTCCTCAAGGGCTTTATCAAAAGTATGACGTAGGTATGTGTTCTAATACGGACCGGTGTCTATATTGCGTAGATGAGAAAACGAATAAATAGGGTATCGATTTATACTGTTTGCAAGCATGAAGGTATCTCCAGTGGCAGAAACTTGTTCGTTGTTGCGGTCGAAGTATAATGTATTAAAATCTGTCATGATAACGAGACCATAACAAATTGCTCTGACGTCCACAGTCCTTGAGCTTCTTAATAGTTCTAACATTCGATGGCAAGTGCATTCGACGCAATACAAATCACAGTTTCAAAAGACTTATTTGTGAAGTACCTAAGTGTCTAAAATCATTCAAAAGATCTGTCTCTTTACGGGTCAACCTGAAATTTTACTGCTTGTCGCAAATCATGCAAAACGGTCGATGCGAAACTGTGTAAATTCTTATTTTCGTACAATTAACTACCTATGTAAATATTTGGTGATCTACATCGCAACATTGTTCTTGGTGATCTCACATCTCATGTTAAAGTTCGCGCCTAAAAACCGTTTACAACTGTGCCACAACGAATACAGTACGATTACTGTTAGTTAAGACCTGACAGATGGATTGCCTTCATTTAAATTTCAACTTTAATTTCATATAGATAAAGCATTTTTCAGAATACTGTTACCCACATCTACCGATTTAGTAATAACTATTTTATTTGTATAAGAAAAAAGTTGAAAATTAAATGAAGGCAATTCATCTGTCAGGTCTTAACTAACAGTAATCGTACTGTACGCGAGTAAAGAACGACCGTGTCTCATTTTCCCAACAATCGCATTATTGTATTTTGGGTAGGCTTCGTAGTATTGTGTAAACGCGGCGGAGGTGCGAACTAGCGAGGCTCACCGCCACGCCCCGCCATTTGCATGTCAAACATAGCTGACCGCGACATTCTCATTTCCGAACGTTACAATGCATTAACTTTTCATGGAACTACTATTATTAAGGCGTAATTCTAATTAACTGAAACTTTCATGGTAGCTTGCTGTGCCTAGTTTTTTTAAGTACACGCCTAGTTGTTAACTGATTATTATATGCTCAAGGGGGGTATTTGTTCGGGGGTAGTTGTTGAGTTCTAGGAAACGGCTCGAACGTTTTCGACGAAACCTGCAACAACCCTTTACGGGGGCGAAAAATTCATTTGCTAGGTTTAATTTCCGAGAATTTCGTTATCTCCAGGCAAGTAAAACGCAGAGCGAAGCTTAGTCTCTCGGTGGGGCTAGGACAACGGATGCCGCGTCGCGAGGCCAGACGAGCCAATCTACCCTCCTCTGTCTAATTTGCACTATGTGGGTGAGACTTCTCGCTGAGCCACTTGTAAGCAAGTTGTGCTAGAGGTACAGGTACTTAGTCTTAAACAATTAGCTTGTGTGTTTACCTTCCTCATCCTCGTTCTTGGGCTGCAGCAGCCAGAGCTCGTCATCATCGAAGTGCGCGTCGCCGCCGTGCCCCGGGCCCGGGAAGAACGCGTGCGCCAGGATCGAGCCGCGCCCGTCAAACGCATACGCGTCGCCATGCTGGCCTCTGTAAACGAACACTCGTCATGTTACTAATTTGACAGCTATACTCGTATACTCTATCCCCATAGTATTTAGTCTTATAGTGTCGGACTTAACTACTAAGCGTGTCTACATTTTTCGTAATGTCTAGTCTTCGTCTGTTGTCATTCATGAATAAATTTTAGACGGACGTCCTCCAAAAGTTCAAATGTATATATACCAATTAAAAGGTACTACTAATATGCATGAACTTGATAAAAGTGCAATAGTGGTCGGTTTAAGAATGGTATGATTGAAAACATTATTAATTACTTAACTTGACTTAATAGCCAAACAAATACTACTAACATACGGGTTCAATTAACGAGAAAAAAATAAGTCGGTAACATGACTACATTAAGTATAAAAATGGTACATGAGTAAAAGGATTGCGGATTTTAAAGTGACAATATTAAGTTGAGCGGCAGAAAACAATGGCAGAGTGGTAATATATTCATTTCCCTACAAACAACAGTTAGCCGATGGAGCTGGAGCAATCAAACTTGCGTCCCGAGGGCTTGGCGCGGCACTCCACTACCCATCTAATCATTTTTAGCGACGCAAAACAACGAAAAGACCCGGCTGTGTATAATTCGCGCCATATTAACCGAGCAGCAAACCGTACGTATTGAGTTCCGTGCGGAAGTTGTGCTATCAGGTGCTGGATACGATAGGGGTGTGAATTATTTTGCTCTCAGGCATTTTAAACATACAGCGCCTGTCGGCGTTTATTCTGCATCAAAATCTGTGGCGGAGAAAAAGTTATTTTGGCTCGGCTCAGTTGTATTTTTTTTATTTCTAGAAATTTGTAGATCTATCTATGGTTCAGGCAATTTAACTCGGCAATAAAGTATAAAGCTGTGTCTGTGGGTACGCCTAAATGGAACTTGTTAATTGCACTCCCATACAAACTTTCCATCTATCATTTTTCTTTTCATAAACTTAACAGGCATAAATATAACGTGCTACTGACACATAGCATATAATTAGAGCATTATGCCATGAAGCGTAAATATTCATTTACTGAAATATGTGGTTTAGTTGTTAAATAGGACTGCAATTCATAGAAAGTCAGCATGCCCGCATATTATATCGTCCAATAGGCAAGCAAAATTTCTATTAGTATTTCATTAGAGGATGGGCGACAGTAGACACAATCAAAACTACCTACTACTGAAATAGCATGTTCCGTCCTTTATTGATTTATTGCTTCACCAGTATACTCATAGTGGCACTGAGCGCTATAGCAGTAATTGCACTTATATCACCAGCGAGTTGGAGAACGCAGTTAAGTTGTACGTATCCTTTATTACTTGGGTAATATTACAGTTTATGAGAGTAATAAATCTCGTAGACGCATATAATGGTCGTGCGCTGTGTCGGCGCGGTCGCTCGCGGACTCCGATGCAGCGACTATGAACCGCTGTACGGATTTGATGCGTCCGAAAATAATATAACACCTTGTTAAATAATTGTGTTACATCAATCAATGTACGTATCGGCATCACAATGCACATGAAAGGTTTATTCCACCGCAACGCGCAGTGATTGGAGCCCCTCGTGCCATGTCAGAATATATTTCAGCATTAGTAGTTTAATAAGTGTCCACAAGTTAA
This sequence comes from Epinotia bilunana, assembly GCA_947049275.1. Taxonomy (NCBI): domain Eukaryota; kingdom Metazoa; phylum Arthropoda; class Insecta; order Lepidoptera; family Tortricidae; genus Epinotia; species Epinotia bilunana. The sequence goes on from OX346264.1 coordinate 15,819,571, forward strand.
ATTACATTATACTTTGTAACCACGTAATGACGTAAATAACAAGATAAACACTATGCATATATGAATAACGTAGTACAGGTTATATGAAAGTGTTTCGGTTGGTAATAAGTTTATTCGAAAGAAATATAAGTACTCTAATAAAATACATAAATATATCCACGTTATTTATATGTGCAACATGTTACCCAGTTGTATTGTACGTGAGTGTAAATCATATACATTCCTGCACAGGTAGGGTACATATCTGAGCAGCTATTGAAAGCTCCGGAATATCGTAGCCGGAAGAGTTTTATAGTGCGTAGTATAAGTTAACGGCTCCGTAAAATCCATGGCAGGTAAAGCATCGCGTTTACGCGTGCGACATCAATAATCTATGAAGACGATAATCTACGTGTCCGCGGTTTATGTTTTAATATCTAACCCCTTTCATGATATAGGCAGACACACGGCAAACAGTTTAATTCTGACAGTCACAGATATATTTCCCAATATTTCTAATTAAATTGTACAAATACTTGTGTTGCTACGAGTGCTACGCGGGCGTAGCACCTGCGGGCCGTGCGTAGCGGCGTGACTACACGGAACCGAGTGTACCTACTAAATTCGGGATATCAATAACAACTTTCAGAAAAGCCGGGCGACTGTAATCGTCATTTTCTCAAAAAATCGTCAAAGGATTAATCAGTTTGAGTACAGTTAATTGTCATTATTGTTTGTGATAAAATCAATAAAATGAAGTAACTCAAATTCTAATACACTATAGACCAATACAGACCAATGAGACCAACTAATAAACTTCGCACGTGACTACAAGTTTTCAAGAGCTGCAAGTTTCCGATGCCGTCGAAAAAGGAAAAATATGCAAGACCATAGTGAAGTTAGCGCGCTGCAAGTTTTGAGCTGGCCGCAATATGGCGGCCGCAATATGTCCGCTGTGGCGGTTTTTGTCGCCGCGACTTTCTCATATCGTCGTCTACGGCGATTTAATAAGCGAAACTTTGCCCTTCGCTCATTCGATATGCGACTGCTGTCGGGAACGCTTCGTCATTTGTCAGGGCTTAGGGCCCGGATCGCTGCAATCGCGCGCTCTCATTATCGCTCTTATTACTAAACCAATATAGTACTAAGCGGTCTACGTGTACCTACTAAAACTAAAATTAGGCAGGCGGCAGGAGATGTAGGTAGTTTAATTTACGCCACGTATTTTAAAGGCTTAATTATTTATCCTGCATGTTTAGCTCTATAATTTCTTTTCAGTTCAACTTCAATTAAAAACCCGTTGATCCGATTACTAGCTGAATTTCACCGGTTTTTAATAAAACCACTATATTCATAATTTATTTAGGCGATATTTTAATTTATCTTGTAAGTTAACCTTTATTCTTGACATGCGTCTAATCATATAATAAACCGTACGTTTACGTTTTTTTATCCAAATAGATAATTCCAAAAGAGGATTTAGCGAGTCACGTACATTTCAATAAAACTGAATAGAGTGCCGTGCGAAACATCCCACACACTGAATTGAAAATGATGCGTCACTGTCCAAATTTCAACTGGAACTCCATCTGGTGCCGAGGGCCGGCATAATCTGCCCCTTAAGCCTCGGGAGAGAGGTGTATCCAATTACAGAGGCCATCGGCACATCTTCAGCCTAATCCTTTCAGCACGACACTAACAGTAACAATCTACAAGTTGTTGTATTATCCTTTCAGGTATTAAAGGCGTCCATGTGAATGTGAAGTCGATTTGTTTATGTTACGTAAGTCTTTCGTTACGTAACATAAACAAATCGACAACATTAAAAAGAATATTTACCAATAATTAGTAAATATACTTTTTAAAGTTTATTCTTTGACGAACAAGTTATACATGCATTTTAATAGAATGTAACGTAACAATACAAAATTTCATCAGTTTAAGTTTTTTTTTATCCTAAAATGCTAAATATCGTAATCGTGCAATTGGAGAGAACAGTTCAGTCTAATTGTAATTCTTCGCACGAACCTGCCAAATCCGTTTAAAATTGATTGAACTACTATTTATTATCAAAGCAGTAAACAAAATTGAGAATAAATATTACGTGTAGTGTTGAGTAGAACATGAAATTAAAATGAGTTTGTATGAGCACCTCATTTCCAAAAATGAGGTGGTACAATGTCCTACTTCAAATGAGGTGAGGTACCATCTAATAAACAAGGTTTTTTTTCAAGTGTAGTGTAAAATAGACCACCAATTACTTTCATGTTCAATATTCTTACTTACCTTCCTCCACTACGTACAATATTGTATTGTAGATGGGGGAAAGTTAGGCGCGAGTGGCGGGGGTTTGAGGGATAAATGAAGCGCGAGGTGATGACCGAGCGAATGAGGAGCGAGTCGGTGCGTTTCTTTGAATAAAAAATATATTTGACGTGAACGCGTAAGATGTATGAAATCCAGCGGCGTTTACCACTTTTTGAGCATTGAAGTGACGCGACCTCCAAAATGTACGGAAGCACTTCAATGCTCAAAAAGTTGTAAGCGCCGCAGGATTTCATACATCTTACGCATTCACCTCAAATGTAAATCCCTCGTTCACTCGCTTATTTTCGATGTGATAGGTAGTAGGAAAAATGAAGTAAGTGGGCTTTGAGGCCTTTGAGGTTTAGAGAGATTTGAGGGATAAATGAATCGTGAGTGCCGCGAGTTGATGAACAAGTTGATGAGTGAGGAGTGAGTTAGTACCTCGTGAGGAATGAGGTGGTTAATTTTTAAAGCGTGAAGTCATGCGACAGTTTAATTAAATGAGTATGGACAAATGAGGTGCCTCACGTAGTAAGTAACCCAACACTAATTACGTATTTATTTTATATCGAACTATGCTTTGAGGATGGTTGGTGAGATTGTGAAATGACTATCATTTGGCTTGTTGCAAGACGAAGTCTACCTCACTCGATCTACTAGTGAGGTATCAACATTATATTAAAGGTCACAGCTCATTAGAGCCACCCGGCACCCGACCCGCACCGCGTCGCCTAAGAACTCTATTAACTACGGAGTTGATGTAGTGAGCGCATGCCCATACAAATCCATATAAGGAATACTAACCGCTCGAGGCGAGGCGGTGCGGGTCGGGTGCCGGGTGGCTCTAATGAGCCGTGACCTTAATTGCGCACACTCGTCTGTCACGTTAGGTGGGGTGTGCGCGCAACAAATATCAATTTGATTAAGACTTAACATGCTTGGACAAATATACCCTAAGTAGGTAGTATTATTTCACATCGGCTCCACTGCTTATTAGATATGCAATGCACTATCGCATTGGCCAGGCCGAACGCCGGACCACTTTCTGCTCGCTCTGATCTGTAATTTAATCATGGTCACTCTACTGCGTTAAATGACGTATTACGATCGTTGATTGAACCCAGGAATTGTTACGTATTGTTATAACGTGCATTCCGTATTGTATAACCTGAATTACTACTCTAATCAAAAGCGAAGATTAAAATATATATATATATATATTTATTATCGTAGCGTTCACGCACAGGCGTTCACGGGTCGCGTTGAAACGCAGCCTCTGTGAGCGGCTACCGTAAAACGCCAACTTCGTTCGTTCGCATATCTCCCTCTCCATCGCTCGAATATGCAAGTGCGATAGAGATACAGTAAAACTTGGTTAAGCGGGACCTGGATAAGGGAGAAACCTCTATAGCTTGAACTCATGATAACGTCCCGACACTTTGGCACGGAAATACCTGTGTTATAGTGGCACAAAATTAAGCTCTATATCTGGGATTAGTTGAGTACCTCTATAATTGAGGCAGCGAGTTTATTTTACCTCTTTCAGTTAGGCTATATTTTAAAGAATAATTTAGCTACATAATTTTCTTTGAATTTTATAGGTAGGTATATATATATATATACTATGTCTATCTATAACTGAGATAACGTCATTTTATTACCTCTCCATCTCGAACTTTATTGCTAACTAGCTTCCGCCCGAGATTTCATTTGCGTGGACCCGAGATAAAAACTATCCTATATTTGAATCCAGGCTATAAACTATCTTCGTGCAAAATTTCATTCAAATCGGTTGAGCCGTTTAAGCGTGATTGAGTAACAAACATCCAAATATCTAAACCTTTGCATTTTATAATATTACTAGCTTCCGCCCGCGACTTCGTCTGCGTGAACCCGGGATAAAAACTACCCTATATTTGAATCCAGGCTATAAACTATCTTCGTGCAAAATTTCATCCAAATCGGTTAAGCCGTTTATGCGTGATTGAGTAACAAACATCCAAACATCTAAACATCCAAACATCCAAACATCCAAACTTTCGCATTTATAATATTAGTAGGATAGTAGGATATATTTCCGTTTTGTTTACTTAGATAAAAGTGCAAAATCTGCAGTTGGATAATTGTGCTTAAATGACCTCAAGTTCATACTTCCGAAAGACAACCTAAAATATCAGATTTTTTGGATTGACGCATTCTGTATGCATTTTTGTAAGTACTGTTTATAAAAATCTTGCTTGATTATTTCTGTTTATTACCTTATGTATAATGTTTATTTTATTTAAAAATAGCACCTCTATAACTGAAGTAACCTTTCATCTCACCCCTATTAATGGCCTACATGGGATGTAGAACCCTCTGTAATGGAGACAGATATTTATTTATATGTGTATATCTAAGACACTGGGTAAGTAGAACACCTCTTTAAGTGAGACTTTGCCGGTCCCTTAATGTCCCAGTTACCCTGGGTTCAAGGTATATGTACGAACGAAGTTGATGTTTCGCGGTAGCCACTTGAGTGTCAATTTGATCTCTAGAAAACCATGTGCGCTGTAAAAGTTGAGCTGGATACTTAACTCAATTGGAGTTGGTTCGTATCTGCGTTCATTCCGATAAGTTAAACGGCGCTAGAAATTCTACGCACACGGCACTACTTACCTAGCAAAAGACACGACGATGTCAGCCTCGTCCGAGTTGATCTCCGTGAAGGTAAGCCGCGAGGCCTGCTCCCATACATCGAGCGCGCGCGCCAGTACGCTGCGCGTTCCGTAGGCACTGAGCGCGGCCGGACGACGCGTCGAAGACAGGCTGCCGACAAAGGAGAAACATATCAAAATACTGTTAAATTGAGTATTCGCTCCTAGCGAAAGAGAATGTACATATTTTGTACAGCTCTAACGCAATATTTACCACCACGAGACCGCGTCAAACAAAACGTTCGAAATAAATAGCACATTAGACCTTGAATAATAAATTTAAAATATGTCAAAGTTGCGAGAGTTTCAAGTGTTCTACAGACGCTGTTTGATACCCTTATAATCCCAATGTAAAAGTAAGCAAGCACTTCGTATTTCATTGGGTACTTATTCAAGTCACGTTTTAAAATTAATGTATACCGCAATATGACGTTTTTAGCGAGCATTGCCTTCTTCGACAACATACTACTATAAAATAGGTATTGTATTTTTAACACAACAAAAAAGTATTCAAAGCACACTGTTATGAGAAATGCCGATGGAAAACGTGGAAGATTGTCGATTCATTAGTCCATTCATGCCAACGTTCAAGTGGTATCGGCACGGTAAAATGATCGAAAGGAATTGAATAACAATGTTGCGGCGCTCACCGGTTTACGTGGAGCCAAAGCTTCAGTAATCAGAGGTCATTAGTTGCGCGCTATACGGATGTAGGGCGTAGATGGTCAGAGCTTTGGTAAAGCAGGGCGGCACGTGGCCCCGTGTGTTCCCGCGCGTCCTGCGGTCGCCCGGCCTCGGAGTAATGGAATAATCGCCATGTGGACAATTTGAGTGACTCGGCCCTATTTAACGCTAGCTGCGTTTATTACACGAGATTTATGCGTTGTCATGTACACCGAGCGAGCTCATTAGGTCTGCACGCAGTTTTAATTACGAAACTAGTACGGATGAATAGCCTGTTAAGCCAAGAGTAAAACTACGGGTATATCATAATCGGGTAATACTATCTTTTCCGCTCAATGTGCTTATAATATAATTACCTATAAATATTCTAATATACGTTGTTTAAAGTCTATTAGTGTGACTTACAATCAAACCACCAACCAACCACTAATTAAAATACTGGTTTGTATGCATCTGAACTGTAAAGTTAAATTAAGTAGACACATAGTGTGCCAATTGACCTACCCATGTTTGGTGGCCGGGCATGTGGTTCAGCCAACACAAATTTATAAAGTGCTAGGCACTTTATATGCGATAATATACGGTATCCGTGGATAACGCCAACTAGCCACCGCGGCCATATAGCGATTGCCAGCGATAATATGATGCTGTTATTGCATGTAGGTATTTCAATCTGTTTATTGATATATTGCCGGATTTAAATATCGCACTCACATAAGTATTCGAGACTACTTGGAATACGACTAGTTACTAATACATCGACCAGAATGTGTAAACCTATGGAAACATTAATAAACTTAGAACATATTATCTATTTTAAGTCCATTCCTGTTGCAAGGTTATTTCATTATGACCACCCAGGGCTACACAGTACAATTAACACTTGATTAAATGATAAAGGATAATTCAGCGTTTTTAATAGGCTGGGTCCCAGGACAGCCCGCTGGCGGATGAAACCGCTCGAAATTTATTATTGCCATATTAACATGGTTCGCCGTCCGCGGCACTATATCAGGGCACTGTTAATTGCAAGCCTTGGATGAAATTCGCAACCACATTTCAATGTTGTTTTGTCAACGTGAAATAATGACTGCCAGGAATCGATAAACAAGGTTTTTATATTTACTATATTGTATCAATCGATGATGTTTTTCGTTTGAATTTATTGCAGTGTATGGCACACAATAGCGCATTGTCAGTCGACCGCCCACTTGCTCGACAGCGTCCTTCAAGCGCAGCCCCTGTCGATGTATGCCTACCTTACACCCCATTACACTGATTGTCTGATAATCATGTCCATTCATGCTGGCCACATCGCATGCTTGATAATGATATTCATATCCAGCGACAGCCCGTCATAAAAATGATAATGAATTGAAGTGCGTTTAACAACGTAAGTAATTTAAATACGAACTGCCTATTCACTGAAAACAAAGCGAACGAAGCCTGAAAAATACTAACTAAATTTTCTTAGAAAACAAGGTTAGCTACTGTATGTATTCTCGATTCACGTGCCCGAGCAGGCGGTCTCTTCAGAAGTTTATGAAGTTTTTGGGTGAATTTCCAGGTACTGTGTCAAGGCGGTTTGAACGAGTTCATTGGTAAATGAAAGCATATAACGAGTTGTGGGTCGAAGTCGGGGATTGTTGGTCAACGTGAGCGCCTCGCCCGGCGGCCACGTGAACACGTGGCCCGCTGTTGGCGCATTGTAATGTCGCTGGGTCAAGTCTCCTAGGCGACCACTCGCTATCGATGTAACGAGAAAGGAGCACTCGTACACGCCTAGTGCCTACGTCGTGTATCGTGCATGAAATCGAAATCTGACAATACATTTATTGTAGATCCGATAATATTCCTCGCAATGGGGTCGCGCGCGTTTAGCAAGGCGTATATGCTATTGACGCCCGCATGAGTTAATGAATATCTTTATTCCCGATAAATAATAAGTCTCGTCGTAGGCGGTCGTAAATCGGCGTGATGCGAGTCCGATACATTAAAACGTTTCTGCATAATTTAGCAGCGGGCCGGGGCGGGATGGGCATTGCGTTTATAGCGCGAAATAATAAAACATGCGATGTCACGACATCACGGGATGTCTTCACAACGAAACGGACATAATCTCGTTACGATGTCGTAACAAAGAGATTTGTAAGCACGAGCTTTATGGTCTGTGTCCAACGAGCTAAAATTTAATTTTCTGAAATAATCTGTCAGCGAGCTATTAAAATAACGTCCGTACGCTACATAACATCTTAGATTTTACATGCATCAACAAAATGCGTAGTCATATTGGAATTATGTTCAACGAGCGATTTTTTGAAATTTGGATAATTTATATCTAGTACAAATTTATTCAGGTTTCCGAATATTGTCCCAAATACTTAAAATAAAATCGAAAATAGAGTACATAACTTCACATATAACATTTAAAAAAAAACAATGACTATCAATTGAATAGGTACGTCTAGATAGACCTCTAAAACAAACTTCAGTAAAATATGTTTTTCAGTAATTTACGGCTAATACATCTTAATATTTCATATTTTCTTCTGTATATCTATGAAGTAACGCATTGTACGCGCGTCAGGTAGATCTAAATGTCATTTTTTAAGGTTCCGTAGTCAACAACCCTTATAGTTTCGCCATGTCCGTCCGTCTTCGGCTTAGCTCAGTAACCATTACTACTAGAAAACTTTAATTCGGCATGGGTATATAAATCAATCACGCCGACAAATAAAAGAATAAAATCTTGTTTACTTTGGACACGTAACCTACACTTAAAGTGGGAATGTAATTTTTTCCCCCGTTAAACCCATTGTGTGAGGTATCGTTGGATAGCTTCTTCAAAAATATTATGGGTTTCTTAAAAAGATTTTTCAAAATAGTTATTCGTTTGCGAGATATTGGGCTTTAAAGCCCAAATTTTTGTTCGAGTCATGTGTGTCCCCTGCCGGCTAAATGGCTGCTACTGGGAATGTGAAAAAAATCGTGGCAGTAGTACATATAATGAATTTAAAAGGAAAACTATCACAGCTAACTAGGCATAACTATATAGTTACCGAGTAATAGTCGACCGACACAAAATGTACTTAGAAAGACCAACTTTCGTACAAATTTGGCCGACGCAACCATTTAGTTGGCGCGCGCGTGTCGATGTAACTAAGAAAGACAGGCAACTACGGAATCCTACACTGCGCGTGGCCCGACACGCACTTGGCCGATTTTACATGGAAAAAATACAGTTGGACTGTCCTAACGCGCGTTCAAAACGTTACGTGATTACCCCTCTGAACGAAACGCCCTCTGATCGAAACGTACCTACGTAGAAATCTCGATTTTTGATTTCCTGGTACGTCCTTTTCTAATATAGATTTTGTATCACTTGTTCTAATATGGCTTAGTGACCCGTATGACAATTCCTCTCTAGCTCATTGACCTTTATCACGTCTCCTGCCATAATGCATCGCTTTGAGCCCCTCCCGCCCGCATCATGTTCAGACGCCTTTTACTCTCACGCCCAGCAAAGCTACCTCAGAACCTATAAGTCGGATGTCTTATTCTTTCAACCAATACTTCCGACGAATAAGTTCTAGGGGATTGTACTTAAACGGGCAATACCCATTGATGCTCGCCCGGCATTTCAACGGCAGTCTGCTTCGGCTCTCTGCTCTATAAAAGGATTTAAAACTTCTCGTGAATTTGAGGACAGCAAGTCTATTACGACGTGTCAGTCAAGAAAGTTTCTGTGTGATAGAGGGGTTCAAGAGGTTAAAGTTAGTTCTGATTAATGGTGTATACCCAATGGTGGGTATAGTTATTTGTTTACTGTGAAGGATTGTTTCAATAAAAAACTGACACAGGTCGAGATTTGTATGACTAGTACTTATTCCAAAATTACTTGGTACCTATATTGACGAAACCTAATAATTTATTTCATGTTATTTATTATGTGTATACTAGGAATTAAATAAGTCAAAGTTAAACGTTAATCTTAGTTCAAATGACGTAGAATAAAGGCATCGTTTAAGGATAGCGTTTAACTTAAAGAAGGCATCGTTTAAGGAAAGCACTAATACCTACTTTGATCAGTCAGTCGATGACCCGCCATCCGCCAAGACGTACCTACATCGAATCCTAATTGACCTCTATCGCAGTGTTCCTTCGATAATAGCTCCTTTGAATGTCGGCTGTCGGGCGGCGGATCTCACGTGCGGCATTGTGAGGAAGCATTGATGCTCCTCGGGGATTTGAGAGGATTTCCAGACAACGCCTCTATCGCCTTGTGTACATACATAGGGATCAAACGCTGTTCACTTAGGCATGTCTATGGAGTTTGTGATGATTGCTCAGTCGGTCGGTTATCATGCAGTATGTAATTCGTGATTTACTAATCTCCGACCGGAGTAGAAATCATATAATGACGTTGAGCAGAGGAATGAGCAAATCTGGCCGGTAGTCTGGCGCCGCTGCGGTGTTCGAGCGCTGGAGGCGGAATTAAGTCGAGAGTAACGTTGTTATGACGATAAAGGCATTCCCGCTACGTGCGGGCATTTTCCGCGCGAGCACAGCTACCAAATTGAAACGATTTTTCAGTGGCATGATTGCATCGGCGATCAGCGTTAGCACTAGCTATTCATACCTGTGTTGTGTGGTGTTGGGAAAACGGGTTGGCCTGATTTTTACCCTGATAACCCGATATGGCTGAAAAATCCGACCCGAGCATTTTGTTAGTCATTTATAAATGTTACGCACACGCGTGTGATGCGGGGCTCCGGTAACAGTCACGTTGCGACATCAACGAAATAAAAAAACTATCGATAAAAAGGAAGTTCAATTAAAATCACACATTCAAACTGAAACTGTACAATGAATTGCAAAAAATGAGTTTTTGCCTTTTGCATGAACATTGTCTATAAAGGATCTTATCTACGTATAGGAATTAAAAGTTGAAACCGTAAGTATTTAAAAATTATATTAAACCACGCTAGGTATTAAGACTTTATAGCCATGAAAGTTTCAAATTACATGAGCCCTGCAGGGTGCATTGAAGAAGTACTTAGATACACTCTGAGAACTTTTATATTAGTTGGCTAAACTGAAAGACATGTAATTGGAAACTAGAAACCGCTGGCGCCACCGCCGCCGCTAGCACACACACTGGCTTCAGTTGCGACGATCATTTCACTTGTATTTTTAAACGTTTAATCTAAATATCCATTCTTATACTCGTACCTATGTAGGTCATATATGGAGTTTATGCTGAGATTCTTTTCCTAATAATTTTATACATATTTTTCAAAAATAATGAATATTGATTAGACTCTTTGAACGCCAACCACTCCAAAAGGCATTACTCGTACGAGTAGCCATGCATGTCACGCCATCGACAACGACAACTTTCATTGGTTCCAGCAATAAATATAATTGTTTCATTTCCGACAATAAAGCCAATTGTAATTTACTTAAACATCATACGCCGCAGCATGGCTACTTATAAAAATACGGAGTAGTTAATTTCGACAGTGCAACCATAATAGTACTTACATGTGTTGGAGCATCTCCAACTAATTTATTTTCTCGTATCGTACGGTCGTTTCCATAAACGATTGCATCATAAAGTATCGACCACATTTGGTCCGAAGACTTGCATCTGCCAACCGTCGTTTAAATTCGTTTCGAATGTTATCTATCATTCTACTTTCTGACGTTTTACAAGCCAGATGTCAGCAACTACATATAATTCCTGTGCAACTAGCTGTTCGGTGAAGTGACGAATTAATTTTCATTTAAATATTAGAGGTAGCTGGGTCATACACAGATTTAGGTTCGCGTCTTTCCTGTGGATATTATCAAAGTTAAGGGCTACGAAGCCTAATTTTTGTTTCGACTCTTAATCCCCATAAACGGCGTCTCCTCTTCTATATTACTATTACCACGAAAGCGATGCGAAGATTTTGTAATCCACTTGAAAATGCGCCATCGAAATTCTAGTGAAAATCTAGGGAGAGAAGTTACCAAACAGTATTTTGAAAGCGCTGCAATATGTGGCAAGAGTGTCGAAACTCCTCTAAAAATGTTGGAAGGCATGCGATTTTGTTCATCTTTTAGATAGCAAGGCAAGGCGGAGCGAGGTGAGGCGAGACGTTCGTTGCGCGCGATAACCGCCGGAAGCGATGTTAGGCTTTATAAATATTCGTGCAGGTTTTCCGTTACACGTAGATTAGGGGCGGTTTATAAAACACTTCAGAAATAGAGGGTTTTATCTTTATTTAACCAGAATGACATGCTATGACTGTATGTCTTATGATATGTTATACATATCTATTATGGATTATGACATTACATGTTTGTATTACATTTTGGTACGTAAATATGAATTATACTCAATCACGTTCATTGTATATTTCAGCTTGAACCAAAAAGTATTATTTTCAGACGTTGCTTCGATAGAATAAAGATAAAAATCATCTGACTATATTAAAAAATAAGCGACCAAATACTTTTACTTGTTTATGATTTTTGTATCAAAATATAAAATATTTTGGCAAGCATTAGTAATGGCAGCGTAAGTAAATTCTCTCGGTTTATCCATCCAATAACCCTTCCGCTGTGACAGCGGTCCTATTTGACCAGGAGGTACTCCTGCAACTTGAGTCAAGTTATTTCCACAGCCCGCAGTCGGATGCTAAAAGCGTTTGTCTTGAATGAAAGTGCCAGCCAATGGAAGTTTTACTCTCCAAGGGTACCGCGCCGTCTTAAACTGTACTCGAAACCCATACTAATATTATACCTACTATAGTAACTATTGCTGTCTGTTACATATTGACAGTTAAACTATACTGAACCAATTTTACTACATTCGAATACATACTACACTCGAAGACAGACACCTGTATATGCGTGTTTTCTAGATCTTTCCAAAGCCTTCGATCTTGTCAACTACGATCTACTTTGGAATAAGCTTGACGAAGTGCACTTTCCTAAGGAGCTGACGCGCTTATTCAGGTGTTGGTACGCGGGCCAGCGAAATTGTGTACGATGGGGTACTGTGTTGTCGGATGAGTACGGCCTGGAGTGCGGGGTGAGGAAGGGGGGGCTTACCTCACCAAAACTTTTCAATTTGTATATCGATGCCCTAATCGGCGAGCTTAGCAGTACGCGTGTGGGCTGTCACATAGATCGAGTCTGTTTTAATAACATAAGCTATGCTGACGACATGGTACTGCTGAGCCCGTCGGTTGGTGGTCTGAGATTGCTTATTGAAAAGTGTGAGTCATATGCCCTGACGCACAACCTTAAATATAATGTAAACAAGAGTGAGTACATGGTATTCAAAGCGGGAAGCAAGTGCCCATCACACATCCCACCCATTCATTTGAATGGCAAGCTGCTGGAAAGGGTTTACTCATTTAAATACCTCGGGCACTTGTTAACCGACGATTTTCGTGATGATGCCGATATTGAGAGGGAGAGGAGGGCCTTAGCCATCAGGGCAAATATGATAGCTCGCAGGTTCAGCCGGTGTACAGCGCAAGTTAAAATAACATTATTTCGTGCGTTCTGTACATCGCTGTACACCTGCAGCTTGTGGACTAGGTACACGCAGCGGGCTATTAACGCCATGCGCGTGCAGTACAATGATGCGTTCAGGGTACTGTTGCGGCTGCCTCGCTACTGCAGTGCGTCGGGCATGTTCGCGGACGCGCACGTGGACGGTTTCCACGCGACGCTGCGCAAGCGCTGCGCCGCGACGCTCCGCAGAGTGCGCGACAGCCGCCACAGTCTCCTGATCGTTGTGGCCGACAGATGGGACAGTAGCCTGACACGGCATTGGTCCTCTCTGCATTTAAGCCTAGCATATAAGAATATTATTTAAGTTAACCTTAGTATTAGTTTTTATTTTAAGGCACTTACTAACAAAATATGGACAAAATTAGTCTGAAATAAATGCATTATATTTTTATTTTTATTTTATTTAATGAAATCTGGCATGCACAAAATTTAAGTCATTCCTAGAGTGTTTTTTTTAAATGGGACAGTATGGGGAAATCCTAATCTAAAGGAGATAGAGGAAAAGTGTCCAAGGAGACATTAGGTGTTTTTTTATGTAAACAAATTTGGCTCATTAAAACTTTTGGTCAAGCGTGAGTTGTTCTTAAAAAATTATAAACTTGGTCAATTTTTTTTTTGACGCGGGTCGGCTCTGTTTCATGTAAGGATTATTTCATTGTATGGAAAGAAAAAAATGTGAACAGCAGAAGTTGGTCAAATTTAATGAAAACTAATCTTCATACAATTGCAGTATTCGCCTTTTAATATTGTTACAAGTGCCTAGGCGTGTAAAAAAATATTTAAAATTATTCCATTTTTAAATTTCGATAATCGATAAGTGCTCCAGATAATTCAAGAGAAGAACACTTTTTTTAATCTTCGTAAACATCATGGCACGCGATAGTCTTGAAATTATAAAAAAAAGAATTCAAATTTGGAACGTAAGTTAAAGTGGCCCCCCCGATCGCCCGACTTAACGCCATTAGATTTTTTCTTATGGGGTTACCTTAAGGGTCGAATTTATGAATCCCGATACAACTCCGTACAAGAATTAAATGATGCTGTTTACAACACTTTAAACACAATTCACCATAAGTCTCTGTTAAATGCAACTAGAAGTGTCTTGAAGCGTGCTCGTACCTGCATAAGACAAGACGGCGGCTACATCGAACATTTACTCTAGTAATAAACCAACTGTACGTATGAAGATTAGTTTTCATTAAATTTGAGCAACTTCTGCTGTTCACATTTTTTTCTTTCCATACAATGAAATAATCCTTACATGAAACAGAGCCGACCCGCGTCAAAAAAAAAATTGACCAACTTTATAATTTTTTAAGAACAACTCACGCTTGACTTAACGAGCCAAATTTGTTTACATAAAAAAATACCTAATGTCTCCTTGGACACTTTTCCTCTATCTCCTTTAGATTCGGATTTCCCCATACTGTCCCATTTAAAAAAAACACTCTGTATAGACTACTTTATTGAAAGTTTTGAAAAATACCCCACAGGAGAGGAAGGGGAATTGATACAGACCGAACACCACGAGGACGGAGCCGCGGGTACAGCTAGTATATATAGTTGATGAGGTGGAACATGATATAAAATATGTTGGGTTACTGAATTTGACTAAGATTATCAAACCTTATTTGTTACTTTTAGAATTTAAGAAGTTTTTAAGAGACTTAGTAACTTCTACCAAACTAAACTTATTTGTTTACTTGTATTGATATTAGTCTTTACACCATCTTTTTAAAATTCACGGAAACGTTAAAAGAAAATAATGTTTTGTAAAATCCTTACATGGAACGTGTAAACTTTTTTTATAGAAAATAATGAAGTAAACAAAGGAAAAACATCACGTATTCTGAGCGACGCTGCGTCAACCGATTCCGGAAATAACTAGTGGATTAGTGGCAGGTTCCACCGGCAGATATATGCGGCGGAAACGCATGGGATTACTTCCCGCAGCAGCGATGGAACTCCGTCACCAACTAACAGCTGAGAAACCGAAGCAAAATCTCACAGCAGCGTTTTCACCACGACTGACCAGTGACTAGCGTCTCACTAGTATAGTGACTTGCTCTATTAGAACCTACATTCGCACGGTTCATTACGATTCCCCAGAATTCCTGGCGTTCATTAGAAATAGTCGGGCGGGAATGCCCCCGGACGTAAATAAGTGATTAACGCAGTTGGGATTGTTTTCGGACGCTGCGCTCCGCCGCCGCCCGCTGCAACTAGTTGGACTTAACTTTTAGTACCTACATTTGGAATGAACTGCCGCGCCGTGTCGACTTGATCCTTTAATGTTCTATTAGATTAGAAACTATTCTTTACTTTATCTTTTTCCAACAAAGAAAATGCTTTCAACAATTTCCAAATCCATACGGTCCCTCCTCAGTCTACTTAAAGACATGGGCGCTTTTATCATTTCTCAAAAAATATTTAGCATGAATGGGAACATTTTTTAACGCGAATTTCTATAAAAGCGTCTGCCTTCGAGTTCTTTTGCACTTAAGCTGAATTTTATTACATCTTTGCGAAAGAAGGTAAACGCAATCCAAGGTATTAATCTGGATCACACGAGTTCTATTGAGGCTTTGAACTTGCCGGCAGCTCATCAACTACCTTTTGAACGTTAATCCTAGATCAAGTCACTAAAGGCGTTACTGTGTCATTTTTCTTTAGTTATGAGGTATGAATGTAATTTTACGATCGAGTTTCCTGCAAAATCGATCCCAATTTATTAAAGAAGTTTTCCTGCATTTTGATGTGCCTATTACATTTTCAAATTCAGTACACTACAGATTCAAGTATAAAACAAGTTAATAAGGTAATACTTTGAAATAACGAACTATTTTCTGTAATTTATTTTGTTGACGCATCATCCAGTACTGAACTACGTAAACAACTTAGTGTATTCATTTACCCATAGTTAGGTAATTGTTGATCCGTCCAACTGGACAAGTAAAGGTTCACTGGCGGTTGTCGAAAGTTGTGCGAGTGCTAAAGGGATTAAGCAAGCGTGGCCTGGTCACAGCGTGCTGGTGTATCCGGTGATAAGGTTATCACGGAATCTTTGTTAGTTATTGGCGGTAGGAAGTTACCGGTTGGTTTAGGGACTAAATGGACCCGCACGTCCGGACAAACATCGTGCAAATTCGCAACTCAAACAAGTTTAAGCAAATTTATAACTTCCGGATTGGAAGTGGCTGGTGCCGACTTGCGGGGCGTAACACATCGGCCTGCAGCGGGCTGACGTGTTTATTCTAACATTATACACCTACCCGATACGTGAAGGAAAGTTAATCGTGTTAAAAAGAACTAAACATAATTGGATAAGCTAAAACCGTTAGCCGAAACAGTTAAAATACATACTAGACAAATACGCCCAGTAGATATCCGTAAAAAAAAGGTACCAGGCAAGTACACCGAGTATCTAAAAACCATCTGAACCGTATTTGAATATCAAAAGCATTTCAAAAGACACCTACTGTAATTTGAGAGAGGAAATTCATCTAATACTGTGATATTGAAGGGGAAATGACATGAAAATAGTTTCCTTATAACATTCGAAGCGTGTTGGGGAAACTAAAGAGGTAGGTAGCGGAGGGCGTCGCCCACGCCGCGCCCGGCGGGACAAGCACCGCCGGGCGCCGCGGGCGCCGCCGCCATGCACTGTACCTACTGGCACCCACGGTCCACGGTGATGTTTTACTAACTCCTATTCTGCCGTCCTAAGCAAAAAGGACGCATCTGACTACGAGTCTCATAGTCAGATGCGTCCTTTTTGGTTAGGACGGCATTATTGCTGCTTAGAAATATGTTTTTGTTCGGCTTTAAGATTTTTGTACTGGTACTTACAGAACGGCCATTTTGCCAAAAAAAACAAGAATAAAGTCGTCTCTTAAATTCTCCGAAGTAAGTACTTACAAAGTTTTTGAAGAATTAATCCATACCATTTTATTTTTACTAAACGGGACTTAATCGCGTAAAATGAAAATTTATTAATAACATTAGGTTACGGGTCAATTTTTGCAGAGAATTTAAAATATCATGGTATTATATACTTATATGTATTACATTTGTGTTAATGTGCATGTTTAATGTTTATTTATTATAATTAATTTTATTAAGATACATCATTATTTCATTATTCATCAAGTTTGCAGGAAAATTATTCATCGATGTCATAAAATGGTGATTTTAGTAGCCAGTCTAATTTTAAAATTATATATATATAATATCTTATTTATTTACCTTACTGACCATTCAATATATTTTATTTTATTACCGAAGACTTTAATTTTAACAGTATTACAGAACTATCCAAGAGGCGTTACGTGAAAGAATATTATCTCAAGTCGCGCCGGCAAATAGAGTGGTAGAGTGATACGGAGGGGTACTTCGCTTACAGTACAAGGGTGCAAGGCCCCAGAGAGCGAAGCCCGAGGTGCTTGCCCGCGCTAGTACTCTTTGTCTCCACCCTGGGAGACTCGTGTCTTTAAATTATGTTAGTAAGCCAACAGATACGGAAAGAACGGTGCATTTTTGCAGATTTGTTGCTTTTGCCGGGCGGAGTGCAGACTTAGGTAATTTGTATTCGAAGAAGGCAGCACTTCAGTGTACCTATTACTATCGATCTATGAAGTAATTTATGTGATTGGATTTCACTGGTTGAAATACATATTACACACGAGACACAAGTACCATATTATCGGATTAAGTATGTGCAGTTACATTATTGGAAGCATAATTTGATATCCGTAAATCGCATTACTTAACTTGTATTTTTAGATGGGAAGCTGAAGTTATGTCATAAATAGTCACAGTATGAGGCACCAAGAAGGGCAAATCTGAGATGAGACTTATTGCAAATGCGATTAATGGCACCTTTATATTGAAGATTTAGAGGTTAACATTAGGCACACAACATGCATGTAGAATGCTATTGTAATGAACTACGGCTTGCTTTTGCGATATAGTAGAATTTCTTATTTTAGTTTATTTTGCCGTTGAACAGTTAATCGTTAGCTAATAGCTGGATACTTACCCATTTATTCATAAAACTTAAAATAACTCTGCTTAATAAAATGTCCCTTTCTTACTAACACAAATATTTGTATTTATGCTCCACCTGTAGAGTGTAGGTATGTCAGATGGAAGGTTCTCGAAATTTTCAAGAGGTATTAGTTATGTTAACGAGTCGGACGTAATTCGCGGTGCACGTTCTGTTACTGTACCGGCGACAGAGAGTTGCATAATAATAAACGCTGAGATGGCGTTGACCGCGAGGTGAACGAACAGCGGTTCAACAGCACACCAAGGGTCGCCTGGAAGGTCGTCGCTAGCTCCTTTGTTACATAACGTTACAGCATGCCACTCTAACTGAATAACAACGGTTAGGTGTATCAGTGGACTCTAATTGAAGTTAACAGGGGTGCTATATATTCAACTAATACGAAGATATTATTTTAAAGGTTACATATCAAAAACGAGTGTGGAAAATGTATCAGTAATAACCAAAACTAAGTCGGTAAATGTTGACGTCAAAAGACCGGCATTTATCCATTCTGTAAATTCTTAGATATTCATATACTTTACCGTCATATAAGTGTTTGGCAAACACGGCACATCACTATACTACCGCCCTACTCAAAATTAATCAAATAAGGAAGCCAGTAAATGAAAAAGTGTTCAGATAGCGGTGGAGCGCAGTGCAGAGTGCACCGCGCTCTGGTTGAACCGCCATAAAGGAATCAACTTATCATAATATTCTTCAAGCGTTATGTTCTGCACATACGAAGTTTTCAAATGACTCTTTATATTGTTGCGTATTTCCAAGTCACAACATGGAAATACGCAACAATACTCGTATAAAGAGTAGACTAATACGAAGAAGAGGAGACTAATACGTAACCGGCACATAATGCTCTTGTTTATCACAATAAACAAGAGCATTATATGCCGGTTACGTATTAGTTAACCCGCCTCATTACTAATGAAAAAAGGGGGGCATTCAGACTGTGTTTTGAGAGTAAAAATTTAGTTCTAAGTAGTGTTATGTACCTATATTGCAATTGCACATATATATATAGTGTCGGTAAGTAAACTGGACAGCATCATTACTTATCGACCCAGCAATCATATATATATATATATATATATTATTTTCTCTTTATTTAGTTTTCTTCTTTTTCTTATTATTATTATAAGCCATTTATTTCCGTAAATAAAGTATTTTTAAGTTACAAAGTTGGGTATATAAATTCTCTACTCGAAATGTATTTAAGGACCTCTCTACGAGCCTGCTCCGTTCTACTCCACATTTTTCTGTCTTGGGCTTTTGATACCCATAAAAATGCTTAAAATTTTGTATGAATCAGTTTTATTATTTCTATATGTATATACATATATAGAAACAACAATAAAACTGATTCATACAAAATTTGAAGGATTTTAGAGATAACTAAGACGGGAAACATTTTGTTCACGAGGAATACCGCCATTGTAACATAAAGCAGGTAATATTTATTATTTTACGATTGGAATAGACTTGCGGTTAAGAATCTAATGTAAAAATCAATAAGTAATTGGAAACGTCCCTCTTGACTTACTAGCTTGTTGACCCTTAAGTACGTCCTTGACATCCCTTAGTACTTATAAATAAAAAAAATATTTGTGTCAATAAACTTGTTGAAATTACTAACACTCTTTAAATTAAAGCTTTGTCTCATCGGTTTCTAGTTTCCAGCAAACATCGATCAGTGCGTTAACAAAAGTGCAAATATTTTTCTTCCTCGTTCGTATTGAAAGCGAAAAAGGAATATTACAATTCTTTTTTGTCTCGAAGCGGGCGCGGCGCAGAAAGCCTACCTGTTTTGTATTCGCTTCCTCACTCACCTGGAAAGGAAAGAAAAGAACATGTTAATTAAGAACCACTGAAACAAAATTGATATCGTCGGGAATGGCGCTTCTGTGGCTATTGTTAACGGATACCAACCAGTCGTTTGACTACGGTTACTAAAACGTCTACTGTGCTTGGCTACTTAGATAGGTTTTTTGCCAATGTGGCGGTAGAAAACGTAGGGACAATGGCAGGAGCAGGTTAAAATTTAAAAAAACTTAAAAAAACGATAGCAGCTAACGGTGCGATATTCAAGTAATGAGTTGGAGGCATTTACACCGATCGGCCGCGCACCGCGCAGGGGCAGCAGCGGTGGGGAGCGCGCGCGATGCCAAACGAGCCTGAAACGTAGATCTCATTAACACGTAGCGGTGGCGATATTTAGGGAGCGGTGGGTGCCGCGCGCGCGGTGAGCCGCGAACTAGCATTTGGCAGCGCGAGCGCTCGTACACAGCCGGCTCTGTAAACTAAACAACTCGTAAAAGTGTAAAAGTCGTAACGATAGCGGCGGGAGAACCGCCTAATATGACCGGCGGCTGGAGCCGAGCCAGTCGTGCTCATTATCAGATGGGACGTTTCGGGCGCAACCCTTTCGTTTTACGATTGGCCTCTAATTACAGCAGCGCTTAAGGCGGCAAGCTTTTTCAGTTGATACGAGCACTGAGCGGGCGCGCTTTGCCAAATAGACATATTTACCGCCACTAGCCAAATCGTTTACGCGGTTCGACGGCTGCGTTCCGTGTGCCGGTTTGTACTATCAGCTACAATTTTGCGATATGAAAAAAGTCTGGAAAATGTCGTGGTGGAGCCGCAATAACAGAGAGCTCTGGTTTACGAGAGGCGGCTGATAAACCCGACGCGGCTCGCAGTGTGCGGGTCGCCTTAACGACGTGTTGCCAATTTATGCCGCGCGATAAGCAGAGTTTGTTTAGCCTACGGCGGCTGGAGTTACGAGCAGAATTGCACAGGTTTACAACTTCACTACACTACGTAGAGCAGCTTGTAGTTACTCTTCTATCTCTTCATATTTTGAGAGTAAAATCAACTGTTGGGCGCAAGAGGAAAAATATTTGTGTCAGTGTTATTACAATTTGAATGCAATATCTAATAGGTTTAGTACAGTCAACATTCCTCTTACTACTTGGTATTGGCTACAGTAACGTAACATATTCAAGATGCTGGTTGCACAATCGGCGCCGGAATACCGGCTGGAATTACACAGAATCGCTCGCAGAGAATATTAGTATGCCACTGCGGATCGCCGATGGAATGAGTCGACGTGCTGCCGACAGAGGCGTCATCACCGCTACATCAAATTGTACTAGCACGAGCAAGTAACGTTGGATAGCCCTGATACTGACGGTAGGCATAATTTTACTGCCTCCGACCTACAAAATGAAGAGGAGAGGAGATCGGCTAATGACAAACTCCAGCACAGAATTAATACAACTTACTACGTTACAGATCTCGCACGTAACCTGACTCCAGTCAGTGTATTATGAACACCAGACTAATAATATGTAGAGCTACCTAACTTCTTAATAGATTGGCTACAAATATTAGTCAAGTTCTGAATGAAACATCTGAAGTCAATATTTGACTCAAGAACTACAAGCAGATTCTACAGTACCTAATACCAGCGTAATATTGCCTTACGGTGCTAGAACGAGCCGAGTAATTTTTCCTCGTAATAGGAGGATTTAAATTGCGATGACATATAATGATTGAGTATTATTCCGCGGATACCGTAAACCTTTTCGGAAGGAAATCGGCCGATGAAAGATGAGCCCTTTTGTCGGTGACTCCAAACATAGCGCGTGACAGGCATAGGATATATGGTAGTGAATTCGGCTCGTAATCCAGCCATATCGCGGGGGCCGTGACAGGCATCGATGACTTGTCTTATGTGTAATACGTGTGAATGTCGCGCAACATATCGCGGTCATCGTGTAGGAAATGCCGCGCCCGCTGCGCTTCAAGGTTTCATCGTGTTGAGCTTTCGTGACGAAACTCCCTTTTAACAATAAAGCAGCGTGCAATATAACACCGCGCGAATACGTAACATCATTTATAGGTGACCCTGCATGCCTTACGAACTTAGTAGCCATGGCTTACAATGATGAGCATTCATAGCGTAAACTAGAATCTAGGTATGAATACACATCTAAATGAATTTGGGGGTAACTCGATGAGCGTGATCTAACTTAATAGGAAGTAATCATAACTTTCAGTCTGAATAGTGTACCTAAATTTGAAAAGTATCGCTATAGGACGCAACCTGCAAATATTAGGATTTTTTATAACCTAGACCAACGATTTCTGCTCTGGAAAATGGCTCCTCCCAATGATAGGATTGATAGGTAACATCGATGTTTGATCCCCACATTAAGCCTTTTTTGTAGACATTCCATAGAAATCATTACAGCCGTTACCCGGTGGTGAAGCTTCAAAATAGAGGAAATACTGGAATTCAAAATTAAAATAAATAATTTATTTTCGTGTTTTGATTAATTCGCTGAGTTTCTTGTGCCGGTTTTCCTTCGGACAGAAGTCATCCCTTGAAATAAAAATTAAAAGGTATACATAAGTAATACTGTGATAAACTTTTATTTATGTAATAATTCATAGAAACCAAGATTTAGAGTCGAGTAATTCGGAGAGATGGTAACCCTCGGGGTGAGACGACGCGCTGGCCGTGGGCCGTGGGGGCTGTCAACTCAATCTTGCCCCATTACGTGCGACAAATTGGAAAAATATTCAATTACACCTCGCTAAATATTGAATTATATCAAGGCAAATTACAATTTGGCATTGGGGATGTAACAAAGATCAAGCTTTGTTGATATTAAATGATGTAACCAGTTTTATATGTACCAGTGGCAGAGAGAAGAACAGAATGGCGATTACTCCACCGACAAAAGTCTGGCTATGATGATTAATATCTGTATAATTTTCTTGTTATATGCCTAAAACTGTACTAAAAGTGCTGATTCATTTCAAATACATTCCTATATTTAATTTCCATGTTTAATTTATATTTAAATATTAATCTCTGTAAATATATTATATTTGTAATCTTTAATTACTAACAAATAAAATAAATAAATAATAAATAAATATTAGGGGACAATCTTACACAAATCGACCTAGGTAATATATATGTTTTGTTGACGACCGCTCTAGCCTAGTTGGTATTGACCCTGCCTACGAAGCGAGAGGTCCTGGGTTCGAATACCGGTAAGGGCATTTATTTGTGTGATGATCACGAATATTTGTTCCTGAGTCATGGATGTTTTCTATGTATTTAAGTATTTATTTATCTATATAAGTATGTTTATCGTCGTCTAGTATACCCATAGTACAAGCTTTGCTTAGTTTGGGACTAGGTTGATATGTGTAAGATTGTCCCCTAATATTTATTTATTTATTTATTTGTTTCTAGTGTAAATATTTGAAATAAATTTGAAATAGTACTTTTGATGAAATCATAGTACTTAATCACCTAGAGTGAGGTAAGCACTAGGTATCACGCTCCGCTCGTCGGACCCGGATGGCGTCGGAGCACATAGAGGTATGATCAATTTATTTACTCGATTGAAAAATAATATGCGAGCTTAAGCTCGGCGACAAGTGGGCGCGGGAATTGCTCGCCAGTTGGAGTAATTGGCAATTAATCACCAGCCGTTTTCTATTTCAGCCGGCGACGACCGGCGACCGGCACCGTCCCGCGCCACCTACCGCTAACGAGATTGAGACTGCGCCATATATGACAGTAATAACACACTGTAATAACAAGTCAGACACTCCGTCCAACTAATTATCTAAAAGTATAATAGAAACCGACCGCTGCACCCAATAAAACGCCCCGCGGCGGGCGATAAATGCGGCATTAATATAACATTTAAGTTTAAGCCGCGACGAGATCGCTAACGTCTGTCGCGGCCGAACCCGCGCCTCTTGGCGAGCCCACTTCATTCAGATCAGTATCTATAACATAATTAAGTAAATTTAAAAGTCGTCGCGCCCCGTCTACGAAATAATAAGACTAAGAGCTTAGATAACCCGCGATTTAAAGTAATTTTCCGTCATTTCCCCGTCTCTTGTAATTAGGAATTTCGGCGCGAGTAACCGAATTATTCGACGTATCATATCTCCCGAGAGAGCATTTTGATTCGGCCTCCTTTGCCGATGTAATTCGACAGCGCGCATAACTTGCTGAATTCTACGAAAGCCGGATTCCAACGGGACAATTGATTGGTTCCCAACTTTATTTGTATTTGGAAAGTTGTAATAATCTTTTATTGATTTTAGACGCTTCACTGCACCTTACCCTAATCGGAAATATATTAAAATGGAGTTGTTCTTCTGCTTGAATTATAAAGTTTCAATTATGAGGTAATTTGGAATTGCATCGATTAGTAGAAATATGTATTTCTGTGGTATGTTTATAGAGTAACCTGCAAATTATGCTCCCATTATTGTGGCAATTGCTGAACGATTCAGTAAACACAATAGAAACTGGTTTATTTTCTGTCCAAATGAAAAGCATTTAGACACATAATTTACCACCAAACAGAAATAATCTCATTCGCGAATAGCGCTTTCAAATACATACTTACGCCGAAGAATTTACCAAAACTTTAACCTAGAAGGTTACTATACAGGAGTTAAGTAATATCGTCCAGTTAGGCGAACAGGTCGAGGGTTATTTTCTCGGTGTGATTTGTGTGTAGTAGTAGTTTGCGGCAAGCTATTTGTATCGGTAGTGGTCGCAGAGTGGATTGCGCCGCGACACCTTTCAAATAAATTGTCTTGAGACCGACCGAGACGGTAAACAACTCACCCCTATGCAGATGTTCGTGCTAAACCAAACACCTTCAATGCGCTCGAGGGGAAGTACAGGCTCTTAAATTGCTCTCAAGTGACGATTCTTTAAGTTCCGTACCTTTTCTAAGTGTTTTTCTTGTTTCTACTCGTATTTTTATTGAATCTAAGGTAATATTTTTATGAAGTACAACCGAGTCCTACCTACACAGGACCTAAGTACCTATACTATAAGGAAAGTCATTAGTAGCAAGCTAATAATGAGAACTTAGTTTGGATATTCCTCGAATAAGTTAGAAATAAACGAGAAGCACGAAGAGTACGTATAACGAACGTCGGCAAAGTTTAATAATTAGAAGGCACCTTTCACTCGTGACTCGTCCAGCGATACACCTCAATCGTAACTAAACAAGTTACCGGACACCGGAGTCGCGTAACAAAGTTCGATTGTCAACTGCAAAACTAGACGGAGTGACGGGCAAATTAAACGGCAGGGTGCAGTGTGTGCTGGTGGCAAGGCACGAGGCAGCCATGCGAGCGCCGCGGGAGCGGCTGCCTCGTGCCTCGCCCAGCCCAGAGACGCGGGGCAAGACCAGACAACCGGCTCGGTGTCAGACCTTGTTTACCTCTCAGTAATACACCTTTTACATTTAACCATTAAATAATGGATTGGAATTGACCATGTATCGGTGTTATAAATACTTAAGCGCTTGCATATAAAATTGCATTTAAGTTTTATAAATAATCAATACAATTAGGCACATATTCGTAGAACAAAAAGGTCAATGCAGTTAATACGATATTATTCCTGACACAATGGAGGCAACGATGGCGCTACCAAAAAGGTGCCACGCAAGCAAGGCTGATTTATAACTAAATACATACAATATACTATATGTCTATATTATATATTATAAGATTTTAACTATTTAACAAAGTAGGACATTAAAGATGGGTTTCGCTTAAAAAAACCAATCAAAAGGCAGCACACAAATCTCAAAAACTAGATGTACATAATAATAATACATATAGAACATGTGTTCTTCCTAGAGTAAACATGTTACAATTATTCAAATAATGTTATCTGAATAATTGTAACATGTTTACTCTAAGCCCATAAATTATTATTAAATTAGTTGTAGGCCTACGGCGTAGCAAGCGGGACCGGCTTTGCTCGTAGGCTCAGTTGGCAGCCTCTACGAATATGAGAGTTGCCAGCGCCTAAGCCAGCCGTTGGACGGACGGCAAGATGCCTGTAACATCTTACGGATCGCTGTTAGCCTAGTCATCTACACTTATAAAAAAATCTCTGAATTAAAAAAGAATCAGCCAGTATCACACTAAGCACGAGTGATCTCAGCTTGTCATGAACGGAAAAATATGAAACCCCTTTTTCTTAATACCTTATTATTCTAGCTTCCGCTTAGGATAGTTTTTATCCGACTGCGACGAATACTTAATTTTCCGAAACATTTGGCCTCATTAAATTTTTCATTTCTTCTTCTTGAAATCCTAGCTGCTATATCTGTCAACTTTCAAGTGACGGCAAAATGGCGGGTTTGCCTTAACTATCCAATATTAATATTTTCGATCCGGTGCGTGTGGATAGACCTTCACAAAACGCATACTAAACGATAAAGCATAAATTTAATCGATTGTAATATCGAAACTTATATGCGCTAAATTCGTATTAAGGTGTAATTTCAATAAATATATCAACCAACAAAATACCGTCAAAAGTCTGACTTCTGTATTTTTTTGAAAGTCATGGCATCGCGCTGTTTACGCGTTCAGCCAAAAAGTCTATTTGAGTTTCTGCAAGATTACTCGCTGACTATTTGTCACGATACGGGTTTGTCAGTATATATATTTAAGTATCAGAAGTTATGTATTAAATCGGTATAGAGTGCCATTTAGAAATAACTAGCTTCCGCCCGCGACTTCGTCCGCGTGGACCCGGGATAAAAACTATCCTATATTTTAATCCAGGCTATAAACTATTTTCGTGCAAAATTTCATTCAAATCGGTTCAGCCATTTAAGCGTGATTGAGTAACAAACATCCAAACTTTCGCATTTATAATATTAGTACGATAATTATCAATAGCGTCAGTTGAGATATGTTGAGATTGCGGAGGGATGTAGTTGTAGGTTCTAAGTAAAACCAGACATAGTTTCACCGAAGATGTTGTATTCTCGGTAGATTAAGTATAAAGAACAAGGTATACATTAGCTTATAGTACTTATAGATAGTTATTGCTTACTTGCTATATTACTCAATTACGTGCGTCATTTGTTTGCAGGGCGTAACGATAAGTTACCGTTAATGTGTTAATTAGGCGCATAGTACACCTTCCCCGGAAAGTTACTCTTCACCCCCGCAAACAAGAGAAAAAAAATGTGACAGACGTTAATTAGGCTCATAGTACACAGTATTAAGGGCCTCCCGTCAAAAATCAACGAAATTTAGTCGTTTTCATTTCGACACTCGTTCTCGGTTTATTGAAGCTAGCTTTCCAGGTGCAGATATGGGAAATACCTACTCATACATACTGAACTTACCTATAATTTTGATATGCGTTTTTATAATCTTACTAATTAACACAAAATGTATGGCCAGAAAACCGGTTTTTTGGCCTAAAATTGTTCAAATTTGATGCCAAATATCTCGAAAACAATGAACTTTGAAGTAAATATGGGATACTATATTGCTTAAAGCCGTTATTGTTAATATAATAAGCTACAAAAAACATTACAAAACTAAGGGATTCAGCTCGAAGGTCATTGGCGTAGGGGAGCCCCTTAAGGCGGTATTATAACTTCGCACTTCGCGCTTCAAGTTGACGTTCAGCCAATATAGAGACACAGAAATTGACCAACATACAGGAAAAAACTTTTATCATAATATGCCTTCACTTTACTCTCCAATAAATGAAAAAAAAAAGTAATTATGACAAAGGGGCTCGGGGTCGCGTTATGGTTGTAGAACTTAAGTGGTTAGGTATACATTGTGTGGAATATAAATTGGCCGTCTGATATCTAATTAAAAAGAGATCATTTGTTCCGCGTAAAGACTTACCGGTCAATGGGTAGTCGAAAGTATTGTCTATTACTAATTCCTAAACACATCTTTACCTGAGAGTAAGAGTGACTCAAGTCCATTTCAGTCATCGTGTGTTTTGTTTATTTAATATAAAACAGTGTTAAAATATGTAAAGAAGAAGCTCAATATAAACTTTAATGCTGTCCTACCTGTTGGAGCTATTGCCACAAACATCCACTTAACTTTTATCCTCTTATTCATAAAACTTAAAATTCCTTTGATAAGTATAATGTGTTTAGTCCCTTTCTTACAGATTCAAATATCAGTGAGAGATAAAGACGAATTTTAACGGCATTTTAGCTAAAATAGCTTTGTTCAACGTTTTACTTGATATGAAATTAGAACTGCATGTTGCCTATGTCCAAAAGAAGAAATGCATTGATTCCCACCACATTACCATACAAACGAAGTCGCAGGTAAAGCTAGTTTCAAATATAACTCTCGAAAAGGAAAAACGATTCATTCCAACTATACAAGTTTAAAATCTAATAACAAGCAACATATGTTACTGTAACAAAAGTCATACCTAAGTGCTTTAACATACACAATAATACTACAAACGGTGAGACAAAGGATATATTTACATAGTAGTAATTTTCCATTACGAAGAATGTTAGATCAAGTCATATTCGTTGCTATAGCATTATTAAGAATGTTTATCGTACCTACTTGCTAATGAGTTGTTTTTAACCTCTATAGATGCACTAACCAGGACGCGAACGCAATAATGCCATATTCCACATTGTAGTAGCATAAACAGCAACAGCAGGCGTAGACAATCACTGTCTGCAGTGAAACATTGCATGCCTAATCGAGTGCGTAGTAAATGCATATCAATTCGGCCAGGTGTAACAAGGAGATAATAGCAGGTTAACTATTGTGTAAGGTTCGATGACGCATTGCATATTAACTAGCTAGTCAATCTGTCTGCTGCTTTGTGAACTGCTTAGAACGGCTTGTGCGCTTTAATAAAAGTATAAAAAATGAAGCCCAATCACACAATTTATACATTTATATTACTTGAAAATAGAATTCGGTTGGATGAACATCGAGCAGACATCGTAAATTTTGTAGCATTTTGGTGCTCTTACAATATCAATCAAAATGGTTAATGTACGTTATTAAAGCGAATTAAGCATTACGATTGATATTGTTTACAGAAACAGAAATTTCGTTAAAAAACAACGGTGCACCGATCATGCTCCTTACATAATGTGCGATGTTTGATTATTAACTAATAAGTAATTTTAGCCTTAGGTTAGAAAATGTACCTACTGAAAATGTATCACGCTTATTTTATCTGTAAGGAAGTAGGAATAAGTTATTCTTATTCAAAAAAGGTTTGTCAGACAGAGCATCGCGAGCATTGATCCGCGGCCATTAGACCGCGAGCGGTGGCCACTGGCCAGTGTTGCCGCTAACAAATAAATCACCAGATAGATGCTTCTGTTTTGTGTACGTTCGAAGCTATTTCGGCGAAACTGCCGACCTGTTCACGCAGATGGATTTTTTCCCATCAAAATGGCAATGTGATGAGTTCATCTATAAATATCGAAATCTTACATTAAGTTGTACGTTGGTACATAGTTTCATAATAAACATAAGCTTCGCTGTTTGTAATTAGAATGCACTCAAATAGCTTATGGCTTACTAATTTGTAGCATGAATCACAGTTAGATGCCTTTGCATAATAATATCATGCTATTGGTATTTATTACACTTTTATTGCATTCACTTAAATAAAATGTGTAATAAAAATAGCTATGACGCCGAATTCAGTTAAACAGCGGTAAAGCAATTAGGAGTAACAAATATGAATAAGAAATAGTTACTTAATCATTCATTTGCAATTATAAAATAATTCGCAACTATTTATTATCAATAAGAAGATACTGAGAGATTTTTTTGGTTATAAAACAACAGTCGATTTATAAAATATGTAACGAGAGTAGTAATTTACGAGATTTTAAATTAAGTAGGTATGTTATAATGAAATATTACGCACGCGTTTTACAAATAATTTATGTAGGTACATAAATTTAGGCAGTAACTGAATAAACGCTACTCACTATAGATTCAAATATCGGACGACGTTCAACAGAAAGACATAATTTTTCGCAGATGTCCAAGCTTCATGACATGTCTTGAAAGTTTCATCCACACGGTCATATTCCTGGTCGCGGTAGTCTTCCACGCTGGTGGCTGGTGTCCCGTCCACGGTCGCTCACTCAAGGAGGTTGTGATGGGCCGAGCAACTATGCACACATCACACCCAGGTTGAGTGAGTAGCCGTAGACGGGATCTTTGACGACTTCCAACTTCTTCTTCAACAGCTTTCTTCTTCCTGGATATCTACCTAATTATCGTATAAAAAGAAGGTTAAGGTGTGAATTAAAAAAGAAAATATTCACATTTGGTCGTATCTGTAAGTAAACCTTAAGCTCGTTTTCTGGTTATAAAGGCATATTCACAAAGCAATATCATTAAATAAGCTGTGTGTCCTAATCAAAACACCATTAACAATAAACAATAAAAAGATATAATCCAAAGATATTCGCGTGAGTAAAATAAACAATCTCGGTGAAAGTGGCGGCAAAAGCGATTTCATTTCTGGTTGTAAATCCTATACCGGTATTCGAATGAGGCCCAAATCATTGCATAAATCCATAAGAGAGTTATCGGGAGCTTGTTTGATGGAGCGATGAAAATAGACCGCTGTAAAGCTTCGCTGTAAACCGATTGAACGTCTTATTCCAGCTATATCGGTGTCAGGAGTAGCGCGCAACGTAGCTACAATAAACAGACTTATTGCTTTCACCTTCGCGGTATGACCCCTTTTGTGACGAGAAAAAGTTTATGAAAGAACGACTAGTTGGGAATACATTTATAATAATGTTATTTGTCATTTAAAAACCCTGCTGGCTAAGGCGACCGCGTTGTTTCCATTATACATTTTCTAAAAAGAAGAAAGCTATCGAGATTTCATATATATTAATACACAAGCAGTGCCAGAAGGGGTGAGAATCAACGGCAGCGCCATCTATTATTTACAGTGCGAATAACGAACTGCGCTCGCCCTCGTTTACATCTCAATTAATTTAATTTGCTTTTTCACAGGCTTCTTCCATTTCCTTATTGTGATGTAGAGTTTAAGGGCGGAGGGCGTAAATTTTCTCGTGATTTGGTAACGGAGGCGGTAATTAGAGCAATTGTGAGGTTTCTCCATTTGTTGTTAACGGTTTATTATGCCGATGCCGCGCGGTTGTTTTGTTTGCAGAATTAACGTCTGTTTCGCATTGCCACCCAGATAACATTAATGTTTTGTGATGACTCCGATGTAAATGTAATTTGTTATGTATTGGTACCTAATGATGTGATTGACCCATGTGACCCATGCTATTTGCCCAGTAGATCATTTTCGACCTTTTACAACGCTTTATGTCCAATACCTTATAAACGAAAATTTGTTCTATTCATAAAGTTAAGTAGACACCAACGGAATCCTTTTAAAGAACAGGTATAACCTTTCACGCAGTTATTGCAGCGTAGATATTAAGTTACCACATATTAACAAATTAAGCAGATCAATTAAAACGGTCTTGAGGGTTGAACTGCTTACAGGGCCGAGCGGTGCACTGTTAATCCGTAAAACGAAAGTTTAAGCTTTTAGTCGGATATTGGTCGGCGTGGTAAGTGGACACTGTCGGTAACGCGACACCGCGTATCGGGGCGTCGCGTGCGCCGCGGCGGAAGCCGCCCGCGCTTCCGGACGCGCGCGGTGATAAGGCTTCCCGGTTATTAGTAAAAAGCTTTGTTTCGCGCTATCAGTCGGCCGGGTTAGCTAGCTAGTGTAGGCAATTGATAACGACAAATGTATTTCAGGCACATTTAATAATTCTTAATAATTATTGTCAGTTTTGACGGAAGTTTGCTTTAGATTACATAGTTTTGTTTCGTATGTGCGTCTCTATTTCTTTGTCAGTTTGAATTTAATGTATCTAAATACGCTTGTTGTTTTTTAACAGGTTATAAATTACAATTTCAGTTTTAATAAAATCTGAAAGACCAGAGCTGTTTTTATTATTCAGAAGAGTCTTCTGTAACATTCAAAGTAGTGGAAAATTTCGAAAAATTAGCATCGAACCGGGCTCCTAGATGCATCGTGAAGTTGTAAATGTTAGTCCGCGGCCGGGAGAGTTAAGGCACGCGCGTCGCCGCCTTCAATCTAAGTTTGAGGCGACCGTTGCCCGCCCTGCACTCTTGCATAATGAAACCGGCCCCGCCTAGTATTCACGGCATCACTCCACATAATAATTACTCCCAGGAAGGCCTGGTAACTTTTACGACGAATATTTAACTATATAGTAATCGTAACACAATCAAGAAAAAATACCACATCTATATGTAAAAAAAAGAATACAATATAATCAAACGATGTCTTGTTACTACTGGATGCCTTTTGCAAGGATCAACACTAAAACAAAACTACAAGGACAGATCCAGTTTTTGAGCTGCATGTAAATTAATACAATATGAATTAAATCACTGTAATTTGGCACAGCTTAGTTGCATGAGGCACAACACTTTTTGTGTTTAGTCGATCGGCACATGTTTTAACCTCTTTCACGCCCGTTGCCCTTATCTAATGCGTAAAAACATTTATCTAGGGGTATGTGTCACTTGAAGCGTCTGCTCATGTAACGGGCGACCTTATTTTTTGTTGAAAGGCCCGAGCTATCAGTCGCGCGACACAATATTACCCCGCGCGATATATCGCGTTCGGATCGAGTCATCGTTCACTGAGGGGCGTGACTCTAAACGACGAGCTCGGAGGGGTATTGCCCGCGATAACACCAACAGATTTTTAATAGCTAAATTATTTGGTACTTTCTTCTTACCGGCTTGTGTAAAATTGTATAGGTTTTGTACAAGTGAGTTAAACGTCTACAGCACAAAGAGTGCAATCTTTCACCGCAGTTCATTTTAATTTAGACGAGTTCCGCTATCTGTATGAAATTTAATTAATTGCAGATTATAAAAAAAACCGGCAAAGTGCGTGTCGGGCCACGCGCAGTGTAGGGTTCCGTAGTTGCCTGTCTGTCTTAGTTACATCGACGTGTGGTGCGGTTGCGTCGGCCGAATTTGTACGAGGATCGGCTTTTCCAAGTACACATTAAGTTGGTCGACTATTACTCGGTAACTATACTTTTGCGTATTTGTCCGTGATAGATGATTCATTCATTCAAAAATTCATTATATGTACTACTACCACGATTTTTTCACATCCCCGGTAGTAGCCATTTAGCCGGCAGGGGGGGGGACTATATATAAGCCCAATATCTCACAAACTAAGCACTGATTTGAAAACCCATAATATTTTTGAACGAGCTATTCAACGATACCCATGGGTTTAATGAGAAAAAATAATTACATCCCCGCTTTAGGTGTACGGGACGGACAGACGGACATGGCGAAACTATAAGGGTTGACTACGGAACCCTAAAAAAACATGCTTCTTGTGAAGATGCTCATTCTTGGGATAATTGAGTGGGTAACATTCTGCCTGTGAATTTCACTCCTTCCATAAGTACAATCCGGTCGGCTAAAAAAATGTAGGGAATCTTCTAAACTACGAGTTTTTGTAAATTTTATGTTTTGATACAATAATAGTACCGCTGAATTCAAAAGCGCGCTTTATACTCTACCTATACACAATATATGTATTATACAAATAGAAGTCTGTCTTTGACTGCTCACACGAAATTGTTAATTAATTGCCAGCCTGAATCCCGAATGTGACTTAGCAGCACTAACTAAGCACGTCCTTGCGAGTCTCTAACGTATTATTAAACTACATTTGCAAGCGGGTGTTATGAATCTCCAGTGTGATGGATGGCCACTGCCCACTGTCCACGCCAGGCGACGTTGCCACTACACATTTAATACGGATGGCAGATTTGGTTTGTTTTGGTTCCGCATAAAAGTGAGTGAAAAATATAAACAGGATCGAAGCGCCTTTAAAAAGTTTTAGGCCACTATATATAATTGTTTTTTATAACTACTTAGTTGCCAGGGACATATTTGGGAGCGTAGGTAAAACCTACATTTCCAAATTCTTCAAATAAATTTAAAGTACATTTATTTACCCCATCGGAGTCACAGGGATAGCTGGCCCTGGTAATTGACTCATTTTTTGTAGAGCTCTACCTGGTCTAATATTTCATTGTACTCTCTCGCATCGTCACGCTTAGGTATCTCCATAAAGGACGACTACATATACGTATATAAAAGCACGTGTGCACGTATATCGAGGGAACACCACGACAGAGCACTTAGCAGAACGTTCGAGGTGGGGTCGCATCAATCA
The DNA here is from genome assembly GCA_947049275.1 of Epinotia bilunana. NCBI lineage: Eukaryota > Metazoa > Arthropoda > Insecta > Lepidoptera > Tortricidae > Epinotia > Epinotia bilunana. The sequence continues at coordinate 15,853,994 of OX346264.1, forward strand.
CAACACAATTTTATATCAAATGTCGCTCTCAATCAATTTGTGCCCGGATCGCGTTCCCCACTACACTCCGACTAGAGAAGCACACCTTTTACTACTTTTCGTGATAATGTTACCGACGTTAAAAGTATTTACGTAAACACGGAAGTAAGTTTCTTTTAAGAAGGAAGATACATATATAAAGAATTTCACTACATTAAAATCATTAATTGATAAAAAAAAAAGAGGATGTTATCTTTTGTCTCTATGGTTTTTGTGCATGTTCACAGATATCGGGATGGATTGTAAAAAAAATTTTTTTTTAATACATATAAATCATATAATATTCTTCAAGGGTTGTCCGGAATTAAGGTCAGATCTTATATTTAATTCAGTACTTACTTAGTTTTTTTTAATAAACTATTCTGAGGAGCTACAGTAGAGCATGAGCTATCTTTAGTCTGAGCTGATAAGAATTTCCTTTCTACAGATCAAATCCGTTAGAATAGCTTCTATTGTTCTTCAGCAATTTTTAATTAACTGTGTTACATAAACTTCGTGATAACTAGCCCGTAAGTTCATTTCTAGGTCCCACGCACACGGCAATCAATCAATCCAACATGCCTCAACTACATCTCCCGATGTGTAAACACAGCCCATGAAACGTGTAAAGTAAGAATGACGTGGTTTCTATTCCTTTGTTTTGATTTTCCTCCCGGTGGCTGAGTGTTGGCTTGATGACTAATATCACGTGACACGCCGGTGTGACGCGATGCTCGGAGGTAACTTTTCTAATGGATACGAGAGTTTTCGAGAGAACACTATGGGTAGTTAGAGAGTTCGCAGCTCCAGTGTTCTTAATCGATGAAGACGCTGTAGCCTTGCATTAGGCGTTACATTTAGGATATTGATGAGCGGCTGGAACTTATTGCTGTTTAAAATCGTAGCTGTAGAGTGAAGATAGTTTTGAAATGTATATTTGGAATTATATTGTAACGTAAGTAGAGTTCGAAACTTGAACCAGATTAAACGATAATTCCTATTTAACGGCGCATACCGACCTAAATAACTATGTAGAAAAACTATTCAACAAGTTCCTACAAAACTTTCTATATGTAACGAACACAAACGAATTGAAATGCCCAAATGATTGACTTTGAGGTACTACGGCCGCTACTGGGGTAATTTCGGCCTATACCAAAATTTTGGATATTTAAAATTTTCAGAAATACGAAGACTTCTAAGAATCTAAATGTGCGTATGTCCCAATTACCATTGCTTGCACTTCATAGAAGTGTAGGTACGGAGTAAGTTACGATTAGGTACGACCGGGCTGCACAAAGGCGTTTGTTTATAAAACAAAACAGCCTCGTTCCTTGGTCTCGCAACGAGTATATCGAGGACTATGAAAATAATGGTCTATTAAACAGCTGCCTCGTGCTTGTACCCATTGTCGCTCTTAGTCAACGCCCGTGCCTTTATATCTACGTGGTTAAAAACGAAGCCCGTAACAATACCGACTTGTGTATTATCGGCTGGGGTTATGAATGGATAAACATGTGCATGTTATTACGTACTCTTTATGCATTTTTGATGACCGGTTTCAATTATTCCACTTGAGATTATGGTTGAAACCACGAGCTAAAGGGATAATAATAGTCTACTTTTGAGCATGGTCAGTGTTTGTATCGTCGCTTAAAACAGAATTTGTTTTGTAGAGAAGGAATAAAGAAGACTTTCACCATATTGATAATTATCTGATTGTAAAATCTCATAATTAGCTATATGATCAATATGATCATTATGTAAAATATTTGAATTAAGAATACATCTGAGCTCTTTACTAATAATTTACTTTAAAAACAAAAGTTCAATTCACTACTTCAACTTATTTGAAGTTCCCTCGATTCCTCCAGGATCCCATCATCAGCTCCGGACCTGGTGAACATGGAACCATCTGGTAAGGATACCCTTTCAAACAAAAAAAATATTTTCCAATATTATCCGACGGCTGGGGATAGCATAGGTATATAAAATAAAAGATTCCGACGAATTGAGAACCTCCAATATTATATATATACATATATATTTAAAGTCGATTAAAAATATATGCAAATAACATCCGGATGTACCGAGATTTCAGTGTGTCTTGCAAAATGTCCAACGGCCGGTTGCGAGCGTTTATGCAAAGTCCGTCAGGGCTTGTATCCGACGTCTTCATTAAGCAGTTTTTTGCCGTGACAGTGACAGCGGGTGGGGGCGGAAATAAACTATCTTATCACCCGCTATCTCTTCGAGGGAAGCTGCTGATCGATACTACGACATGCCCGAAATGATACCTAGCTTTCCCACTGCTAATTGAGGCTACCCAAGTTCATAAAAAATGTTAAAAAACATTTTGTTTCGTAAAGGTTAATTTTGACCAATAATATCAAATGCGTATCAAAAACGTTACAATATCACTGATTTATATGTAAGTACGAGTTGGGCGTGAATTTTTATTAGACGTCTCAATCGTAACAACGACTTTAAATGGTCTAATAGAGCTCCTCTTGATTGCTTTACAATGCCAGTGACCCATCAATGTAGCTCAAGAGGTTTATTTTCAATCAAATTCTTTACAATCGCCTGTTATATCTACTGGCGGCGGCATTAGATTACAAAAGTAATGAAATAAACTAAAATCACTGTAAGGGGTAACAGTTAAATGATTCAACAGCTTACTTACCATTTCAGAAAACCAGGACCGCATCTCTACGCACAAAACATTAAACTTAAAAATGTTTTTAAATTTTCGCGTTGCTCGAATGCAATTGCATTAGAAGCTTGAAATAAAAACGAGAATAAAACAAACGCAATAAAACTGCCGCTGCGTTTTTATCGCCACGGGTCGTAGATACAATTAATGGAATATTTGATTTGAACAATTGTTCGGAAAGCCCCAGGCCAACGCAACCGCGGCGGGCGGAGGCCGAGTCGAGAGTGGTGGTCGGGCGCGGCCGCACGCTGCGCGGCGGCGCGCGCGCCACCGGCAGCGCTCGCGTGACGCGCTCGCACACTCATCTCTGGGCGGCCGTTACGATAATAAGCGATAGCTAATATCGCGTTACGCCCACCAAAAGCTTCAATAATCGCTATAAAATGGTGATCATTTCACAACCACGATCTAGGTACTTCAAAATGATATGCAACATGTTCAACTAATTACATTACTATCGCTATCGCTCGGAACAGACGGCGACGTGTCAGTGTAGTGAATAATAATCCTATAATAGGGCGATTTGGGTGAGTCAGGCTATCGACTGAAGGCGAAGATAAGGCTTCGTCGCACTTGTAAGTTGCGTGCGCCGAATTGTGGCTTCAGGCACATGTGATCCGATCAGAGGGTCAACCACCTTAACGTAGGAAACGTAAAGGATTCACACACACATGTTTTAACAGGCCTTCAATTTTTCACTTCATCCTCGAATAAGGAAGGGTTCGCTAAAATTCATATATTTAAACTAATATGGAAACGTTGTCGAAACACTTTCAGTATACATGAATCCTGTATGTATTTGTTTTTGTGAAAAAGTATTTAATTATAATGAATTCCAAATCGTAAATAGAATATGTAGTTTACGTCAATATATAGTAACTAAGTACACTGCGTTCCTAAAATGACAAATCGATACTCGATGTTACGTTGAAACGACAGTCAGGACAATATTTCTAAGCAACAAGATATTTGCCAAACAGGAAGATAGCCAGACAAATACTAAGACTTAACCTGAGATTCTTAGGCCTAAAAAACGTTATTATTACAATATTGCAGATTACTCTACCTCAGTCAATTTCCGCGAGTAATTTTGAGTGGTTATAAAGTAAAGTTTGTCAATATACATACGCGATAAGCATTTCATTAGTAGCGCCAGGCATGTATACGTACGTAAACGCAATATAAATAGGCGTCGCTTAAATTGTAATTTCACGGCCCGACGGCAATTTTCATTGGCGATTAATTCCTGCTCGTGATTTACCAGCCTGTGACGCGCCTTGAGCCAGCCGGCTACACGACTCACAACTCGTTCCTTGTATAACTAGACACTTCGATTTACTACAACTATTCGTAATCAAAGATCGAACTTATACTGGTTCGCCCGGGGCGAGTAGTCGGTAATCAACTGGGTCGCGAAGATACGCTTTTCTTTCAAAATATTGGCTTATATTCATATATTAGCTTGTACGCGTAATATTAGGTGCCCAAGTAAGAATTATTTACTTGATGTTCGGGTTAAACAACTACTAAGCATGTGCCAAAAAATGGCAGCGCAGGAAAAACAAAGTTGCTATTCTCTACGGGGTCCTGTTTCTTGACCAAACAACTTTTAGCCAAATGTATCATTTGACAAATGTTTCATTTGACCTAATGCATTTTTCTTCAAAACAGTGGTATTTTCGGGTATTCTTTGAATATCATCAAATAGAAGTCATTAGGTTAGGTTAGGTTTGTTTTATAATAATCCTATAAAGCTTTCTATTTAAGAAAAAAATGCATTAGGTCAAATGAAACATTTGGCCAAAAGTTGTTTGGTCTAACATTAGTGAAGCATTATCTACATTTATATTGGGTACCAACATGCAATCTGATGGAATACATTTAGTATAGATATCGAAGACACTAAACCCAGTAAGTGTTTTATTTGTTAAGAGTCCGTACACGATAACAAGGCATTGAGTGTAGTGTGTGAGTTCGCGAGCAGTGGTGCTGCCATATATGTACAGTCTATGCGTTCTATGGGTTGAAATTAAATGATTTTATTACTTTTAGTATTTTTGCGTAACTTTCTTGGTATAAGTAACTTTTATTGGATAATTCAAATGTTGCCTAATCCAAAAGCTGCATATTTACGTCTCACACTCTAAATAGGTACAAATAGTATGTGGAACTTAAGTGAATATATATTAAAAAACACCTTTTGTCTTGCACTAATAATAGGATAGATTCCGCTGAGATTGTATACCCCGTTTAAAACATACTGTTATTTCAGAGTATACAGACGCATAATAAAGCTACCTTTTCATTTTCCGAGCTGTGTTATCAGCATAGTAACTGCTGCACAACATAGCTGCAACTTTATTTTATTTTATTACTGATGTTGATGGTAAAATGTTTAAAAACAACTGAACATAACTGAACTGAACGTAATATGTAGGTATTGTATTTCATCTTTAATCATTATTTTTATTTCAATATATTGTTTAACTAAGAACTACCGTTCGTATGTTATATTTATTTCACTACAGGTAGCAAATCCTATAGGCAGACATATATCCAAATTATAATATTTTGACATGAAATATTTTTGGTTCTCTGTTGGATCGCCTAACATTATTTGTCACAATAGTGTTACGCATATTTTTTCCCCTCAATGCCTTGGAAAGCCGTCTTTTATCCTTTAAAACCAGTGGACAACCGCTATAATAACAAATACTAAAAAACAGAATAAAATAAATATTAATGAACTTGAAAAAATTGCTTGTTGCCTTCATCAGGCGCTGGGTCTCAAAATGTATGGGAAATCTAAAATCCGACTCGGACTTGACTAAAGTTCTACTTGATTAACGTTATTATTACTGTTAAAATAATTAAAAAATATTCTTTAAGTTAAATAAAGTTGTTTTGCATGTTGCACCTTCCTCGCTACAGTGAGGTGAAAAGTTTTGTGTTACACACAGGTGCAAATGTATTTACTTCTCGTGTGTTGAAACACGCTCAGGATTCTATTTAAGAAACACTATAGAATCCTTACGCTTGCTCGTGTTTCAATTCCACACTCGCGGGTAAAATATAACTTTGCATCCTTGTATAACAATTAACTATTTTAGCCGAATTAGTGTTAAGCCTAATCATCTTATGGCATAAAAATTTAGGCATAAAATTAAAAAGCATAATCATCACAAAGACTACCATCAGATAGCATTAATACAAAAAGACTTGCGACAATAATTACAAGTGCAACGCTCGACTTATAACCAGAGTAAATGCACAAAATCATGAAATCATATCCAAACAGATAAAAAACCACAATCACGCGCCTGATGCACTACGAGAAAAGGTTAGTTTTGAGTTTGGGGATCCATCAGTTTACCGAAAATAGTTTCATCGATTATCGTTTCTCATAAACACTATTCGCAGAATTTCATTATCACACAGGAATCATTCATCGAACTTCGTTAGATCGCTTATACATTTGCTCGAATTACCTTTTACACGAGAATCAACTCATCGAATTTTACTTTATTATTTTATTTGTCCATCGACATAGTCGTTTATCGAATCGCCTTAACTATAATTTCGGTTTAACATAAGTTTCAGTTCCCAAATTCTTATATTTTCGTATGAGGATTATAATATAGTAGATTAGGCCAGGGCAGTTAGAGGAGGGGCTCGGGGGGCCAAGCCTCCCGCAGTGAAAAAACAACACATAATCGTAACAACGGTATTATTTGTAGGTTAGGTTACGGTTAGCTTGTGTCCCTTAGAGCGGAAATAGGCACCCCGCGAAGCGGGGTGACGTCGATAGGCTGGCGGTTAGGTTAGGTTTAGGTTAGGTTAAAATGCCAAATCAACCAACCATACCAACCAACAATACCAACTGTGAACTGACTATTCTATTAAAATTGAATTCGATGAATCGTTTCGCTACGATTTGAGACAAATTCGAAACGATTAATGACGAAAAATTGTTTGATTAAATAAAAAACAATGAATTAATGATTATCTGATTAGGAAAAACAACGTAATGCAATTTGTGGAATAGTTTACGTAGACGTTATGCATTTCGATAAAATGACAGACACCCTTTGTGTTTATATGTATTTACGAACAAAGGCGAGGCGACGGTTCTGCGTTGTGTAGGCTCGCAAATAATCATTTGTTATATTTGTCATTAACCATCATTTCAGTTTTCTTTTATTTTGTTACGGGCGCACAGAGTCTGCAAAACGAACAACAAAATATTAGCCCATACAATAATATGCATAATGTATATTAGCCGAATACAAATCAGTCCAACTAAAATTATTCTAAAAGCGTAATATGCCAAACAAAGTAGTAGGCCAAAGTATTACTAATATGCGACAGTACTATTATGCCAAACCAATTGTGCGAAACGATAATAGTCTAAAAAAATTAGCCATCGAAGCGGATCCCATATTTTTTCAATCGAAGAATGAAGGTAAAAAATCAAAATCCTTTTATAAACAAGAAAGTGTATAAAGCCGGAAAGCGAAGCCCGATACTTCACCTTAAGTGGAAGTCACGCTTGTGAAGATTACAGGAAAACTAATAGCGGAGGTCAGATTTTTATAGGCTATGGGTGCGAAGGGCAGCCGAGTCCCGGAGGGTGCAATTCCTCTTTTTGTTAAATGGCCACCGCATTATCTCTTGGGCTCACTCGGTCGGCCTCTAAATAAGAAATGAGAGAGTGCCTGCCTATCGCTTTATATATTGGTAACTCGTTTCATGGCAGTCTTACGGCTATTCCCAATAATCAATCCACGGATAGTTTTCCTTACCAGCAGATACATTTTGACACATTTTCTACGGGTAATCTGTCAAAATGTAACTGCTGGTAAGGAAAACGTACGTACTATCGTACAAAAAGCGGACCTGATGCCGTACCTAAGCATTCTCTAGCATTCAACCTTTAGGCAAAACAGACAAATTGTATCTTAGTAATCTACCGTTTGATTATGTGCTCCTAATAAATATATGTGAATACGACATATTGATCCAAAATAAAGGTATATAGGTACTGTGGCGTTACTAATATTCCCATTCCCAGGAAAACTGTTGCCTAATATTTCCAGGAAGAATTTTAAAAAATACAGCTACCTACCTGACGTATAGGTATTCACCTGTTGCAAGAGTTTTGCCACTTACGACGTTGGGTCCAACAAACTTACAGCAACGTAAAAAACACCAGTAGGTTGCGCGAATGAGTGCAGGTCAGGGAGGCCCACCGCAGTCAAAAAACAAAGAGCCCTCAACTTCTGACTGTACCGCATATTGTGACAAATTGTGTTATTGAAATTTATGTCCGGCAGTTTTGAGACATAATTGGATGCGGAGAGAGCGGCCATGTTCCCGGCGTGACGTCACGTGCTCTAATGACATTTATTACGGACAGTTCATCGGCGCCGCGCGTCTCCGCAAATCGCAATACTATATTCGCATTTGAAAATTAATTTCCACGGGAATTTCAATTCCGCGGCGCAATGGCTAATGTACTGCGAGCGATGCTTTTAGTGCTGGTTGGTTGACACGTTTCACGTGCGTATATATATTCGGTAGGTTGTGTAGTGTGTACTAGTTTAAAGTAGTATACATTACCCCTTGCAGTGAAAGGGCGAAACGTTTAGATACGTACCTGTAACAAAAAGATTTAATAATTAGTTTTAAAATTGCTATTTTCATTGACTTCGTACCAGAGCTATGATATGGTAATCTAAATTTGTGTTTCGTTACAGAGCTTCACAGCAGCATATACCTTGGCCGCCCTATATGCTAGTATGGTAACGCAGCTTGGCTTAACTCTGGTGGAAAAAGCGGCATAAAGCTATGCAATTTACTTAAGATAAGTTAGTCTATATTATCTATACTAATATTATAAAGAAATAAAGTTTGCGAGTATGTAGCTTCGTGAGGGTGTAGCTTTGTACTCGTAAGTTGGTACATATGGGGGTAATCTCCGAAACTACTCATCCGATTTCAGTCATTCTTTCACGAGTATAGAATGGAATTTGAATGCATGGATGCATATTGAGATCGCAATAAACACTTTGGCTTTGCCTTTCGGGTGGCTTCGTTTTCGTTTATTTTTATAATACGTGGATGAAGCCGCGGGCAGCTAGTATGACATTAACTGGATTATTCGTACATAGTGTTAAGTTTTTAGCAGTGAGCAACGGCTGTAATCTAAACTGAGTTTACTATTTTCTGTCCCTTGTTTACTTTGTCACGAACGTACGTCAAGGAAAGACGTCCACGTCAATGTAGCTCCCGACTCAATAAAAGTCAAGTTATAAATCGTGAGGTGCCGTTACACAGGTGGCATTTTTTTCACGGTAGCTTTAGGAAGATTGCCACTATAAATAACTAGGACAAGGAGCGGGACGTCCGCACGCTGCGCTGGCGTGCCCGTGACTAATGGCGTGCCTGGTGACATGTAAACGCCAATAGATGGCGTTGATTGACTAATTAATCACCACCACCGCAATATACGTTCTTGGGTAACACTTAATATGTACTCCACATGCCACACGCTTTGTTTTGGCTACCTACTTTATTGTAGAATAAATTGCTAGATAGTAGGTAAGTATTCAAGTATAAAATAGTTTACTATATCCTCATCAGATAATATCCAACTGTCAATCTAGTTAACTCATTAATCTCTCATCACATGTATCTATGTAACTACATCTTGGTATTATAGTGTTTGTAGGTACGTACGTTTGTTATCAGTCCATGATAAATACGAATGGAAATGCCTATCGAGATTTTTTCAACCGTCCCTCTATGCGGTCCACAAAACCAATTTGAAAGTTGATAAAAATACAGATGGCCAGTCATTATAACATGTCATATTACACTGTCTGAGAGACATCTGGTGCAGCCGCGGTGCTTGTGCGATTACAATAGCCACCCGGTCGCAGAGAAATAGTTATACTGTGCCTTCTCGCGACCAGTGCTCAGTGCTCAGTGCTCAGTGCTCCACCCGCTCTGTACCTACTTTTATTATTGTAGCTCAGAGGTTAGTTTTGATTGTACGAGCAGGGTGAAATTGAACGTCAAGATACAGAGACGAGATTTATGGACGACCCGCTACTAAAATTGAATTCGCACAGGGTAAACATTATTATTACGTATATACTTATTACGCCGAAAGTGCAAATATCATGTGGAAAACATTGGTGTAAAGGAATCGCTTTCAAACCTGTCAAATGTGTCAGGAAAAAGGGCGGGAAACCGTCAGTATAATGGATATGTCACCGACAACGCGGCAGAATGCGGCCCGGCGCGGGTCGGATCCACTCCCAGTGGATTAAGAGCTGCCAGATTTCGATGAAATTTGAATACGAGGTGGACATCACGCGTGGTGGACATCCCGAAACTAGTATCTATTTAACTGGAAACACCGCCATTGACCAGGAGCTGTTCGTAATCAGAATAATGAAAGCGATCAGTCGATGCGATACTCAATAAATACGGCTCGGAAAACATGTCCGAAATGATGGATGGTGAAAGCTCTGATATGATGAAAGATGTAATCGAAATAGATATCTGTAAATAGTCTTGCAGACCATCGATGTTAATTGCTTCAACCATATTTTATTGCTATAAGTGAATGGTTCTGTTAGTTTATAATTTGGGATATCGATAATATTTGTATTCTATTTTATTATATTATTTTATTTTATTGTCATTGTGTATGTGATATGGGTTTATTACCTGAAATAGAGATTTTTTTTTTTTATATCAATAAATAGCGATACAATTTTATGAAGTCCAATGTGTGGTTATCAGTTCTCGCCCCCAGATCGTGTCGCTGTAACCGGATAGGGGGCGACGTCGGGCGGCGCGACTCTCTGCTCACCTGCTATGGCTGGCTACCCCGGCCCCTTTTTTTATTACTGACCCGCTAGTAAACAGATCATTCGGGTTTGTGGTGTTATAAAAACGAAATTAACTCTGCCTGGCAAATGGTATGTCCAGCCAGATATCCTCAGCACTCAATGGTCCGCCGTTAACTGAAACTTGAATGCGCGCTTTTACGAATAGCGGTTTTCCTGTCATCGTGGTACAAGTATAATAATTTACTTAAAAAAAAAAGTTTTACCCGACTTCAATTTAGTACTCCGCCAAGCCACGAGAACATTTATACATTTCTTTTCCAATTTACCACATGAACTGATTTCCGAGAGCAAATGCGTTGATTATTAGAGAAAAAACCCAATCGCTGTATGTGACCCGATAATATTTGAGGACTTCCGTCGATTCCACAAGGATCACCTTTGGCACTTATTAGTTGCTATTTCAACGGAATCTTATCAGAATCTGTGATATACTTTTGTACTTTTAAGTACATAATTGAGGAATTCCATAAGTCATCTGTGGTCTTCATCATCAATTCCACATACACGAGTTATAATAGAAAATACCAAAATCACTACACGCGTGCCTAATATAATTGAGGAGTTCCCTCAATTCCTCATGGATCCCATCATCCAATTGAATGTTTGAAAAAAATGGGCCCCACCTGGAAGCATATACTTACAACCAAAAAAAAATTTTACGAATCGGCTCATCAATGACCTAAGGTAACAAACATTGAAAAAAAAAGAAAAAAAAAAAATAACCGAATTGAGAAACTCCTCCTTTTTTTTGAAGTCGGTTAAAAATAACTACACTCAAGACTCACAAGACCAAAGCAAGTCATTGAAGCAGATTTCGATACTTACAAACCGAAATCCGGTATAAAGTGTAGCCGTTTTCATTTCTCTCTATCTAATAAAAATTTTGTGAGTTTCTATTTTGGTACGTTGGTGAGGGGGTAATCTCCGGAACTATACTCATACGATTTCAAAAATCCCAACAAGAATTCATACCAGTATATATGTAGAATTTACCTTTGGGATGGACATAGGCTATCTATTCCGTATGTACCCCGTGGCTTCGGCTGCCTTCTTTACAATACGAGGGCGGAGGTGGGCAGGCAGATAGTAATTAGCTAGTACCTATTACCTACGGCACTAATCTAGTCGGCCAAGTGCGAAAGAGAGAGAATGGAGGTTTAGATTTATTTGACTACAAAAAGGTTTATAAAATTGAATGGATACATTTGGATAGAAATTAATATATTTTGGTCAACATCGTTTCGTAGTACCTCTTCTAAAGGATACCTAAAAATATTTGAAATCAAACTAATTTTAAATTAAAAAATTCTCGATATGTCTTTTTGTGATAAACAAAATGTAAAATGAAACGGACAGCTAGCAATTGATAAATCAATCGAAGTGAGAATGCGTTTACTATTAAATGTAATACCACAAGTGTGGCCAGTCATAGCGACTGGACACACTTGTGGACTCGAATGTCGTGTTCATAGATTAATCCAATCAAAATATTAATTCCGCAGCCGGCCTTCGCATATTTACATTTCAATCGGGTGAATTAATGGTGAATTATTCGCGTTTGATATAGTATATATATCACGTCGGCAACACATTGGCAATAATGGAATCTATGTAAATACTAAGAATATTACAAACTTGACACCTTTACTTTTATCTATTAGCTTACGTATAACGTATAACTGAGAATGATAATGATACAATAGGCAAACAACATTTTCGTTAAATTGCGAATAAAACTTGCTCATAGGTACGATGCGGTAATTATGCTAAAACTAAACTAAATATTATCCAATTCAAATCACTTCGTTGCTTAATATTAGGTATTCGCATTTGCTAATCCGGATGGTATAAACTAAATTAAAATGTTAACGGAAGGTTGGCTATGTAGGTTAATACATATACTGATAAACTTATTTAATGGTGGCAAAGATATCCATTTCCATCGCATTGCAACTCGAGACAGTAACCAGATCCTCCCCGAGGGCCGGCTTAGCTGGGGTCGTGTGAAATCGGTGCAATATTTTAGTTCCACGTTATTTAATCTTGCAAATCATTAAAGCTACTATACATAAGCTTAAATATCTTGGGGTTATATATGTGTCGAATTATTAAGGATTTAGTCGTATACGTTGAAAGCGATATAAAAGTTTTACGGTTTTCCAAAGAGGCATTGAGCAATAATAATAATGTTAATAATGCGGGTCGAGCAATGTTCAGATAGCAGTGTGAATGCTGGAGTTTCTAAACATGAAGGCAAATTGCGAATTATCCGACGCAGGCTCGGCGAGACTGCGGCGCGGCGCGTGCTCTCCCCAATCCGCTCGGGATTAGACTCCGAGTTGTGCGTTTGTGCTGTTATTCCAGTATCCGTATATCCCTTTATTGTTTCCACTGGGAAAACCTTCGGTCATTTCATATCAGTGCGAGGAAAAAAAACAACTGTAATGTTTCTTCAATTATCACACTCAGGGGCACCACCGGTTTTACTATTACATTTCAGCATGTTTTTGCGCTACTACGTTGAGAAAGTTGTTGAGGACTTAGTGATCCATCGTGGAGTTGGCCGCGAGACAATTCAGTCCATATGGTACAGCGATAGTAAGGTTTAACAGGGATGAAATGAGTTGGGGTCGATGTTCGCTCGCCGGACCTAATATTTGTGCTGCAATACAGCCTTTATTGCGAAGATCAACATGCTTGCGTCAAATATAAACCCTCGCGTGACTGTGTGTAGCTTGATATCTTACACAAATTTGTTTACCGAATTTTATAGCAGGTTTTCGCTTTATAGAAAAGTACAACAACATCCCGTATTGTTAATTTAAGAAAACATTTATAAAGTAAACAAGTAAATGACATGGTATACATGATTGTCATAAGGTATGGTTATTATTGGTAAAGTTGTGTTGGCAGTCGCTTGACGAGGTTTTCTCGTGTCGTTGCGAGCGTCGCGTGGGACTGGTTGATATTACTTGTGACGAAGACGAGCGTGTACCGGAGCACTTCGCAACTGCACCGACGACAGCTGGCCCGCTTTATTTGATTTTCAACTATACGGAGGAGCGTTCCAAGTTTTATGCCAGCGTCACGACAGATTTAAGCAAAATTTGGAAAGGAATACTCTGATAAAGTTTTAGATTTATCGTTTACATTTGTAACAATCCATAATATTTTACGGCAAGGAATTTCGTTATGACAATCCTTAACAAATAAGTTGGAAAGCTGCGAGTGATGTCCAGGTAATCCCCGGTCGGCATCGTTACGAAACGGTTGTGTCTAGTGAACCCCATTTATCCGGCCAATCGTCGTGTATGCAACAGAGCTTGTTAACAGCGTATTTCGTTAGATCGTTAACGATTGTTCTCGGCAATTGGTCAGAGATACGTACGTACAAACAGCCGTTGTCCAGCAAACGTGGGTCGGGAATGACGTGCGTGAGCAAAATCGTTTGGGGCAGATGGCATAGGGTGGGTCTGTTTGCGTCTGTGCTTCGGACGGTCAACAGCGGCGGCAAACACGCCTGCGAACACTCACGTGACGCGCGCTGTATGTCCTGCGTACCACGTAGCGTTTGTTGCTATTTTGTATCAATAAAAGTTGCGACGCATTCAATTAGGGCTCTTTGTGTGGTTCATCATAAAAGCGTCGCCGCTTTGAGGTGGTTTCGTGGCATATGCGCTGCTGTTCACAAAATTCATTATCATTCCGCGCTGTGTCGAGCGGTGTAATTAAACTTTTCTTCTGCATCCCTTGCTATGAAAAAAAGGGGAAGATTAGGCTATATAAAAAATTGAATCCTCATTAAAATGTTTTGTATTACGAATAAAGCATGAATAATACTCATAAAGTTTGTCAGAACAGGCGCCATTTCTGAAAAATAAAAAACTGAAAAGACACAAAGCGCACCTCGGTCACCCAGAAGTACCTACGTATTTTGATGAAATCAATAAGGACAAGAAAAATATTGTATGATACTTTTTGCTCTATTATCCTCGATCGAGTGACAAAATAGAATTTTTATTTTATGTGTGATAAATAAAATAAAATGACTAACATTATGTTCCGGGCGATAAGGTCGCGCAGGCATCCGCTGTCCGCAATTTATCGACGGTTCAAAGTTCCAGCACAGTTACAATAAGTAATAATAGACATCTTTGATATTATGAAATTATATACTAGTATATAATATATTATATTTTTATCATACTATATACTATATTTTTATCATTTTAAGAGAAGCAGACTCAATCGAAGGTCAAACAGTTTGATGGAAAGTAATTAATAATAGCGAAAAGTAATTGCAATCCGAAATATTATTAAATTCCAGGTAAACCTGAGGGGTAATCACGTAATGTTTCCAACGCGGGTTTGACATTTAGATCTACCTAACAAACGTATAGCGTTTTGTGATTGACCTGCTGGCTGGCTTTAGAGCGGTTACGCAAGGCGACTTTTGCCTTTTGCAGAGATATTCGTATAAACGCGCGTCAGCCATGGATCACCTTGTCATAGTCAGCTGCGCCGCGTTCATATCACTGCAAAAAGTTGGCGTACGTAACCAGAACGCTCTTGGGATATGTAAAGCTTTAGCAAAAAAGATAAGTTTACAAGGAAATTAAACCATTTGAAAGCTAAAAAAAACTCAGAGTAAGAGGCGAAGTGGTCCCTCTTGGCCGTGCGCCGGTATTTTAATAATTAACGGTTAAGCTTGACTCTGAAAAGTTTAATTTTACTCTAAAACGGTAATGCGGAGATCTGAATGTTTTTAAGAGCCCCCATATTATGTGTTCAACTTTACGCGTTTGGTTCATGCGGTCATACTTATTTTAATTCTATTTATTAGCGATGGCAAATAAAATAATATAATACTTAGGTATATAAAAAAAACGGAAGAACTAGATAATCATATTTAAGAAAAAAACAATTTTACAGTTGCTAAATATAAATTGCATCGGTACAATGTGGCAGAAGCAACGAGTTATTTTTTTAGCGGCGTGAAATTGCAGCGCCGCGCGAGCTCTGATGGAGATTCATTGAACTAGCGCATCGTTTATCAACCCAACCTTTCTTTGCGTTCTTACGCTGTTTTATATTCTACATTTTATTTATACAGCGTAAATGAAACGTGATTAAAAAGAATAAAAAGTTGCATCAATCTCCGCTGCTCTTTATTTAGTTGTCATGTTTACTTTTGTTTGTCATGTTTTTTGCTTGGGTAACTTTGACCTCGCATAATCCCGCGATTCCCGTTAATTAAGTGATTCTAGGGAATTGATTTCAATGTCAAATGTGAACAATTGAAATTGAAATTAATTAACGAAATACCTACTAATTAAATAAAATATTTTATAATATTAAAATATTTTTATAATAAAACTTGGCCATGGGAGTAGATTATGGGAATATTACGAAACCGTAATCGTATCGTAAGCGTACTACCACGGTGTTATAAAATCAATACAATAGTGGAGCTCTGATGACAGTTGTTTTGTTATATCTCCAGGCCCGTTTGCTCCCGGCTGAGAAAAAAGTTTACGAATATACCGCCATGTTGAGCAAATTGACTTTTGGAGTGACACTAGTGACAGTTGCCAAAGGAATTTCTATGTGCATCAGGCGTGTGTATGCCGAATATGATGAATGGACTACCACAAAATTGTTATGCATGCTACAATAGGTAACACCAACCTTTTTACAATATTGACGTCAGACATCTTATCGTCATGGGAGTCACATCCAAATATAGACTCGCACCATGATTTGAAATGCTATGAATCCTGGAATTACGAAAATGATTTATGTTTCGATTGCACAAATATAAAATAAATATCCCTCGGCTGACCTTCACTATAGTTAGTTTCTTATATTAGCTAACGCCCGACAGCAAAATTCTTACTGCCTGATAGGATGGCCATAAAAATCAATACTAGGGATCCATTTCGTGACACTGCACAGATTTACTTCTTCTTTTGTCTTTATCATGCAATACTGTGTGTTTTGTTGTGTTGTGTTATGAATAAATATTTGATTCTGATTTGATATAATATATACAAATATGTAATAATATAATATATATGTAATATACAACGTGTTTTTTTACCGTCTTAGAGCCGAAGCCCACTTAAAGTATCCAAAACGTACTAATCATTCGTGAAAAATAAAATGTATTAGTTCAGTTTTTAGTAATAAAAGGTAATTAAGTTTGAAAAATCCTGTATGGCGCACGGTGCGAAGTTCATTCACCCGGTTAGAGTTCCTACCTATCTACATAAGATGGCGGCTAGCGGTCACTGCGGTCACTCGGCTGGATGATTAGAATTAATATTAATACAAAAAAGCAATATTAATACATTAAAAAAAAACAGAAAAATCCGTTCTTTAAGTTTTTTGTAAAGTAATGTAGGTAGGGTACAAAACACCCTGCATATATATAAAATATTATAAATGCGACAGTTTGGATGATATGTTTGTATATTGGATGTGTGTATGTTTGGATGTTTGCTACTCAATCACGCTTAAAAGGCTCAACCGAAATGGATGATGCAAGAAGATAGTTTATAGCTTGGATATAGGATAGTTTTTAGCCCGGGGGCAGACGAAGTCGCGATCGGAAGCGAATAGTTAATAAAATCTTAAGCAAAGATAACTTTAAAAGTACGCAAGTTACATAATAAGATTATTTAAAAATAGAATTCGATTTTAAGTTTCACAAATTCTGAACAAAACAACAAACCAAATAAATGTTGTATTGAAATTTACAAGACGTAAACATCAGTTCTCGTGGAAACGCTCCCAAACTTTTTGTTTAAATCTATGAGTGGGACAGGAATAAGTTGAGGCGCAGCCGCAGGCGACGGCGCTACCAACTTGCCCGCTCGTACCAACTGTTACGTCGCTGTCGGCCATGTTCAACTTTCAGCTACTTAGTTTTATTTCACACCCAATTTATTCACAAGTAGCGAGTCTAAAACCGATAAACGTTTCCTTTTGCTCCGTGCGCGGTTATTGCGCGCCGGCACGGAGTTCATAGCGTGTTGTTAATAAACTGCACAAAAGTATTCGAGTAGGCAAACTTATAGATATGCATTTGAATTTACGAGAACCTTTACAACTTTTTACTACAGGGGATTTATTTTTCGATTTTTAAATTGATCTGGTTTTGTAATTAAGTATTGTGATAATTTCACTAAAGACCTGTGTAGTAGGTACTTTAATCTTTTTTTAGTCACTTTAATTTAATCAAATCTCAGAATTTATCCAATTAAGACCGGATTTGATCACATAGGATTAAGGATTTAATCTGAGGTAAACGTCAAATTGTATTATATTGACTAATCTTGGAATAAAATCTGTTCTCGTTTGGTTACATTGACACTAATAAAGTCTTGCAAATCCTCTCAATATTTCAAACCAAATAGTCAATCTGTCTTATATGTAGAATTTAAATAATTATTTTTAACACATAGAGTAAGGCAAACGTCCGAGTGGTCGACGCGGTACTAGTATATGGCATGGGTACTCAAATTCGAATGAAGAAAAATCAGAGAAAGAAGACATGCCATATACGAGTACAGCGTCGACCACTCGGACGTTCACCTCACCTATAACTAAAAGCATTCCAAAGAACTGTACTCAGGTACTGCTACATAAACGAAGTGAGCCAATTCCCTGTGAATTTTATGTGACACACATCATGAGCAGGATCGGCCACGTCTCGGAGTATTACAGGCACTGGACATTTTCATACCGCCGCTGTAAAATCTTTATAGTAAAAAATATAAAAGCTCAATACGGGTCGTAGGCTGTGTCCGTAAAAACCGCCGTTGATGTTCAAAAAGCCTTTAAAACTAGTATCAATCCCATTTCCCTATTGGGGTTGAGAGTATCACCGCATAAAATAAAAATACCTATGTAATAGCCACCCTCTGTTAGCCGGGAAGGCAGGGGTGGCCGTAATAAAAATTCGTTAATAGCTTTATTTACTGTCTAAAGGACGGCTGTTAGCTAAAACAGTTTTACTTATGACGTCACACCCATCAAATTGCAATGACTCAATTACTGTTATTCAATATTGATGTTTGCACCATGACTTGGCGTGTAGCAGTACAGTTTGAAATTAGTAAACATGTAAATGAATTTAATAAAGTTTATTTACACCGCGAATGGTAGACAGGCTCCTTTAAGGATTACGGGTTTTGCAAACAATACAGGCGATTATCTCAGTGAATGCTTGTCAGCGGCATCAGGCGTCTTAACAGCAGTTATTATTATATGTAAACGAGCACACCCAGCGAAAATATCTACATTTAATGGTCCTTGTCAATCTCAAAAGAAAATGTTCAATAGGTACCATACACGCACGCGTGCTGAGCAGACGGTTACGTATATTGATAGAATTTCGTTTATAACTTAAGAATGCAACTAGTTAAGCAAGATAAAGAAATGAATTTTGCGATGTTTCTTGTGGTCTCTATGAATTGCAAAATACAGTAGGTACGCAACGAAAGGCAAACACGAGTGTTCAAATAATAGGTGTAGTGTTATGGCACGTATGCACCTTATAAATATCAGAAAAATACTCGTAAGTCCTAAGGGCGCCATCTTTGACTTTCAAGCGCTCGACCCTTGCACTCACAAAGTGTCAATAACGATTGAATGCTATTTTGAAATAGCGATAGAAAATTGAAAACCGAGCGGTAGGGACCACTCGTATTCAATTCTATCGGTCGAAAGTAAATGCCTATTATTTTGACACTATAATCGTATTTACTCGTATCGTATTTAATGTTCGAGCCATCGAAAGTCAAAAATCGGCTCCCTGTATCACCTTACAAATAAAACCGTACCAAGGACCATATATGTATTTATTTGCAACATACGTGCCTAAAGCCTTGCCTTTCGTTGTATTACGTACTGTATTATGTCTTAGCCAGAAAATACGTAACTAAAAATACTAAAGACTGCCAAGTAAGGTATTTTAGTTAGTTACGTGATCGCAACACAGGTGTTTGGCCCCGGTGTTCCGGGCCTAGATCGCAATACTGAGTCAGCGAGATGTCGGATGCCAAAACGACGTGTTTTTTTATCAGTTTATATATTGTATTGTATTTCAAAATTTTCTTAGGATTTTGGAAGAACCTTAATCTAATTTCGGTTATTAAACTAAGACTAAAGTTATAACCGATTGCATAATTGCAACTAATGTTTTGGAATGAAACTGTATCAATTTTGGACTAGATAATCGTTGTATTTCCTGGAGGTTTTAAAGTTTATATATATTGAATTTTATTCCCGGCTGCGGTGAGGTCTCCACTTGCAGGCGGGAAGCAATCCGACTCTAAAATGAAGTAATTCGACTCGTTGCGGCACGTCCCTGGCATTACTTACCATCTAGCAACAATTTGTTTTTCCCGCCCTCCAGAAAAACTCGAGCAAGCGCGCCCTGCTTTTTAGTCCCAATTTATTCTTCCAATAAAATTCGCCGCTTTGCTTTTGTGCGAGAAATGCCTCTAAAATATTTAAACAATTTATGTTTCGCTAACGCAGTTTTCTTGTTACACGCCGCAACACATTGGCCTTACAATTTTGTAAGCACGTTTAATATGCTTCGCAGACTTTGACTTTTTCAGCATAAATTTGCACGTTTATAATATAATATTAATGAGGATTTCAACTAATTTGTCTGATGTAGCTTAGCTTTTAGGATAATGTCAGTTCTGTGTGAGATGCGACGAGTAAACTTAAACCTGAAAGACGTAAAGAGCTGTCTGCCCTTTTAGAGGGGAAATACATGCAAAGACGATCCGCGACGATCAGTACTTGAGGAACGACGCCGACGAGCGAAGGGCGGCTGTGCGGCGAGTGGCTTGCGACTCTAACGGCCCGTGACAATGGCTTCCATGCTAAATGTCATGGTGGCCATTGTTCTACCCCCACGCGACACCCCGCCCTACGCCACCCTTCTGGGCACACACCACACCGCTGCAACATTGGCATTTAGTGTCTTTACCTGTAACCGAACCTAGAAAAAATTCAACACTGATAGGTATTTTGTTTTTTTTTTTACTCTGCTATACTTATACAAATTTTAACCGTTTTAACAAAAACAGGTCATATTTAGTAATAGGTACCTAGTAGTAGGTACCTTGTTATGCTGCGGTAAGAAACAATGTAATATTATAACCATTTGTACATACATGAATAGACAAGCTAAAGTTACG
Organism: Epinotia bilunana; assembly: GCA_947049275.1. Taxonomy (NCBI): domain Eukaryota; kingdom Metazoa; phylum Arthropoda; class Insecta; order Lepidoptera; family Tortricidae; genus Epinotia; species Epinotia bilunana. Next base: position 15,874,870 of record OX346264.1, read on the forward strand.
CCGTGAGACATAGATATCGAGTAATTACACATACTTGCATTATAAATTTAAATTAAAGGAAAAAAAAACATAATTTAGTATGGGGTGGCGCATCTTTAGTGACGATTTCAATTGGAGACGTTGGTGCCGCTATGCGCCTCCCTAAGGCGTTGTAAGAAGGAACTGATTGAAAGATTTAGTGGCCAAGAGAGATTGTTCCGATAGCTCAGTTAGTTAGTAGCGACGGCCCATGAATGCCTGTGGTCGCCGGTTCGAATTCGGCTTGGAGCATAAAAATTTTGCTTAATAGAACATTAATACTGTATGCATTCGTAAAATTTACCTACATTATAAAACGTTAATGGCCAACTTAAGTCAATTACTTATGACAATGGAATAGTGATCTTATAGCAAGTTATAGAGTAAAGCGAAGGGAGGGGAGAAGACGCTAACTTAATATGGCGGGGCATCAGGCAATTTGTTCAAGACGAACCTCCATAGCCAGGGCTGCTAGCAACTTTGTTATAACCACTGTTTTCAAATACGGCTATTGTTTATGTTACATGATTCCACAAAATTTCAAATCAATGTTTTAAGCTTAATGCCGAGAAGTTAATATTGGCTTTATGTTCCTACATAAACTGTCCAGTTATTGTTGGTTTTAAGTTATATTTTAAAATAAATACAGATTTACAATTAATACAATCTTACAAGTAATTGTTCAAATATCAAATCACCTTGTATGATTTCATGTTTTTTTTTATTCTATTTAGTTCTCAAAAATAGTTATAAGCTTGTTCTTAAAAATCTGAACTTCGCATATAAAGAGATGTATATATACCTGAAATAAAGATAACGTTAGCAACCCTAGCTCTCATAAATGCTTCCAGAGAAAATCGAGCGAGGTGATTATGGATGGTAAGACCTTTAGCTTAAAATCTGTACACACCCGCCCCAATATGGCGCACTTTATCCATCGGCACCTACTCGCTCAAGTGGCTTTCTGTACAATACAGGGTGAACACTAATTCACCATTTTATAGCGATTCAAAAATCCATTTTACTTTAGGTGGATCAAGGGCTGAATGCGTGCGTTGTAATGATTGTTCGATTGTAGTCGTAACGCAATTTTGAAGCTGGCAACGACTATATCTTTATTAGAATAGGTAGGTGTTTACAACATATAAAAGTCATGTAATATCTTTTTCGTGTGTAAAGTAAATCGGAGAAAACCTTGGTCACCCTGTACTTACGTACCCGGCAAGTTCATTAAGAAGCCGTACGTCGAAGGCGAGGCATCGCTCCACAAACTCCATGTGTTGTTTGCTCTTTGGCGAGTTACGTAAGGGCTGGGAAATTATGTCGCGCCTTAAAAATTAGAGTAGCAGGGGTAGCTTGAGCTTCTGATTAATACATTACGTAAAATAAAATTATGCTCTTGGGCCTTCATGTTTAAAATATACTTACAAGTTCTTGATATTATTCTACACACGAAAGCTACAGCTACGCTACAGAAGAATTCTACTTGTAAATTTAGAATGCACAAGATGTCCCCGAATGACTACGATTTGCCTGTGATTTAACCCCACTAGGTATTGTGTAACACTAGATTTATATGAGTGCAATTACCAGCTTCATTTAAACGCTATTAAAATTCATGAATAATTTGCATTTCATCAGAAGCGGTAGCTTTCTTATAAGTAATGGCAAAGTTGGATATTCTTTATCAGTCCGTTTTCTATTCGAATGGGAAAGTAAAATATTCCAAACGCATACTTGAATTTTAATATTGATAAATGGAATATTTCCAAGTACCGAGCATTCATTATTTCGCATTTTATGCCAGTAAGTTGGAACTTGGAACGTCCATAAAAATCATAAAACGTAGTAAGGGCGGTCCCCATTTGTTCCGCTATTTGCATGCTCTACAAAAGTCTAGCGAAGACAACGGTGTCCTCTACAAAGATCGTCGACAATAAAAGTGTATTTGCGAAGAAATTTAATAAAGCGGAAGTGGACGTCTATTATGGTGCGCCCCTACGGTCTCGAACAGTGTCGTCCAGCGGGTTGTCGGCCGCGTGACAGGCCCAAGCTTGGCCGCCGACTCGAACTCGTTATGCCGAGCCACTCGGCCCTACGGAAATTCGCATTACATATTTATCCAACGCGTGAAGCAATCGATTGTGGAGTGTGGCGCGTGCCACCGCTGGTAAACTCCACCGTCTGCCTTCTGCCCCAATAAAGTAATAGTGCGACGTTAAATATTTTCGTATGGACTTGGAGTACTTTATAGCTTGAGTACTTAGCTTTAGGAATATTACGTATTTGTGTAGGATGTAAGTTGTAGTATGTTAATATAAATAAATAAAAAATACTTTACAGCCTTAACTCAGGTCTAACTTAAAAATAGGTAGGTGAATAAAAGTGCTTTAACTTTACAAAATGAACCTAACCGCCAAGCGTCACGTCGTGTCTCGTACAATAGTCGCCTGTCGTCGAAGATACGTTTACGCTTTGACACTTATATTATTTGTAGTAAGGCAAAAAATATCCACATATCTTTGAAGTCACCTGTACATGGGCGTCGAGAAGACACTTAAGTTTCGCGTGGCACTTTGATCTCAAAGTCCGGACTGTTATAATAAGCGCGCATTGAAATTTGGAATGCATAACGTGAGTGTCCGATCGACCCCAGCAGGTCGATCACGTAACGCTTTGTACGTACGACGTACATTAAGTAGATCCAAATGACAAGTTTTATATGAAAAAAATACAGTTGGATCTACCTAACGCGCGTTCAAATCGTTCCGTGATTACCCCTCTGATGTAGCGCGCTACAAGCTACGCCGTAGCACTCGTAGCAGTACTATAAGGGGCGCGCCGTGAAAGACAAGTACTTACCAATTAACAAGTGTCATGTACTCTTATTTGTAAATTATGATCAATTCTAAATCAGTCCTCGATGACAGAAGTCCTAGGAAGTTACATAATATACTGCACCTATGACCTCGAATCAAGATACATAATGGGCAAATATGTAGTAGGTATACTTTTTGTGTAATACCGTACCCGTTATGGGTACTACTAGTGACATATTCTTGTAGTCAAGTTGCAATCTTACTTGCCTAACACAGCTCAGTTAAACAGCCATACACGCTGCCATTTTCCTCGATTTTTGACTGGCCCTCGGCGTGGTATAGCAAGCTACGGCGCTGATATTTTCCGCACGCACAGCGTTAATCGTCGCCGGACATTATAATGCCGTCCGTTGGTATCGACCGCGCGCCCTACTTGTTGCGCCGCAGACACTCCACTATTTACGCCCCAACTAAACAATATTCACACCCCCAACGCTTCTATTTTGTAAACAAGTTCAAAATTTAAATTTGCAAAAGCGAATTGCGAAGTAACTTTAGCATCATATGAAAAGGTTTGGACGGTATAGGATTATCTCTATAGACTTGTTTTCACTAACGCATTGTCAGTAAATAGAGATACATATATGCTGCTGGTAACCCCTAAAGAGTAACGCTGTAAATAGACTGACTGTAATCAGAATCCAAATATATTTCAGCCAAATATTGTAGAAAATCTCATTCAGAACACGACACGGAAAATAATATCTTGGCCATGTTTGGGTTACATCGGGTGCTTGAGGTTCGGTGTGCTTGAATCACTCTAATTGAGTTTAGGCACGTTGAATAATACCGTACGAATTGTATGGCACGATGATTCATCCCCACACATGGTTAGGGGTTGGATTGTACGAGCGACCGATTGTAATTTGCGCCTCGACTCATCTCATCACGGCCAGATTGAAATTCCTCGCGCTGCCGCCAGACCGGCGCCAGCCTCTTACTTGTTGCGCGCTAGCAAACGTCATAACTACCCCTACGTGACGACATTATCGCACACTTCCGGCTATTTACTACTTACAAAACGCAATTATCATTGACGACGAAAGATGTGATGGACGAGATAGAGATAGTACCCAATAGAAATTTTCAATCCCCGTTACCATTTCATAAAATTTATTTCGGTAGTTTGTAAGAGTATCGTTTGACTTTTAACGTTTATAATACTAGTGGCTCTGTGAAATGTAGAACACGCGAGCCAGTATTTTTGTATTTTATTTTAATTTCTATAAACTGAATCGGCAAATAAAATCTATATAATTGTTGAACCAGCTCTCAAAATTTCACGAGAATCTGTTGAAAAATTTGGCGACCGGTTAGCCTAGTGGGTAGTGACGCTGCCTACGAAGCTGAAGGTCCTGGGTTCGCATCCCGGTAAGGGCAAATATTTGGGTGATGAGCATGAATTTTTGTTTATGAGTCTTGGATGTTTTCTATGTATTTAAGTATTTATAAGTATCTACTAGTATTATATATACTGCGTGGAATGGAACGATGGACTTTCCCGCAAGAAGGGGATTATTGAGCGCTAGTACGTCACATTTTCCAGATAAACTATTTTTTTGACGCGTTTTTTTTTTTACATTTGTATGGAGCTCGTTGCTCCAGCCGGCCAACGCTCCATACAAAGATAAAAAAAAAATCGCGTCCAAAAAATAGTTTATCTGGAAAATGTGACGTACTAGCGCTCAATAATCCCCCTCTTGCGGGAAAGTCCATCGTTCCGTTCCACGCAGTATAGTCGCCTAGTACCTAAAACACAAGCCTTATTGAGCGTACAATGGGACTAGTTCGATTTGAGTAAGATTGTTCCTTTTATAAAAAAAAAATGCGAGTGCAGAGAACAGTCGGATTTTTGTCTAAGCTGAAACGGAAGACTTCGTTCATTTCGCTCGCTTCTTCAATTAGTAGGATATACGAAGTCACATACGTACACCATCGAAATATTTACTTATAGATGAAAACGTCGCGTAAGCGTATTCTGAAAATGCCTGAGGCTCTAGTATAAGTTTTACCGAAACAAAACGTTACGACCGCGTTCGCGTTTAGCTGTCAAATCCCATACAAAATGAGAGTAAAACGCAAACGCGATCGTAAAGTTTTGTTTCGGTAAAACTTATACTAGAGCCTCTGATACGTAGTTGAGCAGCGCACATGAGGAACTATAGCTGCCTCATGAACAAAGTTGATATCGCAGGCTTCATGCATGCGTCCAATATTACGCGAGTTAACAAGTACCAGTAAATAAGCATGTTCATACGAATCTGAGGCTGTCATTTAAGCGGAAACTTGGTGCATTTGCTGGTAACTTGGCAGGAATCCTTTCAAATGACGTCTGTGATGCGCTGTGTTTGGTGTAAACTTGCCATTTCAGCGGGGAGGTCTATATAATTCCTAGCATTAAAGCATGCATTTCATATACATAACCCTATGTAGCATTTGAAAAGCAATAATTAATTGGTGCGACAAATATTGCAATGCATATTTCGGTTACAGGTGCGTCCCGCGCTTACACATTTGATTAACACGTCACATTATTAAGCTGAACGTGGGCTCTAAATATAGGATTATTATAAGGTGGGATTTTAACCCATGCCATCAACGTAGGCAATTGAAACGTTCCGTTCCGTTATATGTATTAAGTTTGTATAAAACCGTCGTTTTGATCGTGTTTAGTTAAGTTTTGCCCACGCGTAATTAGGTAGGTACAGTCAAGTGTACAAAAATGGGTGGATACAACTTACTTATAAATATGTCCCATAACTCTTATGTCCGCGAATTAAGGTTTTGGTACTTGAGAGGATGTTATCGGTACATGTTTTTGAACTTGACTGAACATATCCCTCACACCTAATTAAAATGACATATCATATATATTTATGTTGTTCCTAACTTAAACGCTTCATCGTTCTACGAGCGGTGCTACGCGCGTAGCACAGCACACGTCACTCGACTCCTTAGGTGTGAGGGATATGTACAGTTTTTGCGTATAACCACGCGTGTCTGAGTGCGACAATATAAAATACTTTCTTGCATCTCCATTCTAATAATCCAATTTTAAGTATCAATAGATAATCGCTACTATGCATATAAATGTACAAAAGAAAAACATATACGCGGTCTCTTCCCTTATGCGAAAGAAGCTCGAAGCTGCTGCTAATGGTAATAATCAAAGGAAACATCGCCGATACAAGCCTACGCTTCACACCCGGCGTCTTATACCGCGATACACTGCGCCGTTCGTGCAACCAATGCATAACTTTGTCTTGTTAAGGCTACATATGTATTCGGTAGCCTATTTATAACTAAGCACATTTGAGAACGGTTCGTTCGTAAGCGCATAAATATATTATATCATTCTGGAAGGATTATGTTAGGATTTCAGGAACAAGCTGCTGTTTTTTAAATTATAACATAATGCTTCCACAAGATGGCTTCCGAGGTAGAGGCAGACCGAAAAGGATATGGCGGGACGACCTAGATACTTTTTTTATAGATTGGCGAACACTAACACAGGACCGAGACGAGTGGTGGAAAAAAGGGGAGGCTTTTGCCCAGCAGTGGGACACAATATAGGCCAATAAAAAAAACATAATGCTATGATTCTGAAGCTTCTAATTTGGATTTTTTTCGTGTGTTCCGTGACTTTTTCTTTCCGTCATGTTTCACTACTTTCATATCTTCTCGTCCTTTAGGTAACATCAATGCAAATGTAATTTCATAGAACCTACTTAACTAAGATTTAAAGATAAGCGCAATCCTGAATAAAGTTAACTCCAAGCATTTACTTAATTAACTAAATATGAACATCGTTAATTTCACAGAAGTCACAACGGACGGAGGTTTGTTAATTATGCTCACGTTATTTATTAATTAGTCGAGTGCAAATTAATAGCCTAAGGGTTGCAGTTGACGGCAATGCAGCGGCGAGACGCCGGCGACGCCACACACGCGTGGCTTCACGCTGATTGCGTTTGCGTCACCCACCAGAATTAATTGACGAAGACTTAGATGTGTCGCGCGTTACTTACACGCGCTCGTGGTCAAATTATGTCGCCATGTGGTTGTGCTGATCAGTATGCGGCGCGTGGAAGCCTATCTTAATTGAATAAACCTATTCAATACATTTGATTGTGTTGCCATGTGGCGCGGCGTCTGTGCTCTGATTTTAAAACAATTTTTCTATGAATACCTAGATCAATCAGCGTGCAATTAGGTATTACGCACATTATTATTGTTTAGGGCGGCGATATTATATTACAAGAATCGACGGAATTTTGTCACGCCGGTGGGCGACATAAAAGAGAATGACATGGAAAGCAAATTTTTTGTGTCGTTAAGATGGAAATCTGAGAGCATATAAGAAAAACATAGAAAAATATCTGAGGGCTGCCCCGAGCGGGCACTTAGCGTCGGCTATTAAGGACAGCGTGACCGCCGGCGCGACGAAACGACGAAACTATAAAACCGTTAAAGTAACGTTTCAGCAGCCGTAAAGAGCGTCGCAAGATCTGTTGACAATGTCGCCCCGAACCGCCATAAACTGTATGCACCCGGCGAGCCGTAAAACTTAACGGCACTCTGATTAAACTTATCTCTAAGCCAGCTCGCAAATCACGACCTCTCTAATAACTCTGTTTAATTCACAAAACTCGCGTGTATTCATTGGCTGGATGCTCTTTTAAAACGACGTAATGCCGATGTGCTCTATACAGGGAACACTCCGAGTTGCCGCTTCTTGGCGCGCCGCCCGTATAGACATTAGTCTGTTGTCCTATTATTGCATTTGCTGGGTCGGGATTAAATATTTACCATATTCAGCAAAAATCTAAATAGCAAAAAAGTGGATAGTTTTCAGTAATGTGCGGCCACATATAACGGCAAGTACTCTCAAAACGATTTAAAAGTGCTGGAAGGATGTTATAAAGGTTTAACGGTCGCGTTCCGTCAGAGAACGCTGCAGTAGCCGTAATGGACGAACTAAGTGCAAAGGGACATTCATGACAGTGGCAAAGCGCTAAAGAAAGCTAGCAATGCGAATGGGTAATGCCATTGACGCTTCATTAAAGGGAAATTAGCCCGGAGCGGTTGTCGGCCCGTTGTTCTTTGACGCGGTTACTAGTTACGACTGCAATAAAAAGCTTATCCTGTGAAAGCGCTTTTCTTTGTGAACTCTACACCCATAAAATAACTAATTTATATCAACGTTAATAACCCATGCTTCTACTTTGAAAATTCACTCAGGCATATAATGTAAGCAGAACATTTTGTAGTTTTTAAAGAGTACTATCAAAGAGAAAGGCAGGGAGTTTGTCCGAGTTGAGTTACAAACAAAACGTTATCTTGGATGATTTATCATATCGGAATACATGAAAAGCAGATTTGGTTCGAAAGTCAACATATACCAAATCGATTAGTAATTGGAAACGGGTCGAGTGCGATGTGCCTTATTTTCTACTCGTTTATTGTTTGTTTGTGCAGGGTAATTAAGGGTGATATTAAAATGATGATATTAAATACACAAACGTATTTCAAGTAGGTAGGAGCACATTACATTTCTATGTTTATTTAGGTACCTACACAGTTTTGATTGTTTTGTGTAAGTCCCGTCAATCATATTTCGAGTAAAAGAGCTATTTCCAATTCAATTCCATAGTCGGTGTTATTTTCAATCAACATGTCCTGGAATCGTTTTACTAGGTCAATGTACCAGGAACACAGACAGCCGCAGGTGTTGTAGGCTGTATATAGCGGCTCGGGGCTAGGCGCGCGGCTAGACAGACGTCGGCGTCGGGCCTGTTTTAGCCCTGATCGATACCCATGCCGACCCACTGCGCCCTACTTTGCTGGTGGCCACTCTATTCTTTCTCCACTGCCACCACTGCCTTTATTTGAATACCGTTATGGCTTAATACGAGAGCTGACGACTCGGTTGTTTTGGTGATGCCGGGGGAAACATATTTCTTGCATTAAGTTGTACGGAGATACAAAAACACTGCGATGCCACCAATAAAGTGCAGCATTAGGTAGTACTTTGAACTTTTCTTAATTTTACTAACGTGGGCATCAGAATTCGTAAAAGATGCAAATCCACCGATCACATACATAGAAACAGAATCATAGGTCTGTACATTTTAGTACTTTACTTAGCGATAAGGTTTCAAGTATGCAAATATTTTAGATTCTGACTGTACATTAGCCTCGTCTGCAAGTACCCGTATCTAACGAGTTCGAGACCCGCGGAGTACATATATGAACCATAGCAAATATAAAAAATTGCAAACAAATTTTAAAGTAAGTATGTGAAAGTATATTCTGTAAATATAATTAGTGTGTCAATGTGATGCCCTGACAAATGTCCTTCGCGAAGCCCCCGCGACGTGATGTCGAACATGGGTAGCATACAAATTAGCTATCTAAAAATCTGTTTTGTTCTCGTTAATATCAGAATTTTGCACACCCGAAGAAACAGCCAAAACCCTAAATAAATTGAATTTAGGCATTCTATTCAAGTAGAAAATAGGTTTTGGATAGGTTTTGGTAATTACCAAGATGCTTAGGGTTAACATCTAATCTAATAAAAATAATACGCTGCATAATGTAGCATACGTTTTATTAAAATAATTAAGCCACAGGTCGACCAACTTGTTGTGTGTGCGGGGCTTTCAGGGTGGCGGACTTTTTAAAGGTTCGCCTTTTACGAGAAAAACTTTTATAATTAAAGGACATCAAAGACCGCTGCGATGGGGTTACACTTTAGATCGTTATTCAAAGCGGTTGTTACCAAGATACGGGATCTTTTGGCGCCTTCTGTGAAAGTTGACTTATGAAGTTTGATAAGTAGGTTAGTTTGCTTGAATGCACAAGTGACGTATTATGTTACTGCTGTGGATCGGGTAGTAGAACGAAAGACGGCAAGGTAGGTTAGGTCGGCCGCGGAACAGTGAGTGAGAAGTTGGGAGTGATTTACGTCCACGGGTGTGGTGAGCGTTGTTAAGCCCACATCAGTGGCGGAACTGGCGGAGCAGTAATCAACCCCCGCTGGCGACTGCCGTAATTGATTGGTCTCAGACGCAGACAACAAAAGATAACGTCGCGTCCCGTGGTAAATGGATTTGTCAACTGTGCTAGTAATTAAATAAATTCACCCGTTTCTTGTGACCAACTTCATCTCGTTGCGGCGGCGTGCTGATGAGTTTTACCGCGGTCTTAAACATCTTCTCATCTTCGTTCTCGTCCACTAGGGAGTCGACGGCGACTTTAATCAGAGTTTTTTAGTTTTTAATCTATGAACTAACGTTTTACAATAGCGTAGAGAAAACGTTATTTAAGTGTAATAAACCCAGGAATATGTCTTCAGTTTACATATGTAAAACAGCTTCCGATATTCTGCACATGAGCAGAATACGATATTAATGTGCCTCCGCAAGGCATAGCGGGGAGGGGAGCATCAATCACTTCGACACGTTCACTGGAAGTTCAAATACCTACTTCATTCTTTAGATGCAATTACAGATTGTGGCATACAATGTTTTAAAGCGTAAGAAGTAGATTTAATCTTATAAATTAGATACATCAACTATCGAAAGTTTGTATAGCGCATATAACTTTTGATTGGAGAGTGAATAGAGTAGCTAGCTTGAGACTACTGAGAATGACGTAGACAAAATAAACTTTTCTCTCACTTTCGTAGCAGGCAGGAACTAGGTATGTCCCAAGACGCTGAAATGAGAGAAGATAAACCCAGCCAATTCTAAACAGTCGCAGTGAAGCCGGCTCGCCACTCGATTACCTTTATGCGCTTTTTGTTCCTTTAACTTTTTAAATCCTTCTATTCTGTCTTCCGGCAAACAATTTAACAGCCTAACTTTGTGGAATAGACTTTTGGAAGGAGATTTGTTATTCACTCAAAACTTTTAAGTGGCTGTGAAACATCGTTGTCAAAGAATTAAATAAGCAGTTGTTTCAAGCGAATTGTAACTTTTTGCCCAAGGCGCAGCGATCTTAGTTGAGCGCGGCCCACGAGCTTCGCGTGAACAGTTGTTAGTCGACACGTCGATCTGGGAAGTTTCACCGTCAGGTTGCGGTAAATCGGCAGTACGTAATTTACTTCGTGGAATGTAAATGCCAGAGTGTTTTAGTTTGGCTAAGTTTTGCACGTGTCTTTTCAATCTTTGTTTCTAATTAAACACATACGATACGTACACAATTAAGTACTACTGAGAGGAAATTAATGGATATTCGTCAATAGTTTAGGGGTAGAAGCCGGTAGTGAAGGACGGCTAAGTCATCCGTTATTAAGAATTAAGAGTCTTAGGTTTCGTTCGATAAGAGCAGCGTGTATAATAGCCGGGGGGCCCGGCGGGTAGCGGCGCGTCCATTAGGCGCGCGTACGACGGAACCCCGCGACGCGCCGCGTGAGCTCCGCCACCCCACCGTTAACCTTCTATCACCTATTTCTTTTATTTAAAAGACATTTGTGGCAAATTAACTTCGTCTCTCACTTGCTGATTGATGTTGTCAGACAAAATGTCGTTTCCCCGGAGTCTGTATTCAGCATGATCAAAAACATTATAGTTACTTCACAGTAAAGTATTAGTTAGCTTATATATTCTCTTTGTTGTAACGTGAGTTATTACTAATTTTGTGTATACATAACTAAACGTACAAGAAGCGCGTACCTAAATCAGCTGATCTGTGGTTGACCCAGAGTCGTGAAACAGCCCTATAGAGGCATGTATTTGACTTTTCAAATGTACACCTAATTCCGGAACGTGCCAGCGACTGATAGCGACGATTTGCCGGTTTTTAAATGTCATATTAATAAAACTTACAGTAGGTACCTACCTAGGTACACACAACCGTACAATAAGTAGATATATTTCCTTTTTCGAAGATTAAAACGTTAGGCTAGGTAGTCCTCCGACTCAGCAGCGGCGCAGCTCGTTAGTTCCCGAACATGAGATAATTGTGATAACCGCATTTATTCGTGTCCGTGCAACTCTTGAGTGTAAAACTTAATTGAGTTATTCGTCCCGCGGCCAGTGCGCGCCGCGCCTGGATATCTGTAGGTATCTTGGGATACGTTTTAGCTATTTTAACTAATTGCATTGCTGCCATATATCCTTACTTAAGCTTTCTAAATATGCAACGAATACTTTTGATAAATGTTAGCAGTATTTAGTGGACTGCGTCGGGTCGGCTCCGTGCCGCCCGTCTCTGATTACAAACGTGGCATACAACTTTTTGTTCGGCTAGATTGTCGCGCTACCCGAGTAATTCACTTTAAATTGAATATTAAATTTCCATCGCAATGCGAAGAATTTCAATTCGTGAATTGCTATGTTCTTTATTTTCGTAAAAGCATCTACGTTTGTTTTCTCTACTTACACAGTGGAAAGAAAATAGATTGTAGTCATGTAGAATTCATTTAATTGCTTGTCTTTGCATCTACAACGACGAGCCCGTATGAACAGTATACGTACCTACGATTTGCGTTTGTTGATGAATTGTAACGTAACGTTAAAAACGTTACTTATTTGTAACATTAATTTGGTACCTAGGGTTAAATTCATATTAATCATAATATGCCAGTTTTATGTAATAAAAAGTCGAGCGATGCTGTTGCGCTATTAATGTTATAATGTTTGCAGATGTCGGGTGGGCGGCATCGCTTGCTTATAATGTCAGCTATTCGTGGGCTTCGTCAGCGCAGCGCCGAGGCGGCGACGTCGCTCGACAGTCGACAGGCACTCGAGCTCGAGCTCGGGACTCGAGCCACCTCGAGCCGGCCTGAGAGTGCTGGCGCGGCGGAAGCCCGCCCTTACGTGCTTGTCGTCACGACGCGCCGCCTTTGTCCACCCACTAGGCTTATTTGCTGAACAATGAAAAATGAAACCTACCGACGTATTTCTGCATTAACTTCCTACAAAGAAAAAATACAGACAGCACTTTACCTATAATCTTAATATAACAATCGTCTTTTTTGTATGAATTCATGGTATTGATTGATGATAAGGCTATTATTAGATTATTTTCCGATTTTGCGAATTCTTTATTTTCTTTAAATGCGACTTTCACATAAATCGATTCGGGTCCCAATTTATCACACGCTCTAAATACTTAGCTGAAGCGGCCCGCGTCTGTAAAATGGAGAGGAACATCAAGACGAACGCCGAAAATTATTTTAGCATTCAACGCACAGGAGCTCACCGCACCAGGCGCGTCCTAGAGACGGCGTCAATTAAATTCGACAGCGTGCCAGTTTTACGCTCGCGCTAGGTAAATGTTATTTAGGTACAAGGTATATTACATTTAGAGGGACCGTACGAGCTTATCTATAATTATGTTGGAAGCAATTTACAGGAGACGTACTCGTAGACCCCGATAAGAGTTTTTGTGCGATGACGCGTTTCAATTTCTCAGTTCAGTCGCTTCGTCAGAGCGTGTGAGCGATGCGCATGTCGAACCACCGTGACAGCCCGAGGAGGCTCCCCTTGCTCGCTTAGCGGACGTACACTGCTTACTATCTTTACTCAGTATACCGTTATAATACGCCTAATACCTTCGCTATACGGATGTTCTGAAAAGGCACATGAAGAAATGCAAGTTAGAGCCCTCTGAGTGGGAGGAGAAGGCAGCACGGCGGCCCGAATGGCGACGTCTAATCCATCAACAAGTAAATGCCTTCAAAATTGAGCGTCGTAACGAGCTCGATAAAAAGCGAGACGAGCTGAAGGCTCGCCTACCGGCAACCATCCAGTACAACTTCGTGGGCGGGGTATTAACCTGTCCAATTTGCGCTCGTACCTTTGCAAAAAAGATAGGATATGCAAGCCACATGAGAGCGCACCAGAGAGTAGAACAACAACACTCAAGTCATATTGCTAATCAATGATATCAAGTCCAGATCACACAGTCGCTGTGGCCGAAATCGGTCATGACAGCATCATAATACGCTATTATGGTTGTTGTAGATAGTTTCCGCCGCACCAACACCAATAAACAACAACGGGTCACGGACGGGCCTTTATAATTATTGTATATTAAACGGTTATACATTTATTACAAACGATATTTACTGAAAGAAAGCGGAATAGTCCGGACTGAAGTTTTCGCTTAAAGACTTAGGTGACCATGATTATTAAGGCATTTAGGCAAAGAAAGATACAACTGTTAGCGCCACACCACGGCCGACGCCACTCAACAATTCAGCATCGCGGAGCACCCGCGGCGAACTTCTTGACCCGTATTAAAATCTGCATCCCAAATTTTCATTCGTCATAAAAACATAAACCCGTATATATACTGATACCCAGTACATGCTACATGGTCTGTGGTAACTTATATTATCAGTGTACACAACTCGGTTGTCTTCCCTGCGAGTATCTTGGCTGCCCCAAATCAATTTGTAGAACCAAGTGACGGTTCCGATTGCCATCCTTCAGAATTCGGCGCTTATTGCAGACTACAATATTCGTTCTTTTTTGGATTCAGAAGCAGAAATGCACCAATTATATACAGACAACATAAATTTATCTAAAATTGATTTGTTAACAGTGTGGTAAGTTTTTTAACCGACTTAAAAAAAGGTCCTCAATTCGGTTGTATTTTTTTTTGTTCAATGTTTTATACCTTAGAACTCCGTCATTGAAGAGCCGATTCGTAATTATTTTTTTTGAAATTTCTCCAGGTGGATTCCATTATTTTCAAAAATTAAGTTGGATGATGGGATCCATAAGGAATTGAGGGAACTCAATTATATTAGGCACGCGTGTAATGATTTTGGTATTTTCTATTATAACTCGTGTATTTACACCATAAATTTGGTGGAGTGGAATTGATGATGAAGACCACAGATGACTTATGGAATGCCTCAATTATGTACTTAAAAGTACAAAAGTACTTCACAGATTCTGATAAGATTCCGTTGAAATAGCAACTAAATGAAGTGCCAAAGGTGATCCTTGTGAAATCGACGGAAGTCCTCAAATATTATCGGGCCACATACAGCGATTGGGTTTTTTTCTCTAATAATCAACGCATTTGCTCTCGGAAATCAGTTCATATGGTAAATTGGAAAAGAAATGTGGAAATGTTCTCGTGGCTTGGCGGAGTACTAAATGAAAGTCGGTTAAAACTTTGTTTTTAAAGTAAATTATTTTACTTTGTTGTTGAATATGTAGGTCTCTTTCGTGAATATACATGACTGCAAGGAATTATAACTTAGAGATGCCCGACAAGCTTTTAAGAGGATTATGAATTGTAGCTGACTTTGTTATCGGCATTTAAAAATCATGTCAAATCAAGCGATTTTAGTATGAAGGATCGCAAGGAGGGCCCTCAACGCGAGCCGAGGGTCCGGAGTGCACTTCTGCCGAGTCGTCACATTATTCGATCTACTTAGCGGTGGCAATAGAAGGGAAGAGCCTGAGGTGTCGCTCGGAGCTGCCTACTTGATATTGTCGTGCTTATCAACGCCAACACCCAATTTTTGTGGCTCGTAAAAGAATTTGTATTAGATTTAACGTGATATGATGATACCGAATGAACAGACAGTAAATTTTCGATAGCAAATACTTAAGAACTATTAGTTGTATATCCAAAAATGTGGACACTGGCAACTGGGCTTTATAATGACGTGTTTGCAGTAATTTTGGTCAAGCATTGGCGATGTGCTGCGGTTCAATATCTCGCCGAGTGACAGCCTCCGCCATATTGGTGGCATAAATCAAGTCGGCGAAGTGTCACGACGCCGTAAGCGATCGGGTGTCAGCCCGTCTAGAAATAAAAGCAAGAAAATTTTTCACTAGTTGAGTGGTTTGCTCTGTAAGGCATGCCATGAAATTTGTCTCGCTCCTTTATCTTTTTCTCATTTTATATAAGACTATGTTTGTAAGAGATATTCCGAAGTCGGGAGTTCTTTAAAACAGCTCGCTGGGAGGTTTATTAACGCGGTGAGGCTGCGCCATAGGTTAGCTGATAGTTACGGTGCCAAGTTTAGACCAGGTAGACAACAGAATCGTTAAGCCTTACAAATTATAAGTGAGTGCTATTTACTGGTTATGAGTTATGAAAATGTGTGTTAAGTTACTAAATGCGTAAGTCATAGGCATCACCGATCACACTTCGAATCAGGCTAATGATTTATAGGAACAATTGTATTTATTCATATTGACGTGTGTAGATGTTACCAATCTTTTTAGTGATATGGTAAAACTAAAATTATAAATAGCATATTAAGGTATAGGACACAGCGAGATTATACGTATGGGAAGCGATATCGACCTCGGGCCGCGTCGGGTTTCGCGCGGCCGCCGACCGCAAGTTGCATGCCTTTGTTCCTGTTACAACTCAACACTCGCGAGGGAATACCATTTACAGGTTTTCTGACAAATATCGCTACTATAAATAACTCGGCAAGACATGTAGATCTCCAGGATAATATGTGTTGATTGGTATCTATAGTGCGATCATTGCAGTACTCTTTTCTCATGACAAAAAGTGACCTTAAGTACTAACAATTCCAATAAAATAAATTTAATATTCCATGAACCCTTTTACCCAGTCAAAACCAATTTCGTTTCGGATAAGAATCAAACTAACCTCGATGTGTCCCTTGAACATAGTTGGAAAGATCAAGCCAAAAATTTCGGCAAACTTTGAAATAAAAACAGCTCCATCGTACTTGATATCCAATATTTCAATAAAGCTCCAACTTTTGGGCAAAGAAAATGGAGAGGCGAAAAATTACATTACGGAGGCCCTAAAGAAATTGAGGTTTTCTTTTCAATGGCGAACATACATGTAAATGTACGGAGGTATCTATCGCTCATGTATTGATAATATTGATATCGTCGTGGGCTTAGTTTCCATGGATGCGCAGAATCTACATAACTGAGTATTAAATGCCTTCTGTTCCCGGATACTAAGTAGAGGCACATAAATACAATCTAATGCAGCTCGCAAGAAGTCTTCAGAGAAGATGTATTAATTGAATTGTCTTTGCTTCGGTGCAACAATCCTAATTGCATAGGATCTCAAAAGCACGTTTAACTAACTACTTGTTACCCACTCCGCGTACTAAATTACGTGATCGGTTGGTTTTAATCGTTATCGATGTAGTCGTTCTACCGAAATTGCTTCCTACAGATCTGTATGGTTAGCATAACGGGTCCGTTATATTCTAATACTTTTATACATGATGCAGAATATACTTCGGCAGTTACATAATAAAGACGAACTTCTTTTGTCTATTATCTTATAGAATATTATAAAAGCCCGCGCGTAATTCGTAAGATATTCCGCGCGCAGCTCCCCAAACGTTTAATATTGGATAAAATACACCCTACCGTTCTACGTATTCCCCCGTTGTTCATATTGGCATGTTATTTAGATTATACACGACAATTTCAATGCTTTCTACTAAATTGCAGCTCACGGAACTTTTACTTAACGTAGTTCAACATATCGCGGCGTCGCTGAGCGCGCGGCAGAGACGTAGCGAGAAATACGGACTAAATTGGCGACATTATAACATTAATCTATATTTTGAGGGAGTTTTTAAAACCCGAAAACCGGCATTATATTGAAACTGAATTGACTACAAAGGCGTATATATATTTATATATATGCAAAAAGAACACATTATTGTGCTTAAACGTCCCATTCTTTTCCCTTAACTCGCTTAGATACTTTAATATACATGAAAAATTACAACACATTAGTCGGCTCCGTCTTAAATTGTTAGAGAATGGATTTCCCTAAGCAAATGCGCTCGTCTCATTATTCTAAACAACGAATAAATTTACCAGGGGAAAACAAAACAATTGTATTCATTTTGAACGACTGCGGTTGCTGCATTACTTGATCATATTATTTATTCCCATTCCCTTTTATGTTGTTTCTGCAGAATAATAACAAAATACGTTTGCTACTGTGAAATACACTAAACGAATTCGAGTGTTGGAATCGATTGCGACGCGTACGGAAAAAAGCGTCAAATAACAACAGTCAGCATTTTGGACGGTGTCCTTTAATTAGATTCGAACCGGGCATAACCGGCTTATTCCGGCTTAGGCCGGTCCGCCGTGGACGACCGTGCTACTGCAAAAATGACCAACTAATTGGCTTAGAACATTGTATGTAAACCATTTCAATATCCAATATCCCGTTAACTGGTGATTCGTTAAAGATAGAGCGGCCGCGCCAGCCCTCAGTTATCTGTTGCCGTATCCGGGCCATTTTGCCCGCACATGTTTCAATTCATTTTTTTGTTATTTCGTTCTGTTATCTTTTAACTTTTGACGTTTAAGGTATGTTAATAGTATCAACTTAGAACAACACCAGCATAGGAGCAAAATAGCAGGAAAACGGAACAAGATTCCAAATAATCTCAGCAATTTGCACTGCATTCGCCACATTGCCATTGTTGTTCTGCTTAAGGGAGACTAAGTTTAATTTAAATGTGTGTCGGTGTCGAAAGCTAAGTACGTACGCCGCAAGATGGGGTGCGGCGCGCGGCGTACACTCGCAGCTTCTGACGTGTCCGCTCCGGAAGGCGCCTAGCGTACTCTTACGTTATACAGCGGTAAATGTGACCTTCGAGGCGTAGTCTATGGTTGTGTATTATTTCGGGATATTTTTAGTATTGGGGATGAGATACAAACTAGATGCCTACTTAAAGAATTGGTTACCTACAGTTGCAGGTTTTATTTTTATTAAGAAAATCTATATTTCGGTAGGTATAGCTCACTGTAGCCATATGAAAAAGGGATATTCAATTAAATAATTTTAGGTAAGTAGATAAGCTAAGTTCTTGTAGTAAACCTTAAGCAAACTGAGTTTTTGCCGAGTTTTCATTTAGTACATAAGGTAAGGTTTGGCAAAGCAGATTTTACGAGTCCCAAGACAAATATTTACGTGTCGCGCACCTTTGCAAAATAGAAATACGGGAGCTCGGCCGGGGGGACGGAGTATTTGGATCGGCGCAGGCAGAGCTCTGAAACGTCAAACACCGAATTTTATGTGAGTTGCATAATATTATTGGTTTACAAGAAATGGATGCATAGATTTAAAAAGTAGCCATTCGTTTAACAAATTGCGTACGAACCGACAATGAAACCTACTTAACCCTTTCACCGCCACAGTCGGCCATAGCCGACAACGCAAAATCGTGACTACGACGCCTCAGTCGGCGCTGGCCGACAAACATTTTTTCATGAATACCTATTGAAAAACAGCCCATTTTTATGGTGGCATTATTTCTTTACCCATTTTAATTTTACCCCCGTGGCGTCAGTGGCACAGCGTATTGCTTCGCCGTCGGGCGGTGAAAAGGTTAAGTAGGTTTTAGATAAATAGTTTCCCAAAATATCACGTCCCAAACGTCTCCCAAATTTCTCAAATTATTCTAGTTTAGACAAGTTTATTCTAGGAAAGGGTAAATATCGCGCAAATGGAGAACCAATTTACGCGTTAGCCTGCGAATGTCAAATAACGTTTTGTATGGAAAGCGAACCACTGAAATGTGCAACATTGAATTCAACGACCGAAAATATTTGAATGAGAACTTGAGTGGCGACGAAGGCACGGGATCGTTGGTCGAAGCCGGGTTTGCAGAGTCACCCCGGGAAAGCTTTCGCGTGTTACCAGCCTATAACAAACTTCAACTACAGGCTCATCAGTAAACTTTGGGGGTTATTGACTACTTTTTACAGAAGCACTTGCAATTTAGTGAAGGACACATATACACTGAAAAAATTACATAGTACTCCTGTAGATTATCCTTTTGATTATATTTATTTATTACATACTTACATGTAAACATGTGCCACTGAATTGGTGATTGAAAATATCTTTAAATAAAAAATGCATCTAGTTCATGTAAATAGATAGTCGACTTTATAAGAAAATACCAGTTTAAGGAAATTTATTAAGTTTTAATGTTATAGTTATAGGTATGTATCAATTTTATTACTCATTTTTGCACATTACTGCACACCTGACAGAATTTGACATCCCGATATAGGTCATAGGGATATCCACACTTTCATCAGTTTCAAACAGACATGAAACAAAAGTGATATTCTAGGGATGTTCCCTTCTGTCAATTATGGAAAAGGGAATCGCGGCTTTACTACTCTGCTTAAATTATTGCGCACTAGGTATAGTCGTGGCAGTTGGTAAGTAAGGGTTTACGTTACTTTATTTAAGTAAGTAATCGATTATGTTAATGGAGGGGGCTAGCATGTAAGTTCATGCAGCCTTAAATAGTACGCAAGACAAGGGACAGCATACTTTACCTACACAGGGGCGCTGATGGTTATTGACATACATTAATGTTTGCATGCAAAGTAATAACTATAATTACACGTGCGACCTGCCTTTATTGCTTTCCAGGGTTCGGCAAAAATTGCCATGGACTTAATATGATGCAAACGTAAACTTCAATATCTATTATTGATGAATTATATTGAAAAGTAAACAAAACAGCAAACCGGAAACCGTTATTACCTTGTAACGTGTGACAAATTGAGATATTGGTAAAAAAAGTTGTAAGTATCATATCCACGTCTGGATACTACAATAGTGCATTATTGTCGAAGCAAGGGAAGTAGGCAATTGCTGGCTGAGTATTAATAATTAATAACCGTTTAATTTAATTATTGCATTATTTATTGCAGGGCACGGGTTTTCCCTGAGGTTCATAGCGTCAATACCTACAGTTATTCTGTCAATAAGCGGACACAAAAAAACGTGTATAGATCCCTTATTTGAATTAGTGTTCCAGGTGATAACGTTGCCGGACACAGGCAGTCGCGGATCGCTTTACACTGCCGCCGTAACTTACTTACCCGGTCGAGTCGCGTGCCGCTGCCACTACAAATAATTCATACGACCCGTCTAGTAATGGCCTTTTAGCTGCCCGACTAACTTCCAACCTAGTTAGACCGATGCGGCCACAAACTAACCTATTAATGTACCCACTAAAACTTTTAAACCCAGATATTATCTATGCCGATACAAAGCGAAGCACGTGCTTGTAATGGTGGGGGTGAGTAATGTCGAAAGGAGCAGTTTTCGCTTAGATTTTTTTAAGCTTAGATAAAGTTGGCATCGCATTACTGGCGTGCCGTTCATTTAACTTAAGAGAGTATATACGTATGAACTCTGCACTGACATACATGTACAGTAGTATATTTTTAAGTGACAGACTGAGGCTCTACTATTTTGCTAAGACGCGTATACATACAGTTCCGAATCTATCGTCACGTTCCCTGTTTGGGACATGTTTAACTTCATTAAACATAATACGCGGCACTCACAACATACTCGTTTAAGTCCAATCTAAGTTGCGAGAGGACGAAGTTTACATGTGAATAAATTAAATTATTATCATGCAGTCGGCAGAGTTGGGTGTGAAACGTCGGCGACATATAATGAACTCGATGCACGAAATGCCTTTGACATGTAGGGTGTAGGTATGTACATAGTTCATGATTGTACTCGTAGTGAGTAAAACTGAGCCCGGGAAATCATATAGAATGAGGGATGGCCCATAGCCGATAGTAAATTCTAGATGAACTGAAAAGAAACCCCAAGAGTTAAAAACCATTTTTCTATATGATATCTATCTTATAATAAATTGTTCTCTATTCAACCTGTTATTTTTGTATTTGATCTGTAAATACTCGTAAATACAATTTTCGCCAGGACCTGATGGACTGATCAGGATTGTAAGCTAGCTAGGCAAGTATTTTTAGATTAGAATGAGTTATGTAGTTCCTAGGCTAGAAGCGAGAGGTATATAGTTGTTACGAAGTAAATTTTGGGAATAAATAACGAAACTGAGGGAAGCGCCGTCAGGCTCTCTGCCCGGAGCCGACTTACTAAATAATTAACACGCTAATGGCCGCATCGCAAATAAACTCCGAATTATTGCACTCAAACTTCGCCGGCAACTACCGAATTATTACTGCTTATGAATGTAAGCATTTTAAATAAATTCGTTTCCCTTCAGCGTTATTAAACTTAGTCGGATCCGGCGTTCATTATTAGAGCGCACATTGAATATTATAGCAGCATTGTGGAGCATAGATTATAACCCATGCAATCCTATTTTATAATATGAAACTACTTTATTTTAGCATTTATAATACACATTTACACAAGTCTTTTAACACTACTTATCTACATTACTGCCGACTGCACTTGGAGTTAATTAGTGTGCCTGAAGCCACAGGATATAATTACCTACAATTTCCGCTTGTTCCTAAACCATTGCCGGTCAGCGACGGGTGGGCCGCAACCTTGTTCATATACAAGATACAATCTGCGGCCAAATTATTGTCTATTAACTCAAAGTCCTGCAGTGAGCGACCGCGCAATATTCCAATATCATCGCATCATCGCATAATACCGCCAATTGAGATTGTTCCACCGCAGATTTACATAGACGTCGGGAGCACGTGCTGCTAAAATGGCAATCATTTATATTCAGTCTACTATAAAACCGAACTATGATCAATTTCGGTTAAGTTTGACGCTGTTTCGCGCTGAAGATGCATGTTTTTGCTATATTCTGTTCACTTTATCAGATATTAAAGCCAAAATGACTCAAGTAGTATGTATAGTACTTATTTTTTAAATATTACTCTACGTCAACTTCTTCTGAATGTGTACATATTACACTTCTAGTATGATATTTGCCAAAAGTTTATTTATTAAGTGGCGTACACATTTATGAACATGGTTTACCCTAACCACTGTACACACTTAAGGAGTGGTGGTGAAAACGCATGGAGCGAACTTGGCTCTGCCCTCGCCTCCGGCTCGAATATTCCAGCTCGGTAAACCCGCGTCCACCGCTGCCACATGGTCAATTACTTGTAATAATTTCATTTCAATGGAAATTGAACGGGCTAAGTTAGTCGAGCGTTTCATTCGGCCCAGTCACTCATAGTTTAGCGTATGAATAGTTACATACATTTGAAACGAATAACTTCAATTGGTGAATTTGAATTTTTCATGGACCGTTTGACATGTTAAGTGGAAGATGGATGTGTTTTCCTATTGTTTCTGTTTAAATGTTATATGATACGGTCAAAACGGCGAAGGCATCTGAGAGTAAATCTCCGGCGGCCGGGCCGTCGGGTAATGGCCCAAGTTGGGCTAAGCCGGGGAAGCCCCGCGAACGTGTGAGGAATGCGCCTCCACCCCGCCTTATTACATACGTGATTCTTATTTATATTATATTCGGAGGCTCTTCGATATCGGAAGTGGGATTATCGCAATGTTGCCTTTTAGTGCTCTGGCTACTCCACAACTACTGAGTGACGCCGCGGGGAGATTATCACAACTTGTTACTCGCTTACTTCTCACACGGTTCGTCTAGAACAGATCAACATACTGTGCGTCATCAATGTTTTCGGTACCTTTTTACGTAGGTACTTATAACTATTGAATGCTGGTATTTCATTACAAGTTTGGTTACCGTCGTCAGATATTCTAAAATATGCAATAATTTTAAAGCATGAAAGTGATCGGAAAAGAATCTTTATAAATTTGGAGCGATGTCCTGCGGGCAGTGGCCGCCCGGGCCGGATGCGCTGCTTCCGTCCGAAGAATGCCGACAACTACCCACTCAAACGGTTCCTACTGAATCAGTATTATTGCATTGCCTTTCCCGATCAATCCATTTACCTAAACTTGAGAAATGATTTCGGTTGTTTCACCAAAGTAAAAGCCGCTCAATTGTAAATCTCCATGTTTTGTCTTACCTTTTAGAGGCCGTTTCCATCTGCATCGACAGGTACATACCTGAAAAGACAAAGTGGGTATTATTACATTTTCACGCACATTAAGCCTGTTATAAAAGGTCACGCTATTTCCTGTGCTTCAAACATTTTTCGCTATTAAACGGAATTCCTGCGCATAAATCAAAGCAATTATGAAACGCGCCATCTATTTATTTTCATATCCATGCATCATAATACCGTTCTAAACCAATTAAGAAAGACGCAAATACATGTGGGCGGAAAAACAACATAAATACAATTAAGGGAGTAATATCTGCCAAAATTATAACGGCCCGTGCAATTACTCTAAATTAATGGTGAAATTAATACTTTAACCGCTGATGTTAATTATGGACTTATCTACTGCTGAATACAACTTCATTAAAACTGTCTTTAACCTTACTTTTCATTGTTGGGTTTATATTGTTATTTACAGGCGGATCAAATGTACGGGGTTTGTGGTATTTACTTTAAAAAAAACTTCTTCTGCTGTACCGTTACCTGTCATTTACATAGGCTGCAGCTCAAATACAATGACACCGATAATAAGTCGTCGAATAAGTCTATACTATATGGTCAATAAACGCACTGTTTAGCGTACTGTTATAAAGCATCGTTACCACGATGTAAATCATCAACATTTTAGGATTCCGTAGCCAAATGGCAATAAACGGAACCCTTATGGATTCGTCATCTGTCTGTCTGTCCGTCCGTATGCCACAGCCACTTTTTCCGAAACTATAAGAACTATAATGTTGAAACTTGGTAAGTAGATATATCTGTGAACCGCATTAAGATTTTCACTCAAAAATAGAAAAAAATAATTTTGGGGGTTCCCCATACTTAGAACTGAAACTCAAAATTTTTTTTTCATCAAACCCATACGTGTGGGTTATCTATGGATAGGTCTTCACAAATGATATTGAGGTTTCTAATATCATTTTTTTCTAAACTGAATAGTTTGCGCGAGAGACACTTCCAAAGTGGTAAAATGTGTGTGTGTCCCCCTGTAACTTCTAAAATAAGAGAATGATAAAAGTAAAAAAATATATATGATGCATATTACGATGCAAACTTTCACCGAAAATTGGTTTGAACGAGATCCTAGTAGTAGTTTTTTTTAATACGTCATAAATCATAAACCGCAATTTACCTTTCATTCAACGAATAATGGTACGGAACCCTTTGTGCGCGAGTCTGACTCGCACTTGGCCGGTTTTTTGAATAGGCCGCTATATTGCAGTAGTACCAACTTCATAAACAAACAGTATTTCGAAATAAAAGTTTTTATTTACCATTTAACTGTTGTATATTTTAATTAATTACTAAAATAATAATAAATCATCATCTATGATGTATTTTTTTTGTACAAATTCTTCTTTGTAAATTATTCATAAAAAAAATTGTTTGTATTCGGTTCGAATCCGGAGTCGGTTTGGTTCGGATGGCAAGTGAAACCAAATTAAAACAAAACGAACAATAAGATGTAGGTATCATATTTCTGATTTCCCACCAAAATACTTAGGTAAGTACTTATATTTCAAAATGAAAAGACGAAAGATGCTAAAATATTAGTCCTATATTGTGAAGACAAAAGTTTACTGTTCCTTTTAAAATGGTCGAAGAAATTAATAAATAGCAAAAGAACAAATAGAAAACTTGCTGCCTGAAAAGTCTAAACAATGCTATTTATTTAAATATGTCATAGAAATATATTGTATGCAACGGTGTAAAACTGGTCTGAAAACGCTCGTGGCGCCCATCGCATCACAATTAAAAACGACACTCGCATTTTAAGACCCTTCTTATACAACAGTTGCATAAAATGCTATTTAACTTACGTAAGTTAAGTCACAAGTCAGTTCAATATCGTGAAGTACCTACCTTAAAGGTAGTACTTCACTATATTGAACTAAATATTAATAAGTAATCCATACTAATATTATAAATGCGAAAGTGTCTGTATGTCTGTCTCTTACCTCTTCACGCTTAAACAGCTGAGCCGCAGTTAATAAGTAATATTATAGCACTGCAAACTGAATAAATAAATAACTGGTCGGTTAATTCATAAATTTTACGGAATTTTGATTCGCTTTCACATTTTTCCGGAAAAGTTCTTTCTGTTAAGAAATGTTTGCCGCTCCGAGGAAGCCTCTGAAAGGATATCATGGTTCTATTTAAAATTTCCTGAAAGTAGACTGGCCGCTGATTCGCGCAGGACATGAATGCGCAAGGAGTTGCATTGCATCGCGAGAAATATTCAGGGCGTGTATTACAATTTACATAAACTCCGGCGCCATTCGAGATGTATTAAGGAAATTTTCTTTTATGCTACCATATTGGGTTGAAATTCAGTTCAGTAAAATTATGTTTGCTTCAAGAAATAATATTTTACTTGCGTTTTGGTCTTCTAGTCAAACGATAGAAGATGACGATTAAAAACAATGCAACATCGTTTATCCTTCACAATAAACAATAAATATGATCGATTCAATCATTTCTAGGGTGTATATAAAATATAGAATTACTGTTGCGAAGGATCCATCGTCCATGACAGACATCAAACAAACCGCAGTCTTTGAGTGCGGTAATGCGATAGTTTCTTTGACATGATAACGACCTCTGCGAGGTCATATGAACTGAATACATTATTTTTCTCGCGTCGCTACCAATATCGGCGATACTGCAATATTATAATTTACTTGATTGACTTTTCTTATAAAAAAAATATTAAAGAGATTAAAATTTCGTAAAATTCTACTATAAACAAACGTTGACAATTGCGAATTGTTACGCAAACGAATGTTTGTCATTCGCATTTAAAAGTACGAGACAACGATCCCGCAGCGCTTACGGAGCCTAAGCTATGATAAGAGGAATACAACTTTTAATTGGATTTTTGTGGATTATATTAATTAAAAAGACAAAACTTGACCGAAGTAAAGCCACAAAATAGGGCTTAATTCAATGACTTTGCTTGTTATTTGTCGGCTTCACGTAATTTGGCAAATATGGTTGAGTGTGGAACAATTGAGTATGACCATCCAGTTAATGAGCGTCTTTTCAACAAATAAAAACTCTAACAGGGGTATAGACAGCTGTGAAATGTACTTGAATAAAATATTTTAATGAAAATAGACTCGACGTTATTAAGTATCTTTCATGAACACGTTAGTCATCATCATAAATTTAAGAGCTAGGCTTTTTTCGGTGGAGTAATCTCCATGCATCTCTTTCTTGAGCCTTTTTTTACAGCCCGAGACAACATGGCGTTTACTGTTCCTTGATTCGGTTCATATATGTTCTACTTGGACTCACCCATCCGCCTCCCTTCTATACTTTCATTCCACAATTGTGTTAAAGTATTAGTCGTGTCGTAAAAGGTGTCCAAGCATCTATCCTCATCTCTTTTCAAAAGTTTGTCGTCAAAGAAGAAGCCGTGTTTTCGTGTGAAATATGAGATGTAGGCAGAACCTAATTCACCTTCTACCTGGTAGGTAGGCGCAGGCACATATGGTTCAGCTCGTTTCACTACGTCACATGTTTACCAAACATTATGAGTATTTACTTTATTTATAACGGAATAATAAAATCTATTTGATCTGATTTGGAATTCAAATTTTATTCTACTGTTGTCATTCTTAAAAAGGCAGTTATCTACAAGTAAATTGTATGAAGAAGACTGCCTTTTAAAAAAGTACGGCAGTCTACCCTACCTGGCGTTAAAAACGCATTATTTAAATATAAAATTACAGTACTGAGCTAGCGCGCAACTAAAGACAGCCGCTCGCAGCATCAAAGACTCAACTTTGAGATCTTTTAACTTGAAAACTGCTTTAAATGCCGTACAATTGCACAAGAAACATGTATTTACTTTATGCTTTTGACAGTTGTATAAGTTTATTTGACTTTCTATTTGCAAGAAAATTTCTGACTATAGTTTCGGAAATAACTTAAATGGTCTCAGTGTACTAAAGATAAAACAATAAATACGGTTATTTGTAGGTATCGGGTAAGAAGGCAGTCCGTAAAAGCAAAGCTTTAATCTTACAAAATCATAAATCCCGGACATAATGGGCGACTTTGTCGCCGCGCGGCGGTGCGTGGCGCGACAATACACAGCACAATACAGTTTATTGAGCACCCGCCGACGATCCACTTGTTTGGCATTAAGCTCGCACTAAGTCGGTTTATTACGTTAATCGAAAACAGATGCAAGCTCTGCTGCTACAGTGCGATTACCTCCGCCAATCAGGTACGGACGTGTAAACAATTCTGCATGCTGCAGGGAGGCAGACAACCAGGAGACTGCGAAATCTAATTTACGACAAGCGGATTTTTAATCCTTAACCAAATATCAGGGGGAATTAAAAAAAACTGCCGCATTAGCCGCGTCAGTCATCAGCAGAATGAATCATTACTTGAAGAGTGCGCCAGTGGCTCGTGTCAAAGAGCTTGTAGCTCAAAGGTCCTCGTACCTTGCCCCCGCCCCCGCCCCGCGGGCGCCCCCGCCCCAGCCGCGCCCGCAAGGAGAGGCTGATTGAAGGGCCACTCTAACATCGGCCACCCGCTCGTTCACTCGCTTTCAAGGGTCGAAGCTGGATTATAGGGCGCCGAAGCCTGTGCCTTCATCAGATATGTATTCAAACGCCGAAAATTGTAGTCAGCCTGTAATTTTACGCTATTCAATAGTCCCCGCGAAACGAACATTTTTATTTGAGAAAAGTTTCTTGTTTTTTATTAGAATAAACATTGATTCGAGTGGAAGCTGCCGTCGACATATGTAGGTCGGATGCCGCAGGTCTCATATGCCGTTTCCCGTCGCCCCTCGTGGCTTATTCGAACCTTAAGGCAAAGTTACCGTGTAAGTTATTATAAGAGAGGTGCGCCCAGGGAAATGAATGTCGAGTAGGTTGGCCCGTTGTCATTCATATTAGCTGCGACTGCTTAAATTTGTAATCACACTGCGCCAATTCACGGGCGGCGGGCGATATAATGTGTGATGGAAATGGGAAAAAGGAAAACGGTTTGATAAAAGTAACTGCGTAGTAAAAAGCAGATAAAGCTTGATAAAACTGGGGTCGAACGAGAATAAAGCACAGCGGTCTGTGAGTCGCGTGGACATTCTCTTTTTATGTTTCTATGTACCTCTGTATTTTTCACTTCTCATGCTCAAAAAGTGCGTCATATTAGGCTTAGCAAGCGGAACTTAACTTTTGATTTATAAAACCTTTTAATTTGACCATTCAAAACAGTTCAACGTATTACATCCACCAATCACAAGTCTTTGAAAAAACATTAAACTAACCAGAATACAGCTAAACATTCAAATCGGCCAATCAGGAAACAGATTTCATTTCAAACATTAGGTGTATTTTACTCCCTAATTCACAATAATTAAAAAAAGAAACGCCTCTGACCGACTATAGCCGCGTCCAAACGTTCAAGCATGGTTGAGTGCATACATGACATAAGCTATGAAGATTGAGAGGGATATACTGCTGTCTATCTCGCCTTATCGCTCGGCCGTTTAGACGCGGCTATTAGACGGTCAGAGGCGTTTATTCGTGGTGTGAATATTTTGTACCTGTGTCAAAGCAGTTAATTAAAAATAATGGCGCCAAATTGAACAATCTTTTTGCCTTGGTATAATTGTTGACTGTAGATGGATAATGTCCTGCGGTTGATAGCGGACAGGCTAGATTGTCCGTACATGAGGCACTGTTGCGAAATGCATGTTTCCAACAGTGCATATATTGTATAGATAATAATAATGATATTGTTTATTCTTTATATGTGCCTAGTGTAATCTTAAGAAACATGTAACTTTCTGTATGAGTCCTGGTTACTTGAAATAAATGTTTTCATTCATTCATTCATTCATAATCTTTGTTTTTACTATTTTCTCGCAGTCGAAGTGAAAAGTAGAGTGTATAACTGGTCTAAAAGCCAGGGGTAATATCCCCTTGAACTATTTCCCCTCACTTCGTTCGGGAAAATATCCATCTCGTGGTAATATGGCTTACTTTAGACCCTTGTCATACAATATACTATTTAACGATGATAGCAGAATATGTGCGTCTAGTATAACTCGTGGTTTCTGACTTTGTACTTATCAGATGTCATTTTAAAATCACGGCGTAGGGCGGCAGGGACTGGGGCGCCTTAATAACACTCATGGCCGACGG
The DNA here is from genome assembly GCA_947049275.1 of Epinotia bilunana. Taxonomy (NCBI): domain Eukaryota; kingdom Metazoa; phylum Arthropoda; class Insecta; order Lepidoptera; family Tortricidae; genus Epinotia; species Epinotia bilunana. Next base: position 15,904,750 of record OX346264.1, read on the forward strand.
CCGTCGTAACACAAAATTACACACATAAAGAACCTTATCTCTTTACACTCTTAACCGGCATAAACCGGTTACAGTCGGTAACCGTGCCGCAACCGCTCGAATGTTTACGCGAGTTTTACGCGCCAATCTCGCCGCCGCCAACACCCTCGCAAGAAATTGAAAACGGAATTATGATGAAATAAAAATGGCGTACAAAATGTCGCCCGGAACGAAGCACATGCTCGGGGCGTCGACGACGCCGCTGCTGACTCGACGCGGCCAGAAAACGTGCGGTACTTGGAATCAACGCGACTCCATGAAAATGCATCTACGTTTCTACTTAAATATGTCGCCGAGCCGAGTGTTTTGATTGAATCAAGTCGGAATCCCGTCGGTCCTGTTGACGATGTCCGGAGCAATCAGTTGCGCTCGCACTCGTGGCAGGCTTTGTCGGCCCGGTCGCCAGTCAGTCGTCTGTGCAAACAATCCTGCTAGCTCTAAAGGTTTGCGATGGCACATTCAATGATCGTGGCGATTTCACAATAAGCTTACTCCACAAGTCTAGTTCTAGGGGATGTTCCTATTCGGTTACTTAACTTGCATGCTTGCTTATATGAATGCATTCGTTGTGAATCTTTGGACAAATATTTTTATTTATTGTATGTACTTTAGTAGATACATTATTTATGTGGTTGAATATTCATACTACGTATTCATTACGCCGCGGGATAAAATATAGCCAATGTCTTAAGCGAAATTCCATTACACTGGTGAAAATATATTTTGAAATCGGATTAGACCCTACATCAAAACTACAGTCTCACAAAGCCACATAATCATAATCAGATACTTCATTCAATAATATTAGAATAAATAAATAGTATAGATAAGGCAACAATGTACCCCGGAACTAAAGAAGCGTTGAATTCCCGCAATACCACAAACATTTACTTCTTCTGGTGATATCACCGAGGAATATTCCTCGGCTCACAAATTATTTGAAATTATGGTAAGCCTCGGCGTAAAGAAGCGTGTGTATTCCCCAAAAATAACAAGAACAAATTCTGAAAGCGGAATACCACGTTGAGACTGTGATTTTGTGGAGTGTTGAGATTACAATGACCTTGCATAATAAGACGGCGCCGGGGCGGCTCGCGCTTCGCGGTAGAAATAACACAGGGAACGTACTCACCACAACACTCGGCCGAGCCCGCAGCCTGGCCCATTCCGTGCCGAGTGTAGACCGAACAAGAACCAGATTCACACGGCTAAATATCAGATGCTAATTAAGAACAAACATAAATATTAATACAACTGCTGTTTTCTTAAATTATAGATCACTTTTTTCAGTCATTATTCACGTCTAATACATATATTGTTTTATAGTGCATTGCGAAGTATTCTACTTACGTAAATATTAAAACAACATAGGATTTAGCTTAATAGAAAACGCTAGATTGAAAATTAATCCTGCAGCGAACGCCTGTAACCACAAGAGCATGACGCAAGCGATTTGCTTCAAACTTAATCATTTGAGGTATCGATTTGCTCGTTTCATGAAATAAAGACTGTAAATGGTTTTCCGGCTCCACGACGGCTTTAGTTACTGATGGTTAAATAAACATGGTTAAAGTGCTGCTTTCAGACGTTTCTTTATCGCTATTCCTAATCCCAAACGACGTAAAATATCAGTTTAACGATTGTACGTGTTTTTGTGGCAGCGGCTTTATAACTCGGAGCAGAGAATTTTAAAGCGCCTTAATAGAGTGTTCCGGTTGGCGGGGCGAGCTCATAGTCGGTCTTAGAACGAAATCATTATCGCTAAAGTAAATCCAACACTATTCATCTGCGGTTACTAATTTGGACGTTACTAGTTACCAAATAAAATAAAATATGTAGACTGGCTTAACAAAATACGCTTAAAATAAAATAAGCCGTTATTTGCCGTTCCGCAAATTACGGAACAATTAAAAGGGGTACATTTTTGCAGGTAAACATTTACGTCCCAATTTGTTGTGTGCGAAGTTGCATTTTGCAGAGTTGCTGATTCAGCTGCAGCGGACCAGTAATTAACAAGGAATCGGTTTGCTCTTTCTTTTAATGGAACTCATACTCACACATTCTCCTATTTTAATGGAACTGAATCAAGCGAAAATTGCTATTGAAATGCACTATCTAATTGAGAAATAGCGAAAAACAATGTTTCTTCTTCAACAAACCTTATCTAATCGAATGGGTTCTACATTCAAAAGTTTTAATTAGTCAATGGTTTTTGGAAAATAAGAGCCTTCGGTCAAATGAAACTGACCGATAATTTATTCGGAGAAACGAAAATTCAAAACACCTATGTGTGCTTTAAACAGCGTTATATGTCTGCATGTTGGAGGGCGTAACGTAATGCCTGGTAGCTAGAGCTCCTTGTTCAATATTTTTTAGGTAGGATTACATAGTTTTAGAATTATTTAATTCTAAACTTAGACGCCTACATTTATACCAAAGGATAAGTTGTACCCACTCATTCAATTCCATTTATTTAAAAATCCAAATACAAAAAGAAAATCCACCCTTAAAATAAATTGACAAATATAGGGTTCAGATACCGGACTGCTATTTTGTTCACGATTTCTGTAAGTTAGTAATTCAAAAGGACTTATTCTACGATACGGTACAGAACAGACGTGTAATGTTGTTAGCGCGGCTACGGGCGTTCCATACAGAACGGTGAGTGCTACGAGGCGCAGCCGTAGCGCTCAGTCCGCGGCGCCGTCGCTAAGTGTACAACGATCTACGAGACTTGAGGCTCTAATCTTTGCTGTGCAGACCGAGAGGCCAGCGAAATCATGAAATGGTTTTGGTCACTTATTTATTATGAGCGTTTTGTACGACTGTAAAAATACTTAAGAAAAAGTTTATCATTGCCAATCAATAGGACATGAAAATTTGCCCGTACTTTTTCCAATAGTACTTTGACTGAGTATGATTGCTAGCAGATGTTTTATATTTAGCCCAAATAACATTTGACTACAGACAATGTAGAGTTTAAATGACCAATATAGTGAGCTCATTTTTCAGCATTTGCTTAATGTAAGGAATAAGTACCCACTCCACAGTTTCTAATTCTTACGGTTTTCTAAATCTTTTCACAAAAATATTTAACAACACAAGTGCGGTTAAAATAAATCCGGTGCGGTTTGAGAATCACTTGACGTTGTAACGTTCTGTAACGCGGATGTTTCCCGGGCTACTGGTCGCCTGCCCCAGCGGTCTATTCGACTCGACATATTTTTACATCACTGGTACATACCAATATTGGTATGATATGTATTTATCATCTGCGCTCGCTTCAACGCGCGCCAAGCTTGGAGTGTCAGAAAGAGTGCGCATAACAAATATCATACCAAAATCATATCAATAAATTGAGTTAAAATGGACCCCTTGGGCTCCTGCAGACTTGCGCTGCTCTTTTTGTTCCAAACACTGATTTATAGACGAACCGAATTGCCCGTAACAAGAGTTTTGAAACGGAGATCCGTTTATCCAATCGTCAAACGTGCGACTCCCGTTTCATGCGCGCGAAGTGATTTGTAAGTTCCATAGGTTTTTGTCCGAATTTATCTCCTAGTTTGCTATCAAACATAATGGATTTCGGATTGTTATTGGACTTTGAAGTGATTTTTGCATAATCGAGCCTGGTGTCGTCGCAAGCTGCTGACGCAATCTTTCTTTCATCAGTACTATCTTGCTAAATAACTAGATACCAGACGGCTATGAAAATCTATTTATAAATTATGGTTTGCTCTTGAGTTTACGCACCGTTATTTATTATTTCGTTTAGTTAGTCCACAAAATGATAAGAACTTATTTTGAAATCCAAGCCGCTTTGTTAGCTATTATGCTGTATGATTGGATTGTCTTGACAAGTTTGCTAAATTTCAAATACAACTTGAAGTGTGTAAAAACTGAATTGCAAGCTCCGGTATTTGTTAACATTAAAGTGTGTTAAAGGGGATTTTAGGAGTTATAAAAAGCATTTTATGGTTGTCTTAAATGTGGTTTGTTAGCCGGAGGTGGATGCATTCGTCCGAGGTGAATAGGTGAAGCGGGCCTCGCAGGCCGCACTGGCCGCTGGCCTGCCTCCGTCGGTAAACATTTTTGATTGAGCCCGTCGCACGGCAGATCGATCTTTTACAAAATGTGGCTCCGTTATAACTTAGGACGCCTACAGTTTCTTTTGTAACCCGGCCCGGTTTAGATTTTAATAGGCTCAACATAATATTTAAAAAAAACCGGCCAAGTGCGTGTCGGGCCACGCGCAGTGTAGGGTTCCGTAGTTGCCGAATTTGTACGAAAATTGGCCTTTTCAATTACACATTAAGTTGGTCGACTATTACTCGGTAACTACTTATGCGTACTTGTTCGTGATATTTTTCCTTTTGAAATCATTATATGTACATACTACTACCACGAACTTTTTCACATCCCCAGTAGTAGCCATTTAGCCGGCAGGGGGGGGGGGGGGGGGGCACATGGCTTGAACTAAAATTAGGGCTTTAAAGCGCAATATCTCGCAAACGAATTACTGATTTGAAAAATGGTTCTAGAAAACCCATAATATTTTTGAACTATCCAATGATATACCACACCATGGGATTGACGAGAAAAAAAATTACATCCCCGCTTTAGGTGTAGGGGAGGTACCCTAAAAAAAAATCTTTTTCCAAATTTTATTGTACTGCTTTGTCGGCGTGATTGATTTATATACCCATGCCGAATCACACTTTTCTAGTAGGAATGGTTACTGAGCTAAGCTGAAGACGGACAGACAGACGGGTGGATGTGGAGACTACGGATCCCTAAAAAATTAAGAGATTAATAAGTTATTAAAATTTCATCTTACGTCAGTTAAACTTGTAACGGACCTTTATAAAACCGAGCTTGAGTGTTACATTTGTGGGTGCTTATCAGAGGCAGAGCGCCCGGACGAGCCGATTCCCACCGGCATGCATTCAATTTATTTTTAGGCAAACCATTCTTTAGGTATATACTCTAAACTCTTTCATTTTTTTTTATCTGGGCTGCCCATCGACACATTATTTACGCGCCTGCCACTGGTACTGCACGGCTAGCACACGACGGCGCGCGAGCTCTCTCGATTTTTCTCGCACTATCCGTCTCTCTCTTATTAGAACACTTAGAAGAAGAGGTATAGTGCGATAAAAATCGAGAGTATGTCGCGGCCGTCGTGTGCTAGACGTGCTGGTACTTATTTGTATGAATGTTACAACCTAGAAATGCCACAAACATTTTCCATAATTGCTTTTACAATTATTCATTTTATTAAAAGCAAAATCATAGCAATTTTATTCAATTCAATTTAAAGTTCCTTTTTAAGTGGTCACTAAAATAATAAAAATAAAAATTAAGCGACATGAAAATTCATAATTTACATTGTATATTTTGTAAAGAAATCATAATGATTTTTAAATGTTTGGCAATATATAAAATGTTTACTCTGCACTGCCGACATGAATCTGCGTAATGAATGAATAACAAAACATGGCTCTCGGAAAATCGATAAATGATATTCATATCGATGTTATACCTACATAAACTAGTCATATTAATTAATAGTAGAGAATGCTTTCACAATTGAGCTGTGAGCATATTTGTAATTAGACTCATTTAACAAATACTGGTTTGCTCGTATTTAATAAACTCGTAAGGTAAACGTCTGAGTGCTGGACGCTGTACTAGTCTATGACATTGGAACTTTATGTCAAAGCAATATGGGTTACATTCGAACTAAGAGGATTTTATTAAGGATTACGTTTAGCTTATTAGTAGTTACTACAATTTTAGTTCTTATTAGTTATGTATAATTAAAAGGACATGTGGGTTTTGTATGCACTCATATTACAATAAATTTCTATCATTTCCTTTAAATTAGGCTGCGTACTAGGTAAGGTTGTTATATAACAAATAAACAGTATATGCATCGTGTTAAGATCTGAGAGAGCATTAATAAAATAAAGCATAATGAAGATTTAAAACTCTTCCTTTAATTAGGGCGACTGTTTTCTTTCCCTGTACCGTGTGACAGTGACAACAAGCAACTGCGTCTATTAAATTATTCGTTAAAGTCTCATGACGGCGCTAAGCCAAAATTACTTGTACAAAAAACATTTCCGCTAAATGGTGTCACATCATCCTTGTTTACTGTAAGGCGCGGCGCGCGCGGGTCGCCGCCATAAATCCTAATATTAGCAGCGAATAAGACGTGCTCGGGGGCCTACTGATGAAGCCTTTAACATTTTAAAGCTTCCTCAACTTCCTGCTTAGCTACAATTAACGTCAGACCATACGAGAGATAGTTGGAATGATTCAATGCGACTATCACTTTGAGCGGTAACTTGTATGATAAATGTTTCCCTAAGCTTCCTTAAGCGACCACGTTAGTCCGACTCCGAACTAAGCCAGACCCGTCTCCGGATACAGATACCGGGTTGATATTAAGCGTGGCAGAAGGTTTTATTACCATTTGAAAATCTGCAGTACGTAATAATAAAGGGCAGCAGTAAATGGTCACCACACGGCATTTATATGAATACCATCCATAAAGTAACCGCAGTCGGCACCTGGCATTACGTATGGATAGCGCCCAAACATTCCAGTAGGTATATTGTCCTCGGTTACACGCATCTAAAATTCATGCTCTAAGCACAGGGCGCGGCGACTCGTGAGCTTTTATTGCAGCCACACAAAACTAATCTTGGACATATTTTTGTTCGTTACTTAGTAACTGACGTTACTTTGTGAATCCTTGCTAAGTAACTGACGTTACTTTGTGAATCCGTGCTAAGTAACTGAATTAAAAAAATCGTGACTTCTATTTTATCTTTTGAACGTCTCTTTTGAAATATCGTGGGCTTTGTGACACGCCAATTTGTTAATATATACCTACCATCAAAAACTACATTTTAAGCAATAAATTGCCGAATTAAATATTGTTTTAATGATTAACTACATTTATGCGTCCTCAATTAAATCTATCCATTATCCTTATAAGCAGACAATATTTCTGTTAACTTCAAAACACCGCTAAGAAATAATTTTAGGAAACCGTCCAAATTATACGACCATTATCAAGATAATTAAAGCTACTATCTAAGTATAAAAACAAGGAATGCTCGGAAGATACCCAAAGCGTTCTAAAACAAAGCGCATCATTCAAATATCCCATTATCCCGTGCGATTTAGCTCGCAGGAGCGGGCGCGGGCAAATTAAGCAAATTAAGAGGCAGCTCCTGAGACAGTAATTACTGCCGTCTATACTTGGCCAGGGACCAACGTGCTCGGTTATCAGCCGGCTTCCGATTTACGAGCAGATTCGACGCAACGCAATTGTGGCCGCAGCTACCGCCGACACTTCACATTACGCGGCTTTTTTAGTCCGCGCTATGTTCAAACTTTTAACGGAATAGTTTCGCAACCTTCAGCAGTATCGAAAATTACCAGAAAATTATCTCAAGAACTATTAACTACCTATTTAATAATTACGAGAAAGAGAATTAGGAATTATTATTCTAAAATTACAACGAAAATAAATGCCGATTTTATTTTTCTGTGCGATAGGTACTTAAATAAAATTATACCGTAACTAAGGTTCAACGAAACACGCAGCCGGATTAAATTAAATAGAATAATAGCGAACATAAAATGTAAAATTCAGCAAAATCAAGAGACATCGGGGCTCGGGCAGGAAATAAGCGGATAAGCCAGGAAATAACACGTTATCAAGTAGAACAGCTGTAGTGCAGGCGCGTGGGCGGCGCGCGGCCTATCGACTCGCGCCGCGCCTCGCACACTCACCTCAAGGTCACCGCCGCCGCCGCCGACGAACCGACCCTACTCACAACCCCCAATCTAAAAAACCCCTTCCTTACATTTTCAATTTTACAAATTTAAAAAGTAACCCTCGTCCTTCCGGCACGTCTCGCCGGTCGGGCGGCCGGCGCCCGGGGCGTCTCTGAGAAAACTGACGGACGTCGCCGGTCTTCCACGGGTTATATAGCCGGTGGCGGGGCGGGGCGCCGGCGCGAGTTGCGCCGTCGATTCGCGAACCCGATAAATAAATTAATTAAAAGTGCAAGTGAGTGATCGCCGCGTGCAGGCGACCTGAGCTCGTCTACGGTAGAGCTTCGCCTTAATTGGAATTTCAGACGCACCGGATACTTGCCGGAGGTCCGGATTGTTCCCAAGTTTCAAATTTACGAGCAAGCCTCTACGAGCCAAAACGGCTTTGGCTGCACATCGCAGCAGCTGCATCTACCCTACTATCCTTACACGTTCGAATTTTGTTGAAACTGCCGTCATAAACCCTATGTTGCCAGATTAATAAGAATAGGTTGCCAGGTAAATAAGATGCAATGAAGAATCTAATATCAGTATGCATACCACCCGAATAACTCCGAAAGGCTCTTCTAAAATCGTAACAAATGACTTTTGAAAAGTCTCTATCTCCTTAATTATATCCTCAACTATATTCTACTCCCTTGGAGCACACTTTACGAAGACTGTGCAGTAGGAATTAGTGTGATTGTTGTATTCTGGTGCTTAGAAAACCATAGGTACTAGGATCTCAACCGACTCGAAAGCGGTCTATGCATTAGATAGAGCCTGAGCCAAGTTGAACATTCGAAATCCTCACCCGGTTTATCGCCGTTTAGCCTCATCCGTTGCGCTACGACAGGTAACCCATTCAACCGCCACGCTACGCTCGTAGCGCTACGCTTTAACCCGTAGCAGCTTAATATGTAGCGAAGAGCACCCTTAGCGTTCGATGCATGCGTGTCGTGATTGGTGCTGTATGGGTAAGGCCATGACTGCTGGCTCGTAGACACGAACTTCAACATAGCCATAAAATGGGAAAGGAAATGGAAATAAATACAATCCTCCCAAAAGTATGGGAATCACAATCAACCCAACAGCGAAACCACCTAGGCTCTCATTGCCTAGGAAAGAACGGTGGCTGTTGTGTTCCTAAACAAGTGCGGTTGGATTAGAGTCCCCTGAGTGCAATAGGACATTTGACAACAGTACAAATTAATTATTTTTACATTGCCAACAAACAAAACTAACGAAAACACTCAGAAGATATCAAGCTTCTATATATTTTCGCAATTCTTATTTATATATAGTAAAAAAACCGGCCAAGTGCGAGTCGGACTCGCGCACGAAGGGTTCCGTACCAGTATCTATAAAAACGGCGAAAAACATGTCTGTTGTATGGAAGCCCCACCCAGACTCGCACTTGGCCGGTTTTTAGTATTTGTAGTTATAGCGGCAACAGAAATACATCATCTATGAAAATTTCAACTGTCTAGCTATCGCGGACAGCCTGGTGACAGACAGACGGACGGACAGACGGGCGGACAGAAAGAGAGACAGCTAAGTTTTAGTAATAGGGTCCCGTTTTTATCCTTTGGGTGCGGAACCCTAAAAAGGACGCCCTTTGACCACAGAAGACAGTGACGTCACTTTCCCGTGTTCCCAGAAACATCGCACTAACAGAGTATTTTTGACGTTTCATAAAAAAGTCTGCTTTGCCGCAACTGATAGAAGTTAAATATCCTATTGTGGGATCGCAGCGCAAGACGTCGAGCATATCTTCAAGAACTGGTCATCGAAAACGACGCCAATCCAGAAGAGTTTGTTCACCCTCGACAGTGACGTAATACAATACAATGGATCCAAAATCTAATTGTAAATAGTCAACTACTGATCTGTGTCTGTGTATCTGTGTAACTGTCTGTGGTATCGTAACTCCCAACGGATGAACCGATTTTCGTTTAGTTTTTTTGTGTCATAGATAATTTTATCCCGAGTGTTCTTAGTTATGTTTTATGAAAATCTGTTCAGCCGTTTTTGAGATATTGGACTTTGATCTAGTTGATGAGGGGATCTGATCTGACTACCTTCCTATCGATTCGAAATTTGGTAAGTACCGTGTTACTTCAATGATATATAAAGTATATGGTAAGGTAACCATGACCTGATCAGCCGTTTGAAGATCATCAGGTCTTTAATAGTTGATGAGGGGATCTGACTACCTTTCATATGTCCTATCGATTCGAAATTTGGTACCGTGTTACTTCAATGATATTGAAAGTATATGGTAAGGTAACCATGACCTGATCAGCCGTTTGAAGATCATCACTTTAAAAAGGACAAAATAAAAGTAAAATTAAAAAAATTAAAAACTTCGCGAAAAAATTAAAAAAATTAAACGCTTCAGTCGTCCGACGGTCTCCCGAAGCGACGACGCTTGGAAAATATGATGATGATGATGATGAGTATATTATAATTGAACTTTTCATTATATTCTTCAAAGTGAGTGAACGAGGCGGGGTTCGAACCCGCGACCTCCAGATTGAATAAAAGTAGCGCGTCTTACCGCTCGGCTACAGTGGCTCCCTTTTTTAGTTTACAAATCCTTTAGGGCACAAACAGGAATAACGCTATAGGATGATATTCAGTACAAAAAAAAATATGTATGCAAAAACTTGACATTAAAAAGTGTTCGCCATGAAATAGTTTTGAATAAGTAAATAGTTTTGACTTCACTCGTCACATTATTTTATTGATAGCTAATACATCATCCATCACACAAGTCATTGTGCGACAAGTACGGAAAGAGTTTGTAAAATTCTTAACGTACGTGTGGCACACCATTTTATTCGTCACATCATCACATTTGCGAGGAAACCAAATGCATTTTAAACGAACTAATCGCAAAAACAAGTTTCTGATAAAAATTTCATTTTAGGTTACTGTAATTTTCTGTATACCACCATATACTTGTCATTGAGACGATTCTAACGAGCCCAAACTCAACGGGGTTACGTCGGTTAAGTACTGAATTCCCATGGCCGCCTTCTGTCTCAGGATGGTACCATAGAATTGAATTGTCATCCAAACCATACTTATACCCAACATTTCAGCTCAATCGGTCACCAGGAAGTGGGTCATTTCATTTTAAGTGTTCTAATAAGAGAGAGACGGATAGAGCGAGAAAAATCGAGGGAGCTTGGGCGCCGTCTTGTGATCGCCGTGCAAAAAAAAATACAAATTCTCAGCAGTCCATTTTTTTTAATTCGACGTGTGACGCGTTATATTATAAGCCTGCATAAAGCCTGCAACACACTGGTGCGGCCTGCGGTGGCGGTCAATAGTAAATTTGACAGCTGATGACAAGTTTACTATTGACCGCCGCGGCCAGGCCGCGCCAGTCTGTGAGAGGCCTATAACACTGGCGCGGCATGGCCGCGGCGGATAATAGTGAACTTGTCGTTAGCTGTCAAAGGGGTTTGGGTAAAAATGTTGTCATTTTTTTAGATGAGCGGCCACTCGTAAAAGTCGTAGATTATGATAGATCTACTCAAAACAAACATATTTTGTTATGAAATGTACTACACTAAAATGCATCGGAGCCGAGATATTAGCAATATATATTTTTACAGGTCATATTGTAAAGTTATAAACTAAACTTCAAACTTATATATCTCGGCTCCGATATTGTTTAACGCGTTTAATTTTATATATATTTGCTCTCTCTAAACGATTATTAAAAATACATCCTTGGCCGGCGCGGCGGTCAATAGTAAACTTGTCATTAGCTGTCAAATTTTCTATCGACCGCCACCGCAGGCCGGGCCTAGTCTGTGAGAGGCTGAAATCAAAGAAGACCCTTTGGTATACAGCCACAATTTAAAATAACTGTAAATTATATTTTATAAAGACTAAATTACTACATTCTACTTTTAAAATCTTTAAATAATTCCAGTTAACCTCGTTTTATTTGTGTTTTACGCTTTAATTTATTTATAAAACGAGTTTTAACAGTCATACGTATTTGACTTTAAACTTCCTTGCTTTTTAAATAACTGACGCACGAGTGACGCCATAGGCTACTGTAACTTTGTATGCCTGCGCCTTACGAAGTAGAGCTGGGTCGTTTCGACTTTTCCGTGAAACGAAACGTAACCGTTATTTTATCACAAATCTGTTTTGAAAAACAGTTTCAAAAATAACTAGTTTCCCCGTGCGTCACCACCGTCGCCGATCGCCAAACGAAGTGAAACGAAAAAACTAATGAAACAGTTTACAGTGTTCGAGTTGCGTTTTCGCGTTTTACATTGCAACAGTTGCGTGCGACTGTCGCCTTCTACTCGTAGCTCCTTGTCATCGTTTTTATATATATATGTCATTGTTTTTCCGTTATTATACGCGAAACCGTTTTTAAAAACGCTTACGGGAAAAAACGCCCAGGGGACCGATTTTTGACTTTCCAGCGCTCGACTATTCCACTCGAAAGCTGTAAAAAATTATGAAATGCTATTTGGAAATGACGATAGAAAATTTAAAAACGTGCGGTATTGGCCACTCGTATTCAATTCTATCGGTAGAAAGTAAGTGCCTGTGATTATGACACCACAATAGCATTTACTTTTGTTTAATTTTCGAGCGCTCCAAAGTCAAAAATCGGCCCCCAACTCTATTATGAAGTACTTTTAGCCTGCAACACACTGGCGCGGCCTGCGTTAGCGTTCAATAGTAAATTTGACAGCTAATGACAAGTTTACTATTGACCGTCGCGGCCAGGCCGCGCCAGTCTGTGAGATGCTTAAAAGCTTCTCACAGTGATTCAGGCCGTAGGCCTTACGAGCAAGTGCGATGAAAAAAAACTACCTCGGTCCTTTCGATGAGCAACCTCATCGGCCGTGGAAGCGATATCCATAATTTTTCAATTCTTATAAAATACATAAACCATAATGAAAATATGCCTACATATTCTGTATACCTTACCTGTACATAAAATATTAATTAGGATGATAGAAGTTAAGTAGGTAACTGATGATTTTAAGAGGATTACTTGTATAAAAATTAAAAGCAAAAGAAAACTTTAAAAAAGCTTTTATTTAAACGCTCTAAAAAGAAGAAAATAAAATTTTCCTTTTCAATTTTAACTATGAACTTACAACCTCATTATACACACCTTATATGGTCACAAAAGCTTGTCGCGATGATCAATGTTTAATTAATTTAAATTTTATTAATTTAATCTTAGCAGATTTTAGATGAATCAACAAGTAGGTACTAGTTTATTTACACAAGAAAATCGCGCGACAAGCTTTTATGACCATATAAGTTGTGTATAATGAGGTTGTAAGTTCATAGTTAAAATTTAAATGGAAAATTTTATTTTCTTCTTTTTGGAGCGTTTAAATAAAAGCTTTCTTTTAAGTTTTTTTGCTTTTAATTTATTTTTTACTTTTTAGTTTTCTTAGTCTGTTTATCTCATTCAACGCATCATTGTTGCAAGGTCATTTGCCGGTTAATTTCGAACAATCCAGCTCTTCAATGAGGAGACCTTCTAATCATTTTAAAAGCACAAAAACCTTCAATAGTGCGCCATATTGGATTTAAGGTGATGTCACATTAGTTTTTTCTAAATATTTTCGGCCCTTTCATTTGATACCCATATCATAAACCCATATTGTAGAAGTGCATTAAAAATAACTATTCTGCCATCTTGGATGGTCCGCCAAATTAGATTTAGAATGACGTCATGTACCTTATCGTGCATTGTCCATCCAAACTAAACGTTTATACAAAATTTCAGCTCAATCGGTTGAAGATATCTACTTCAAAATTGAGTTCAAAGATTCCACCCGAACAAATTACATACAACATTGCAAGTTAAATAAAAGCTTTTAAAATAACCACCAATACCTTTAACAATTTCGTTTAAACTATCAGAAATGCTTTTGTAACCCAGTTCTCTTGTATCGATTGACTGCATTTTCCATTCTATTAATATCCCAAAGTAGGCGGTGGCGTAGGTAGCGATAACCAACCTAAGCGCAATCTTCCTTTCCAACGTCATTTACAGTAACTTCGAATCTTTAAAATATATACATTAATGATGATACAAAAATTATTGGAAACCTGCGTTTCTAAAGACTATACTTTAAAATTAAAGCAATAAAAAAACCGAAAAAAAAGTTCGCCCGAACAGGGACTTGAACCCTGGACCCTTGGATTAAAAGTCCAATGCTCTACCGACTGAGCTATCCGGGCCATGGCAAATATGTTGAAATTGTGTAATAGTAGCCCGATCACTTATGACGTTTTGTTTCTAAGTATTAAAACGGCGTCATGCGCGTAGATAAGAGATATAGTAAAGCCACTTTTCGCAAGTAAGAATAAACGAAAGATTCTGATTTTGTTCTTTGTGATGGTTTTCATACGAGCGGGAACAACTAAGTATTAATAATAGCAAGTTCAAATATTTTCAAAATAAACAAGGTACTTAATGCAATTACTTACCCGAAGGAACAGTTACTTAGACTTCGATTTTTTTCTTACGTGCTTTTTAATTTGTTAAACCTTTAGTTTCAACATGAATTCTTAAAATATAAATACACAAGAAACGTGTTTTTCGGTTTTTTTCCTTCAAACTAATTTATATATTTAAAACCTTATACTTAATTTTTTACACTACTCACAGTCTTACATACAAAAATTAAAACACGCACGATTCGTGTGCGAGTTAGACTCGCACTTGACTTTTTTTTAATACAACAATGGTGACAAACAAGCTTACGGCCCACCTGATGGTAAGCGGACACCGCAGCCTATAGACGCATGCCACATGCCACAAAGGAGTAACATGGGCGTTACCGACCCTTGATATGTTTGAGGATTCGCCGTGTTGACAGCTGAAGCTACAAATCTTCAAAAAAGGGACAAATCTTTTGGTCTTATTCTCAATTCTTATTAGATCTGAGACTAATGTATCGCAGATTGCCTCGTTTCGTTGGCTTTTAAGAGCAAGTAAATTAGACATAAAACGCATTATGGTAATGTCTGTGTGGTGGTGCCTTCAAAACAAGAATGAATGAATCAGTGTGCTTGATCGTAGGCTCTGTCGTCGCTTACCATCAGATGAGACTAGGGTCAATCACTGGACGTCTATTAGAAAAAGAAATAATAAATGTTGTGTCACGCATGACTTATCTACTGACAATAACAAAATCACGCTCTGAGTCGTTTCTGGTGCAAAGGCTTTCCATGGCTATCCAGCGTGGAAATGCCGCTAGTATTATGGGGACTTTTGCACCAGGAACAGCTAGGGGCGATTAAAGAAGGCGTTAAAGTTAGGTAATTTTGTGTTGTAGTTATAATATGTATTATAATTTATAACATAAATCAGAAGATGTTTAAATTGAGACAATACGTCAATAATACGTCATTCGTAAAAATCGTTTAAGTTATATACCTACTTAGAACCTAAGTTCTAAGTAGGTATATAGGTAAGTGTATTCTAAAATACAATACACTTTAAAATCATTACCCTTCCTTCTGCGGCAGTCGAGTAAAATTCACAGTTTCTACTCCGTAGTACACCTTGAGATGCCTTACAGTGTCACGCCGTTTGATGCGTTAACATGCATCGGTATTGTACACTCTACGAATATGTTACTCTTTGAGGACTGTAAGCACTTGATCAGTTATTTCAGCCACTTATCTCAAGCCCCTGTGGCCTAATGGATAAGGCATCGGCCTCCTAAGCCGGGGATTGTGGGTTCGAGTCCCACCAGGGGTACTACGTAACTTTTGTTTTAATAGAATCCGATTATTTTTAACAAGAATATCAGTGATGAATGCTTGAAAGACAAAAACTCACAGTAAACAGTAAACACCAATTGTAACGTGATACGCCGGAAAGTTGGTTTTTGTTTGATTTTCGTGAAAGCGCGGCCGTCGCTGGCATTTTCGGTTGTTTATCCCATAATGCGGCCGCTGTCTGTACCCGGCTCCTATTCGTACAAATAGCTCACAATCTTTATTTCTGTTTCTCGTAAAAATGGTTCTTACAATTTTTATTTTCCTATTGTTTTACATTTTTTTAATGACACTGTCAAGTGTAGTAGACTTTGTAAATGGGTACAATTTCTAACGTTACAAATAATTTATGTACAAATTTTTAGAATTCTAAGCAAGTTACACCGTGTACAAACAGGAATAGGATACGAGGACGCATATACGAGTATAATATGCTTTATTACGTCGTACAGTCGCAATAAAGACCAATAGAAATTGTGAAATGCCTTCAATATTGAAAACGACGACCCAGTTCCTGTTGCCGTGGGGTGAGGCGGGGGAGGGTGGAGGCTGGACAATTAATACAAGCTCGTCATCTGTTTTATGAGTGGACCGGCCATGCTTGTGTGTGATAGGGGCGCGAAAACTGGTTCACTGCAGCGTTCTTACATGTACGCGGCGGCTTTTCGGGCAAATCTACGAATCTAAAGCGGAAGCTGGAATTATATTAATCTGCAAATTTTAAATTATTATCGTGTAAGATTTTATTGTTCGGTGATAGATGTTTTAAAGCACGCTACTGAATAAAGCTAGTGAATTAGGGCATTTTAAATGCCACCTTACTACGGATGGTAAGGTCGCAATTCGCTATTCACAATACGTTAATTCACTAGCTTTATTCGGTAGCGTGCTTCAAAACATGTACCTATCACCGACTTAGGCGTATCACCAAATAATGCGCGTTTACCCTACCGTTTGACATGTAAAAATGACCTTGTGACCTATTTGCAGAATAAATAATTGATTGTGATTTTTTGATTTTATATTATGATGTTGAATTGTTTATGGCTGCATTTAAGATTCAGTGAGATTCTAAGTCGTTGGTTTTTGTAGTGTCAGTTAATGGGATACGATAATCTCATGATTTACCTATTTAGCATGGTTTGAAATATCGTATGCTTGACATATACACTCTTTAAGAAATATGTACAATTATACATCATACAAATCACGCTAGTATTCCCAACAGGGAGACACAGAGCACAAGAAATAAATATTTGAATGCCAATTTAAGTCGATAATTGTATGGAGAAAATGAATTAAGGTGTAAATGTTAATAAGCATTTGAAGTGATGGCGGACACATGTCCGATTCGAACCAATTCCATATTGAACAGCGAAATATCCGACCACCTCAGGAAGAAAATCACAAGTGACAGGAACCCCAAATCGGACCGATCTCGGCCGGACGTCGCCGGGACGGATAAATTGAGTGTACCGGTTGTGGTATTCGACTTTGCGTTTTGACAGCTCCTGACATTGCCAATCTGGAGTCATGGCCACCATATAAAATGTAAAACAACGAAAACCTAACACTAAAAACCGTTAATATAAGTGGCCAGAGGCTCGCGGCACGGGCATACCTACGTCTATATTTGACATATGAACAAAACGAGCTTCTCTCTAGTTTCATCTGCATGCACCGAACAACGTATTCTGTCCTCTTACACCACAACTGTATCCATTACGCCTTATAGAGGCAATTATTGTTACTACTCAATTCATGCCTGTAAGTTACCATCAGGTTTTAAAAGCAATGTAAGTCGGTACTGGCTCCATAGTGAGTTAAGTTGTTTTCGACCGTGCTGATTGAATTCGATATTATTTCCTGCTTAGCGCGGGTATGGCGCCGACAGCGCCGCGGGTGGCGACTGTCACTTGCTTGTCACAGGCAGCGAGGAAACAATACAGTTTATTTCCATGTAATATCCATCGGTATTGCTATCGGACGTCCGCGGCAGGAGCCTGCTTATTCTACATTTTGATAAGGGAGCCGGCTGCCACACAAACAGAAAAATAATCTTTACGAAAAAAGCAAAGGTAAATACCGTTTGTATCGAAGGATGTAAAATTTGAATTAGCCCTTATATATTTTCATACCTAGCAAGTTACTACCCACATATCTTTGTTATAATCTTTTGGCAGAGTATGATGATTTGATGACAAATGTAAAGGTCAGGATGGTCAGCTAGCGCATAATAGAATAAAATATAATATAACTGAAAGAAATATATAATATCATAACGTATAACCGAAACGTAATTTATCTTATTTATGTTTATGAAGTCTCGCGCAGTTACGTATTGGTGAGTTCGCTCGTCGTTAATTTTACGATGGGCTAAAATTATTGGGGTCAAGCACTTTAGTGTTTAATGCGACATTTGCAGGTTACTGTATCATTTCAACAGCTCCGAGCATTATCGAAACTATTTTTTATCACGTTTAAACTAAGTCCCTCACCTAAACACAATCTTTCATGATTCATGAATGCAACGATGAACAAAACAATTTTTGTAGTTAAGTATTTTCAGTTCTTTTTACCGGGATAAAAATAAGTAAATTATAAAAAATTGTGAGTTGAAAAGAGTAATTGACGACCTGTGTAGCCTAGTTGGTAGTGACCCTGCCTACGAAGCCGGAGGTCCCGGGTTCGAATCCCGGTAAGGGCATTTATTTGTGTGATGAGCATGAATATTTGTTCCTGAGTCATTAATGTATTCTATGTATTTAAGTATTTATTTATCTATATAAGTATGTATATCGTCGTCTAGTACCCATAGTACTAGGTCGATTTGTGTGTTTGTCCCCAAATATATTTATTTATTTATTTATGAGTTGAGATATGGTTATTGGTTATCGAGGTGGTGTTCAAGGTCAAACGGTGGACCGGTAAGTAAGTCTTACCCAGACAGTTGTTTTATTACAGACTCTCCCAACTTCGAACTAACGATTAGTTTCGTATCGTGTGTTTAGTTTTACAGTGGACTGGGCGGCGAGCCGGCGACCGGGCGCCACGCTCTCGTAAACCCGCCGGTAGATGGCGCTGCCCGTTTTATGGCCGCGTGCGCAACGAGCTGTAATGGAGCTACAATATTGACAGACCATTAATTCGACAGGAAATTGTGCTGAAGTCGCTAGGTGCAGGTGATTGTGAACTTTTCAAATTACCCGCGAGCACGCGGTTGTTTCCACTTCAAATAGACGTTAGCTCTCCGCAGCGAGTTGAACAAACTCTGCGCAGTGCAGGCTCACTAAATAAATGCAGAAATAAAGTGAAACCTCAGCGCTGCAGTGATGCAGAAAAAAACCGCTGTGCCTGCGCTACCACGACATTCTGATGAAATTGATACGGCAACAGCGACTACTTATGTGCGTGTTACGTTAACACTTTCGGTTTCAGGAACCCTTTTCGATTTCTGCTTGTAGCCAGCTAACGAATACAAGAAGGAAAAAACCAGTACCGTATCTGGGTTAGGACCAAATTCTTGGCCAGTATATAGCCTGGTTAGTCGGTAGGTAGCCATACAAACTGAAAAAGTTACGTTGTGACACAAAAGTTTACCATAGAATTGTATAGTCATTTTTCGTGTCACAATGGAAAACTCATGGAAAGTTTAATTGAGTGAGTTAAGCTGGCAAAGAATTTGGTCCTCATCCATCTACGCGCGTGGTGCTACGAAAATTCTCGCGTAGAACAGCTCGACGGACCATTTTCGCTAAATGTATTGACTATTTATATAACTGTCCTTGTAATTGGAATCTTCCTTATTTTTGTATTGGATCCTTCTTCTGTATTGGAACATTGGACGGTAGAGTTGCTTTTTGAATGGTATAGTCCATTTGATGCAATTCGGCCAACTCAACTAATCTCAAGTATTAATACGCAGGTCAATCGCTACGGATTACGGCGTAGCGCTACGGACGCAGATAATAATAACCAACAATTGGTTTTTAAATGCGAAACGAGATTTTCATTCAAATGCGTATAATGTGCCATGGATTTAAAATGAATTTAATATAACCAACATATTCCGAGTTTAATTCAATTCTATGAACGCCGCTCCGCTCATATGTAATTTCGTTAGAGCTGGGTGTATTTTGCAATAATCGCTAATAGTCAGGCTTCCAGTCGAGCTTGTCTGCCAAAGTCAGTTTAAATTAATATCGGTGAAAAATATCAGAATAAGTATGAGTAACAATTGTGTAATAGATACATAAGGAAACAAACAAACCAAGCTTCAATATATTTTTTAAACCAGGATGTTTTTTACTAATAGTATAATATGTTACTCTACTTGTTATAGCCTATGATATTCCCACGACTAAGAGGAATCTAACGATCTCACATGTTAAAATTAAAATTCATCGAGCCGTTTAGCTGCAGGGCGTGCCAATTAAATACATACATACCCTCGATATAACCCTCCTTCTGCCACAACCGCGTAAAAAATAATCTTTCTTATAAAAATGGCTAGCTGTGAAATAGCTCTCTCGGAGCCTATAGAAACTCGCATAAACGTTCGGGAATTTAAACAGAAATTTTACGTGCCACTTAAAATAAATCCAGTAGTCAATTGTTTTTTTTAGGTTAATACTAGTTTCAGTTTTTAAGTATGGTTGGGACCTGGGTGGTAACCGATTTTTTACTTTCGAGCGCTCGAAATCAAAAGCGAGCGGTAGAAAATATTCGCCCACGAAAATTTGACACTATTATTTTCGCATGAACCCAATAATAGCTATTTTTGAAATCATCACTCGAAAGCTAGTGATTGGCTATCGATACTTTTGCGTACATAACTAAGACAGACAGGCAACTACGGAACCGTACACTGCGCGTGGCGCAACACGCACTTGGCCGGTTTTTCAATTTTCTATCGCTCGTATTTCAAAAATAGCATTTCATCTTTTTTGACCGTTTTCGAGTGAAAGAGTCCGGAGCTCGGAAGTCAAAAATCGGTCCCCAGTGCCTACATTATTAACTCAGGTACATCTATACGAACAGTGCAAAAGTAAAAATGCTTGCAAAAGGATAATAAATCACAGGCCTCCTCTCATGGATGAGAGGTAACGGGCAGTAGTCCCCACGCTGGCCCAGTGCGGATTGGGGACTTCACATACACCTTTGAATTTCATCTCAGGTGTATGCAGGTTTCCTCACGATGTGTCCTTCACTGAAAAGCTAACGATATTCCGTAAATAAGTTCCGAAAAACTCATTGGTACGAGCCGGATTCAAACCCACGATCAGTTTGCCATCGTTTGACAGCCGCAAAAAAGATAATATTGAAAAGAAAAGCAATCTTAATTAAAACACAGTACAATCGGTTCTATTCTCGAACCTAAATAAACTAGATTCAAGGTTTCCGTTAATTAATTTACTCATTGTATGCCTACTTGGGTAATTAATCATTTTGAAATCCGGTGCGCATATGGAGAAGATACAAAATAAATATAACTACGACTAACTGGTAAAGTTCGTTATTTATCAAACGACTATGTTGTAATTAGTTTAAATTAATGTTTGTAGTTTAAGAGCGTTTTTACTAAAATTACAGTGTCTAATGAATAGGTAAAGTGGCGAGACATTATTCAATAAACATGTTGAAGAAGCCAAACAACATTCTCGCTCCCCTTCAGCGAGCCTGGAGACCCAGGCGGTAGGGATTCAGGATGCAGCAAGTAAAGCAAGCTGCATGACATCCATACCACTCGATTCCCACCGGCGAAAAAGTAAATGAAGTTACCTTGCTTGGCTACGGATAGTCTGATATCTTTGACGTCACACCACTAGCATTCTTCTAGCCCAAGCTTTGATATCTTTTTTTCTAGGCCCAGTCACGAAACAAACAGTCGGGTATCAGCGATTCCCCGAATCCACGGTCTAAAGTACGTTCTCGTCACGAAATGTACGTCCCCACTGTTCTCGTTACGTGTAGTGTAATCCAGGCATTAGTATTGCCCGAGGGCGCGTGTAGCTCACAAACGCCCCAGTTGGCGACAGAGGGACATATTCTTTTAATTAAGCCGGCCGCGTCGTAACTTTTACGAGGCCCGTGATTTAACTATTATTTGTCATCAATCCTATGGTCTCTAAGCAAATAGCGCTGACGGAGTGTAACGAATAAAACGTTAAGTAAGTAAGTGTTGGCGTTTATGTGTGCATTTGAGCGGTTTTATTTGCGATACAATCTCATAAGCTAAGTATTAGCAGTTACTGGAATATCGATATACTTAACAGTAATATAAGAAAGTGGGTAATACTTAATTAAACACTACCTATTACTGAGGTATGAAAATATTACAATACCATATTGACTTAAACTTTACCTCACCTGATTTTTACTAATCGGGACTTAATCGCGTCCATACCTAATCAACTTATTTATTTTTACCTTTCCATTAGAAATTAAATGAACATTACCTGTAAGTGAAGTTCTATTATAATTATGTGAGCTGCACAGTCTCGAAACGATTAAGTCCCGTTAAGTAAAAAATATGCATTACACTGACGTTTCTAATTCGACTTGAAGCTGACTTAACCACCAAGGGCAGATAGTCCGACTGCAAATATAGGTTGGTCATTCCAATTCAACCTTAACTGTTCCTCAAACAAAAAGTTATGCATTGCATAGGACTTTTCGCCGCACCAATATTGGTACCTAGGTACCATGGTATGAAATAAGGGCCCTATGTCAGTGGCGATATTTGTGCCAGTAAAATGGGAAAAAACAGAACGTAAATGTAGAAACGTATTACATTACTTACTTATCCGTACCTAAGTAGACGTTAGCTTTATCGTCAGTCGTCACGTTTTATTGCACGAAGCAGCCTTTCTTGTAGGTATTACCCGTTTTATTTTCGCAATAATGATATCACTGATCGTGTTTTACTTATTCACTAATTAAATGTAGTAAAAACTGAAGTAATGAGGTATTCATGCAGTTGCTGCCAAGTGGTTTAATTTGGCCAAAATATCCAAATCAGACGAATAGTAAAGTTAAGACCAGTACGCCATCTATTTCAGTTTTGAATAACTATTTTGCGCTCTGCCATCTATTGTGGAGTAGTAAAACGTTACAGGTTATAACTCGCGCGTTAGTTTAAGCTACTAGCACTAGATGGTGCTTGATATTTAGTGCAGCTAGTCACTCATAGATGGCGCTATAAGTTGTATTGTAACTGCAGTATGAAATATCTCTGACGTCAACTGTATTATCGTGTCAGCGTGTCGAAACGAATGTGGAGCCAACATTGTTTACCAGCGACATCTCACGTGCAAAAGTAAAAGTAAAGTAGCACAAGCGAAGGAAACGGGAATTTGATATAATTAAGTGTTTTAACATGGTCTTTTACATTAATTCGTTTAAGAAAAATCTGCGGTCTTTGTCCTGTTAATTTTCAAGCCGTTTTAGGCCATATACTAAAATATTGGCGCCACCGTCTATGCACAAGTGGCGCATTAGTATGAGAATATTTAATTCCAGTAAACGCCACAGTGCAGTTATAAAATGAGCTATTGGAGCTTTCCTGCACGCGACCGGTCTTCGGTGTCATAGACAGAATTAAAGCTCTTGTTAAGAGCTTTCAAATGATATATGTCTCAACTGTATACACCCATGGTACACCGCCTATACTACTTTGCCCATTCTCCTTTTAACACTTCAATATAAGTATTAATTTTTATTTTATTATTTGTGCACTTATTATATAATTGTATACGCCACATAAATAATTATTCAATTTTAAATTATTCTAGTACTTACCTCCATGTAAGATTGGTGTGTTTCCACGTCGCCCCTTGGAACGCAAATCGCTTCTTTCTGGTGGAGTTTTCTTCGTAACCTTCTCTGTCAGGCCGTCCACATCGTCTTTTGCTCAGGAGCTCTTTCGTTGCTTCGTCAATTTCACCTGTTACCGGTATGCCACCAAATTCCTGAAAAAAAAAACATTTCGTTTATTTTAGACGTTATCACTGTCCTAATCCTAAGGCAAATAATTTTTGACTTAGATATGCCACATTTTTATGTGCCGTTTTTATGTGATTTTTAATACCTATTAAAAACAGTTACAATCACAAAAAAGCAAATATGTGTCTTGTAAATGGGTTTATCCTCGGTTAACTACCTAATGTTTTTTTCTATCGTATGTATTGTGCCACCAACATGTTTCATGGATAGAACACATTTCTACCAATAATAGACTTTTTACTCGTAAGTTTTATATACATAGAAAGAACACTCCCGTGGGTCTCAGACATAAGGGTCCTTAAGCCTACAGACGAGCGTATTTTGCAAAATGTTTGCTTTTTCATTCAAGATTACAACGTAACTATTAGTATTTATTCAAAAACTGATAACGTACTTACATAATCATTTCTTAAACTAGGGGCTAACACAGTTCAAATTTTCATTTTCTCTTTCTAAACCTAAAATAAATGAGTTTTCTAGGGAGTCTGTTTCAAATTTTGCAGTGAGAAGTGTCGTTTCGGTTCTCAATTTTGCAGTAAACAAGAATCATTTGGTACATGGATGCTTACAATTCACATCACCAAACTTTTTACGAGGGGATGATATGATTTAAAAACAAAGATTCATTTTAAAAAAATGATAAAATACGTGCCGAATTTTGTTTTTGGTGAAAACAGGATTAAGTACATTATATTTTTTTACCGCAAATTGTAGGTACTTACATTATGCCCTAAAAATAATATTATAGCAAATAATAACATTGTTAACCCATAAAAAAAATTATCATAACCATAGGCATTTTACTATACGTTGCCGTAAATTTATATTTTTTTAATAGACGTATTAAATCACGCTGCACAGAAATTTTTATTTAAGAAATGATTTAGAGGTTAAGAAATGATTATGTAAGTACGTTATCAGTTTTGGAATAAATACTAATAGTTACGTCGTAATCTTGAATGAAAAAGGAAGCATTTTGCAAAATACGCTTCCGCTTCTGCTTATGTAGGCGTGAGGCCTCTTTGAAACGGGTCACTCACGTCGTCGTCGTATTGGTTCGTAACATGTCGAGCGATATTCGACCTTAAAACACGTGAGTTACTAATGTGTCGCTTTCTGGGGAAAAGGACCTTAGTGCCTCTGGCGCTTACGCCATATCAAACAATTCAATTCTCACATTTGTTTTAACGCATCGTTCCTAGTTGGCATATTAAAAGAAAATCGTGGGTACTAGTGTGTGCATAGGGTCAATAATGGCGCGGCCAACCGCACTGAGCTACCTTTTCCCAGAGAACCACTCACATATCAATCTAATATGAGCAGTATAGAAAATTCAAATTTAAAGCACCCCTCACCAAACAGGTAAGAAACATCTCAACGGATAAACTGACGATTAAAAAAAACCGCAATCAAATGGGTTCATCCGGTTGGGAGCTTCATTGCCACATACATACAGATACGCGATCCTGAAGTCGTCCTCGTAGTACTCGGCGGCAGCGCCGCTCACCAGGTTCTGCACCTCGGGCCGCCCCGCCTGCAGGCCCCGAACCTCTGGAGGTAGTTTTAAAATACGTTGGGGTTTAAATAATAGACTTACCTGCAAGGTTTTGACCGCGATCCTGAAGTCGTCCTCGTAGTACTCGGCGGCGGCGCCACTCACCATGTTCTGCACCTCGGGCCGCCCCGCCTGCAGGTACCCGAACATCTGGAGGTAGTTTTGTAACACGTTGGGATTTAAATAATAGACTTACTTGCAAGGTTTTGACCGCGATCTTGAAGTCGTCCTCGCAATACTCGGCGGCGGCGCCGCTCACCAGGTTCTGCACCTCGGGCTGCCCCGCCTGCAGGTAGCCGAACATCTGGAGGTAGTTTTGTAACACGTTGGGGTTTAAATAAAAGACTTACTTGCAAGGTTTTGACCGCGATCCTGAAGTCGTCGTCGTAGTACTCAGCGGCGACGCCGCTCACCAGGTTCTGCACCTCGGGCCGCCCCGCCTGCAGGCCCCGAACCTCTGGAGGTAGTTTTAAAACACGTTGGGGTTTAAATAATAGACTTACTTGCAAGGTTTTGACCGCGATCCTGAAGTCGTCCTCGTAGTACTCGGCGGCGGCGCCGCTCACCATGTTTCTGCACCTCGGGCTGCCCCGCCTGCAGGCAGCCGAACCTCTGGAGGTATTTTGTAACACGTTGGGGTTTAAATAGTAGACTTACTTGCAAGGTTTTGACCGCGATCCTGAAGTCGTCCTCGTAGTACTCGGCGGCGGCGCCGCTCACCATGTTCTGCACCTCAGGCTGCCCCGGCTGCAGGTATCCGAACCTCTGGAGGTAGTTTTGTAACACGTTGGGGTTTAAATAAAAGACTTACTTGCAAGGTTTTGACCGCGATCCTGAAGTCGTCCTCGTAGTACTCGACGGCGGCGCCGCTCACCAGGTTCTGCACCTCGGGCTGCCCCGGCTGCAGGTAACCGAACCTCTGGAGGTAGTTTTGTAAGACGTTGGGGTTTAAATAAAAGACTTACTTGCAAGGTTCTGACCGCGATCCTGAAGTCGTCCTCGTAGTACTCGGCGGCGGCGTCGCTCACCATGTTCTGCACCTCGGGCTGCCCCGGCTGCAGGTACCCGAACCTCTGGAGGTATTTTGTAACACGTTGGGGTTTAAATAGTAGACTTACTTGCAAGGTTTTGACCGCGATCTTGAAGTCGTCCTCGCAATACTCGGCGGCGGCGCCGCTCACCAGGTTCTGCACCTCGGGCTGCCCCGCCTGCAGGTAGCCGAACATCTGGAGGTAGTTTTGTAACACGTTGGTGTTTAAATAATAGACTTACTTGCAAGGTTTTGACCGCGATCCTGAAGTCGTCCTCGTAGTACTCGGCGGCGGCGCCGCTCACCATGTTTCTGCACCTCGGGCTGCCCCGCCTGCAGGCAGCCGAACCTCTGGAGGTATTTTGTAACACGTTGGGGTTTAAATAGTAGACTTACTTGCAAGGTTTTGACCGCGATCCTGAAGTCGTCCTCGTAGTACTCGGCGGCGGCGCCGCTCACCATGTTCTGCACCTCAGGCTGCCCCGGCTGCAGGTATCCGAACCTCTGGAGGTAGTTTTGTAACACGTTGGGGTTTAAATAAAAGACTTACTTGCAAGGTTTTGACCGCGATCCTGAAGTCGTCCTCGTAGTACTCGGCGGCGGCGCCGCTCACCAGGTTCTGCACCTCGGGCTGCCCCGGCTGCAGGTAACCGAACCTCTGGAGGTAGTTTTGTAAGACGTTGGGGTTTAAATAAAAGACTTACTTGCAAGGTTCTGACCGCGATCCTGAAGTCGTCCTCGTAGTACTCGGCGGCGGCGTCGCTCACCATGTTCTGCACCTCGGGCTGCCCCGGCTGCAGGTACCCGAACCTCTGGAGGTATTTTGTAACACGTTGGGGTTTAAATAGTAGACTTACTTGCAAGGTTTTGACCGCGATCCTGAAGTCGTCCTCGTAGTACTCGGCGGCGGCGCCGCTCACCATGTTCTGCACCTCGGGCTGCCCCGGCTGCAGGTACCCGAACCTCTGGAGGTAGTTTTGTAACACGTTGGTGTTTAAATAAAAGACTTACTTGCAAGGTTTTGACCGCGATCCTGAAGTCGTCCTCGTAGTACTCGGCGGCGGCGCCGCTCACCAGGTTCTGCACCTCGGGCTGCCCCGGCTGCAGGTACCCGAACCTCTGGAGGTAGTTTTGTAACACGTTGGGGTTTAAATAAAAAACTTACTTGCAAGGTTTTGACCGCGATCCTGAAGTCGTCCTCGTAGTACTCGGCGGCGGCGCCGCTCACCAGGTTCTGCACCTCGGGCTGCCCCGCCTGCAGGTACCCGAATCTCTGGAGGTAGTTTTTCTGTAATTTTAAACATATTACTAACATTATTAAGAATCCCCAGTTATTCAAAATTCACAGCGATTTTGGACTGTGCTTGGTATTTTTTTTTATCCACTCACTTGCTTGTGGCAACCACAGTTGCCAATTTCGGGCCCCCCTAAACTGATGGTGGCAACTGTGGTTGCCAAGCGAAGTATGGGCTTCTTTGACAAAGAAAAAATTAAAGCAGTTTATGCTACCTTTTTTAAAATCCGAAAGCAAGTGAGTGGTTATTGGTAACCGGGGAAAAATTGCTCAGAGATAATGAATGATGGTGAACGCATCGGAAATGCATTGAACATTTATTAGCTTTCCGCGCAGCTTCACTACCGTATTATATAACTCCTACACAGCAGCGCATTTATAGGAAAATATAATACAAACTAGATTCCAATATACCTAACATGCAAGATGTAGGGAAGATCACGTGAATATATAGTCTAGAGCAAAAGTTTCGGGTACAGTTTGTACTGAAATTCTATCCAAAATGCACCCGCAACTTTTGCTCTTGTGTATACACTCTAATCGGAACATATGTACATACGTAGGTACCTAGTCGATGTACAAAGTACAGTCACCATTAATATCTGTTTCAAAAAAGCGCGCATAAATATCTGATACGGCTCTATTTCTAGGTCAGATATTTTTACGGGCTTTGTTATAGCAGATATTAATGCTCGTGATTGTACCTAGTACCTACAAACTCAATTCTAATTATTTGTTAATGCATAAATTAGTTTTTTGTGAATACCACGGAGTCGTTGCTTACCAAATAAAAACTTTATTTTAATTTAAATCATTCATTAACCTGAATAAACTCCCTCATCAAACATGCCCTTTTCGTTATTCATGCCACGATTTCTTCAAGAGGTATGTTTACACGACGTTGTGATCACAATGGAATAAATGAACGTCTTTGTGCCTTTTTGTTTAGATTTTCATTCTTATCTACCCTTCTCTGCGCAGGTATAGGTACCGCGTTTACGCACTCTGCTGGGAGCGATGCTTCCTCAAGCAAGTACGTTTTTATTTCGATTAAGGACGTTTATTAGATTGATAAAGATAATTATGTACCTATCTACGACAAATTTCGTTCAAAATAGTGAGTTGAAAAGATGATGCTAATTAAATTATGTCACACACACACTAGATAAAACTATTTGCTGTAGAAATTACAACTTTTACAATAGAATCACCAACTTATAAAGAAGGTATCCCGGTCAGATAACGTAGGTAAGTAAGTACTTTTACAATTTTATCATTTCGGGTAGAAATCATTTCGCTAACATTATGTACCTAAAACAATAAGTTAATACAAGAAAAATACACCTGTTCAAGGGATGGGAAACACGAAATTTAATTTGAATATTAAAAGAGACTCATTGTGGATTGTGGATAGACCGGAGTGTAGCCGAGGCCGCGCCCGGGGGGCCGTTGTTTTGTTTGCAGAGGATGCGGCTTCTCGGCTAAATAATAATTAAGTCTTTGTTTAAGCAATCTGCGGTCTATTATTCACTGCCTCAACTTATCTCCGTCCTAAATACTTTTGGGCTCTGATTATTTACATACACTAGTAAAGGCCCGATGTACCTAAGTACCCAAGATGGACAATTTAAGGTAAATTAAGGCAATTGCAGCCTCCTTTTATGGGATGGAGGCGTTTACTTATTTAAATAAAAGGGATTCTCCATAGCGGTTAACAGATACAAACAGCTGTAGCCCGGCCGTACATTAGTAAAGAGGTGAATGTAACGTTTTCAGTTGTATCGGGTTTTATTTGCATAATTATACTACGCCTATCAGTGTCTCGGGTTTTGTAATTTATTTTAATTGAAACGGAGGCTTGATTTGATTACTAAACAAATAACTTACACAAATGAAGTGGTTAACGTGTGAAATACGACGGAACGATTTACGTTTACTGAATGGCACTTATTATGATGGATATTGCAATTCCTCCCCATTAGGCCAGATTAGGAGAGGCCGGTCGGAGGCGCCAGGTCACCAGGGCTTCTATAAATCTCCAGGCCCGAACACTACATCCATA
Source organism: Epinotia bilunana (assembly GCA_947049275.1). Taxonomy (NCBI): domain Eukaryota; kingdom Metazoa; phylum Arthropoda; class Insecta; order Lepidoptera; family Tortricidae; genus Epinotia; species Epinotia bilunana. Next base: position 15,934,361 of record OX346264.1, read on the forward strand.
AAATAAGGCTAACTTCCCTGCAGTTATACCAGAAATGGAACCGTGTTAATTGATAACCGTTTTGTGAAAATTTATCGTTCGTCGTGTTTATTTCGTTACCTGCGCTGGTCTATGTCGGCCCGAAGATATGTATATAAGTAGTTACACAATATACATAGAGGTAGTTTCATTTTATTGGTCTTTTCGTTACTTATATCTAAAACCTCATCGTTTGATATTCCGAAATATTGATTCATTTTGACAATATCGTCATCCTCCTAGCGTGATTCCCGGTTGCTCCCTAAAGGAGCCTGGGGTCTGATTTTTTGACAATATAATAAACCTAATTTTATTAAACATTGCGAGTTCGGGTTAGGTTAGGTTAGGGTTGTATTCGCCTTAAAACCAGTTAGTTGTACTGTAGATTGTACATTTTAAAGGTATTTATAGTTCATAATCTGCCTATACTTAACAACATATCCACCTATTAACAATAAAATACAAATTAATCATTAATTAAGTGGTGATAAATCACACACAACACACAAATCAATCCGTATGATCATAATTCGTCGTAATATATTAGAATGAAGATTGATTTTTTTGTCTAATCTAAAATTAGACAAAATACTCTTAAAGTGTCCGGTGTGTTGTATGGTTAACCTTTCAACCTCAGCCAAGGCAGGTAACGAATTGCTTAATTTTATATTTCTTTTTTGTAATAAATTATCAGACTTTTTGCGTTCAAAAGGATGTAATGTAGTTAACATAGATACCCATTAGGAGTTATGATTTAGAGATGTGCATTTAGTTAGTAAATGCATTTTGATTTTTGATATGTACACCTCACTGGATAGGATAACTTTGCTGTCAATTCGTCTAGACTTCGGGTACGGTACAATCGTAAAGCTCCTTTGATTTATATCTACGAGTAGGTATACCCGTGGACTCGTGTAAAGCTTGTTACTACAGAAATTTAACTATCGCTTTCTCTTTTTAAACATTTTATAAAGCAAATACATTTCACACGAATTCCAAAAAAATAAACACCTTTACTTACCAGACTTCTTTTATGTAGTAAGTAACTAAATGGAGATAGCGTTCGTTAGCGATAAGGTTAACCATTATTATGTATATCGCTAGAGACCTCTCTCGGCAAATAAAACACAAAATGTGTGTAGGTAAGTGAACACAATTAATTAGTGCGCCATTATTGCTTAATCCGCCCGCCACAGTTATTAGGTCCTGCTTAATACTCATTATGTAACTTGTCCTTTGTTACTTAAAGAACTTCAAACATAGCTAAGAACAATCTGGACAGACAAGACATTGGTTCATCCGTTTGGGAGTTACGATGCCCCACAGACACACAGTACATACGTATATGATGATGATGATGATGATGCCCTCCCAGACGTATCCGTCGACGGCGACATCCTGACAAAACCTGTATAGATACGAGTACACATGCCAAACATAATATAGGTACTCGTATCACCCCTCGTGTGAGTTGGGGATTTCAAAGGTCCCTTCTTACTGATCCATAATTTAAAAGTTTCTTTAGCTCACAGAAATATCTAAGACACGACAGTACTTATCCTGTCACTAATGACGGTTTCGCGTGTCTTAATCAATACGGGCCTTAATAGGTGTCTTCGGCTACCGGAGTCCTAAATTGGTGACAAAATGAGTCTCGGGCAAAGTAGGGCGCCTGAACACGGCCTCTAATCGGAACAATAGGTGCGTTCGTGACGCCACCTATTTCATCCTGTAATTAATTGGCAAATCTCCTCCATTACGACCATTACGTACCGTGGACTAATTCTGTTTTATCGTTAACGAATAAAATATCCACGGAAACAGTTTGCCTATTCACTATTTTTTGACGAGTTTAACTGTGCTCGGTTAACTTGTTGTTGATATGAGACTTATTAGGATGACAATATAACAATTCTTGGCAAGAAATCCTATAATGTCGTCGTTTTTAATGCCGGGGCATACAAAACATTCAAATGACTGACGGATCCCCAACGTTTTTTATTCCCCGTGATCGCAATCAATATCTCGGTTCGTTTTTCATTAATATAATTTGAAGCCCATAACACTCAATCAATTTTGATTAAGCGCTTCCAAATAATTGCGTAGTCATTTCCGCGCAAGTACTGAATGTCATTACCGTGCGGCAGCAGAGGCAATCAAGGGAGGGTGCAGGCGCATCGGTGACATCTGCCGTCACTGCCCGCCACTCCCGCACTCAATATGGAAATAAATGATGCTTCGATCAACCAGTGTTTACGAAAACGCAGTCAGTTGATGCAGCTATGTTATTTTATTATGCAATTAAAAAGTTTGACGATCGAAAACATGTATTTAACTCTCGCATTCAGTTAAACAATAAAGCGATCTGACTCAGAATGTAGGTCAGCTGATGAGATCAAGATATGACGCGTTTATGGTACGTACCAAACAGCGAGTCCGCCCGATTTCGGTATAATTTGCAAATCAACGGTTCATTTCCTTGTGCCGGATGGCGTCCATGCTGGCGCTCTGGCTCCATATAATTAGCTATTCCGAGAAATTCATTCCCAAGCACAATGACACAACAAATAAAACGATCTCACTGCAATTTTAATGTAATTTTCGACGCCGATATAATGCCGTGTTCATTATGCGATAGACGGCGACGCACGTGTGACACGATTAAGGCAATGCATATTTAAAACATCCGGTATCACCGATGTAAAATCGGGACTACATTAAATACTAATCTCGTTTGAAATTTTGAAATTGGGGGACAAAGAACGAGATTTGAATTTCAAATCTGCAAATGACACACGGTTTCATGTGACATGAAATGTAATTGCATTAGCGGAAACAAAAGAGGGCAGGCGATTGTTCAGCCGCACGTCAATGAGCTACCGACTTAACTAATGCAATTTTCCTGTTCCCATAATGTGTGACGCTGGTTAGCCCTCTTGGCCGGCGATGATTCGCCGAAAATGACGCCCGGAAACGTTCCCATAGAGGAAATATGGCGAAGGAATATATACTACTAGTAGAGTGCCTATGTTTATTCACCATATTAGGTACATAAAAGTACGCAGCTCATAGAGAATAAATAAATATTGAAACAAGTGATTTGTAGTTATATTCTTAAGTTTTGTGTCACTAAATATACAAATTGTTTGCTGAATATGATGGTGAAGAAAGAAACCTGTATTATTCAGGTGGTATATAAAAAATCTCACTCACCTATATATATATATATATATATATACTTTATAACTGCCTTGCTGAACGCAAAATATAATTTTCCATAATATCCAATTTGCCAGCTCAACACACATCCAAGCAAGTCATTAAAGCGTTCATCGAACAAAGTCATTCGTCTGCACTCCTACTCGTACCGAATGAACTTAAGTGTTGTCTAGACGCAAATTCAAATTTTAACTACTCTTTCCTAACTTGACTAACTATCAAAACACCATTAACGTAGCCAAATCTTAATAAATTCAACACGGATTAAGCTACTTATCATCTTGTACTTTTAGTTATAGGTAGGTACCTACTTAGTCAAACCCGTCGCGACAGGAGAATAATATTAGCGTTGTTACCCTTTTGCCGTAGATTAGAGGGTATTTTTTTCGAATTGGTCGTAAGTAGGTAATCTATAGCCAACAGCAGAATTACAGTCTGTTCAAAATAGCTTGGCGCGGGTGACACTTGACGTACCGTTTCGTTTACTCAAAAAATGTTTTTGCGGTGTATATAAGTATATATGGAAGAGAAATATTTCAGTTGCAGCTTCTATATGACTGCCGTAAAATACTTTGACCTATCTATCAGATTTTTATTATCAATGAATATAATTCAAAAGTAAACGTCAATTGCATGTAACGAAACATCAAGATGAGACCCGTTTAGTGATGGGACATGATGGATCTTGAGTATATCGGTACTTATTAATTGGTAAGTAATGAACATTCTTGTGAACTCCGTATTATAAACGGGAACAGAAAAAATAAAAATAAAATAAATTAAACCGCCTAAAAAAGAAATCGAAACTGTAAATTAAAAAGATGATTATTAATTTGTTGATTCGGATTGATTTGTTAAGCTAATAAACACCATTTTGATGTGAATTAGTGACATTTTAGGAGGAGGAAAAAGAAAACGTATCGCATACAAGGCAGTAGCACTAGTATTAAGAATTTCGCATCTACCCACAAATTACAGAAAAAGGTTAAGGCTAACGCTCTAATAAACAGAACAAACATCAATACATCCGATCTCTTTTCACTTTCGTACTTAATAATGAGTAAGAAATGGATGGAACTATGTTATCTAACATGCCTTCATAAGTTACTTTCACCTCTCTAGTCTGAAATTTTCAGTCACCCGCACCAAGCTATTTTGAAAAGACTGTAAGTTAACAGTTTTTCACCCTATCATATGTATAACAATGGAATAAGGTACTGAAGTGTAAACTTAACATTTGACGTTGACTTAAATAGTAGGTACATTGTATGACAAGGGTCTAAAATAAGCCTTATTACCACGAGATGGTTATTTTCCCGAACGTCGTGAGGGAAAATTGTTCGAGTGGTAATATGGCTTTTAGCCCAGAGTTATACACTCCACTTTTCATTTCGACTGCGAGAATATAGTAAAAACAAAGATTATCCATCCACAATCAATAATAAATTTCACAGCGAAAAGGTCATATTCAATTTGGCGACATGTTATTTTAATAATAAACTGTTTTGACACAGGTAAAAAATATTGACGCCACATTGACACCACGAATAAGCGCTACTGACCAAACATCATAGGCGCGACCAAAAGGCCGAGCGCGACGGACAGCATACGGGGCATAAAATACAGCGAGCTAGACAGCAGTCTATCCCGCTCAATCTCATAGCTTATGCCATGTATGCAATCTACCACGCTTGAACGTTTGGACGTGGCTATAAACGATCACAGGTGTTTGGTGGACTTAAGGAAATGAATTCTGTTTCCTGACTGGTCGATTTTAATATCAACTGTATTTTGGTTAGTGAATAGCAAATAATAATGTTTATTTAAAGAGTTGTCATAGGTGGATTTAATACGGTGAACTGTTATGATTGGTCAAATTACAATGTTTTAAAAATCATAAATAAATATGTATGCATCTACTACTTTAGTCCCGCTTTCTAAGCCTAATATGACCCACATTTTGAGCATGAAAAGTGAAAAAATCATATTGCAAGGCGCTGAAGTTTGTTGGTATGGATAATTTTAAAACCCAATTTGGTTCCTGGCTGGTTTATCTATACATGTATCTATATTACTACACTTATAGAATGTAGATCATTTAACAATTAACGATAATAAACATAAGTAAGTACTTAGTTTAAGAACGAATATTACCTACTCTTCATATATCACAATTCTCAGTTTTAATCACTATATAATTAGTGTAAGAGAAGTTCGCGTGGCGCCTTCGGTGCGGGTGTGTGCGCGGCGCCGGCGCCGGTCGGGCATGATAATGCAGAGCAACAGCATCGCATCAGATTACTATCGCACAGTCGTGTGTGGAAGGCATATTAAGCGTGAACCAACCCCCGTCACAAAACGATAATAAAATCACTCCTTCCAGGAGTAAGTAGGTATATGGAATTATGAGGTGTAGCAATGTTTGTACCTATTAGATATGCAGTAAGCAATTGTAAGAATCTGAGACTTTTATACGTAGTAGAGTACCCAACCCAAATATTAAGTTAATAATGATTAAATATATGTCACACGCATATGAGTATAAATAAAGTCGTTGGAAAAAGACTATCGGAGTGGAGACCCCACGATAAGCCACGCTACAGACCATACTACAGACATCGTATCGCTGCAAAGATACACCCGAAGGGTAGACTGGCTCGAGACCTGCGGTGGAGGGAGACAGAGACGAGCCACAAAAGCGCCAAGCAACAAGATGAGCAGCAGAATAAAATTTAAACTGATCGGTCGAACAGAAAATCGTCAGAAATTAAAGCAGATTGAAGAAGTTTATGTTCAAAATAAAACAAATGCTCGCTCGGACATTGATGTTAATACTAACGCTCAAATAATGCCTACTTTTTCCTATTACAACAAGCACTGAACTAATAATGCTATTCACGACAGATAGTGTCAGCCGCTGTCGTGTGCATAAGCAATTTGATTTACGTGGCGCATGGGAAAATTCTTCTAATATTTTATTATACTCGTAATAAACGGCCGTTCGAGACGTCATCCCACGTCTCCTGGTTCACGAGGCAGGGAAGCCTGCTTTATGGCGAGGACAAAAGGACGACGCGGCGATGCTCAGGCAAGATATCGCGACCTAAATACCTTTAATACTTATACTGCGTGCCTACATACGCAGTATATTAAGGGAACACAAAGGATAGACAACATATTCCTTAACATTTTTGGCTTTAGGTTAGAAAAGTAAGGAACATGAAAAGTCTTTAAGTTTATGACGATATTGTAATCTATACCGATACTGCGGAACCTCTAACACATAAACATACATAAACATATTTCGATCTAGGTTAGGAAAGTACGGAACATGAAAGGACTAAGTTTATGACGTTATTGTCTTATCCATACTAATATTACAGATATTTGAAAATAGTGCGATTGCATGAAAGGGAATGAAATTCATCCTAAAATCATCCTAAGGGGGTGAAATGGGGGGCGAAAGTGTTTGGAGCTACGATATAAACGCGTTCCGCGCGAACGAAGTCACGGGAAAAGCTGGTAAAAACATTGACACAGACAGTAATAGTAATAACTACTTGGTGTATTGTTGGCAGAATATTTCCCTTTAAAAAAATAAAATAATTTGAATCTACGTGTCCAGCTGCAAGTCGACTGTTTTGGCAGCGGTGACTAGACGGCGGCGCACTTGGGACAATACGAGATCCGAGATGGTTTATTTTATATAATAAATCATAGACACTTGGCTAACACAGGTGGGAACTGATTCCGTGGGTAGGAAGTCCTTAAAAAAACCTAGTGCCAAGTTTGAGCAATTTAAAATGCAAGTCTTTTGTCTTTCTTTTTAACGACACGCTAAGTCAATCTAAACAACAGTTGCATTTACACAAGTTTTGTCGAGAAAAGTCTGAGAACTTGGAGCAAAGGTCTCCATTCTTATAAAATTTTCAGCAAACCTTCGTCCGGCTAAATTGCCGCGACTGAAGCAAGTTCCAACTCCAGTCAGAGGGGCTATTCTTAAGCACTTCGGAGACTGAATATCGCAAAGGAATCTAATAGGGCGGATCGGAGTGAGTTATCGACTTTCTAACTATCTGCCTTTCTTGGAAAGTGTCACAATTAACATTTACATGATATTCATCTGATCTGAATCACTATCGGTAAAGGATATCGAAGACTAGCATAGTAAAAATTGAGTTGAAATTTTCACAAATTATGTATTTTTGTTGCCGCTATAACAACAAATACTAAAAACAAAATAAAATAAATATTTAAAGGGGGTCCCATACACGTATTTTTTTACTGTTTTTATAGATAATGGTACCGAATCCGCTCTTGGCCGGTTTTTCGTATTCCCATTCCATTATTGCAAATGAAAAATACAAAAATACCATTATAGGTAGGAAACTTAGTTAATGGTATTTTTATATTTTTAATTTGATAGACAGACCGGTACAAAGACGCATATTAATGAAAAGTAAAAATATATCCTTTATAAAGGTCGAACGACGTCGTGACTAAATAATATCGTCGCAACCTTTGTTGGACCCGAAGTTTTAAAAACAAAACCTATTTAGCGGAACGCATCGCTAGTCACGTCCTTTAATACGATGCACGAGAAATGCAGTTTATTTAAATCTAATTTGGATTTTCCTCAAGTGCAGTCACCAGTTCACAAGTTTGCGGTGATCGGTGTCTGGGGGCGAGGCCCCTGGGACTAGGCTCCGCTCCAAACGACTGTCTATTGACCTTTTGCTTACCACAAACCCTCGTACCTGTATGTTTTATTAATTTAAATGGCCTCTTGCGATTCGAACAATCCCAAATTTGGTCATGATTATACTACAAGATAGTATGCAGTGATTGTCTGGAGCTACGAAAATCGGTTTTATATCTGATTAAGTCTTATCTGATTGCGCCCTCAACGTTTGTTGTCTTTCTTCTACATGAATGGTTAAAATCTACTCCCCAAGTCTACTTCAATATTTTGTTCTTCTTCATGATTTTGCAACAATGCATTATTTCAAGTTCACCCACGGTCTCCAGTGTAACTCAGTTTTGGTATCCAGCGGGGACAAGAAAAATGTTAAAGCAATTTAAAACAATTTATCTAACGTCGGTATTTTGCTATACTCTTGAAGTTCACGTCAGGACTCTATAATGGATACTGTAGCAAAAAACACCAAGTAATTCTTATCGACGTAATTTGCACTTACACTCTCGCAATATCTGTTAGACCCTTGTCGTGACAATATTATACTGCGTTGTGTATTTTAACAACAGCCGCCTCATTTCTAGTCGCGTTGAGTCGAGCATAGCAACAATGGCCAGCCTAAGGGAATGAGGGCACGTCAGTCGGGTGGACGCAGGCTTTATAGGGAACACTCCGAATAAGGACGCGGTGGCGGGAATAGACTTACTCGGACATTCCTTTTACGGACAGGCAATGGGTTTTATTCAGTTTTTCTCGGTCGCGAGCTGCTTGTAGTTTTTCAAGAATGATATCTAGCGCGAAGATGAGATTTGTCTCTCAACCGAATCTTTTTGCCACAAGGAAGAAAATAGATTAATGATAGCATTGTATTTAAAGCAAGGACATGCCGAAGATATTTATTTCTTCATCGGCGTGATTTATTTCAATAACAATCATACACTGCGTTTGAACCCTGTATAGGCTAGACTAGTTTTTTGCTCTATGTGGGCAGAGCCGTAGGGACTGCTAGTTTTGAATAATCTAATACATAACAGTAAATATGTTTAATTAAATATTGATTGAAGCTAGGTTTAGTGCGAGCCCGTTAAGTTGATAAATGGTATGCTTAGCTATAATCTGTTGGGCAAAGTTCTCAGCTGCGGGCTTCAGAAGGGTACCTAAGTTGTCTGTTGTAAATTGTGAAGCTTAATTTATTTCGTAAATTATTAAAACAGGTGAAAATAGTGTTCAAACTGTAATTTTAATCAAAATGCTTCAATAAATTTTACAATCTGACTGACTTGCAGTATCCAAAGAACATTTTAATTTTCACAGGAACGTATTTACATTCGCCAGCGTTTTTTAAAAAGCTCACAGTAGCGTAATAAAATAGAATAATCAATATCTAACGCAAAATGAAAACATAAAGCGCACTCGTTGTACATTTTACTAACGTTTTACGAGTTGGTGAACTGTAGTGGCTGCTTATCAAGCGAATTTTTAGTCGCGGAGAAAACCTGCTTACCAAGTACCCAATAATCGGGGGATGACTGGCTTATGTTATATTTCTATCCACTAAAAACTCCATGGCGGCCGGCATCTGCGGTCTCATGCAGAGGACTCCAGGAGTGAAATTCGCTAACACAACACAATGATATATTTCGCGACGGCGTCGCAAGACATCACCTCACAGTACGTTTAGCACAACAAAATATAATCTTACCCTGATACGTCACATGTCTTTAATTTGTCAAAATATTGGCTTTGTACTTATGTTTCACACATACGATTAACAAAGTTCAATTGTTACTTCAGCTTATAAATTTTTGTTGATTATAAGCCGCTTAAACTACTCAAATTAGAATAGTTTTAATACATAATTTCCATCGATGTGTGTATCGATAACTAGATCACTACTAGGGGTGTGATGATTTGACAGGACAGCCCCTTTATTCTGTAACTTGTTTTAAGCTCACCTCAACGTTCACCCACAAATATATCTTGACACCGCGATGCGTAGTAACTAATTGTAGGTAGAGGTCTAGTTTCGTGACGGGTGACCGGCGGGGTGAGCCGCATTAGCGCGTAGCGAATAATAGCCCAGGATCTCATTCTGAACGCAGGAGCCCCCCTTACGCCCCGCCTCATTTGGCTCGTCCTACTACTTTGGCTACTGGGCGCAATTTGATACTGTTTTATGACAACTCGTGAGATTGTCAATTTGGTGATATGACCAAATTAATAACATGCCCATATTATACGTTATAACGAAAACTAGGGACTTGCCCTAGCTGCCATTGAAACCAGACGTATTTCACACTGAACCATGCCCTGTCTTTATTTAACGTGACGCATATACATTTTTCAGCATCTACCCCTAAGTAATGTCTGTGAGTAACAGCGTCCATACAAGCCGATTCCTACCGCCTTCACTAAGTATCTTGCTATCTATATATTACCAATCTCGTAAATCATCAAAAATCAGCCCATTTTGCTCACGCGCTGCCACTGGTGAGTAAACCCACGAAGGTGAACGAGTTTCTCAAATCAACAAAGCCAACAATTTAACGTTCCCTGTACCTCATGCAGAAGGCTTCATACATTCTCCCCAAGTTCCGTTTATGATTTTGTAATAGGTATTAATAATGCAACCTTTCGTGTGAATTGAGGACAGATTAACAGCTTCGATATGGGTCTTATATTATATAGATGATGGCCCTTTCGGATGCACTTCGACCCAGCGGGATCTTTTGTGCATTTGCCCTCTCCCTTATGCCTACTCCCAAGCTCGCTCCATCATTTCCACAAAGCGGATGATGCAGCTCAGCGGGAGCACCTTGAATTCCTTTGGTTGCGGATAGTCGCTACCAAAGTAATTCATTCTTTGTCTGGCAAGGGCATGACATTCACACAGTAAGTGTTCCATGGTCTCATCCTCCTCGCCACACATTCTACAGTCTAAACTGTGCGACAGTCCCATCTTGGCCAAGAGATCCTTTACCCCGAAGTGACCTGTGAACACCCCAGATATGATTCTGAGTTGCTTCCTACTGGATTTCCAGAGCTTGTTAGTCCAGCCCGAGTCCACTCCTTCTATCCACTCGTGTTGGTGTTTGGTTTTGGCGTAGGCTTTAAAGGCCGAAGTTATGGTTCTCTGCGAGAGTCCCACAAATGGTTCTGGACCTACAAAGTGATTTGTAGACCCCCTCTTGCAAGCTCATCCGCTCTTTCGTTGCCGATGTAGTCCTAGTGCCCCGGTATCCAAACTTCGATATGGGTTCTAGAGATACTTCGACAGGCAATGTGTTACAAGTGTGAAGTGTGTGTAGGTACTAATTGCACCAAAGTAACCAACTTCTCTATTCCCATAATTCCCATAAAGTATTTATTCTGACGCGTCTCTGCAGCATTATAACAAAAGCAGGCTTAAGTAAACCCCAAGTTACACGCACCCTCAATCTTCTTACAAAATAATGAGTCAATGACCCGGCAAACATATGATGTGAGGTCGCCAAACTAAAATAGATCAGCAAGGTCATTGCGACTCTCAGGCTACAGGAAGAGTCTCGTGAATGCCAGTTTTAATTTGTCACCATAGCTGGTATTCTTAATGCCTCCTGAACTCATCTCACTGAACCAGTATTAAGTCTGACCTCCGATCACGCGTAATTGTTGCGGGACTCAGGCTCAAGTTACTTTAGGTGTAAGTGGTAAGGTTGTCACCAGTTTGTGAATCGCATAGAAGCTATTGGCGAAATGTGTCCGGCGTTCACCGCGGGACAAACCAATTGCCTAAATACATAAACACAGTGTACGTTTGAAGCATAACTTGGTATGTATTACAATAAAATGTTAACGAGAAGTCATTAGGTTTTGCATTTTGTTCTAATTTATTCATATCTAAATACGTATTTAAGCCTGGATCTTCGAAAGTGACGACCACGAGTGTATTTTGTACACTTTAGAAGACCATGTGTTTATTTGGACTTAACGATTACAAATTTTGTCGCGATTGAATACGTTACATCACTCAATGTAGCAGACAATAGAGCAACTTTGATTTTACGATGGCTGAAACAAATTGACATATTAAACTTCCTTAGCCCTGGTCAACGAGTATAATTAATCATTGTGGACGCCACGGACAGACAAGCCAATTTGGGTTAACATGAAGTTCACTGACTTTCTGGTCAAAGACATCACCAGTAGCCATGCAGTGAGTGCACTCACTGCATATTTAATTAATTGTACTTCTGCACCGGGATCCTATTACCAGATGGTTACGACGATAAGACGAGGTACGAGTAATTGGTGTCTTTTTGTGCGGCAACCAGGTTTTGAACGTAACTATCAAGATATCAAACGGGATTTAATCGCGTTATTTTGTTACTGTCACTGACTGAACTACCTACTTAATGATAATTTACTTTAAAAACAAAGTTTTAACCGACTTCAATTTAGTACTCCGCCAAGCCACGAGAACATTTCCACGTTTCTTTTCCAATTTACGACATGAACTGATTTCCGAGAGCAAATGCGTTAATTATTAGAGAAAAAAACCCAATCGCTGTATGTGGGCCGATAATATTTGAGGACTTCCGTCGATTCAACAAAGATCACCTTTGGCACTTCATTAGTTGCTATTTCAACGGAATATTATCAGAATCTGTGATATACTTTTTCAATTTTATGTACATAATTGAGGAATTGCATAAGTCATCTGTGGTCTTCATCATCAATTCCACTCCACCAAATTTATGATTTCCGGGTGTAACACGAGTTATAATAGAAAATACCAAAATCACTACACGCGTGCCTAATATAATTGAGGAGTTCCCTCAATTCCTCATGGATCCCATCATCCAATTGAATTTTTGAAAAAATGGGACCCACCTGGAAGCATATACTTACAAATAAAAAAAAATAATTACGAATCGGCTCATCAATGACGGAGTTATGAGGTAACGAACTTTGAAAAAAAAAAAAAAAAAACAACCGAATTGAGAACCTCCTCCTTTTTTTTGAAGTCGGTTAAAAAGGCACTGATTCATGGTATAGTATTATAGCATAGTACAGACTCTACGTCTACGAAGTACAGGATAAGACTACTAATGACAGGTTCTAAAACAAAGTACTAAATTTATACAAAAAGGTAAAAATGCTTCCAAAGTGTTGCCTCATGCACATGTACTATCGACGTTTCGGACGTGTTTAGTAGAAATAATGTAGGTATTAAAATCGTGAAATTCTTTCCCGTAAAAAAAACCACCCGTGTAGTGGAAATGCACACCTAAAAATTGTGAAATGCAATAAGTGTCAAGATACTTCAGTCTCACTTTCGTTGATTCGTTCGAGAGGCGCGCTAGTCGATGTTGATGCAACCATTCGTCAAACAGTTGTTTTTTTGTTACAAAAAACAAAACTTTACACGTACACGTTTAACATTAATTTGGGTCACACAAAGGAAAGTTGTTTTATGGAAAACGATCTGCCATGTTTTATGTTAATTGTTCACAAGCGATGCAGCACGAACGTACACATAATACGGACGACGCGGTGAAACAAAATAAAAACCCCTTATAAACCTTTCAATTATAGAGCAGCGCAGCGTAGTCCGTAATAAACAAGGTGAAAATGACGAGCAATCAAAATGGGAATTGTTGACTGCCTCGATTAATATATCAGTTTTCAATGTTAGCATTCAGTGTTAAAATAAACTGACCGTGTGCATTCTGATGATCAGACGTACGAGGGGAGGCTGGAAAGTAATCTACCTAAGTATGAAGTAAAAAACTGTCGTGGCTAGTTTTTTTTATTTTTCTATATAGTCTCCTGTAAGAGAAATGCAGTTATTGCATTTGTCATAAAGTGACATTAGACCGTTAAAATAATATTCTTTTGTTTTGCTGTCAAAATGCTCGTTTACTGCAGACTTCATGTCTTCATCGGTCAAAAATCGCCGCCCTCTTAGGTCTTTTTTTAAAAGCCTGAACAAAAAGTAGTCGCAGGGGGCTAAAACTGGGCTATAAGGTGGGTGATCCAGCTGGTCGTAGCCGTTTGCTTTCATAGCTGCCTTCACAACTTGAGCGGTGTGCACAGGGGCTTTGTCGTGCAATATAAGAATTCCTTTGGCAAGTTTGCCTCGTCGTGTCTGTTTTATTTTTTCTCGGAGCTGATATAATAAGTTTGCATAATATGTACCATTCATCGTAGTATTTTTTGGTAGATAATCTATTAATAAAATCCCCTCGGCATCCCAAAAAATTGTCGCCATCAGTTTGCCTGCTGACGGACGGACCTTAAACTTGCGAGGAGGCTTCTCACCCTTAAATATCCATTGCATGGACTCCTGTTTCCTTTCAGGATCCCATTGGCGAATCCAGGTTTCGTCACAAGTCACTATTTTAGAAACAATTTCTTCATCTATACCTTTGCTCATTTCTAAAAACGCGTTGCAGCACTCGACACGTCGCACTTTATCAAACGGAGTCAGCATTCTGGGCACCCATCGAGCACTGACCTTGGACATTCCCAAATGTTCGTGAATAATTTGGTGCACCCGTTCTTTACTAATGCCAATATCTCGTGCAATCTCCCACTGCTTAATACGGCGGTCTTCCATAATGATTTTTTTGACACCGGCCACATTTTCACCAGTAACCGCTGAAACAGGCCTTCCGCAGCGATGATCGTCTTCAAGGCTCTCGCGGCCATTTTTAAATTGTTTCGACCAAAACTTTACGACAAATTCGGAAGGACATGAGTTACCGAACACCGCCAAACATGCGTTCTCGGATGTGCGATGGAGTATTACCCTCCCGAGTGAGGAACTCAATAACCGCACGTTGCTCAATTTTTACCATTTTACTTTTTTCTTCCGACATATTCACCAATTAATGCTGCCAATTCAAAGCAAAATGTAATAAACAAATGAATGGCGGCAAATTTAAAAAAGGAATAAACAGACATTTGGAAAACATAGTGGCCAGTGTGACTTTCTAATTGTAATAGACAAAGGAGATTACTTTCCAGCCACCCCTCGTATATTCCCCGGGCAAATAAATGAAGGAGTAGAAATATCGCCTTTTACGGCAGGAGATAAGGGCGTAAAAGGAATTGTGTGTGTCTTGAACCCTCAAGACGCACGTGTGGATGTAGGCCCGCGGGGCGGCCCGCCCGTGGAGTTGTCAAAACTGCGGCCCACGCAGAAACAATAAGGGTTTTCAACGTCTTATAGATGGATTAAAACGGGGACGAGACTGGCGAGGAAAAAACAATACAGCAAGACAAATAGTGTCATAGTCCAACTCTGCACACAAATAAAGTCATGTGCACGTTCGTGCATGGAAGTAGCAGAACAGTACGGAGACAGTCATAGTAAGACGCAGACAGATAGTAGATGTAGATACACAGTAGGTAAGGATTCTTCTCTGTAAATTTAACACGATCACACATCTACACATTACTCGAATCGAAATTCAAAATGTAGCACTCTTTATTTGCATAAAGTCATGACAGAATTACTTTATTGTGAAAGTTATCGAAGTGGGTTGAATTGATGTGACAAATAATGTGATTTCGCGGGTACTGAAATGTCACATAACAATAAAAGTGTTGCTTCATTCTCATCGTTATTACCAAATTATCAAGCATGAGCAAATTTTTTGCTCATGTTCTTTAGGAAGCGAAACCGGACTGGCAATACCAACGTTGATTTATAACACATCTCTTTTTGTTAAAGTATGTATTTGTAGGTCACCAAAAACTTTTTGCTCTTTGGATATCTAACCTACCTTGATATAGGTAGCATTGGATGTACGGATATGTTGTATTATTTATTATATCACTTTAACGGTGGGAATTATGAAAGCGGAAGACAATAGGTAAGTAGCTAGCAGTAATTCAGTACGTCTTAAGAGATTAATTCCGGAGTGGTAGGCTGCCTGCCGCTAACGAGGTCGAGTGAGTCAGTCGGCGCGCCGGCGCCGGCAGCGACGACGTCCCGTGTGATTCCTGAACCAATGTGGGATGGGAACCACCATATTTTTTTATTAATTCTCGATAACTTCGAAGCGGATGCACTGTAACATGTACTTACTTAGAACACGTCTTTTCCCGGAAATGAGACCTAGTTTGATAAACCTGCATTTGTCTCTAGCTGTTAACACAACGAATCGTCAAATCAATAGAGTCAGTAACGCGATTTTGATTCTTCAGGAGTCGGATGCGCCGACCATGAGGCAGGACGTAGTTTGCCACCATCGTAGCATAATAAAAAACTATAATCGACTCGCACAAGTTCTCGCGTATTCAATGCAAGGCTCAAAGCTTTCCTCCTGAGGAAGTCTTATTATACTGTATCTGACTTCGTAAACGACAAAGACCATTAATAATAATGTATGTTATAATAGTTAATAGGAGTATCTGACTAGTTATTGTTTTTTTTGTTTGTTTTGACTGTATAATTTATTCAAATTTGTTTGTTAAATTTATTATTTGACAAAATGTTGATCAGCATATTGTTTTAGTCATTATATTGAAGATCATAATTATTTTTAGTCATACGAGTCATATGCCCATAGACATTTATGCACGGTGAGTGATGCTTAGAAAATAAACACAATATTATTTTATTGTATTTTGATTCGCAAAAAAAACCAGCTATTAGTTGACAAGAATTTAATTAGGTAAGGGCAGCTACAAAAAGGGGGAGCGGGGGGGGGCTCTGGGGGCAAACCCCCCCGCAGTAAAAAAAGATCACCGTGACAATTTTACTATTGCTAGGTTAGGTTAGGGTTCACTTGTGTCCCTTAGAACGAGGCACGACGTAGGTGACGTCGACACAGCCCCCCTATTCTCTAACTTGTTTTAAGCTCACCTCAACGCTCACTCACAAATATATCTTGACACCGCGATGCGTAACCAAGCGTAGGTAGAGGTCTAGTTTCGTGACGGGTGAACGGCGGCGGGGTGAGCCGCATTAATGCTTAGCGAATAACAGCCCTGGACTTGGAAACGTTATGCGCAAAGCTATTATGACGACTGATAATTGTGCTTAAAGCTTTTATGCACAATAAATTTATGAAATTTGCTATTTATGCCCTCAAATATTATTGCTAAAAAATTTATGCGAACTAATTTATGACTATTGTCGTTTATGCGTGATGATGATTATGACACAAGTAGTCATGCCTATCGGCCTTATGGCTACAAATATTATGCAACCCGATATGGACCTGTACGCAACGTCTGCTAATTTAACAGCGGAACCAATTTAACATGAAGAATAAAATCATAAGCTGAATGAAGTTCAAGTGAGGAAATCAATGCGTTATATACCTAGTCATAATTTAGGGAATTAGGGGATCCCAGAGGTGACAAAAGATCCTCGCAAATGAGACTTAAGTAATTAATACGCTGCCAAGTTATGACGCGTGTCGGTGCATTAATTATGGAGATTTTAATGAAACTTTAACAGCGAAGCCTCATTTACGTACAATTTGGAGATAGGGTGCGAATTTTCAGGAAATTATTCGGCAGTTGCGCAAGGTTGCGAATTGGGATCATGTATTCAGTTTATAATAAAAGCAGCCTAATACTTATTTCTAGTTGTACACGTGCATGTTAATAATTACGAAATATAAAAAAATATACAACCAAAGGTATACAATCACTATCAAATATCTAAATACATTTAATTTCAACTTCTTGTTAAATCGTCTTCAGATATTTAGCACATTCTTAACCTGATACGTATCTATAGTTAAGCTAGGAAGGTTAAATATTAGGGGACAATCTTGCATAAACTGAACTGACTGATCCCGTTGCTTAAGCTCAGTAAGGCTTGGGTTGTTAAGGGTACTAGGCGACGATATATTTAACAGATATGACAATACAGGTCAAAGTACTAAGAAATACAGGTATCCTGGATACGGTAACATCATATGACGCTATTTTTCGTGGCGCCTATTTTAATAAGTATATTGCTTCAACAATATTGCAGACCTTTGGTAAGCGAACAGGTATATAACAAAAGTCTAATAAAAGTGTTGCATGTGAAATGTTTCGGTAATAAAGTGAGTGTATCGTCGGAACATTGTAATTTACCGTCGTGCGGAGCGTTTTGTGTAAATTGAGCTGTGTGAACAGATCTGAATAATGAAGAGGTACCCTTAAAATTGCAACGTTAAATCGACCCGACCGGCAAACAGTTTATGCGTTTCGTTTCTCAGTAACACATTTTTGATGTTTTATCGCTTGGTTAATATCAGGCCAGGTATGACTGGCGTATTAAAAAAACCATTCAACTAATCTTCATATAATTTATTATTAACAATGTTGAGAAATATCAATATACGTGAAGGTATGAAGTATTGTCAGAAAGTGAAATTGCATATATTTACATGACCTAAAAATGCAGAGAACAAGTCACAACAATAAATTGTATTTCCACGTCAGAGCCAGTCACAAATCCTTCACTACAATGCCGCCAAACGGTCACTTTAAAATTATTTACAGCGAGCATAATTCTTTTCATTTTTTATGTCGTCACTGTTGCTCTCTCATCCACGCCACGCTCGAAATGAAAGCGCATTCAAATAACTGGCGTAATTTTGTAAACCAGCACTAAAATTACATTTTCACTGCTACTGACAATCAGATCCCGTATCATGGTCGGCCTTATCACGCGATAAGTGACAAGATAGAGCGTCCGTCTCGTTCTATTGAACGGCGTCAGCCAGTGACGGACGCTCTATCTTGTCACTTATCGTGTGATAAGGCCGTCCATGCTACGGGGTCAGGATCTTCAGTACTCAAAATTCGTCAAGTTTTAATCTAAAGGTAACAGCGTCTACAGTATAGGACTACATGGAACCAACCATCGTAACTGTGTACTGACTTACCTACATACATACAGTTAAAGCAATGACCGCGTTCAGTGTCCGAGAGGCAAACGGATGGCTCTCTGTATTTGAGCTCCCGAAGCGTCGTGGAACCTCTCCATGCAACCCGAACTGAGCAAACTTGGACTGGGGCGAATATTGAGACTCGAGAATTATTCGATTTAGACCAGCTTTCATTATATATACAACTTGGACTGGGGCGGAAATAGTTTTTTTTTTAATCTCGAATCATCCGATTGACAACGATTGCCTGAAAATGTGTACGCACACATTTTCAGGCAATCGTTGTCAATCGGATGATTCAAGATAAAAAAAAAAATCTATTTCCGCCCCAGTCCAAGTTGGCTCAGTCCGAGTTGCAGAGGGCAGTTCCACAGCACTTCGGGAGCTCAAATTCCGCGACCCATCCGGTTGCCTCTTGGACAATGCAACTATATGTATACGCGTCACTGCTCTGAATAACACAAATGACCGCTTAGGCTTGTAACATATCGCTAAAAATTACACTCTTCTATTGTTTCACGAAATTATACAGTGCGATAGACGCCATTTAATTAGCTGAGATCTAGGTACAGTCAAGTGCAAAAATATGTACCAAAACGTTAATCCGATGGCATAGAGCGATGGGACATATTTATGAGTAAGTTGTATGCACCCATATTTTTACACTTGACTGTAGGTATAGTTACTGGAACAGGGTAGACAAATAATTAATAAATTAAAAAATGCAAATATGTTTTTTCTTTTTAAGTCGTCTGAGAAGGGTAACTGGAACTCGGGTCTAATAATATAATTAGTTCCGTAACTTATATTAATCCTCATGTGTGGTCTGAACAATGGATGTCCGGCCACGTCACCCTGCGCAGTCCGCGCGGTGTCTGGCCCGTATCCTTCCAACAAACAATTAATCCAACTGACTTTTTACTACTCATTAAACCTTGCTCCTTCGACTTAAGGCTGACTTTACTCGTGATATTCCTTCGTTTCCATGTTTGCTATAAGCAAGCATTCGACACGTGCTTCGTTTTCGGTATCTATAATTACAGGCCGGAGCGCCTGCCGCGTCTGACACTAATTATGATAGATGACAGAATTCAACAGGTACACCGGTATTGATCCTCTGAAATTGCAATTATGAAACGTAATAAATATGCAATTTGTCATTTCATTGACTATGAGTAAGATCGATTATTATTAATTGATAATCGTTAAGTGTTAAATATTATAAATACATTCGGGTCCGGCGAATGTACGGCCCAATAATCTGCGTCCACTATATTTCTGTTCTTTGAACCCATGCGTAAAGAAAGAGAGAAAGATACGTGCACGTGGATTACTGTGCCGTACATTAACTGGACCCATATTTTCCTCAAGTGAGTTCATTGTTAATACTGTTAATAGCAATGTGCGAACAATGCCGGCAAAGCAAATGTGAGTGAGTGCCCCTTAATTCTGATACATGTGCATACCTTATTGAGGAGCTAACTGGCTGCAGCTCATGCGAACAGCTAATGCTGCTACACAATGTATAGTCATGAATGAAGTCGAGCGTGAGAAGGTTTAACTTAGTGTAAGTTGGAACGCGTTTGTGAATGGAAATAGTACTTTCGAGGTGCTGTCAAAATGTTGGTGATAATCTACATACTTAATGGACAAATTTACGTCGCGACGTGTAGACGAACGACGAGTGAAAACGAACCAGACGACAATGCAATTCAGGTGCGCGGCGCAGCTGCTTGTTTTGTTTAATACGTATAAACATGACTAACACATTTATTCATGGAAATGGAGTGACTTTTCGTATTTCTACGCTGTGTGTCTAGTAACAGGAGCTGGTCATTTGTCGGTTTTAACTCTTTTTGGGGGACGATTGTGTCCAGCAGTAAACGTTTTTCGGCTGATATGATGATGATAGTATTGGTATACTTTTGTTTTTATTTTGCACAAGTATTATACGTAGGTACAAGGTACAAATGCCAACACAGTTAACTGACCATCCTGTATTTATAAAAATCGTCTTACAATGCACATAAAGTGCACGAATGGCAAGTGTGTGTGTTGTCGATAGTACTTATTTAGAAAACTATAAAAACAGGATGTTAGATTTTTCCTTGTTTAGTCTAAACGTGGTAAAATACAAAAAATACGAGGTGGCACCCCCACGCCACGCAAGTTTTAAGTTTATTGTTTTTGGACTTCGTATGACGTCGGTGGCAGGTAGGTCGCAGCAGTGACGAACTTGAGTTCAAGTCAGTGGCGGCGAAAATTCTATGTAGGCAGACACCACACCTATCTTAGTTTATAATCCACTTGTCAATCTATGTAACACAACCTATATTCAACGGTCTCATTGGAGGTGTACATAAGAGTTTGAGGTATATTGCTAAAACCTTATGCTGATTCTTCATGCTGATTTAATAGAAATAAGCAAAACATGAACAATTTAGCATTAATTATCTAACAAACCAAGTAAAAAAGTTGGCATTCTGCATCCTTCCGCGAGTGCCAATCAAATTCGAGGCCAGCTCCAGGTTTATCTTGTACTCGTAATAATATTTTTGATAGCCCACCAAATTACGTGAAGATAATTCTTTTTAACTTGTTTATTAATTGATAGATTATTGCATACACCTACATATATGTACCTATAGGAAAATATTTTTTTCATCTTCATCACACTTGCTCGAAACGGGCTTCATAATGCGCAGACATACAGAGCTGTAATAGCCTATGTTACGCCCACAGGCCTAATGGTTTTTAGGGTTCCGTACCAAAAAAGGTAAAACAGGAACCCTTATGGTGCGACTCCGTCCGTCCCTGTCTGTCTGTCTGTCACAAAGTGAAATATATCACGAACTACTTAAGCTACCAATTTGAAATTTGGAATGGTTAAAAAAATATTCAACTATTAGGTCAATTGGAAGGATATCATATGAAAGGGCTTGAGTTGTACTTTTTGAAACAGTTTTTTTTTCTACATTGGTATAATTTTGATTTATGAAGGAAAATGTAAAAAAAAGTACCATTCCCCCCCCCCCCCCCCCCATATCTCCAAAGTTATCCAAGCGAAAAATTTGAAATAATTACTTGTGATTAAGATAAACATAAATATTACTGGAAAAGTATAACTTTTTCTATATCTTTTGTATATCTATGTATTTTTTGTTTTATTTTCAAAAATCATTTCCTAGTTAAGTTTGCAATTTAATCAACTTTATAAGTATTTTTTTCTTTTGAAATTCCTATAAGACTATGATAGAAGTACTCTCTTTCAAATAAAAAAATAATAATCGAGATTGGTTCACGTGATAAACAATAATCGCTAAAACACCAACATACATACTAAGCTGATTGCCCTTGCACGTTAGTACCAAATGGGGCCGATAGATGGCGCTAAGATTTAAGATTTAAGATTTTTCTAGATTGAATGGGGTTGGGACGGGTATCTTTCAATAGCAGGTCAAAAAGAATTCGTGATACAATTGTCTTGGTAGTTCGATGGTCTTGGTGTAAAAGTTATTCGTTGTTTGAAATTGAATTCTCTTGTGTTGGGTTAAAATAAGTAATTTAACAGCCGAAATTTACTTCGGTCTATTTGTCGTCGTATTCGTTGGGTTTTGGCTTCGTAAAGGGAAAAACTGAAGCGGATCGGCTAGGAAAAAACTAAATAAAATATACTCATTGATACATTGAGGTATTAGAATTCGTTGTTTTCTCTTCTGTTTCATACGAGGGTAATTTATATTTTACGGGTTTATAAAAGCTTAAAGAGAAAATTTTATATGGATGTTGATAGTTTTTCTTACGTAATTGAAAGTAATTACATCGAAGATGACTGCGTGGATAAATTTCATGCAATTCTTTCTACAGAATGAAGGTGCCAAATATAGGGACATTTTCTTAACCTTGAGTTAATTGATAGCTTGTACGGAACCCTCGGTGCGCGAGTCAGACTCGCACTTGACCGGTTTTTTCTTAAATTGTATCTGTCATTAATGCGGCAGTTACAAAGCAAAGAGGTTTTATATCAAATACGATGTCTAAAAAGTATTTATAAATAAATTTAAACTTATAAACTACTAAACATGTTTAACAGAATTATTTTCAGATTGAATATGTAGTTATTTAGTGTCTAATGTAAAATGTTTTTAAGTGTTTTCAAATCGTGGCTGTATACCAAAGGGTCTTTGCCATACGCGCCTCACGTCAAATTCAACAAAATGGACAACTGACATGTCGCAGTCTTTATTACGATTTGTATTAATTTCATCTAAAATGTATTTGTTTCCTCGCAAATGTGATGAAAAACATTGTGTATAACACGGGCGTAAGAATATTGCACTTGCGCCCCTCGTTAAACAATGTACTAATTTTATATATAAATAATTACAAGTTACATCGTATATTATTATTACTTAAACTTAACTCAATTAATGAGACAGTTTGTTTACATTTGATAGGGTCCGACAGAATTTTATCAGAATTTTCTGTATCCCAATGCAGAGAAAAAGAAACATATGCTGGTAATGTCATCCAATCTATTCTGTCATTCAATTTTAATACTTATTGAAACTATAGTTACAACATAATTCGCTTAAACCGAATGTCCCAACAGCAACGGTCAGAGAAGCCTTTCAATGAGTGTGATGGACTGCATCCTGCTTCAATTACATTAAGGGCAGTTTATTGTTCATTGATATGACTGTGGGTTATGAAACCACGACTTGAAGCTAGGATGATAATGGTTCATTTAGTATTCATTCGATGAAACAAGAATTAAGTTCAAACCAATATTAGTCCATTGAAAGACGTTTCTTCTTAGAATAAACCTCTGTTCCGGTTTGGTGCACTGCACGAAAACCTGCAATAGAATATTAATTGAAGTTTCTACAGACAAAACCCCAGTCATAAAACCCAGAATGTTTGTATTAACTAAAATTAGTTTTGTCCCTTTCTCACAAACAATACCTATCTATGTCAAAATGAGAGTTAATGGCAACAGAATTTGAAAGGCATTTTAGCGACAATCTGTTTGATCGATGAGCCAGTTAAAGTTTAAAATTGAAATCAAGTCTATCTGCATTCTGCAGATATATGTATGTATGAAAATACTTTGTTGTACACAAGACACGGGTAAAAATAAAGACAAAATAAGTTAAATCGGTACAAAGGCGAACTATAACTACCTTTATTGTTTAAATATTATTTTACAGTCGCACATTAACAAATTCACGGCGTGCCTCTTAGAAAGGTCAAGTTTCACATTTCTATACCAATTTATTGTCATAATAAGTTACGATGTCGTTACTTAGCTTCTGAGTCACACTTAGGTTGGATAATCAATTCAATTACTTTGTGCCCTAGCTTCAATATTCTCATGTCGGCGTTTTCAATTCGTGCGTATTAAACGGAACAACTTCAAGTCGCCGACAATTAACGGATTTAGTCGCACTAATCCGTGATTCATGTTCAAGCCACGTCGATTTAGAGCAAATTGTCGCTCTGATACTAGTTAAATATGATAGTTTTGAGAACATGATCTTTATTCTTGAGGGAATAAAGATGAGAATAGAGTCACGGGAGTTCGTTAAACCGTATGATATGAGTATTGCAGTACGGGGGTACGAGCGGGTCTGGGCCATAAAATACACATGCTCCCGATCATTGTTCGTCGGTAAACGGTCTCTAGCAGGGACCGACGTTAACAGCTCATTTTTATCGACCTATTTTAATAACCTTTCATCACACGGATCGAGGGCGGGGCGAGATGACAAAGTACACACGACGCGCGACGTCGTCATTATAATTTTTTGCAATCGTTATTTTAATTTTACTTAACACAAATATAGTAAAAAGTGTAGTTTAGTTTAGTTCTGTTTTACTGTAGACATTGTCACCAAACGTTTAAATAACGCTCTACATCAAAAATTGTTTTTTTTCTCAATGATCAATAATGTCTGTTGTTAGCAAGAGTCGAAGAACAAGACAAGTCTACGAGTGAGCGAGTGCACTCAGTAGATATCTATCTAAATATGTAACTTAAAATCTCTAATAAACCTAATATCAATTTTTCCATTCCATAACAAAAGCCAGAATTTTATCAAGCTCTCATAATAACGGTAGGAGTTCAATGCATAATATATCCAATATGAATCCCTTCGAATTCTCAATAGCGAAACGTTCAATTTTATTTTAAATAGACGGAGTATTTTCTTGCAATAATATAAAAGGCAAAATGGGAAAAAATAATTAAATGAGAACTTCTCTGTATCTCTATTGGTTCTTATAAAATAAAGTTTTAAAAGATTCTTATAAACAAATCAAACCTTGTGCACAATGTGCACATGTTTTATAATTATAACAACCAATAAACTCAACCTGCATCATTTATAATTGTTATTTACAGCTGATGGATACAAATGTTTATACTCAAATAATTCATGCAAGCTACTAAAACCCGCCAATGTCAACTGACTTATATTAAAACAAGAAACTTGGTCTATTATTAATTATGATTTTGAGAACTAAACTATAAAATAAAATAAAATATTCTTTTTCATAACAGTGAGGGAGAGCGATTAATTGTTTCCAATCGTCTGCACCGCGCTGGGGTGCTATTAATAAACAACCACTTAAGTTAATACAGTGGTATTATTATTTCCAGTACAATAATAAAGCAAAGCTTTTATTTTTAAGTTCCATAAACATGAAGTAATTTCTTTTGTTTGCTTTGGGCGTTTCATTGAATTCTTTTGAAGAGCGGATATTTAATGTGCATGTGCATGCACGTATTGCAATAATTCTATTTATTTTTAAGTAATTACAATGGACTAACTCTTATTAAGGAATACTCAGGAGGGTTAAGTAACAAATTGAGAGAAAAATGTTTGACTTAGACGATTACGTCTAAGTCAAACAGTAGTTTATTATTTTTAAATTTAAGTATTGATCAACTTTCATTACACACTAGTAAGTATAACGCCCGAAATAATTTCTTGTTTACGGGCAAGTTATATATTTGGATAGTAAAAAAAAAAAATTACAGAACCTTGGGATTTTATTTTGGGTAAATATATATAACCTCCTGGAGCATGTGACCTTCATGGAAAAATGAATTTCATTCTTAACAAATGTAATTATCAACAATCAATTCTTTTTATGTTGTACACGGGGGCTCAGGAGGTAAGTACAATTATGTTAAATCAATATTAACGTCACATAGCATAACATTAGTCAGCTATTGGTTAAGAAACCAATCGGGGTGCATCAAGATTGTAAAGTCAGCATCAGATGGTATCGCAGATCGGCGCCGTCGCGATTAGCGAACCACGTGCCGGCTAATAAAACCGCAGTTAAGCCGTTTACACGCCATCACACCGAGTTGGCTCTTCCTGGCTCTTGGCACAGTTTGCCTAACACACATTCACAGTACCTAATATTGCAATCTTGGGGTTGTGCTTTGTGAAGATGTTGCGTTGCAATAAGCGACTCAAATATGATTTATTCAAATTATACATTTGTAAAAAAACTTTATCATTCAATCTTTCCAAAAAAACGAATTCTAAAATTTTAACGACTAAACTAATAGATTTGTTCAAGCTACTTTGAAACACTTCAAAGCTGTCGTGACGATACAAAACGATCTGTCGGAGCCATTTGAGATTCGTTCGGGAGTGAAGCAAGGAGATGCCCTTTCGTCCATAGTTTTCAACCTGGTTCTTGAAGCTGCAACGCATAAATTAAACATCAATGGCTTGATTGACTACAACACCACCCAACTTTTCAATGGAAAAACGGCCTAGACTTTTTGCGTGAAAGCGTGAACTGCGCGATGCCAAGCCATTAAAAAAAATCTGAAAGAGAAGATAGTCAGACTGTTGACGTGTGACGTTATTTTGTTGAAATTTGTTAATACATTTATTTAAATTACACCTTAATACGAATTAAGCGCATATAAGTTCCCATATCAGAATCGATATTTTTTTCTGCTCTATCCTTTTGTGCAGGTCTATCAGACACAGGATCAAAATTATTGTTCTTTTAAAAAATGGCTTCCATCTAAGTTAAGATGATTTCGCCAATGCCAAGTTTGCTTATGAAGCAACGTTGTTCGGTAGATTGGTCAGTCGGCAATAATGCAATCAGCGTCAGAAGCTCCGCTTAAGAAGCAAGGCGTCCACCGCTGATCGCATCCCCGACGAAAGACCATCAAAATTATTAATGTTAGATAGTAATAGCAAGCCCGCCATTTTGACGTCACTGAACGTTGACAGATATGGCAGCTAGGATTTCAAGAAGAAATGAAAAATTGTATGAGGTCAAATGTTTTGGGAAAATGTATTAATCGTCGCAGTCGGATAAAAACTATCCTAATCGGAAGCTAAACTTAAAACGTACTTATAAAAAAGTTTCATGTTTTTCCGTTCATGGGAAGGTGAAATCATTCGTGATCGTGACAGAACAATGCTTAGTTTGATACCGGCTGATTATTTTTTAAATTCAGATTTATTATAAGTGAGAGATGTGACATGATACTATATTTTTTGTATGATATTTCAAATTAAAATATAGGTATGTTTACTGGATGATGAATAGCGATGGACTACAATCAGCTCTGTCATATAATAATATGAGGAAATAATTTTATTTACGAGTAGAACGTATTTTCCCGCGTACATAAACACAATATTTTATAAAAAAAATATCTATAAATTATATTTTTAGGAATAGTACCCCTCTCGGCATACTCGCAATCTCGGCGATAAAAACGACAAGCGCGAATAGGGCGATACATTGCCGTGACATTACGGTAGTTCTTTAATAACTTCATTGGCTAGCAAGCAATGTAGAGCATGCATGTCTTTTTACAAGTTTTTATTTAGTTTCACCTGTCCCGTTGTCTGTCTGTCTGTAATCAAATCTTGCAAGTTAAATTTGATCCACTTCCCGGTTTCCGATTGAGTTGAAATTTTGCACGAATATGCAAATCGCGTGACAATGCAATATTATGATGATGTGGAGCTGATCTGATGATGGAGCTGGAAGGTGGCCATAGGAACTCCATAATAAAACCACATAACCCCATCGAGTTTGGGCTCGTTACAATCGTCTCAATGAGTAGTTGATGACGGTATACAGAAAAGTACAGTCGGCAATAAAAGCTTGTATCAAAAATTAAATTTTTGACAGAATTTTATTTATCTTACTGACGGAGTAATGGTGAAAGTCATAATAATTTGCAGGTTAAAAAAATTGTTATTTTAATACTTACCGATGAAAAGAAATCACTCGGAGGATCCTTTGGGTTGTTGCTTTTTTGTGGGCACGACAAAATTGCCCCGCATACAAATGACAATTGAGCTACATTTTGACAGTTTCATGCGTATCTCATCATGAACCCGGCTACGCGTATCCCGCCCAATAACTTTCTATAGTAATAATCTTAGTAGGTAGTAATCTTATACACTACGGTAGAAAAACGCTTTTCACAACAAAGCGTTTTTAATTGACGTACTTACCTTTCTAAATTTAATTGAATGGCAAACAAGGTAATGTACGGCAAATCGTGACCATACCGAAGGACACGAGTGACTAGATATTGATTGATTGAATAACAGATTGTAATGTTGACTCAATAAACAAGTCATTCACCGGTCGCAAAGAAAGCTCTAGCTCAGCCGGTGACCACAGAATAAAATCACAGACTACCCGCTCCATACAACGAGCTTTTCTAACTCAGGGGTGTAATTTTCTGAGGGAAAGACGGCGAGTACGTATGTGTATAATGATAATGAATGAGATCCGGTCTTAAGCAGCTAATAGGAACAAAGATTAGCACCCATATCGCCTAATTACTTTTCAACAAAGCTATTTGATCTTATAGAGACTGGCCAGGGAATGATGAGCCTACAAATGAGCGGCAATTTTTTTAAATACAACGTGTTGCACACGATATAATAATAATGATAGGTAATGATAGGTATTACTTGATCAATTATTAATTTTCTTCAATTCACACAATGTAACAGATCCAGCAGCGCGGCGATCACGCGACGGCGCGCGAGCTCTCGATTTTTCTCGCACTATCCGTCTCTCTCTTATTAGAACACTCAGAACAAGAGGCATAGTGCGAGAAAAATCGAGAGTATGTCGCGGCCGTCCCATGACAGACGTGCAGAAGGAAGTAAAGTTATTTGAAATAAAATTCTTTAACTTCATTCTACTTTATATTTAAGAAGAATAATCAAAATCACTCTCCGAAATTTAAATTTTGACGAGACATAATAATTGAATGTTTCATGATATTCTTCAATTTGAATAATATTATCTGTAAACCCTCCTTTAATTCTTTTAAAAAGCAAGAACAATCCTATTTAGTATGGAGCAGTTACTTTCTTAGTTAGCATAATATAAGTGTCAAGATTAGAACATCACATAAATTTAAAACATTTTACAATAATATTACTGTTGCCATAGAAATAGTTGTAAACAAATCTCAGGCTCATCTTTCCCTGGCCAGACTATTGTTCATTTTTTTTCAAATTTACCAACTGTTACCATTATATTGAATGAATGTGCCTAACGGAAAACCAGGACAATGATTTAAATTGTTTGAAAAACAGAAGGAGACGTACCTCGGATATCGCTTTTCATTCACGTCTCTATCTTTTTGATTTTGAAAGACAGATAGGTAAATGAAATGAAAGTGAGGATCATTATGTATTTCGACTCGAATGGGGTCATAAGGATGGCAATAAATCATGCAGAGTCGGGTGCATCTTTTGACACCGGCTTTCGCCTGTTGTTCGCCACCGACCTGTAGCTATATTGTCAGACTTTTCAGGGTTCATGTATGTAGGTCAAATCCATTATTCCATCAGAACTAACTAAACGCCTTAACTGATTCAGGTGAGTGACGTACCAAAGGATTCTCACAGGCTGTTAGGCAGGCTATGTCTTACAGTACGAGGGTTATACCAAAAGAAATTAGATACTCTAAAGTTACAGAGTTTATTCTTTATTACAGTTATCTATTTTTTCGAAGTATTCACCGTGAACACGTATACACTTTTCCATCCGTCTAAACCACTTGGAAAATACTGATGACCAGTCTTCTTTAGACACCTCAGAAATTTCATAATTATACGCAGCCGGGGCATCTTCTTTGTTTTCAAATCGCTTTCCTTTTATTTTTCTTAAATTTTTGGAAAAAGGTAAAAATCACAGCATGTTAAATCAGGGGAATATGGCGGGTGCGGCAGAAAAGTAACGTTTTTTGGACTCAAATAGTCAAGTGTTCTAGCAGAAGTGGCGGAGCAGCGTTGTCGTGGTGCCATAGCAGGTGCTGTGCTGAGCAGGTGGTTCCTGACTTCGTCCGCTTGTCACACCAAGCTGACAATACTCTTGGGGCACAAACTGGCACATACCATTCTAAATTAACCGTCCTTTGACCTTCTAGCACTATCGTAGACGTATCGGGACATATTCCGTCTTAATTGCAGAAAAATGACGCAGTTGGCGGCCATCCTGTCTTCGCCTCATCTTCAAAGCTCTCCCGTCCTCTTTTAAATTCAGCACACCAATTACAAACAGTTGCACGTGAACAGGCAGACTCACCAAAAGTCGTGACTAAAAGTTCAAAACACTTGAGGTTGAAAACTTTTTGAAAGTTATAATAAATCATAAGATCATAACACGAAAATCACGTCGAGTGAGCTCCATTGTTGCGGCAAATTCCCCCCAAATTCTAACAGAAAAAAAAAAGATTTTCCCAGTTTTCCATTTTTGAATTTATAAGCAAATAACCAGCCTTTACAATGGTGTATAACTTGCCAGTATCAATCAAATGACCATGGTATCTAACTTCTTTTGGCATGACCCTCGTATAAGCCTAGTTGTAAAGAGAGAACTTTCTTTAAACTGTTATTTCATGTACTGATTCGTGTAGTCATTCTCGCACAAACCAATGTCTGTTACGACAACAACGATCATGCTTAATGATTTACATCCTTCTTTATTGTTTTATTTATACGACAGCCACAATAATGGTTCGTTGTTTAAGGGAGAATATGTATATATAGAAAGAATAAAGAAAAGCTTTTTCAAGTTCAAAATAAAGTTCCCTTCCAACGATACAATATATATTACTTAAATTAATCCGAGGAAACCTGTAATTACTTCGTAGAAAACTATACAAACGTAGCAGTAAAAAATGCCTCTTTTATCTGCTATAAGGAAGTCGTTGGTCAAGAAGTAACTTGAACCAAGTAAGTATGCAAGTAAGACCGCCTGTTGTATACCTCTACCTACATGTTATTGTATTGTTTTTCTTTTTAACTGCTTTGTTTGTGTGAGGTGTGCAATAAAGAGTATTTGTATTGTATTGTATTGTATTGTATGCTCAAACTAACAGTGTCGATATAGTCAAGTACAAAAATAATTTAATCCTCTTATAAATATGTACCGAAAACTTAATGCGTCGACAAAGGGATGTGGGAAATATAAAATTAGTAAGTTGTATGCACCCATATTTTTACACTCGACTGTACTAACACTAACATTTAACCACGGACATGAATATACATATGCGGAAATACACAAATACCTACAAACTTTACACTAATTAGGGTATAATATCGAAAAGTCGATCTTAATTTAAGTAAAGTTTGTTATTGTCAACAGAAGAAGTAATTAGCTCTTTCCCTTGTTTGGTGGCTCTGTGCCAAACGTGGCATTTCTTTCAACTTGCCGGCGCGTTTAGACTGTTCAGACTGCGACGGCACAAGGACGTATAACTACTGTTATTTATATAAAGTTAAAACTTTACATGAACACGACCTTATTAGACTCATTTCGCAGCCTTCGCCCGCTGTCAACAGGACAAAACATTTCAATCGCTTACACGCATTCATGCTTTACATTTGTCATTACATTAGTTCCATACAAAATTGAACGAGATATATTACATATAAAACTGTGTCCTCACTTGAGCAGGTACTGTTACCTAAATTAATATCTAATTCGCGAAAAAATATCGTCCTAACCGCATTAGATATAAAGTGGTCTGATGCTTTTACACGCCCTGTCCTGTCATATATTATTGCAGGCGACTGTACAGTTTAAAGCGTCACAATATTCACAATTGCTTAAGTACTTATTTTTATGCTTAGATACACTAGATATCCAGAAGTTTGTAAATCATGAACGTGTTGCACGTTGTAAGCTCACGAATGCATGCATTTCTAATGAAGACATTTTAAAGTGGAAGGTAATTTTAGCTTAACCGACGAGTTACTGCAACCGTAGGGAGCAGACTAATAAAGGCTGATTTACAGTGATCGGAATTAGGTGAGCCAAAATACCTATTCTTCGCAAGAGGACATAATATAAAGTGGTTGCAACCGGGTAGGAAAACAGAATTTTCTCTTAAATACCGGGTATTCGTTATTTTTCCGGGTACCAGTCGTAATGTTCAACATATATGTTTTTACTTATAGAACGGGATGTTTAATGTTAATCTAAAAGTTATAACCATTTCATACTTTTTCCTTCCCTTTTTACTACAAACTAACATAAACAATCCCGTACTATAAGTAAAAATATGTATGTTTAACATTACGACTACTTATAGTACCCGGACAAATATCGATTACCCGGTGTTAAAGAAAAAAAATGTTTTTCTACCCGGTTGTATCCACTCTACATTATGTCCTGTTGCGAATAATAGGTATTTTGGCTCACCTAATTCCGATCACTGCTGATTTACATCACTCGGTAATACAGATAGATTGTCAGTTTGCATATGCTCAGAGGTGTTTTATACGTATGTGAAATGTGTTTGAAGAACGTATGATTAAACATCTGTAATTGTTAGAACTTTCCCATATTTTACGACTTAGTATTTAAGGTCCTCCAAAATGATATGGCACCATACTAAGTTTACTAGACCTGTGTGAATCGGGCTTAAGACGAAGCTATAGGCGGCTTCGGTCCATTGAATCGTTAATAAAGAAAACAAGCAGAACGTCAAATACGAAAGAACACTCGACAAGAGTAAATACGAAGCATTGAATTCGTTTTGTTTGTAAACGAAGCCTGCGATAAAATTAGTTATGTGCTCGCCATCAAAGTTTTTATTTACGACGGTAGCACTTTTATGCGTTTAACGAACTTAGCCACTTAGTACTGAAGATATGTAGTTAGTTCGGAGGTGTCGTATGTGTTCGATCAGCTGTGTCGAAAGCAAAGGTCAGTTCCCGTGTCGTTGACCCCGCATCGATTGCGCTTCCCGCCTGCTGTATTGTGACGACCTCCAATGAAAATAGGTACACAAATACAACATCACGTTCAATATGAATATTTCTACTACGCCTTGTGCAACGGTGTTAGGTCTTTTGTGAATGAATGGGATTGGATAATGTTATAAAAGCTTAAATTATGCCGCGGTGCAACCTGTAAATGTGGGTAGTTTGATTGTGGGCGTTATTGCATAGGAGTTAGAAACATGACATCTAGTTTCTAGTCAGCAAACTTTAGGCAGGTAGGTATGGGTATACCTAGAAACTGCGACATAATTAACTTGTTTCGATACCGCACTTTGGCATATTTCCATTAGCATAAATATTTAATGTACATGCCTAACATGATTCACGAGCTATAAGATGAAAATTGTATGTTTTTATTATCAAGTTAATTGATTGTTTCGATATTAGTCACGCTATCATATCGATTACAAGATGTGAAACATGGTATTTTTCTAAAATCGTACAATGTCCGATCGTTAGACAATTGAAAGTAAAACATGGTTAACGCTGGAAGAAACAGGTAAATAAAAAACATAATTATTTATGCGCATTCAATCCGAACACTTTTACAAGGTTTACTATCCTTTTTTTTACGGTTTTTATTTATAAGGTTTACTTACGAGCCGTTTTGAAATTGAGCCATATTTCACACTCTGTAAAGTTGTTAATCCAATGACGTGACAGCAGCTAAAGAAGGCCAGTAGCGATATGTTGAAACATTAGGAGGGCGTCTTCCTGCGTTTTACAACCCCTGTGGCGCCCGGCTATTTATACGACGGGGGTGCCGCTGCCGTGCCGACCTTTCCAAATACTTCCCTACGGTAGGGCACTATGATAGCTCCCTGCCGATACTCCATACTTCCGCCCGTGGAAGTTTTCATGTGTGTTTGCTTCGTAGTTACTCGATACTCACGATTGAACTTGTATTCCTCAGTACTTCGCCTTCATGTGATGAAGATGTCCTAACCACGACCAAACTATCTATAGTCAATCCATAGATCCATAGATTGACCAGATAGATAGCTTGGTTCAATCACTAAACTTTTGCTAATGCTATTTGAAAGAATAAGACTTGAGGATAAACGTCATGGTGTATTTTTTCATAAAAACGTTTTTCGAACAACATTACAATAGTACATTGTACAACAAGTGCATACAACGCACCAATTAACGCAAGACGTATACAATCGAGTGTAAAATCGGTCTATGGACGAATTGTACACTCTACTTTTCACTTCGATTGGGAGGAAATTAAATGAAAATCTTTTTTTTCAGCAGGTACTTGACACCTGACTTAGGTCATTACATACTGTTCAGTTATAAAAATATTTAGTTTTTTATATCTAAGATAACTTCATCATCATTGGCCTTTAGCATCTATAAAAGATGTTTAAGCAGCGTCCATTAAAGTGCGGCACTTAAGTACGTGGCTTGTCAGGCCAATACGAGAGCGACAGTGACGCCCGCAGATTTGACATGTAAGTAAATGTCATACACAGTGCCGTTGGAGGCGCAGCATGATAACTGTTATGGTTTAAATATATTGATTTACTAATACAAAAAGCTAATTTAAAAATAATAAATAAGACGAAATAAAAACTACATAAGTATAACTTTATTTCATGAACTTGTATCGTGCGTACTTTGGCTGTTGGTATCCTTGCCTTGGTCTTAGAATACTAACGAAAAATAATAAAATAAAAATAACGAGTATTCTATAAAGTTAAAGTTGCTCGTGTGGCTGTTGGACCGATTGCCTTGGTCTTTGAAGAATAGTAAAGCACTAGAGCATAAAAAGCGACTTTTCACAATTTTGAATGCATCAATCATTTAAGTACCTACCTTCCTCTGGTAGCGTCCCTTATCTGTGTAGGTACAATGCTCGTACCACTTACGATAAACCTACTCGGTTTGAATATCGATAAGTAGCTTTAAATTGACTTCGACTTTGTAGTCGAAGTCAAGAGTTTGTACTCTTGACCTTAGGTTAGGAAATAATTTCCAAGGTAAAAGATGTTTTTCATGCATTAATATATCGGTTACATATCCCACGACAGTGGCAAAGGAGCATACCTACGGTCCGCCTACGCGGTTATCACAACAGCTCGCGCGCCCTCTTTGAAACCCGTGCTGGAGGTAAGCGGACAGCGGACACATGGCACCACGGCACCACACCGAGCCTTTAGTGATATGAGGATTCGTTATCTTATCCTAAGACGAGGTGTCCTAATTAAGTATCCAAGTGCCTTTATGTCAAGATAACTGTATAAAAAAGATCAATCAGACGCAGCTGAATATATACTGCATTATACTTTAGTTATAATATAACGAATTAATCGGAAAGTGCTAGACAAGCACAAGTGACGCCGGGACGCGCCGCGAGACTAGAAAAACTACCCTCCGCTTTCCAAGGTCTTTGTCCAATGTGTATTTGCGTCTCACATTTTGCTTAAAGAGTACTAAGTGAGACGCAATGCACATTGCACATTGGACAAGAGGAATACCTACCACCCTAATTTGCATAGCGCGATTGCGACAGATTACAGAAGTTGCTGAGATGTGCCAGACGTCTTGTTAGTACCTATTGTAGCTAAGCTCATTGCCATCACATCAGCTGATTCTTCGGTTCATCTGCCGGGTCATGCCCGCGCCTGCCGCGCCCTCCCGTAGTGAAAGTGGCCCGTTACATTAATAGTTCGGCGCAAGCGCATACCCCCCCTCCGCTCCACCCCTCAGCTAAACTTGGAATAGATATGGAACGCGCCGACTGCACCGCCGTTCAAATCTATTATATTAACTGCGTTATTGAGATTGATTTTAAATTTATTTTGGGGCGCTTTCAACTAGTACTAGTAATGAGGTAAACAAGTCCATAACTCAAAATAACTTGGTCTCGTCGCGACTTTACTCCATAGTAAGCGACTATGTAGTATGGAATCGATTAAGAATGCTCTTAGCCTAGGCTCTTGCTCTTGGCATTTCTGTGCCCGGGAAATAGTACGACCTTAGCCTTAAATAAAATGAATTAATTTATAAGGTGTTGCATATTATTTTGGGGATCCTGTTGTTTTACCAAATTTATTTTGGTCAAATTTCATTTCCCAAACAAAGTTTAGCAACTATTTTGTTTGCCAATGCAAACTTTGGCACAATTTTAATACGAATATTTTCATTACGTCAAATTTTCATTCAGCAACATATTACTACGAAAAATTACATTATGACATTTGGTCTTTTAGCGGATGCTTTAATAAGGCAAAAAAACATTAGACAATAAACATTTAGTCAAGTTAATGATATGGCAAACTATAAATAGAGAAAAAATCACATTCAATTGGGTTATGAAATTTTACCAAATACTATTAAGGCACGGTCCCTTAAATAAAATGCACGGTTAGGTAGGTCGGTAGGCAAGGGCGGTAAATTACGTTAGGGCAACCAAAGAAGGAGGGGGGGCTCGTGTCCCTTAGAACGGAAATAGGCACCCCGCGAAGCAGGGTGACGTCGACACGCTGGCGGTTAGGTTAGAATTGCGACCTCTACACAAATTCATTTATACTCCCTACCCACATAACAAAAAAGTTGTTCTTTTATTGTGTAAGTATCTTATAAACCATTGAAATAAAGATGCAAATGATTTGTCATTGAAGGTTCCTCTGCTGATTAACCGACGGAATAGAAATGGTAAATTAAGTATTGACGACACAAATCATTTGTCTTATTTTGTTTTCGTTAAAACATTTTATGCCAACTAACATATTTGACTGAATGAAATTTGATCAAAGTACTAGTTGGTAAACGAGATATTGCTTAAACATGAACATGCCAAACATTAGGTTTGCCAAAGAATTATATGTCAAGTGTTAATTTGGTAAACAATTATTTGGCAAATGAAATTCTACGAATTTTTTTTTGGGGAAGGATAATTTGTCAATTTTTTTTGGTAAAACAAAGTTAACCCATTATTTTGATATGCAATAGGACATGGAAGTGGACTTATTAATATTACTAAATAAAAGACTCTCTTAATGTGATGTTATGTATTCAAAGCCATATGCAATGTCTGTCGTACGACCGCTTCCACAGTATATACAACATATGTCACATCCCTCGCTTAAGAAATAAAGTTATTATATTATGCTAGATTAAATCACAATCTCTTAAATAGGCAGGTTTCCTCACCAACCTGCCTGTCCTGGTCGCCATGGGTACATCAACTGTCTCAGGGTTAGCTACAGGTGCAGGAGAGCTTGGTGCTAGATATAATGGTGCATCCTGCTTTAAATAATTCCCTATTCTATCCCTGGTTGGCTTCAACTCAGGGGAGTCCAGCATACTATCTCTTTTAACCATAAACTTATTTTTACTAGGTCTAATATGTCTTTCATTTCTACTAACCACTGGCCTCTTCCACAATTGTACCTGAATACCAAAATTTGGTCTTATTTACTTCTTCAGTAATGACCTCCTCCCCTTTCTGAAATGACTTTAATTTTGGGAGTTTTATTATAATTGATCCTAGAATTTTCATTGTTAATTGACATTTGTTAACGGTTTCAACATTTCTTTTGAACAAGGTAAATTTGTTCTTAATAATCTACTCATTAACAATTCTGAAGGACTATAATCCAAATTTTCTACTGGAGTTGTTCTATAATATAACATCGCTAAGTCAAAGTTATCACCACTTTCTCTACATTTTTTCATCATAAGTATTTTTAACAATGCCCACAGGTTTTTCTGTTAAACCATTTGATTGTGCATAATGTGTACTTGACTTAACCAATCCTATTTCATGCTGTCTGGCAATTTGCTCAAATGCATAGCTTTCAAATGGCATATTGTCACTGACTAATTTGTCTAGAAATTCCATGGGTACTAAACATTTTTAGCAACTCAAACTTGATGTTGGCGGCAGATTTGTTAACTTTGCAACTTCAATCCACTTTGAAAAATAGTCTACAACCACTAAGAAATCTTCACCTGCAATATCGTATAAAACCATTAGCCTAGCATTACCTAAATCTCATGACAGATACGGTATTCGAAAAATATACTAACAAGAAAACTGCGGTCATTCTACGCTACCGCGTGTCTAGATATGTATTTACTTATGGATTTGCAATGAGAAAATTAACATTTTATTGAAGGTTAAAACTAGTTTTAAACAAAAAGGCGACACAATGTTGATTGTAATACGCAGTGATATAAAAACAGCATTTTTATGTCGACCGTCCGCATGCAATGTGACATATCAGGTCCGAGTTAACTTGACCATATTGCAGAGCGGTTTGCACTTTTAAGGTTGCAGCGAGTAACCAGAGTTGCAATCAGAAGCCTAACGAGGTGTGCCCAGTATATGAATATAATTTAAGGACAATGCCATTAACATTTAAAGGGAATGAACACAAAGACCTAGAGTTTCCGCAAAGTGTCGTTAATTCTTTAATTAAAGACATTAGTGCTTATACCTTGATTTGTGTCCGTGCACTTCAAACTAAAGGAAATCCGACGTGGAAATGTTTTCCTGAACCAAACAATAAAGTACCCACCTACATATCAAACTTAAAAAATCTGAGAGATATGAGCTATTGAAACGATATCTACGAGTACGTTCATCAGAAATGTTAGGAGCGATATCATACAAAATGTAATGTTTACGCAAACTTATCTTTATTGACAAGCTTTCTCAAAAAGGACGATATAAATTAAAACTACCCATCTGCAGCATTGTCTCCGTATACAGATGCAGAAAATTAAAACATTTGTAATCGCTGATATACTTGTAAAAACACGAGGTCCCTTCTCCTTATTGATAATTAAATAAATACCTATATGCTTGTAAAAAACAAAACACATCCTTCTAAAGAAACATGTTCATTAACTAAAACTACGACCTGCTAAAATTAACTACAACAATTTACTTTAAAATCAAAGTTTAAGACGACTTCAATTTAGTACTCCGCCACGCCACATGACATGAACATTTCCACATCTCCTTTCCATTTTACCACATGATTATTGATTATTACAGAAAAAACCCAAATCGCTGTTTGTCGGCCAATAATATTTGAGAAGTTCCGTCGATTCATCAAGAAAGGTGATTCTGAGACCAGCACTTAATTAATTGCTATTTCAACGGAATCATATCAGAATCTGTGACGTACTTTTATAGTTTTAAGTACATGATTAAGGAGTTGCAGGAGACCTCTGTGGTCTTTATCATCACTTCCACTTCACCACATTTGTTATTTTCGGATGTAAATAAATTTAAATATACGAGTTATAATGGAAAATACCGAAATTACTACATTCGTGCCTAATATATTTGAGGAGTTCCCTCAATTCCTCATGGATCCCATTTTTGAATTTTTAGATTTTTGAAAATAATGGGACCAATCTGGAAGCATATCTTTACAAAGAACAAAAAAAATAGGAATCGGCTCATAAAAATGACGAAGTTCTGAAGTAACAAACATTAAAAAAAATACAACCGAATTGAGAACCTTCTCCTTTTTTGAAGTCGGTTACAAACTTAACTAAGTACTGGGTACTTATGGAAATGTTATACAGAGTAGAAAATGTATTTAAGGTTTCGAGTAGTTATAGTTTGACTATAAATAAGCCACAGTAACATGCCGCTTATACCTAGCGAGTAGGTATAGGTACATGTACGTGACTTACACTCTTGATCTACAGTTGTGATCATTGAACTTCGCAGATGTTCGATAAAATACAATTTTGTCGCCTTGAAATGTGGGTCATCGTTACGTCGGACGTCGTAAATGTCCCAAAAGAGATTCTAAAAATATAACAGCAGGCATATTTAGAATGACAATGGAAAGCGGTAATGACATGCAGTGCGGACATTCAATATTGTATGTTGTAGTAGTCCGAGGGGCTTTTATTACAACGCAGGAAGGACCAATTTGAAGTGGCACGATGGAAAGGTAAGAGCGGATACCACATCTGACTCACGGGAGCAGTACGCCGAATATTGTCCCGACTCCGGACCTCACGATCTATACAAGACGTGTGGACAAGAAGGAATTCTGAACAAGTAAATTCTTGGTTCCTTGTGCATTTGCATTGTGTAAACTATTCATTATCAACCGAATTGCAAGTGAGATTGTGTTCCTAATTAGAATCTTCCTTTGAATACAAACAAATAACTCAATTATAGTCAGTCGAAGACTTTCCATGAGTCTTGGCTTGGACCTTATTGTCCAAGCCAAGACATCTATTGATAATTTAACTCATTGTTTTTATTATTATTCTAACACTAATATTGCTATTTATTCGTAGAAATCTATCATAGGACGTGTATTAATTCAATATAAAAATCATTTACTAGCTTAGCTAAACTATAGAACGAAAGCGCTTTATACTCTAATAACTTATGTGTCTTTATGCACAAGAATTACCTCTCATATATACTTACGTCTCAAAACACGGACGAGACACTCAATGCAAACGTTTGAACCATAAAAACGGTGATGATTGAGATTTGAGTTACACATGATGTTAATTAAGATCTTCCAGTTGTTCGAGAATCGCACAGCAGAATTTCAATTAAATTACAGAAGTATATTTGTCTCATTCCAGCCAACTTGTCACGCAGGGACATCGCTATGGTCATCCTTGTCTGCAGTTCTATATTTATCCCGCAAGCCGATATTTCCGGTGCGAGCACTCCGCCTTTAGAAACTTCTGTTAATGCATCTTCAGTACAGTCAAGTTTAAATCATATACGAAACTATCAAAATCAGTCAACTGGATGACATCGCATGACTTGATCTAATTAAATAATATGAAAAGTCTCTGAATAAGAAACGCAATATAAACAGA
Source organism: Epinotia bilunana (assembly GCA_947049275.1). Classification (NCBI taxonomy): domain Eukaryota; kingdom Metazoa; phylum Arthropoda; class Insecta; order Lepidoptera; family Tortricidae; genus Epinotia; species Epinotia bilunana. The sequence continues at coordinate 15,975,328 of OX346264.1, forward strand.
TAAAAAAAGTCTCTGCAACGCAACGACACGATTTGAATAAAGACGTTCTTTATAAAGTCAGCAGGAAGGTGCTGTTAATAATGAAAATGTTAATGAACGAACACCCGACACTGAATACTATTATGCACTGTACAATTATGCTAACAATGTTGTGACACACCATTGTTTGACTCAATCTGTAAAATCCCAAATTAAATCTCCAAAAAGTAAAGTTCAAACAATGTGATTCAGTTAGAATACAAAGGTGCCCTTATATGAGTAAAACTCATGAAACCAATATGCATGTAATCATTGTCGGCGATCTAGACAGCGCAAACAAATTTGTGTAAGTCATGTTAATTTCCAGATCATACAATTCGAGGAAAATGTGACAATGAAAAATTACTTTGTGTCCATTAAACTTATTACTGTATATGTGAAATATCATAGTTTGAAGTATATCCACGTTGCTTTAATAATAAAGTAAAATGACTCTAAACCTAATTTCCGGTAGGTAGCTATTTAGTAATTACATTCGTGAATTAATCAATAGCTTCACTTGGTGTACCGATCACATCAACCAAATTAGCATAATTGGCGTGATATCACTCATATACTGTATTCGGATGCAAATATTACGTCCAGCTGGAAATCTAAAATCACGGTTTACTTCCGCTGTATTAGCTACCTACTGTACTGTAAGTAGACCGTGTTTCCCACAAAGCGCGCAGAATACTCGCCAATTTCTAAATGTAAATTTGAAATTAGCTTAATACCGGCATCCAATATCTATCACACGACATATGCTACGGAATAACATGATACAAATACTGAGTGAATATTTATTAACAAATTTGCATGTTTCACGATATAAAGAATCGATCATTCAAGAAACTTGATGAATCTTTCGCTACTTGAGAACTTGAGTTTATACCCATTAATAATGAAGTAACTAAAAGATTATGACTTGAAATCTTCGATAACAGTATAGTATAAGTATGTCATGAAAATTACATCAAATTTCAATAGTATTATTTGAAGCCATGCAGGATGTTGGTAATTAGTAGGCTAGCGTCAGATAGGCTAATCATGAATAATGGGTCAATGACGAGGACCTCTGCTGCCAGCCGTAATACATCAAATCGACATTAATTCACCGGGAGACATGTTCGTTATCAATTAGAGGTTTAGTGCATTATGCAGTTTGAAGACGTTCAGTTCATGATATGTTGCAATTAGAACAGGCAAAAATTATTACTTTGGGACGTGGATTTAACAATAACGTTAGTTCAAAGATACTTATCGCAATTGTATTAGCTTTCCCTATGAATTTAAATTAATAACAGATATTATTGTTGTCGCTTTATTATTTACGAGCTTAATACATGTAATTTGCCATGACTGACGGCGCGAATAAAAATAATTTCCCATGTGGGCAAAAGCATAACTAGGCTACATAAAGTCGCCATCTACAAGTGCATCCAACACAATGCATATCTCTTGCAGTTTGCACAGCGCATAAAAACAAGCGTGCCTCGCTAGCTAACGATCCAGACACGCCTTTGTTCCACTATGCTATAGTGAATACTTCCCCGCCCGGCCTAAGCGAACTGAACAGGTAGAAAAGCTTTTTTGTCCGGTTAAAACCTACTAGGGTACCTACTCTACTCTTTTTATGGTTAGACGGAAATGCTGATGATAGCGAAAAATAAAATGAAGCTGTGCTAAGTTTGCATGCATGTATATTAACAGATAGGGTTGTCATTTTGATCAACACTAAATGTCTGTCCATATTTTCCGAAAAGCTCCTTGTGATACGCAATATGTCAGTTCACATTCTTATCTAAATCCCTCCCACAATGTTACCTGTGCGCATGTTCTATCCGAGTTTAGAAGCAGCACGGTACTTTGATACTAATTGCAGAAGTCATGTGTCCATACAAAACTGCGATCACGAATTCACCGCACGATTTTACGGAATTGGTATCTGAATATCGCAATTCGGTTTTATTAACGTAATTAATTACTTGCAGTGCCTACATGCATATTTAAAAGCTGTGGTTGAATTACTATAAAACACAGTACCTACATAATATGTATTATGTCAATTATATGTAACATAATTTATACATCTCGGAATATTTTGAGCTTTTATATGTACATTCTACATCTCCTTAGTTTTCTAACGAATATTATTATGTAATATTATTATATCTTGGTTTCATTAATGAATAAAAATTTCAAATAAATCACGACTTTTGATTATCATTACCATCTTTTCTTTCGAAATTGATTAGGAATTAAATTACCATTAGACGACATTATTTGTTACCTAATTTTTAATTTATTTGTGGCCTAAAAATATTATCCTTGTTGACTATTAATACGATGAATATTCCTTTAATTTTTGAAGATGGGTTATATTCCGATACTGAGTGAGGGATATACACGAAATTTTGACCCCTAAGCTTACACGACACGTAGTTACGCTTTCAAATCGTATGCTGTAATATTAAACCGCAGGATCACCAGTTTTTTTAATGGTGCATTCGGGTCATATACAGATTTAGGTTCGCGTCTTTTCTGTGGACATTATCAAAGTTAAGGGCTACTGAAGACTAATTTTTGTTTGGACTCTTAATCCGCATAAACGGCGTCTCCTCTTCTATGTTACTATTTGATAAAAAACATTATTTATATGCACGTGAGCTCTTAATTATTGACCACAGGAGAGACGAATGTGTGTGTTTACCCGTACACAGTGTATAAAACAAAATTCGTCTCTCCTGTGGTCAATAATTAAGAGCTCACGTGCACATAAATAATGTTTTTTATCGAATAGTACCCATTCAACGTTAAACTGTAAGCTTTCTGAAAATATCAGTCTAATGTAATAAAAAAAATTTAGTTTCTAACTTATCGCATACCTACATCTGAAAGTCAATTTTATCCTAACTTAATTTGTCCATTTCGACATATCTATTGTCCGAAGGGTCAAGAAACCAATCGTATAATAGATTGCAGCCCCGCTGTGGGCCAGTTATCACTTACATAAGCCAATGCAGCCCTGCTATTCACAGCCTGCTTCGGCTCAACTCACCTCTCGTCCCTAGTATAGACATACTCCGGAGTTCGTCATAATCATGTGTAATCGGAGGTCAGGCTTATACTGGTTCGATGTGAGTTGTGGGCAAGCGTCGTGAATACCAGCCCTGACGGCCTAGTTGCGCGAACGCAGGAAGCCGCTAACTGCTGCGGCCGCGCCGTGTTTAACTTGTAATTAAAACGAGTTCAACTCTGATTTGACTCATCTCTTTGGTCGTTACCAACCTAAACCTTTGCTTCGAGACCAGGTACTGTTCCTTGAACAAAGATTTTCCAACGCGGCAGTGTATTTGGAATAGAATTTGATCGTAATATCAAGTTTGATGTACCTACACAGGGCTGGGCAAAATACATGTTTTGCTTGAATTAAAATAAAAATGACAAAATACCATCCCGCCTGTAAATAAAATACTAAATAATTTTATGTTGTGTATTTGAAATATAAAATACAAAATATGAACAGTATTTTTATTTAAAATACAAGATTCAATTACAAAATGTCAGTGGCCCGTTTAATCAAGGTCTGTAACCTGCAATCGCTGCTTGTGTCTCTGTCTAACAACCATTGCTAGAAAGAACCGCAGAAAACGATTACAGGATACAGGCCTTTATAAAACGCGACCTAGGTGTTAGATAATGTAAATAAAATAGTCCACAGTCCTGTCACGTTGACGACAGGGAACTGTGGGCCGGATAAATAAGTCAATATAACGAATCAGTAAAAGAAGAATTTCCTTTCATAAAAACTAGATTTTTAAAGGTACTGTCACTACTGTCAGACAAACAGCCTCTTGTCGGGAAATACAAAATACCAAATACACGTGAGTGCTGTATCCGAAACCAAATACAAAATATTTCTCCAACTTGTAGTTGAAATACAAATACAAAATACGTATTTGTATTTCAAATACATGTAATTGTAATACTGCCCAACCCTGACATACCTATGTATTACGATTTTTAATGGAATCTATAGGAACTGATCGTATATTAAATAAAATAACTTATTTGGAAGTCAGAAATAATGAACAATATTTAGGATGGACCTATAGTGAGGCAATATCTTAATACCATTAGGTAACCTAAATTGTTTACTTTAAAAACAAAGTTTTAACCTACTTCAATTTAGTACTCCGCCAAGCCTAGTGAACATTTCTACATTTATTTTCCAATTTACCACATTAAATGATTGCCGAGAGCAAATGCGTTGATTATTAGAGAAAAAACCGGTCAAGAGCGTGTCGGGCCACGCTCAGTGTAGGGTTCCGTAGTTTTTCGTCCGTCACAGTAAGTGTCCCCACTTAAGCGTAAAAAATGGGCTATTTGTTACATTGAGTTGACATATTAAGTACAAAACCCTAAAACCCTAAATCTGTTTTTTTACTTTATTTGAAAGCACGTCATTTCAGCGTTTTCAGAGTATGAGAGATGAAAAGAGTATTTGTATTGTATTGTACATTTTCATCGTTATTTGTTATTCGGCACAAGTGCTTGTGTTGAGAGCCGAGCTAGCGAAGCGGGTTAGTTCAATGTGAGCGTTCCGCGTACAGCGACATCTATCGGCAATTAAGTAAACTATTGCGCGCGAGCTTAAAGTATGGAAGATGATTTTTATGGGATAATTCTTTATTGCGCGAACCGATTTTCACCGTTTTTTTACATTATTTGAAAGCACGTCATTTCATTGTGATTTTGTAGAAATTACAGGTACAATAAACACCTGCTTATCCGGTTAAATTACAAACTTAGTTCAGAAATTATTTTGTAATTTTTTTCAAAAACTTCTACCTATCAAGTTCAAAATATTTTTCCTAGAAAGTTTTTATAAAGTTCTACTTTTGAGATTTTTTTCATATTTTTAAAACTTATGGCTTATGGTTCAAAAGTTAGAGGGGGGACACATTGTTTTTTACTTCTGGAGCGATTATCTCCGAAAATATTAACATTATCAAAAAGTGATTATAGCAAACCCGTATTCATTTTTAAATACCTATCCAACAATATATCACACGTTAGGGTTCAAATGAAAAAAAAACACTCCCCACGTTACGTATAAAGGGGAGGTACTTACCCTAATAAAAAAAAAATATTTTAATTTTACCACTTTGTCGGCGTGATTGATATACATATTAGTACCAAATTTCAGCTCTCTAGTGCTAACGGACGGACGGACAGACAAAGCGAAACTATAAGGGTTCCTAGTCGACTACGGAACCCAAAAACCAAATCGCTGTATGTGGGCCGATAATATTTGAGGACAGCCGTCGATTCCTCAAGGATTACCTTTGGCATTTCATTATTTGCTATTTCAACGGAATCATATTAGAATCTGTGACGTTGAGGGGTTTCCTCAATTCCTAATGGATCCCATCAAAATGGGACTATCCTGGAAGCATATACTTACAAACAGAAAAAATAGTACGAATCGGCTCATAAATAACGGAGTTCTGAGGTAACAAACATTAAAAAATATATATAAAAAAATACAACCGAATTGAGAACATCCTCCTCTTTTTTTAAGTCGGTTAAAAAGAATTAATGCAGAACACAAGCGGAGTTGCGGGCACAAAGAGAAGTTATATAAATAAAATACATTTATAAAACATTCGATAAAACGCCGTAATCTTTCTGAATCCTCCCGCAAAGTTAAGTAATCAAATTCCAAGTAACTTTACAGCCACCTAACTTCCCGCCCCTCCACTAATAACAAATAGCTATCATTCTTAACTCGGGCCCTCCGACAATTTGTCGGATTTTTCACAATTTGAAGCGGTCTACGGAATAAATGAGAGTGGATGTCTTCTCGGGCCGCGGTCCCTCGCAGGACGCCTCCCACTCGTCACTTGGCACATTAATCTCCTCGCAACGGTCCGTCCGTCTGTCACTGCCAGTAATCTAATACGACACGCCAGCTTTTTGTCCCCATATTACTTGCACTTAGTGGATATACGCCTTAAAAAGGTCGTTAAATCGGCTAGCGGGTAATCCTGACTTCTAGAATCAAACATGCGACAGTTTCAGGAGCATGATAGAATTATGTAATATTAGTATTTTCACAAAAATGCAATGATATATTGACGTTGTGTTCTTCATAGTGGGCTTCGAAGTGTCACTGCGGGCGCAGCGAGACGAGAGATCCGTAATGGCATTTCATACAAAATTGGAGGCCTAGGCCGGCAAGATGTTCTTTTTTAATTTCCATTCCACAATTTGTGGCACAGCATCACGGCATTCAGCCATGAAAATTCGATTTCTTGGAGTTTTATTTATTTATTTCATTGCACGTTTGAGAAAAGCACTATACATACCTCGGCGTGAAAAGGGTTGCCAGCCTCATAACTATCCGGCCGAGCGTAGCGAGCCGGCAACCCTTACTTCCCGGCCTCTGTAGTAATATGTACTATATTCGGAAGAAGTACAAAATGCCGGTTATTTTATGTTGACTACGCCTAATATTAACGCGCAGCATTAACAATAAGTATGTGTTACCTTGTTTCCGATGAAATTTAAAAAAGTGCATGGCAAGAAATATAACAACTCTAGCGAAGTTATTAAGAAGAATATTTGAGCCTGTACATATCCTGGTCATTGTAAAGGAGGTAGGTAACGCAACATGCACTTACCACAGATTTGTCTTCATGAGTGGTCCTGGCGAGGCGCGCGCGCGCCGGCGCGGCCGCGCCCGCCGTCGCTAGCGCCAGCAGCAGCGCGATCACGGCGATAATGCGCGAACGCACCATCATTGTCCTCCCGACCGCTTCCCTCCACTCCTTTGCATCCAGTGCACTTTTGAATTTCAAATTAGCTGCCCACTCTGTACTACCATATAGACTGCACCTTTTTACGGATATTGATTCTTCTCCGCATACGTCTTCATTTTTAAGCATATCGTATAGATTTGTTCCTCCTATTATACACGAGCTTCGGCTCGTGAACTTTTGGCATTTGCATTTTCCCTCATGCGTTAAACTACATCTATCTAAATCGATCAGTTCATTTTCGACTAAATTATCAATGGAATGGTTATCGTTTGCCAAGCTTTCTATGGTAGTGTTGGTTTTCGCATTGTTCGAATGTTTTGATGTAACAGGCTCCATATTTGGTGAGACCAGTTGAAGGGTTTCGGGAGTGTGTCCGGAATTTTGATGAGCGTGCGTTGGAGCGGGACATCGGCCTTGTGGCGGGGCAGGAGCGGGTCGCATGGCGCGGGCGCGGCGGTGTCAGCTGAGCATGTTCGGCTTGCGGCTCGGCTCGGCGCGGGCTCGGCGGCGGCGCTCTTATAGTGCGTACCACGATATCATGCTTCCGGATGCGGTGTTCCAGATTAATTTCTCCTGCAGCGTTATCGCACTCTGTGGGCGGGCCGGCAATGCTTGTACACGGCTTGTGTATTTTTGTATGCACAAGATACCCGAGTGATTTCTGCAACAAAACAAAGACATTGATTCATTCTGATAAGCTAAGAAAATATACCTACAATCCGTGCGTTTTTATAATTAGAGGATTTATGTCAAGATGAAATACGAGTATAGGTGTCTTATCTAAACTAGTCATAACGAGTATATGTTTTAGCCCTTACAAATAAACTGCATTCTTGGAAGAAATAAGAGTTTATTTCTTTAAGGAAAAAACGAAAGAACTTGAACTTAGCAAGACGTAAACAAACGATGTAATTATTATTAAGAGAGAGACGAGGAAAACATAACAGTTTGATTTAAGTACGAGTGTGTACTTAATAGGGTCATACTTTAATAGATAATGAGCTCTATTCGTTTGTCTTCTCTATGGATGGTAATTGGCGTCTGGTAGCTGTAAAAAAATAGTTTTATTGAGTAGAAACTATATACGCTAATTTGGATCAGACGACAATATAATATAAGGTACTGGTATAGGCTAGATGCAGAGCTGTTATTCTTAACGCGCTCATGCGCCTCACCCCACCCCTCACGCCTGACGAAACTAAACGTCTAACTAGTTAGTAGTAGAGACTAGCAAACAACACTAAACGTCATACGCATACATGTGACCGAAAGGCCACAGCCACGTGATTGAATCTAGTGGGTTCAACTTTCGTTTGCCAGACTCTAGTAGCTTAGTTACTACGAATCACGGCGTTAAGATATATTTGTGGGTGAGCGTTGAGGTGAGCTTAAAACAAGTTACAGAATAGGGGGATTAGGGAGGAAAAGTGGCAAAGTCCTAAATTACCCCGTCTTGTCACACGTTGAATCGTTTTGACGAGTAGTTACTTAGACTGTGAATTAAACAAAATTAGGGTAAACTCGCATTATTTGGTAATACGCCTAATTCGGTGATAGGTACATGTTTTGAAGCACGCCACCGAATAAAGCTAATGAATTAACGAATTGTGAATAATGAATTGCGACCTTACTATCCGTAGTAAGGTAGCATTTAAAATGCCTTAATTCACTAGCTTTTTCGTTAGCGAGCTTCAAAACATGTACCTATCACCGAATTAGGCGTATCACCAAATAATGCGAGTTTACCCTACTGTCGGCAATGAATGCTTGCCTATAAGTAAGCCAGTATGTTCCGTCTGTGTATCATGACCCAATTAGTCACACCCGCCCGGAGATTCCCCATACCGCAATCCGCAAGAGGTATAAACTAAGAGTTCAAGACCCAGGCAAAGTATTTGTGAGTTCCACACTAAAAATAAAGAGCATCTGGAATGTGGTTAGAATATCATCCGTTGTTGTTGTCCGAGTTATTTGGGTACAGAGTTCGATTCCCCTGCGTGACCAGTTTGGGAGAACATAGACTCAATGCAAATATTGCAGAAATGCATTTCAACTTTACGGTGGATGAGGATTTGAGCCTTGTTAGTATTTTATTGACATGTATATTCTCATATTATTAATTTGGCACTTGTCAACGCTGCAACTCATGTTAAATTTAATTTATAGACAGTCTTTAGCACAAAAATAAGCAAACCTGCCAAATCTGCATAAAATAAGCTAACCTCGAAATAGCCGCAAATGGTAAGCATAATTCAGTTGACAATTTACTTTTTACGTATTAAGTGCTTTAAATATATGAAACCTGCGTTTTTTTTGTAATACGCACGCCATGAGGGCACCCAGTTTATTACTACATCATGCAATGAAATCACTGTTTAGTTACTTAATGAATTTTAATGATAATGTTATAATACTTATAATATAACAAATGTCCACTGAATGTTTGGTAACTACATATCTGGAAGTTAAGTAGATAACCTATATAAAGTAAGAAAGAAAGAAAGAAGACATTTATTCACTACACAAAAGACACACAGAGACAAAGGGAATAGACATACAATACAATTGACACATATTGTGTGTGTCTACACGTCTACGTATACGTCAAATGTTTGCTTTGGCGGGAAATTTGATAGGCCTTACGTCATTAAAGTCTAACATCTACTTGTCATGTGCATGTGAATATTGACAGTTTATGACCCTTACGAAAGAAAGAGAATACCTAGAAGAGAGGGGAGGAGGAGGGAAAGATAGAGGGGAAGCGAGGAAGAGGAAGACCTAGAATAAACTACATAATAGAACAACTCAAAAAGAGAGTTGATGTTAGGTCGTATCGAGATGTGAAAGAGGTTGCCTGGGGTAGGAGTAGATGGAGGGCCTACTTTGAGCGACACCGACGAGAGCTTAGCTCTTAAATAAGAACAGGAGAAGAGATTACTCTAACATTAATTATTGGACACAAGAGTTTTTAGGTTGGTTTATACAACAATTTTTGAAGGTGTTAGTTTCATAGATTTAAACTACCGTTAGGGTGACAGTGATTTTGAATTATAAAGTAGCTATTTCCTTATCCATTTTTATTCAGGAAAAAAGAACGTTTGGTTGTAACTTCGAGTTAAATGCTTGGCATCAATTACAGAATTAGAAAAATTTACTGCTGATCACGAATTATACTAAACATACAAAGCTACAATCTCACACACTCTATTCCTCTCATACTCTATCTGAGTATCTATGTACATATAATATAGAAAGAGAAAGAAGGTCGAATTTGTCTCATAACTATGTCTGTAATAAAAAAAACGCATTGCCTGCATAAGCGAATCTTTAAAAGTATAAGAGCGTCGAATATTCCCCGTATTTTGTTTTACTGGTCGGGTACAACCGTCTTTTGAACAAGCATGAAACGTTCAAAAGACTTCCCGACTACGGTAAACTAATTGAAAAAATCGGCCAAGTGCGTGTCGGGCCGTCTGTCTTAGTTACATCGACACGCGCGGTACCACGACTAATGGTACCAATACCAAGGGCGTAGCTAGCATTTTGTTAACGGGGGGGGGGGCAAGCGTAGACCAACCAAGAATATGTCTAAGGTAAATGCTGCATGAGCAATGGGACCTCTGCTTCTTCTCCTACCCGTACCTCGCTACGCCCTTAAATGGTGCGGTTGGGTCGGTCGAATTTCCCCTTTCTAAGACATTCTAAGTTGGTCGACTATTACTCGGTAAATAGTTATGCCTGCTTAGCCGTCATAGTTTTCCTTTTAAATTAATTATATGTACTATTGCCAAGATTATTCTCACATCCCCAGTAGTAGCCATTTAGCCGGGGGGGACGGGACACATGACTCGAACAAAAATTAGAGCTTTAAATCCCAATATCTCGCAAACGAAACACTGAGTTGAAAAATAGTTTTAAGTAACCCATAATATTTTTAAACACCAAGAAAAACCAAAACACCACTTTAGGTGTAGAGGAGGTACCTACCCTAATAATAGCTATTACATAGCTTAATTTTTTTTTTAATACGGTTTTCGAGTACAGCCAGAGTCACTAGTATTATAACTATTATAAGTATATAGGTATTTGATGGAAACATATTAATTGAATAATTACACAAATTAGAATACTTGCTTCTTAATACCTTAACTATAAGAAATGAACTACTTATATTTTATCAAAGGAATGTTTATCGGTAAAAACGAACACGGTACACATATGGGTTCACGACAAAAACATCACCCCGTATCTACACGTGTTAAGAAAACAATTTAACCACTTATGTTTATCGGAGTGATGATGGAGTGCCGTCCTTAAAGAGAGACGCTACAGACGGACCAATAACTTGCAAGTTTGTACACAGTTCGTGACATATCGTAACTTGTTGACACAGGAAATCCATTGACAAGCTAAAAGCTCTCAGGCAATGACAAAATACTTGCGACTGCATAAAACAGTGAGTGTAGATAAGGGTATAAATACTAAATTATCGTTGGTGATAATGCAGTTCACATAAATCTTCTTTTATAGTAATTTATCATTAAGTAGTAGTATACGAAGCTACTTCGTGTGACAGTACTTATCTAATTTCATTGCACAAAGTAATTATGTAGATGTGAGCTTCACTAACTTACTGGGGCTGAGTCCACAAAAATACTATATAATTATTATTGAACCTGCTTACAAAATTTCACGAGTATCGGTTGAGAAATGCGACCTGTTAAGGAGAACAGCCGGACATCCGGACATACGAAAGAATGTAGTCCCAAGGAACTTCGTTCGCTTCGCTCGCTCGTTCAGTAATAAATTGCACAATTTATGATGGGTCGGGGGGCTGGGATTCTCCGCGAGATTTAACATAACCCCGCCATGACGTGACTGTCAATGCGATGGGCCAAATTAACTTGTACACATTAAAACGATAAACCACGTTATAATAAGTTAGGTAAATCTGAGAAAGTGCTTCAATACTAGTCGCTCTGTGAGCTGTAGAACACGCACGACTGTTTTTTTTTATCTAAAAATTTAGGTACTTATACAATTATCGAACCTGCTCACAAAATTTTACGAGAATCGGTTGAGAACTGACCTGTAGAGAACACCGGACATCCGGACAGCGGGACAACGGGATATCCGGACATACGAAGGAATTTTGGCCCAAGCTGGAAGAAGAACTTCGTTCGGTTCGTCGCTCGTTAAATAAATTGAGCAAGTTGTCCATAAAGGCATTCTACAGCTCTGTAAAAGTTAGATAATCGACAACATTTAATAGTAGCTTTCAGTGTCACTGAAACCTCTCAAGTGAGTCCAGGCTATTCAGGTTACTACCAGCCTATTCAGCCTATTCAGGTTAGGTACATTTCATTGTGGGGACAGATGTAAGACTCTCCAAATAGCTCTCTTTATTTTTGTATCATAAACAATCGAACATGGACTCTAAAGATCAAAATTGCCAGTTTGAGTTGAGCATTACGAGTGGTCTAAATAGAACTATAAATGAACTCAAGTCGGTTTAATTACTTAGTTACCCAGCAACATCCGCAAATAAATCATAATTCACATGCGAGCAAGGAAAAAGGGTCAGTCTTGTAAAGAATCACATAAACATTGTATGTGGTTATGTATTTTAGGACATCACATCCATTTAACGAAAGGTTTTGAAATGCTCTACAGACCCGTTCACCTCACCCGCGAGTGTTACCACCCGCGCATAATAAAATAATATTACACATATGGATAATCACCGTACAGATTTGGAGTGCTTAGGGGATTATTGTGCTTCGTCCTGTCATGTGGGCTAAGTATCCCTCGTGCTTAGAGTACGCATAATGGGATTTAATATCTACATACTATATAGGGATAACGCGGCAGGTTGCTAAAGAAGATAGAGTCTAATAAGACTTACTTATCGTGTTTTACATTTATTTTAAAAATTAAGTTTATGAAAGGGTGTAAATTATCCGTCATGCAACTATTTTGTAACACTCGTTAAAATTGAAGTGTATGTTGTAAAGAAAAAGTTAAATGAAGTGTAGGGTAATCAACCTCAACAAACCTTACTTTAATAGCATTCCAACAGAGTAAGCATCGCAGACAAGCGTAAATTACACGAACAAGGCGGACTGGTTGCAAAATTACTTACACTATCTCAATCCGCTCTACAAATTCGCACCAAAGAAAAACATGAAAACAAAACAAGTCTCCCTTCAGCGCTCCCTGTGACAGAGCGGGACGCACGACACAATTCAAACTGAAAGCACTGCTCTACAAACTTTTCAGAATTCTCACTGCGACTTAGTGTCCTAACAACTTCAACTGAAATGTTCTTAGCAGCTAATTCGGTTCCGAACTAGAAAAGCAATTGATTGCAGTAAAGTTGAAAGACACTGGCACTTTGGAAGCTTGTAAAAAGTAGAGTTTATGTGAAAAAAAAAATTGAGTGGGGTTTCGTGAATGAAAATAAACAGATGAGCGAACGCTCGCGCTCGACTGCGACACGCGAACGGCGACCGCGCGCGTTTAACTACTAAACTAAACTTCGGGTGAACGGAACCGTAGGAACAGTGGACTTGCGCCGGCTGGGTGCGTGTGCGTGCGTCTGTGTGTAGCCGCGTCGTGGTGTGCGTGCCTCTGCCTGGCGCTTTGCTTTGTGGGTTTGTGTTGTTATACTTATTATTGTATGTACGCACAATGCATACTGGGCATGCTGTGTGTAGCAAGCCCGAGTACATAAAATACAAACATTTCAAATTGGAAAAATTATTGTTAAATTGTCCTAACGCGCGTTTGGAACGTTAATACGTGATTACCCCTCTGGTGGGTACATATGTACATACCGGGTGTCCAAATAAACGTTATGAAAAGAAAACATTTTAGGCTTCATAATACTAAAAAGAAATCTACAAAATTTTGATTTTAATAATTTCTAGTATTTTTAATTTTTAAACAATTTTCAACCACAATAATGTATTAATCCAAACCGACAACATTTGACTGAATTAGTCGTTAACTTACACATTGCATGCACATATGTACTGGTCTACCATGGCAGACACATGTGTTTAGTGCCCATTCAGAGCTATACGGTGCATTGTTCGAGATGAATTAGTAGGGAGCTCATTAATGAGTGTATTGAACGCTCAAATGCATACAATTATTAGCAGCTCTCCGGAAAGAAACAAAAGACTGAGCCCCTTCACATTCAGAACCGATTTCTTTGATTGATAAGTCACTACTCGTAGTTCCTGCATGGGCAATGCGCGCGCTATTGAAAGGAAAAATATGTGTAATATATGTAACCTATGTTATACGAGTGTTAATCAGGTTGGATGAAACTAAAATAAATGAAGAAGCAAATAACTTCGAGACGGTTTGGATTATCACACAGGTGTAAAATAAACTATGACTGTTACAATGTAAATATCAGTAAACCATCTCACAGTCTCTATTGTTCTTTACTTGTTGCCCGACTACGGCAGAGCGGAAAGGGAGGGATATGTTATTAGCAGTCTGTATGTTAGTATTTACGTGGGTTCCACCGTAGCGTTTTAGATACTGAACCGATTTTGATAAAAGAGGTGTCAATCGTTTCAAAATTATGCTCTGGGACATACAATGTGTATGAAAAAAACTTTTTTTTTCAGTTACTTTACCGTACGTAGTCGGTTACAGCTTTATAAACTGTTTAGATTAGATTTAGATTAGATTTATTTATTTCGAGATAAAAATTACAATATAGATTCGCATACAATGTCAAAATTATAAGAATCCTTATCACGATCGTCAATAATTAATAATAAGAAATAAAAATTAAATAATATTCTTTTTAACTAAATAATATAAACTAACTAACACAGCAGTTAATACTTTGAGTACTGAATGTTTCATTACTTAAGTATTTATTTATATACATATAAGTACATGTGTAGTTTTTTTTATACCACGTTGGTGGCAAACAAGCTTACGGCCCTCCTGATGGTAACTTGTTACCGTATAGCCTATGGGCGCTTGCAACTCCAGGGGTAGTTCACTCAGTATAGTTTCTTAGTTTAAGAGTAGCTAAATTTTCGTGTTGAAACCTCTATACTTTAAACACCAAAAGAGCAGCGTCTGCCTTCCTCATTTCTCTAGCAACATAAAGAGATGAGCCGAAATCCCTCGGAGCCCGTCTAGACTGGCTGCGCTAACTACACTTCTCGCCTTTAGATGTATCCACGGCCACTTACACTCCTTGCCGCCTAAACTCAATCTTGTGATGTTTTACTAAAAGCTCCGTACATTTTTCGGTCTGAAATACCGCGTAGGTACCAGATTTTATCAGCTCTATACCGGTGTTTGTGACGTATGTCTATGATGTTAAATCGCCATATTTTGGGAAAGCCAAGTCTGCAAAACTTTGACCAATTTGATGGAACATAAGTCCTGAACTAATATCAACAGATTTTTTTTACTGCAGAGTTATATATCTGTACCACTGCCCTTTCCTAATAGAATGTAATGCCATATTGTGAAGGTATATGGATTCATAGCACGTCACCTAGATGTCAGACCCCGTGTACTGATTGACCACATTAATAGCAATCTCTAATTAATTCAATCCAGTACATATGTAAGTACCTACCTACGTATGATGATGCATATGTTAGCTATGCTCGCTACTCCGGTCGTGTTTTATGATAGTATTTTAATGCAATAATATTAGCCTACCTGGATTGATTTTCCTAAATCAGATGAGTTCCATAGATAAACTCTTGCATTAAACTGGCAAACTTGACTATATATAAGCTTTCCCCGCGGCTCTGCACCGTATTGCTGCAAACATCGCAGGCGGAGTTAGGGGATAAAATAAACTAATTTAAGTATACCAAACTAACAAAATATTTTTAGAAACCGGTAGAGTAGTTACGTAGATTACCCGTGACATACAAACTTACATAATCACAAACTTTACCTCTTCAAGTATTAGCACTGGTTAGTACGGATGTATCTAACGAATTATTCGTGCATATTCTCATGCTATTTTAGGTTAATGCAGAACAGAACACAGTACAGTCAAGTGCGAAAATATGTATCTATTTAATCCTCTCGTGAATATGTACCGAAACCTTAATTCGCCGACATATAAGAGCCAAGGGACATTTATGAGTAAGTTGTTTGCACCAATATTTTACACTTGACTGCACAGAATACATATTTTCACATCAGCAATACAATGTGATAACAATTTTTAGACTTACCTGACAAACAATTATTCATTTCCTGACATAGATAGGAATCATAGGATGTTCGAAGGAAGGAAAACTGATAAGCGTGCGATAATCTTTAATAACTAATAAATTAATCGCATGATCAAACTCTTTTCCAAATCTAAGTCATAATTTCACAAATACCAAGAATATAACTCATACGCACATCCTTTTCATGATCATGACAAAGCGATGATTTAAAACAATTCTTCCGTGAAACTAAATCGCAAGTCGACTTCAAAAAAATATTTATTTTAAAGATTCTTAAAATTCTGTGAGGAAACAAAGACATCTTTACCATTTTTGGCGATCACATCATTGCCCCTTAATATTTTATCGCGATATTTACCTTGACTCACAATTTACCCATATGAGTAACAAACAGCTGAAGATATGCTCATAATTTAATGCATTTGCACTAGGTTTACCAATGCCAAAAGAAACCAATTGTGAGTAAAATACGCAATAAGAGTATGTAGATCTCTTTTATTTTAATTCGTAGACTAAGACTTCAACCCCAATTACAGTAAAATATCTCTGGGTATATCTAATATGACCAAGTATACTTAACGTAAAACTATTATACACAATATACATAATTATTCTGAATACATTAGACGTGAAAACGACCACATAAACAAATGCATTTCAGATTTCATTTACATTCAATACCTAGATCATTTTGCAGAAGCTATAACAGTCTATGATCGCGATAGAATTCAATAAATGTAATATGAAATACGGCAGCGGCTATTGCCTTTGTTGGATAAACAGGTAGGGCCAGTACAGCTGTGATGGACAGCCGAGAGGTCTATAATTGTCACTTATAAGGCATCTGTTCTAGAATAACAAATTCTACAACACATTTGTGCGGCAGCTTTGAGAATACCGATGCCGCTCTACACTTCTGTGTTTCCAAGCATTTATAAGCAAGATGGCAACTATGTATCAGGTATGTAAGCGAGTTGTAGGCGACTAAGCTAAAGTAAGTACCTAGAAGCTTATTTGAAAATCTCGAGCTAACCTAAGCTAGAAATCAAAATAATGGATTTTTGAGGGAGTGAGACCCTCGCCTTGCGTTTCATGAGCTATACTGTAAGCGGGTTTCCATCGAGCTTCTGTTTATTCTACTACAGCCATACTCAACCTTTTTTCCACGAGGGCCGCAAAGACATTTTAACTAAGGATCCCGGGCCACAAGGTGCATATTTATGGTTTTTATACTATTATCGCTGGATGGCGGGCCACTCGCAAAAGCTTCGCGGGCCGCAGGTTGAGTATAACTAGCTGATCTACTTTCTACATAACTGGTAAAAGAATGCATTAATTTTCATTTTTATACTTAGCGCCTAAGTATAAACGAGGCAGGCTGTATATTGACTAATGGACTTTGAATCACACATCTTTCCAATTCCAATTTATAGGGGCTAAATCTGTAGGTCATACTTAACATCTTTTACTATGGAACCATCCATGATCTCTATAAAAAAAGTTGTTGCATACATCTACTTACTGACCTTTCGGAGATTCCTTTGGTTAATAAAAGCTGCCTTACAAATTCAGCATCTAACATATTGACAGTCATAAAAATATCACCCCAGGTAAAGTATACCCGGCATAAAAGCAGAGAGTAATCAAATCAAACGTTCAATGATTATCGTTGCAATTTGTGTTTTGCGACTATTCCAACACCGGAAATGGCAGAAAGTAAGCTGCTTTTAATTCCCAAATATCATTATGCATCGCGTTTGCATACAACACCGATAGGTCTGATAGCGCTACATGCATCTTCGGTTCAAACAATTGACTGCGATCTGACAAAGTTGGACACAGTGCCATTGGCGCAATAGAGTTTGATGTTGCACGTGAACACGGTGTATTCTTTTGTTAGCAGTAGGAAAACGGACAGTAGCATTGTCTACGGGACGTCGAATAAGGCGTTGTACGTGCTCCCGCGGTCCGCCGCAGGCGCCTCCGCCGTGACTTTGACCCACGATTGCTTCCAACATACTCTGTAATATGTATTATGTTAAACTTATGCAAAAACGACAATACAATACATTATAAATACTCTTTATTGCACACCTCACACAAACAAAGCAGTTAGAAAGAGAAACAGTACAATAACTAAACGACGATATTATTTCTTCGGTATTACTTTTCGTATATTTTTCTCAACTTTTTTAGTCTGTGAGAATTACTTTAGGGGTTGACCATATCTTAGTCACTACTAGGGCACCAAAATGACCGCCATAAAATAAAAGATGGCTGACTGAGGAGCTATACTTACTAAGTACTTACCTAAAAAAAATTGGTGCTTTTGTCCAGCGTGTCCACATTATCACCTGAAACTGCCCTACTGTAGTATTTGGAATAAGAATAAGAATTTATTTATTTAGCGCAATAACTTAAGAAAAAAAATATTTAGTCAATCTTTATACGCAAGTTAGTTTTAATTATAATAAGTACAGTTTAACTTAAACTTATTTGTGTTTTTACGTTTACAAGTATTTAGAAATGGTTTTTAAACATAATATTTGAGTACTTCCTTGCTTTATAACTGACGCTTGAGTGACAGATACTATACAAAAACCATTACGCCTATTCTAGCTCTGCATGCGCGTTATGAAGCCCTTTACGAGCAAGTGTGATGAAATAGTACATTACGTACTTAGGGCGGTGAATTCGTGAATGGCCTAGATCGCAGGTGTTTGTGGCCCGAACCGAAGGTGAGGGCCATAAATATGCGATCAGGGGCTTTACGAATTACCGCCCGTGGTGAGTACACAATTTTACGTCTTCACCTTGACACAATGCGAGTTTTACCGTAGGCGCAGCGTGCAGTAAAACTCGCATTATGGCCAGGTGTGACGTAAACATTATAATGAACTTAATCTTATACTAAAAATATTCATTCATCATCATCAACAATAATGGACGTGTAGGGACCTATAGATTTACGTGTAATGTGTTAATTAAGCAGCCTACTCGTCGCAACGGCCGTTCCATTTTACTTTTGTAAACGGTGCGAGTAAAAACACGGATTATAATATTTTATAAGTAATAAATATTAATTAACGACCAATTTGTAAATACGCGTGAAGACTCGAAAATTATTATTATTCCAAAAGAAAGAAGCCAAAAATATGCCTAGGGACGAAAATCTCATTCAGATATCTCAAAGAATTACGAAGCTACAACTGTTAATATTGCTTGTTAGAGAGAGAAAACGCAAACAGTATATATGATATGCGAGGCTGCCGCAGAGCGAGCCGCGCGCGCGGCAGGCCTCGTCGATGGCGGCGCCCAACACGATGGGGCACGGCACGTGCCCTCTATTAGTGACGTCACAAACTACAAGCGTCATCGTTTAATATGAAGTTGCGTTTTGCGAAAAAGGGATAGAACATACCCCTTCTTAAAACTTTGGACACTTATAACTTCGTGATTATTTAACCTCTTGCGTTGATTTTTTCTCCATTTGACTACATTTTTAATCCTTTTTCGAGAAAATATGGCATTATTGATTATTTTATTTAGTGTCTACACCCTTATTAAAAATATGTGACCGGATTGTTGATTTAAAAGAATGAATCGATATTTTTAACCCCCGACGCAAAGAGAGGTGTCTGTGTATCTGGGTATCTGTCTGTGGTATCGTAGCTTCCAAACGGATGGACCGATTTGAATGCGGTTTTTTTTTATTCGAAAGCTGATGTGAGCCCAAGTGTTCATAGCCATGTTTCATGAAAATCTGTTCTGCCGTTTTTGAGATATTGGACATTGAAATGAAAATGTCGGGAGTTTTTCATCTTTTCTAAGTTGTAGTTATAACCTCTAGCCGCCCAGAGGCCTTTTAAAATGCCGTGTCAGTTGATGAAAATTCAAATTAATTCCATTTAAGAGAAAATCAAATTACACTGTTCGTTTTTGCGTGCTGGGCGGCTAGAGGTTATTCCTCTACTCCCGTATCTCGGTGTTTCCGTCAACGCGGCGTCGGAGTATTTTAAGCATGGTTTAACCCGCCATCAATTTTGTGTGTACAAAATGAGTACCTAAAGCAAATCGCTTCCATAAATGACATTATTTTTCATAAATGTGAATAACCACATACGTCACAAAACATTACCTAGGTAAGGAAAGGAAAGGGAAAGTTACCTTAGGTATATAGCAATTAACAGGATCGATTGCCAACACCTATACCTAGATGTGCAAACCGTGTTTAGATTGTGGGAATAATGTAACGTGTGTAGGTACCTTACCTACGTATATGGAATAACTTTTCCCGGTGTGTCATGTAAGCGCGTATATCACGATGTGCGTAGGAAAAGGTCCATTAGGTAGTTCGAATATGATATCACACCCCACCCGCGACTACAAAGAAGTCTACATACATGTCAGTTATTTATTTATTTAATCTTTATTGCACAAAAGAACAATTTATCGTACAAAAGGCGGACTTAATGCCGTAAACATTCTCTAACAGTCAACCTTTGGGCAAAGCAGACAAATTGTGAGCGGCGCAATTACAGATATAAACACACAGTTGCTATACATACATAATAAATAATAACAATAGACAAATAAATAAAAAACATACAATAATATAGACGAAAATAGAGAACAGAAACACTGAATCTACGGCTCTGCTAGCAAACAACTTGCGTGAAGATCTTTTAAACGCGAATCGCGAGTTATAAACACTTTCTTGACCAGTACCATAAGTACTGCAAGAGTCTTAGACGAGCAAGATTTTCAGATTCGCCTACCGCTTTCAATAGTACCTAAGTTTTTATTTGACGACCCTGGGCCAAGTTGAACCCTGCCTACGAAGCTAATGGTCCTGGGTTCGAAGCCCAGCAAACATTTGTGTACCTTAATGAGCACGAGTATTTCTCGAGTAGGTCTCTAGTCTTATGTTTAGTATCTTTTGTATGTATTCATATGTATGTATATCGTCTACCAGGACCCATAACGAAAGTAAATTTTATGCAAGCCTATATTAAAAAAAAAAAAAAAAGCTATTCTACCATACCTAATTCCGTTTGGCAATATTTTATCTGCATGCTGCATGCTACTACGAGTAAATCATGTTTATTTGTTTCTTTCAATCTCAAATTAACATATAACTTTTATTTGACTAGTAACATACACTAATAAATAATCTAATTTAACATTCATTTCTTTTTAACATACCAATACAATTACCATTTGATAACCTTCATGAAAATTAATTGAACTATAATTCGAAATATATATTTTATTTATATATATATATATATGTATATATGTATATTGATTCCAAGCCCATATTACTACGGTTTAATAATTGCTTACTTAAAATCTCATTTTCCTGAGTCCAGAAGCCGGGCATCGCCGCATCCGTGCTTCGCTTCAACTCTCGCTACAATGTTTACTTACACTGTCTAGTAATTATTTACTGTCTCCAAGACCGGTTGTGTCGATTTTGTGAATGAATACGTCGCTAATTTCCAAGTACTTGACCCAAATGTGACTCGGACTACCGTTAGCACGAGTGAGTCAGAGGGTCAGCTCAGCACTTTTACAGCTGGCAGGCAAATTGATTGATTAATCTGTTGAATTATTGGTTATGTAATCTCTTAACTGAGTTCCAAACTTCAGAGTCGAGATTATTAACTGCTTTAGTGTGATAAGATTTACACCTTAAACATAATGGGTAAAAGTAAAACTTTGGGTACACTCAAGGCAACACAATTTAATAGATGTTTAAGTATAACCTCAATTAAACATTACACCATTTTAGACGCCACATGTAAAAGAGTTAAGTATGTTAGCTACCTATGGTGTGCACTGTATGGGATGCTCAATTTTTGAAGAGAAAACTTCTTTAGCGGCGCTGTGCAAACTCGGCACAGATTTTTGTGACGTCAGATGCGTAAGGTGAGATCTCAGGAGGTCACGTGACCGTAGGATGGTGAGAGATTCGGGACGAGGCTTGAGGGCGGGGGGAAATTGTATGATGTAAGACAGTACGGGGCTTGGTGGCGGCGGCGGGCCGGGAGAGGGGTGTGAGGGGGTTGACTAGGGGCACATAGTTCTGCAGGAGGAGTACTAGACATATTCGAATATTGTGTGATGTGCAAAATTTATGAAGCACGGTAGGGGTGCATAATATGGATCTGATTGTTGTAAGAACTTTAGTTGATTCTTTATAGCGCGTTGGACAGCGGCCACACAGGGTAATTAATTGCACAGTATGACCAGGAACATATAGATTGATGTAAATATTAGAAGTACACCTAGTTTTGTATATATGTGAGTATCGCGTAAGTGCATGTGTGAGAGAGTGAGGTAATGAGCGTGTAAAAGAGAAGCATTGAGTTTCGACTAGGTCGGGTCATTGTACTAGGAGCGCATATCTTGCACGTATTTATTTTTAGGTATGACTTGAAATATAGATTGAGTAAAGAAATTATCCTACTGTAACTAGGAACGCATGAGGGTGCAGGAGCATATAGGTAGTGACACTAAGTATTCATTTAATAATTTACTTTAAAAACAAAGTTTTAACCGACTTCAATTTAGTACTCCGCCAAGCCACGAGAACATTTATTTTCCAATTTACCTCATGAACTGAGTTCCGAGAGCAAATGCGTTGATTATTATAGAAAAAACCCAATTGCTGTGTGACCCGATAATATTTGAGGAATTCCGTCAATTCCACAAGGATCACCCTTGGCACTTCATTAGTTGCTATTTCAACGGAATCTTATCAGAATCTGTGATATACTTTTGTACTTTTAAGTATATAATTGAGGAATTCCATAAGTCATCTGTGGTCTTCATCATCAATTCCACTCCACCAATTTATGATTTCCGGATGTAAATACACGAGTTATAATAGAAAATACCAAAATCACTACACGCGTGCCTAATATAATTGAGGAGTTCCCTCAATTCCTCATAGATCCCATCATCCAATAGAATTTTCAAAAAAATGGGACCCACCTGGAAACATATACTTACCAACAAAAAAAAATTATGAATCGGCTCATCAATGACGGAGTTCTGAGGTAACAAACATTGAAAAATAAAAATAAAAATAAAAAAAATTAACTTTATAAACAAAGTTTTAACCGACTTTCATTTAGTACTCCGCCAAGCCACGAGAACATTTCCACATTTCTTTTCCAATTTACCACATGAACTGATTTCCGAGAGCAAATGCGTTAATTATTAGAGAAAAAAACCCAATCGCTGTATGTGGGCCGATAATATTTGAGGACTTCCGTCGATTCAACACGGATCACCTTTGGCACTTCATTAGTTGCTATTTCAACGGAATGTTATCAGAATCTGTGATATACTTTTTCAATTTTATGTACATAATTGAGGAATTCCATAAGTCATCTGTGGTCTTCATCATCAATTCCACTCCACCAAATTTATGATTTCCGGGTGTAAATACACGAGTTATAATAGAAAATACCAAAATCACTACACGCGTGCCTAATATAATTGAGGAGTTCCCTCAATTCCTCATGGATCCCATCATCCAATTGATTTTTTGAAAAAATGGGACCCACCTGGAAGCATATACTTACAAATAAAAATAAAAAATTACGAATCGGCTCATCAATGACGGAGTTCTGAGGTAACAAACATTGAAAAAAAAAAAAATATACAACCGAATTGAGAACCTCCTCCTTTTTTTTGAAGTCGGTTAAATACAACCGAATTGAGAACCTCCTCCTTTTTTTTGAAGTCGGTTAAAAATATACTGAGTTGCTAACCATAAAGTACGACCCATAAAAGTTTGCGAGGCACCCGGGCACCATACAAACAAAGGTAAATGGTGTTGGACTTAGTCTCGTCTTGGTGGCTATTTATCATAAGTATTATGGCAATTATAACTCTCTAGTAGGAAGATACTGAATAACAGTCACTTATCTCTAAATGAGCATGCACCGACTCTTCGGAGATCAATGCTGGTGTGGCGAGGGAACAATCATCTTGCTGTCTTCCTCGGGGATGTTCATTCCCGAGCAGAGTTATTTGAGCTTCGCTGGACACTAATATCCAAAAGTCACGTGACCGTAAGATTCGACAGATTGAAAATTCATAAAACGGACACGTGACCTGATCGAATAACTGTTACAATGTCGTTGAGTTTTCACTTCTGCCGGCACTCCCGGAGTGCAACCCGGTCTTTTTTTATCGATTTTAACGAATCAACGTTCACTTTCGAAGTGAACAAAAAACAACGAGCGATATCAATCGTCGATT
The DNA here is from genome assembly GCA_947049275.1 of Epinotia bilunana. NCBI lineage: Eukaryota > Metazoa > Arthropoda > Insecta > Lepidoptera > Tortricidae > Epinotia > Epinotia bilunana. The sequence continues at coordinate 15,999,686 of OX346264.1, forward strand.
CATCCTAACTAGGACTATGAAACAGATGTGGGCCGAGAACTACTACAGCGGAGATGCCATGACACGACGAGACCAATCTCGTACCCAAGTACAGATTACAAAAAAACACTTTCAATAATCTCCATTAACATGACGTGTGACACTCAATAGGTAATTAAATTAGGAATTCGTTGAGCCAAACATCGTGACAAAGATGTTATAGGTATATATACTTAAGAAGAAACAATTGTATTTTCAACAATAGGTACAACACAGTACACTGTTTAGGATGTAGGAAAACTCATGACATCCTCTAAGATTGAGGATTGATGGTATCATGAAATTAGTCATATCTCTACTTCAACATTCTATGACATTTAACTGCACTTAAAGGTGCCGATTAGACTTGAGCATTCACCTGGAACAGAACACCAAGCATTCGCTGTTTTCAAATTTGTCGAACTAAACAACGAACAGAGCCAATCATAAAGCCAAACATCTTCAATTCGACGGTCGAACGGTCTAGGAAATCATCAACCTCCTAGCGTTATTCCCGGTTGTGCCCTAAACACAGACCATATATCCTACCAGACCAGACTGAACGGGGGCGTGTCTCAAACTTGGAGTGAATTCACCGTATGTGTGGCAGCGGGGGTCGCCCGACTAAGCGACGTCTATAGGTTTATTGGTCTGTGGCCCTAAACGAGCCCAGAGTCCGCTTTGACACCTAATTCCAAGATTTGGCATAGGCACTAGTTTTACGAAAGCTACTGCCATCTGACCTTCCAACTCAGAGGGAAAGCTAGAGAACGGTCTAGGAAATGCTTGTCAAAAAATGTATTCTTCACAGATGTCAGACTTGACGGTCGCGTAACAAAATTGCTCGGCTCGGCAAAAAGCTCGAAGCAATTTTACTGTCATTTCGCTACATTGCTCGCTAATACGCTCCTGTTTTATTGTGAGCTTTTACCTGTAATTTATCATTTATTTATAAAATAAACAAATGTCTGTCTTTAAATAAATAAACATTCGCAAGAATGCTCATTACAAGTGTATAAACACCTTAAGATATCAGATTTTACAGATTTAAAGTTGCTAATTAAAGTCGAATCGTGTCGTCATTAAACGCAACAATAGAATCACCTCTCTTTTGAAAATGTATTTGTAGTCCATACCAATGACTTGTCGAATTATATTTAGGACATAATTTGCATTTTATTCCGAATCAACTATGAACTCTGACCGTTAGGAGCACCGAGTTAAAAAATTCACACCTCTTATTGTAATGCGGAAATTGAAAATATTTATCTGATATATTTACCTACTTACGTGTGTGTAATGAAAATACTCAAGTATTAGTGCCAAAAAGGTTTAGGTTTCCACATATGTACACACCAATGTTACCATATTATATTTAATCATCTGTGACACCTATCCGCAACACAACAATATGTACACACCAATGTTACCATATTATATTTAATCATCTGTGACACCTATCCGCAACACAACAATATGTACACACCAATGTTACCATATTATATTTAATCATCTGTGACACCTATCCGCAACACAACAATATGTACACACCAATGTTACCATATTATATTTAATCATCTGTGACACCTATCCGCAACACAACAATATGTACACACCAATGTTACCATATTATATTTAATCATCTGTGACACCTATCCGCAACACAACAATATGTACACACCAATGTTACCATATTATATTTAATCATCTGTGACACCTATCCGCAACACAACAAGTAACAAGGCCACTGCCAGACCAACCTATAGGTACAGTCGCCATCAGATATATCGGAGCGGCCAAAGTGCTCTCAAATATCTGAAAACGTCTCTATTGTCGAGGCATTTGACTGTAGGTACCAGGGAACGAAAATAGGTTCTTAAGAAACTATAAATAAACTACAGCGGGAAATATTAGAGTATGTAATTAAAAGAGATCACGGACACAAGTTACATGAGTTTTGTATTGATTTCAACGACGACTGAAAAACATTTGCATTCGTGTTCACCATCATATTATACTCTTAGATACGACCAAATCTAAGTACCGGATGACACTCGTATCAGACACGCGGGAAGTAGAAGCGTGTGTTGGTACTCCTAATCCTACCTATATACTATTATTAAACGAACAATATTTGTATATATATATATGTCTGAAATCACGTTCTCGAAAACTGCTCTAATGATTTCTATAAAATTTGGAATATAGGGGTTTACGGGGCAAAAAATCGATGTAGATGGGCGTCATGTCTGGGAAAATTCGTTTTCTCCCTATTTTCTCTATTATCACCCAAGCAGAGCTCGGTCGCCCAGGGACTCTATAATTGTACGAGACGATTAATAATCAATGTACAACCACCCTTTGCAACGACCATGAAGGTGTAAAGATCGTAAATTAAATATTAAAAATGCGTACATTGCACACGGTTACTGGCGAGATTTCGGCGACGCTAGCTGATAGGTGCAATTGACCAATAAAAATATTGTCCACCATAAGCCTGTCAATTGACCGCCCATTGCATCGGAAGATATATGTTACTCTCCTTCGCTGCAATAAATTGCGACTTTATTGCTTCAATTTCGTAAAAGATTTTGTTGTCAACCTGTGTAGATATTTATGATCATCCAAATATTTATTGTGATTATAATTTCGACCTACCACCCATGCACAAGCTACCACAAGAATTATAAAAAATGTGGGCAACCTTGTCATGATGAAACTATTTTGTGAGGTTTGAATTATTTGACTCGAATGGTCAAGATATCAGTAGCGACAATACAATACAAATACTTTTTTTTGCACTCCTCACGCAGATAAAGCAGGCTACTTGTTTATTTATTTAACAAGTAGATTCCATTTAATAAATTTAAATAGGTCACTCTAATTATGAATAGCATAAAGTGGCCGTCAATAGAATTTGCTAACTATGTAAACAAACCGCCATATTGAAATTGTCTTTCACTATGGCGGTTTGTTTACATAGTAAGCAAATTCTATTGACGGCCACTTTAAAAGCATGATCCTCCTGACTCGTTTCACAGTGGCAAAAAAACTGCAAATTCAAAATACCAATACATCCCATCCCCCCTTGGCCCTCGCATTTTACAAAAAAAACATTTCTCTATAAAATTAAAATCTTTTCTACGGGACAAGTTAGAGTCAATGTATCTTATGTAAACTTTATTAAGACTTTGTCAAAAAGACGCCAAATCTCGAAACTCTTCCACCGTAAAAAGTTGTTAGATATTTCGTAGAGCCAAGTCTCAGGCATTCTTATTCATCTTTATTTGCTAGCTAAATAAAATTCTACGACTTGGTAATCACACAATCTTACTGCATTTATGGATTTTTGCATACCTAAAACTATGTAAAGTCGCCGTCAATGGAATTTGCTAACTATGTAAACAAACCGCCATAGTGAAAGACAATTTTTATATGGCGGTTTATTTACATAATTAGCAACTTCTATTGACGACCACTTTAGCATTGTGTGATTGCCAAGTCACAAAATTTTATTTAGCTAGCAAATAAAGATTAATAAGAATGCCTGAGACTTGGTTCTACGAAATATCTTACAACTTTTTACGGTGGAAGAGTTTCGAGACTTGGCCTCTTTTTTTACAAGAATGGATTTAGACCGGAAACTTGGGTAATAAACATACTTAAGCTAGGGTTTGCGTCACGGCTGTAACTTTGTGTGGTTCCAGAGTGTTCGTGACTTTCTGTACCAAGCGCCCCCCAGCAATCGTTACACTATTTTACTAGCAGTTGAAAAGTTCTACTTCACTTAAAACCTTTTCGCTTCAACTTATGCATTTGTGTATATATTTCATTACAAAGTATCTAAGAATTAATTGTGGGAGTAAATACTGGATAAACTTTTGTCCACCAAAATCATCTAGGTCACCTTGAACTATTTTTTCCACTGAAATTACCTGAAGCCTTAGCACTGGGCGTATCGCTATCTCCAGTCCCCAAGTTAATCGCACTTGGGAGATTTACCTGGAGGATGTTACGAAAAGTAGTATACCTACACAAAATAACACATTTTCTAAATTTTCGCATATTCGAATGATTAGGTAACTGGATATAAAATACCCGATTTCTTCAAAGAAATTCATGGAACGTGCCTATTCATGCGTTTTAATGACAGCTCGTGAAGTGGTGTCCATAAACAGATTTAGATTATTTAGGCATCTATGGCCACCGATTGATGATGTCGACTTACGGTAAATTTTGTGATATCATTCTTATGACAGAACCATGTAAAACCCAGAGAAAAAAAACATCAGACTTGTTCACGCATAGCAGTGCCTAAGATACACTTGTGAAAGCATTATTTACCTTATAAACAAATGCAGACTGAATAGTCTCCCGGTAGATAAAGATGGAACTCAATTTGATGTATAATATTAAATTGTAATTTATTTTATTTGGTGCAGAGCGTTGACCCGCCGACCGACATCCTGCGATACGATATATCGAACTTGTATCTAGTGCACTTGGCGTGATTTCATATATATACATACAACTACAAAGCTTGCTGTCAACTTATTGTGCGAAAATAATAACATGTATAAAAACAAGCGGGGCCGATTTTTGACTTTCGAGCGCTCGAAAATGAAATAAAAGTAAATGCTATTGTAGTGTCATAATCACGGGCACTTACTTTCTACCGAGAGAATTGAATACGAGTGGTCAATACCGCACGTTTTTAAATCTTCTATCGTCATTTCAAAATAGCATTTCATAATATTTGACAGTTTTCGTGTGAAAAAGTCGAGCGCTCGAAAGTCAAAAATCGGTCCCCTGATCTGACAGTATTTTAAACGACTTCCTAGCCAAAAACAATAAATGATGATATGCTCTTCTGTATTACCACATGTTTCTAATGAGGTGCTAAAAAGAGCTCTTCAGCGATGTCCTTAACAGAAGATAAGGACATCGCTGTGCGTGGCTCGATTGGCAGTTGGCCGGCTTTGTTGCAATTTTCTTGCATGTGTATTTTTTCGTTTCTGAGGGCACGGCAGTGCCTCCGCCAAGTCGAGCAAAACAGCGGCACGGCCGTACCATCCTTTTATCGAAGCAGTTCAGACTATTTTCAACCCCCCTATAACTTCGCTCTGGATAAAACTAGAAGCCTGAATTTTCAGTAACCAAGCAGGCATTGTATAAACAGAAATTTCATTCAATTTGAACCAGTAGTTTAAGAATTATAACTAGTCAAAGTTTCTTAATTTTGTCACTTACTCACTGACCGACTGACTGATCATCAAAACTCTAAGGCACTTCTACCAGACATACATAGAAGCTTCAAATTTAGAATACAATTAGTGTATAAATCAAGGAAAAACTAAAATATTTTGCAATTTTGGTCCAGTTTTCTAGATACACCAATTGCATAAATAATATATAGGATTACAAAGTTACATTTGTAGTGCATGGGACAAAAAATGAAAAAGCAAGAATGGAACTGCATTCATAATTTGTATGTATTGATAACACAATAACCTACAAAAAGAAGGGAGATCCCATAAAAGGTGGAAAGGAGAGAAAAGAGATCCCATAAAAGGAGGAAATGTATTTATAACACAATAACCTACAAAAAGAAGGGAGATCCCATAAAAAAACATTCCATGTAAAAAAGAGGCCAAGTCTCGACACTCTTTCACCGTAAAAAGTGGTGAGATATCTCGTAGAGCCAAGTCTCAGGCATTCTTATTAATTTTTACTTGCTTGCTAAATAAAATTTTGGCAATCACACAATACTACATAGTTTTAGGTATGCAAAAATCCATAAATGCAGTAAAGTTGTGTGATGGCCAAGTTGCAGAATTTTATTAAGCTAGCAAATAAGGATTAATAAGAATAATGCCTGAGACTTGGTTCTACAAAATATCTCACAACTTTTACGGTGGAAGACTTTCGAGACTTGGCCTCTTTTTTACATGAAATGTTTTTATGGGATATAATAATAAAGTTTTTCTCGGTTGACTGCTACAGCTTTAACATCACGTAATATTGTCCCTATTAGACGGATACCAATAATGCCTGAGACTTGGTTCTACAAAATATCTCACAACTTTTACGGTGGAAGACTTTCGAGACTTGGCCTCTTTTTTACATGAAATGTTTTTATGGGATATAATAATAAAGTATTTCTCGGCTGACTGCTACAGCTTTAACATCACGTAATATTGTCCCTATTAGACGGATACCATCATTGACTTACGTACACCATTGCATGGCGGGTTAGCCTATTATCAATTGATAAAAGTAGCTTTACGTACCTATTGAATTGTACATTTGTAGGTATATCCAGCTACGGATTATGAGTAGTCTGTCTATCGACTCGACTCTACTCGACTCAGTATCAGGAAACATTGGTTAGAATCAAACTTAATCCTCTTTTGATACCATTTTTTTAAATAACTTTAAAAGAACTTTATTATCTACAATTATTGATAATTAAGGATTTGTTATACTAATTCTTACTTAACTATATAGAAACTTCCGAGGTTTTTATAAATTAGAAATTACTAAACCATTGGTAACAAAAGAGGACAAATTTTTTACTTAATTGACGTACTAACTATGTCCAAGTTTTCTACAAATACTATAGCTGAGTCATTCATTATTTGTCACTAGGGGACTCATAGTGAAGTTGCTACCTCTAGAAAGCGTGTTCCAACTCCAAGAAGACGACTTGCGTCTATTAACATTTTTAGAGTAGGTAACTTAACCACTAATGATTTGCGGTTTAGTCGAGTCGTGTGTAAATGCTCGTGTAAATGAGTCAACGCGCGGGGAAGGACCAAACACAAAACATACCATAAATGAATTCTCCATAATTACATGTATCCGTTAACCGTGTTATGGTGATTCGAACTTCTATTGTAGGTATACACGAGTTAACCTAGATTTGTACATTCAAACGTCATTTTATTTATTAAGTCGATAAATCCTGTATAAGTATGTATCATATAAATTAACCCTAAAAACGGCAACTACTGCATGATCAAATAGCCATTTAGTATTTTGGTCATTAAACAGAAATATCGCAATACTGGCACTAGCTTCGTAAATCAGGATTATGTAAGCTTGACAGCTTAAAATGCAATAACCACAGCAAGAAATGTGGGAATGTCCTGAAACTTTAAATCTCCGCTGGTTGCCAGTCACTCGAGTCGTATTTCAGGTGGAGGTTAATATAATAACTAACGATACTGTACTCAATTAATTAAGTAGATACTCAATTCACTTGTTATGGAGACGATAAAGGCGTCGCTCCAATCTCGTAAATTACACGGGGTGAACGGTTCGATATGTCCCCATATTGTCATCGTCAACGATATTGTAACGTGCACCAAATGCTGCCCGAGTTCAAATCATTGGCTCATTACATGTGTACTTATAGATGACAATTTACTAATACCTAAACCTTATACCTAGCTCTGAGAAGAAAAACATTCTAGAGTAAACTCATAAACTCATGGAAAAACGAACAGGAGCATTAAAAGATTTATAATTCTTGCTGTTTTACTTGCATATTTGCAATGGGATGTTAACTTCATCCTTATAATACTTATTGTGAATGTTCTGAGTCACCGATCTTCATTTATTTTTAATTTTATATTTGGCCAGTATAAGTACGAATGGAACAGTAATCAAACAGTTTTTGCGACCGGGGGGTCGATTTTGATTTTAGACTTTCGAGCGCTCGAATATTAAATACGTGTGTATAAATACGATTGTAGTGTCAAAATTGTAGGCCTTAAGTACCACTCGTTTTTACATTTTCTGTCACTATTTCAAAAAGCATTTCATAATTTTTATCGTTTTGACAGTTTTCTAGTGAAAAAGTCGAGCGTTCGTAAGTCAAAAATCGCCCCTGGTTATTCTCGAGTTAGTGTTAGGTATTGTAATAAAATAATTGTACAATTCACTTTTATTCGTGCTATGGATGAACGTCTTGAGGCATATTTTTTATATAAAAAACTCCGTGAATAATATACCGCCACTAACCGCCCCTTTGAAGTACGCAAGCACTATATTATTCATTTTATATTTTAGTATCACATATCCCTCCTGTTGCAAGTCTTCTTTACGTTACATTGTAACATTACGTAAGGTACCCTAGCATAAACTTCGGTCCCACAGTATACTACGACCCACAGTTATAATGAACTTTTTTATTTGAAAAGGCGAATTTTGTCACAAATTACTTGTTATATTTCGGGAAATTGGTAAGTAAACTCTCTTGTTTGCGCATAACAAAATTTTCAAATGCAAGTAGCACTTGAATTACACTATAGTTGTATGATTTGTATAATAAACATTAAACTGTGTTTACGGCACGTACAGCTTGCAGCAGAAGTATATTAGCTACGCAAAATAACACGCTCTAGTAACTATCAGAATCAAATAGTATACATATGGTCCATATGTAGGGGAATGACAGATGACGACGAAACACTTTTCGTTAACATCTGTCATTCCCATACATTTTATTAGTTTTTTATTGGCGTTAGCGCTTGTCGATTGTAACCTTGTCTAGGCTCCCAGGTTTTCAGTTACAGTTTTTACGCCAGCTTTCGGTGCGAATCGACTAAGCGCACTGAGTCACACTCACACGGCGGAAAAACCCAACGCTAAAAGTTTCTGTCAAAAATGTCATTTTTGGTACAAGATTTTATTGCCGACTGTACTTTTTTGTATATTATCATCAACTACTCATTGAGACGATTCTAACGAGCCGAAACTCAACGGGGCTACGTCGGTTAAGTACTGAATTCCCATGGTCACCTTCTGTCTGCATCATCAGATCAGCTCGATGGTACCATAAAATTGAATTGTCATCCAAACTATACTTATATCCAAAATTTCAGCTCAATCGGTCACCGGGAAGTGGATCAAATTTAACTTGCAAGATTTGATTACAGACACAACGGGACAGGTGAAACTAAATATAAAAGCTTGTAAAAACGCAGTCACTGAACTAGGAACCCATGAATTATAGTTTCCACTCTCGCTGGACCGCTGGTCATTAATTGGTTGTATTGTATGTAACAACTTTTTGATGACTATATCGACCGGTACAGATGAGTCAAAACGGAAATCCGCATGACTGAATATGGTAGAATTAAATGAAGTTCAGATTAATGGCCACGTCTTGTTTCTAATGTCAGCAGCATCCATAATGCCAACTTATTTATGAGGCTTATTTTTTCTAACGTCTGTTACGCGTCTTTAAGCGTACCAAACTTTGACTTATAATTATAATTATTTGCAATTCTCTCGCTGAAAAGCACTACCTATGTAATGTCTCGGCCAAAACTGCAATAGATGGACTCTTCTCCTTCGAGGAACCCACTCGTCCATCTATTGCCTACTTTCCAGCCTCTACAAAAATGTTAAATGCGGACGGTAGATGGAGATGGAGCAGAGCATTAGATAGGTAAGTTGGCTTTCAAAACTATACAGGTAGTCCGAACTAAGTAACACTACTGGACGGATTTAGGCAAACATTTCCAGTAACGTAGCTTTCCTTAATACATTATGAAAAATGTACAATTTAAGCAAAAAACGTCTGTTGATGATTCTTAAGATATTATATTTGTAAAACCGGAGTTTTCAATGTAAATTTTGCAATTTAAACTAATAAACTCATCGCACTGTTACCTTTTACGCTGGATTTAGATGAAATTTTCGTACAAATATTTTGAGACCCTTAGAAGGATATAGGATAGTTTTCTATCTCAGAAATCATCCCTTAAGATGGTAGAACTTAGTTTGGGTCGGCGATAATTAAGGTTCCGCCCACAATAATTGAATAGCAGTTCTACGCGGACGAAGTCGCAGGCAACAGCTAGTTTATTATACACCTCTACGAAATTTGTCTGAGGGGACTAGTTCCACGTTGACACTGTTTATTGAGGTCGCGATACAAAATGACAATCAATATAAAATGTCACGACGTAACCCTTACGGTTTTTATGCGGTGTCATTATTATCTTCAGATAACGACAAAAGACGTGTGGGAGGGTCGGATCCTGCCCCTTGTCGCGAGTGCATTTGACAACCCATTTGCTGTAATGGGGTTTCACTGGCACGCCAATGATAGTATTTGCATACAAAAAGAAACTGATAGGAGATAGCACTCAACAAACTACCTCAACAGTAGTACAAAGCAACAAAGGCCGGGAAAGGAGGGGTATCTGCTGAGTGTGTCATAACGGCCAGGCTTTGGCGACTCTATCTCGATAAGGATCTGCAGCGGCCGCGGTAAGAAAATTAAAAACAAATGAGAGTACCTATAGGTAAGAGAATAAATGAAAATATAATAGGTCATTAAATAAAACAAAAAAAAACAAAAATTAATACAGCATCACGCCGATGCGATTTCCGTTTTTTTATAAAAAAGTTCTGATTAAAATACAAATGCCAAAATAAACACTGACTCAACATTCGTCTACTTTGCGTTGTTGTTATCTTTAGAGGACAATGCTCTCCTCGAAATATATTTAAATTAGTCAGAAATATTTTATTTACGTTCCAAGCAGTTCGGTAAACTTATCTTTGATGAAAATTCGGAGGAGTAAAATAGTATGCACTTAAAATATAATATAATGCACTTAATCAAAGTTTAGCACAGAAGAAAATACGAACTAGCAGATACCACTTGTGTTTTAATTGCTGTTTTTATTATTTTCTTACCGTCCTTTGTTTGAAGTAGTGAGTTACGAGTACCTCACGATAGATATATACAAAAATTAGAGAGTATGTTTACGATTTTCAGATGCTTTCTTTATTTTATTCATAAAACCTATCATCAACATCATCATATCAGCCGGAAGACGTCCACTGCTGGACATGGGCCTCCCCCATCGAGTGCCAAAGTGACCGGTTCTGCGCCACCCTTACCTTGTCGAGGCGACACAGTACGCACACCGTCTTGTTGTAACCGTGCAACTTAATGTAAGGCCCGAGTGGACGCCCCGCTTTCTTACACCTACTCAGAGTTCGCAGAAATAAACCTGAAATAATAGGTAAACTCAGTATCCTAAAAATAATACCACACTTCCTCCTGGGAAGTGGTAGGTGTGGTAGTGCCCTAAACCTTTTATCTCAAAGCCAAAAAGATTTTTGTTTTTCTCAGTGCATTTCTGAAATTGTGACATTGTAAATGTTCTACGCAGATGTAACAAACAATTAACATTACTAGTATAACCAACTAACAATGATAAGAACTTCTTTAGATAGGTTAGAAGCATATTTATAATTCGGCCTCTGCCGATACGGAGTCATCGTCTTTTTTGGGGTAGATGAGACTAATACTAATATTCTTACTTAATCTAATTGACCCTATGACGATGGCTACGCGACAACGGTACTAAGATCGAACAATCGCTGGTACCAGTAAAGTATGCATGTTAGTAGCACGGTCGCTTTTACGACCGACTAAAACACTTATATACTTCCTAAAAAGAGTTCAATGCTTTACGTTAGCAATAAACTTATACCTGTGATCGCGTCTGTCCCGATGTTCTTTAAGGGATCTCCAGTCTTTAGATGTATTAATTTGCAGCGAAAATGACGTCCATGCTCTATCTCTATCTATTTGAATAAGAGATAAATAGTGTGCATTGCTATCTCTTTCTAAACCGGGGTCCAGATTGGATCAGCTAACAAATTTTACCTAACTAAACTTGCACATGTTTTATTTCCATGCAAAAAGTCTCTCTCTCACCTTGCTGCCGTTTAAAATGGTTTTCGCTTCATTTACATAAGTCGAGTTCCGGTTTTATTGCTAGTGTAAACGACACTTAACCATAATCTAGGTCGCTACTTCCTTTCAAGTCAAATCAATCTGTCTGTAGATTCCCGTAAGCTGTCCAGTGTTTTCAGGTGGCTCTCAGCTACGTTTCAATAAAATCGGTTCAGCCGGTTTTGAGATAATGAACTTTAAAATGAATATATGTCGGGAGATTCTCAACTTTTCTAACCTGTTAATTATCATTGAACAGGCAAATGCAAGTAATTAGGTGCGGATGCAAATGGGTATCGAGTCGCTTGATCGAGGAGCCAGGCTAACTGTCCCGCCCTGACATTCACGTTGGCCAACATCGCCATAGGCGAACCATTATAAGGAAGATCTTTGATTACCCATAGTTGTTACGAATCTCGGGGCCAAGATATACTAGTGAAGAATGGCGAGACAAGTAGATATAGATTGTGAAATTTATAGCAGAACGCCGCTTCCTGCGCGCGCCGCCTTTGGCATACTGATGCAGTTATAACCCACAATAATAAGGACGTAATAGCGCATGAGCTAGTGTGCTGTAATTGGCTTTTTACTTTACACACCAAAGTTAGCTGATTCCGCGTGGCGCCTGTCCTGTGCGGACGAAGTAACAAATATCTTACTTTCCATACTTATCTAACCTACCTACTTACTAAGTGTACGAGATTTCACGCTTTTACCAGGGAGGCTTTGGAACTTAGGCACATTCCAGTATTATCTTTTTAATATATACCTACCTGCCTGATTATTCAAGGCATTGAGAATGATTCATTGGTGGTTCATAAACTTATGAAATATAATAATTTCTTATGACATTTATGATTGAATATAACATTATGTATGCAGAAAATTACTGTTAGATCAATAGCTTAATTTTCGAACATTTTCATAACTAGGTTAATATCATGTGGGCGATACTAAAGTAAATACTAATGGTAGAGCGCATTTCTCAACTTAAGATTAAGTAAACTTGCCATTAAATGGTAGGTATCACCCAATAACTACGTACAGTCAGCATCAGAAACATATAGGTATCCTACACTTTTCGACCCTATAATTATCTCTAAACTAACTTAAGGTATTCAACTATGGGTAAGAACTAAAACCATCTAGCTAGACCGTATATAGGTACATGTTTATGATGCTGACTGTACCAATAAACACATTTCCGGTACCGGCAATAAGATAGGTTATGTAATTGTTATACATACCTACACGAAATTAATTGTGAAGGACTCGATAATTGAACTTACCCTAACATAAAACGAACGTATTTTAGAAAAGAAACCATGTTTTTAATTACAGATACAAAAATAAAGACATAGAACCGTTTAATGATTATTTTAAGACCAATTTTTGCAATTATTTTCTATCGAGCCGATTTCGTCCAATTATGTATCGAGCCCGTCCACGGTCTTTGAAATATGGTGAATATTAACGTATTTTTAATAGTTTTTCTTGAAAAACAGCTTATTAACATCAATTTCAACAAAATTAGGTCTCAGCCTCTTAACACCCAATGTCAAAATATCATAGTTAATAACAATAACGCTTCGATACGAGCAATACGAACAATAAGTTACGCAATTTCCCTAGTCTGTCATCGTATTGTAAATGTTGATATTATTACAAATTTTTAGCACTATGGTGTGATTATATAGATAACAACACTCGATCCCTTATTTTAACCAGGATACCAACAGCCCGGCTAGCTCAGTCGGTAGAGCATGAGACTCTTAATCTCAGGGTCGTGGGTTCGAGCCCCACGTTGGGCGCATACTTTTTTCATTTTATAATTCCGCTACAATAAATATTTTCTGCTTCATCACATCAATAATATCCTTTTATGTCGATTATAATTGTAACAATCAATCAATTGTTGCAGCGTGTGTCACAAGCTGAGTCACACAGTCCGACTGCTACTTTCGTATCTATTGCGATAAGGAAGTTACACAGACGGTGGTGTCGTAATTTATTGTTAACTACCCCTAACTACGCAATATATATCTACCTATTAAACCTCGAACCGCTGCCATCCACGATACTAAGTTCAGTGTTTGAATCAAGTTATTGAGTTAGAAAATAGTGACGACCGCTTTAGCCTAGTTGGTAGTGACCCTGCCTACGAAGCAAGAGGTCCCGGGTTCGAATCCTGGTAAGGGCATTTATTTGTGTGATGAGCACGAATATTTGTTCCTGAGTCATGGATGTTTTCTATGTATTTAAGTATTTATTTATCTATATAAGTATGTTTATCGTCGTCTAGTACCCATAGTACAAGCTTTGCTTAGTTTGGGACTAGGTCGATTTGTGTAAGATTGTCCCCTAATATTTATTTAATTTGTTTATTTTATTTAGTTCCGTTTGGTTTAAAAATTGAATGAAACAAAAGATTATTTCGAGTTTAAATGTGTTATGAATGGTCTAAATTCCATTAAAATAGAATGTGCATTCTGTTGCACAGTACGCAGTGCTTAATCTTTCTAAGATGTTCTATTGGATTACCAAAACTGCTTCTCAAAATTGTAAGTAGAATCTCCCGGGCATGTGATAAAGACATCCCAACTTTCTAAATGAGAATGACTTAATAATAGTCCCCTTCTGACATTACTATTGTATACGCCCCCAGGCCCCTATTTCACCAACCTGACAATGGTCACCTGACGCTTAAGATTCGCCATACATTGCTTGTTCTAGAAGTTAAGGTGTTTGATAGGTTACTTGTGGAACCAGCAATGTACGGAGAATTGTCGTTGGCAGGTGACAATTGTCAAGTTGGTGAAATAGGGGCCTGGTTACCAAAAAATATTCGAGTGATTGCGCCGGTTACGGTTCAGTTAGCGACCACCTGAAGGACTAGGGTAATTTTTAAATTATGAATGATTAATCTATTTTGAGCACTGGTTACAATTTAAAATAATAACTGCATATGTGAACAAAATGCAATCAAGTGACACGTAAATGCGCAATAAACCTCCAAAATGCAGCGGGGACACAAATTGAATCGTATTCAATAAATTATGCAAATACAATTAAGTTGCGCGGAAATCCCGTGATTTTTCACCTCCGATCACCCACCCGGACCGAACGTAAGTACTTTATTTAAATCCCGACTTACACGACCCTTTATTAAAACAACAAACGATCTCTTTGTTGCGACTGCGACGCTTGCTATGCGCTTCACGACATGTCTCGACTCAGCTCATCGCTCGTACCAATATATCTTGAGCCCAAAATATCAAATTATTCCTAGTCAAAGGTCAAACTTGTACCTAACTAGTTCGCCGGCAATTTGTCGGTTGTGAATATCAGCCCAGGCTCCAATTATCCGGTAATCCACACCCACGGTTCCCTCTAATTTCGGGAATCCGATTTGTTGATGCGCGACTGTTGCATACAATCGGATTTAAGCTTAAGCAGTTCAACGCTGGACTGGACTTCGGGCACTAACGGAATATTAGAATTTTGATAATACCGCGCTATTGTTTTCAATACTTATAAGTATAGTATTACTGTCGAGCTGATCTGATAATGGAGCCCGAAGGCTGCCGCTGTGATTCCACAAAATACCTACATATATCGCATTAGACCGGAGCGCACTAGTGATAAAACATCGTCAACAATCGTCTCCACTAACGTAACTACGTAGAAAAGTAGAGTCGTCAATAAAATCATTTTTGTCAGAAAATCGTATGACCTGCCGAAGCTAATTAACGAATCAACTAAGTACATACTTGTTGTAAGTATTCCTTATTTATTTATTTCCATGTAGGTATATGTGTCTATACGACGGTTTGTGTTCAAAATAAACTAAAAAAAAGAAAATTAATTAATTACCTACTATTTTGTATTCATCAGGTTTGATTTTCGCAAAAAATCTGTGGACTGCACTTTATGTATTTTGCTTGATTAAGGGTCGATTTATCAATTCCCAGATAAAACTATCTGTCAGATAAATGTTAGCACTGTCCTTTTCTTTCATATGACTTAAGAAAAAGATGGTGAGATAATTTTAACTGACGGATAACTTTATCTAGAGATTGAAAAATTGGAGTGACCCGTGTGGTTTCGGGTTAGAATTTCACCACCCCCTTCCTTCCCGTGGGTGTCGTAATAGTCGACTAAGGGAGAAGGGTTGAAGTGTGTTGTGGGCGAGGGGCTAGCAACCTATCACTGCAATATCACATTTTGTCGATCTTTTATACCCACACCACATATACGTTTTATACCACAGTTACTTATGCTAAAAGTGGCGCTGGAACATAAGTTTCATGTGCTCTGCCTACCCCTTATGGGAATAAAGGCGTGAATGTATGTATGAAAAATTGGTCCTTACGTTATTTGTGTCATGTTGTTTAATGCAAATGTATTCACTGAAAATCAGCGTAGTGGCACCTCATACTCCGACACATGTTGAATAGACACCTTTTTGAGGCCTCCCCCAATGGCCCCAATATTATATTAGGTATGTAGGTTTTCCTAGATATAAGCAAATTGTACTTATTTAATTTTAGCCTTAAATAGTCTGGCCAATTTTTCGTTGAAGATTTTCAAATTGACATTATTAATTTTTGGTTGTTTGTAATAAATCACACAGCATTACCTATTTTTTAACTACGATGGTGACTCAACAAAGTATACCTTTATTTCCGACTTTTAACACCTTATGCCAACTCTCGTTTGTACAAAGCGCGTCAGTTTAAAGTGTTATAATATAATTGCGCATCAAACTACCCTCCGCCGGGGGCTGCATTCATAAATTTGCTGCATGCTGCATTAATGGTATAAACTAGTCACATAATTGCGATCACTTCAAAGTTTAGGCCAAGCTGTCTAGGCCACAGTGCTTCACAAAAATAAACATACAACACAAACCATGAGGACACACGTGAATAATTATTAGTAGTTGTAGTTAGGCAAGAGGTAGCAGTTAGGTAGGTATATATTATACTATTGCAGTAAGGTAAGCGAGCAGCAAACTGTGTTTAACCCTGTGTGTTTGTGTTTTTTTTTGTGTTTGTGCGTACCTACTTACTTACAATCGAAAAAACATTATGCAATAAAAAATATCTTCCCTTAAGTTTCAGTTAGGCAGAAGCTACGGTAGCCTAGTGGTTCAGGCATGCGGCTGTCAAGCGGCGGTCGTGCGTTCGAATCCCGGCTCGTACCAATTAGTTTTTCGGAACTTATGTACAGAATATTTACCGTTAGCTTTTCGCTGGTCAGATGGCAGTGGCTTTCGTAAAACTAGTGTCTATGCCAAATCTTGGGATTAGGTGTCAAAACGGACTCTGGGCTCGTTTAGGGCACAACCGGGAATAACGCTAGGAAGATGATGTATTGCTGATAGTGTGGTGGCAGTTTGCATCGTGATTTCCTTGCCAAATATATTTTGATATCCCTGCCACCTAGCGGCGAGTAGCGGTATTTAGTAAAAACATTTGTTACTCGGTGAAAGAAGCTTCAAGTGATTTATAATACAAGCACTAGATAGCAGCACTCGCTACAAAAAGTTTGTTAGGTTAAAGATAATATGCGTACGGATCACAAAAACGCAAAATATAAAAAAAAATGGTTTCATGCTAGAAAGCATAAAAGCAAAAGGCATGTCAAAATTATACACATAATAGTGCGAAAAAAATGTTTTATTATTTAACATAGAAAACACACATCGAAACATAGCTATTTCGAGGCGCTGAACATCCGCCGAAAAAGTTAGTCTGAAGACCTAAAGGTCCCCGGTTCAATCCCGGTTTTCGGCAGTCCTTCTAACGCAATGTTTACAATCTTGATGATGACTGATATTTGTACACGGGGTAGACTGACTCCGTAACGGAATGAATACGTGGGTAGGTACACCTCTCTCATCTCTTATATCACAAAAAATAAATTGTGACCTATTATTATATATTCCATTGTTGTCAGGCGAAAAGCGTATAATCTGAATCTCTTTTGGGAGAGTTGTGTTTTGGGTATGGTATGGTCTCGTATACAGAGAAGGGATTACCTTTTTACGGCAGGTCAGGATTGTACATCGAATCCAGTACATTAAAACGCCTAGTGTCTGCAATACGGCCACATCTCAAATGTATTTTACTTTCGAGATGTGACCGTATTGCACTGTGCAATAAAGCCTCATCTCAAATGTATTTTATTCTTGAGATGTGGCTGTATTGCAGTCACTAGGCGAACATTTTAACAAATGAATTGTCGGTCATATAACCGACATATTATAATGGTGGGAAAAACATAAAAATATTTAATTGTAAAATAATATTAAACGAAGAAACGATGTATTTCCAAATGCTAAAACTTTTCTCTATCGTGTTGGACTGCCATGGCGATTCCAATACTATTTATTGTATAGTCGAATTACATGGTAATATAACACAGCAGATGTATATAATACTTACTTATAACCTCGATTATACAAACATGTCCCAAGTTACATACTACTTTTTAAATTAAAGGATCATTAATTTTGTGAATCATAACTCATAAAAGTAAAGATATAAGTTTTGAAAACATACGTGGATAAATTATTTGTGCAATAAATACTACTAAGAAATACAAAAGATACTGCATCGGCCGGGAATCGAACCCGGGCCGCCCGCGTGGCAGGCGAGCATTCTACCACTGAACCACCGATGCTCACATGAAGGCTGTCGAAATTAGTGTATATTTACAACAATATAATTTCTGATAGTGAATGTATTTATGAATGAATGTACTGCCTATATGATACATGATAAATATGATAATACGTGACGCAATTCGTAAAGGAATTCTATATATATAATTTGATAATAGATAGGGGTCAGTACTAACCACCATTTTTTTACTGATGCTCTTATTAGGATTACTTTGATAATGCTCGAGACTAGATAATAGTTATAGTATAGTGGTTAGGTATTATAACTTTGTTTGAAATATCACGTTACATATTTTTGCGAAGTGGCTGGTTATTGGGAGGAGGCATTACGTAATAGGCAGTTAGTTCACTACCTTGCTCTCTTTATTGTCTCACACCCAGAAAAAAGTTAAGTTTTTTTTTTCTTTGTGTGTTAATTGTCTGCTTTATAATTCCGAAACTGCCGAGTCTTGCTTTACTAATAGAAAAATACAGATATTGTTTAGCTTTTGAGTAACTGCCTTCTCAGATAGGTATTTTTAACTTTTTCTATCAGAATATATGAGGAGCATTTATTAAATGGGCCTATTGAAGAATAGAGTAGCTGTACTCTTTTATCGGTTATGCTTATGAAATACCAGTACTTATCAACAAAAACACGTGAAATACGACACTTAAATCTATATCGTCCTGGGTGCACGTAAAGTGTAAACTGAGCTTTTATATTGCTTCTTCCACGAGACGGCTCCATAACTGTTCCATAAAAATATTCCAGAATCGAACGCGGACAATAAACGCGTTATGACATTTTACAGTTATAGGTACCTGTACGTTTTATTAGCGGGTGTTGATGACCGATAGATAGGTACCGGCGATAGACTCAACTCAAGAATGCCATTCTGGTTTAATTACAACTTGCGCCATTTGTGATCGATCAGTCGCGGATTTGGAACACTGAGAAATTCGGTAAGTAAGTATGGTAGAAATCCTTTTTCTAAAACGAATTCACTTCTCTTTATACTAGGTAAAAAGAGAAGGCAAAGCCATTGGCTAATTGTTAACATTTTACTAAGTATGCTGCAACTACTAACAATCGTTTTAATTTGCCTTTACTATTCGAGTAAAGTATTTATTGAAGAGGCTTCATTTCGAAGCGTTTGTGGCACGTGGTTATACAATGGTATTGTTGTAGGTACCTACCGATGGGTCTTAAGATAAGATTCGGACTTTAAGTATCAGTATAGGTATATTAGTTTGACGACCGGTTAGCCTAGTGAGTAGTGACGATGCCTAAAAAGCTGAAGGTCCTGGGTTCGAATCCCGGTAAGGGCAAATATTTGTGGGATGAGCATGAATGTTTGTTTCTGAGTCATGGATGTTTTCTATGTATTTAAGTATTTATATCATTTATATATATCGTCGTCTAGTACCCATAACACAAGCCTTACTGAGCTTACTTTGGGACTACCTAGTGCCTACCTACCAAATCGAACTTTGTGTACGATTTTCCCCTTATATATTATTATTGTTATCTCTTTATTCATATTTCATCTTAAGTTAGGTTTGTACAATAATTATATAAAAAGCAAAATATAAAACTATACATAAAAAACATAAAATCATTGTAAAAACCTAACCTAGGGTGGAGTCGGCAGCGAGGCGGGGCTTAAGCTACCGGCGGTCAGGGCGACAGAGACAGGAACCTCCTGACTATCCGCGCAGTATCCAGGAGTACCGCCTTCTGTATCTGACCCTTGATCCAGCCATCTAGCGAGAGTCTCTTGAGGTGATGGTCGAGACTCTTCGCTATTAAACCGTTCGCCGAAACGACTATCGGGACGATGATCGTTAAATAAACATCCCACATGGCGGTTACCTCGTGATCCAGGACTAGGTACTTGCTGGCTTTGTCCTTCTCGGCCTTCAAGAGGTTCTCGTCATGGGGGATGATGATGTCGACGAGCACTGCCTAGCCCCTATTTCACCAACTTGACAATTGTCGCCGGACACTGACAATTCGCCATGCATTGCTTGTTCTAGAAGTCAAGGTGGTTGCTAGGTCACTTGTGGATCCAGCAATGAACGGAGAATTGTGGTTGTGAGGTGATAATTGTCGGGTTGGTGAAATAGGGGCCTGGCGTTATTATTATTATTATGTTTTTTCCATATCTCGGGACCATGGGGTCCCGAACTTTTGGAAGGCATGCGTGGGGCCGAAGCCAACAGCGCAGAGGCCCTTTAAAACAAATATAATATAATATGGTGATGGTCCCCGCCAGGTGCAAAGACTGCAACACTGTGCTGCGATCCAAACTAAGGTGGTAAGGTTATTGGGTTGAATGGTGGGTGGTCTGGAAAATGGGTTATGGGAGGAGACTAGCGGACACCTGCCGTGACAATTAGTCTCAAAATTGTGAAAAGGCAGGCGGTGACGCGCCAACTCGTTAAGTGGACCCCACAAACAGTCGCACACACAGTGCGACAATGGAGCAACACGTCTGAACGGCTGTGAGGTTGTTGAGAGGCGAGTCTGCGGTGCGCCAGATCCCGGTAATCCGTTCAAGGGCCGCCAGCGTTATGACATTTTATACTTCCAACCTGGAGCATAGGTTCCGCTCTTGGGACTCCACTCTGGCCGGCCGGTTAAGGCAAGCACAGAGGCGAGGGCCAGATCACTCGGGCCCTCTGGAGGTTAGGGGCTTATTATTATTATTATTATTAGTAGTATAACTCTTTATTGTACAAAATAAACATAGTAGACAATTATCAACAAGATAAGTTATTTACAGACGAATTTATCCCTTTGACGGATCTCTTCCAGTTAACCTTTGAGTAGATGAGAGCAGAAACGAGAAGAGGTAGACAAATGCAACATGTAGGTACAACAAGGTACAAGAAATGCTATAGGTATACATACACATACAAGTATAATGGAAAACATACCTATCACACAAGAAAGGAGAGGAGAAACCGTATCGACAGGATAGGGTAAGAATGTATATAAGTAGGTATATCTTATTTATGGAATAATCGCCTGGGCTGTTATTCGGAACGCGCTAATGCGCCTTACCTCACCTCACCCGTCAAGCCTAACGAAACTCGACCTCTGATTACGCTTAGAAAGTTACTATGACAACCCCCCTACTACTACTGGTACTCTGGCACTAAGTGGTTACCAACGACAGGACGTGTAATTCCCCTAGCTGCTGTAAGTTAGTGTTGGACCCAGAACTTTCGACTCCAACATTGCTCTGTAGCAACGTTTAGTTAGATGACCTTTGTGCATCTAATATCGAATGAAATGAACCGGCACCGCTCAGTAAGATAATTTTTAACTGGTGTTTTACTCTCAACAAATACATGTTTATTTTTAGTTCAGTAGGTAAAAGTTGAAAGTTGACAATGACCCTTGTCTAAATCCTTTCTAATAACATCGCACGACGCGATTGTATGTTAATAGTAAACAAGTATTATAAGTAGGAATGAGTGCCTTTTTGGAAAGTATTTCTTTTTAGATTGTCTCTGTTTCATCACAAAAAATCCTCAAATCAAATAAATTACTTGAAAAACGAAGTTTCAACCGACTTCAATTCAGTAGGTACTTTATTTGCGCCCTGTTGCCCGGGCATTAGCCCTGCCTTTCCTACAACGCAACCAAAACGGGGTCCTCGGGGTGCTACACGGTTCAGTTGGGAGCTTCATCGTTAAAAAAAAGGTAGGACCCAGCACAGATGCATGACGCTAAGGCGGCACTGGTGCGTTCCATAGGAGATCCCAGGGCTGTTATTCCTTTGCGTCTTACCTGACTAAACTAGACCTCAACCTACGCTTATAGTCTACGAGATTTGGGAATGGTCTTTTGATACATCGCGACACCCATATAACGTAAATTGGCACTGCTCATCGAAATAATAAAAAAGTTTCACTAGCTTACGAGTTACGAAACAAAGTTCAATCTACATGCAAGCTCTCTTTAGCACTTAAATGATTGTAATATTTTTTACGGCTTATTTGTGCATTAATTATCATTGAAAACTCGGTATGCGAACAATTACGTCCTACGACTTTGTTATTTTATTTAGTGTTACACTGCTTCAATCGATTGGAGTCATAAATCGGTATGAATCAAATAATTGTGAATATAGAAAAATAACAATGTATTATTTAATCACTGTCACGACTGTGTATAGGCTCTCTATTTGATTTCCTAAAAATAATGATTACACAGATTACTGTGTAATCATTATTTTTAGGAAATCAAATAGAGAGCCGATTTCGATTGATTACAATCGATTCCTTTTATTAGCCACCATCAATCGTAATCGTATATTATGACAATCGATTTACTCTAGCCACATCACTCTTTACATCATATTGGAACTGTCAAAAGACCAGTCCCAAATCTCGTAGACTGTAGTTACTACGAATTGCGGCGTCAAGATATATTTGTGGGTTTGAGGTGAGTTTAATAGTACATTACGTACAACCTAGGGCGGTGAATTTGTGAATGCCCCAGACCGCAGGTGTTGTAAATATGCGATCTGGGGCTTTACGAATTACCGCCCGTGGTGCGTACAGAATTTTACGTCTTCTCCAGCACGTCTATCATGGGACGGCCGCGACATACTCTCGATTTTTCTCGCACTATAGCTCTTGTTCTAAGTGTTCTATTAAGAGAGAGACGAATAGTGCGAGAAAAATCGAGAGATCTCGCGCGCCGGCGCGTGAATGCCGTGCTGGGTGTGAAGTGAGATTTGCCGCTGCGCTCGTGGGCGGTAAATCTCACTTACCGCCCAGAGTGACGTAAAATAAGTTACAGAATAGCGGGGCAGGGCCACCCGAAATGCGTCGTGGAGGACCATTGAGGGATTTTTAGTCGGTGCGAGTGCGACTTAACCTCCGCGCTATCCCCGTGGCGCGGAGGTATCCTTAAAGGATTTTCCTCCCATTAAAAAAAAGGTACTTCATTTGATCAGATCCTGACCTGATTCCCATGGGACCACCTGGGAAGGATACACTTTCACTGGAATTGGGGAACATACATAAAAAAAAGAGTCCGACGAATGTAGAACCTCCTCCTTTCTTGAAGTTGGTTAAAAAGAGTTGCACTTGTGCCTCTTCTGAAGTTCGGAGCATCCGTAGGCGACGGCGCCTGCAGCTTACCACCTGCCAGGCCGTGTCTTGTTTGACACCGTTGTGGTATATTTTAGTCTGTACCATACAGTCTTTGCATATTTTGTTTATTACCATTTTTACGCACAATATTTTACAACCTAAGCAGCAATTGACTAGTTTTTTGCATACAACGGGTAGGGTCGCCTTGTCGCATTAAATATAATGTGAAACTGCCATATGAAGTTGTTAAACGAGTGAAAACGACAAGGTACTTAAGAGTTCGGCAATTTATGAGGCCGACTGTACCTACGGCCATCGGGTATGAACCGTACGGCTACTATGAGTTTGACATTGTCATTTTTCGTTAACGAGAATCGAGTTTTCTATCTGTGCATCTCTATCGCACTTTGACAGTACGAGCGGGATGCACAGATAGAAAACTCTATACTCGTTAGCGTAAGCCGTCATTGTCAAACTCATGGTAAGCGTACCGTTTTAGAACCCGCTTTAAATTTCGATAGACCCGTAATTGGTCACATACAAACATTTTACCCCCCAAAAACTGGTTCTAATGGCATCGTGAAAATCAGTTTCAAAAATATTCCAGACAGCTTCTGTCTCTACTAGATATAACACGGTCAAAATGAACTCTACTTCATTGTCCTTTCTTCCTACCAGTTCAGTTCCACTCTTGTAGTTATCTACAGATTTTGCAATTTAGAAAATTCAAATACTTACACACATACACTATTGGTCTTATAAATAATCAAGTGTGTATCTAAGTATACGTACTTACATATAATTAAATACAACTTAGAAAGGTCCACAAAATACGACGTTTGCTTTACTGGCCAAATGCCTGCTCAAGGCGGAAAAGCCAGGTCAAAACAAACGAACATTAAAAGGGAAATAAATTATGTACCTATGTAAAAAGAGCAGTCGCGAAATAATCCAATCCTCTGGTTACTCACAACTGCGAGCGAGTTCATTGAACCGACAATAATTAATCAGAATGTTATTTATCGTCTCCAGTAATACTTATTTTAATCGTATACGGTTTTTGCGCAGTATCACGATTTTATCATTATTTGGTACTTAAGATACAATTAGTGCATAAAATCTGATCTTAAGCTGGACTTAACTAAGTCAAAGTCATTTTATTTATTCGTATTCGTCATTAATATACAGAATCGCTTAATGCAAAACTAAATTTTCCATCATCAGCTACCTTCACATTGTTATGGAAATGAGTGCAATCATCACCATCATAATCAGCACCCTTTATAGGTACCTACATCCCACAGCTGGGCACAGGCCTTCCTCATGAAATAGAGGGAGTAGGCAGTAGACCCCACGCTGCACTGGTCCAGTGATTGCAATAGGTACTCGCCTATAATTTTTTGCTGTTGTATTAAATATGGACCAAAACGTTAACGGATTGGTGGCCACTTACAGGAAAAAGAAGCGTCGGTCGTCCACCAGCACGATGGGTTGACGACGTAAACATAGACCACGGGTCATTTTTGGGTGAGACTACCGGGGCAAGTGGCGTGCTCGAAGAGAGGCTTGTGCCCAGCAGTGGGCGATTAAAGGCTGAAAATGATGATGATGATTAAATATCATATTTCAGTCAGTAGGAAGGTAACTCCTTGTAGCACAGTTTTTACCTATTACAAGAATCAGCGTAACATGATATCCAGATGATTTAATTGCACAGTAAGTACTTAATGAAATGTAGGTACAGCTCTTGTCAAAGTTTTTCGAAATAAACTATTTATTATTATTATTATAGAGGTATCTCCGGTTTAAATTCACGGGACAAACCCCGGTCATTTGGAAGGCACCTGTACACCTGCTTAAACCCATTCACGGGTACATCGGTAAATCGGCGTAGATACCCGTGAACCGGTTCCAACAGGCGTTGGAGCTAATGTGTAAAATAAAATGGATAAAGAACTGGGTCTATGGTGATGAGATATGGGTGGATTATGAAACTGGGCTATTACAAAGAGATCCGGTCACACATAAAGAAACGTACATACTAAAATGTTGTATACAAAATTATACCGGTTCCTACACTAGGCTAGGCCTGTCCCGTAGGTAACCAATTCGGAAGAGGATAAGTAAATTATGCGCGAATGCTTAAAAGAGACAACAATTAATTATATATTATATTACTACTATAGTAACTAGCATATATCTAGGTTTTTTTATCATTTTATCGTTTACAATATTCATAGAGTACGTTCGTGACTGTGTGTGTGTGTGTGTGTGTGTATGTGTGTGTGTGTGTGTGTCTGTGTGTAGTTAGTGAGTGTGTTTTCTTTTAATTACTCTCAGTATGTTCTCTATTTCCTCATAGCAAAGAGTTTTGAGCCATGTTTGCAATTTGTTTTTGAGGTCTCTTACTGTGTATTCTTGGAGAGGAAGTTTTTTGCATATTTTATTATACATAAAGGGGTGAAGAAAGGGACCGAATCTTTTGGCGAATGCAGACTTAGTTGGACGAACAGGAATCCGAAAATTGCGTCTTAGAAGTGAGTTGCCGTGTATGGGTGAATTCAGTAACGCTGCGTGCAGCCTTAAAACCGCACGCAGAACAAAAACTCCGCGAACACTAAGGACATCCATATCCTTATACACTATCAGAGTGGGGTAGCGCCTGCGTTGCTTGAGAATAACCTTCAGAACAGCTCGCTGAGCTCTCTCAAGAAGAAGCATATATGTCTTTGCAGCGCCACCCCAGGCTGTTATGCAATAGGTTAGTATTGACTGACAACGCGAGATATAAACCACTTTTAGCAGCCGTTTATCCGCTGAGTTACGAAGATTTTTGAAGATATAGATTAGTTTTCGGACACGGTTTGACGTCAAAAGTAAGTGCTGCTTGAAATCGAGTTTTTCGTCGATTACGACGCCGAGGTACCTCACGACCGTAGTTCTGTCAATATGTGAACAAGAGCATAATATTGATTGTTGCCCGAGGGAAGTGCATGTATGAAGGGCTCGATACTCTCGGGGCGCTATGTCAGTTTGGTAGCCCTGATGCGCTAACGCATCCCCAGGGTGTGGGCTCCGTGGTGGGTGGGGAGCCAAACTGATGAAGCAAGGTCAAAGGTCACATGGATACCATAAAACCCGAGACGACGGTAGGAGGGAAAGCCGTACCCGCAAGGGATGAGGCCAAGGCGCATAGCGCAAATGCTGTACCGGCGGCACGCACTTCTGTCCCAGACAGGGGAGCGAGAGCGGGTAACAGCCGAGCAAGGGGGTCCGCAAGGACGCAGAAGGCGCGAGGCGCATTTTCAGGCAGAGGCCATGGTGGAGCGGTCCAAACCGGAGGCACCGTTCGAACTTTTCCCCACGGGTCGAAAAGCGGACACACCCAGCAGGTCCCCGCAAGGAGACCGGCTGGCGCAGGTGCCGGAGGGGAGGTCAGCGGAACTGTGGTCATCTGCAACAGGCCGGCCGGTCCTCTTCCGAATCCTGCTGACGATCCGGGCGCTGTTGATAGCGTGTCCGCACCCCAGAGCGCGGATGCGTGGTCCGGTGGAGGAGCCGTCAGTAGCAGGAGGCAGAAGAGGCGAGACAACGCCAAGGCGAGGGCTCAGACACTGAGCGAGGGCACCTCCCAGGATGCACCCACTTCGGGGCCAGGGACGGCGCAAAAGAAGAGGCATCTGGGAGCCAGTGGCGACTCTTCTCTGCTTGTCAGCGACTCCAAGCGAGTGAAAGTTGCAGCTTCGTTCGCTGAAGTGGCTGCAAGCGAGAGGATGGCCATCGTCCCGGAGGCCTTTCCGGCCGAGAAGATCGGGTTGGGGCATCTGGGCGCCATCCAGGGGCTCATTCTGGAGCTTTTGGTTGACGCTCCGGATCCCCTACCCCGAGTCACTCTCGGCAACGTAGTGGCGGGCGCTCTCCACGTCAATTGCCAAGGGAGAGAGTCCGTCACATGGCTCAGGTCAGCAATCGGAAGCGAGGAGATTGCTGGCCTGCGCCTGAGGGTCATGGACGCCAAGGATCTTCCCAAACCTGTCAAAATGGCATGGAAAACGAAGATAGTTGGCGGCCATGACGTTAAGTTGCTTCTCCGTGTGTTGCAGAGGTACAATCCTGCGCTACACACGGAGGAGTGGAAGGTGGTAGACACCTTGACATCGGACGCGAACACCAGGCGCATCATATTGATGGATCGGGTGTCGGCCGACGTTATCAAGGCCGCGGGCTACCACCTACACACGGGTGTCGACCTGAGCTCCTTCAAGCTCCTAGAGGACGCGGAGGAGAGGGCGCTTGAGGGGGCTGGGGAAGGCACTCGTGCGGGGACGGGCGCGGGGGGTCCGACGCCGGGGGAGGGCGCGGGGGTTCCGCAATCTGGGGAGGCCGAGGAGGGCACACCTCCGGTAGGCAATGTGCCTGGCACCAACGGGGAGGCTGAGGGGGCTGAGGTAGCCAAGGGGGAGGGGCAGTCAGAGGTGGAGGACGGGAACAGGGCGGGCTCCGGGTACGGACTTGCTGAATCCCGCAGGGCCCGAGAGTCATCACCGTTATCGGTGATCGGCTCAGAGGACCTGCGGGGATTGGCGGAGCTGTACCTGGGGGCCTCCATGTCTCCCATGTCCTGTGACGAGGCTGTCCAGGAGGAGGCTGCCGACCTCAGCAAGCCCAAATTATAAAAGCGCCAATGGCGGGTCTAAGGTGTGTACAAATTAATTTACAACACAACAAGGCGGCCACTGCCCTTCTGGCAAGGCAGCTAAAATGCGATAAATTCGATATTGCTCTTATTCAAGAACCATACATATATAAAAGTGAAATAAGAGGTTTAGGCGGAACGGGAGGAACAATTGTTCACCTGTGTCCAGATAATAACAATAATATGAGGACATGTATATATGTCAAAAATGGCATCAACGCTATGCCTTTACATGATTTCTGTTGCAGGGATCTCACCACGGTGATGATCCTAAACAAGGGGGAGGGTAAGGAGCTTATACTATCATCAGCCTACCTCCCCTACGAGGCAACGGATCCCATCACACAACAACTGCGGGATCTCGTTGCATACGGCAGCCGGGCGAACACCAACCTGATCATCGGCTGCGACGCGAACGCTCACCATGTCATCTGGGGTAGCTCAGATGTCAACAGGAGAGGAGAGAAGGTACTGGATTTCCTGGTAAGCTCTTCTCTACAAATACTGAATAAAGGCAATGAACCTACCTTCGTCAACTCTAGGCGGGGGGAGGTTATTGATTTAACGTTGGCTACTAACAACACTAGCAACAAAATCAACTCATGGCACGTATCTGATGACATATCCCTTTCGGACCACAGATACATTTGCTTTAGGTACCAAACTAAAATAAAAACGAATACGGTACGTAAACGGAATCCTAGGAACACGGACTGGTCGGCCTTTAGAAATGATCTCAAAGTGGACCTAGGAGACCCAAAAGGTAAGCTAAACTCTATTATTGACATAGAATTCGAAGCGGACAAAATAGTACAAGCCGTATACACGGCCTTCACTAATAACTGCCCGGAAAAGAAAACCTTGGCTAAAAAGTTACCATGGTGGACCCCAGAGATAGTCAAGCTCAGGAGGGAAACCAGGGCAATATTTAATGACGCAAAGTCATCCAATGACTTCGGGTACTATGCACAAAAACTCACAGAACTCAGCAAGGCTGTGAGGAAAGCCAAAAGGAGAGCATGGAGGAATCACTGCGATCAGATTGAGTCAATACCGGAAGGAATGAGACTAACAAAGGCATTAGCAACCACAAAGTCGGTACCGCTCACATCCATCAGGGACAATGACGGTAGAATGACGAAAACGGGGCTGGAGACCCTTAAGATAATGTGTAACACACACTTCCCAGGCTCAGTAATACACGACAGCGTAACAGACGACGGTGCAATTAGTGCGTTGGAACAAACCACAAGTACAACGAGACACAATTGGGACACGTCTAAAAAGGTAGTAGATCATAAAAAGATAAAGTGGGCACTTTCAACATTTCAACCTTTCAAAGCCCCGGGGCCAGATGGAATCTACCCCATTCTACTACAAGAAGGCGCTAATGTACTAATCCCGCACCTTAGCAGATTGTACAGGGCGTGCTTGGCCTTCGCACACGTACCGCGTGTGTGGAGGATGGTAAAAGTAACCTATCTACCCAAACCAGGTAAGGCGGATTACAGTGAAGCCAAATCGTATAGGCCGATAAGTCTATCGTCGTTTTTCCTCAAAACACTGGAGAAATTGGTAGATAGACACATAAGGGATGGCCCATTAAGGAGACATCCGCTGCACGAACTGCAATGTGCATACCAGCCAGGGAAGTCAACGGAAACCGCACTCCACCTGGTAACAACCAAGGCTGAGCAGGCTATAGAGAATAAAGAACTATGTCTGGCAGCTTTCTTAGACGTGGAGGGAGCGTTTGATCGCACCACGTATAAAGCTATCAGCGAAGCAGCTGCAAAACATGGTGTAGAGCCGACCATTTGTAAATGGATAGGCAACATGCTAAATGGCAGACTAATAAAGTCATCTCTCTTGGGGGATGAGATAACGGCCACGGCCACAAAGGGATGTCCGCAAGGTGGGGTACTCTCACCAACTCTCTGGAGTTTGGTGGTGAACTCACTCCTGGTGGATCTCAATAAAGGTCCCACCCACACGGTAGGATATGCTGATGATTTAGTAATACTGGTGAGTGGGAAGTTCCCAGGCACGGTATCAGAAATCATGAACAAGGCACTGAAGACAGTGGAGAGATGGTGCGACCGGCACCAATTATCCATTAATCCAGGCAAAACTGTAGTAATACCCTTTACTAGGAAAAGGACCCTTCGCGGCGTACAGCAGTTAAAACTGTACGGGAGGGTACTAGAACTGTCCAACGATGTGAAATATCTAGGTGTCACTCTGGATAAGGAACTGAATTGGAAGAAGCATACAGATCTCACCATTACAAAGGCACTCAGGGTATTTGGAATGTGTAGATCAGCGTATGGCAAAACATGGGGACTGAACCCAAAGGTACTGAAGTGGATCTATACCATGATGGTGAGGCCCATATTATTGTACGGTAGCCTGGTGTGGTGGCCAAGGACTTTAATGAGCACATGCAGAGATGCCCTGACCAAAGTACAGAGATCGGCATGCATGGCTATAACAGGGGCGTTTCGAACCACGCCTACAGCGGCGCTAGAAGTCCTACTGGACCTACCGCCACTTCACATGGTGATTAAGTCAGAGGCGCGCAAATCGCTCTATAGACTAAGAACTCTTGGACTGTGGAGCGACAGCAAGCCAAAGACTAAGCACACAAACATGGAGACTGACAGTCTCTTAGACAGAATAACAAACATGGGATGTGACAAAATGCTACCCAAGTATGTATTCCATAGGAACTACACAACAAAAGTTCCATCCAGGGCCGAATGGGCTGAAGGTCTAGAACCACCGAGGTCTGGTGTCGAAGACAGTATATGGTACACGGACGGATCTAAAATGGGATCCGGTACGGGAGCAGGCATTTATGCGATTGACTACAGTAGTAGTGTAAGCATGGGTAGTTTGGCAACCGTCTTCCAGGCGGAGACATACGCCATAATTGCCTGTGCACAGGAGAATATAGACAGGCAAACCAGAGGGCAGACCATCTATATCCTCAGCGACAGTCAAGCGGCCCTTAAAGCGCTTACGGCGCCGAAAGTGGATTCTAGACTAGTCTATAATGGCGTCCAGGCACTGAACAAGCTTGGGAAGCACAATAAGGTGCAACTAGTTTGGATACCGGGGCACGAGGGCTACATCGGCAACGAAAGAGCGGATGAGCTTGCAAGAGGGGGGTCTACAAATCACTTTGTAGGTCCAGAACCATTTGTGGGACTCTCGCAGAGAACCATAACTTCGGCCTTTAAAGCCTACGCCAAAACCAAACACCAACACGAGTGGAGGAATGAGGCGGGCTTAAGGCACTCTAAGCTCTTCATAGAAGGAGTGGACTCGGGCTGGACTAACAAGCTCTGGAAATCCAGCAGGAAGCAACTCAGAATCATATCTGGGGTGTTCACAGGTCACTTCGGAGTCAAGGATCTCTTGGCCAAGATGGGACTGTCGGACAGCTTAGTCTGTAGAATGTGTGGCGAGGAGGATGAGACCATGGAACACTTACTGTGTGAATGTCATGCCCTTGCCAGACAAAGAATGAATTACTTTGGTAGCGACTATCCGCAACCAAGGGAGTTCAAGGTGCTCCCGCTGAGCTGCATCATCCGCTTTGTGGAAACGATGGAGCGAGCTTGGGAGTAGGCATAAAGGAGAGGGCAAATGCACAAAAGATCCCGCTGGGTCGAAGTGCATCCGAAAGGGCCCTCATCTAGATAAGATAAGATAAGATAAGATAAGGGCAATGTCGGAGAAGCTAGCGGGTGCTGATGCTTTGGTTTTATGAAAACACATAAACTTTGTTTTGGAGGAGTTCAAAGTCAGCCAGTTTCCCCGAAGCCATTTCGCCACTGCACTTAAGCCCCGTTCGGCGGATGCCGATACTTTCATCCATGACTTGTCCTGAAAAATTAGAGCGGTGTCATCTGCATAACAGATAACATCCGCATTTAGACCATCGATTTTCGTTATATCGTTGATGTAAATAGTAAAAAGTGTAGGCCCGAGAATACTCCCCTGCGGAACACCGAAATCGACTTCCATACAGTCACTGATGTTGTGATCTACTTTTAGGCATTGAGACCGACCTGATAGGTAACTTCTGAACCAATCCAAGGCATTCCCCCGGATTCCAACGAGTTCTAGCTTCTTTAAGAGAATAGGTATGGAGACGGTGTCAAATGCCTTGGCCAGGTCAAGGAATACACCCACACATGCCTTTCTCTCATCTACGTAGCTCTAAATCAGCTTGGTCAACAGTTCAACCGCATCCTCCGTCGACCTCTTTGCTCGGAAGCCAAACTGCCGCTCTGAAAGTATTTTATTTTTCTCTACGAAGCTAACTAAACGCTTACTCACTATTTTCTCTAAAATTTTAGAAAAGGCTCCAAGCAAAGAAATCGGTCGGTAGTTTTCAGGAATAGATTTATCTCCAGCTTTGTGTATAGGAGCAACCGCTGCAACTTTCCAATCTCGAGGAAATATTCCTTCGGCCAGGCTTAAGTTGAATATGTGAGTGAGTGGAGGCGTGATCGAGTCCTTTACTGACTTTAATAAGCGGTTTGTGATCCCGTCCAGTCCCGGGGCGCTGTCGTCTCTGAGACTGAGTATCAATGACTCTACTTCGGCTTCATCGGTAGGCTTCATGAACAGCGATTGTGACGGTGACACGCATACGCACGCTTCCTGAGCTAGTTCTGCTTGTGTTCGGTTTACATCCGTTAAAATCTTGGTCGCCAAGTTTTTGCCGATACTTGTAAAGTACTCATTGCAGTGGTTCAACGAGTCCGCAACAGAATTCCTGATTTTACAGAGGTTTAGAGGTTTCTGTGAGAGTTTCTTAGTGTAAGTAATGTTTTTTATGGTTTTCCATAGTTTTTTTGGGTCGTTCTTGCTTAATTGTAACTCCTGAGATTCGTAATTGAATTTTAATTTCCGTAGCAGATCAATGTGAAAGTTTTTATATCGGGTGTAAACTAGTTTTATGTTTTCATCGTTGGGGTTTTTGCGGTATAAGGCGTGCAGATGATCCCGGTGTTTTGAACACCGGATAAGGCCAGGGGTCATCCAGGGTTTGATTGTATACTTAGATCTGCTAACTGGAACGACGGTTGTATATCTTTGTATGGTTTCTAAAACTACTTTTTGAAATGAGCTAGCGGCATCATCGACAGTAAAAGAATGTATGATACTACTCCAATCGATTGTATTTAGATCCTCTGCTACAGCTTAATGGTTGATTCTGGTAATGTAACGTTTTGCTTGCTTTTGCTTACAGCGTGTTGTTTTAATACCTACGATTACTAAATCATGATCTGTGATACTTGTTCCACAGATGATTGCCGTCGCTTGAAGTTTTTGTGAGACATGAACATGGTCCAGGCATGACGTTCCGCGGGTGGGTTTATTGACTATAGGCTTCAGACCGCTCAGCCATCAAACACAGGTAGTTTGCTGTAGGTCCTATATCTGCACTACTTTCCGATAAAGTATTGATATTAATATCACCAGCTACTATCACACACGGTGAGTTTCTAATGGAGAGGGTGGTGAGCGAAAGTGAGTTTATGAATTTTGAGATGTCCGAGTACGAGGGTGAACGATATATACCCAATAAACTAAAATGGTTCTTTACTTCTACAAGCAAACAGTCAGCTTCCTCAAACGACGGTTCGGAGACTTCAGGTGACCAGGACTTGTTCACATAAATTACCACACCACCCGCTTTGTTTGTTTGGTTGAGTGTTCGGTACGACTGGAAACCTTCAACTTGAGGAACAGTAGAATCGTCCTGAAAACAGCATTCCGTTAGTACTATAACGTCTAAGGTGAGGTCTAATCTTAGCAATAGTAATATGAATTGGTCGAAGTTCCTTTGTATGCTTCTTATATTAAATGTAAGAGAACAATGTTCAGAGATCAGAAATCAGAATATTTATTTGCTTCAGATACAGTCAGAGGATTTTTACAAAAATGGTGCGCACAGTGTACCTATCTAGCCTGCGAGCAGGCGTGCAAATCATTAAATAATATATTTTACAGTACATATGGTGCTACTTTCCCGCACTAGTGCGGAAAAGAGCACTTTTCGTGTATATGTCGAAACTTTAAAGAGCCATATGTACAGTAAAACGTTGTACGATACACGTGCGAATAGGTAATTCGCAACTCGTGTCGATTTAAAACACTCCCTTTAGTCGTGTTTTAATTTATCACCACTCGTTGCGAATTTCCTATTTTTGGCACTTGTATCGTAAATAACTATAATGTCACAACTACATACATTATAAGATATCAAATGTCAAATGTTATGAATAATTTGGAATAGTAAAA
The DNA here is from genome assembly GCA_947049275.1 of Epinotia bilunana. NCBI lineage: Eukaryota > Metazoa > Arthropoda > Insecta > Lepidoptera > Tortricidae > Epinotia > Epinotia bilunana. The sequence goes on from OX346264.1 coordinate 16,034,270, forward strand.
TAATAATCAAAATAATCGAATAATTTAAATATAATCACAATAACAATAATTAATTTAATCGGGAGGCTAATACAATTAACATAGATTTAGGTATTTAATTATGCTCGAGGTAAGCTGTACGTGTTTTACACAAATTTATCGAGACAGGCGGTGACTCGCCGCTCATTAGATGAGCCCCTGAAAGCGTCGTCATAAAGACGACCAGACCCCGTATTAGCATGGACGGCCTTATCACTCGATAAGTGACAAGATAGAGCGTCCGTCACTGGCTGACACCGTTCAATAGAACAAGACGGACGCTCTATCGTGTCACTTATCGCGCAATAAGGCCGACCATGATACGGGGTCAGGAGCAACCCCGGTGTGAGCAGCTCAGAGGTGTCGAGAGGTGGTGCTGCGCTTTCTCCGAAGTTACTCGCAGCGTTATGCCCTTTAAGACTTCCACCCCTGGTCCCCTGGAGCATATAGCTCTGACGACTCCTCTCTGGACGGCCAACGAAGGCAAGCCAGAGCTGATAGTTCCGCGGGTCCCCTTGGGGTTCCACTCCGACCGAAGAAGACTCGCCGGAGACGGAGGCCCTGACCCACTCGGGAGCACTCGGGTCCGCGGGGTCGTTACTCCCCAACAGCTCGCCACAAGCTGACCCGCAGGCAAATTATTTTTATTTTGTATTGTTTTTATTTGTTTCTCTCCGAGTGGTATTTTACTTCCATACCCGCAGGCTTTTGGCCAAACGAATATAGAAGGTAGGTATGTTACCTAAGGACTACCTATTGTTTTCTAATGCTAAAACATTCTGCATGGGTTCATAATAACAGCTTTTTGTAGAAGGATGTACCTATGTAAGTGGATGGACACCGAGGGTTTAGAGGCTGGTGTGGCGGGTGCGTGGTTTAACACCTGTAGGTGAAATTACAATTGGAATAGTCTTCACCGTAGGTATTTATTATTATTATTATAAATAGACGATGTCAGCTATGCTTGCAAATGTTATTTAATAAAAAAAATTTTTTTTTTTACTTATGTATAGACAGCAAAATTTGGAAAATTATCCAGTGGATGAGGCCGAAATAAAGCTCGCTCTTCTATTAAAACAGTGGTTCTTAACTGGTGGTCCCTAGAAGCAGCCGAAGTCGTCCTTCATTGCTAAAAGGTAAAGAACCACTGTATTAAAAGTTATCAAGAATATAAGTTGTATTTACTGAGTAAACATTTCTGATCGCCCGTTATTTCAACATTTTTTATTAATGAACTAGCTTCTGCCCGCGACTCTATCCGCGTGGAACTTATTTATATCGTAGCTCCATACAAATGTTCTCTCCCCCCCCCCCCCTTACCCCCATACGGAACGATAAAAACTATCCTATTTCCTTCCCCGGGACTCAAACTATTTATACATATACCAAATTTCATCTAAATCGGTTCAGCGGTTTATGCGTGAAGAGGTAACAGACAGACATACATACAGACAGACAGACAGACAGACAGACAGACAGACAGACAGACAGACAGACAGACAGACAGACAGACAGACAGACAGACAGACAGACAGACAGACAGACAGACAGACAGACAGACAACACACAGACAGACCGACAGATACACTTCCTCTTTTATGATATTAGTATGGATTGAATTGGAGTGTTTTGAACTAGGTAACTGATACCATTATCAACACTTAAGTTAATATTGGCATTGCTGAATCAATATTTATTAACACCGCTCATATCAGTATCGCGATTATCAAGAAATGCTATTTCATTAGCACTGGCATGTTTTATCGAAGTTAATTTAACCCAAGTGTTAAAAATTTGTGTTGTTAATATTAATGTCGCTGTTAATATCGCTGAGTTCAGTGACATAGCTCGGGCTCTGGGTATGAATGTTGGATGTTAAATGTTATATCGAAATAGAGGACAAAAATATGATTTAGAATTTGATCTGTCTTGTGAAAAAAAGAACCAACCGAAGCATGTACTTTTGTCTAGATGTGCGCCGAATATTCGGTTATTATTCGGTATTCGGCATATTCGGCATGTTCTTTAATGTTCGGTATTCGGCCGAATTATTCGGTTCCTCTGCCGAACATTTACCGAACTATTTTAAAAGGTTTTTGTTATTAAGTTACAAGAATGTAAAATAGTTACTGCTTTGTGAAATTAATACTCTTAAGCCACTGTTATTGTTATTTAACTTGCTTTATTGACAATATTTCGATTTGATAATGAACAAACATTTTACAATAAGTAATAAAGATAAAGCTCCTCTCATTCATGAGAGGAGGCCTGTGCCCAGCAGGGGGACGTATAAGGCTGATTTATTTTATTTTATAAAGATAAAAGGCATTACGCGGAACCGAATAATTCGGCCGAATGTTCGTATTCGGTAAAACCCATATTCGGTGCATCTCTACTTTTGTCATTTTATGGTAAGTAGGGCACTTTGTAATATTCAATCATATAGGCAGGTATATAAACGTGTCATGTCGTGGCTGGCATCGACAGATACATTAGCTAATAGTTAAGAGCCGTCGGAACGCTCGGCTCTCCATCCAAACGTAGGTAGTTTGGATCTCATTTTAAATCGACATGCTTGAATAACATGAAACTTTATTTACACAATGGGATCCACAAGTTTCTGGTGCCAGAAATATAGTAAAATATATAGCAACAGAATAGTACATTTCATTATTGAGTGGGAAAAGTGAAAAGCACTAGTTCGCGAAAACCAACTTTCCGCACGCTAAACAGCTACGTAAAGTAGCACTTTTTGAGCAACTATATTAAAAACTACTTTCTGACCTAGATATGGCGCATCTGATTGGGTACAAAAAGTTTAATGTTATTCCAGTATCTATGCTGGTTTAAAATGAGAACTAATCTTTCATTTAAGTTTGTGCTATTTTAAGATTTTCAAATTCATAAAAACGAACAATAAGGACGTTGTTTGATTGTGACGTCACGACATAAGCAGGTAATGACTGTAATCCATACAAATTCCATACTAACGGAGCGTTTTCGACGTTTCATAATAAGAAGCTAATTTGACTTTTGTCAAATACCTACCGTATTCCATGCCATAGGCCGCTCCAGTCTGTGAGAGGCCTTCGCCTGCTGGCCGCGGCGGACAATAGTAAACTTGTCATTTAGCTGACAAATTCACTATTGACCGCGCCACCGCAGGCCGCGCCAGTGTGATGCGGGCTTAATGTATACATTCTTAAGCTCGATATTCACCTAGGCCACAGATTATAATACTTACTAATTATAATAGTCTACGAGATTTGGGACTGGTCTTTTGACACATCGCGACACCCATATAACGTAAATTGGCACTGCTCGTCGAAATAAAATAAAAAAGTTTCAATAGCTTACGAGTTACGAAACAAAGTTTAATCTCCATGCAAGCTGTTTTTAGCACTTATAAAATGATTGTAATATTTTTACGGCTTATTTGTACATACATTAGCATTGAAAACTCGGTATGCGAACAATTACAACCTACGACTTTAAAAAAAAAAATAGTGTTACACTGCTTCAATCGATTGGAGTCGGTCAATTTAGAAATAAATCGGTATGAATCTAATAATTGTGAATATAGGAAAATAACAATGTATTATTTAATTACTGTCACAACTGTGCATAGACTCTCTATTTGATTTCCTAAAAATAATGATTACACAGTAATCAATCGATTCCTTTTATTAGCCACCATCAATCGTAATCGGATATTATGACAATCGATTTAATCTAGCCACATCACTCTTTACGTCATATTGGAACTGTCAAAAAACCAGTCGCATTTCTCGTAGACTGTAATAGTTCTACGAACCTAGGCGCCGCGTCACGCCCTTTGTCTCGTTTCCAAATGGATGGACGTAATATTTTGGCTACATTCACGGACACGCCACGTCACCTGCCACTTGGTCGTGGTTATGTCTATTGTTTCATTAGCGCGACATTCGGCTCGGCGATAAGTAAATAGATGCATCCAATTGGCTAGGCATCGTGTTAAAACCTTGAATTTTGACATTCAGGACCGTTCCGTTCATATAGCGCGTTGCCGTGTTACTATGGCTTGCCCGCTTGATATCGGTTTAAAGATCTTTATTTCTCAAAAGAATAACAATAATTCACATAAATGAGAAAATACAACATGCAAAGTTCATAATATTTATAAACTTAAGTAGGCAATAAACTATAAAACTAGTGAGCACAGTAAATAAAAAAAGTCCAAGTCCAATCCAATCCAATCCAGATATCCAAGGATGGGCCGTTTGGATCAGTATATTAGACTCTTATTTATGGTTTGGATATCAAACGGGCTGCTTCAGCAATGTTTAAACGCTAACTGTTTTAACATTGACGTACCGATATCGGCGCGGGGCCGCTCCCATCGGCTTGTTGAAGTGGTCGTCAGTGCCCGGCTTTAGTAACATCCTGCCATCATAAACCTTCGCTGGAAATTTGGTTTAACAACTTGAGGACTCGAGAATAATGAGATAATAAATAAAATCCGTTTGGTTTTTCTCATTATAAATAGTGTATTTATAGCGCAATATAATTGTTATCGGAATCGTGGCATTGCACGATTGAAATTTATTATGTACCGATTTGCCTCATAAATATAATTCGTTTGACGAATCGGTGTGCAAAGTATATTCCGTCAATAAACCCTACTTTAACGGTATATTTTACATAGTTAAATCTTTTTTTATTTTTATTGAAAGTACTTTTTGCATCAAGTGTCTAGTTAAAAAAATAACAATGAACAGCTTTAGTATTTTATATCGATAATTAATAATCTTAAAAAGTTATTCTGTGACAAATGAAATAAGAAATCTGTGGATTGGTACTTTTTGATGGTTTAACATGGTGCTGGCTGTTAGATGATGAATAACGGACGATCGAATGTGGTTTGAATTGTTTTGGAATGGCGAATGAGTTAACAGAAGGCGGAGTGTGTAAGTAGAGCTGAACAAAGCAAGACGATGTCAATAAATAAGATTTTACAAGTAATGTAAGTAAATAAGATTTTACAAGTAATGTAAGTAAATAAGATTTTACAAGAACAGTCACATATATTTACTTCCACCTAACCTAAACCCTCCGGGGTCCACATATCTATATCTTTAACCGATCTTACGGCGCCGTTTTGTGCATAAACTTGAACAATAACATAACGACAATATGGCACCGATTTAAGTTAATAACCTCCACAGTCCACACTAACAATAAACATTGTTTAAATTATGCCGTGAAGTTATTTTTAACGCCATTCCATTATATATTGATTTAAAATTTTAGCGTTGCTCACACATCATTTTAGCTAAACGGGACTTAATCGCGTATAATTAACTTGTTTATTGACCTCGCCGAGATTTTCGCGATGTTTCAGATGTGTCGTGAGATCCTAGGTCACGGGGTGGTAGTGTCGGGAAATAAATAAGTTATGCCTTCTAACGTCCTTTACACCAATTTGGGTCTACCTCCGAATGGTGTCTGCGTACCCGAAACTAATTTTCTTATCTTTTCTTCAGTGGCCGATGACTGGCGGGCACCCATTCATTCAAATGTCAAACATTTGTATAATAATGACCTCAATAGAGCGCAACGAGGTACTACTGTCACGAAATGATACGACTCACTATATTCTCACTTTATCTACATTTATAATAAATCTCGGAATTCAAAAAAGAATCAGCCAGTATCAAACTAAGCATTGTTCTGTCACGAATGATCTCAGCTTCCCATGAACGGAAAAACATGAAACTTTGTTTTATTAGTACCTTATTATTCTAGCTTCCGCTTTTAATCCGACTGCGACGAATAATTATTTTTCCGAAACGTTTGACCTCATTAAATGTTTCATTTCTTCTTCTTGAAATCCTAGCTGCCATATCTGTCCACTTTCAGTACCCGCAAAATGATGGCCTTGCCCTAACTATCCAATATTAATAATTTCGATCCGGTGTGTGTGATAGACCTTTACAAAACGCATACTAAACGATAAAGCATAAAATAATATCGATTCTAAATTCGCAGTAAGTTGTAATTTATTTATAAATTTCAACAAAATAACGTCAAACGTCAAAAGTCTGACTATCTTCTCTTTCTGTTTTTTTTAATGGCATGGTATCGCGCTGTTGACGCTTTCAGGCTCATTCGAAATTTTCGTGAAAATGAGTTGTTTTGTAACCGTTTTATACATTATAACGTAACATTTTTGCCGTCGGAAAAAATATATCATAATCTGCAAGATATGCGACGGGTCATAGTTTTCGTAGAAATCCATTTTAACAATAAAAATTAGAGAAAAAGAAAACTAAAGTCACCCTATTTTTTCATTTGTAACCATTTTACTGCTCCATTTTTTATCAGAATAATATGAAATTTTATAACTTTCTTCATACAATAATGAACAAGGGCTTCATTTTCTTACTTTCTTAATTTTCTTAAAAATGTATCTCGTTTTCTGAAATATTCCGCCAAAGTTCCTACGCCTCCCCGTTTTCGTCCATACGGTCAGTGCGGGACGAGACACGTTGCATGACGGACCTGTGTTAATTTGCGCTGCGCCGAAATTTTTAAATATTTGCGGAAATTGTGGACTATATTTGTTGCATAGAGTGGACAATCCGTTTTGTGATTCGTATAGTAGGTAACTAATAAACATTTGCGTATAGTTTAGTTTTTAGTGACAGATAATTTTGTTGCATAGAGTGGACAATCTATTTCGTGGTTTGTAAAGTAGTAGGTACTATAGACAAGACAGCTGACTGACCATCCGTGCACTTTATGTGCATTGTAATAAGGTTCTTGTATAAATACAGGATGGTCAGTTAACTGTGTTGGCGTTTGTACCTAATTAACATTTACTTAGGTATAGTTTAGATTTTGTTTTTAGTTCATGATGGAAAATAATAATAATATTAATAATAAGCTCGCGGGGGCAGCTTGTGGCGAGCTGACGGTGAGTGGCGACACCGCGGACCCCTAACCTCCAGAGGGCCCGAGTGATCTGGCCCTCGCCTCTGTGCTTGCCTTAACCGGCCGGCCAGAGTGGAGTCGCAAGAGCGGAACCTATGCTCCAGGTTGGAAGTGTAAAATGTCATAACGCCGGCGGCCCTTGAACGGATTACCGCGGGTTCTGGCGCACCGCATACTCACCTCTCGACAACCTCACAGCCACTCAGGCGTGTTGCTCCATTGTCGCACTGTGCGTGCGACTGTTTGAGACTAATTGTCACGGCAGGTGTCCGCTAGTCTCCTCCCATAACCCATTTTCCAGACCACCCACCATTCAACCCAATAACCCATGACCTTAGTTTCCATCGCAGCACAGTGTTGCACTGCAATAGTCTTTGCACCTGGCGGGGACCATCACCGGGTGTATCATGTTGTGCGCTCGGAGATGGTATCCGTCATGTGTATCCCTCGCTTTATATTACTTATATTTGTTTTAAAGGGCCTGTGCGCTGTTGGCTTCGGCCCCACGCATGCCTTCCAAAAGTCCGGGACTCCATGGTCCTGAGATATGGAAAAAACATAATAATAAATTTCAGGCCAGTTTGCACATAGATTGTTAGTAACATACAAACTTACGATACTAGAGTTAGTCGTCTTAGCTTAGGTGTCACAAATTTTTCAATAATTATTTTGGGTCTTTGGGGTTAAATAAGCGCAGGAGGAAAATACGTAATATCAAGAAATTTTACAAGAGAAGAGGAAAAAGAATACACAAGTAAATACCTATTCTATCAAAGTATCAAATATCTAAACAGTATCAAAATTGGGAAATCGCTAAAACCAGACATTTTATTAGTAAATATATTTACAATATATATTGCCTACTAACAATATTGTTTTATCTGCTCGTATTAATGACTGTCAAGTGTTAATAGAATAAGTTCTAATAAAAATAGTGAGCTTGGCAAATATTGTAAGTACCTACCTATGGGTTGCATGCCAACTCCAAGTTCGATACAGAGTTATTATTTGATATGAAACCAAGTATGGTTATCGTACAACTAATCTATAAGTATATATTTACCCGAGGCCGATTTCTGTACAGTCAGCATAATATAGTTAGTAGCAGCCAAGTTAGCCAAATATATCGGAACGTACATTCATCGAAATAGTCTTTGTTACTATAAGTAGGAGTAAGGAATGGGTTACGATATATTTGGCTACTTTGGATGCTACTAACTATCTGATGCTGACTGTACACGCCATCATCATCAAATCGAGAAAACGTAATAAATATACCGAAAATTAGTTTAAAACTTAACAACCTTACATTTATACAAAAGGTAACGGACAGACAGACACACTTTCGCATTTATAATATTAGTATGGAGTATAGATATGGAGTAGGAAGTATGGATAGTATGGATTATATGTCTTTCCCGCTCACGGGACAATGATGTCCCAGACCTTTGGGAGGCGTGCGTGGAGATCTGAGCCAACACGTAGAGGCCCTTTTGACAATTTAATGAAATGTAAGGAGTACACCAAGCGGATGATGGACGCACACAGAAACAGTACCCGCTGGGGTGTAAGAGTCTATTGCTAGTTGATGGAATCTAAATAAAACGGGTTATTGGGTGAAAATGATGGACTAGTAGCCGGGCTATTGGATGAAACATCGGACGCCTGCCCAATAAAACTGTTTCACATTTTATCTCAGATCGTCGGCAGACGGTGACTCGCTAACTGCTAGATGGGCCCCTATTAATAGCGACATAAAAAAGTGGCCTAAGGGTATGGATTATTATTATTACCTTTATATTTTTTTCGCACTAACCGTCTCTCTCTTATTATAATATTTAGGAACAGAGGTATAGTGCGAGAAAAATCGAAAGTATGTCGCGGCCGTCTAGTGCTAGGCGTGCTGAGGGCCTACCGCGAAACGAAACCGAACTTCGTTTGTGTATCTCCCTCTCTGTCGCGCTGGCTAGTTCGAGCGACAATGAGAGTTATTCGAACGAATTTCGTTTTCACTAGCACGGCTAGCACTAGACGGTCGCGACATAATCTCGATTTTTCTCACACTATACCTCTCTTTCCTAATGTTCTAATAAGAGAGAGACCGATAGTGCGAGAAAAATCGAGTGTATGTCGCGGCCGTCTCGTGCTAGCCGTGCTGACGGAACTACACTAATCGTAAGTAAATAGTATTATAATAGTGGGGACATAATTTTTGATCTTAATCAATTATGTAATTTATGGAAGTATGTATGTTTTTTATGTATGTTTAGACGACCGGTTAGCCTAGTGGGTAGTGACGCTGCCTACGAAGCTGAAGGTCCTGGGTTCGAATCCCGGTAAGGGCAAATATTTGTGTGATGAGCATAAATATTTGTTTCCGAGTCATGGATGTTTTTCTATGTATTTAAGTATTTATATCTATTATATATATCGTCGTCTAGTACCCATAACACAAGCCTTACTGAGCTTACTATGGGACTAGGTCGATTTGTGTAAGATTGTCCCCTTATATTTATTTATTTATGTATGACAAATATCACGTTTCAATTAAGCATGACGAATGTCACCCACCCACGTCCACCCTTGCATTGGTAACGATGCGCGATGACGCGTCTGTAACTTAATCTATGTAACGCTTAATAAACGACGGCGGGTTGTGCGACTTGCGCGGGGAGAGGGTCGAGGCTCCGCCCATACGCTCAAGGACTTTAGCGGGTATACAAGCCTTCAGCCAAAAAGTCTATTTGAGTTTCTGCAGAATCAGCAATGAACAGTATGTATTAAGTCGGTATAGAACGGGCCATATATAATTAAATCACATCAATCGTGTCAGTATTAAGGCGGTATTATAACTTCGTACTTCGCGCCTTTAAATGAAAAAATAATAGAGTAATTATGACAATGGGGCTCGGGTCGCTTTATGGTTGTAGATTTTTAGTGGTTAGGAATAGTTTGGAAAATATAAATTGGCCGTCTGATATATAATTAAAGAGATTTTTTTTTTCAATGTTTGTTACCTCAGAACTCCGTCATTGATGAGCCTATTCGTATTTTTTTTGTTTGTATGTATATGCTTCCATGTACGTCCCATTTTTTTCAAAAATTCAGTTGGATGATGGGATTTATGAGGAATTGAGGGAACTCCTCAATTATATTAGGCACGCGTGTAGTGATTTTGTATTTTCTATTATTGCTCGTGTATTTACACCCGGAAATCATAAATTTGGTGGAGTGAAATTGATGATGAAGACCACAGATGACTTGTGGAATTCCCCAATTATGTACTTAAAAGTACAAAAGTACGTCACAGATTCTGATAAGATTCCGTTGAAATAGCAACTAATGAAGTGCCAAAGGTGATCCTCGTGGAATCGACGGAAGTCCTCAAATATTATCGAGCTACATACAGCGATTGGGTTTTTTTCTCTAATAATCCACGCATTTGCTCTTGGAAATCAGTTCATGTGGTAAATTGGAAAAGAAATGTGGAAATGTTCTCGTGGCTTGGCGGAGTGCTAAATTGAAGTCGGTTAAAACTTTGTTTTTAAAGTAAATTATATTATATTAATTCCTAAACACATCTCTAGGAATTAAGTAATATAATAAAATCATCGGAGTGACAGATAAAGACGAGTTTAAACGGCATTTTAGCTAAAATAGTTTTGTTCAACGTTTTACTTGATAGGTTAAGTTAATTAGAACTGCATGTTTCCTATGTCCAAAAGAAGAAATGCGATGATTCCCATCACATTACCATGCAAACGAAGTCGCAGGTACAGCTAGTCTTAATTATGTAGGTATTCGTGATTCCAGCTGTGTCAACTGCGCTCTAAGCTTATTACAAAGAGGAACAGTCTGTGAGATTGTAGCTCTGTAAGTTTGTTTATTTATTTATTTATTTGTTTATAAGTTTGTATCAAAACATACAAAGTTAATGTTATTTTCGGGACCGCTCAATCATTTTTTCACCTGCGTGTAGAATGGACTTCCTGGATGGTTATAGGCTATACTTTATCCCGCGGGATTTCATGCGATCTTCGCAATACGCGGCAACAAGCAAAGTATTCCTATAAATAAAGACTATAAGTACTTATTTACTAATAACGTTCCTATAGAGACATTGACGTAGAGCCATTTACTTGTAATAGCATACGATAAGCAGTAACATACTCAAGAGCATTAATGTCTATATTTCAGTCTTATAGTTTGCTACAAGATTATAGCACAGAACAGTTACAGGATACTTTTACTTATAGTAAGATTTCACAAGCATAGATAGTGTGAAGATCATTTGGTTTTATTTTACAGACTTCTAGTTAGCTACAAGATCGTCTTATAAGACAGTTGTAGGTTTAAGTCTCCTATAACAGTTTTCAGAATGATCAAATAGTCTTGAATAATATTTGATCTTAATAGTAGCATTTTGTAAGAGAACAATATTATAATCAGGGATCGGATATTCGGATCGATATTTACCTTAACTTTGGCGGCGTGAACGGTATGGAGACGGACTCGACTTTATTTTTGTAATAATTTTCCCGGGATTTCCCGGGATTTCTTAACTATGTAACAAGGCAATCTAAACTCATATTTGAACATTTTAATACGCTTATTTATTATGTAGGTACTTAATGTAATTTACTATGGGGGAATATTAAATTCAATTTACCTGAGATTTATTCAACTAGCGAAGTATCATTCATTATGATATACTTGGCTGAGGTTATTACAAGTCTACATCGCTATTAGTCTTGTCCAATGTTAAGAACATAAATATATATAACTGAACATATAAAATAACTGAAATTGTACTTGGTAAGAGCGTTATTAGATAAAAATCATGTAAGTTATTAGATCTAGTAAACGTGTTGGGAAAGTCGTTTATAATGGATTTAAGCGAATGGAAACGATTTAAAAGGAGCGGTAATTATAGAAGAAAAGTGAAAAAATAAGTATAATGTTTATAATTAATATAATATGTATGTGGCTACCCACTAAATAAAAAATATTATGATGTTCTAACTTGGTTGATACTGATTGTGTTATTTATTAAATTAGCAGTAGTAACACTCATATTCCATGTAATGATTGTACACGAGCATATATTGGTAGCCTTGACACCACAATTGTTTTATATTAAGTAGTTTCTTAAGGCTTGTACACCCGCTACAGTCCTTGAGCGTATGGGCGGAGCTTCAACCCTCTCCCCGCGCAAGTCGCACAACTCGCCATCTCGTTTCGTTTATTAAGCGTTACATAAATTACGTTAGGTAAGAATACAGACGCGTCATCGCGCATCGTTACCAATGCAAGGGTGGACGTGGGTGGGTGACATTCGTCATGCTTAATTGAAACGTGATATTTGTCATACATAAATTACATAATTGATTAAGTTCAAAAATGATGTCCCTACTATTATAATACTATTTACTTACGATTAGTATAGTTCCGTCAGCATGGCTAGCACGAGACGGCCGCGACATACTCTCGATTTTTCTCGCACTATCGGTCTCTCTCTTATTAGAACATTAGTAAAGAGAGGTATAGTGTGAGAAAAATCGAGATTATGTCGCGGCCGTCTCGTGCTAGCCGTGCTAGTGAAAACGAAATTCGTTCGAATAACCCCCATTGTTGCTCGAACTAGCAAGCGCGACAGAGAGGGAGATACACGAACGAAGTTAGGTTTCGTTTCGCGGTAGGCCCTCAGCACACCTAGCACTAGACGGCCGCGACATACTTTCGATTTTTCTCGCACTATACCTCTGTTACTAAATATTCTAATAAGAGAGAGACGGATAGTGCGAAGTAAAAAGTAAAGGTAATAATAATAATCCATACCTACTGTTGCCCTTAAGCCATTTTTTAATGTCGCTTTTAATAGGGGCCCATCTAGCAGTTAGCGAGTCACCGTCTGCCAGAGATAAAATGTGAAACAGTTTTATTGGGCAGGCGTCCGATGTTTCATCCAATAGCCCAGCTACTAGTCCATCATTTTCACCCAATAACCCGTTTTATTTAGATTCCATCAACTAGCAATAGACTCTTACACCCCAGCGGGTGCTGTTTCTGTGTGCGTCCCAAGACACGGGCAGAGACAGCATCCGCTTGGTGAACTCCTTGCATTTCATTAAATTGTCAAAAGGGCCTCTACGTGTTGGCTCAGAGCTCCACGCAAGCCTCCCAAAGGTCCGGGACATCATTGTCCCGTGAGCGGGAAAAGCTTATAATCTATACTATCCATACTTCCATATCCATACTCCATACTAATATTATAAATAGGAAAGTGTGTCTGTCTGTCCGTTACCTTTTGTGTAAGTGTAAGGTTGTTAAGTTTTAAACTAATTTTCGGTATATTTATTACGTTCTACTTCCTTGATTTGATGATGATGGCGTGTACAGTCAGCATCAGATAGTTAGTAGCATCCAAAGTAGCCAAATATATCGTAACACATTCCTTACTCCTACTTATAGTAATAAAGACCATTTCGATGAATGTACGTTCCGATATATTTGGCTAACTTGGCTGCTACTAACTATATTATGCTGACTGTACAGAAATCGGCCTCGGGTAAATATATACTTAAGGCCGTATTCATAAACATACTACAAGCCTGTTTTAACTAAAATGGCGTTAAAATTCGTTTGTCCTTATCTGTCACTTTGACATTTGTGTTCGTAAGAAAGGGACAGAGCACATTTTATTTAGCAGAGGCATTTTAAGTTTTATGAATAAGGGGGTTATAGATTAGTTGTACGTTAACCATACTTTGTTTCATATCAAATAATAACTCTGTATCGAACTTGGAGTTGGCATGCAACCCATAGGTAGGTACTTACAACATTTGCCAAGCCCGCTATTTTTATTAGAACTTATTCTATTAACACTTGACAGTCATTAATACGAGCAGATAAAACAATATTGTTTCTATAATTATTCATGCACCTAAGCAATAGATATTGTAAATATATTTACTAATAAAATGTCTGGTTTTAGCGATTTCCCAATTTTGATACTGTTTAGATATTTGATACTTTGATAGAATAGGTATTTACTTGTGTATTCTTTTCCTCTTCTCTTGTAAAATTTCTTGATATTACGTATTTTCCTCCTGCGCTTATTTCCCATCTTGAACTAAGAAACAAAATCTAACCTATTACGTAAATGTTAATTAGGTACAAACGCCAACACAGTTAACTGACCATCCTGTATTTATACAAGAACCTTATTACAATGCACATAAAGTGCACGGATGGTCAGTCAGCTGTCTTGTCTATAGTACCTACTACTTTACAAACCACGAAATAGATTGTCCACTCTATGCAACAAAATTATCTGTCACTAAAAACTAAACTATACGCAAATGTTTATTAGTTACCTACTATACGAATCACAAAACGGATTGTCCACTCTATGCAACAAATATAGTCCACAATTTCCGCAAATATTTAAAAATTTCGGCGCAGCGCAAATTAACACAGGTCCGTCATGCAACGTGTCTCGTCCCGCACTGACCGTATGGACGAAAACGGGGAGGCGTAGGAACTTTGGCGGAATATTTCAGAAAACGAGATACATTTTTAAGAAAATTAAGAAAGTAAGAAAATGAAGCCCTTGTTCATTATTGTATGAAGAAAGTTATAAAATTTCATATTATTCTGATAAAAAATGGAGCAGTAAAATGGTTACAAGTGAAAAAAAATAGGGATTTTTATCTCTGATTTTTATTGTTAAAATGGATTTCTACGAAAACTATGACCCGTCGCATATCTTGCAGATTATGATATATTTTTTCCGATGGCAAAAATGTTACGTTGTAATGTATAAAACGGTTACAAAACAACTCATTTTCACGAAAATTTCGAATGTGCAGCCTTAAATATTGATTACGTTAACGATAAAGTGGGGTTTCATTCTTGAATCAGTGAATCGTCCACATCCATAACACTTTTCAAATAGGGTTAAATGTGCAATTGACCATGGCGATTCACATTCGTTGAGCATTATAAAGTCATCTTTACTTCAAAAACAGGAACACTCTAAAATTGACTCATTGATCATGTAATCTTTAATCTAGTGTATTTGAAACTTTGGGATGAATTTAAGAAATTGTACACAACATAATCCGTTTAAGTAGTTTTATTTAAATATGTAACCATGGTGGAAACCGGAACATTATTTTTAACTTAAATTAACTTTCTTAGGTGGTAGTAAGAAGATTTCGTAAGGAACCCTAATACGTTTAAATATGGCGGCAAATTCTCTGGATTACAACTGCTATAAGTGCAAATTTACCTGTAATTGTCCTATAACATACTCAAGGCAGATAATTTTTAGAAAATGGCGAATGTTCATTATAAATATGGGAATATTATTTTAACAACATATATGTTATGTGCGCTTTTTCCATGGGCATTGTAGAATTAAACAAATTATGGTGGTCATTTACAATAAAAATGACTTCCCTGGTAAGTTCACACACTATACATACAGTATTTTACAATACATGCATATGCTCTATATTAATTACAATATTATTAGTTATATAGTTAGATTAATAAGAAAAATAGGGACTTACGTTTGTTATCAAATATTTTTTTCTCACAAATACACCGCACCAACCGACCGAAACAACGGAAAGATTTTTATAAAATGTACTTATAACTAATAACTAAGCATATTAGTAGTTTGTTACAAATAAGATTGCTTTAGTATGATGCTCATGTGAGATACGTATAAGTTATAAAATTTATAAATGGGTCATTGGGTAGTCTCAGAACATTACAATTGTATTCTGGTAGAACTTCTGTAAGTGTATTATAGGGCCTAATGACATTCTGCTAATTGATTATATGATCGTTATAAGAAAGCAATGCTCCTATAACTGCGCCCAAATCCGTGTGTGTAGTAAACTACAAGGATCTTATAAGTAAAATAAAAAATAGGCTTACAGACAGACAAACACTATAAGTGCTAATTTTGCTTGTTGGGGGGCGAAGCCACGCTGGCTGCTAGTCATTAATAAATCCTTTAGGCTCACCAGCAGCCGCACTAACTGGGAATGAATATCCAACCATCTTGACATTAAGAGCGCATTTAAGGGGTTATACAGTTGCCACGTGAGTTGAAGATCATTAGTAAAGTCGCAAGGTCATTAGGCCGGTGTGGCGAGGCCGCTAATCCCAATTCCCGATTGTCCCGACAAAATGCTGAATGCCACGGGTGACCGACGTACTCAGCTGTACAAATGAATCTTACGCCCGGTCTGAACAATAAGTTGTATCAAGGATTCAATCCGACGCAATGTCGACAGATCATCTTGATCCATCGGGCTCTGGCAGAGACGAAGTTAAATGTTTTATGGATATGTACGGTATTTGTTATAAAATTATTTATGTGACCGTAAAATTACCTAGTAAGACCTAACAAAAATCATAAATAACTCAGTCAAATAGTAACAGTATTTATGATTTTGATGTATTCGTGAAGATGTAAAATCGACGAAACTTCACTAACATTGCAGGCGCTCAAATAATACCGATGATAATTTCAACTAGTAGGTACCCTAGAAAACCACTTATTTGGCGGACACCAAATAATAAGAGTTTTTGGTACTCATCTACCACAAAGGGATCTTTACTAGTTTTACTACCGAACAAGAGGAGGTTTGCATCGAGAAGAAAACGCAGAAAATACAGTATACATGTATATGGTATGGGTACCAATAAGGCCTGAATTAACTAACTACACAAAAAAAATTGTGTATGTATTTTCTACTTTATTTTATTTTATCTAAGTACTCTTATATTTTTTTGTTATGAAATATTTCAAGCTATCCTAGCCTAAAAAGCCGAACAGATATCAGAAGTCCGTTGGCACCTTTGGGTATGGAACCCTAACTATGTGAGTATTTGAATACACATTGGTACTACTAAACTCTGGCATTTATGTTTTATTGCATACTGGACTCCGACTGGAGCGATATTTGCAGTTCGCAGTCACGCCTTCTGGCTAGAAAGTGAAATAGTTACAACCATGTGGCCGCTTGAAGTCGTATGGCTATTACTAATATCGCTAAAAAGAGGTGTTTGTTCCATTCGGTTGGATAAAGCCGGTGCGTTCCGATATCTGCGACCGCGGATTTTACCTCCAACCAGCCAGTCCGCCAACTCACGTGAGGCGGGAAGCACGCTTGCATGTTCGAGATTCAAAAAGCGCGCCAGAATAAGGAATACCGATAAACTTAAATTGTTTATGAATTAAAAAATGCAGAAACAAAATAGTTCATGACATGAACGAACATTTGTAAAGTAAATTAAAGTATTCGGATGTAGATATATTAGTAAATCGCTTTATACAAGTACAGATTTCGTTATAATTCTATTGCATTTTCGCGGGTGAATAAACGGTAGTTCTTTCACATTCGAAGAAAGTTCGTTTCTGCGTCAAATGTAAGTACTACAATTCTTTTTTTGTAACGAGAATGTTTCTTTTATGACGTCAAAATACCTACATATAAACTTCACTTCAATTACAAACAATAATAAACTTTGCGTCTTATCTCGGTGCGTAAACGGGCCGGTAGATATTTAAAAATTACTTAATTCGAAGAAGTATCTACGTAAGTAACTACTACACACGTTGGATAAGATAGTATTACAAATATTACACTTCAAACAAGTCGTGTTCAATTTAAAGGATTTAAACTAACTACCTATTAAAATCTTAAAACGAGTTGTTTTAGTATATGTACGACTAGCTGTTGCCCGCGACTTCGTCCGCGTACAACTTGTTACCGTCTTAGAAAAATGATTGCTATTAAATTATTATAGGCGGAACCTTAATTATCGCTGACCTTAACAAAGTTCTACCATCTTAAGGGATGATTTCCGAGATAAAAACTATCCTATATCCTCAAATTAGGGTCTCAAATTATCTGTACGGAAAATTTCATCTAAATCCGTTCAGGGATTAAGCGTACTTAAAAGGTAACAGTGCGATAAGTTCATTAGTTTAAATTGAAAACTCTGTTTTTACATATATAAATATCTTAAAAATCATCAACAGACGTTTCAGCTTAAATTGTATATTTTTCATAATGTAGTAAAGAAAGCTACATTACTGAAAATAGTTTTGAAAGCAAACGTAATCTAATGCTAAAAGACGTAGAACTTTCCATCTCCATCCGCCGTCCCCATTTAACGGTGTTAGAAATTAATATTATTCTGATTAACCAAAAAAAAAATTAAATTAACAAAATAATCCGCACCTTACTACTACTTACCTACCTTTCGGTTTTGGGAGCATCCCAGTTCTAACCTAACCTAACCTACATTTCTGGTAGCTGTTCGGTTCTGTAAGGGTCGTGGTTCTAACTTAACCTAACCTACTTTTCTGCTAGCAGTCGGATTATGTATGACCTATACATACTTCCAACCCTTTTTAACCTCCGTAGAGGATGAATTTTAAGAAACGCTGTAATTAGTTTCCTAGTTTTTGACCGAAGTTACAGATCCCTTACTTCAAAATTGTCTTGTTCCCCGTACAAACATCCAACTCCTTTTAAGCCATTTAGGAGATAAATGTGTCCCCCTTATGGAATCAATTTAAAACAGTCTAAAACAGAAGTTACAAATCCCTTACTTTAATAATGTTTGGCTCTCCGTACAAACTTTGAACCCCCTTTAACCCCTATAGGGAATGAATTACAAAAGGCTCTGAAATCTGTTTTGTAGTCATTTAACATACCTGTAAGACCGAAGTTAAAAATCTCTTACTATAACATTTTCTTGGTTTCCATATAATAGACCTTGAATCCCGTTTTAACCCCCTAGGGGTGGAATTTTTCCAAAACGCTGAAGGAACTTTTATGTATTCTGATAAGAAATCTTTATACGCGTTAAGTTTCCAGCTCAAAAATGAGTGTTTCTCATCCAAAGCTTGCACCCCTTTTTAACCCCCTTAGGGTTGAAAATTGCGGAAACGCAGAAATTACTTTTTTGTATTCTAATAAGTAATTTTTCTAGAAAGTATCAAGTCTCTTGTTCTAAAAATAATGTTTTCCCCATATAAACCTTGCACCCCTATTTAATCCCCTTAGGGGTGGAATTTTCTAAAACGCTGAAAGTACTTTTCGTGTTTTTTAATAAGTAATCTTTTTACAACGTTTCAAGTCTCTAGTTCAAAAAAAGTGTTCCCCACATAAACCTTGCAACCCTTTTTAACCCCCTTGGGGGTGGATGTTTCCAAAACCATTAAAGTTCTCTTTTGTATTCAAATACGTAATCTGGCTACAAAGTTTCAAGTTTCTAACTCAAACGGAAAAGTTTCCCTCATACAACTTTTGCACCCCTATTTTAACCCCTTAGGGATGGAATTTTCTAAAACGCTACTATTTTTTTTTGTATTCATATAAGTAATCTTTCTACAAAGTTTCAAGTCTCTAGCTCAAAAAAGAATTTTCCCCCATACAGACTTTGCAACCCTATTTAACCCCCTTAGGGGTGGAATTTTCTGAAATGCTGAAAGTACTTTTCGTGTTTTTTATTAAGTAATCTTTCTACAACGTTTCAAGTCTCTAGCTCATAAAATAAAGTTCCCTCCATACAAACCTTGCACCCCTTTTTAACCCCCTTAGGGATGAAAATTGCTGAAACTCAGAAATTTCTTTTTTGTATTCTACTAAGAAATCTTTCTACAAAGTTTCAAGTTTCTAGCTCAAAAAATAAAGTTCCCTCCGTACAAACCTTGCACCCCCTTTTAAGCCCCTTAGGGGTGAAATTTTCTAAAACGCAGAAATTACTTTTTTCTGATTCTAATAAGTAATCTTTCTAGAAAGTTTCAAGTCTCTGGTTCAAAAAATAATGTTTCCCACATACAAACTTTGCACCCCCATTTAACCCCCTTAGGGGTGGAATTTCCAAAAATCCCGTGTTATCCCTTGCCTACGACATAAAAGGAAGTTCTGGTGTAAATTTCAAGTTTCTAGTCCCAGTAGTTTCGGCTGTCCGGTGATGAATCAGTCAGGAAGTCTTCTTTTATATATACAGATTAAGTTGTTGTGGACACGATGTAAGTATATGTCTCTTAAAACAGCTATTTAATGACATGATAATATAATACCTATTCCGAGTTATCGAGGTTTAGTTCAGATATATAACGTAAAAATATAAAGATATTTTGATGAACCTACTTGCCTTCCGAGACAAGATACCGTGTTGGTAAAAAAACACGCATTTTTTGGTGTTTTTTCTACCAATTCTACGGCGGCTAATACACAATCCTATTACCCACACAACACAACCGTATTATATTTTTACATAAAGGGCGCAGCTGCAAATCTCACTCCACAGTTCACACCCAGGAGAAGACGTAAAATTGTGTACGCACCACGGGCGGCAATTCGTAAAGCTCCAGATCGCAGGTGTTTGTGGCCCGAACCGAAGGTGTAATTACTCGTGTAATAAGCATTCACGAATTGACCGCCCTAGGTAGGCACGTGTTAATGTTAATGTTAATGTATTATCGACAACACAGATAACTGACCATCGGTGCACCTTAAGTGCATTGTAATAAGGATCTATATAAACACAGGATGGTCAGTTAACAGTTAACGTTTGTACTATTATTTATATTGATGCACAGAGAATATAGATATAAATATATATACCTACACGGTGCACCGGGAATAAAAACGCTAACGGATGCGCGTGTATGCGGTTTTTTTAGGAGAGTCGGGCGGGGCAGCCTTGCATTGGGCTATCTTATCAGTCTAACCACTCGATATATCTTTGACGGAAGCTTCTGATCAATAGTACACGACAACAAGCCTTTTTACAAGCTTTTATTTAAACCTGCACTGAAAGTTACAATCGGATTGAGCCCAAATTTGCCATAGGTACTTTACGTTCGTTGACAATGCAATATTGTGGCACCATCGAGCTCCTATTTATTTATTACCAAAGAAACTGACTGATGATGTAGCCGTATTAGCAACTCCAAAACGACACAAGATATCCGCCATGTTTGGGCTCATGGCCCTCTAAAGGAGTCGTTGATGACTGTGCCAAAAAAGTAAAGCCGGTATTAAAAACTTGTACCTTACTATACTTACCATTTTTTTTTGGCAGAAGTTTTAATTTGCGCTCACATCGGCGCTAGGAACACCAGCTATAGTTCTCATGACGTATGTTGTCAATAAACCATCAAGCTTCCAAGTAGGGCTTATATTTTTATGGTCTGTTTTGGGCAGTCAGTGACCATGCCTACGAAGCTGACGCTGCAGTGGGCGTAGCTTAATGGTTGCCATTCTATAGCACCCGTCACGTTCTCACAAGAATGCGAGTGCGAGAGTGACGGATGTCTTATCCACAACGATAAGTGATAAAATTGCAGCCATGCTATGCCCGCTGAGTTCGAATACTGAGGCTCTAGTAAAGTTTTACCGAAACAAAACGTTACGACCGCGTTTGCGTTTAACTGTCAAATCCCATACAAATTGAGGGTAAAACGCAAACGGGATCGTAACGTTTTGTTTCGGTAAAACTTATACTAGAGCCTCTGCGGGCGTAGCACAGTTGCCATTTTATCACTTATCGTTGTGGATAAGGCATCCGTCACTCTCGCACTCGCATACTTGTCAGAGCGTGATGGGCGTCTTTACCACAACGATAAGTGATAAAATGGCAACCGTGCTGCGCCCGCTGCGCTGGTCAGAAACTAGTATAAGTTTTACCGAAACAAAACGCAAACGCGGTCGTTTTGTTTCGGTAAAACTTATACTAGAGCCTCTGGTCAAATATTTGTGTGCTGACGACGATACGAGTATTTGTGATGTTTTCATTATAATTTACATTCCAGTCTGTGTAATGGATATATCATCATTTAAAATAAGTACTTACCTAAAGACAAAATCCGACAAATAATTACCAGAGATCAAAAAATTATCCTACTAATATTATAAATGCGAAAGTTTAGATGATTGGATGTTTCGATGTTTGTTACTCAATCACGCTTAAACGGCTGAACCGATTTGAATGAAATTTTGCACGAAGATAGTTTATAGCCTGGATTAAAATATAGGACAGTTTTTATCCCGGGTCCACGCGGACGAAGTCGCGGGCGGAAGCTAGTAACTTAATAATTCTCTCCTGAAAAATCGGAAAAAATAATAATAAATGTTTTACTTATTCTTTATTTTGGTGAATGTACATTTGCTCTATAATCAATATCATCATCGTCGTCATATCAGCCAAGAGACGTCCACTGCTGGACATAGGCCTCCCCCGCTGAGAGTGTTCTATAATATTCAAGATAAATCATACAAAACTTCTTTTAAATCTATATAATTACTTCCGGGTGAAAAGTTAGTAGGATTCTTGAATAAAGCAGAGTCTAATAACGATTAAAATGAAATTAACAATAAAAACGCTATTATAAATTAATGTTTCAAAAATCCGTATTTTTCCTGTAGTATTATATTTTTATTTAAGTATATAAGTAAGTCCTATGTATGTACCAATGAGGAAGTATATCGTCGAGTAGTACTTAGTAGTACTAAGTAGTAGGTACCTACCCTCAGTAACACAAGGCTTATTGACTAGATCGATTTGTGTACGATTGTCCCTTGTAGCAAAGATATTAGCGGATGAGCGTAATTTTTGAATGTGCGGTTAGTTTGAAAGGTTCCCCCTGTTTTAGAATATTTTTTTGTAAGAATTCTATTTGGCATAATCTATGTAGCCATAATTGACTATGCGCATAAACTGTTTTGCCAGAATCGAGATTCGCATAGTTCGATTACGCCGAATTTCAATAGTCCGAATATTATTTGTTCATAATTTTGATGCACCGAATCATGTCCACGCATAAAATATATGAGCATTTTTTTTTGTCGAACACTATTCTCGCAGAAATATATAATGGCATAAAAAATCATTATTTAACACCTAACCTAACCTTACCTAACCTAACCTGAACCTAACCGCCAGCGTGTCGACGTCACCCTGCTTCGCCGGGTGCCTATTTCCGCTCCTGGGGGCACAAGCTAACCATTTTTTTTTAAACGTTGGGGGAATTCTTTGACGCACCGTCCATCCGGTCAGGGGGGACCAGACGGGTGGGACTTCCGGACAGAAGGCCCAGACTACCCACTAAACCCCCAACGATTGTCCAAACATGTCGCTGCCAAGGAGAGCCAAAGGTTCGCTTGACGCATTCTACTTTCTACTTTGACTCTCGCGACTGGCCCGTTTGCGCGGGCACGACCAGGGAGAGCGCCCCGGGACAATTTCGGGGCGCTACAATCCCTTGGGCTTATAGGACAGGGGGACCCTCCCCCGACCCTGCCATCCAGACCACTACGGCGGAGGGAGCAAATGAGCATAGCGACGGCGTGCGCGCCCCGCTTTCCGTCTGCGTGTGCCATTACGGACTTGCAGAGGGAGGCCATAGCTTCCCAGGGCCTCTCGCTGTCAAGCATTTTCGATACATTGGTCGGCAGCGAGAGATCGGTACCCACTATAGTGACCAAATTGTGCCGCTGTGGCCCCCACGCCAAACATACCTCCAGTGTGTGGCGCACGTCGTCTACTGCTATGCCACACCCATGGCAGCGGGGGCTTTCCTCCCGACCGGCGACTCGGTGCAGATACTCCCCGAAGCAGCACAAGCTAACCCTAACCTAACCTACTAATAATACCATTGTTACGGTTATTTGTTGTTTTGTTACTGCGAGGGGCTTCGCCCCCGAGCCCCCCTGTTTCTAGCTGTCCTAACCTAATCTACTATATACCACTGCGCACCATATCGCATCCCGTTTTAAGTATGCTTAGTAAGTATCGGACAATCGATAATACGCCGAATAAAATGATGCTAAACAAAATTATGCGTAAATATAATCGCCCATAACAATATTACGCAAATTTAAATTCGGACTAACACATTTTCAGAATTTTAGAAATTCTATTAAGTTAGGTTTCTGCCACATTAACTTGGGCGAAAACCGAATATGCCAAGTCTGTTATGCAAAAAACGTTTCGGACAATCAAATAATAGAGGCCCGTTCGGAACTATTTTTTTGTTCTATATAAAATCGTGACGGGTCCAACCGGTGGCTAAAATAAGTTTCAGACAAGAAAACATTTTAGGCACAAGCTTTTATTACCAGCTGTACATTTTTTGCACCCTCAATTAGATAAGTCTGATAAGGACAATTAAACAGGGCAGTTTTATCTTGCTGTGGCCCCCCTGACTTTAATTATCAGACGATCATGATGGTACCCCTTATATTGTATTGTCATCAAACTTAAAATGTGTACAAAATTAACTAAGTGAATCCGTGGTAAATTCTTCCAGTTAAAATTTAATTTCCTAGAGTATTAAGTACCGAACTATATGTAATTAAATATAATACAGCGCTAATTACTGATTAACGTATTGGTTTGTGTAATTACTCGTGTAATAGGCGATTTATTAATAATATTTGTATGCTATTTAACAATATTATCAAACCATGACCATGATGCTTGCCAGTCAATAATTAAATTTTATCCTGTATAACTGCATTATTTACGGAATAGGTTGCTCTTAATGTGTGGTGTGTACTGAGAAAATATTAATTAGTACATTTTATGTATGGCGCGTAGATACATACGACACTTTTGTTACATTATCGAAAATGCCTATTTTTAAAATTACCTCTCCACCGAAAATGGTATATTCCGCTCTCGTGGATGACGTGAAATAATGTTTAAATAACATAATAAAAATTGGCTACCCTTTATAGGTGTCGAAAGGGTATACTGCCTTTTCATCGAAATATGTTTCGCTAAATTTCACCTCGCAACCAACTTTTCGCAGAATTTTTATTTGGTAAACCAATCGTTGGCACTACATCGCACTTTTCTTATTTGACATTTTTATAATGCAAAATTTTACTGCAACAAACTTTTATGTGGAATATAATTATGAAGCAAATGATTTGCTTAGGCAATAATTTACTTTAAAAACAAAGTTTTAACCGACTTCAATTTAGCACTCCGCCAAGCCACGAGAACATTTCTTTTCCAATTTACCTCATGAACTGATTTCCGAGAGCAAATGCGTTGATTATTATAGAAAAAAACCCAATCGCTGTATGTGACCCGATAATATTTGAGGACTTCCGTCAATTACACAAGGATCACCCTTGACATTTCATTAGTTGCTATTTCAACGGAATCTTATTAGAATCTGTGATATACTTTTGTACTTTTAAGTACATAATTGAGGAATTCCATAAGTCATCTGTGGTCTTCATCATCAATTCCACTCCACCAATTTATGATTTCCGGATGTAAATACACGAGTTATAATAGAAAATACCAAAATCACCACGCGTGCCTAATATAATTGAGGAGTTCCCTCAATTCCTCATGGATCCCATCATCCAATTGAATTTTCAAAAAAATGGGACCCACCTGGAAGCATATACTTACAAACAAAAAAAAATTATGAATCGGCTCATCAATGACGGAGTTCTGCGGTAACAAACATTGAAAAAAAAAAAAAATACAACCGAATTGAGAACCTCCTCCTTTTTTTTGAAGTCGGTTAAAAAACCAATCGTCAAATGTCATTTGGGAAAATTTTAACTTTGCTTTGGAATTATGATAATTAGGTACTATTATTATAACGTACAGTTAGCATAATATTTTTTGGTAGACTATAAGGCAAGTCGGTGTAGGTACGACGACGAGCGAAGCGAAGCGAGGAGGAGTGTTAGGAAGAACCGCGAAACTACAGCGCGCGAGCCGAGCGAGCGAAACGAGCGTGCCGCGGCAGCGGCCGGCGAAGCGCCAGAACCGAACACTTTTTTACCTGATACTTACATAATCATATAGTATTCAATATGTTGCTAAAATTATGATATGCCCATCAACACATTTAACGAATACATAAATGACATCTTAAAAAAACTCAGGGGCCGTAGACAAGGTTACAATCGACAAGCGCTAACGCCAATAGAAAACTAATAAAATGTATGGGAATGACAGATGTTAATGAAAAGTGTTTCGTCGGCATCTGTCATTCCCCTACATTTTATTATTTTCTATTGGCGTTAGCGCTTGTCGATTGTAACCTTGTCTAGGCCCCAGGTAATAATTTGCCTAGCAATAATTTATCAAATCATTCGTTGGGAAATTATATCAGTGCGCAAGTTTGTTGAGATGGTAAATAAAACTTCGTCCAAATAAAAATATGGGATAAATAGTTTGGGAGTTAAAAATTTAGAAAATATTTTTCGCCAAGACGTTAGTGAACCTGGTGTACTGCCGTTTGGACAAAATACTTTTCGCCAAATTTTTCTTCCATTTTAAAAAAATATTACAGTAGTTTTATTTCCCAAGCAAGTCTTTAACACATTTACATATCAATGTTATTCATTTGGTCAAATTATCAATTAGCATCATTGAAATTTGTCAAGTTTTATTAGGATAATTGTTCATTAAGCAAACGTTTTCCTTTGACTAATATTATATTCCAATAAAATGTTAGTGCACATTTTCACTTCGCACTTTCAACATTAACATAATCTATCTTAAAGAAGAACAGTTAGGCACGACGACGAGCGAAGCGAGGAGTGTTAGGAGAGGTATATAGAATACGTTTAATTTATGAGAACCTATCTGCCTTTTTCTGTCATCTGTGGTTGATATCAAATACAAATGTTTTTTTAAAGAGTTGTGTTTGGTGGATTTAATACAGTGAAGTTTTGAGTGGTCAAATTAAAATGTTTTGAAAATCATAAAAATGTGTGCATATTTTCTCTAGGGGCTACATGTACCTACTACTTTAGCTTGCTAAGCCTTAATTATGACATTCTTTTCAAGCATGAGAAGTGGAAAATACATGTAAAAAGCATGACAAGGGAAAAACAGTACCTATGTAACAACATAGGTACTGTTTTTCCCTTTCGTTGTTTTTTTTCATCTCAAGTCCCACTTTTAGGATGAATTGAACAGGTACTCGATTCTTTTAAGAAGGTCAAACAAAATTCGTGCCCTATCACCGTTTCGGCATTTCCAGTAAATAAATTCAGTAGATATCTAAGAATAATCTAATTCAAGATGCTTTACTGTCATGCAGCTTCCAAATTGTAGTCGAGAATTCCATAAAACGTATGCGTTCGTGTTTGTTTTTAGACCGAACTCAGTTACACAAAATTAAATTTCATATTGATCAATCAATAACAGTGCCTCGGTCTCATATATATCTCTTTGTTATTACGGTGTTAACAAAGTTAATTTTTGATGTAATTTAGACCGATTGTATCTTTTTTCACAAGCTTTTATTTAGTTTGACCTGCCTCGGGGTCTGTAATGAATGATATCTTGCAAGTTAAATTTGACCCACTTCCCGGTGACCAATTGAGCTAAAATTTTGGGTATGACTAAAGTTTGGATGAGAATTCAATGTTATGGTACCATCGAGCTGATCTGATGATGGAAAAAAAGGGGGCCATGGGAATTAAGTACTTATAGGTCTGTCATTACGAACATTAAAATGTATGATTCATTAAAATCAACCCACGCGTTTGATCTCTAGAGTGCCACAAAGGAACAAACATACATACATAAATTTGTGCCTTTGTGGCACTCTAGAGATCAAAACGCGTGGATTGATTTTAATGAATCATACCTACATCAATCGATTGGTTTTAATCTTGCAGCACTAAAGACATAACAGTAATCAAAATTCAAAATGGCGGCCACCAGACGCCATATCGTAAAAAAGAAAAAAAATAAGTCGATGACCTATGTCATGTTGGGTATCGTTAAATAGGTATTTCAAAATCATTATAGGTTTCTATAATATTTTTTAGTTAAAATAATAGTTTAGGATTTATAACAATGGCTAAACAACAAAAAGTTTTGCAGAGCTCTATCTCGGTAAGTATTGAACCCACAGACACAGAGCAGGTTCTGGTCTCAAATTGTAGCAATTTTAGTCTTCTTAGACAAACGTCTTGGATTTTTATTTAAAAAACGGCATTGTTTAAGATCTTTTTTTTTCAATAGGTACCGAAAAAAGTGAGAAAATCTTGGTTTTTCGAGTGCTGCAAAGTTAGCACAGGTCTCTCGAAGTTGCAAACTACCGTATATCCACGGTACTGGTACCGGTCCTAACAACATATTAAAAAGTCACAACTAGGCTGCTGCGATTTTAGCGATTTTTCTGGTCAAATATGACTGGCCTATTAACCGACGTAACCCCGTCGAGTTTGGGCTCGTTAGAATCGAATCAATAAGTAGTTGATGACGGTATACAGAAAAGTGCAGTAAGCAATATAAACTTGTACCAAAAATGAAATTTATGAAAAAAACGTTTTCTGGCAGATCGTGGAGCCTTATTAATTGCAAGGCAGGTATTGCATCCGTGGTATTTTGCAGCACTGCCGTTTGCCCAGTTTAATGTCTCTGCCATTTTGATTTTAAAAGACAGAGACATGAAAGTGGGGATATGTCCCCTTCTATCACATATCGTATTTCCTTCTGTGAAAATCCGATAGAATCTTACTTACGATGCTAATGTTTTTTACAGATATTTCAATTTACACATGCCTACAAAACTGTTTAATACACTTTCAAATAATGAAGATGAAGGTTTGACTGTTAAATTAAAATACACTAGTTGTAAAATAAGCCAAATGTATCTGTTTAGCCCAATGGTTGGTATATCTTCTGGCATTAAGTCAGCCATTAGTACTTTTACTTGTACTGTGCAATCAAGTTGAGATAAATAAACAAATATCTAATTAAAGGGATTAATGAAAGAGGCAATGCAAAATTATGAGATTTTCTTAAAGGCTTCTGAACTAGATATATTTTTGGATATACATAAGTACGATATATATATATACGATAAAAAACACAGCGGGGTCTCTATTTTCCTTTTTTACCCTTGGCAGTTTCCATTCATCAGTTTGATACCGCAGATCTGCCATAATAAATATACACATACAGTGCCACAAGTGCCTTGCATGTAAATGTATCCTTGCGTAGAAAGTGGGTCACTCTTATTTCCTCATGCCAGGCGCGTGAAAGGCCATGGGTAGTTTAATATAATAAATAATAATGCGCAAACACGCGTGACACTGACGGGTTAAATATAGAAGTCAAACTGCGTATACTCCAAAATTGAAAAATGCTTTCATACATACCCATTTAATGAGGTAGGTACTATTCGATACTTAGTTTTTAGTTTAGATTAGTAGGCTTAGGTTTCTAATTTTAATGTGTTGTTTTGTTGCGATGTATTGTGTGACATGTATATTATTTGAATGTGAATTTATGTTCTTATAAAATTATAATAGTTTTATAATATTATTTGTTCCTTTTAGAGTGAGTTTTTTGTGTCGGGGGGTTTTTAAATTTTATGTACGGTTATACTTTACATGATTTAGGTTATTAATATGTTAAAATATAATAATTCAAAATTATTCTAATTATGTCGTCCAATGAGTGCTTATCAGAGAAAAAAAAATAATGAGGTCTATTTTATCCAATACACGGTATAAGTTTGCCTATCTCGTTCTACCTACCTTCCTCTCAATTGATCAAAGGTTAGCTGGAAGAGATCCCTTATAGGGATAAGTTCGCCTTTGTACTTTGATCTATTGTGTGACATGTATATTCTTTAACCTGTTATTGTGTACAATAAAGTCCTTACATACATACATACATACATCCCTAGCAGCATTTTCGTAGGCATTTCGTTGGGCCAACTTGGTGATCAATGGCCCAACGTGGGGCCAACTTAAAATGCTACTAGGGATACATACAATATTATGTATGTATGTATGTATGTACACAATAACAGGTTAAAGAATATACATGTCACACAATAGATCAAAGTACAAAGGCGAACTTATCCCTATAAGGGATCTCTTCCAGCTAACCTTTGAGCAATTGAGAGGAAGGTAGGTAGACCGAGATAGGCAAACTTATACCGTGTACAAAAACAGAGAAAATGAAAACAAAACCTAATAGGTATTAATTCTAGACAAATAAAAACATGCCAATACATATATAAATATACAGTATAAAATATAATACACACTATATACATAGTGTGTATTATATTTTATATCGCAAATATACAATAAATAAATAAATACTATATTCAACCAATTCACAAGTCATTGGAAAGCCACAACTTCTTCAAATTCATCTTAAGTGACGCAACAGACCGCGACTGTCTCAGCGACAAAGGCAACTCATTCCACAACTTAACAGCGTGCGCGGTAAAAGATCTGGAGTATGTTCGCGTCTTTCTAGACGGTACAGCAAGAGTAAGGTTAGCACTCGACCGCAAGCGGTGGCCACTGCCGTCTGCCATATAGTTAAACCGCTCAGAAAGATAAGGAGGGGAAGTAGGGCTGAACAGTGTGTTGAAAAGTAATAACAGGATATGCACGTCCCTGCGCCGGCGAATCGGTAACCATCGAAGCTTAGAGCGGAATTCAGAGATATGATCATACTTGCGTAGACCAAAAATATATCTGATACATACATTTTGCAGGCGCTCCAGCCTATCAAGCAGCTCCTCGTTGAGGTCCAGAAACGCAATATCACCATAGTCCAGAAGAGGAAGCAAAAGAGATTGAGTAAGGGTCAACTTGGTACGAAGAGGAAGGAAATTCTGGAGACGCCTTAGGGAGTGAAGGGATCTAAAGATCCTCTGACTCACCTCAGCTATATGGGCTGACCAAGAAAGCGTCTGATCCATGGTGATACCCAAATTCCTGACAGTAGAGGAAAAAGGAATAGAAATTCCATCAAAAAGGATGTCAGGCACCACCACCTCTGAGAGCTTATTTACATAGTAAGGACTACCAATAACAATCGCTTATATATATTATTATGAGATTAATGTTGAAAATATTTACTACTTATGGCCAATTTAATAACAGTAGGTACCTATTTACGGAAGTGTAGGTAAATTATTTTCTGTGAAGAGTAAAAATAAGTTTTGAGCTACAATACTAAATTGAAGCGTTTAATAGGTTAGGGGAATGACGATGAACCTAATTACCCATGCATTGTTTATTTCTATTCGGAATTTGAAAAAATGGGAATATGTACCAAAAAATATTAAAACTAAGATTGCCCGTTCGTTGGTCATCTCATAGTTGGGTGAAATTCAAAAAAATTGTACATAGTTAAGGGCCTACACCACCCATACATTTTACATGGGTAATTGTCGTTACTAAAATGAGAAAAGTTAAAGCGTAGATTAGATTAAGGCCCTTAACTATGCACATTTGTTTTGATTCTCACCTAGTTAGGCCAGTCATATCGAACATCTAGCCGTTAGCTCAGGCTGTTTTTTTTTATATGATGTTAGTACTTACTATCAGTACCTACCGTGTAGATAACGCATGTGCACGTTTTTGTTTTCCCGTCCCGCGACGTGCCCTATTACGCCGTTCTTAAATCGATACGATTTAATGAACATGAGCTCGCGTAGGCATCTCCAATTCGCCACATTACTCTTCGGGGTGATAAAAAATAAAGAACCAGCGTATCTTTTCGAAAAACGAAACTTCTATCAGCGCGCTGTAAGACACGCATCACGACTTGCAAGTCATCCACACCGCAAGGTTGCCTTTCGTGGTAGCTTTCGTTTCGCTGCCACCAAGTGTTGGAATGATTTGCCACCACCAACACGAAACTCCAATACAGTCGCTTCTTTTAAAATGTCCCTTCGAAATTATTTGATTGGTAAGCAGAAAATGTAGTACTTAGGCAGCCATGATCACATTTACATTATATTACCGCGTACTTTCATCTGCTCACTCACACAAACACACACTCACACACAGCCTTATTATATATTGCAACTTCAATAAATAAAATATGTTATGTATACGCCCACACATTAGAGCTTAAGCGTATAAAGAGTAATTTTTTGTTTGTTTTGTTTTGGTTTTTATGTATAGTTTTGGTTTAAAGATTTTGTGTTTCTTTTATATAGACTATTCTTTCAGTGCCATGCCATCTAGTCCAAATGCTGGCTTCACTGAAAATCAGCGTCACGGAATGTGTCTTCTGACTAACTCCGTGGCATTAAGCTGAGTGCAAGCCCTTTAGTGCAAATTACTTAAAATAATGTGTATTATAAACTGTTTTGTTTCACTTTTATTTATGTATAGTTTTTGCACGAATAAATTATTTTCTTTCTTTCTTTCTTATATCCAAGTATGCAGCTTCGAAAGACCTGTGCTAACTTTGCAGCACTCGAAAAACCACGAAATTTTTGCACTTTTTTTGGTATTATATAAGTCCTAAACTAGGCTGTTTTTAAAATAAAATATATACGTTTTTAACAAGACTGAAATTGCTACAATTTGGGACAAGAACCAGTTCTGTAGGTTCAATACTTACCGAGATACAGCTCTCCAAAAAATGTTGTTAAGCCAACTTTAAATCGTTATAAATCCTAAACAGTTATATTACTAAAAAATATTAAAAAAAACCTAATAATTCTTTCAAATATCTATTCAACGATACCCAACATGACAGACTTCCTCGACTTATTTTTTTTTCTTTTTTACAATGTGGCGTCTGGTACAAACGACAACACTGTTAACTGACCATCCTGTGTTTATATAGAACCTTATTACGATACACTTAAGGTGCACCGATGGTCAGTCAGCTGTATTGTCGATAATACCATTTTGAATTTTGATAACTGCTATGACTTCAGTGACACTTGCAAGATTAAAACAAATCGATTGATGTATGATTCATTAAAATCGACCCACGCGTGAATCTCTAGTGCCACAAAGGAAAAAACATGGTACGTATTATATATGGTATATTTTATCCATGAATTGCAATTAAACGAAGGGGAGGTCCCCTGAAAACTATGAAAACTCGTAGTAAAACTACTTAGAATTACCTGCGCCAAGACAAGCTAAGACAAGACAAGAAAAGCCACTACCTTCCTTTTTTAGGGTTCCGTAGTCAACAAGGATCCCTTATAGTTTCGCCATGTCCGTCCGTCTGTCCGTCCGTCCGTCTTCGGCTTTGCTCAGTAACCCTGACAACTAGAAAACTGTAATTTGGCCCGATTATATAAATCAAACACGCCGAAAAAACAGTAGTTTTTTTTTTTTATGGTACCTCTCTACACTTAAAGTGGGTAGGTATGTAAACTTTTTCTTGATGAACCTATAGTGTGGGGTATCGTTGGATAGCTTGTTCAAAAATATTATGGGTTTCTTAAAATCATTTTTCATTCGTTTGCAAGATATTGGGCTTTAAAGCCCTAATTTTGGTTCGAGTCATGTAAACATGTAATGCATGTAATAAACACATTTAGTTTCAACTTTTGAGTTATAAAGTAGGTAATTAAAAAAATGTCGTTCAAATATAAATCAATTGGTTTTACAATTAGAATCGCATCACCAGCATTCTTGATCTATTGTTTAACGTTATTTTGAAACTTAATATTCTTTGAGAGGTAACGGTATCATTAGGGGTAATTAAGCTTGCCTTAATGAGACGTTTTGTAAACTGGGTCGCCGGCTGCCGGCGGTCAGTGCGACACTGGACCAGGTTAACAAAAGATTTTGACTAATTGTCGTGTAGTGTCGACTCCTCAGCAATGCTAAACGACCCTAAATGGTGCTGCAATACCCGTCGCTTTGTTAAGTTTTTACGGGTAATGACATGCAACCTGACTTATTTTATTTGTGACCGAGTGGCAACATATATTTTAGCACCGTTTCTTAACGTTATATACAATTTATAAAATGATAATTACCTAATTGGAATCATTATGTTTTCTATTTCTACCTCATTAGTCAGCCAAGCAACATTAAATAATCAACCCGCTTGTTTCGTTTCTATTCCGATGCTATTTTATCATTTAATTAAATCTAACAGGTTTACTACTACATTCATAATCATCATCATCTAACTATACTGGGTACGTTACGTCTCACTGTTAACCTCATCCCCCTTCTGTAATTTGTTTTAAGCTCACCTCAACGCTCACCTCAACGCTCACCCACAAATATATCTTGACACCGCGATGCGTAGTAACTAAGCGTAGTCTGAGGTGAGTCTAAGTGTAGTGTGAGGTCTAGTTTCGTGACGGGTAACCGGCGGGGTGAGCCGCATTAGCGCATAGGCGAATAACAGCCCAGCAATGAAATGTTCTACACGTATGGTTGCAACAGGCCCAGTGCGTGTTTAGGACTTCATACAATTTTTTATTTCTTCAGAAATATGTAAAGTCTTTTTTTGTTAAAAGTTATGCCAAAAATCACATGAAACATCGAACCAAAGAAAACACCTAGAAACTTAAAATGAAACGGTTCATGATTCGGACCCACGTGTTTCGTTATAGCAGGGGCTCGAAGTAACGTACGGTTGAGCCATAGATCTATCGTTTTCTAATCACTCTAATCAGTTAATCGGTTATCGACAACATGTGCATAATACACATCTAAGCTAACAATCGTTTTTATCGCTAAAGCGCGATACGATGACTCTCATGATGAGATGAGATTGTTGGGCAGATTTGATCACAGGTTAATTTTAGCTTGCATTTACAAATGGAATGATACCTATTTAATCGTTACCTATAGGTACTTGTTAGTACGAAGTTATAATTAAGTGCCAAAAAAATCGTTTCGTCATAAATACTAGATTACGTGAAAGTGCATACAAACTATACATGTGTTTTGACGTTTGACAACCAAATATGTCATATGAAATTATGATCTTGAGCTAAAACGAAATAGGACGGCAATATGACCCTATAATTGATACTTGTTACTTGCCATGTTTTGTGTGTCGAGTATCTGAATTCTAGATGTGGCTTCAATCAAAACAAGGTAAGGCCAGGTTGCAGTTTTCACGGAATTAGTGCAAATACATAAAGCATTCCTCACTGTTGTCAGCCCGCTTCGCCGCATAATGCAAACTACTTGTACATACAAGAGTCTAATTTTGCGCACGCTTGTAATATTTAGATTAATATTGGTGTCAAGGACTAAATTTTGTTGAGTAAGTGGCCATTTCACGCCTAAACGCCTATTTATAGTCAAACGACTTCTGAAGTTCTGGACTACCTAAGTAAAAAATATACATTTAATAATTACTTAAGCACACAAATTGTCTGAATAGCCGCAGGCCTGTTCCTCTTGCCGCTTCGGCTAAACTCGGCTATCCTGCACCTCCGAGGTGTCCGTACACCTGATCGTGCTAGGGCACGAAAGAGCGCGTGCTATTTCGGCGGTTCCGGGGCAACCTACCGAATTCTACACCGGACTTGACGACGCAACGGAGCCACGCTGTTTCGTCGCCTAAATAATTCGATTTTAGATGTATTGTATGTATGGCTTTAAGGCTTGTATACCCGCTAAAGTCCTTGAGCGTATGGGCGGAGCCTCGACCCTCTCCCCGCGCAAGTCGCACAACCCGCCGTCGTTTATTAAGCGTTACATAGATTAAGTTACAGACGCGTCATCGCGCATCGTTACCAATGCTAGGGTGGACGTGGGTGGGTGACATTCGTCATGCTTAATTGAAACGTGATATTCGTCATACATAAATTACATATTGATTAAGTTGAAAAATGATGTCCCTACTATTATAATACTATTTACTTACGATTAGTGTAGTTCCGTCAGCACGGCTAGCACGAGACGGCCGCGACATACGCTCAATTTTTCTCGCACTATCGGTCGCTCTCTTATTAGAACATTAGGAAAGAGAGGTATAGTGTGAGAAAAATCGAGAGTATGTCGCGGCTGTCTCGTGCTAGCTGTGCTAGTGAAAACGAAATTCGTTCGAATAACTCTCATTGTCGCTCGAACTAGCAAGCGCGACAGAGAGGGAGATACACGAACGAAGTTCGGTTTCGTTTCGCGGTAGGCCCTCAGCACGCCTAGCACTAGACGGCCGCGACATACTTTCGATTTTTCTCGCACTATACATCTGTTACTAAATATTCTAATAACAGAGAGAGACGGATAGTGCGAAAAAAATATAAAGGTAATAATAATAATCCATACCTACTGTTGCCCTTAGGCCATTTTTTAATGTCGCTATTAATAGGGGCCCATCTAGCAGTTAGCGAGTCACCGTCTGCCGACGATCTGAGATAAAATGTGAAACAGTTTTATTGGGCAGGCGTCCGATGTTTCATCCAATAGCCCAGCTACTAGTCCATCATTTTCACCCAATAACCCGTTTTATTTAAATTGCATCAACTAGCAATAGACTCTTACACCCCAGCGGGTGCTGTTTCTGTGTGCGTCCCATGACACGGGCAGAGGCATTGCATTTCATTAAATTGTCAAAAGGGCCTCTACGTGTTGGCTCAGAGCTCCACGCACGCCTCACAAAGGTCCGGGACATCATTGTCCCGTGAGCGGGAAAGACATATAATCCATACTATCCATACTTCCATATCCATACTCCATACTAATATTATAAATGCGAAAGTGTGTATGTCTGTCCGTTACCTTTTGTGTAAGTGTAAGGTTGTTAAGTTTTAAAGAATTTTCGGTATATTTATTACGTTCTACTTCCTTGATTTGATGATGATAGCGTGTACAGTCAGCATCAGATAGTTAGTAGCATCCAAAGTAGCCAAATATATCGAAACACATTCCTTAATCCTACTTATAGTAACAAAGACTATTTCGATGAATGTACGTTCCGATATATTTGGCTAACTTGGCTGCTACTAACTATATTATTCTGACTGTACAGAAATCGGCCTCGGGTAAATATATACTTATAGATTAGTTGTACTTTAACCATACTTTGTTTCATATCAAATAATAACTCTGTATCGAACTTGGAGTTGGCATGCAACCCATAGGTAGGTACTTACAATAATTGCCAAGCCCACTATTTTTATTAGAACTTATTCTATTAACACTTGACAGTCATTAATACGAGCAGATAAAATAATATTGTTTCTATAATTGTTCATGCTCCTAAGCAATAGATATTGTAAATATATTTAGTAATAAAATGTCTGGTTTAAGCGATTTCCCAATTTTGATACTGTTTAGATATTTGATACTTTGATAGAATAGGTATTTACTTGTGTATTCTTTTTCCTCTTCTCTTGTAAAATTTCTTGATATTACGTATTTTCCTCCTGCGCTTATTTAACCCCAAAGACCCAAAATAATTATTGAAAATTTTGTGAGACCTAAGCTAAGACGTACTAACTCTAGTATCGTAAGTTTGTATGTTACTAACAATCTATGGGCAAACTGGCCTGAAATAAAGAATTTATTATTATTATTATTTCCCATCTTGAACTAAAAACAAAATCTAAACTATACCTACGTAAATGTTAATTAGGTACAAACGCCAACACAGTTAACTGGCCATCCTGTATTTATACAAGAACCTTATTACAATGCACATAAAGTGCACGGATGGTCAGTCAGCTGTCTTGTCTATAGTACCTACTACTTTACAAACCACGAAATAGATTGTCCACTCTATGCAACAAAATTATCTGTCACTAAAAACTAAACTATACGCAAATGTTTATTAGTTACCTACTATACGAATCACAAAACGGATCGTCCACTCTATGCAACAAATATAGTCCACAATTTCCACAAATATTTAAAAATTTCGGCGCAGCGCAAATTGACACAGGTCCGTCATGCAACGTGTCTCGTCCCGCACTGACCGTATGGACGAAAACGGAGAGGCGTAGGAACTTTGGCGGAATATTTCAGAAAACGGGATAAATTTTTAAGAAAATTAAGAAAGTAAGAAAATGATGCCCTTGTTCATTATTGTATGAAGAAAGTTATAAAATTTCATATTATTCTGATAAAGAATGGAGCAGTATTATGGTTACAAGTGAAAAAATAGGGGTGACTTTAGATTTCTTTTTCTCTAATTTTTATTGTTAAAATGGATTTCTACGAAAACTATGACCCGTCGCATATCTTGCAGATTATGATATATTTTTTCCGATGGCAAAAATGTTACGTTATAATGTATAAAACGGTTACAAAACAACTCATTTTCACGAATATTTCGAATGTGCAGCCTTAAGGTATTTGTTGCTATGGGCCTTAGATGCCTGAAATAAATGGTATATTATTATTATTATGCCACAAGACTTGAATTTTTGTTGGTAAAAAGCGATAAAAACTCACAACTCTTAAAAGGAGGCGAAGTCGAAATAAAGTATATCTCTTTTCTCCCGGGCAGTTGTTCTTTATGCGCTCATGCGTCTCATCCTCATCCACCCGTCACGCCTAACGAAACTACGAGTAGCTACGCTTATTTACTACGAATTGCGGCGTCAAGAAGGTAAGATATAGGTATTTGTGGGTGCTCGTTGAGGTGAACTTAAAACAAGTTACAGAACAGAGGGGCAGAGAATTACTAATGGAGCATCGTAACCGGCTTTTTATTAGTGCTAGTGGTACGCCAAAATATGCGGCAAATGGTGTTAAAGTTTTGAAAATAGGTACGATTGATCTTTGGGCCAAACGAATCAATTTGACCCGTATCCCGAAAAAACAACGAAAAAGGAGAGGAGTTATGTGAACGTCTTTTTTTTGTATGAAAAATATATATTTTGTTCTGAAACCAATCGTGTGTGGTACCTAATGAAAGGGCTGACTAAGCCGATTAAAAAAAAACAATATTATATTTCAGCCATTTTTGTTAAATTAAAATAAAAACTATTTTCGAAACATACCCAGTTTGGGCTCCTCCAGACACGATATAGCTTATTTTTTTATAAAATATACCACAAATGATACGTGATATCCTCATATTTAACCTCAAAAAAAATTGAAAATAATTTCATTTAGCATTATTTTATAATTTTTAAAAATCACAAAATGTGATACAATCACAATCAGTTAAAACATGTATAAAAAGTTCAATTTTAGACACTCAGGATGATAAATACTAATGCGAGAGGGTTTTTCAATAATATTTACTTATATTGTTTATTAATATTAACAACTAAATATCCAATAAAAATAAATAAATTAATATTAACATTTATTTTTATTTAAAAAGCAGTCTATCAACTAAATATTTAAAAAGAAAGCATTTGCTCATTATTATCAATTATAGTTATATACCATTACAGAAAATTGAAACGTTTTTTTTTTATTTTTTACATAAAAATAAATATATTAATATTAATAAATAATATAAATATGATTAAAAACTCCTCTCGCATTAGTATTTATCATCCTGAGTGTCTAAAATTGAACGTTTTATACATGTTTCAACTGATTGTGATTCGGTGTACCGCTGGCACTATTTAGCAAAGCTATAAACGGTACCTTGTAAAGGGAAGCTATACGAGACAGTAACCACACGTTACACGATGAACATGACTAAACTATTAACTTGATAAAGATATGTTAATGTAAGATGTATTCCAACCGTGCCCTGCGCCGAGAGCCGCGACTTGATGCGCGATAAGTCCGCTAACGATGCCGCACTCGCAGACTGCATCCTGTATCCTGGCATGTACCTAATGTACCTATAAACTTTGATTAATGTTTAGTGTTAGTAATAGAATAGGAGTGTGTTTCATTTTTTTGCGAGTAGCTTTTGTATGGACTCGTCCCACTAATTACTAATCAATGGGTAAACATTTAACAGGCCCTGATGGCCCCTTCTTGCGAGTTGCTTTTGTATATATGTAGACTAGCATCAATCAGCGGTATAAACTCATAATACCTGACGGTGAAGAATTTATCAAACACTATAAATATTGACACATTGTTATAAATGTAATATAGGTACTCGAATAAAGTGCCATATTTTTACGGCGGTTATAAGTTACTTAACCTAACTAGATTGCGCGTGATCCATGGTAACTAGCTTAATTTTTTAGCATTTTGAAATCTTGAGGATTAGCTAAAGGAGATGAAAAGAAAGAAAGAAAGAAACATTATTATAATTAGCATTATTAAGTGCATTATAATATTACTTGTCTTTGGGGGTACAAGTAAATATCGCCAAATTATAATAAAGTAAACTTAAAGAATCAATCAACAAACGCTTTAACCTACAATTAAAATTCCTCACAAAAAAATGACAATAGGTTATTGTTACATAAAACCTTTGATCAAAAGGAGCATTCCTGGGCCTGTTCGGGCTGGTCGTGAACTCAAACTAACAGTTTTGTTAGCGAGCGCACTCAATAAAGATCGTGATAAATGCATTCCTTGGGGCACAATGCTTCTATTCAGCTAGGATTATAAGGGAGGAGAATTTAAATGGACCGAACATTTCCTAGCAAATGTGTTCCACAGATGCTTATAACTGGACAATTTGATATTCTGAGACATTGTCCGCGTATCAAGCGTTGCATACCATGGGTTGCATATCTACTGCTGGAGGTCGAAACTAACATGAACAACCTACTGATTATCCTTCATTAGGTACTTAGAAAATCGTTCGTACTAAAAGCTGTGACAAATGACCCCACATTTTATTTTCATACCTACTGATGATGATAGCGATTATAAATTCTAATTGGACTGTAACAGGAAATTATAAATTCATTAAATGTAGACGTCAATTTCGCGGATGACCACTATCCTTTGCGTAACCGTAGGTACCAAGTTGGCAACAGTTTAGTTTAGGGTTACGTCATTTGGGGGCGATGGCCTCTTAATGGCAATTTCGATGTTTTTCTATCGAAGCTCTCTTTAATGAAGGTATTGGCTACTTTGTCTTGCCGCGAGTGTAGGTACACATCCGAAGCAATTAGTTAATTTTTTTGCTCGTATGTTTTACTGTGTATATATATATATATATATATATATCAGTCATGTAGAAATTAACAATTAATGACTACGCTTAAAAGGTAAATTGGTCTACTTATTATTAAAAATCTTTAAAGACCACACGAGGTATTGTGCTCGTGCAACTGTAATAACTGCACAGTTATTAGGTACAGTTAAGGGCAAAAATATATATACAATTTTAGACCTTATTGTAATGCAATAAGTAAAAATATGCATAGATATTTATGCCCTTGACTGTACAGTTGCACGAGCAATATACTATCTATACAGTTTCACGTATCGGTACGGTACTCGTAATGAATAGATGTTACCTGGAGCCCTAAGGCATTGAATAGAGGTAGGTATATAGTATATACTATATGAAAAAAACCCACATAGTCATATATTGTTATGAATAACATCTACTTAAGCAACGAACTAATCTATGAATGCGAATGACATAATACTAAGTGGTGTTTATTATCGATTAGCCAGACGTTAGCCCTACTTGTGCTTACCAACGGCACAGTATAGGAACAGTAGATAAACTTCGAACAAAGGTACATCGCACGGCTGCACACATGCGCGCGTGTTCGGTACGCACACACACATAGCCTTCGGGAATGATGGAGAATGCTTCAATCGGGGCCGCGCCGTTGCCGTGTTCGCTCGCTCTCACTCGCCACGTCAAAGGA
The DNA here is from genome assembly GCA_947049275.1 of Epinotia bilunana. Taxonomy (NCBI): domain Eukaryota; kingdom Metazoa; phylum Arthropoda; class Insecta; order Lepidoptera; family Tortricidae; genus Epinotia; species Epinotia bilunana. The sequence goes on from OX346264.1 coordinate 16,075,761, forward strand.
AGCCGCCTCGTAGGTATGAAGACAGCGAGCCGCCAGTGCCACGATATCAAAAGGAGCCGAATAGGCTTGTAACTAAGCACCTACCAACCGAGTGCAGTTTAGCAACTATTATACTTACTAGGAAATATTTTAGGCATAGTATAGTGGTATTAAAATATTCGATGAAGTGGGAAACTAAAAAAACACATATACCTAAGTATCTATAATATTATTACTTTGTGTATACAATACTGTCTATTAAACTGTAACAGAAATACTTTGCATACGTGACACAGCCCTGCGCATCGAGCGAAAGTAGGTAACGAACGCTCCTAAACGGCCTGTGATTAACTACTGTATTATTCTTCTATACTGTGCCAACGGCCCAGCACGTTTAGATTGTTCCGCGATCAAAATAGCGCAATAAACATAGGAACTGTACGATTGTACGCGCCCATAATCGCGTGCTCTACATACAAACGCAAATACCGCCCTGATTGATTTCTCAGCAGTTTCTCAAGCAGCTCATTCTCATTTGTTATGTAACCGGATATCGGACTAATTTGATGTGAGATAGACGAGTCAATAAACGTGTAGGTAAACAATACACTATAAACTAGCCTTAAGGATAATTCCCACCAAACCGCACACATCGCATCGGATCGGAACGGATTTTACAATCTTTAAACGATATTAGATCATGTACACAGTTTTTTAAGTCTATATTACCAAGCCGCTCGCAGCATACTTTCGGCTACGGTATTGCGTGTCGCCATAAATAAAGTATAAGAAGATATATCCACGCCATACATTAAAATGAATCCGCCTTATTTGCTGTGAGCACCAGGGGGCGTTAGTGAACTGGTATGTACATTTGCTCTCAGCAAAAGATGTCGTTTATATCAATATTGCCTTTTACGGATTATCAAATACACTAACGGCATCTGTACCTACAACAGGTGATGTTGTAAAAAATCTGTTTTACGCGGTCAATAGATGTCACTTTGCAAGATAGGTTTACACAAAGTAAAATAATAGTATTTTTTTCTGTTTTGTTAGAGCACACGCGACCAGTCAATAAAATGTTAAATTTTCGTACCTTTTCTTAGAACCTCCACCGTACCATCATGTACCATAAATAAAGTACCTATATAAGCAACCTTACATAAGACCGCAGCCAAAGTTCCACTACTTGCTACTTAGGTATGTGGTGTGTTCTTGGGGGTAAGCTTGCCAGGGCTCCCGAGGGGGGAGTTATGTGGATCCCCACTATCAACAAAACTCATCTTGTTTGATGATGTGCATTTGTACTATCAATCTCAAAGCTGTACCTTGATTCGTCTATTTGCTGCCATGCGATTTATTGTGCTAGTGGCTCTATGTGCTGTAGAAACTAGCGAACCTGTCTTTTTTTAATTTCTAAAAAGTAACAGAAAAAACTATATACTAAACCGAACCTGCTCACAAAATTTCACGAGAATCGGTTAAGAATGCGACCTGTAGAGGAGAACAGCCGGACAGCTGGACAGACACCGGACATACGAACGATTTTCGGCCCAAGCTGAAGCGTAGAACTTCGTTCGCTTCGCTCCCTCGATCGATAAAACCACAGCACATTGAATACTCAATTCAGTAAAGGATCGGAATCGCGCTTTTGACTCCCCTGGATTTTTCAAGATTATTATTACCAGGAACAACTGTAGGAGGACGATTATAGAACAAACTTAAGGAACAATAGGAAGGTACCTTTATATACAAAATTTAAAAACTATTGAGGTTGAAAGCTTCAGTTATAAAAAAAGGTGCGAACACCACAGGCAAGGCAGTAGTAAAAAAGCCTCCGATCGCATTTTGTTTGCCCTTGCGTGCGTACATGCGATCCGAGACATTCTTCTATTTATTGCCTGTGAGTAATGCAGATTTCCTTGAGAAAAGTAAGGTAAAAGGTAAGGGTTCAATAACACGTATTATATGTAAATTATTTCATTTACTTTGCAGTAAGTAGCCAAATTTTTTGCTGATTTTGTAGATTTCTTTTGTGAGATTTACAAATATATTTTTTTTAGTAACAATATATTTTTTTAAACATCTACGTGCTCTGAATAAATACAATTTGAATGTGTTTAAATAATCTGTCGGATGCGTTGCTCGACGCCGCCGCCCCCACGTCCACGCAAGAGGAGCTTTCTTCCAGATGTCTTTTTATTTGAGGAGCCTCAGTTGGACGTGATGATGTGATGAGGGCTGTGGCGATGCGGGTTGTGGTGCTGAAGTTGGCCACTCCTCAGGATCATTGTCAGGTTTTCTTTCTTTGTCCGGTAGGTCGCACGTCAATGAATGTAATTTCAGTACCAGATCCTGAAATTTAAAAAATAAATATTAAACTAAACAATATTATCCGAGCATACTTAAATTTTGTTAATCGTCCCCTTTACCCCTTCCGTTGAGTTGATAGAATTAGGACTCATACGATAGATCGATTAGGTAGTGTCTGTATACGTTTGTTAAGTCATTCATGTGTGGAGGAGACACATTTTTTTAAGTAATTTGAAATTCAAAGGTGTATGTGAAGTCCCCAACACGCACTGGGCCAGCGTGGGCACTACTGCCCGTTCCCTCTCATCCTTGAGAGGAGGGCTGTGCCCAGCAGTGGGACGTATATAAGCTGATTTATTGTTTATATTATTATTAAATTATACTGCTAATATTTTCAAATATGCTTGCCGCCGTATGCTAATAAAAACCGGCTATATGTGAAACCTAACTAACCTAACCTAACAATCCTAACATCTTATAAGCATTTTTTTTTAGTTCTGCGTGTTTAGCTAAGAAATTCAATACATTACATACATAATTCATTACTTACTAACTGTAAAAAACGCTGTAATAGAATTAATAAAGCTTTTTTATTTTTATTTATTTTATATAAATATTTTTTTTGTACATTTCCCATGTGTGCCTTAAGGAGTCCCTTTTCAGAAAAATTGTCATCATGTTTTTAAGAAAATACTATTTGAACAATAAAAAATCAAGACATACCTTGCATTGGGTGCTCTACAGACACAAAGCTAATAACATCAATTGATTTATCTTCACAGTGATAGTGTCTAGTAATAGCTGTCCCGGTCAACCTTCTCTGGTTATCATTGTGACTCATAGCAGGATTCAAAATGCACTTCACAAAGATAGCAGTACTTTAACTGATCAGGTGTCAAAGATGTGAGATTGATGTTGCCTGAAATTAAAAATAAATAAAATAAAATATATATTAAGGGGCAATCTTACACAAGTTGAACTAGTCCCATTGTAAGCTCAATAAGGCTTGTATTATGGGTACTAGACGACGATATATATAGTTCCAATAGGTATAAATACATAGAAAACATCCAAGACTCAGAAACAAATATTTGTGCCCATCACACAAAAAAAATCCCTTACAGGGATTCGACCCCAGGACCTCTTGCTTCATAGGCAGGGTCATTACCAACTAGGTTAAAGCAGTCGTCATAAAACTAAATACTTAGATATTATTAATTTCCATCAAGTACATTTCTTGTAAAAAAACCTGCCAAGCCTTCCGGCCTGAAAAGTAGTGAAATCTCTAGCTAAACCAAGTACTTCAGCCATCATTTCCGGTTAGATATTTTCACGAATTGGCAATCACACTGCGAATAAGTAAATTCAAAAGATTCAAAATAAAATGCCAACAAGCAAACTCCTAACTAGTTTATCATTACCATTAGGTACAGTGCAAACATGAAATGAAGGATTAATAAGGACACTAATCAGTTTGGAGCGAGATATAAACTTATTTTAACGTAAGTAACGCGATAAAAAACTGAAGTACAAAACGATGTTTTGGAACATTAATAAAAAGTCAAGTTGACTGACGCATGCCCGACGTCACCAAGTATGTATGTGCTTAGTTGTATAATTTTATTTATTGTAAATAAAATAGAGCTTACCTGAATTGTTAATCCAGATCCGTAGGCGATTTTTATCACTAACTGGAAAACGAAACAATGTGTGACAGTTTATGAATTGGCACCGATGTGTCATTTTGGTAAATGCAATAATATCAAATCAGTCCGGTAGAAGTCCAAGTGGTCGTATGTAAATCACTGGCAAACAAATCCGTTTCTAAATCAAATCGTAGGTCCATTCAAATAAGCGGAGGTCAAATTTTAAAAGAATAACATTAACAATATGTTCGTGGTAGAGTTGATACCTATCGTCTCTAGTTTCAGTGTAGCCAGTTAAGTCTCTATCTTTCCATATACTTCTGACGTTTTGACTTTGCCCATGTAATTACACGTATATTTTCACTACGCTTTTATAAAAAAATATCATACCGCAGGTTATCTTTATTTGTATTTTTAATTGAGACAATAAACTCATACTAAATCATTTTTTTCGCTTTTTTACAAATGGACAAAGTTTATTCTGTTTACCTACAATTTAAAGGAATAATTTTGTAGCAACATTTTCTCATTTCGTCTCTGTAATCTGTGTTTCGTCTGCACTGAGTCGTTTCGTTGTACGCAGTTCTCTTTACTATTATACAGTTTCAAAGACGAGTGCGAAGTGATAAGAAATAAATAATTATGCTCCATTATTTATTAATAATTTAAGAGATTGCAGTCACTTTATGTTTATTTTAATTTAATGTAAAATATTTGTAACACGCAGTAATTCATTTGTTGTAATATATAAGATGTCGAAATGGAACGTTATGCAGAGATGTTAAAAATAATAAAAAATTGGAAATTAGTATACAGTTAGCGACGTTGCCAGATCGAACTACGGCGCTGCCAGCGCGAGCTGACAACGTCGCGCGTCGTAAGCACTTCGATAATTTTAGGTACTTATTGGCAATTTGAATCATAAATTGCTACATACTCAAATGTGAATGGCAGTAGATTATAGGTATTATTCTTTATTTATGGTACTAGATACCTATGTAAAGAAAGAATATTCAAATAAGTTGTAAAATAAAAACAGTTTTACGTATAGGTCCCGAATAAATGTATGTTATATTTTTTACTTACTGTAGTATTCTGATGTTTTAGGGACTAGGTTACCTATTCTAATAATTATCTACTAAACTCATCAGTCGCATCACAATCCTCCTAGCGATATTCCCGGGTGTGTCCCTAAAGGAGCCAGGGGTCCGCTTTGACACCTAATCCCAAGATTTGGCATAGGCACTAGTTTTTACTTCATCTTATTTAAAAACTCTTCGTACGTTTTCGTTTTTCTTCCCGTGGGTGTCGTAAAAGTCGACTAAGGGAGCAGGGTTGAAGTGTGTTGTGGGCGATGGGCTAGCAACCTATCACTGCAATATCACATTTTGTCGATCTTTTTTATACCCACATTTATGCTAGAAGTGGCGCTGGAACATAATTTTTATGTGCTCTGCCTACCCCTTTTGGGAATAAAGGCGTGAATGTATGTATGTATGTACGTATGTATGTTTTCTTTTTGAAGTGAAAACTTCTTTAGCGGCGCTGAGCACTTTTTGGGATGGGGAAAAATTGTTAAACTCGCGACAGATATTTGTGACATCAGATGCGTAAGAGGCCACGTGACCGTAGGAGGATGGCGAGAGATTCGGGACGAGGCTGGGGTCGGGGGGGAAAACGGGGGTTTGACTAGGGGCACATAGTTCTAATTTGTACTTTATTGTTAACAGTATAAGGTCGTAACACATTTTCCGTAAATGCAAATTCCATTTTGTTTTATCAAACTTTTATATATTGCTGTTAGCCGATTCGACTTCATTCAAAACTGAACGCTATTCGTAAGAATATAAAGCCGTTAAACACTTTGCAATTGCATATTCTGCAAATAAATTTGTAATTTTGTCCGCGCGTCCTTTACCGCTTTGCTATTGAGCAAATTCTTCTTCGTCTTTTTACAAGTTTTATAGTAACTTGACTTCTTTCGTATGTAAGTATAAAAGTATGTATGTAAGTTGTCCGTCAAATCTTGCAAGTTAAATTTGACCCACTTCCCGGTGACCGATTGAGCTGAAATTTTGGGTATAACTATAGTTTGGATGACATTCAATATTATGGTACCATCGAGCTGATCTGATGATAGAGACAGAAGGTGGTCATAGGAACTCCGTAATAAAACCATATAACCCCATCGAGTTGGGGCTCGTTAGAATCGTCTCAATGAGCAGTTGATGATGGTATACAGAAAAGTGCAGTCGGCAATAAAAGCTTGTACCAAAAATTAAATTTTTGACAGAAACTTATTTATATATTTTCGTAACAACAATGCGTTTAGGTTTAGTAAATATATCAGGTTTAAAACAGCACCATCTATGGACACTTATCCTGCTAGAATCCTGCGCATGTATACTTTGTCCACTTACAAGCTAAGCTGTAATAAAGGTCAAGCCGTTCACTAGATGGCGCACAAATAAAGGATGTTATAATTTTTTTTGAATCGATTTACGATCTATTAAGGCCTGTGTCTGGTTGTTTTTTTTTTTAAGTTGATAAGTCCTCCGTCAGTGGTGCTCCAAGCGACATCTCTTAACGTTCTTCAGAAATATTCGACCGCAGTATGGGATAGTTACTCTATGCTATATTTACTTTATGGTGTCGCGGAAGACGCCCGCTGTCAAGCCGCTGTGCCCGGCTTGGTAATAAATGAAATGAAATGAAATATTTTATTAATAACATGGTTACAGGTCATATAGTAATATTACTCATAATTATCATTTTATTATGTACGTACCTACTATTTTAATATACAGTGTACATGATTTAATATCGTTTAAAGATTGTAAAATCCGTTCCGATCCGATGGGATGCGTGCCGTTTGGTGGGAATTATCCTTTACTGTATTTGGGTAGACGTCCCTACGGGAAACCACGTCACAGGAGAGTATAAGAAGAAAGTAATATAGGTATTAGAAGTAAAAATCAAGTAATTAATGGAAATGGTTAACAAAAACTCACTTCTTTTTGAAAGATGACTTTGGCAACTAAATTACTTCAAGGATTTTTTCAACATATTTTTTCCTTTTTTTACATATCACTATAATATGGACATTAAATTTCGTCCATTGATCGCTATAATAATCAGTCCCTAAGAGCCCTCATCCAATAATTTACTTGTTCAACAGTCTTACGTTACATAAATTCAAAACCGGTTAAAGCTCGCATGAAATCAATAAACATATTACATGCATACGCTACCCACACTTTGTAAATCAGCGTTCTAAAAGCCCTATTATCTTACATATGAGACCAAATTTTTGACAGGTGTGCGACGGTTGCATCTGACTGACAATGAGGATTGGACACAATTAACTGGCGATTAAATTCCCGTGTGTCACTTTCCCAACGCAAGACAACAGGGCCTCTCTGTGATCACACAGAAACTAAACACAAGAAATGTTGTACTTGATTTTTAGAAACACTGGAGGGTTTCCACACCAAAAAGATTATAAAACGAAACACTTATTTTACTAAATCGATGAGATTTAAAATCCGGCCGATGACAGAATATCTTATAATCTCTTTCTGTCATAATCTACTTATACGATAGAAACATGAAAGAAAAGCGATATCATTAAGACGGATGGGCGTGATTCCATCCAGGCGCAGCAGCCCAAAAATTGTTCGTATAGTAGAGTTGATGGTATGTTCGGTTTGATCCTATGAAAAAAGCCATATCTTAGGTACTCAAAAGTACTTATTTAAAACCGTCTCGCTTAATTTAGATATTAAATTATTTTAAAAAACCGGCCAAGTGCGAGTCGGACTCGCGCACGAAGGGTTCTGTACCATTGTCTATAAAAACAGTTAAAAAAAACGTTTGTTGTATGGGAGCCCCCCTTAAATATTTATTTTATTTTGTTTTTAGTAATTGTTGTTATAGCGGCAACAGAAACACATAATTTGTGAATATTTCAACTGATGACAGACAGACGGACGGACAGCGAAGTCTTAGTAATAGGGTCCCGTTTTTACCCTTTGGGTACGGAACCCTAAAAACAACTACTACTTGCACTACCTGCAATTATAGAATTATCTGCCCCATTTTAACGGCTCTACCATAACAAATAAATATCGAAATACCTATAATAATAGAACATCTAAAGGAATTTTAATGTTCTGAGACTATGCGAATACTTTTTACATCCTCTCCATAAAATGTCATACTTGTACTGATACATAATTGATTAATGGTTGTATGCAGTCGTTAAAATTCATATTGATAAAATAGTAGTAAAAGTTTTACGTATGAACGTATACGTTTTTTCTTTTTTATCTGCTATGCATGCCTCGCGTATGGTGGTACATGGCATCCGCAGAATTCTGATCAGCTCGCATTGTTTAATGCGACTGCACTAGAAAGCCACGGGTGTTGTAATCGTTACATTACTGCATTGTATTTACAATTTTACATAATGTAGACGGCATACGCTTTTTTTTCCTCATTGTATTATCAGTTATCATTCATTGCGAGTATCCTATCCAATGCCTTCGTGGATAGGTACGGGTGACAACTGACAGTTAGTATTGATGATTTTATTTGTTTGTGAAAGAAATCTTGGAATTGCAATAGCACATTTTCAACTGACTTTATATTTTAAAGATATTGTAATCACCGATTTCCGTTAAAATTAATATTATAAAAAAATACATCATTTATTAAGTCAGCTAAAGCCTATTGTTCTACAAATTCAATTATTTTCTTTACTTTTTCCGAGGTTTGAAGTGACTCTCCTCACTGTTAGCAACTGTTAGCTAGTTTATTGCCACCACGCTCATCATACTTACGGTCGTCTCTAACATGATTTAATTAATCATTTCAAGGTTAATAACATTGCTCACTATAAATCGCATCAATTATCCTCACCGTTACAGACTGTTAATGGCCGAAATTAACATATACGTGTAATCAACTAAGATACCTAATATTTTCTTGTCGGCGAACGGTGACTTAAAAGCTGTGACTAAAGAACCAAATTTATTTCGTAAAGAATAGCAGTTTAAATCAATACCAAGCATGTCATATAGAAAATGTTTTTCTCTGTCGTACTAAATAAATAGGATAACTAAACGAGGACTTCCTACACCATGAGAATAATAGACAATGACATAGCTACACAAGAGAACAAAAACGTAGATTACTTCGCGAATCGCGATGTTAGAGAACTCCCCTTTAGCAGAGAAAAGATCAATAACCATAAACACGATTTCTATTGTTACAGATGTTTTTTAAGAAACTAAGACAGCGGTTAGTTTTCTTGACGCTACTGGCGTCGGCAAACGCGGTGGTACCGGGCTCAGCAAGTGCCAACGAGATCAACCATCTCCAGAAGCCTCGCGCACCGGCCCAAGGAGGCTCGTTGTACCCACAAGCGACGGAGACCAGAGATTTGAAGACCCTGGATGGAATATGGAACTTCAGGAAGTCGCCAGTTGACCCAGAGTATGGATATCGGAACAGATGGTTCGAGCAGGATCTCGAAAAGGTAAACAACCCTTTAGGTCGCGGTCTGGACGCAAGCGGGCAGCAAAGCGACGAGCGGTAGTTCACACATTTGATCTAGACCAATGTACCTATGCATGAACGCCTGTGCCCTACTTACTTAAATTTAAAGAGCCTGTAAAGGCACAAACAAATGTTTTGTCATAATGCCCTTGCTTTTAAACGATATTCTTCTACTTTTATAGACATCTTAAAATCGAACAGTGTACGTTTGTTATTGGCCACGGAGCATGACATATCATATCATTAAAAAAAAAACCAGTCAAGTGCGAGTCTGACTCGCGCACCGAGGGTTCCGTACAAACTATCAATTAACTCAAGGTTAAGAAAATGTCCCTATATTTGACACCTTCATTCTGTAGCTAGCATGATGAGCAAGAATTGCATGAAAATTATCCACGCAGTCATCTTCGATGTAATTATTTTCAATTACGTAAGAAAAACTATCACATCCATATTAAATTTCTCTTTAAGCTTTAATAAACCCGTAAAATATAAATTACCCTCGTATGAAATAACACACAAGAAGAGAAAACAACGAATTCTAATACCTCAATGTTTATTTAGTTTTTTCCTAGCCGATCCGCTTCAATTTTTCCCATTACGAAGCCAAAGCCCAACGAATACGACGACAAATAGACCGAAGTAAATTTCGCCTGTTAGATTACTTATTTTAACCCAACACAACAGAATTCAATTTCAAACAACGAATAACTTTTACACCAAGACCATCGAACTACCAAGACAATTGTATCACGAATTCTTTTTGACCTGCTATTGAAAGATACCCGTCCCAACCCCATTAATTCTAGAAAAATCTTAACAGCGCGATGTAGGAATGGCGTCAGCGCCATCTATCGGCCCCATTTGGTACTAACGTGCAAGGGCAATCAGCTTAGTATGTATGTTGGTGTTTTAGCGATTATTGTTTATCACGTGAACCAATCTCAATTATTATTTTTCTATTCGAAAGAGAGTACTTCTATTATAGTCTTAAGGAATTTCAAAACAAAAAAATACTTATAAAGTTGATTAAACTGCAAACTTAACTAGGAAATGATTTTTGAAAATAAAACAAAAAATACGCTAGATATAGAAAAAGTTATACTTTTCCAGTAATATTTATGTTCATCTTAATCACAAGTAATTATTTCAAATTTTTCGCTTGGATAACTTTGGAGATAAGGGGGTGAATGGTTTTTTTTTTACATTTTCCTTCATAAATCGAAATTTTACCAATGTAGAAAAAAGAAGAAAAACTGTTTCAAAAAGTACAACTCCAGCCCTTTCATATGATACTCCACTTGACCTAATAGTTGAATTTTTTTTTTGCCCCCCCTCATATTCGTAATTTTACATAGAAAATTAAAATGTATATTTAAATTTCTCATTTTCCATGCACGTGGATAACTCTCATTTAAAACCATTCCAAATTTCAAATTGATAGCTTAAGTAGTTCGTGATATATTTCACTTTGTGACAGACAGACAGACAGACAGACGGAGTCGCACCATAAGGGTTCCTTTTTTACCTTTTTTGGTACGGAACCCTAAAAATGAGTTCGTGCAAGAAAAGTTATGAGTTAGCTAGATTACAACTTTCTGCAGATTAACTGTTCCTACAGAATTCGCGTTAGAACGTCATTTTCTGAATACAGTCGTATGAGTTTAAAATGTAACAACTTTATACCTTTACTTTTTATGCACAACTAGCTGCCCACGCGGCGGCTCCTCACGTGTATTACGGGAGAACCATTCTACATACCTATGAAAGAATTCTGAAGAGTAGTTCCAGAGATTAACCGTAACATACAAAGTTAGAAAGTCACAAACGTAGTTTTGGTATAATATTGGTATAGATACCTCCGATTTGATCAATGGTTTATCGTGTTATAGACGGGCCCAGTGATCCACATGCCAGTCCCATCTTCCTACAATGATCTGGGCACGGACGCGTCCATCCGCGACCACGTGGGGCTGGTGTGGTACGACCGCCGCTTCCACGTCCCGGCGGGGTGGTCGCGCGCCGAGCAACGCGTCTGGCTGCGGTTCAGCAGCGTGCATTATGCTGCACAGGTCGTAAGTAGTAACGATCTAAGAAACTTCTAAAACAAAGCACAAACAATCCCGACGCCGTCCAGCGTCGTAGGTACGGGCGCATCCGTCCGCGACCATGTGGGGCTGGTGTGGCACGACCGCCGCTTCCACGTCCCGGCGGGGTGGTCGCTCGCCGAGCAACGCGTCTGGCTGCGGTTCAGCAGCGTGCATTATGCTGCACAGGTCGTAAGTAGTAACGATCTAAGAAACTTCTAAAACAAAGCACAAACAATCCCGACGCCGTCCAGCGTCGTAGGTACGGGCGCATCCGTCCGCGACCATGTGGGGCTGGTGTGGCACGACCGCCGCTTCCACGTCCCGGCGGGGTGGTCGCTCGCCGAGCAACGCGTCTGGCTGCGGTTCAGCAGCGTGCATTATGCTGCACAGGTCGTAAGTAGTAACGATCTAAGAAACTTCTAAAACAAAGCACAAACAATCCCGACGCCGTCCAGCGTCGTAGGTACGGGCGCATCCGTCCGCGACCATGTGGGGCTGGTGTGGCACGACCGCTGCTTCCACGTCCCGGCGGGGTGGTCGCTCGCCGAGCAACGCGTCTGGCTGCGGTTCAGCAGCGTGCATTATGCTGCACAGGTCGTAAGTAGTAACGATCTAAGAAACTTCTAAAACAAAGTACAAACAATCCCGACGCCGTCCAGCGTCGTAGGTACGGGCGCATCCGTCCGCGACCATGTGGGGCTGGTGTGGCACGACCGCCGCTTGCACGTCCCGGCGGGGTGGTCGCTCGCCGAGCAACGCGTCTGGCTGCGGTTCAGCAGCGTGCATTATGCTGCACAGGTCGTAAGTAGTAACGATCTAAGAAACTTCTAAAACAAAGCACAAACAATCCCGACGCCGTCCAGCGTCGTAGGTACGGGCGCATCCGTCCGCGACCATGTGGGGCTGGTGTGGCACGACCGCCCCTTCCACGTGCCGGCGGGGTGGTCGCTCGCCGAGCAACGCGTCTGGCTGCGGTTCAGCAGCGTGCATTATGCTGCACAGGTCGTAAGTAGTAACGATCTAAGAAACTTCTAAAACAAAGCACAAACAATCCCGACGCCGTCCAGCGTCGTAGGTACGGGCGCATCCGTCCGCGACCATGTGGGGCTGGTGTGGCACGACCGCCCCTTCCACGTGCCGGCGGGGTGGTCGCTCGCCGAGCAACGCGTCTGGCTGCGGTTCAGCAGCGTGCATTATGCTGCACAGGTCGTAAGTAGTAACGATCTAAGAAACTTCTAAAACAAAGCACAAACAATCCCGACGCCGTCCAGCGTCGTAGGTACGGGCGCATCCGTCCGCGACCATGTGGGGCTGGTGTGGCACGACCGCCCCTTCCACGTGCCGGCGGGGTGGTCGCTCGCCGAGCAACGCGTCTGGCTGCGGTTCAGCAGCGTGCATTATGCTGCACAGGTCGTAAGTAGTAACGATCTAAGAAACTTCTAAAACAAAGCACAAACAATCCCGACGCCGTCCAGCGTCGTAGGTACGGGCGCATCCGTCCGCGACCATGTGGGGCTGGTGTGGCACGACCGCCCCTTCCACGTGCCGGCGGGGTAGTCGCTCGCCGAGCAACGCGCCTGGCTGCGGTTCAGCAGCGTGCATTATGCTGCACAGGTCGTAAGTAGTAACGATCTAAGAAACTTCTAAAACAAAGCACAAACAATCCCGTCGCCGTACAGCGTCGTAGGTACAGACGCATCCGTCCGCGACCATGTGGGGCTGGTGTGGCACGACCGCCCCTTCCACGTGGCGGCGGGGTGGTCGCGCGCCGAGCAACGCGCCTGGCTGCAGTTCAGCAGCGTGCATTATGCTGCACAGGTCGTAAGTAGTAACGATCTAAGAAACTTCTAAAACAAAGCACAAACAATCCCGTCGCCGTACAGCGTCGTAAGTACAGACGCATCCGTCCGCGACCATGTGGGGCTGGTGTGGCACGACCGCCACTTCCACGTGCCGGCGGGGTGGTCGCGCGCCGAGCAACGCGTCTGGCTGCGGTTCAGCAGCGTGCATTATGCTGCACAGGTCGTAAGTAGTGGCGATCTAAGAAACTTCTAGCACAAATCACAGTGGTAGAACAAAATGGGCAAAAAAGCCAATCTACCAAATAGAATACCGTTTTTTTATAAATATTTATGAGAGGATGTTATCGATACATATTTTTGCACTTGACTGTACACCTGATCGCACTAGGAACTAAAGAGCAGCTATGCAACAAGCGCGTGCAGCAGGCTTGCCGCGAATTATTTTTTCAAGCAGTCAAACATCGATTTTGTTTGACAGAGGACCTTCTGTACAGTCCGACTAATATTTAATTTGCGATTTATCTTAGAAATTGACATAAGCAGTTCGGGATCCTGATATAAAATTATCTGCTTAATTTGTGCATTTTATCTGCTTTGCCTTAAGGTTGACTGGTAGAGAATTTTAAAGTTTATCGCACAGTTTATATTTTAATGTATTGTTATGACAGTGAAAATTTTTGACAAGTTATTTTTCCGTTTTTGTATCCTAGCAACCACATTAGTCTGTTCGTTACTTTTCCAAAAAGTGGTATGCAACCTTTAACACTTTCCCTCACTAGCAGGAAAAGTTTTGTAGCCCCAAGTCGGCTGTAAGCTTGACGAGCCTAGGCTTCGGGACTGCCTTGGTAAGTAGGTCAGCCAACTGTTCAGCAGAGCTCGTTTTCTGAATATCAACAAGACCCTCTTGCACGGTTTCACGAACAAAAAAGTGTCTCACTCGGATGTGCTTTGTCCGTTTATGAAACTCGGGATTATTGGCAAGGCGTATGGCTGCCTCATTGTCCACTTTTAAGGTTGGTATGCCTTCCAAACTCGTTAGCTGGCAAAAGATTCTTTGGAGCCAGACTAGCTCACGCGCGCCTTCGCTTGCTGCTACTATTTCTGCTTCAGTTGTTGAGATTGCGACTGACGGTTGACGCTGGCTTAGCCAAGAAACAACTCCTTCAGCAAAAAGACAAGTGACTCCTGTCGTAGAGCGTCCAGTCAAGTCGTCACCAGCGTGATCCGCATCACTATAGCCTTCGATGATGGCTCTGGTACAGTTTGCATTGTATCTAATGCCATAGGATATCGTCCCTTTTAGGTATCTAAATACCCTTTTGACCCTCAGCCAGTCATCTTCGGTGGGGTTTTCTAGCTTTCTAGATACGACCCCAACAGCGTACGCTATATCAGGGCGTGTGCCCGTCATCAGGTACGTTAGTGCACCTACTGCCTCTCGGTAAGGGAATTTCTTCGCAGTGTGTCCGATTACAACTTTCCCTGATTCAGTAGTTGAATTCTTCTCTATAGGTGTTGACACTGGATTGCACTCGGACATTCCAAAGCGGTTTAAGATTTTTCTTGTGTAAGCTTCTTGCTTAATACACACAGAACCGTCTTTAGCTCTCTGGATTTCCATCCCTAGGTAGTACGATGCTGGTTTCGTCGTGATTTTTACAGTTCTACCTAACTCCTCCAGGAATTGGTGTGCTAAAGTTTCATCTGTTGATGCCACAAGCCCATCGTCCACATAAAGTGTTATAAGGATTTTCTTGTTCATCACATTCCTTGTGTATAGGCAGCTGTCAGCAGTACTCTGTACGAAACCTTTCGCTAACAGGATCTCCTCAAAGCAAGAATTCCAACAACGTGGTGCCTGTTTTAGTCCGTACAAGCTTCTCCTTAATAGACAGACTTTTGATGTGCCATCGTTGAATCCGTCAGGCTGTTTCATATAGATCTCTTCCTTGATCTTGCCATTCAGGAATGCAGTCGACACGTCAAATTGCATCAGATGTAGCTTTTCTTTGGCACTGACACTTAACAAGGCTCTTATCGTAGCCATCCGGGCCACCGGACTAAAGGTCTGTTCATAGTCGATCCCCTTTTGTTGCTTGAATCCTTTTGCTACAAGCCTCGCCTTATATTTGTCAACTGTGCCATCTGGTTGGCGTTTGATTGTGAAAACCCATTTACATGGAAGCGCTTTTCTGTTTGGAGGCAAACCACATAAAGTCCAAACTTGGTTTTCTTCGAGAGACTTAAGCTCATTTGCCATGGCCTTTTGCCACTCAGCTTTGTCTTCTCTTGACAGGGCTTCATTATAGGTTTCAGGAAATCTTTCCGTGCCTACGAAACACACATGATCGTCGAACTTCTTAGGACGTTTAATGGCTGATCTGTCTCAGATTATAACGAGGCTCCCCTTCAACCACGGGCTCACCTAAAACCATAGGTTCTAATAGGGGCTCTAATATTTCCAATTGCCCTTGATCAGAATCAGCGTCGGCAAACTCTTCATTATCATCATTATTAGAGCTTTCCCTCGATTCAAAGCCTGGAGTGTGAATCGTAGCTCCTTCGTCATAGCTCTCGCGCTCGTGAGTTTCACCCTCTTGATCTTGGTCTTCTCTTATACTATGTCTATCTCCCTCTAGAACATGATCATGATTTTCTGCATTGATATGCTCTTGCTCCGGAATATTGTCGCTATTTCCGTCATTTCTTACTCCCTCTCGATCAAGAGCTCGTTCAGGAATTTGATAGTTGTTGTCTGTCCTTATCGACACTTTAAATTCGACTTCGCTTGCAAAAGTGATGTCTCTAGAGCGATTAGTTTTCATTCCGTCCCAAATACGGTAACCGTCATTGTTTTCGTATCCGATAAGAACACCCTTGATGGCCTTCTTGCTCAGTTTCTTTCTGCATTGTTTGGGTACATGAGCATAGCAGAGGCTACCTATTACGCGTAAGTGACATATTTTAGGCTTCTTTCCGAACCACAGCTCGTAGGGAACTTTATCCTTCACTCTGGTTGGTCCGGTTCTGTTCAGAACATACGCTGCAGTATTAATTAGTTCAGCCCAGAGTTTCTGAGGAAGTTCACCTCTGGAGTGTAGCCAGGTTCTTGCGGCTTCAACTAAGGTGCGATTCTCGCGCTCGCTACATCCGTTTTGCTCCGGTGTGTACGGCATGGTGAAACGCTGTTGAATCCCGTTTGTGTTCAGTATTTTTCTGACATCTCCATTGTCGAACTCTCCTCCGTTATCACTTAAGAGGCATTTTACTGTATGGCCTGCTATTTTTGTCTCATTAAGCATCAGTTTCAATTTGTCCTTGACTTCAGATTTGTGACGCATGAAGTAAACTAGCCGATACAAGGAAAAATCGTCTTTGAAGAGTACGAAATATTTATATTTCTGTACGCTGGGATGTTCAAATGGTCCGCAAACGTCTGAATGTATCAACTCACCAGGAGTCGTTGCTCTTTCTCTCCTTCCAAATGGCAATCTGTGAGCTTTTCCGAATATACATGCCTCACATTTAACGTTGTCATCAGGTAAGGTTATCCCGAACTCTCGTTTGACAACTGCCTTTACGTGCCTCTTATCTTGATGGGCATAACGTTCATGATACACTTGCAGCATATTTGTGCCTGTGAGTGCGTTCACTTCAATAGTGTTGGACATTTTTGAGGAAGGGACTGTCTTGAACTGTAGTTTATATAGCCCTCCTTTGAGTTCTCTTTTGCCAACAATTTTGGTTTCTCCATCAATGTCAAGCTGACAACTTGTCGCGGTAGAAGTAAACAAGCTGTTCCGCGAGTTGTCTTGTGCTGACAGCGTCGAGAATAGATTTTTTGTCAGTGAGGGTACTAGCCAGACATCTTTAAGTCGTATGGTTTCCGTTTTCTTGCCTACCATCGATTCTACCATGACAATGCCTTTTCCTAAAGCAGGAATCATTGTCCCATCTGCCGTCTTCACAGTTTGGTCATCAGAATCAAAAGGCTCAAACTCTTGGAGTGCGTCTCGCCTAGTAGTAATATGCGTTGTTGCTCCATTATCAACAAACCAACTCTCTCCGTCTTGATCTGCTGTCTTTGAACACGCATGAACAGCCATTAGTGTTATGCTTTGTACATGCTTTGAGGCTGGTGCTGAGCTGCTTGGCTTTGGTGGTCTCCCATCCTTTATCCATTTCTTGCAGTTCCTTACTCTATGTCCCATTTGTGAACAATAGTTGCACTTCAACTTCGCATCTTTCTTCTTCTTCGACTCTTGGACTTCTGGGATTGCAAGTATCTCTTGACTAGTAGTCCCTTCTCTGTTCTCTAAAGCCTTCTCATAGCAACACAGCTGGGTTGTCAGATTGTCAACAGTTCTTTCGGTCTTGATTTGAACGCAAAAAATCTTTCGTCGAGTGTTTCCAATATTTTACATATCAGCAACAGATCTGGGAGCTGGCCTGTTCCATAATCTGCCATGGAAATTGCAACATTTAAATTATTCCATATGTTCTTCAGTTTCGACATATGTGAAGAAACATCATCGGATGGGTTTCGTTTAAAGTTAAAGAACTCCATGCAAAGGTGGTACGACCTGTCCTCGGTCTGACCGTCAAACAGACGATGTAACTCTTTCCAGACTTCATACGCTGTCTCAAATCTCATTACTTTCTGTAGTGTTTCATCTGTCATATTCGTCGTTAAGATGAGAAGAGCACTGCAGTTCGCTTTTGTATATCTGGCTAGAGCCTGATTGTACACTAAGAGAACAGCTGCGTCACCTGCTCCTTGATTACCTTCTGGTTTATTCAACCTTCCTTCAAGCACATCCATGGCATCTGCGGTACCGCGTAGCATGATTAGGATTTTGTACTTCCAGGTTGACCAGTTCGATTTGCCTTCAAGGCTTCCGATCGAATGTCGTGGCGAAAAAAAATTCCATTGCTGTACCCATAACCTTTTAAAGTTTATCGCACAGTTTATATTTTAATGTATTGTTATGACAGTGAAAATTTTTGACAAGTTATTTTTCCGTTTTTGTATCCTAGCAACCACATTAGTCTGTTCGTTACTTTTCCAAAAAGTGGTATGCAACCTTTAACAGAGAATGCTTTATAGCATTAAGTCCGCTTTTTGTACTATAAGATATTCTTTTGTGCAATAAAGATTAAATAAATGAATAAATAAATAAAAATCAGCCTTGTTTTCATATTCAATCTAGACCTTGGACTATACCTTCAAATCTAATTCGTACGGGAAACAATCGGAATACCAAAACATGAGAATAATGTCGGCATGGCGGAACATTGATTAAACTCATTATCATATAAATGATATTATGGTTACATCACCTCGAGATCGTATAACCTTGAGAAGAAAAATACATGTCGACTGAAATCTGCATAACAACACTCCTCCGTTAGTCAGTAATAGCACTAATGGCATAGCTTGGTTACATGTAGAATACGGAGATCGAGCTAACGTTTTGAATTAGGTCATATGGGTGACACCAATATCACCCCCCAAGGGCTCCTCATTCCAAATTCATACTCCAAATGTAAGGCATGTTGGAATATTCATATTGGGTTTAGAAGAATACATCAAAATCGCGATATTTTAAAAAGTAAGGTGATTAATAATGCAGTTATTATATTTTAGTAACTACTTATCATTGAATCAGGTACCTACTCCGAAAAACGCAAGTCCTTTTTAGGGTTCCGTAGTCAACCAGGAACCCTTTATAGTTTCGCCATGTCGGTCTGGCCGTCCGTGGTCCGTCCGTCTTCGGCTTAGCTCAGTATCCATTACTACGTACTAGAAAACTGTAATGCGGCATGGGTTATAATCACGCTGATAAAACAGATGAATAAAATCTGTTTTTTTTATGGGGTACCTCCTCTACACCTAAAGTGGGGATGTATTTTTTTTTGTTAAACCCATAGTGTGGGGTATCATTGGATAGCTTGTGAAATATTATGGGTTTCTTAAAACATTTTTTTAAATTAGTGATTCTTTTGCGAGATATTGGGCTTTGAAGCCCAAATTTTTGTTCGAGTGTCGTCGTCGCCCCCCCCCCCCCCCCCCTCCTGCCGGCTAAATGGCTGCTACTGGGAATGTGAAAATATCGTCATATGATGAATTTAAAAGAAAACTATCACGGACAAATAGGCATAAGTAGTTACCGAGTAATAGTCGACCAACTTAATGTGTACTTGGAAAGGCCGATTTTCGTACACATTCGGCCGACGCAACCGCACCACACGTCGATGTAACTAAGACAGACAGGCAACTACGGAACCCTACATTACGCGTGGCCCGACACGCACTTGGCCGATTTTTTATTTGAAGCTTCTTTCTCTTAGCAACATTATGCCGTGCAGATGGCAACGAAGTAAAGGGCATCAATCCAGCTACGGCTAGACTCCCATTCAAGTGTCATGTCAGTCGCTAGGCAATTTCTTGATTGTAATTGAGCAATTCTCCGGCGACACGGTCTCGTGTTCACGATGTGCTTCCAATCTCTGGGATTTAAATGTACTTATGTAGGTAAGGTGTCCTGACACCTGAAATCAGGTCATCAATGTAGTGCAGCGCTAAAATAATAAGTAATTCCCTAAAAAAAATGGTTATGCCATTACACAGTGCCATTAGAAACCAAGTCTTCGAAGTGAGATAAACTTTTTTGCCCGACTACGGCAGAGCCGGAAGGAAGGGGTATTATATTTTAGCAGTCTATGATGGTATTTATTGGCTAGCATACTGGACATCATGTTTGGTATGACATACAGAATACCTAATCGTTAACAAATTGTTTTCGATGCCGCAAAGGAAAGCAAATATTTGATTTCAAACCCCAGCAAAAGGAATATTTGTGCGCTGTGCCAATATTTGTCCCAGAGTCTTGGATGTTTCTATCTAAAGTTTTTATAATTATAATCACCCATATCGTTGCCTAATACACATAAAACAAGCGTTTTGAGTTCGAGCATACTATGTTGCTCGGTATATATAACAGTAATGTTTATTCGAGTGCCCACTTAACAGGTACGCGACCCAGTCACACGTTACGATGCATGAACAGCCCCCCTATTCTCTAACTTGTTTTAAGCTCACCTCAACGCTCACCCACAAATATATCTTGACACCGCGATGCGTAGTAACCAAGCGTAGGTAGAGGTCTAGTTTCGTCACGGGTGAACGGCGGGGTGAGCCGCATTAACGCTTAGCGAATAACAGCCCTGGACATAGTCGGGTGACTCGGTCATTTATACGGCAAATTGCCCCAGAGGGCAAGAAGCACTGACCTCGCTTAACCGACGACATTACTCAATCAACTTCCTAGATCACTCCAACGTGGCTATGAGACTACGAAATCTGTTTAACGACGCCTCCTGGGATGTATCCTACTTGATAGTGCGAGAACGCACTTGAGTTTTCGTGTGAATATAAGATGTACAAGTTTGAGTATGAAACTATCAGTTCTCAGAGTTTTTATTTTAGTGTTACAAGAAGTTTTTGTGAAACGCTGATACCCTTTCTCCGAGAAATATTTCAACATTATCGGGGTACAAAACCATTAGAGACCAGAACCAGAGTTAGCAAAATAGAAAATGTACAAAAAATAAACAAATTGGTAGATGCTTTATGTTCCCATCACTTATGCCATCAGTGCCATCACTTACGTGTGGCTCGTACTACTAGCTAAAATGAATGTAAGTAGGTACGTAGTGATATATGACACCGCCACATGGCTCCAATTACGCCCCCGTGTTTATTCGGGATTCCATACAAAAGTAATACATAATCCATGTCACACACCGAGGGCACTGCACTGGCGTTTTGTGAAAATAAGATAATTTCGTGAAATGCGTTGGAATATATTAATAAAGAGCTTAGCTTTGAAGTCCTTCTACCCCCTATTTATAGAACTGCGCTCGGTTAGTCATTTATCAAACAAACAGAAACTTTCACGCATATGGTATTCGACTTAAAAGCGTAGTTTAATTATTCATAAATTAATAGGTATATAAAACAATTTGTGATTTACTAATAACCGCCTAAATTTTATTCAAAGAATTTATACGGCATATGGAACATATTTTTAAAACAAGTTTTATATCGGCGGTCCTAGGGCCGACTGGTAAAATATCCAACGATCAACCAAAATATTTCATTACTGCGATTGGTGTGCCTAAGAAACATTTTGTGTACTTACGTAATAATTTATTAATGTTTAGTGTGGAAGCACCAAAATGCAAACGTCGTTTATCTAATTTATGGATGGGTGTGCAGAGAATCGCTAATATCGAAATTAATTAAAGCAACACTTTTGACAACACACAGAATTTCTTAATTCGCAGAACTGATATTTTCGACTAATGTTTAAACTCCTAAGCAATGCCTTAAGAGTCCGCAGTAAGCTCGATTATCCATACAAACGTAGTTACGCTCTCATTTTAAAACTACGTGTTGGATTGTAACAAAACTTGGCATATACAATGATATGAGGTATATCTATGTCTGTAATTAGTTTATGTAGCTTCAGATACCATAGTAAAACAAATACAGCGAATTTAAGTTTTTCATACAAAACTTGTTTTTGCTGTATTTTGTTTGTTTTATACACTGGAACCATATAAACTAATTACAGACATAGATATACCTCATGTCCATGTATATGCAAAGTTTCGCCACAAACCAACACGTAGTTTTAAAATGAGAGCGTAACTACGTTTGTATGGGAAGGTGAAATTAGGCCGAGCTTACTGCGGACTTATAAGTTTGTGTTTGTGCGACTTCCAACGCAAACGCCGTTCCGCTTATCCATAAACGCGGCCTAATGATAAGGCGACATCCCTGAAAAATCCAACATAGAATTGAAGTTAGAGCTAACATCAATTTTGCGGTTAATGTGCTTACAGATACAGATATGCAAATATAGTCTTCATTTGCCGATATGTTGACATCACAGCGAGTTCCTTACAGTAGGTAATATACAAATAGATAAGTCTAGCTGCGTCAAAACACGTTTCCAATTAAACATGGGACTAAAACGACATGCTGTGATAAACTTTACAACCACAACGATAAACGTGGTAGGTAGGTATCCATTTTATGGTCTAATAAAAATAGAGGTCGAAGTGACAACAATGCGATTCGTACCTACCATCGGCTAGCATATTTAGAGGCATTTGAGCACCTTGCCTTAACTTAGTAGACCAGATAGGTACTCACTACTACATGCAAAGGAAAACTAGGTGGGAACTAAATGTGGCCAGGCGTAAGGTAAACTCGCATAATTGGTGATACGCCTAATTCGGTGATAGGTACATGTTTTGAAGCACTCTACCGAATAAAGCTAGTGAATTAGGGCATTTTAAATGCGACCTTACTACGGACATGGACCTATCAACGAATTAGGCGTATCACCAAATAATGCGAGTTTACCCTATCCGTAACCGCGGATCGGTTTATGTTTAATACATCACTAATGATCTACAATAATCGTAGCTGGCTATCAAGTATAAGCAACTCAATACTCATATTATATTGACAAATTGATAGTCAATATAAGTCGGAGGAATCCGATCATATAAATAAGCAGTTCTATTAAGTAATACTAGCACATATGCTCTTCGTTTTTTTAAGGTAAATGCCAATCGCCTATTAATATCTGAAGAAATATCAAGTCATATCTTGACACACATATGTGTACATTTTGTCACAAATATTTCGACGTATTTATGGCAATCTGGTCTGGGCCGGCTTGAAGCCTGAACCCTGAACCACGTTGGCGCGACCTGCGGTCAATAGTAAGCTTCTCAATAACTGGATGGGGCGGCGAGTTTGTGTTTGTGGGCCGGCCCTACTAAGCGTTTTCGTTTTTCAGTGGGTAAATGGTATCTCGGTAGCATACCACGAGATCGGGCACTTACCCTTCGAAGTGGAGATTACGGACTGCGTGAGGTACAACGGCAGCAACCTGCTTACCGTGGTGGTGGACAACACGCTCCTCAATGACACTGTCCCGCAGGGCACCATTACTGAAATGCAAACGTGAGTAATCATTGTACAAACGACCACACTGTTAACTGACCATCCTGTGTTTATATAGAACCTTATTACAATGCACTTGAGGTGCACCGATGGTCAGTTAGCTGTGTTGTCGATAGTATACTAGTGTTTACGAACGCGAGAGGTAGGTATCTGATCTTCCAATCCAGAGAAAAAAGTAGAATTCGTTGGGAACGTGGGTTTACATTGATTAATAAAATATGATTTATTAAATATAATAAACATGTTGAAAAATATTGAATAAGAATACAAAACAATATGAACAGCACTCTTGATTAATTTGAAAAAATATTTATTCTTCGGGAGTGTTTATGATGCAGTTTTTTTATTAAATACCTACTTACATGCTCTCAACAAAAAGGTACCTTCTAAATTTGAGCTTTAAAGTAGAATACGTGGATCAGGAGTTGATTTCCCAACTCCAACACATCCCTATTCGGTAGGATCTTACTTCAAGGGACATTCTGTATACCAAAAGGGACAATTGTTAGTAGGTATAACTAATTTGAAACCATTCAGTATGAAGTCCTTAGCAAATGTAATGTATTCTTTTGTGACCAGAAACCGAACCCTGCAGCTGAAGCAGTCGTACACGTTCGATTTCTTCAACTACGCTGGCATCCACCGCACCGTGTTCCTCTATAGCACACCGCAGGCTTACATCGATGACGTCATCGTCAACACCGACATACAAGGCCTTACGGGTAATCACACGTGTTATCACAACATTATTTATCATCGGCTTCCCGACACAGTGTTAATTCATCATCATTGGAAGATGCGATAGGACGAGTCAGAAACATATGAAATAGCACATCGCACGCTAGTTCCGGGTATGCCTAAACAGGCATACCCGGGCTTAAACAAGAAATCATTTTTAGCAATCGTTATAGATCTAAGGACGAATAGATGCTCCGCCGATAAATCCTCCGCTTTTGGGGTCCTGGTCTTAGTTATACTTACGTAGCTAAGAAACACACCCCAGTCAAGCCATCTTTGTATTAAAATAAGTATATCTGTCAAAAATTACCTACTAACTTTTCCTCATAGCCTCTTGCTGACTCATGCTGAAACTGAAACGACGTGTATATTATGTTTCAGGCTTCGTGGTCTACAACGTCACATTCAAGGGTGCCGATCCGAACAACATTTTATGTCTGATCCAATTGTTCGACAAGAACGATACACAAGTAGTCGCGTCGCAGGACTGCGCTGGCTTACTGGAGATCGGCAACGCCAATTTCTGGTGGCCATATTTGATGCATCCTAACCCTGGATACTTATACACTATGAAGGTTCTTATTTATTTTATCGTAACATCGCGATAGGAATATTACCAAAAGCGATAAAGGGAAAATAGAAACATACATATTATTCTAAGATTTACAAGGCTACATCCAGGTTACTGCACAGCTTCGAGTGTCAAGTCTATAAGCCCAGATGCTTACTGGTTAGGCGCGAAATGGACACGTTCGTATAATGCGTTCCTATTTTGGTCTACACGGTGCCGCAATCGCATACCGCGGAATCGCTCCATTTTATTATTCATAATGCTCACTTAATATGTTTTTCTATTTTAGGCATCACTATTAGGGCCTCGAGGCGACGTAGTAGACACCTACTACCAGAAAATTGGCATCAGGACCGTTACATGGACTAACACTAGTGTTTTCATCAACGAGAAGCCCATATACATGCGAGGCGTGGCCATGCATGAGGATTCTGATGTAAGTTTCGTACCTATTTAGAGTCTGGAAAACGAACTGAACCCTAAAGCCGGGTCCACTGCGCTGTGTTTTCGATGTTTTACATGTTTGGCCAATCAAAACAATACCCTATTTGTTAGCCGAAACTGACGGATGACATGTTAGATGTTTAAAAATATCGAAAACGGCGCAGCGGACCCGGCTTAAACTGTAATACGCATACGTTTTCAGCAACATCTTTTGTTTGCCAAACACACTTATCGACCCAGCACTGGTGAATCGTCCGTCCGTCTTCGGCTTAGCTCTGTAACCATTACTACTAGAACTCTGTAATTCGGCATGGGTATATAAATCAATCACGCCGGCAAAACAGAAGAATAAAATCTTGTTCAGAAATATTATGGGTTTCTTAACGATTAGTGATTCGTTTGCGAGAAATTGGGCTTTGAAGCTAGCCAAATGTGATGCGCGGGTTTAGTCACACACACATATCCCTCTGCCTGAAGGGCGATCGAGGGTTTCCTAGTTAACTCAGACGGTAAGGAGCCTTACAGGAGCAGGGGTAAATGAGAACAGCGGTCGGGTTAACAGTAAGAAATGGGTCTTGTCACCCTTTTATTTAAATAGCAACACCTTAATTTATTCTAAGCGATCACTAACACTCGCGATGCGGGGCACGGTTGCCTCAGGATTTCGATACGGGCAGGTGAGAGTCGGGAACGGCGGGACTGCGATGCTCCGGCTAGACGCTCGGGGCAGCCAAGCGGTCAGGTAGTAATAGTAACACGGATCTCGGTTTAGGATTCGCTATCTCGGCAGTGCACTCGGGGTAGCCAAGCGGCCAGGGATAACGGCGGGCGGCGGCCCTACGTACTCACTCCCCAGGCTGGAACACTCGGGGTAGCCGAGCGGCCTGAAAGGGGCGAGGGGAAGCGGAGGGCTTCGGCAAACTCGGGGTAGCCAAGCCAGAAGTCGGGATGCCACGGCTGAACACTCGGGGTATAGCCAAGCGGCCAGTGGCGGGGAGGAAAGGAGGGCGAGGGGAGAGAGTTGGGCCGCTATCCAACCCCCCTCCCCCCCC
This sequence comes from Epinotia bilunana, assembly GCA_947049275.1. Taxonomy (NCBI): domain Eukaryota; kingdom Metazoa; phylum Arthropoda; class Insecta; order Lepidoptera; family Tortricidae; genus Epinotia; species Epinotia bilunana. The sequence continues at coordinate 16,102,003 of OX346264.1, forward strand.
CCCCCCCCCCCGCTGCTACTGGGAATGTAAAAAAATGTGGTAGTAGTACATATAATGAATTTAAAAGGGAATCTATCACGGTTAACTAGGCATAACTAGTTATCGAGTAATAGTCGACCAGCTTAAAATGTACCTACTTACAAAGGCTAACTTTCGTACAAATTCGGCCGACGGAACCATGGTTGGCGCACGCGTGTCGATGTAACTAAGAAAGACAGCCACTACGGAACCCTACACTTGGTCGATTTTTTATCAGTTTTCCTTTCGGTCCTTCTTAATAATAACAAATACATTTTGTTACTCAACGTACCCAGCCCACGTACCCAGTTCAACTCCATCCATCAAGTACCACGTGCCCACGGCAGCATTCACTCTATAATGACACTTATGAGAGGCTGAAATATCTGTTAAACAAAATTTCCAGTTGCGAGGTAAAGGATGGGATCCAGTGCTCTGGGTGAGGAATTTCAACCTCATCCGATGGGTGGGCTCTAACGCCTTCCGCACATCGCACTATCCGTATGCCGAGGAGATATACCAGCTCGCAGATGAGCAAGGCGTCATGATCATCGATGAGTGCCCTAGCGTAGATACCAAGTAAGTTTTTATACACCACTCTTTTCTTCATTTTAGAAGGTTCGCGACTCTAAAAGTTTCGTGTAGTATTGTACAAGCTGCTTCAAAAAGGAAAAGATCGAGACGATTGAGTATAGGCGATGTAGACGAATCGAATACTTTACGGGGTCTTACTTTCAGCTTTGCACATCGCAATAGTACGAAACACCAAGAAAGTTACTGACTGCTATAACTGAATAGTAGGGTAATTCCTGATTCATAATACATTCGAATACTTTTAGATGACTTATACTTAATTTTAAATTACAGTTACTTTTCGGACTCGCTGCTCGCGAAGCACAAGCAGTCGCTAAAGGAGCTCATCCACCGCGACAAGAACCACCCCAGCGTGATCATGTGGTCCATCTCCAACGAGCCCCGATCGCAGGCTAAGGGAGCTGACTTCTATTTCGGGTAAACTTTTTAACCTTATTGCACTCATATCAGTCTTTTCTTTACTATAATCTCAGCCCTAATGTAAAGTAGAGAACTAAAATTCCCCCGCATCATGGCTTTTTCAGAGAGGTTGTGCGTCACGTTAAATCCATGGATCTTTCGCGACCTGTCACCATCGCTATTGCGCAGAGTTACGTCTATGATAAATCTGTAAGTATTCTCATTGTACATTATATTATCACAGAATTCGGCTAAGTTCGATTCAGACAATTCAGAGGTTTACATAGTGTTTGACTGTTATTTTTTTTACTCAATAATACAATCTTTGTTTCTCTTGTTGATTAAACAGCAAGAGACCGCTCTATCTACTATAGTAGACCTAAATGTAACATGTATGCCTAATTCTAATGCTTCACGTGAACTTGATGCTACCCGGCAGGCGCAATACCTCGACGTGATAAGCTTCAACCGATACAACGGCTGGTACCACGACCCGGGCACTTTCCTGAACATTGCGAACAACGTAGTGGAAGAAGCCACCGCCTGGCACCGCAAGCACAACAAGCCCGTGCTCATGTCCGAGTACGGAGCCGACACCCTCGCAGGATTGCACTTTGTGAGTGTTTTTTTTTTCTAGAACGCGCCAGACACAGGAATGCGGACGCTCGGAATGTGAGTGCTCCCTGCCCGCATTCGGCAGAGGCAACAATTGGAAGAGCAAATCCACGTTCCAACTCATACGTCGTCACACCCCTGCCCTGTCGCGTACAGAAGCAGTACCTACGTCATCAATCATCATCAGCCTAAATACACCTCTCCATTACTGCTCATAGGTCTCTCCTATATACACTTTACGCCCGATCTTCGGCGTCCTGTCACTAACGGCTCTTATGCGTATAGCGTTGTTTCCCTTTTTGTAGAGTCAGCAGCAGAATTAGCTACAAAATAACAACTAAATATGATGTACACAGTTCTTCGTCTCGAGATTAGAGACTCGTGGTAGGGTCATTATGAGCACTTGGTCCACGTAGCTTACTTTGACACACGGCATCCTAATACAACCCAATAATTATGCAGACCGATTTGTGGTCTCTACTCTACATCAACCCGTTGTCTCGCCTATTCAGCTTATTAATCAGTTTTACGTAATATAGTCAGGTCACATATATCATTAAATGTTATATTGCAGTTACCGGAATACATCTGGTCGGAAGAGTACCAGGTGGGGCTGATGTCGGAGCACTTCAAAGCGTTCGACCAGCTGCGCCAAACCGGCTTCTTCGTAGGAGAGTTCATTTGGAACTTCGCCGACTTTAAAACCGCACAGAGTAAGTAGTATTTTATCATATTTAGGCTCGTGTTCAGAACGCAGTTGAGTTTGCCCTTAATATATATATATATAAAACTCTTCGTTACTAATCTATCAGACAGCGCACAGCCTAAACCGCTAACGATATAAGTATGTAATTTGGAACATATATTATTTACAGTACGTGGACGTGTGCTACGAAAGAATTTTTCGAAATTCTTGATGTTCTAAATATGATGTTACAACCGTTTGACCCCTTTTTCCCCAAATAGGGGTCGAACCGTTGTATGGAAATCGTTCATTTTGAAAGTTATAGACTTGAACCTTTGTATGAAAGTTTCTTACTAAAAAGCCAAACAAATGATTTTACTTTGCTATAAAAAATCATCCCCTAAGGGGTTAAAAAAGAGTTGAAAGTTTGTATGGGAAACATGTCGTTATTGAAGTTAGCCATTTAAAACTTCGGTCACTAGCTCCTTATGTACAGTCAAAAACATTGATAAAAGTTTTTTTCTACTTCATCCCTTGAAGGGGTTAAGATAGGGGTTGAAAGTTCACATACCTAAGTATGATGTGTGATTTCCTAAACCGCTTAAGTTATAAGCATGAAATTTGGAACATATATTCTCTACAGTACTTGCCCTAGCAGCATTTTCGTTGGCATTTCGTTGGGCCAACTCGGTGATCAATGGCCCAACGTGGGGCCTACTTAAAATGCTACTAGGGTGGACGTGTACTAAGAAAGGAGTTTTCGAAATTCAACCCTTAAGGGGGCGAAATAGGGGTCGAACCGTTATATGGAAATCGTTTATTTGGAAAGTTATAGACTTGAATCTGGGTATGAAGGTTTCTTACTAAAAAGCAAAACAAATTATTTAGCTTTGCTATATATATTTATTCCCTAAGGGGTTAAAAAAGAGTTGAAAGATGTTTGGGAAACATGCCGTTTTTAAGCTTAGCCGTTTAAAACTTCGGTCACAAGCTGCTAATGCACAGTCAAAAACATTGATAAGCGTTTGTTTTCTAATTCATTCCTTGAAGGGGTTAAGATAGGGGTAAATTTCACACAAGTTTTTAATGATAAACTGTGGCTAGAAACATGAAAGCAGGACAGCACGTTTCTTTTATAATATGCGGCTACTGCGCACTCAAGGTCCAGCTCAAGATGTTTTCCGGCAACTGTACACATAAATGTATATATTTAATATTATAAATTTATAAGTAAAAAAGCTAATTGATATTTTGCAATTTAAACTAATGAACTCATCGCACTGTTACCTTTTACGCTTGATCCCTGAACGGATTTAGATAAGATGGTAACAAGTTCTACGCGGACGAAGTCGCGGGCAACAGCTAGTCTACTTACCAACATCATCACCATTATCGTCGTCGTCGTCGTCGTCATCATCACTATCATTATCGTCGTCATAAAGTTAAGAGGTTGGCTCTTATCGATGGCGTACTTTCCAGCTTAATCTGCATCCCGCTTTGTCCTTTACTTCTCTATATGTTGAAGCATTTTTCTTTTTCTTTATTTGATCCGTATACGCTCTTCTAGGTTTTCCCTTCCATAATTCTTCTGATCCATTAATCATGACGAAAGAGATGTCTATTTTGTCTCTTCTATTTACAACTATGTCCCAAATACCCAAAAACCCAAAGATACGATACCCAAAGGTTGTCTGGAAGAGATCGCTCATCAGCAATAAGACCGCCTGTTGTCTACCTCTACCTACATGTTATTTTTATTGTTTCTCTTTCTAACTGCTTTGTTTGTGTGATGTACAATAAAGAGTATTTGTATTGTATGTCCATAAGATTTCTCTTCTCCTTCACCAAGTTCAAAAACTTTGTTCATTACTTTTCCTCTCGGTCCAGCGGATTCCTTCTATTTCCAGTAAGTATAGAGGTGTAATGTTTTCCAGCGTATACCCGCGTGGGCGGTAACTGCAAGGGCATCTTCACGCGGGCGCGGCAGCCCAAGGCGGCGGCGCACCACCTGCGCGCGCGGTACCGCGCGCTCGCCGCCGCCGACGACGCCGCGCCGGCGCCCGCGCCGCCCTACTACGTCAGCGACAACGCTCCGGTCCGACATGACGAGCTCTAGGACCTGCGACGCTGCCACGAAAAACCGTATCTCGAAGTTCGCATATGTCCCTGTCGCTCGAATATGCAAGTGTGACAGGGATAGATGTACCTACCCGAACGAACGATGTTGACATTTGGTGACCGTTCTGATACACCGACTGTGACCATTCCAGTAGCCCTACTGGATGGACAGTTTTAGAGAAATAGTTGAAATAGTAAAAGTGTGGTTAGTTAATAAATATGTAAAATTTAGTCTTTTTTTGCTTGTACTATCAGCAGTACCACCAGAACTGTATACTTTGCGTGTTATAGACAAATTAATCGTTTTGTGAAGTACTCTTCTTATTAGGTTATCTTTTCAAGCACGTTAAATGTGTGTCAGGGCAACCGAGGTAAACGTGAACTGCAACTGTACGAGTAGGTACTCTGGCAGTCTTATAATTTATAACCGTAAAACGTGTCAAAGAAGACTTAGATTGTATCAACTATCCTCTGTCAGTTTGTCACTACTCTCCTAGGTCTCCCTTATACCTTGTGGAATATAGGTGTTCACCGCACTCAAACCATTTTTACCTAATGTAAGCAAGAAATGCGTATCTATTATTGCCAGAGGGTCAGATCTAGTGTAGCACACCGTTTTCGAGAAGTACCTTAGTAAACAAAAGACGCAATTGTCCCGGTTGGCTTTAATCTCGGTGCCAGTTAATGTACGGCCCGATAATCCACGTCCATCTATCTTTCTCTCTCTCTTTTTGCATGAGTTATAAACCAAACAGAGATATAGTGGACGCCAATTATTGGGCCGTACATTAACCGGCACCTTAATCTCATAGCACAGGCCAGGCCGCGGCTACTTGAATAGCTTTTACGCTCCGTAGATATCTTATCATATTGGCTTTATACGCCAAAATAAGTCCATTATTTCGACTGTACCTATGAATTCATATAATTTTAAGAATACGAAGCTTAAGCCGCAAATATTTGTCTACAAATATGTTAGGCTTGCGCCTATTCCTAAAATGTAAAATGATTAAGAACTGATAGCATAATATAGAAGTACACATTAGCATTTTGCCATTTTAATCTTACCAAAATAATTATTATAAGTTAGATAGATAATGCAATTGTACGTTAAGTATTCAACCATAAGCGCGTACTACACAGAAGATAAGTCACTTGAGCGTGTTCACTTCAATCCGTAACTGTGTCAGTGTCGGATCCAGTAACGACATCGGAGGCAAGTAAATGTCTGTCAAGCGAGTCGTGACCACAGCATTTTTATCAAATTCTTTTATATGGCAGCAATTTTCACCTATGAAATAAACTGTCAGTTATATTATACCTACTACGCCTACCTATTACGCTGCCATACGTTTCGTGTTACCAGCATGCTTTTTTTTTATTGGCCGCCATTTTGCGGACACGACTCGCTTGACTTCGCTACCGCCCAGTCCGATTACGGAGCATGCTACGACCAAAAATTGTCGTCGTCGGATCTTACACCGACAGTTACGGATTGAAGTGTACACGCTCTTGCACTTCAGAGCACTATTATTACCTGTATTTCAGAAGTGTTTTGTGTGTATGTGTGTAAAACCTACCATAAGAACTTGAGAAGTAATATGGCAATTGCGTGAATGGTAAACGACCAAAAAGAATACTTTGTATACAAGTAAATTTAAATGAATGTGCAGAATAAAAGATTCGTCAGTTTTGAACCTACATGGCATTCAAATGAATCATTTTTTCGAACAGTGGTGAACCTTTTAATTATTGCAGCCGATTATATATCTAGAGACTTAGCAGTGTATCCGGCCAAGTTCGAAGGAATAACCAGTATTTCCTGCCTAACCATTTTTGGCATTCATATTTATTACATACGGATGAACCGTTGAACTTGTTATGTTGTATTTGCAGTGATAGGTCAGCGATTGATCGATTGATTAGTTAAAATCACTATTTTGAAAATTAGTTATATAATTGTAGGATTGTTTAATTAAGTATTTATAGAATTATTCTGGATAATTATAGGAGCCACGATTTTTTTTTACGTCAAATGCATAATAATATATTTATGTAATTAAAGACTATATGTATATGTAATAATAAAACCTTTTACACATTTACTTATAAACTGGGAATCACCATTAACAACATTATTGCCACTCAACAAAATTATAATGGGTATTTACGATCAGTACCTAAATAAAGTACAAAATATATCGTTTATTTATTTATAGCACCCTTTATTTTATGAGGACCTCAGCATATGTGGCAAAATGCTATAAGAACCACTATTATAAGTATTATACTTAACTATTATAATACTTATAATAGTTATAATACAGAAAATTCTCTTGTTAGTTCGTGAAAGAAAGTATGAAATTACGTATTTCTTCTATCTTTGTTTATTAGAATGGCATTGTCATGTGTAAAAAAGCGGTCAAGTGCGAGTCTGACTCGCTCACCGAGGGTTCCGTTCAAATCAAAAGTCCATACACCATACTCGTCACGTCTTAAGAGCGCGATGAATTATCTTAAGAGCGCATAGTGTCAAACATATTTAGTAGAAATTACCGCTGTACTACAGGCCGACAGCGTGCACACAATTAGGTATTAATGACAAGGGCTTTTGACATGGTGACGTATGACCTATTATATACAAAAACTCCGTGACGATATCTGTTCCGCAAGATTTTTATTTTATACAACGACGGTGGCAAACCAGCGTACGGCCGCCTGATGGTAAGCGGACACCGTAGCCTATAGACGCATGCAACTCCAAAGGAGTAACATGAACGTTGCCGACCCTTGATATCTTTGAGGATTCGCCTGGTTGACAGCTGAAGGAACAAAATCCCTCGCTCTCAACACAACGCATCTTTGGGAGCTCTGGCGACCTTGCTCACCTCCAGGAACACAACACTACTACAGAGCAAGTAGTACTGTTATTATGGCTGTGGTCTTCTGCGAGGCGGAGGTACTTCCCCAGTTGGGCTGCTCCACATTCGAGCGGGATGACATTTCGCTGTGCCCTACCTCACCCAAAACCGCTTTATTCAGGCACTGGTACCTATAGTAATCAAAGAAATCGTGTGAGGTGGGCTGGCGCTTTCGATTCTTATGTATTTGGAATGCGGGGTTAGACAGGGTTAGGGCGGTTAATAAAACTGTTGCGCATTTGTGAAGCTTACGCGGTGGCCCACGGGCTATAGTAACTACAATGGTACTCCTTTAAAGAAAGTTGACAAGTTCAAATACCTGGGCCCACTGGGCGACTGAGACGATGTCGGACGTCGAGGACATAGAGCGCGAGCGCCGCGCGCTGTGCGTCCGCTGGTAACATGTTGGCCCGCAGATTCGCACGCTGCCGCTGTGGTGGGAAAGTCAAGCTAACTTTATTTAAGACTTTTTGCCAAACCTTCTACACGTGCGGTCTGTGGACTAGCTTTACTCAGCGGGCTTACAGCGCGTTGCGCGTACAATATAATATAATGACGCGTTCATGATGATTTCCGGGCTGCCACGATAATGCAGTGCGTCGACAACGGTGGTTCTCATATACCTAGTGAGGATTATATTCTTTGAACGACAGTGCCAAAAGAAAGATTTGCTGCTGCCAACATTTTTTTTTAACTTGCTGCTGTTTTCCAGTGGCAAAGGTTATTCGAGGTATTTTTAGAAGTAACAATAAAATAAGGGCAATAATACCGTTTTGCCAGACAGAAACGACAGGAGACTTTATTTGACACGAATAAATAATATTGTTGCAAAGTAGCTGGTTTACTTATATCTCAAACAATCTAGACGCAACATGTGCTCTTGTCTTGGCATATGTTATGTTTGTTTGACATTGACAGCTATAACTGCCCGATTTTGTGTGTCTATCGCATTGCTTTTATATGGAAATATAAATGAATGAATGCATTTTGTATAATTCCACTTCACTTGTAAGAATACCGCTAAAATGAGTTGTATTCAATGTGGAAAACAAGCAAAATACAAATGTCCGAAGTGCACACAGCCTTAGTAGGTTACTTATTATGTTTATGTTACACACATACTCCATCCAAGCGTGTCCATCAATTATATTTTCCATTTGTTTCAGCTGTTCAGTAGCGTGCTGTAAGAAACATAAGGAAACTCCGTGTGAAGTACCACCAAATCTAATAACTACAGAACCAGTAGATGTTCAAGCAGAATATGAATTCCCTACTGATGATACCGTGCCTCAAGAAAAGTTGAAATTATTAGGTAATATAGTACTTTAAATCCGCTGAATTTTACTGTTTGGAATCAATTCACTATAACAACTCTTATATTGTGTTTCAGAACAATCCAAGGGCTTAAAGCTTTGCTTGGCAAATCCACATTTGAGGGAAACCCTGAAGACTTTAGACAATTCACCCCACCCTGACTCATTGTTTCAAGAAAACATGCAGGAGCCCATCTTTACAGAATTTGTTGATGCTTGTTTAATAGTTGTTCAACCACTGGAAGATGATAACCAAAGATGACCTTAGTTGTTAAATATAGCTTTGAAGAGAAGAGGAGTCTACTTCTAATCATCATCATCGGTAATGCTAATTGTTGTCAAAACCAAATAATTAATAAATTGGCCTATAGACGTCCCACTGCTGAGCACAGGCCTCTCGTGGATGAGAGGGAATAGGCAGTAGTTCCCACGCTGGCCCAGTGCAGATTGGAGACTCCACATACACCCTCGAATTTCTTTCCAGATGCAGGTATCCTCACCAAATAATATTAAACATTATTTCCCTTGTGGTGCTATGCATGGTTTTGCCCTTTTTGACATGTTTTAAAATAAAAAACCACAAGGAAACTACACTTAAGACATATTATAGTATTACTAGCTTCTGCCTGCGACTCCGTCCGTGTGGAACTCGTTTATATCGTACAAACTCGTTTATAGCACGATACAAACTTTCATCCCCAATTTCACTCCCTCTGAGGATGGTTTCCGGGATAAAAACTATCCTATGTCCTTCTCGGGCTCCAAACTATCTTCATATCAAATTTTCTTGTTGAGCCTGTAAAGAGACTAATAGGCCCAAGTGGATGGCCTCATGGATATAGACTAAATATATGGTCTCCGTTTATCGCTACCCTTCGTTCTCTGTTATTGGTCATGACCTTGGTCTTTAACATGTTTATCTTTAGTCCAACCTCGAGGCTCGCGGTGCTGAGATCGTCAAGCATATGACAAAGCTGTGAAGCGGTTGAGGAAAACAAGACGATTTAACCAATACAGGCATTAAAAGAAATTTGATGATCTTGACTTGTGACATGGGGCTAAATTAGATTGCCATGTAAAAATCATAATGTTAGTTCCCTTTTCTGCTACAATACTTCTCTTTCCACACAGACTAGTTGACAATCAAATGCCTGCTTGTATGGAGTGTACCAAACCTTGATTGTTCAAATACAACATTTAAATAAAATTATAAGTAGTAATGATACTAATGGTACAAAAAATCATTCTTAAAGAAGTAACTATCTCCTGACATTGAAGGAATGAATTATTTACAATATTATATTCAGACAAGACAAAACAGTAATATCAACAGACCAAATAAATTATGAGCTGAGCATTCATCTCTTTCATTATAATTATTATATCAAAGCAAAGGGAGATATGTACTATCGACAACACAGCTAACTGACCATTGGTGCACCATAAGTGCATTGTAATAAGGTTCTATATAAACACAGGATGGTCAATTACCAGTGTTGTCGTTTGTAGGAGTCTGAAAACATGACTCAACTCAACTACAGAAGGGGATACATTGAATCCTACATAATTGAATAACAACTAAATATTTGTCTGGCAAGGCTGTAAATGTTGTCCCTGGCATATTGTATGATGTATGTAAAAAATGGACCAATAATTAAATAAAAATATTTTTCTTATAAAACATTGGTGATGCACCCGAATCATGTGTTTTTTTTTCGCTTTGTAGCATTGACCCAAAAAAAATATGTCCTCAAAACGCTTCTAAAGATTTCAATAAAATTCGAAATATATGCTTTTGGGTAAAATATCAATCTTGCTAGGTCTCAGTCTCATATCTGGGAAAATTCACCTGAACAGAGCTTTGTCACCCAGGTACACAATGTATTCTAATCTTTCGGCACATAATGATCATAATATGTGGATCATGTTACATGAGTAATGAATCTAAAAATAAATAAATAGGCTTTCTACTGCAGCAATGTAATTTTATAATACAGGGCGTCCCACGGCGATGCCACATGGAGGGAAAGTACCTTAAATATCATAGATAGCATATTTTGCTGAAAGAAGACTTCATTTTATTTTTAAAACTTAGTAAAGTTGCATTCATACATTTTTAATTTTTTTTGAAAAAAAATGTATAGAAAAAATTTATCGCGTCATTGGAGGAAAAGTACCTTAATTATTGTAAATGAACATCTTACTGAAAGAAGGCATTATTTCGATTTAAAAAAACAAGTTGAATTGCATTTTATGGTTAAAGCCTTTCGATCGATATGACAAAGCTACAGGGTATTTTTTTTTCTCGTGTTCGGCGGGTTCGATTCTCGGTTTAACCATGAAATTATTTGAAATGCAATTCAACTAGTTTTTTTAAATCGAAATAATGTCTTCCTTCAGTAAGATGTTCATTTACAACAATTAAGGTACTTTTCCTTCAATGACGCGATAATTTTTTTCATACAATTTATTAAAAAAAAGTTTGAATGTAATTTTACTAAGTTGTAAAAATAAAATGAAGTCTTCTTACAGCAAAATATGCTATCTATGATATTTAAGGTACTTTCCCTCCATGTGGCATCGCCGTGGGACGCCCTGTATAATAGTGTGATAGTGAAAATTATATATTGCATACTGATTTGAAAAAATTATACCACATTATTAGAAACTGGGATATTACCACACCACTGAATGGAAAGGGCTATTAAAGGCTTGGTCAAACAGCGAGCGCGACGGGGCGTCGACGGGATGGTAGCAGTTGTGATGTACTAGTTAATTAATATACTTCAAACATATCAAGGGTCGGCAACGCCCATGTTACTCCTTTGGAGTTGCAGCGTCTATAGGCTGCGGTGTCCGCTTACCATCAGGCGGGCCGTACGCTTGTTTGCCACCATCGTTGTATAAAACATCGACGCCTAGTAGTTAGGTATACTTGTACGTACCTAGATCACAAACCTGAGTTGTTCGGTTTATGTGTACGATTATCTCCTGATATTAATAATAATAACTCAACAGTTCTCCCACTGGCCTGCGGCGCTACCACGAACTTCGACACTCGAAGTTCGGCTATCTCCATCTCATTCGTGCTTATAATACTCGAGTGGCAGGGATGCATGTATACGAACTTCGAGTTTCGATTTTCGTGGTAGCGCCGCTGGTTGTGTTCGAGTTGTATATATGAAACATTGAGTTACTTATAAGTTGATTAACCAAAGTAAACACCATCATAATTCTGATACTGAATACAGATTATAATAACGTATACTACGCTACTTTATTTATTATTATTTATTATTACTAAACAATGGGATACAAAACTTAATCTAATACTTTTCCTGCAAAAGTGTTTTAACAGTTTGTCTGCAGGTACCTACTTATTCGCTTATTTCGCTTACCTGATACTTAATTGCTAATATCTTGAAAGTTGAGCGAGAAAAGAGAAACACCGTTTGTTTACACAACACAACTTTTCTTCTTCTTCTTCTTTTTTTTTAATGGCGTACTGGCCAACTATGTCGGCTCAAATTTGCCAGAATCAAGTGGCACGAGAGCTGCTCATGTCCTGCGAACAAACGGACAACACAAACACATAACGACTAACAAACACCATTGTTAAAAAAAAACTACAAATTAAAAATTAATTGTAAGAGGTAAGCACCACAAACAGGGAGTTAAAAAGGTTAAAGTTTAATGTTATTCTTTTCTACGAACTTGGAAAGTAAACGGAACACTTTTTTATTTTCTGTTAAACAGATTAAAGAGGCTACATTCGAAGGGAGAGGGACATTTAATTTTGGCAGCATAGAGTAGAGATTAAAGGAGGGGGAATTACGTGGGCAGTTGAAAAATATATGATCTATAAAACCAACCTCTTCACCACACTCACACAAAGGGGAATCTCTTAACTTGAATTTAAAAAGAAGCTCTGGCGAGCAAACTCGACCAAGACGTAGTCTGATGATGGTACTGGTATGTATTTTGAAGAGGGAACGATTTTTAAAAAACCAAGGACGGGAGGGGATCTTTGGTTGCACAAGAGAATAAAAGCATTTTTTTGATGAATTCCATCGCGACGACCATTTTTTTTGCAAGTTTTTGGCTGGAATGTTCACTAGATCAGTAGGTTGAATTTTGTAAAAAGAATCGAGGCCATGGAGAACTGCCTCCTTGGCGGCTTGATCAGCGAGTTCATTACCTAGAATACCACTATGACTGGGGATCCAAACAAACGATACATCAAGATTAGCTAATTGACACGAAAGGATGGATTTTTTAATTAGGCAGATGATATAATTGCGAGCACAGTTTTTAAAAGGATAGGTAGAAATCGCCTGAAGAACGCTTAAACAGTCAGTAAAAATAACCGTGTTGGGAAATTTCTTTTGGAGAATAAAGTTAACAGTGATCCAGATAGCTAGACTTTCGCCCGAAAAAACTGAGGACTTAGGGGGAAGCTTGTATTTCAGAGAGAGGCTGATGCTAGGGCTGATCACAGCACAACCCACACACCCAAGATCAGCAAGCTTAGAAGCATCCGTGTAAAAATAAAGATGATTTGGATAGTTGGTGTGAACAAATTCATTAAAGGAGGAATTACAGTTAACTGTTTTCTTGGAAATACCCGTATTAAAAAAAACATTAGGAAAAAGAGGGATCGCATCATAAGGAATCAAATATAGAGGTAAGGTAGGACATCTCTGCACCGGAGCTCTAAGTAAAGAAACTTTTTCAAGACTGAGGACAAGGTTAGGCTTAGTTTTATTCCGCCAATAAGGGTTAGAAGAACAAAAGCTCTGCAGCAGTTTCAGTTTGGGAATCAAAGGATGGGACACTAAGCTGACAGCACGGAACAGGAATCGATCTGCCAAGAATTTGCGTCTAAGGTCGAGAGGAGGATCACCACACTCCACCTGTATAGCTCTATTGGGGGAGGATTTCATACCACCAGATACAATTCTGAGGGCTTTCATTTGGATCAGCTCCAACACTTTTAGGGCCCCCTTGTTACATGGCTCAAAAATAAAAGTACCAAAGTCCAGATGAAATCTAACCAAAGCGTTATATAGGAGTTTTTGAGAGTAAGGGTGGGCGCCCCACCACGCACCGGAAAGAGCTCTTAACAAGTTGATATTTTTTTCGCACTTTTTAACCACGTAAGAAAGATGGGGGACGCCTTGCAGACGTCTGTCGAAAATAACACCTACAATTTTTATGGAATCTTTAACGGGGATAACCTCATTGCCGAGATGAATATTGCACAGAGGAGAATGTCTGCTCCTTGAAAAAATAATAGCAGAACTTTTGGTTGGAGAGAGAGAAAGGCCATGAGAGGAAAGCCAAGACTGAAGAGACTCAAGGGCAGAATTAATTTTCTCAGAGGCAATTTGAGGGGACCTGTCGTTACAGTATATAGCAATATCATCGGCATATTGCAAGATTCTGCAATGCGAATTGACTGACCTATCTAGATCCATGGTGTATAAGTTATAGAGGAGCGGGCTAAGGACTGACCCCTGTGGGAGCCCTTTCCATAAACATCTTTCGCCAACAATTCTACCCTGCCATCTCACCTTGATCCTTCCACCCATAAGAAGATTAGAGATAAAGTCAATAACCTTCGAAGGAATACTCAGCCTTGACATTTTAGTCCTGAGCACTGAAAGTATGACGTTATCGTACGCTGAGGAAATATCTAAAAACGCCGCAGCCACAGACTCATTCCTAGAGAAGGCTAGACGGATATCCGTGGAAAGGATGCAATGACTGTCCGAAACGCTTCTGCCTTTGCGAAAACCAAACTGAAAACGCGACAGATAATTATGGTTCTCCAGAAACCAATCCAGGCGATTTTTAAGGAGATGTTCCGTTATTTTACAAAGGGTAGACGAAAGGGCGATGGGACGGTAAGAAGACGCTTCGTCCGAATTCTTGCCAGGCTTTAAAATAGGGATGATGAATTGCTCCTTCCAAGAATCCGGGGTCAATCGAGTTGAAAAAGTTGTTGACTATCTCTAGAAATAACGCCACAGTCTTAGACCCAGCTTTAGTTAAAAAAGAGTAAATCAGACCATCAGGGCCAGGAGCAGAATCTGAAAGATTTTCCAAGACACAACGCAGTTCAGACATTAAAAAAGGGGAAGACAAAAGTTGACTGTGTTGTAAGACGAAGACGAGCAAGCTGCAGGTAACTGATAAATCAGGTACGTCGGAGGGGCTAATTTGTCATAAAAGTCTTCTAACCACTTCGGCCTAGTACAAAACGACGATGGAGTCGGGGAAGTAACGCTGGAGCATCGAAAGATTTTAATTTTTTTCCAAACTAACGAAGGGGGAGTGGAAGGGGAGACAGATTCGCAGAATTTATTCCAACCATTTTTTTCCCTAGCAGCTAAACCTCGTTTACACTTGGCCTGCGTTTTTTTGTATGCAATAAAATTTTCAGTTGTCATTTGAGAACAATAAAGTTTTTCAGACTCCTTTCGATTCTTAACCAGAGCAGAACAGTCTGGGTCCCACCAGGGCAAGGAGGGCCGTCTGTTAATAACTGCATTTTTAAGTGGAATGGATTCCTCAGCACAGCACATAATGCAGTTCTCGAAAGTAGCGTATACTTCGAGACAGTTGTCTGAAGAAACAGGAGGGAGGTTACAAATTTTTTCGTATAGAGAAGAAATTAACTTAGGCCAGTCAGCTTTTATAAGATTCAATTTTTGTAAAGGGGGGCAGGGAGACGGCAGGGGAGAACCAGACGAGAGAGTTATTATAATAGGGAAATGGTCGCTACCTAACGCAGAAGGAGAAATATCCCAGGAGCAAACGGAGGCAAGAGATGGAGACATACTGAAAGATCAACTGCTGAGGGGTTTTGTAAGTGCGAGACACGGCGGGTTGGGCGCCCATCATTTAAAATACAAAGGTTTTGAGAATCCAAAAATTCGACCATTTTGCGGCCCGAGGATTCGTCAGAGACAGAGCCCCATAGGGGACTGTGAGAGTTGAAATCACCCACAATTAATAAAGGAGGAGGGATATTAGATAAGAGGGACCAGAAAGAGGACACAATACTAGGGGAGGGGTGAGGGATGTAGACTGAGACCACGCTAATATCTATGACTCGCGCAGCTGTGATAAAAATTGACGGCGTGGGATGGAAAACTATGCGGGAATAATCGAAACCGTTTTTAATAAACAAACCACAACCCGCATATCCGTCCGAGCTATCGTGACGAAGACAAGTGAACCCAGAAAGCCTAAAAGCCGAATCTGGTCTTAGCCAAGTCTCGGAGAGAGCAATAATTGAAGGGGAGTGTTTACCACATAAGTAGAGGAGGTCGGATTTATTACTATTTATACTTCTAATGTTCCACTGCAGAATCGTGTGAGCCATGACGAGGATGGAGCCCCGGGCGGGGTTCCCTCACTAAGAGGGAGGAGAGAATTTTCAATAGATCGGCGACGTTGGACGGTAGACAAGAGGGATTGTTAATAAGAAAATCGATAAGCGATGATGCCATCGATGAAAGTAAGGATGGAAGGTCAAACGAGGAGGCAGAAGGGGAGGAAGGTTGATTATCCTGAGGAATATACCTAGACTGAGGAGGGTCTTTGGGATAAGCCGTCCCATTTCCAGGGAAAGGGGCGTTAAAGCCAGCAATGACATCATTATGGGCCCTACGGTCATAGCTAGGGGAGAGCGGCACTCTTGCTTTTTTCTGAATAAAAACAGTTTTTTTATGGGAGGATTGGACAGCTTCACTGTATGGGCTTCTCGAGGGAGCATGACTTTTTCAGCTTCAGGGTATGAAACACCTTCATCTACCATAGTCACTTTTATTCGTTTTTGTCTACTATATTCAGGACATTTTTTATCAGTGGCTCTGTGGCTGCCAGAGCAGTGCAGACAAGACACAGAGTTCTCATCCACAGAACATTCCGAGGACTCATGGGGTTGCGCACACTTTGCACGGCGAGGACGGGACCGGCAATGAGCCTTGACATGACCAAATCTACAGCACTTGAAACATTGAATTGTGGGGAAATTGTAGGGTTCAACCTCCACAGAACAATTGAATAAAAATACCCTAGGCGGCAGCGCCTGACCGTCAAAAGTAATCACTACTTTTTCTGAAGGGACCCATTGAATGGCTCCATCACTAGTCTCTTTGTTTATAGTTAATGCGACGCGCCTTTATAACTTTGCCAAAACCATGGGGAGACAAGAAGAGAGAAGGAAGCTCTTCATTTGAGAAATCTTTGGGAATGGCTTTGACAAAACCGGTCCGAGTGATGTGAAATGATGGAATGAACGTCTTGAGATCCCCCGAGGGAGGGGATGAGAGAAAGTTGTTTGCCAACTGTGCAGTTTTAAACTCCACCGAGAGTCTGTTCCGACCCACTTTCTTAACTCCACCTTCTTTAATTCCCACAATACCTTTGTTGTGAAGAAGCTGACCAAACTTGATTTGGTTGAGGTAAGACTCCTGAGATTCCTTAGTCACATGGACAACAAAAGGGCCCAAATCCGTAGACAAATATTCATTTCTGTGGGGAGCGGGGGGGTTATTAGAGTTGTAGATGGTTGTTGAGATTGAGAAGGCTCTTGAGACAGAGGGACGGACTCTTGGGTCTCAGGTATAAACTCTTGAGTCAAATGGCAAGGCTTTAGGGACTTAGGGTCATCCTTTGTCGTAAGGGCAGGTTCTGTGAACATAAGGTTGGAGTCTTTGGTCGCACTAGGGCTACACTGGTTTTGCAAGACATCCTGGGACACATCAGGGGAGAAATTCGAGTGAGCGCGGGGAATTTTAGTCGGAGCAGCCAGATCCGTAGGGCTAGGACAGTCGTCTTGGGAATCTAGTACATTGCGATCTCTCTTAAGGCCAGAAGTTTCCGAAACATTCGCAATCTCCACATGTAACCCGGGAGATGGAGGATTAACAACAATTGGGAGTCCCCGGGTCCGTCCCAGAGTCAAAAATGTTGTTGGACGTCAAGTGTCGACTCGGTCAGTTTGCATGTTGCTGACACTGCGCATGCCGTTCCACGGCCCGCGTGCCCCCTCCGCGCCGGGCCTCCCCCCGCCCCATCCTCTAAATCACGTCATCGCTATGCTGATGCCGTAGCTGGTCGGTCTGTCGCAGTCGACCGGAGCGACGCGCCCTCAAGAGCGCGTGAAGTTCAGGTTCCTCCAAAGGAGAAGCCCCCGCGCACCGATGTGGATAAGGAGGGTTTTACAACGGTGTCGAGGAAGCGCAAGCCGCGCAAGAGTCAGTGTGGTACTGCAGAACCGGTTGGTTCCGGTCTGCGGGTTGCCACACCGAGCAAGGCGCTATATGTATCGCGCCTGCATTACACTGCCACGGCTGATGATGTGGTGGAGTACGTTCGTCAGAAGACCGGCTTCTCGCTGAGGGTGTTTCAGCTGCGTTCGCGCCACTATGTGCACTTCAGCTCGTTTGTGGTGCGCGTGCCGCGACCGCTGCAGGAGACCATCGCATGTGCTGACTTCTGGCCGAAGGGTGTCGTGTTTCGACGGTTCCGGGGCAATCTGCCGAATCCTACACCGGAGATGACGATGCAACGGGGCCACGCCGTTTTGTCGCCTAAATAGTATTATTTGTTGTTTTTAGTTTCGTGACGCATTGGTTATTACTGTAATGTCACGTAAATGTATTTGTCAATAAATAAATAAATAATAAATAAATAAATAATTCGTCCAGGACAAGGTGGTAAGTACCTCACATGAAAGTAATTGCCACCTCCTCCGCGTTCGTTCACTTACCAAGATTTAGGAGGACAAACACTGGCACAACAACAACGACACAGAACAAATAAACACAATTCAGTGAGAAATATAACAAAAAACACTGTAATTATAATTTTCTTTGCGCTCGACAACGTGCTCGCACAGCGGCCGGAAGCGAAAAAAAAACTACACAACTTTTGAATTACACGATTGACGTTTGATTGACAATACAAGTTTTGACTTACTTGACGTCATGGACCCAAAGAGTAAAGTAAGTACGAGTATATAGGTATATGGACCTATCATATTCAGAGGGGCTACCGCGAAACGAAAACAAACTTCGTGGATACAAATCTCGATAATTGTGACAGAAAGGGAAATATCATTCGTTGTCCTTCTCATAGTTCCACTTTATTTTATTCTACGGGAAACACTGGTCCCATATTACCTGCATGTTCGGTAATGCCCAGAAACCAACGGGGAAGAAATCTTCGTCCGCGGGGGTGTCCCGGCCATCGACTTAAATTCATCTCGGATGGCACCCATTTCTGTGGCGATACGTCTCGATCGACTCGCAAGTCTCGAGCGCCTACTGTCACTGTCACGACGTGTTCATAGTAAGAGATCTTAGGGTCACCACCTTGCATTTTTGAGACAAAGCAAACCGTTTGGAACAGGTGTTTCTGGGGGTGATCTGAGCTGATTTAGCCCGGTTGCCACGTGGTTCCCCCCAGCAGGTGGGCTGGGGAGGGGGGGAAAAGTGCCTCCGGCGCGCCTCACTCTAAGCTTTATATCTGCATAAATCTAGCAACTATATCAAGTTTGGTGTCTTTTTCGTATAATTCGAGGACGAAGAATTCATTTCTGTGACTAAATTGTCAGTCACCCATACAAAAAATACGAGAAATTCAAAATTAAAAAAAAATCTTTGCCGTTTTTTTTTTTCGAAAATCCTCTACAGAATTAAAACTATTAGGATTAGCTCTAGAAAAAAATACCTGTGAATAGCCCAGTTATCCTACTATATAAAATAATAAACTTGTCATCCATGTATGCCTTATAATTGTAATTAAAAAAAATGTTTTGTGTCGCACCGTGGACTGTGCTAAAGTCGGTATTTAGTTTAATGCGTAGGCATTTAGTTTAAGCACGCATTCACTTTAAAACGTTATTCTACACTGTTGTTTAGTGTATAAATCAAGGAAAAACTAAAATATTTAGCAATTTCGGTCCAGTTTTCTAGATACACGCTTGCCACGCCACTCACCTATGGGACTTACGTACATCTCCTCGCCACTCACCTACGAGATAGTAAGTATCCGTGAGGGCTCGCTTGCTTTGCCGCTCATATTCGGTACTTTGGCCGCAGGTTTCACTTGCAAGACAACTAGGGATTGTAAGTGTCCGTGAGGGTTTGCCTTCGGTTCTTCGGCCCTCGAGTTCGCCTAGGGACCAGTCTCTAAAAGCATGCTTTAATTACTAAGAAAGCTCAGCCTACAGCTTCGCTTGCCTCCCCTTTTACCTTCGGGGATTCGGGCCTCAGGTTTCACTTGCAAGATAATGAGTGTCCGTAAGACTCGCCTTTCATTCTAACGTAAAGCTCAGCCTTTGGCCTCGCTGCCATCTGGGGATAATAAGTGGCCTTCTGCCCCCGAGCGCTTTCTTAAGGCTTGATTTGGACCTTTCATTGTTACGAAAAGCTCGGCCTTCGGCCTCGCTTGCCTGGCCGCTCACCTTCGAGATTTTGGTCTCCGGTTTCGCTTGCAAGGCACCAGGAGATAATAATTGTCCGTGGGGGCTCACCCACAGGCCTTCAGCCCAAGAGCTCGCATAGCGACCGCTCTCTAAAAGCATGTTTAGGGCCTTTCATTCTAACGAAAAGCTCAGCCTTAGGCTCCGCTTGCCTCCCTTTTTACCTTTAGGACTTTGGCCCTCAGGGGCACTATACTCTATATATCTATAATCCAAAAGAACGAGAATGGTACTCTCCCCAACATCCCGAGCCTGTAGAATATTGTCGACTACATCGAGCAACGCAGTAACTGTCGATCGACCCTTGCGAAAACCTGACTGTAGCTCAGGTAGGATGCCATTTTCTTCCAGGTATGCCGAGAGCTGGTCGCAGACCACTCGCTCTATTATCTTTGATACGCAAGGGAGAATACTTTTGGTAATGGACATCAACAACAAATGGTTATCAACATCCTTATCGGAAAATAACAAAAATATTAACTCAAGTGTTCTGGATACTTGTAACGATTTCAGAAGGTGTGTCCAAGCCAATCTTACGGTTATAGGAGACAAAGTACATGTACATATTTCTTCTACTTTTTGGTTTATGCTACATCTTCGGACAGAATCGGGCCTTCAAGTAACATCTGAGTATATTTTCGACCCGTGGTATCGTGGTTAAAACTGGTTGAAAAAACTATCCAATTAACGACACTAGCACCTTTTTGCCTACGCTTTTATTCGGCAACTTGAATCTACAGGGTTGGGCAGATTAAGTGTCCTACTTTAAAATGTCCATAAAATGAAAACAACTCGATAGATTTAAAATATTTTTTAATAAATATATAAAACATTAACTGTAAATGATTAAATTAATTCATAAGTTCAAATCTCTCTCCATTTGCTTAATTTACTTTCCGCATTCTGCCATAGAAGGAGTTACACGCGGCACGCACTACCTCATCTGGAATATCGTTCCATATCTTCACTAATCGATCCTTGAATGAATTTAAATTCATGCCGTGTGTGCTCCCTAGCTTACTCAGCATAAATCCCCATATTGAGAAATCCAACGGATTCAAGTCTGGTGACGAAGAAGGCCATTCTTGCCAAGGTATAAAGTCTGTCAAATTCATTCGACACCAGTCTTGAGTGCGTTTGGCCTTGTGAGATGGAGCACTGTCTTGCTGAAAACAAAAATAATCACTCCCATATAACTTCCGGGCATTTTCTAGTAAATGACCCTGCAATACGTTCTGAATATAGTAATCTTGGTTGATTTTGACTCCTCGATCGATGAACACCAGTGGTAACTTCCCTCTAGGCGATATAGCACCCCAAACCATGACAGCCGACGCACTTTGAAATCGCTGGACAGCTAATTTGTCCACTGGTATGTCTCTCAATGATACGCCATACACACGGTCATTTTGTTGGTTGTGGCTATCTTCCAATTGAAACATTTTTTCATCCGAAAAAATAATGTCATCGCCGTCGTGCCATGCTAGGAGCTCCTTGCATTTTGTAACTCTGGCTTTTTTCTGGGCGCCCGTTAGTCCGTGATTTTTTTGTTTTTTGTAGGCCTTCAATCCAAGATCCTGTCGCAATATACGACTCATGGATCGGCGGGATATTTTCATATCTTTCGCGAGTTTACTTGCACTCTGAGCCGGGTTTCGCCTAATACGCCCACGAACATTTTTAACAACTTTTTGGACACGGACAGATGGTTTGCGTCCAGGTTCGGGCCTGATTCGTGAAGACCCTGTTTCCTTGAATCGCTTGATTGTCCGCGATATGAACTTTATATTGATATTTAATTGTTTCAGCTTTCTTAATATCTCGCACGGGCGAACATTTTTCATGTGCAAATCGACAACGAGCTCACGTTTCGCGTCCATTGTTGAAAACAATAGAAAAACAAAAAAACATCAATTTGAAGTCCAGCGATCAAAAAGACGAATAAATTTTATTTTTAAAAACATGTATATGTGGTAAAAAAGTTGGATTATGTAAGAAAAAAAAAACGATATAAAGCTAGGACACTTAATGTGCCCAACCCTGTACTTTTAGACGTTTATATCGAATCTATTTGACCTATATTTTTAGTGCCCGTTAGAAATGTAACGTTAATACTTAACTCGTAACTGCTAAGCAATTTAGTTTCCTTCTTTAGGGAAATTCTAATTTCTACTGGCGCGTGTGCGCCCGCTTACTCGCCACCAGGAGATAATAAACAGATCTCAATTCTTCTGGATCCTGGACATCGAACGGAACAGATAATATAAAATTTTACCTTCCAATAAAATTATTATTATCTTTCCTGAAGATGTCCGGGATCCAAGTAATGGCTTCCTGGGGGTTACGAACGGCATTTCCTCCGCAACAATGAGAAAGCCAACATGGCGGCGCGTTCACGGGCGCTAGTTCTCGGGTTGACAGGTTAGCAAAGGCGGATGTGACGTCACAGCGATGGTGTGGAGTGACTCATTTAACGCAAACGGCTACTTCCGTAGGCAGTGGCGCCCTCTCAATTCTTCTGGATCCCTAACATCTTCAGGAAAGATAATAATCATTTTATATTATTTAACATTTCGAGACGTGGCACTGAAACTGTAATAGCTCTGCCTACGCCTTTTAGGAATACTATAAAACTTTAAACTTTATAGTGATAACAATAGGGTGCAATATACTTTGTCAAAATATAAGATCTACTACGCTGACACAGAATGCACAAGCGGTGCCACCACGAAAATCTTAACTCGCCATAGTACCCTCTGTTGCTTGAATATGTAAGTGCGACAGACACGAACGAACACTTCTAGTCTATACTCTAAGAACGAACAGAGTTGGCGTTTCATAGTAGCAACTCAGGTATGGTCGTCAGGGTGGACACCATAAAAATTACTATTTCACGCCACTGTTCGGAAATGTGGCAATAGATGGTCTAAAATCAAGCTGGAAAGTAGGCAATAGCTGTAGCACCTGAACCACCACTACTACAATGTTTCATTCAACAGCGATTCCCCAATCACAGCCCCCCCGACACGCGAGCGGCTGCGCTAGTGTTTCATAACATATTATGATCTTTAATTAGATACTTAATTTTGACTTATTATTATTTGCAATTTCCTCACAGTAGGCGTGAAAAGCACTATGAAATGTCTCGGCCAAAAGTGCAATAGATGGATTCGTCTCCTTGAAGGTCCTCGGGAACCCACTCGTCCATCTATTGCCTAATTTCTAGCCCTTAGAACAATGTACTATTGTGACCTATTTCTATTAGTAACGTATGGCAGTAGCATACGATAATCGGTCAATAAAACAAAATGTACAAAATTAATTTATTTTATTAGAATATCATGGATTCACCTCAACATAACTACCTAATATCACGCTATGTTGTTGCTATGCATGCAACAAAGCACTTCTCAGTAGCTTCTCTAAGTCCATGGACTTTTTTCTTTCTTCTTCAATTTGCTCCTCTAGTTTATCAACTGCGTCTTTGCAATCTGTGTACTTCATGATATTGCTGTCTACTTCTCGGATACTCTCTTCGACAAAGGTGCTGTCTTTATCTTCAAGCATAAGGTACTCTACAGATTCCAAAGCAAGTTTCCGACGCTTCGCATTTATGAATTCATCTATGTCATCTTCATATTCTACCGCTTTGTGTTTTAATCTACCTATAATATCCACGTCATGCAACCAGTAGACATTGCGGAAGTCTGCTAATTTAGACTTTTCATATATAGCAAAGCGGTTGTCAAAGTCTCTTAGACTGTAAATCTTCTCATAAACTATTAGATTTAGAAAATTTGCCAAATCGAATTTTTCGAAGTATACTTTAAAATTGTCATGTGGCATTCTCAGAATATCTGACAGCTGAAATAAGCTAACTTCACGTGTGCTTTTCTCTGGATGTTGAAACCATCCAATTTGAGTGCAGTACATATGAATCTGCTCCTGCATATTATCAACATTCATAGGTTGATATTCTCCTGTTGGAGTGGGCAATTTCAAATGTGTCATCATATTCTTTATTGAACTCACATTGTCGGAGTTTCTTGCATTGCTTGTGATGAATTCATAGGGTTTTGGGTATAACGATTCCGTGTTCAAATACTGTTTCAGTTCTAGAGGAAATAAAGGGTAGTTGAAAAGATCTTCATTGGTAATAACTTGAGTCAATTTGTCTACACCTATGTTATAGCATTGCACCAATTTGGGCAAGTCCTTCATAACTGTATCTACTCGCGTATCTTTTATTCTCTTAAGCTGAAACCATAATTCATTTCCGAGATATCTCTCACATATGGATTTGACATTGTCAATTTCAAGTGGAGGCACTTGGGGATAATTCCGAGCCAACCACTTCAATGCACTTTTCGTGGTTTTTTCAATTGAATCAACAACATTATTTGAATCCACAAAAAATATTTTATAAGTAGATATGCTTTTATTTTTTATGCTTCCTGATAAAAACTGCTCTAATCCGTGACAAGCGTTTTCAGGCATTATAATGGCGACCGGAATAATTTGATACATATATTTACACCTCAAAGTCTCTTTTATAGTTGTAACAATATCAACATCTTTTTCAGTAACATAAAAAACAAGACCATTGCTCCCTTCTATAGCTTCATTACAGTTGTCTTTGCCGTTCCTTCTCAAACTTACAGATATTGCAAAATGCAATAGTTTATTCCAGGTTTCTTTTCCAACGTATATCAAACTGTTTGATTCTTCATGTTCTTTCCTATCGCTGAAGGAGTCCATTATCCAATCCTCAAGTTTAATTTTGCGGCACATCCACTGAGTACCGGGAGATACTACAGTAACTTTCCAAAATAATCCTTTATCATAGGAATAATTGATCTGTTTTAATCGTTTTAGAAGGGATGACCTAATTATTTCCATTAAATTGAGAGTTTCTGGTGCTGGTAACTGTGGTAATTCGCCAGTGAATCTGTAGCCTCTGTGAATGGCATTCATATTTTTCAGGGCAGCATTTTCGACGAATCGTTTAAGAAAAGATGCCTCTTGCATTGGTGTCATATGTGTGAGCCAAACTGGTGTATCTTCTAATAGATTTCTTCGTTTTATGTTTCTTACATAGTTATTACGCCAAATGAAGAACCATTTCTTCATCAATTTGTCTGTCCATATTTTTTCAGCAAGCATTTCGTCGTGACAGATCTTTGAACACAATTCAGATAAGATTTCTTGAGTTACAACACTCGCAAATTCCATCAAGTTATCTAGTTTTTTTAATTCGTCTTTCAATAGGTCTGTTAAAGTTTCGTTATTGATCTCATCAACAAGTTCTTCTATTATTTCAGTTGATTCTTTATCAACTTTTATTTTAAATAATCGATCTTCTTCAGCCTTTCGTTGCAACTCAGCGATTCTAGCTTTGTCAGCTCTTTGTCTTTCTTCTTCTTCTAAACGTTTCTTTAGTTCTTCCTGTTTTCTCTTTTCCTCTTCTTTGCGTTCCCTTTCCTGACGCTCTTCTTCAATACGTTTACGCTCCTCTTGTCTTCTATGTTCTTCTTGTAACCTTTTCTCTTCTTGCCGTTTTAATTCCTGACGTTTCAACTCCTCTTCCCTTCGTATTTGTTCCATCCTTCTTATTTCTTCTTCTTTAATTCTTTGTTCATGGAGCCTTTGCTCTTCTTGATGTTTTTGTGCATCGTCGTTGAAATCAAAAATTTCGCCGTTTTTCTGTTCACTAGCAGAGTTAAATATACTTTGCGCTACTGAATTCAACTTATTCTTACTTTGGAATATTGAGTATGATTTTTCTTCCGAGTTCTGATCTGTTTTGGCTGCGCTTTTAAACAAACTTCCTGGCGATATCGCGTGAGAGTCTCCGTTAGGAGCAAATATCGATTTAGAGTTATTCTCATCTTTTTGCGAAAATAACTTATCTGAATTGAGTGCTCCGAAGACACTGGATGATGTTTGAGTTGTAGGCATACCAAATATACTTCCTTTTACAAGTGGATCAACAGTATCAGGCTTAGCAAACAAATTGTTCTTAGCATTTGCAAATATATTTTTACTTCCTAACACACTTTGGTTCCCAAATCCAGTAATCGGTTCATCTTTCTTCGAAAACAAGTTGCTATTGACAGTACTATCAAAAATCTTTTTGTTTACTTGTTTATTTTCGCTGACTAACTGACCAAATACAGAAGGTTTGATACCTGTTTGAAATACATTTCCAATGGGTTTTGAGTCTGTTAATGAACTTTGCGCGCTCTTGAAAAGATTACTAGTTTCATTCGTAGGTTTCCCGAATATATTTTTCTTTCCACTTGGCTCTGCAGGCATTACGAATAAGTTGCTATTATCTTCTTGGGGCTTAGAAAAAACGAATCCAGGGCTATTTATTTTCTCTGGCGACTCATTCATAATCTCAATCGGAGCTACTGGTATAGCTGGTTTAAATAAAAACAAAGCCTTGGCATTCCCGCCAGTGTTTTTGGTTTGAGCCAGAGTAGGTTTTCCAGGACTCGGTGATTTAACTTCAGGCTTAGCGAAAATATTCGTCTTTATCTCGAGAACTTTCTCTGTGATTGTATAACTTCTGCCACCTTGAGCTACACGCTGAATTTCTGCTCTTAGAGATTGGATATTTTTATTACTGTCGTTGTTGGTGTTATATCTTTGATCTTGAGCAGTTAAGGCCTCCTCTTTTAGGGAGCCATCTTGGTTGAAACTTGAATAGGGAAGATTACGTGTAAAGTCCACAACAGGAACTTGTCCTCCCGCAATAACTGCGCCCACTTTAGTTTGTCTCTTTGATTCAATAAGATATGGGGCACGCGCGACAGGAAAAGGATCACTGTCTTCTATAAAGTGATGTCTATCGAGTATGACTGTCAACTCCTCATCATTTTTCGCAAAACGTAAACCATAATGAGTAACAAAAGCCTTCATTCTGTCAACCGTTTCGAAGGCAAGGGCATTCATTAACTCTTGAGCCGGGTAACGCGAGCCACCTCTGGGGGCGAAAGCCTTCACGATCCTTGCTAAACCTCTTGCGCGAACATCGTTGAAGTATCTTAGAAGAATACAGGCTTGAAGATATGATGCTTCTTCTTTGACCAGGCGGAAGAATCGGACGTAGTTGTTATTATCCAATGCATTAAAAACTTTGATTGCGAATGTGATTGCTGCCGACTTTTGTATGTTTATCGGCAGTTGTTTTATCTGGAACGGATTTGAAAAGTTGTTATTAAATTAATATTTATTTAATTACTTTATTATATTTATATGATTTGAATACTAACTTCCCACCAAAAATTTGCATCGCCTAGATTGAGCAACGCTATGTATCCCCGGAATTCCGCTTCTTGTGGTTTCTGCTCGGGCCCCACGTCTGTATACATATGCTTGAGGGTCTGCAGACATTTGGTGAGGTTGTCTGTGTTGAGCTTCTGATCAAACTGGGTGTGTTCCAGATCAGCCAGTCGCGCCGCGCAGTGGGCGTGGAAGCGGGCACACATTTCCACCAGCCGGATCGACTCTAAGAGAGGAAAGACATTGAAAATTAACAAATTTATTTTGTATTCAGCAGTAAAGCTGGTTATGAAACTTATACATTTCAAATTAAACGCATCTCTAAGGTGTTGTAAGAGGGAACTGGTTGAATGATTTGGCGACCAGGTAAATTGTTCCTATTGTTCATATAGCGG
This sequence comes from Epinotia bilunana, assembly GCA_947049275.1. Taxonomy (NCBI): domain Eukaryota; kingdom Metazoa; phylum Arthropoda; class Insecta; order Lepidoptera; family Tortricidae; genus Epinotia; species Epinotia bilunana. The sequence goes on from OX346264.1 coordinate 16,129,848, forward strand.
GCCGCGTATGCCTGAATGTCGCAGGTTCAAATCCTGCTCGGCCGTTATTTTTTGCCTTTAATTTTAAATAAGTTAACATTCCTCATCCACTAAAAGCTTGCTTCAACAAATACCTGAATAATGCCTCTTACCTGCACTACAAAGTGCCTGCTGTGTTATATCTTTGCGTATGCCACGAAAACGGTCCCACATGAAGTGAAACCAATCTGGGAGGGAAACCTAAAAAAATATAGAAAATAATAAGATTTCATTATGATTGTGTAATTGTGCGTGCGGAGGGGAGGGAGGGAACATTGACTGCATGTAAAAATACGTGAGTACATCTACGGCACATCTTATTGTCACTAATAGACCTGCACGTGCTTTAGCGGAATAGCAGAGGAATATATTATATTGTTCTAGGAGACTGTCTAAAACCCAAGAAGTCTAGTAGCTTTCTACTTACTGGTCTTGTAGTGTCAGCGATTTCACACAGCAGATAAGCGCAAGTTCGTTCGAGCACCACCGCTGGCCTGAGCTCGTAGCACATGGGGATCTCTTGGTCGGCAGAGCTCCGGCTGTATTGTTTCACAGCTCGCCACATTTCCAGTTGGTAGTCACAGTCGGGAATAGTTTCCAATGACATAACCTGAAAATGTACGGCCCGTGAAATTCAAAAATCTATTGAAGCATTATTACTTATCGCTCCCTTAAGTTGCGTTTTAATTTTGTAATGTATGTACCATTGCTTGTATGTATGTATGATTGTATGTATGTATTATGTATGTTTACACATATATATTTATAGAAGTATAGTTAGTCTGTATCTATTGGTTAAGTTAAAGATGTGTTATTCATTACGCTCCTTCAGTTATTCCTGCACTGCCTGTTTACAATTCTTGTTAATAATTCCGGCTACCCAAAGGTTGCCTGGAAGAGATCGCCTGTTGTTACCAAAATTTATTTTGCCTAATCTTGTAATAATCTCTGTTATTTGTGGTGCAATAAAGAATATTATTATAATTATTGATATAATACAATGTCATTTCGCTGAAAATAGGCTGAATTGCCATTTCACATCACATCATACTTGAAATTACGAGCTCTCAAGTTTAAAAAATGATTAGTGGAAATTTACGCTAATTGATATCTATAATTATTTGAAATATAACCTGATGTTCCGCTTGTCTATGGAGCCTTTCTTTTTCAGGGCACATGTCGGGACACGTGCCTATCGTGGCCCCACCGACTTTTATCCGACCACCCGCGCCACCCCACGCTCTCAAGATTCTGCAAAGAAAAAAAGTATCAATACTGCCATTTCATCCCATATTTTTGCCAGTAATTGATTCTCCTTATAACCAAGACCATTTACGATAAACATTTTTAAGGTTTTAATTTGTTTTTCCGTTCCAGCATAGACAAAGACATGACAGCATAAGATATCCTTCTGTAAGATTACAAAATGTCATCCGTACAGCCCTTAACATTCAGAAATGGAAGTATTTTAATTGTTGCTCTCTATGGACTGATGAAACCAGATAAAATGACACCCACGCAATAAATGAACACTAAGATACATACTTATCACGGGCATCCAATACCCTCCATTGTTCATCAGGTGTTGAAGAAACCTTGAACCGCAGCTGGTGCAATTCTGCAGCAGCTTCTGCTGTGCTGAGTGTTGTCTGGGTAGTGGCTACTATCACTGGGGACTCTATGCCACTTTTAGATTGTCTAAAACATAAAAAAAATACCAATCACATACAAGTTTCTACTACTTAACTTGATTTGACTGACTACGATAATTCATGGTAATTTTAGTCTTGTAGATACATAGTCATATAGGTAAAAAACTCAAGTAAGGCCCCTCTTACATGTTGTTGCGGTCTTCAAACAAGCGTTTTTTACAAATTTAAATAATATAATGTCAAGATTAACAGGTCACAACTAGCCTTATATCTAGTTGTGACCTGTTAAACTAGACATTATAATATTTAAATTTGTAACAAACAGAACAACTGCTTGTTAGAAGACCACAACAACATGTAAGAGGGGCCTTACTTAACCCTTTCGTTCCGGATGACGAGTTAACTCGTCTTGTGCAATGTGCTCTCAGATCCGGTAGACGAGTATACTCGTTTAAAAAAAATTGACATTACATCCTGGATTAGGGCAATCAACAGTCACTTGCACAACCGGACACATTGCATCCTGTACTCTAGGTTTCTGGCAACATTACCCTCATTTTGACAATATTAGCCAACGAGTTATTTCGTCTACCGGCTCTGAAAAGCGTTTTACGTGGCCGAGTTAAGTCGTCTTTCGGACGTAAGAGCATCATTTCGAGTTAACGAGTTAACTCGCCTACAGGACTGAGGAGCAGGTATTATTTCAATGGATCTGGGAAACTGGGTAGATTTTGTGTATGACTTTGCCGGAACGAAAGGGTTAAGAGTCCGCAGTAAACTCGATTCTCCATACAAACGTAGTTACGTAATTACAGACATAGATATACCTACCTCATGTCATTGTATATGCAAAGTTTTGTCACAATCCAACACGTAGTTTTAAAATGAGAGCGTAACTACGTTTGTATGGGAAGGTGAAATTCGGCCGAGTTTACTGCGGACTCTTAAGTTTTTTATCTATATATCTATGTATCTACAAGACTAAAATTACCATGAATTATCGTAGTCAGTCAAATCAAGTAGTAGAAACTTGTATGTGATTGGTGGCCTTTATTAAGTTCTTAACCTATAGATCACAGCAAATCGGACTTACAATGACACTGGTTTTTCCCGCACTGGCACTTTCTTTCTTATGGGTGAATGTGTGGTCACCTTTGGGAGTGGTGCCGGCTTACTTGTCTCTGGAACAACATCCATACCTGGAAAGGTATAGAATAAATTCAAATAACGAACATTGTTCACCTTTACAATTTAGTAATCCAGATACATACGACTTTGACGCGTTACGTATGTTGGGGTGCCTCCCATAGCCGTAAGTTCTTCCTCTACATCAGAATCTGGCACCCACTCTGGATCATCCTCTTTCTTGCTCTTTCTTCTTCTAAACAACAACATAATTTATAGATTATAGATAACTAAGGGAAGCAACAATAAGTATCCATCAAAAAAAAACATTTTTGATAGAAGCTTTTATTGCTGACGGTACACTTTTTATCAAAATCATCAATTACATATTCGACTAGGAATTCGGTTAAATATGACCTAAGCAAACATAGACTGCCAGACTAGTCACATAAAAGCTTGTAAAAAGATATTGAAATTATGCATTATGTGCAAATTTAATTTAGAAACAATATTTCTGCTGCTTAAATATTTAACCTATGTGTCAATGTCACATCAATTGATTTTGACATGAAGTTGTTCATACATTCAGGAATCAGTGTGTGTGTCATATCTGTATTGTTAGGCCTCTCACAGACTGGAGCGGCCTGCGGTGGCGGTCAATAGTAAATTTGACAGCTAATGAAAAGTTTACTATTGACCGCCGCGGCCAGGCCGCGCCAGTCTGTGAGAGGCTAATACTATTGTCCGCCGTGGCCAGTGTGTGACTATTGTCCGCAGCCCCTAGCGCACTGTCCAACAATAATGAAAAGTGAAAAATTTCACATAAATATACTTATTATACTCTTTGACCGCCATGTTTTGTTATCTCCTTTCAGAATTTTTCACTATCTTACGCATTCGTTTTAAAAGGAAACACAACGGCCGTTTTTCCAGAGAAACGTAGTCTCCTGTTTTCTCCCTGGATAATGCCAGCATATTTTTTTCCATCATAAATTTATTCTTAAAAGAGATATTAACCTTTAAAAACCTACAAAAAATGCCATATTTTCCGCTGTGTTCAAACATCCAGAAAACAATTTTGACTAGATTATTTATTAAAAAAAAGGAAAACATAGGAACACGGCCAAAGCCTTTCACTGATTTTTAATAAAAAGAATAGTTAATTAGGTCAAGTTTTGGAGAAGAAATCAGGGGACTACGAAACGTTGATTTTATGTACTTTTAATAGGTATTTTCGGTCCAAGTTGCAGTGATCTCTATCGCGCTCTGCGGGGAAGGCTTGAGGTTGGCGCGACAGCAATACATTTTACAAATACCTATTTTTCAATTATCTCGACCTTAGTGTTTCCTCTTAAAAAATCCATTTTATGTGTAAATAACAAAACAATGATTTATATTATGTACAGTTCTCGAGATTCTCTACTCATAAATATTGTAAATAGTTAATGCATACAAGGGCCGCCACTTATGTTGGTATTTTTTGTACATAAGTTCTGTGTTCCGTATATATTTTTTGTTAAACCCAATTCAAGTCTCATTTAGCCGTCACTGGCCTAAAGCTGGTAAAAGAAAAGGAAGAAGGTACACCCTAGACCTGCCTAGCCCAGCAGGGACTCCAAGGCTATCTAAAACCTGCGGCCATCACCTTGCAAACTACAGACGTCTGTACTGTTCAGGCCAGTGACCTTTAACAAGTACATGCTCCAATACTGCCTGAATTTTGAAGAAAATAAAAGTGTGACGGTGAATGTGTTGGTATGGATAAATTTTGAAAAACTGGGAGATGGATTGAAGGAAATGTAACCTGCAAGTGTGTGTCGTCCTCATACAGGTACAGCATAATTTTCACAAGCTGCACTTATTATTGGATTATACCAGGTTCTTGTGAACAAACTCAGATGTAGGGCAAATCATCTAATTCTATTGTATCATCAACATCATCCTCTTATCATTTGTTTTTTTCGCAGATGTATGCACGCAATTCCTCACAAAAAGGTAGTAAATATTCTTTACATGAGTTCCGGAAAACTTGTTGGTATGAGCCCAGCTTCAAACCCACAACCGCTATTTGACGGCCGCCTGTTTGAAACACTAGGCCACCATAGCTTCTATTGTATACTCGAACATTAATCCACACTAAAGAAAATATCCTGTGCAGATCCTAAAAAGCTGGGTACGAGCCCAGCTTCAAACCCACAACCGCCATTTGACAGCCGCCTGCTTGAACCACTAGGCCACCATAGCTTCTATTGTATACTCAAACATTAATCCACACTAAAGAAAATATCCTGTGCAGATCCTAAAAAGCTGGGTACGAGCCCAGCTTCAAACCCACAACCGCCATTTGACAGCCGCCTGCTTGAACCACTAGGCCACCATAGCTTCTATTGTATACTCAAACATTAATCCACACTAAAGAAAATATCCTGTGCAGATCCTAAAAAGCTGGGTACGAGCCCAGCTTCAAACCCACAACCGCCATTTGACAGCCGCCTGCTTGAACCACTAGGCCACCATAGCTTCTATTGTATACTCAAACATTAATCCACACTAAAGAAAATATCCTGTGCAGATCCTAAAAAGCTGGGTACGAGCCCAGCTTCAAACCCACAACCGCCATTTGACAGCCGCCTGCTTGAACCACTAGGCCACCATAGCTTCTATTGTATACTCAAACATTAATCCACACTAAAGAAAATATCCTGTGCAGATCCTAAAAAGCTGGGTACGAGCCCAGCTTCAAACCCACAACCGCCATTTGACAGCCGCCTGCTTGAACCACTAGGCCACCATAGCTTCTATTGTATACTCAAACATTAATCCACACTAAAGAAAATATCCTGTGCAGATCCTAAAAAGCTGGGTACGAGCCCAGCTTCAAACCCACAACCGCCATTTGACAGCCGCCTGCTTGAACCACTAGGCCACCATAGCTTCTATTGTATACTCAAACATTAATCCACACTAAAGAAAATATCCTGTGCAGATCCTAAAAAGCTGTATATATGTATGTCTGGCAAAGGACTGGATCAAATATTATTTGTTAAGAATCAACAATTTTCAAAAATTGATTTACTTGGTCATGATGCCTAATGTAAACTCGCACAAAAAATGATGTAAATTCTGATAGCTTGTAACAATACTTACACCCGTGGCTTGAAGCGAGTGACATCAAACATGAAGCCATCATAAGCTCCAGCGTTAAGCACAGCTCGATCCAAGGAAGAGGGATGGTCATATTCCACAATACACATTTGCTTCTTGGTGAACAAACGTATCCGCTGCACTTTGCCAAATTTGCTGAAGTGCTTTTTAGCCGCAGTGGGGTCAAACAGACTTTCAGGAACATTGGAGCATCTAAAAAGACATTACAAGGTAAAAGTATTGTTATACAACACTAACCTTTGTGGTCTAAGTTAATATTTCAACAACAATTAAAAATAATAATAATATCAATCCCTACACAAAAACAATCTTGATATAGTCTACCTACCTACCTAGTACACCTACCTACCTACCTACCTAGTATACCTTCAGGTAGCAACAAATATAGAAAAAACAACAATTAAAAAAAAAATATCAATCCCTACACAAAAAAATCTTGATATAGTCATGATTAACCTTCAGGTGGCAACAAATATAGAAAAAACAATGTCTTACGAGATAGAGGTCTTCGGGTTGGGGCTAGTTCCTGAAGATGTTTTTAATGTTGGGCTTTTAAACATTTTGGGGGTTGCTGACTCCATTTAACATGCAGGTAATGTTCAATTGTTTTGAAACGAATTGCTGGACGTTTCTAGATTCTAGCAGGTTATTTGAATAACTTCACATATTAATAAACAATAAGTAACCGAAATAATTACACCACAATAACGTGTTACACGTTATAATTTTAAGTTAAAATCTAGAAATAACAAATATAAGCGTGTTACATTTCACACAGCAGTTGCGTTTTACAAATTTTTATGGGGCATATTTCAAGTTTTAACCACTTTGTCCGTATTCTGATCAGGACGCCATTACTATGATAAATTAAAAAGTCACATGCACATATGCAGTAATTTAACTAATGATTATCAAATACACAATTATATAAGCCTCTATGAATAAAAGGGCAAAATATTATTTGAAGCGATGACAATAGAAAAGACAAGCTTGATATCTCGAAACAGATAAAACTAAGCCGGCGGGAAACGAACGCAATTGATACCTACTTAAAACAAAACGAAACGCCTTTGTTTGACAGCTTTGACTTTGACACAAATATTGCGTGGTTACCTGTGTGAAAAAATATAAGTTATTCTAGACATTATAAAATATACCCCGCTTGTTAGCGACGATGGTGTCGTGTTGAGAGCAAGGGAATTTGTTCCTTCAGCTGTCAACACAGCGAATCCTCAAACATATCAAGGGTCGGCAACGCCCATGTTACTCCTTTGGAGTTGCATGCGTCTATAGGCTGCGGTGTCAGCTTATCATCAAGCGGGCCGTACGCTTGTTTGCCACCGACGTTGTATTAAAAAAAAAATATACCCCAATGTTAAGTATATTATATATGTATTTAGTAAAATTCCTCCACAATCTCATACTCGTAATACGAATAGTATTCAATAGATGGCAGTAAAATCAACCAAAAGGCGATTATATAAAATGAAGTAAATTCGACCGCGCACTGTGCGCGACGTACTTTCAGGTTGGAACGGAACTTGTTGCTTAATAATAATACTAATGAATTAATTTAAGCCGACACATGGCCAGATGCAAAAAAAGAAGACTATTAATAAGTATTCTGTGCGGTTGGTAAGAGAACCATGCGATAATTTTAGTTTTTAACAACTGTAATTTATGCCATTTATTTTTCTTTCCATTGAAAGATTACTACCATTTATTTTTCTTTTCATATAAAGATCACTGACCTTAATAATTGGTAGGAAACTGTAGTTTGTTGTTTTTATTCACCATTGTTTTCCCTAGGTACCTACTCTTTTTCCCTCACCACCTATGTTCCTCTGTGTTAAAAAAATACTAGGTATCTGGTATCCGGCCGGATACTACGCCACTATACGGTATTCGGCCGGTTAGTGAAATTGTGTCCGGATAGGCCGGATACCGGATAGTGGCTGGAGATCCTTTGAATCTCTATTATTACTGTATTTTTCCAGTTCTTAAATGACATGTAGAAATTTTTAAAGGGTCGGCAACGCGTTTGTAACACCTCTGGAATTGTAAGCGCTACGGTAATCACTTTACCATCAGGTAGGCCGCTATAGCATGTTTGCCACCATCATCCTCCTAGCGTTATTCCCGGTTGTGCCCCTAAAGGAGCCCGGGGTCCGCTTTGATACCTAATCCAATGACTTGGCATAGGCACTAGTTTTACGAAAGCGACTGCCATCTGACCTTCCAACCCAGAGGGAAAACTAGACCTTATTGGGATTAGACCGGTTTCCTCACGATGTTTTCCTTCACCGAAAAGCTAACGGTAAATATTCCGTATATAAGTTCCGAAAAACTCATTGGTACGAGCCGGGATTCGAACCCACGACCGCCGCTTGACAGCCGCATGCCATTTTAGATGAAATTAATACAAATCGTAATAAAAACTGCCACATGTCAGTTGTCCATTTTGTTGAATTTGACGTGAGGTGCGTATGGCAAAGACCCTTCGGTATACAGCCACGATTTGAAAACACTTAAAAATATTTTACATAGATATTAAATAACTACATATTAAATCTTTATTTACAGATTTAATATGTTCTGTTAAACATGTTTTAGTAGTGTTTTTTTAAGTTTAAATTTATTTATAATTACGTTTTCAGACATCGTATTTGATATAAAACTTCTTTGCTTTGTAACTGCCGCATGAGTGACAATTTAAGAAAAAAATCATTACGCCCATTGGCGTAACCAAAGACATTATATACTATGGACATTGCCCTACGAAAATGGTTTGAAACAAGAAAAAATGACCTTGAATGACGTCACGTTTACCTGTCATCTCTTTCTAGTTTTGTGATGTGTTGCCATAACTTGAAACACAAACAATGCGACGTTTTTATAAAGACATGCTCTACGCTATTAATGTTATATTTGATTTCGTTATAATTTTACAAAATTAAATGCAAAAGAAAATTAATTTACTGAAATAAAAATGTATTGACTTCTATATATCACTCCAAAAATACCAACGCAACCAAAATCCTGACTGACGGTATGCTCGTTCTGCTTGTTCTGGCAGTAGGTACTAATGAAAAAAACTATGGCGGTTATGTCAAGTGACTTTCATCAACTCAAAAGTATTTTCCGTGAAATAAATGCACTGTTACGGTTTAGTGGACTTATAAATCATGAATTGTATAGTGAAGCATTGTAGAAGTACATGGATACCGAAATCAGATATTAAACTACACAGGTAAGTGGGAATTTTACGAAAATATTGGTAAATTTTACGGCAGTACATTTTGGGCTTATATCAGTAAATTTTGTTATTTTTCTATGCAACAAACGCGCAAATAATTATATTTTAACCTTTGTGTTAGTGTACTTGTTGTTTATTTAAAGTTAATAACTAATTTTATAGACTAATTGAAATATGCGTAACGATGCAACTAGAGTGACCATTCTGTTCTCTTGCGAGGTATTTTTATTCGTATTGCAAGGAGCAAAATCTTTAATATTGTACAGTTTCTGTCTTGATTATTGAATGTATAGTCTGTAATATTATAGTTTTAACTTGTATGATTACCATTAATCTTATTTGTACTGATAATTACACATTTCCAAAGGATGTAGAAAGGCGGGGGCATTGGTTGTCAATAGTGCCTATAAAGGGACAGTTGAAGGAAAGCTCAAGAATTTGCAGCTTGCATTTTAAAGCTGAAGATTATGATAGAGAGAAACCAGGACACCTAATCAAAAATGCTATCCCATATTACTTGCCGCTGGTTTGCGGCTGTGGTGCAACAAATTTAAGTAGTTTTATGTAATAAAACTCTTGCGATTTCGTTGATAAATAATTCATATCCTGAACCATCTCAAAAGAAAACATGAAGTTCTGAACACATTCTTTCAGGACACTTGAAGTTTAGTTAATAGTAGGTATATTATTGCAGAGGCCGGGAAATAGCAATTCGTGGACGAGTTGATTTTGTCGGATGAAGCGAAGCTGAATCCGACAATAGAACGAATCCAGGAATTTCCATTTTCGCCGAAAAATTGTGCTTTTCTCCAAAAATGCATTAATAAAATAATGTTTTCAGTCGTCCTAAAACAGCGTGTATGTCATCAACTTATCAAGTTCCCCCCAACTAATTTTAATAAAAGTATGTACACGGTATGAGGCATGGTGCCGGTGTGCGATCTGAATTTTAACTCTTTGACTTTTTGACAACTTTATCAATAAATTAAAATTCGAACCGGATACCGCTCAGAATCACAGAATACAATAGTTGTTGTGACAAATTGCTAGGCCTTTAAACGTACGAGCATTTGGCTGTATGTAGTAATTTATATATGGTTAAATGGTACAAAACTATACAGTAATGGAATTTCATACAATTTTCCTGGGCTCTAAAACTATACAATCGAGTTCATAAATATATGTACGTTCCCAGAGATACAAATATATCTGTTCCGTCTATTAACCAAAAATATCCGTACACCAACTCGATCAGAAATATGTGCACACTATCGAGTCATAAAAATGTGTACTAATACTAATACGTTCTTTAATATCACTACAATGACAGACAAATTTATGTAGGCCAACAAGCAGCCACAAATATCTATACACATGTTTATCATATACATGCGAACAAAGTAGGGGTCGAAAATATCTACCCACGTATGTCATAAACATTTGAACAAAACAGGGTTCAAAAATATGTAAACATTTAAGGTCGAGAATATCTATGCACACATTTACCATATATATGGAAACATACAAAGTTCATAATCATAAATATCCACACAGAAAACAATATTCAAATTTGAGTTTGAAATTTGACGCTCATCGAGAAGAGATCAGTAATGTCATGCGATACATTCTTCCCTTTCATTTCGATCCCGACACCATGGAAATCCGCTTATTACACATTTCTATATATTTACTAGACCAAGTGTAGAGTAAGTTGTGACAGATAATTCAATGTATGTACCAAAATAATGAAATATTCGCTGAATGTGATGTGACATTATTATGTGGATGAAATGAGCGTCGTAGCGACGCCGTAGTTCAGTTCATTTGCTCATGAAAAAAAATAGAGGGTAGTATGGAGATGGAGTAAGAGTATGTGTTTACAGCGGCAGCCCAAAAGTTGCCATAGAACCTCGGAAATTAAAAAAAGTTCCAGTTTTCAGGTGGACTTGTTTAAATTATTTTTGCGTAGCTAAAAAAAACTAAATCACACGCACAGTACAATTTATCACAACTTGTAGGTAAATGAAATTATTCCTTATTTATCTGACTGCTCTGTTATAAGCTGTGATATTCTGTAGAACAGAATTGACACTTTAATTTAGGTATTAGTACGGCCAGTATTTTTCAATCACAACACCCGATAGAAACATTTCAGCAAAAAGTAACATGTTTATGACATAGGTGTATACATATTTTCTACTTCTGTTATTCTAAAGGTGTTAGTAAATATATGTAGCTAGTGACAAAGTATTTTTAATTAAGTGTTGCATTACTGAGCATACATATTCGTCTAGATTTATATTTTTTTTATATTTTAAGAAACTTATGTAACACTTTCATAAATTGACTTTCCATTTTTCAACGAATTTCTCAAATTATTCTAGTTTATACAAGTATATTCTAGGAAAAAGGGATTTTCGCGCAAATGGAAAGGCAATTTATGAAAGTATGGTACATAAGTTTCTTAAAATATCACGCCGTTAGCCTGCGAATGTCAAAAGACGTTTTGTATGCTCGTCGAACCACCTTAAGGGTAAATACAATAAATTGAAGGTTTTTTTTATCAGGTCTGTGACGAAGAGGCACCACCGCCGGCGAAGCGACACTGTTTAAGAGACTTTAACGTGCAAGTGAAAATTAAATCACCGCGTGTAGTTGAATTAGAAAAGACGAAAAAAATACTAGAGCAAAAAGTAGCTCGCCAGAAACAGAAAATTGAAAACATGTCTGCTGTAAATCATTTGTGTTGTTCGTGGTAGCACCGCTGTATATTGTTATACATTTGGTGGTAAAAAGTGTCCTGTCCCTACCATTCAGTCGGTATCAGTATCAGTACTTAATTCAGCATCTTAACACAGACACTGATCGCTTGTCCACGCGCAAGCTGCGCCGCCCTCGAGCTGCCGAATAACAACCCGTAGCTTTTTGTAAGATGGGTCAGTACGTATAAGACTTCAAAATTAAGCAACCGGTTAGTCATGATTCAAACATTTAACATTGTAATAGTATCTACATTACTATAGAGGCCTGGAAACGAAGGGTTGCAGGCCAAGTAGATATAGACTACGCTACTAGGTATACGCGGCCGGCAACCTCGTTTCTCGCGGAGATTTGTATAGTGCTTTTCCAAAAGTACAATGAAATAATAATAAAAAGTACTTAGTCAATTTGTTTTATTCGTAGGTTAACACAACTAAATAATACGTTTCTGAACTGCACCGCCTGCACCGCCGCCGCCGCGCCGGCAGCTCCGGGCCCGCGCCCTCCGCCGCGTCACCTCGGTGGCAAAACAAAAGAAGGTTGCTTTACAGGCCTAGGTGTGTTAGGCTGTATGGAATTTCTTTACATATCATCTTCTCTCATCGCACCGAATACGTAGTAGTTCCGGACCTCATTTGAAGTAAGTCATGTCAACATTTCATTGCAAGTTTGAGAAAAATGTATTTGAAGATAATAAGATGCCTAACTGTCGATTACTTATTCATCCTAGGTAGTAGGATGATGTAATGAGAATAAATTGCATATTATATGAGTATCAAGTATCTTAAAATTCCTCAGTTATTCCTAACGTATGCAGAATCATTGACACCCTAAAAGAAAGAGATGACAGGAAGACGTGACGTCATTCAAGGTCATTTTTCTTGTTTCAAAACATTGTTTGAATGGCAAAGTCCAGTATGTATATAAGGTTCTTGGGCGTAACATAGGCTATTAAAGCTCTGTATGTCTGCGCATTATGAAGCCCGTTTCGAGCAAGTGTGATGAAAAAAAAATAAGTTAACTTTTTAAAATAGGTAGCTGTCAGCCATTTCAAATTAAGAAATAAACAAGTATAAATACCCGTCCCGCCACGGAAGATAAAAAAAAACAGTGCACCCAAGATATCACCCCGAATGGAAAATAGCCAAGGTCCTTTGAACCGGATAGCACGTGTTAAAAACTATATGTGATAAAGATAAAGGATAATTAATTGTTGGTGCATCTAGGTACATTTACATTACAGATTACCCACCTACTTAAAGAATTTAAAAACAACCTTTTTGTGGATTTTACATGAATATTTAGGTAATTGTAGGACTTGAAATATACTTCACATAAAAAAAAACACTCGGTATAAGAGATATGTTCACCATATAAAACATATTAGTAGCTTTAGACGGCCAACCCATTTATAAATAACTTTAAATGTTACACTTTCCGGATGTAGCCTCGGAAGAAAGGGACGCAGCTCCTTGCAGTGAGAGGGATGGCTTGAGCACCCCTTTCCAAAATATTGCTGCGTCCCTCTTTTAAGTGATTATTTAAGTTAATAAGGATTAGGAATGGTCAATGACTAAATAGCCCTTATAGAATGATACAGATTATTACATCACTACATCAGGCTATATTTTAGCTAACTAGCTACGTGACGAGATTTAGGATTAGCGGCGTGACAACACTGCGCGATGATATAACATTAACAGCCAGCATTCCGTCGCGCAAGACCAGAGCAGTTCCGGCATATCCGGATGTAAGCCTCTCGCTTTCTAACGCCGAGCATTGGCGATTTTGACTCCGGATGCCTATAAACCCGCTGTTTATTTATGCCTTCCTGGTCATACGTTTATGGAAGACGTTATTTGTGGCAGTAAAGTTGGAGCAACGTGCTCCGGTAAATATAAATCCGGAATTTTAATGGATTGTTTTCGTTCTTTAGATTAGGTGTTTTATTTACTATTTGAGGCGGGGGGGACGGTCTGACGTCAAGCTAGTTGCGAGACATATCGGTTATTACCGTTATTATTTGAATCGATTCACGTTCACTTTACAAACGATTATCGATAATTGATGATGTCAGTTCATCATCATCAAATACCGTGAAACATGCCTACTTTGCTCCCTTTTTTCGGAAAAACACGAATATCTCATATTTTTTATATGGCAGGATGATTTTTTTTGCTTGACGAAACTTTTGCAGTCTACGCATGTGTTCATGAGGAGAAATATTTTTTAATTAACACCTATTCCAAATTTTTATCGATTTTGATCGCAGGTAAAGTTATCTGGACTTTTGCCAACATTGACCATGTCGAATTATCGACGCAACTATAGCTCTTACGATGTTAAGACAAGACTCAGTTCAAAATTTTGGGCAAACATGGCGTTCCATTTTAACATCTTGGTAACTACGAAAAGTTTTACACAGTACTTACAGATGGGCATCACCTAGGTATTTTCAACTTTGCGATACCAATCCATACACCACACATTCCACAAATTGCTGCAAGCTCCTGGCTGAAGTTAAAGATATATAAGTATGACTCGAAGTCAAGTCATAAATATAATCTAGTTTCTACTAAAAATGGTAAGGTTCCCATAAATATGGTGTGTTTTCGTCCATTACCAGATTTGTTTAAAATTAGCTTTTTGGGCAAAGTTTTGCCTGATGCCATAGTAGGCATGTTTCACGGTATCAAAAATGCACCACGTTAATATTCAAGTTTTCACTTCTGCCGGCACTCCCGGAGTGCAACTCGGTCTTTTATTTATTTCTTTCTTTATGCTATATAGGTACATTGGTAAATCAAATGCAAGGGCCTATTAGTTCAAGGGGCCTATTCACTGTTGAATTTCGCAGTGTTCTAGATACTTAGGTACACATCATAAATTGACCAGTTTAACTACAAATGATCCGTTCTCGAGCTGGAATAGTCCACCCACAGTCCACACATTGACAGCTCGGGAGTCGCGCGGTGAATCACCTCGGTGACGTCACCGGCATTAATTCGGGTGTCGCATTCCGCTCGGTTGGTTATATAAAAGAAAGTGGCGCGGCCGCGACGCGACCTTGCTGGTGAAAGGCGGCGCAAGTGGCACAGCCGGAACTCGCTCTTCCCACGGACGAGATCCCGCGTCGCGTCGCGCGGCTCGCCGTTATGCGCGCTCGCGACTTTCGGTAACCGGTCCGGTGGTTTTAACAGTTTTTGCACCGTACGCACTTGCACTGTGCCAAGTTGTGCACACGATAATATGAAATTCTGATGCCACTACGACTTTATTGACATTGAGTAGTAAGTGAAATATGTATGTGCATAATATACACCACGAAAGCAATAACAGGCTGATGTATCTAATACTACCAAAACATTTCGGCCGAAAACATTACTTATACATATATTACCCCCCTCTCTATACTCGTATTTATCTACCTCAATCGAACGTGTTTTAAGAGTCCGCAGTAAGCTCGATTGTCCATACAAACGCAGTTACGCTCTCATTTTAAAACTACGTGTTGGATTGTAACGAAACTTTGCATATACAATGACATGAGGTATATCGATGTCTGTCATTAGTTTATGTAGCTTCAGAAACCATAGTTAAAAAAAATACAGCGAATTTAAGTTTTTCGTACTAAACTTGTTTTTGCTGTATTTCGTTTGTTTTATAAACTGGAACCATATAAACTAATTACAGACATAGATATAGTACCTCATGTCAATGTATATGCAAAGTTTCGTCACAATCCAACCCATATTTTTAAAATGAGAGCGTAACTACGTTTGTATGGGAAGGTGAAATTCGGCCGAGCTTACTGCGGACTCTTAACATCGCAAAATTTCGATGCAGTTTAAGTAAGAGCTACTAAATTCAATGATGCTATTGATATTCAATCAATACTCGTACCTCCACAGATCTAGAACAAGCAAATTCTAAGTCTACACGTAGCTCAAAATGTTGTACTTATATATAAACAATTTTGATAAACAAAACTAATTCACGGAGCGGCTTCTGCGGTCGGGAGGCACGAGCGAGTGGGACGGAGCCACAGGGCGAGCCGCGACGGTCGTGCTGGCCTAGAATTTAGACAATTTCCGAGTTCCATGGCCGCGACCGCGGCCTAGCAACACGGCCTGTATTCATAACGATTACCAACAACTCACATCACGTCAACCAGTACAACCCTGACATTCGATTACGTGTAATTGTTACTAACTTCGGTGCCAAGTTGTACTAGAAACCAGTAGTGAGGTGAGTCGATACGGGTTGTGAGCACAGCCGACGGTCGCTGCGCGAGTCGGTGCACGCTTTTATAACGTTTGAACAGTTGTATGAAACAACTTGAGTTCACTATCAGCTAGCTATTCAATTATTGTTTAAGAGATAATGTGAAGCCGACATCTTCATTTTTAAGTGTGTTCACTTCCAAGACAATTCAATAAGTAACTAAGTAGGTACCTATTTGTATTTGGGAGAAAAATAAGTTTCGGACTGCCCTATCAGTCACACCGTCCCACGTTCAGGTTACAATATATAATATAATATATATATACGTATATCCGCATGCTTACAATAAATATGCATGTACCTATGCTATGCTCACACAACGTAGAATTGTTTATGCCCAACTGGACGGAAGATATGTATAATCTAAGGCCGTATTCCACCATACAAGGATAAGGTTAATCGTCAACATTTTATTAACCATATAATATATAATCTAGGAATAAATTTAACGAAGTGGAGTATATATCTAGATATCTACTTATGTGTTCAGGTCATTAATGAAATGGCTAACACATGTGCCGTATTCAATTTCAGTCTTGGATAGTATACCTATGTATGTATCATGTACGTTTGAGATTATGTAATGTGGAGACTGAAACTGACATTTGAATTGGAATCTTCTACCTTGGATGATAAAGTTGCTTTTAGAATGGACTTCGTCCATGCAATTCGGCCAACTCAAATAATCTCAAGTAAACCTACATCGCAGTACCTTGCAAATACATTGGACGCGGTCGATAATGAACTGTAAGTGCGCAATGAGTTTTTTGGTCGGAGTGGTCCACCTGCGTGCTCCGCGCACAATAGGCGCCGTGACGGGCGCACCGCCCGCCCGGCCTATTCCACTGCATAACTGAAATAACGCGTGTAAATTACATTTCATAAGTACCTATACGTATATAGTACAGGCCTATGTCCAGCAGTAGACTAAGATAGGCTGATGATGGTGGTGATTTATAATATATATATATACATTGTTCAGTAACCTTGGTATTTATTTCATCATCATCATATCAGCCGAAGGACGTACTGCTGGACATAGGCCTCCCGCAAAGAGTGCCTAAGTGACCGTACTCGCGCCACCCGCATCCAGCGGAATCCCGCTACGCTACCTTTACCAGCCCCCCTATTCTGTAACTTGTTTTAAGCTCACCTCAACGCTCACCCACAAATATATCTTGACACCGCGATGCGTAGTAACCAAGCGTAGGTAGTGGTCTAGTTTCGTGATGGGCGACCGGCGGGGTGACCCGTTTTAACGCTTAGCGAATAACAGCTCGCAGGGCTATATTTGTGGGTGAACGTTGAGGTGAGCTTAAAACAAGTTACAGAATAGGGGGTCTGGTCATAGTCCACCTTGTCGGGGGTCTACCAACGATGCGTCTTTCGGTGGGTTATTTAGGTATTTACTTAAACTTTATTGCACAAAACACAAGGTTTACAAGGGCTATACCGTGGAATGGGGTTACTTTGGGAAAAAATGGAGCGACTTTGATCATTTAGAATGTAGTATAAAAGCATAACTATTTTAAATTGCGAAGATTTAATCGAGTAAACAGTTAGATAGAATACTAATAATATTCACTGCCACAGTTCACCCACAAGTAAACACAATTATTTCGGAGAACCTATTTGATCAAAGTCGCCCCTCGAATCAAACTAACCCCATTCCACCGTACTGGTAGAGGCTGACAAATGACATTCTCTACAAGTCAACCATAAACATGGGTAAATAGAAGAGAGGTATAGGGCACAGTGGAATGTTATCTCGAACATATTTGGAGCAGCCTAACTGGGGAAGTACCTACCTCCAGTACCTTTCAGAAGCTATGTAGCTATGTTGCTATGTAGGTTGCTATGTAGGCAGGGTTGTGTTCCTGGTGAGTAAGGTACCCAGCATGAGACAGCCCGCGAGCTCCCTCGATTTTTCTCGCACTATCCGTCTCTTTCTTATTAGAACACTTAGAACAAGAGGCAAAGTGCGAGAAACATTGAGAGTTGTCGCGGCCGTCTCACGATAGACGTTGCTGAGCTTCCGAGGATGTGTGAGGGATCCACGTTCGTCTCTAGCTATCATCGAATCCTCAAATCAATAAAGGGTCGGTAACGCGCATGAAATTATTCTGGAATCGACCATTTACTATTTCGTCCTATGGTTATCTCTACTGTTTTTAAACAACCTACAAATCTAAGTGATCACATGGGGCTCTATTCGACTTAACGCATTAAATACGAATATTTTTGGTACTATTTGCTTGTTTTATAAAAGCAAACTAACTCAAAGGTTACATCACATAAACAGCAAAACTATCTAGCTCGCACCTGTCAGTAAAACTAAGTACTCAATGCAAAGCATTCTTGGAGCTCTGCAGTCCGAATCTGGCTGCAGCGCGTGCGGCGGTCGCGAACCCGGATACGGCGTGACGTAACGAGGCAGCCTTCGCCTCTCCCTTGCGCCTGCGCTCCCCCCCCTCACACCACCCCCTCCCTCCGCCGCCTCGTCCCGCCCGCCCCGCACGCCGGCACGTCTGGGTGACCGTCTGTGCCGCCGCTTTGATCTCGTTGCTAGCCCGTCGCGGCAGTTAATTAGAACCCCACAATCCCTACATGGCGTTCGGATCGGGTGCACATACAGATGGATTTCAATATTGAGAATGTCTTTTTCAGTCTTGTCAAAATAAGCGACGTTGACGATACAAGTTAATACTATTACAATATCCAATAACTTTTTAGAGAGTATTAGGTACTACCTAACAGATATTTGGGTTCATTCACAGGATTTAGGTTCGCGGCTTTTCCGTAGACATTGTCAAGTTAAGGGCTACAAAATCAAAGTTTTGGTTGGATTCTTAATCCGCGTAAAACGGCGGCTCTTATATTATAGTATTATTATGCGATAAAAACATTATTTATACATGCAAGGGTTCGTAACATTGACCACAGGAAAGACGAATTTTGTTTTAAACACTGTGTTTGTGTTTTATTGAGGGTCAGATAGGTATTTATTTATTTGGAAAGCAAACAAATAAGGGAGAAGCATGTTTTATTGCAGATGACTACAACTTTAGGGTCGCCGCATACGGGCCACTGGCCAAACGCCGTCACTGGCATATTCCTATAGTTTTCATACATAATAAGTAGGTATAACACTACTACTTGCTCTGTAGTACAGTAGTGTTGTGTTGCTGGTGGTGAGCAAGATGATGCGTTGAATTGAGAGCTAGGGAATTTGTTCCTTCAGCTGTCAACACGGCGAATCCTCAAACATATCAAGGGCCGGCAACGCCCATGTTACTCCTTTGGAGTTGCATGCGTCTATAGGCTGCGGTGTCCGCTTTTTGCCACCGTGGTTGTATATTAAAAAAAAACATTTTATATGGACTCGCCGCACGCGGTTGACGCCGGTGGCCGCCACACGCTACACGATTTGTATTCTACTACGTGGCGGCGTTTGTGGCTGTCGCGTGTGGCCCGTGTGCGGCGACGAATACACAATAACAGGTTAAGGAATATACATGTTACACAATAGATCAAAGAACAAAGGCGAACTTATCCCTGTAAGGGATCTCTTCCAGCTGGCCTTTGAGCAATTGAGAGGAAGGTAGGTAGACCCGTATCGGTTGTACCGAGGATGCTGGCGGGCATTTCCTCGCTGAATTGCAATGCTGATGCGTTGCGCGAGGCGAGAAAGCCGCCAGCTCTTCGGTCACCAGTTACGTCAACCAGACGTTTCGCGATTTTTTTCGATTCGCGCGCAAAACTACTTACTTATAAAAAATCATCTCATAATGTTAATTCAGGCATTAGTTGGAATTTGGATTAGGTTACTTATTGATACTTATATATTCCTGCTTAAACAATATGACTCATCACTTAGGTATACCTATTTACCTATTTATTCATCGTTGTTATCAAATTCATATCACACATACCTACATACGTCATGGCCTCAATTATCGGACGAGTGAATACTCCGTTTCACCACTCTTAACTTAGGTCGTTATTTACTTCAACATATGTTGGCAACTGTAGAGCGTTAAGTGTGATGCACTAGCTATATCGCCTAACACAAATAAGTGGCACAATTATTTTTCGTTTTTAATTAGCTTACATGCTCGAAATAAAATTATTATTATTTTTACGCCACTTATCCGTCACGGTATGCGCCCGCGCCGCGGCGGTGGGGACGTTGACGCTATTTTTGCCTACACGCTTACTCCGCTTGCTTCCAAATTGTTCTGAATTTTAATTTTATGGACTACTTTTATCAACCGACTACCACAAAAGGAAGAGGTTCTCAACTTCATGTTTTCTTTCTTTCATTTTGTAATGTTGTTGTTATGCACAGAGTAGGTACTCTTGTCACAAATAGTCCTATTTCTATTATAAATGAGATCGGACGATGGAATCCAGAGCAGAAATTAACGAATTTCCTCGAAATTTGAGAGCACATGTTCAGCAGTTAGGTTTTTGCTCGAAAAACAAATTTTCTCGTTTGGCTAATGATTTAAATGATACTAATTATAATTATACAGTTTGTAAAGAAATACCATACATCTGTACATATTTAAATTGTTTTGGAAAACTAGTCTTATTGCAGAAACCATTTCATTACACTCTACAATGAACTGCCTGTCGATTCGAAATGACGTTCAATTTCAGGCGAAAACGTGCCTCGCATGCCAAGTGAATCGAAATAAAAACAACCTTGTATACAAATCAGTCTAGTGAAATTAGCACATCACGCAACGAGGGACCGGTGAATCACCACGGCTCTCACAAAGAGGTGAGTCAAACTCCGGGAATTGCATCATTATCTGGTCTCCCCGCGGTAAACAAAGCGAGCGATCAATCCGAGGGATCAATAAAGTCATACGATCGCTCACAGCGTGACCAATCGCAGTTAGCATTCAAAAACGGTGTCGCGTCAAATTGGTCACGTGAATCGTATCTTGATCGACGCAAGTTTTCTTTTTAGGGTTCCGTACCAAAAAAGGTAAAACAGGAACCCTTATGGGCGACTCCGTCCGTCTGTCTGTCTGTCACAAAGTGAAATATATCACGAACTACTTAAGCTATCAATTTGAAATTTGGAATGGTTTTAAATGAGAGTTATCCACGTGCATGGAAAATGAGAAATTTAAATAAACATTTTAATTTTCTATGAAAAATTACGAATATGAGGGGGGGGGGGGGGGGGCAAAAAAAAATCAACTATTACGTCAAGTGGGGTATCATATGAAAGGGTTTGAGTTGTACTTTTGAAACAGATTTTCTTTTTTTTTCTACATTGGTAAAATTTCGATTTATGAAGGAAAATGTAAAAAAAAATACCATTCCCCCCCCTTATCTCCAAAGTTATCCAAGCGAAAAATTTGAAATAATTACTTGTGATTAAGATAAACATAAATATTACTGGAAAAGTATAACTTTTTCTATATCTAGCGTATTTTTTGTTTTATTTTCAAAGATCATTTCCTAGTTAAGTTTGCAATTTAATCAACTTTATAAGTATTTTTTTCTTTTGAAATTCCTGTAAGACTATAATAGAAGTACTCTCTTTCAAATAAAATAATAATAATCGAGATTGGTTTTCGTGATAAACAATAATCGCTAAAACACCAACATACATACTAAGCTGATTACCCTTGCACGTTAGTACCAAATGGGGCCGATAGATGGCGCTAAGATTTAAGATTTTTCTAGAATGAATGGGGTTGGGACGGGTATCTTTCAATAGCAGGTCAAAAAGAATTCGTGATACAATTGTCTTGGTAGTTTGATGGTCTTGGTGTAAGTTATTCGTTGTTTGAAATTGAATTCTGTTGTGTTGGGTTATAATAAGTAATTTAACAGGCGAAATTTACTTCGGTCTATTTGTCGTCGTATTCGTTGGGCTTTGGCTTCGTAATGGGAAAAACTGAAGCGGATCGGCTAGGAAAAAACGAAATAAAATATACTCATTGATACATTGAGGTATTAGAATTCGTTGTTTTCTCTTGTGTTTCATACGAGGGTAATTTATATTTTACGGGTTTATAAAAGCTTAAAGAGAAAATTTCATATGGATGTTGATAGTTTTTCTTACGTAATTGAAAATGATTACATCGAAGATGACTGCGTGGATAAATTTCATGCAATTCTTGCTCATCATGCTAACTACAGAATGAAGGTGTCAAATATAGGGACATTTTCTTAACCTTGAGTTAATTGATAGTTTGTACGGAACCCTCGGTGCGCGAGTCAGACTCGCACTTGACCGGTTTTTTTACATTGGGATGTTAATGAAGATAAATCCGCCCGCGTAGAATTTGCCGATTGCACTCTCATACAAACGTCCTCAGGGATGATCTTCCGGATGAAAACGACCTAATTTAATCAAAATAAAGAAAAATACAGAAAGTATTATTGAGTTGTTGGTTTCAGAATTTTTATAAGCGTGAAACAATAAATTTATACTTAATGTTATTGTTTGTAGTGAGTGTGTAAAGTTCTCTGACAACAAAATTAAAATGTAAAGTATGGCAACTAGGCAATTATTTATAACGTACAATGTTGTTGAGCCAGATAAGTCAAATGATGAGATAGTATAGTAACTGTGAAACTATGTTGGCTGCATACATTTCAAAGTAAGTAAAAAACATTAAGAAGGCGGCATTCCTGAAACGAAATTTTGTTCGAGTTTCATAGTTAAGAGGGAAGAATACCATACAAAAAAAAATGTTTTTCCACTTCTAAATGTTTTTAATCTTAATGATTTGTTAGTACGTTATTGACACAATGAAAGACTAGGTTTATAGGTTTTCCTTTTTTCCAAATTTTCAATGAAATCCAACTTATAGGCACCTACAATATATTATGCAGAAGCGATCGACATGAAAAGCAAAGGGATTTGTTAAGATTTATAGTTAGTGGAAACTGTTTTCTCCCGAAATGGAAATTTCATCAAATAAGTAATAAGTACCTGTACCTACCTATTGTCAGTCGCGATCGCTAGCTGCGGCAAAGCTGTTCTTCCCTCTTAAGTACCTATCTGAAACATATTCAAAAGAAAAACCTTACTTAGTAAACGGTAACAAGTAAAGTAACTTAGTAACTTAGGGGTACCTTACTTACATTGCTATATCTATTTCCATTGTTTGTACTATGTCCGATATCTAGGTAGTTAAGTATTGTTAGATTATTTCCAATTAAACATATTTAACCTATAGATTCGTAATTTTAAATTAGGTGAAAATAGGAACCCGTACAATAGGAAAACTGCAAACTTGAGAATCTTTGAACTTGAAAATTGGAAAATAAAAAAACTCAAAACGGGAACTGATAAGTATTGTTAATATTGTTACTGGGTATGTAGCATGATGAAGTCAGGAAGCCTGCATCAACCCTCACGGATCCCGTCCGGCGCTCAACGAGACCGCCGCTCGCAGGGCGAGCCCTGAATGCCGTTCGACTAGTTTCTCCTTTGCACGAAGAATGTCACCTACATGCACGATTCACGCCGTGGGGATTTATTAGCTCTTACACGCAAAACTATCGCAATTACTTGATTTTATTCTAACATTTTGTCGGCGTGATTGATTTATACACCCATGCCGTCTCTGACGACAATTACATTACCCATACATGTTAAGAGTCCGCAGTAAGCTCGATTCTCCATACAAACGTAAGTAGTTACGCTCTCATTTTAAAACTACGTGTTGGATTGTAACGAAACTTTGCATATACAATGACATGAGGTATATCTATGTCTGTAATTAGTATATGTAGCTTCAGATAACATAGTAAAAAAATAGTGGGAATTTAAGTTTTTCATACATAACTTCTTTTTGCTGTATTTCGTTTGTTTTATACACTGGAACCATTTAAACTAATTACAGACATAGATATACCCCATCTCAATGTATGCGCAAAGTTTAGCCACAATCCAACACGTAGTTTTAAAATAAGAGCGTAACTACTTTTGTATGGGAAGGTGAAATTCGGCTGAGCTTACTGCGGATGGATAATTGTCGTTACTAAAATGACAAAAGTTAAAGCGTAGATTAGATTACGGCCCTTAACTATGTACTTACAATTTTTTGATTTTCACCCATAAGTGACATATAATGATGTGCTCTCGTTTCGGTGGCCATACCCTTTTTGGAGCACAGTTAGTTATTGAGCCTCAACAATACATTCGGTCCTAGGTTATATATAAATGTAATTAAACTTAATTATTTTATAGAAATAAGTATTTTTAAACACATATTACTCATGCATGTAAGATCTTCATAACACCTAATGGCAAGCAAACACCGTAGCCTTCGGACGCTAGAGACTCCAGAGATAGCCGGCCGACCATCAACTATGTAGAATTGGCTGAGAAACTAGATGTCGTCCTAAACGATTCATTGAAGATACAAATAGTTACATAACTATTCCGTCCCTCCGGACGGAATAGTTATGTAGTCATTAAATATGTAAAAAGTAATAGGGAATGGCTGTTAAGCCTGCTCTATACAGTGAGCCATCACGACTCATCGTACAGGACGCAACTATGCGTTAGACGGAGAAAGACATCGCCGCGCCATAAGCCATCTGACACCACTACCCTCTCCACACGCTGGCTTATCCTAGTGGGCCATTAGGATGGGCCATAATGTAGAGGAGCCATTAAAATACGAGTTCCCCCGACCTCAAATGTTTTGGCAACAGACACGAAAAAGGTTAAGTGAGACTTGTTTATACCTCATCGAATGCTTTCGATTCAGTGGTGCATAATAAAAAACCGGCCAAGTGCGAGTCGGACTCGCGCACGGAGGGTTCCGTACCATGATCTTATAAAAAACGGCAAAAAAATACGTTTGTTATATGGGAGCCCCCCTTAAATATTTATTTTATTTTGTTTTCAGTATTTTTTGTTATAGCGGCAACAGAAATACATAATTTGTGAAAACTAACTGTCTAGCTATCGCGGTTCTTGAGATACAGCCTTGTGACATACAGACGGACGGACGGACATACAGTGAAGTCTTAGTAATAGGGTCCCGTTTTTACCCTTTGGGTACGGAACCCTGAAAAGAAGTAAAAAATAAATGCCGTAAAAAATCATGCGGAGGCGAGCAGGGACGGATCGAATCGAGAACAAGCGTTGTTGCTACGCAGGCCGGGCCGTAGACAATGCCTCCAGTAAAAAAAAAATCAATTTAACACCAATCCAGTTAAAATATCATATCAGTGCATCGCGCTCGTATACACTTGGGTATGCGCTTGAACAAGAGAGAGCATGCGAGCCAACACGATTCACAAATGATATAAATAAGTCAAGGACGCGATTCGGAATTGGCCTACTGCTCTTTTTACTGGCTTTGGCATTTGTATATACCTTACTACTTATTCGTGAAATACAGATAAAATGTGAAAAGATGCAACAATGTCAACTGTCAATGGTTTTTTTTTTGGTCTGGCAGGTACCTTTTTGATTTCACGTTTAAACCATGGAACCAATTTTGACGAAATTTAAGATGGAGTTTGAGCCACAGATGGATAAAAGTCAATTTATATCCCGGAAGTGTATTTTTGTATGCAGCTGAGGGCTGAGAGTTCTATACGGAGCGAAGAGGAAGTCGCGAGGAGAAGCTATTAAAATATAATTATAGGTAGTTACCTACACAAGTTTGCTAAACTGTAACGACAAATAACACCGAGGCAATGGCTATTTTAAGTATAATTGGCATTAGATAGAAAAATCGGATTTCTCTCAGTTCTTAAGACGATGCCTTGATTTGAGTCGAACACGCCCCTTGACAGAGACACGCTGATGCCTTCCGCGCAAGAGGAAAAGAGATGTAGCACTTCGGGAATGGCTTTTTAGACAAATTTCGATAAATACCTAAGTTAGAGAAGTATTATTTAAATTTCATAAAGTGAGATTTTAGATGAGATAAAATACTATAGTATTAACTTGATTGTGTCGTAAAATAATGTATTAATGTATTGTTTGAGTAGGCTGAGTAAAAAAAGTAAAATACAGACCCAACTTTGGATTTTTTTTTCTATCTAGGAAATTTTATGCAATCATGTATCGATAAAATCAGATAAACAATCATATATATAGTCAAGAATCATATATCTGAAAATCAGACCTTATTGTTTCTTAATCTAGTCAGAACGGCGTTTCAAAGCACGCAATAATTTCCAATGCACAGCGTTAACGTTATCAATGTAATGCTAGCGGGGCCGTAGGCCCGATTTTCATTCACGAGCACGACTGGGCCCACGGAATGGTTGATTCGCTACGGCGTCAGATAAAGTAAAGTAACAAGTAACAGTAACTTAACCATTAAGTACCGCTATGCTATTCACACCGATACTCACACTCACCATAAGTCACCCTTAATATATCTGGGTCAGTACCCAGAATCTAATCTCAGTAGATTCGTAACAACTACGTGTACCTAATCGAAAGTCAGACCCGTAAGGGTTCCCGAGGTCAGTTGCGTTGTGAATGAATAACAGTGCCCTGCGCGGCATGTCATCAACAGCAGCTTTTATTGCGATAACGATAATTCACTCCAGTAGCCGGTACCTGACTTTGAGTACCCGCTTAGCTCGGTGAAAACAGTCATGATGTAGGTATTAGAAAATGATTGTTCCCGGACATGCGTCCATCAGGCTAGCGTTATGCTTGTTTGCTACCTACCGTTGTAATTGATATAAAAATAATAATGTTTAATAGCCGTTTTCGACGACCCATTTCGGTGCAATAATCTATTTATCAAGCAGGGAAAGCCGTCATAGACCGATCTATAAGTCTGACTAATACTGGACTTTTCCAGTGAAATTCGGGATAGCTTTATCTAACACATTTGATACACTTATTTTAAAATATAAATGATGTAAACTGGTTTTTGTTAAATATTTAACGTTAAGTAGGTACCTATATTAAGATAAGATAATATTTAGGTAGGTACCTACTAATCAATATGGACCTGATTCTGAAATAAACGTTTTCATTCATTCATTGGAGTCCGCTGGATGCGGGTGGCGCAGGACCGGTCACTTTGGCACTCTTTGGAGGAGGCCTATGTCCAGCAGTGGACGTCTCTCGGCTGATATGATGATGATGATGATTCACGCATTCATTCATTATCTGAGATTCTGAATCGGAGCCCTGATAAAAACACACACAATATATATTCAACTCTTTAATCATATCATTATATATGCAGCCTTAGACTAGTATCTACAGTAATATGGAAACACACGAAGCAAACGATATATTTTAACCAGAATGCAATATATTATTTAAATGGCAAACTATTGACTAAAATGGGTCAATCAACTTTTCGACCCACACTTTTGAGAGTATATCAGTTTATTTATTTATTTTATTTATTAACAGATATTATACATCGAAGTATAATTTCAAATAGCTTGAACATTCAAGCACGACATACGTAAATGGGCACGGTGTCTGTGGTATGTTTTTTTCTATATTCTTAAAAACCTTAACAAACCCCATAAAAGTGTCTATTGCGTTACCAGAGAGGATTACCTTAGTTACCGACAGTAAAACACAGTTTTAACTTACTTTCATATTTTTTTTACTTTGGCATGCATAATCAAACAGTTTGGTATATTCAGTCTTAATTTAAGTTATAAACATGAGAATATAATATCAATAATATGTATTTAGCGTTACCATCGAGATCCAAAATTAGCATTTTGTTTGTATAATTGTCTATTGAGAGTGACGAACGCTTCAAAAGCTTTGAAAAATGATAATCTACTTTTAACACAACTTAAACAAGAAAATTATAAGTGAAACTTCCAAAAACAATCGTAAAATAATAGTGATAACTATACAAAGAAAAGAGGACATAAAAGTAACACCGGAGACAATTAGGTAACACCTTAGACAAATTCTTCTCTATACGGCGTAACACCGGAGACATTCTACTAACACCAAGACAGACGTCTCAGAAATTGAATAAAAAAAACAAAGGAATGTTAGAATATTAACTATTCGTTTATAAAATATGTTCAACTAATTATAAAAATGTATTTCTGAAACCAGATCAAACTTAACATTTTAATAAATCCGCAATCTACAACCACGATCATCGATTGATTCTTATTACAACTATTATAAATTTATTAATCTCAACAAGTAATCAGCAGTCTTGCGCTATTCCTAACCTATACCTATCAAGAGTTATTTTTCAAAAACATTAATAGGATTATCAAATTGGTAATAGATCCGACGTCCTTTTCTCAATATTGCAGGCATTGGCAAAATTGTAATAATATCGTCATAATCTACATAGTTAACATCGTGTTCATCCAATTTGAATACCTTCGCCTCTTTTTTACCCACTACTCGTAAGAACATAACCTGTACGTCTCCGTCTTCTTCGATATTGGTCAAGGCTTTGCATACGTATGAATATTTTTTCTTCTTCGAATTATCACTATAGACAATGACATGTAGAAAGTCACCGATTGACACCTGCATTGAAGTTTTATAGTTACTCGTGGACGGCTGCTGTTCATCGACTGTGTCAACAGGGACCTTGGAAGAGTCAAAATTCTCCTTATTGCCAGAGTGTATTTGCATGTCTTCGTCGCCTGTATCTGAAGAACTTTCATAAATTGTTCGGTAAATACTGGTGCGGGAACGGGACAATGTATTGTGAATATCTTTCAATACACTAAGTGAACTAAGAGGCACATCATCATCTGATGATAAATCACGACTCGCAGGTTCAGCATTTTCTTCTAGTTGTGATCCTTGTGTAAGTGAATTGAGAGGTACATCATCATCTGATAATACGGCACGACTTGCAGGTTCAACATTTTCAGCTACTTGTTGTATTCCTTGTGCAGTGTGTTCAATGGTTCTTATGTAATATATCTGAGGGTCGTAGCAGTCGCAAAAACCTCTCGTGAGGGATCCGCAAAAACAGCTCAGTGATCGATATTTTAAGTGATTTCTGTTGTCCGTGAATATTTGATGGACTTTCATTGTTCCAACCAGTCGTGGTATAGTTTTAGGTAATTTGCTTTGATTATCTTTGATAGCATCTTCTTCAATTAAATATAGTTTTATTTTGCTTGCGTCCTTTAAGTGGTCCATGAAATGATTACTATTTGCAATATCTTTCCCATTTGCTACTATTCTGTCAGCGGTTCGCTTAAGGAATCCGCCTATTCCATCTGCTGGCCCCTTTCCGTGTCCCGCTTCAAAAAATGACCATGTCGTAGCCGTAAAGCCGTAATCAAAGATTTTTTGACATAGCAGGTAAAAATTCTGCTTTTGGCGATACTGAGTGGACGGGCCGTCGGAAAAGAAATGTACCGTGTCAATAGATTCATACTCATTCCTTATAGATTGTAAGATTGGATTCAAATGAGCCCATATTGCAGCAGGCTGATGACACATTGATGAAGAAATGGTACAAAAAGAGTGCGATTTATACTTCTTCTCAAAGTCGTGGGTGTAGAGCATGACAGTATGCATAGATACTTGCTTTCTAGAGCCCCCAAAGTGATGTGATTGCACTTCTTCGCTATATTTACAGTTATAGTTCTCACTGAAGTCTACAACTATGGCGCATTCATTGGGTTGCAAGTTGTGCAAGCATTCTCGGAAATTATGAAACTGGATTTTTATATTATAAACATGCTTTTTAAAATTGATCATGTCTTTTTCATATGTTTTCAGAAACTGAAATGTTGTCATTTATTTCTTCTTTTACATTTTTTATAGCCTTGAACTTTTTCCCATCTTTCTCGTATGCTTCTTCTTTCCTTATCCACTGGCTATATTTAATTGAACCCTTCACTTCTTCTTCGTTGTATTTCAGGTTTTTGTTTTTACACTCCTTGCAATCATTATACATACATTTTTTTGAGTTGTCATCACATACTGTGGTTTTGATGATTTCAGATAAATTATCGCTTTTAATTATTCCCTGTTTCTTCAGTGCCTGGGTTTTGTACGCGAAATTTATGTGTGTCTTGCACAAACAAGTTTCACGGCCATCAGCAGAAGGCCTAACAACAAAAAATGGGCGATTTTTTGTAAAATAATAGTAAGAACAGCCAACTCCTGGATTTTCTGTTTTGAATTGTTTGTGCAAGTTTTTCATAGTATCTAGCAGGAATCTTTTCTGAACTCTACTGCCGTTACGAGTTAAAGTTTCTTTTTTGCCCGCAGTTGGTCTTGAGATATCATCTCGAAGAAAAAACCTATGTACTTTCTTTTTTAGCAATATGAAGTTGTTGTTCGTTATTACTTTGGTAGTGTATTGCCGGTTTATTCCAAAGGCCTCCTTTAGTAACTCATTTCTCTTTCTACATTTTTCTATTCGATTGCCCTGAAGTATACTTTTTAAGAGTAGTTTCTGTTTCATATTTTGGGTTTTACGATATTTTTCTCTAATAGAACTTGTCAGGAGTCTATACTTTTTCTTAACTTCATTTTCGTCTTCACTCTCTGTAATATTTTTTTTACTGCGGCTTAATCTTTTCCTGAATTTATCACACTGTTTCTTTAATGATAGTATTTTTTTTCCAACTTTTTATTTTCTCGATACAATTTACTTCTATTACTTTTCAGCTTACGACGTCCACGTTCGCGTGCTAGATTTGAAGATGGTGATGCACCAGGTATAGGGTATACTGGAGATCGAATGTTCTGCATGTCGGGTGTCGGAGAACTTGGCGGTGTTTCAGCTACAACTGCGTGTAACATTTTTTTTCTTTGCCGGTATTCCCTTTGCCTTAGCTTCCAAATGGCTTTGGCATTTTTTCTTTCTTTAGGCGTCAAATCTTTAGCAAGCCGTTTGGTTTCATGATAGTGTTGACGGTGCTTTTTTTTGGCCTCTTCATATTTATCTTTATTTTTTTCAACCGTTCTCTGTATCTCTTTTGTTTTTCAGCTAGCGTTAACGCCATTTTGAAAGTGATCTAGAAATCTGAAAAAAAATGCTTTTGGTAATAATAATTTGAATGTATAAATTAGTCAATTGAATTGAAAAGCTAAATACGCATAAGTAAGCACAAGTTTTTAATATATTTAAAACAAAAGCATCCAAAACGTAAGAATGTATGTAACTTTTAGTTTGCAGCTGTTACAAAGAGAATTTAAACAATATTCAATGAAATTGTCTCTGGAGTTACCAACTATGTCTTTGGAGTTACCACAAAAGTAACTCAGTATACAGGTAACTCAGGTGACATTTGCCAGTATTTTGCATATAAAATGAAGTCCACTTAGTATTAGTAATACTTCTATGCAATAATCAAAACTTTATTTCTATGTCCTTGAAAAATAACATGATTCGTAAAATGAATATCAGTACTTACCGATGAAATCGCGGTAACTCAGCCGACAGCGATTAAACACACGCACCACTACCGAGAGCTCGTCGCTGACTGGCGGCCTGCCGGCATCGTCAAAGGACTTCGCCGCCGCGCCGGCAGGGAGGCCGCCAATATTTTAGTAGGTAGTGTCCGAATTATGCACTTGTAGGTTTTTTACGTGCGCCTTTTAAAGGTAACTCAGTATACCAATGTAAACAAGAATTCCTTTGGACATAAGTTCTAGATTTTTTCCGGAACTCTATTATCAACTGATCATTTTCATAATTCGAAGTATTAAAGTTCGTATTTTACTGTATCGATGATAAATAAATTAAGCACAGTTTGTACAGCTTTTTTTTTAATTTATCGGCATAGTAAGTTGTCCTCGCGCGTTTTGGACGGCAATATTATGTATGGAAGAAAAAAATGTCAATGGAGTTACCACAAAATCTAGATATATTTGAGGATAATTTCGAACGTAAACATGTAAGTTACGATGCTTTATAGTGTGGAATTACTATAGTGTGTCGTTTAATGTCAAGTTAAGTAGATTGATGAAGTTTTAGTCAGAAATAATTGTGGACACCAAAGTGTGGGTGGAAAAGTTGATTGACCCAATTATTGATACAGAATAGATACAGCCATATGTATAGAAGGAAATATACTTTAAAGTTTTATTTTAAATCAAGTAACCAAGCTTAGAACGTGATACAATATTTGAATTATGTTACCGTTAATCAAAAGAATAAGTTAATCCCACCAATAAAACGGAACGATACCAATGTGACCGTCTTCGACGCTGGTGAAGGCAAAAGTGGCGGGCTGGATCTCCTTCCTCAGCACCATGACTCGGTTCTGCTGCGGAGGGCGCCATCGTCCACTTCAGGTTGGTGAACCGCCACCAACTTCAGGATGGTCTGCGTTTCTACTACGACTCCAAAGATGGCGTTGTTTTCGGTTTAGCCGGCATGAAAATACCGTGGCGACAACAGCCCATATATTGTTAGATTATGTTGATATCTTTACCGATTTTTTTAATGATATTAATTACTTCGAAGTCGCATACGAAACGATACTGGCAAGTTCGCGAAGAAGACATAATGCGCGCGCTCCGTGACGAATCCAATATGGCGGATTGCGCGGTTTGGCGGTCATTCACCTCGGCCGTAGCCCGAAGTCTGGGGCTCCATTTTGCAACTAAAAATGTAATTCCAATCCCATCTCAATGTCAATGCGTCTCGCTTACACTTATCTAGGCGCTAGAGCATGCACCGAGGTGATTCACGTATCATTTGAATACCTACATGAAAAGCGCATTAATAATTGGGCACATCGGGATCGCATGCCGGTAAGATACCTACCTAGTTGTCAGCCAGATGTTATTTTGACAATTCGCAACGTTGTTTGGCAACAATGCGCCTCCTGGTTCCTAACCTACTACTTAGTATTCAATATAAATAGATATTGGATAGGATATGAATGTGGAATAGCACTTGAAAACATAAAATGCCTCTCGTTTCGAGAGTTTATAGGAATAAGTAGTTGAGGGCTCACAATTAGTGATGTGCCGTTACCAGGAATATTCCCACGCAAAGGGAACATAGGGGAATTTTAAAATTGTGTATGTCTGCATATTGTGATATCGGCGATTCTATCAAACGAGATATTAAAGAGTGTAACTCACCTGTGATAGTAAATTCCCAATGTTCCCGGGAATATTCCCAATGTTCCCGGGAATATTCTCAATGTTCCCGGTAATATTCCCAATATAGAAAAGTACTTCCTGAATTAACAAAAACTATACAAATCATCATAGTTTCATTCAAAATGACCGTTTTTTTTAACGGTGCGTATATAAATGTGATAGGACGAATCTGAATATTTTTTTATGCATTCGTACCGCACCATTAAAAAAATCATTTACTTATATGTTGAATACTCATAAAGATTAAAAGTCACAATGACTACAAATAATTTAGACAAAGAAATGATAAAAGCCTTATAAGAAAAAATGCGTTGTTCCCGGGAATCTCCATAACATAGGAAATAAGGTACAGAGGCCAGAGCAGACGTATATTTCTTAGGAACATTACACGTACAGACAGTTTCATAAACATTTATACACTTTTGGTGGTTCTAGAGCTTAAACATGTTTATGATGCTGACTGTACAATAATAAAAGCGTTATAGGTAGGTATATATATTAAACGAAGTTTTTAGTAGAAGTCATTTTATTCTTCGGAGTACTATTAATTGTAACTACTTTAATTATTACTTTAATTCAAATTTTAATTTTCCCAATCTGTATTGCAATATTCCCCTGGGGAATATTCCCACGGCACATCACTGCTCACAATATGTATCCTTTGTGGCGTTTTCCCAAAAAGGCGGGCATTATTTCAGCATGTAATATCGACAACACAGCTAACTGACCATCGGTGCACCTTAAGTGCATTGTAATAAGGTTCTATATAAACACAGGATGGTCAGTTAACAGTGGTGTCGTTTGTACTTATTAAAAGTTGTAAGTAATTCATAATGAGTTGCTATTGCTAATGTTTGTAAGTAGTTACGTAATATATGACCTGAAGCGTTTTGGGTGGTTTTGGCACGATCACCTGGCAAACTTAGCACCTGTTGTGTTGATCAAATAAACGCACCAAATAAGGCAATTTGAAATAACATAATGGCAATTGAATTATGTAATGAAATTCTGACTGACAAAGTTTGTCTTTTTACAAGCTTTATATTAACTTGACTTGTTCGTATGTAAGTATAAAAGTATGTATGTAAGTTGTCCGTCAAATCTTGCAAGTTAAATGTGACCCACTTCACGGTGACCGATTGAGCTGAAATTTTGGGTATAACTATAGTTATAATATAGTAGTAGACAATTAAATATTATGGTACCATCGAGCTGATCTGATGATAGAGACAGAAGGTGGCCTTAGGAACTCCGTAATAAAACCACATAACCCCATCGAGTTTGGGCTCGTTAGAATCGTCTCAATGAGCAGTTGACGATGGTATACAGAAAAGTACAGTCGGCAATAAAAGCTTGTACCAAAAATGAAATTTTTGACAGAAACTTATTTTGTCCACTATCAGCGTGATGATATTACATACCTACATCATACATCTATTCCAAATTACAGCTTTCTAGTAGGTACTAGGTAGTGACAGTATAAGAAACCCTAACGACCCTGAAAAAGGTTTTTTGTTGGATATTTTTTTATGAGACTAGCCCATAATTGTATTGTAACAAAACGAACCAGTGCTGAAACTTTTTAGTTAATGATAACCCCTAGATACAGTAGAAATACCTAGTAACTATAAAGAGATAAGTGTACCTATTAAAGTTGTTAATGTGCAAGTAGCAGATAATTTTAAAGATTCTCTTTCCAATATTGACGATGGCCCTTTACGGTGGACATAGCATAAGCTAGCATATACGTAGGTATTACTTATCCTGTTCAAAATTAAAAGTACAGCCGTTGTGTAGGTATAACTAGGGCGGAGCCGCCGAGATACTGATCACAAAATAAATAAAGTGCAACCCTTTAGAAGACCGGATAACCACCTATCGATTAGCTAAACCCAGAAAACAAATAAAAAGGACAAGCAGAGAGTTCGTAGAAGGAATGTGGCGGCGACGGGCGAAAACAGTGCGAGACGTGAGCTCGCGCTGCTGACGTCACGCGCGTGACTCACCGTAGGCGCCCAATGCGCACGCCACTCGCAGACAATATCATCGACATCGATAGATCTGTCAATAAGGGTGGTATCAACCAGGGATGTGCGAAAATGTGTTTTCATATATTTGACACCTCTTATTGAGGCCAATGCTTGACAACCATGTAAGAAATGCGGTCATTCGTGCGTTCTTTACCGTTGATTTCTTTCAATTAAGACACTGCACTGTCAAAAGTTTCCCTCTCATCCATGAGAGAAGATCTGTGCCCAGCAGTGACAATTCCGTTAACTTCGGCATATTGCAGAGTACATTCACAGAAACAAATTAGTATAATTAATTCTTGAAAAAGAAAAAAAAAATTTTTTTCCTTTTTTTATACAAACTAATTTTATGTAGCATTAACGGTTATTGTTTTATTGTACAAGGGTCTTGAAACTAATGAAATAAAAAATATGTACCACCGAGTCAGTTCGTGCCTAATACCGTACGAACTCGCTTTGTAAACCTCCTTGTAGTGTATAGGAACCTTACAAAGTTTAAAAAGCTGTTATGACGTCACAGTTAAGAGCCATTTACACTGGTTAAATCTGCGAAACTGATTAAATTAAAATATTGAATATCTTGATAACAAGAAGAGTTAAGATGTCTTGGAGAAATTAACTTTATTTGATCTAAACTATGCCCCCTTGCAATTAACGGAAATTGACAAAAACACGTAGTATAGGCTGATTTATTATGATTATATTATATACTGTCAATAGTTGAAGTATGCCATAAGGAATGTAGTATGTACACTTCGACTAGTTTAGTGCGTGTTCATAGCATACATATCAAAAAATTAAATAAAGGAGATGATGATAAGACGTCACATTAATTCACTTCTGTGAACCTGGCCGATTTTTTTTCTTTTTTTTCTGGAATTATTTTTTAGTTTAGTTGAAGTATGCCATAAGGCCTGTAGTATGTACACTTCGACTAGTTTAGTGCGTGTTCATAGCATACATATCAAAAAATTAAATAAAGGAGATGATGATAAGACGTCACATTAATTCACTTCTGTGAACCTGGCCGATTTTTTTTCTTTTTTTTCTGGAATTATTTTGTTTGTAGTTGATTGTAGTGAAAAGCATTTTCTTTGTAGTTGCACGAAAAAAAATGGGGGGACCTGAAAAAATACCCAGCCCCAAACTTTAAAAAATCTTTATTTTGGTGATTGAATCTTGTTCAGAATGTTGATTGTAGTGAAAAGCATTTCGTTTGTAGTTACGAGTACACGGATAAAAAATGGGGGGGTCCCGAAAAAACCTCAGCCCCCCACTTTAAAAAATATATACTTTGGCGATTGAATCTTGTTCAGAATGTTGATTGTAGTGAAAAGCATTTCGTTTGTAGTTACACGAAAAAAAAATGAGACTGTCCCGAAAAAAACCATATCCCCAAACTAAAAATAATAATAATTTTGTAATTGAATCTGGTTCAGAATCGTTTGTAGTTGATTGTAGTGAAAAGCATTTCGTTTGTAGTTACACGGAAAAAAAATGAGAGGGTCCCGAAAAAAACCACATCCCCAAACTAAAAAAAATAATAATTTTATAATTGAATCTTGTTCAGAATCGTTTGTAGTTGATTGTAGTGAAAAGCATTTCGTTTGTAGTTAAACGGAAAAAAATGAAAGGGTCCCGAAAAAAACCACATCCCCAAACTAAAAATAATAATAACT
Organism: Epinotia bilunana; assembly: GCA_947049275.1. Taxonomy (NCBI): domain Eukaryota; kingdom Metazoa; phylum Arthropoda; class Insecta; order Lepidoptera; family Tortricidae; genus Epinotia; species Epinotia bilunana. Next base: position 16,166,873 of record OX346264.1, read on the forward strand.
TTGTAATTGAATCTGGTTCAAAATCGTTTGTAGTTGATTGTAGTGAAAAGCATTTCGTTTGTAGTTACACGGAAAAAATGAGAGGGTCCCGAAAAAAACCACATCCCCGAACTAAAAAAATAATAATTTTGTTAATGAATCTGGTTCAGAATCACCGTCGGACTCATACATTGTACAAGATTAATCTATAATGTAATTAACTGTGGTTTCCCTAGTAGCGGTCGGGCGATTCAATTTTATGTAGATAGGTAGGTACCTATAAGTAATTGTGAACCTATTTTTAACCGACTTCAAAAAAAGGAGGTTCTCAATTCGGTTGTATTTTTTATTTTTATCATTTTCATGTCATTGATGAGCCGATTTGATTTTTTTTTGTTAGTAATTATATGCTACCAGGTGGGTACCATTTTGTTCAAAAATTCAATTGGATGATGGGATCCATGAGGAATTGAGGGAACTGTTCAATTATATTAGGCACGCGTGAAGTGATTTTGGTATTTTCTGTTTTAACTACTGTATTTACACCCGGAAATCATAAATTGGGTGGAGTGGAATTGATGATGAAGACCACAGATGACTTATGGAATTCCTCAATTATGTAAGTACTTAAAAGTACAAATGTACGTCACAGATTCTGATAAGATTCCGTTGAAATAGCAACTAATGAAGTGCCAAAGGTGATCCTTGTGGAATCGACGGAAGTCTTCAAATATTATCGGGTCACATACAGCGATTGGGTTTTTTTCTCTAATAATCAACGCATTTGCTCTCGGAAATCAGTTCATGTGGTAAATTGGAAAAGAATAATGAATAGTTAATGTGGAAATGTTCTCGTGGCTTGACGGAGGTTATAACTTGGTTTTTTAAAGTAAATTATGTAGTAGTTAGCTCCTGCCCGCGATTCCGGACGCGCGTTAATATCGTAGCTCCATACTCACTTTTAACCCCCTTTTCACCCCCACTATCATATGCCCTTCCTCGTATGCATCGTAATTAATTCAGAGGTTTAAGTGTGAAAAGGTGACAGAGTCCCTATTCGCATTTATAATAGTAGTATAAATATAGATTGTCGCTAGTTGAAACTGATTTAGGGAAACCACTAGCTCGTTGCCTACACGATCACATGCAGTTCGCTCGATAGAAAATTGAATCCAAATAATAGGTACCTTCATTTCGGCCTAGCCATAACTCGCCTTAAGTACAATGATAGTGATAGCTGCTGGCTATGAAGAAGCATAAATACCGTCGTATTAGGTACTTAACAGGTTTAAGATACATTCCCAGACTCGACACTGTTCTAATAGGTAGCGCTTAGTTCCGCAAATCCGCAATACATGTAAAAACAGGGCGTTAACTATTATAATTTAAGTTTCAAACATTAGTAGGTATATGGCAAAAAAAAAGGTTCCTATCATAAGCTCGAAAATCGTAATTCCGAATATTAAAATCCTGAAAACGTTTTCCTTTTTATTAGTTGGCCGAATTTTTGTTTGCCCGAAATTACATTTCCCACATTATTATTTTCCCAATTCTCAGTTCGTTGCAATTTTATTTCACTTATGGTTCGAATAGACACTTATTGAAATTCCGAAGGATCATTTGTGAACTAGTTTTTGGTGCCGAAAAGTATTAAATCCGAAATATTGTTATCCCGCTATATCAAAAGATCGAAATCGTAGCATGTCATTTTTTTTTGACGGTGTGTAAATGCTTTACGCATACCCCCGGCCTGGGGAAGGCTATTTTGCGAACCTAACCGCCAGCATGTTCACGTCACCCCGCTCCGCGGGGTGCCTATTTCCGCTCTAAGGGACGCAAGCTATTAACTCTAACCTAACCTACAAATGAAACCATTGTTACGATAATTTCTTGTTTTTTTACTGCGGCGGGCCTCGCTCGTGCAGCACTCTAGTTGCTTAAATGTTTTGACCTAAAAAACTGTTTATTTCTCATATAAAAGCATAATTTTTTTAAAACTTTACTACTAATCTTAAATCTAAGCCCCCTCTCTATCAATTGTTTATTTTTAACCCCCGACCCGATGCAAAGAGAGGGGTGTTATAAGTTTAACGTGTCTGTGTATCTGTGTAGGGGAAGTCCGGGCATAGTGAACACCTTTACCTTTGACTGGACATAACAGAAAACTTTTACAAGGAAGAAATTAAAAACATGTCTATAATCAGTCTTTAATCATTTTTTTAAAAAAAAAAAACAACATTAGCCTCTAATTTTAAACAATTCTTGTAATTTTGAACAAGAGTGCCGGGCAAAGTGAGACTTGTCCCCGGGCAAAGTGAAACTGGCCCTAAATAAGTGAATAGCTCGTTTTTCTGGTTTTCGTTAAACACTGGTCGAAACCGACTGAGTTGTTTGGATGCATTTCCAGTTTTAACATGCCTATATAACGTGGCATATGGCAATCCATACTTTTGTGTTCCGTTCCTTTTATCGGTATCCGGTATCGGTATCTGGCACTTCGCCGGCCGCTTTCATCGATTTTTGACAAGGTTTGAATCGTATCTCCTACTATTGCACTACAGATAGAATTATAAATCAAACGGCTATCGGTTCTTCAATCTCCATTTTCGTCTACCGGATTTTGGAACAAATAAATACTAAATTTTGAATGATTTTTGAAACATTGTCTAAAAAAACATTTATTTCGTATCTCTATTGACTTGAAAGATCTAACATATACGAAATCTACATATTTGGGTTCTTCTGTGACGTCTCTAAAACTGGTCTAGGGTTTTCATTTTAAACCAATTAACACAAAAGTTATGGCCAGAAAACCAGTTTTTTGGCCTAAAATTGTTCAACTTTGATGCCAAATATCTCGGAAACAATCAACTTTGAAGTAAATATGGGATACTATATTGCTTAAAGCCGTTGTTGTTAGTATAATACTCGTAAGCTACAAAAAACATTAGAAAACTAAGGGATTCAGATCGAAGGTCATTGGCGTATGGGAGCCCCTTAACTACAATAAGATGCTTGATTTTTTCATTTAATGGACTGGAATGTAATAAAGTGAGAAAATGTATGTATCTATTTGTAATCAACTATCTAACTGATGTAGAGCAAAAGATAAAAAAGGACTATATATAAAAAAACCTGGATTGTGTTAAATGGTGTGTGTCTTACTTAGAGAATGTCTTGTGACTTTTGACTTGGCCACTTTTTTACACTACGACTATGACTTAGCGTCGAGCCCGCTGATGCAAATTTTACGATAGGGAATATTTATGGGCATCGCTCTAATAACCGCTTAATTCTCATCTCGGAGCACTTAGCTTAATTAGAAAAGGATCGTTAATACCAATGATGTAATATAAAAAGAGGTATAGATACGTTGTATATGAAATTCCCTGTTTAAAAATGGCCACTAAATCTGACAGCTGAGACACGTTTATACACGTGTCCATTGACGACGCGACACTGAGGCAAAGGTCATACAATTGGCTGAGTTTTAGTTGCCACTTTTGGAGCGCTTATTTCTTATCTACCTCTTTTTTATATTACATCACTGGTTAATACAGGCAGGTATAGGTATAGGCATCGATAGATTTTAACCGACTTGAATAGAGGGAAGGTTTGAGTTATTTTGTCTTTATCTAATTGTATGTTTGTCAGTTTTTTTTTGACACGCAATGGACCCTATATTAATTAAGTTTATGGGAATTATTAAGAAGGTAGGTACTTAATGAATTTTCACGAAACTACAATTCAAGGGTTGAAGTGTGTTGTGGGCCATAGGCTAGCAACCTATCACTGCAATATCACATTTTGTCGATCTTTTATACCCACATTTATGCTAAAAGTGGCGCTGGAATATACGTTTCATGTGCATGTATGTATAATTCAAGCAATTTAATGGTAAATTTTGGTCATCTTCACTTTTCGTAGACCACTAGATAACAGCGCTCACGCTATTATTAATGATATCATGGCCCTGTTCCTTTCACTTTTGCCGTGAGACTTGTGGGAAGTGAAGTAGATCGTTCGTAAATCCGGACCGACGCGACGGCGACGGAACAGTAGCAGAATTGATTTTGAAACCATAATATGAAAAATTAATGAATCTATAGAGCGCATGTAGAAATCTCGACAATTACGTTGTAATTATTGGGTTCGTTGACACCGGTGCTGGTGGCGTGGCGTCGCGCCGAGCTGCGCGGGCACCGGTGACTCAGGGGGCGGCGCGCCCGCCCCGCCCCCGGCACGCCCCCACCCGCCCAGCCAGCCATCATTTTGCCGCACTTTTTTTCAATCACAGCTACCTTGCGTTATTCTTATATGTTGCCAAACAGTCAATGACTAACTCGATGATAATAATAAAGGTAAGCAGCTACACGTAAAACCGTTTATACCAAATCTTTTCCCCTGTTACATAGGACACCAGCTTCAGGAAACGAATGATTAATTCGTTTAAGTGATTAGACCACTCTGAGAGCTTAATATTTCGTATATTACCATGATACTGGACATTGATAACATGATAATATTGATAATTGATAACACGTACAGCTTTTAAGATTAATTTGAAGAAGTTGTGGCTTTCCAACGACTTGTGAATTGGTTGAATATTGTATTTATTTATTTATTGTATATTTGCGATATATATTATATATTGCCTATAGTGCGTATTATATATTATATTGTAAGTATATCCATACTAATGTTATAAATGGGAATGTGTATGTGTGTGTTGGTTTGTCCGTCTTTCAGGGCAAAACGGAGCGACGAATTGACATGTTTTTTTAAGTAGAGATAGTTGAAGGGATGGAAAGTGACATAGGCTACTTTTTATCTCTTTCTAGCCCCGCCTTTCCTTAATTGGGGGGTGAAAGTTTGTATGGAGCTACGATATAAACGACTTCCACGCGGACGGAGTCGCGGGCAGAATTTCACCACCCCCTTTCTTTCCGTGGGTGTCGTAAAAGTCGACTATGGGAGCAGGTTTAAAAAGTATTGTGGGAGATGGGCTAGCAACGTATCACGGCGATATCACATTTTGTCGATATTTTATGGCCACATTTATGCTTAAAGTGGCGCTGAAACGTACGGTTCATGTGCTCTGCCTACCCCTTTTGGGTAAAATACATAGTGCCCTTAAAGGCGTGAATGTATGTATGTATATACATATATACCCACACATATATATATGTATATATATAATATAATATATATTTAAAAAAATATTTTTATTTTCTGTACATATAGAGTTGTACACGGGTTAAGTTTGCCTATCTCGTTTTACCTACCTTCCTCTCGATTGCTCCAAGGCTAGCCGGACGATATCCCTTATAGGGATAAGCTCGCCTCTTTACCTTGATCTATTGTGTGAAATGTATATTTTTCATACAGCATTCATACAGCATAGCTCGTATGTGTATTGTATAGTTAGCAATTTTATTAACATTTTAAGCCTATCACTCGTACAGCCCCGGAAATGACAAAAGGATTAATCATTAAATTTGACGAGCCATGGAAATAGAGAGGAAACAGCATTTGGAGTAGGGATTGCGGTCGTGTCCGGGTTTCGTGTATTCGTGTCGGGTACCCGTGTCCGTGTAACACGAACGCGGATTTAAGCGACCGGTCCGATTGGATTTATCAAAATGTAAAGTTATTTAGAAATACTCATGGTACCTACAATAATGTTAAACTGGTACACAGAAAAAAAATATTCTCAAACCAAGAAATTGAATATTATTACGGAGTTTTACAAAATATATTCTTGGACTAAGGATGTATACTTCAATTAACAGTTTCTGGTTTGTTTAATGTAAAAATTTAAATTGTCACAGTGGCCTGAATTATATATAAGGAAAAACTAATTGTTATGTGTCTATGCCGGGTGGGATAATTCCAGCACCTTAGGGCACGTTCATACTGTATTTTCCTTTAATATTAGGTACTTACTTACATTGTAGAGTAGGAATAATTTTAGGAAAAATTACTTATTGCTCTTAATTATTTACTAGCGTATGCCTTTACGAATTTACATTCCCTATTTCACTCCTTAGGAAATGTACATATACATATGTCTAGATGTCCTTCTTTGTTTTTATAAGGTTTTGTTTGTTTTTTTAAGTACCTAATAGAAGTTAAGCACAAAACGACAAGAATTAGACAAACAACAAATTGGTACCTACAAATTTGAAGTTTGAAGGCCTTTAGGTAAAATATAAAAAATACCAGCTCTTCGCATAGTCTTTTTTCTACGTTGATCGCCAAATTATTTCCTGTTCAGCATTTCATATTATTCTTATTTTTAACCGACTTCAAAAAAAAGGAGGAGGTTCTCAATTCGGTTGTATATATATATATATATATTTTTTTTTTTCAATGTTTGTTCCCTCAGAACTCCGTCATTGATGAGCCGATTCGTAATTTATTTTATTTTATTTGTAATTATATCCTTCCAGGTGGGTCCCATTTTTTTCAAAAATTCAGGCGCGCGAGTAGTGATTTTGGTATTTTCTATTATAACTCGTGTATTTACACCCGGAAATCATAAATTTGGTGGAGTGGAATTGATGATGAAGACCACAGATGACTTATGGAATTCCTCAATTATGTACTTAAAAGTACAAAACTATATCACAGATTCTGATAAGATTCCGTTGAAATAGCAACTAATGAAGTGCCAAAGGTGATCCTTGTGGAATCGACGGAAGTCCTCAAATATTATCGGCCCACATACAGAGATTGGGTTTTTTTCTCTAATAATCAACGCATTTGCTCTCGGAAATCAGTTCATGTGGTAAATTGGAAGAGAAATGTGGAAACGTTCTCGTGGCTTGGCGGAGTACTAAATTGAAGTCGGTTAAAACTTAGTTTTTAAAGTAAATTATTACTTATATGATTTGATTTTGGTATGGTGTTCCTATAGATGAATTCGTTGTATTCTTTGGAAATGCGGCTCCACGTTGAACGACATACCAAAACACAAACGGAAAAAAAGAAATAAATAATATGATATAACCTATGTCGACCTAGTCTCAAACTAAGCAGAGCTTGTACTATGGGAACACATTTTCGTTTCCTTGCATTAACAGTCATATCAATTTATTAGCACTATCAAAGGTAGTTTTCAGTGTTTTAATTGGTTTTAGACGTATCTGAAAACCAATAAATATCAACGTTTTTCTACACATCCGTCCATTTCTTTCATTCATAAATGCCTGTGTCCTGACTGACTCACTCACTCACTCATCAACGCACAGCCGAAACTACTGGGAATAGAAACTTGAAATTTACACCAGAACTTCCTTTTATGACGGTATTTTTGGAAATTCCACCTCTAAGGGAGTTAAATAGGGGTGCAATGTTTGTATGGAGGAAACATTATTTTTTGAACTAGAAACTTGAAGCTCTGTAGAAAGATTACTTATTAAGATACAAACAAAGTACTTTCAGTGTTTTAGAAAATTCCACCCCTAAGAGGGTTAAATAGGGGTGCAATGTTAGTATGGGGGAAACATTATTTATTGAAAGAGACTTGAAACTTTGTAGAAAGATTACTTATTAAGATACAAAAAGTACTTTCACCGTTTTAGAAAATTCCACCCCTAGGGGGTTAAATAGGCGTACAAAGTTTGTATGAGGGAAGTTTTTCCTTTTGAGCTAGAAACTTGAAACGTTGTAAACAGATTACTTATTTGAATACAAAAAACTTTAAGCGTTTGGAAAAATCCACCCCTAAGGGGGTTAAAAAGGGGTGAAAAGTTTGTATGGAGACCAAGAAAATTTTAAAGTAAGCGTTTTTTATCTTATCTCAGCGTGTATGCTAAGAGACTGAAAAACAAATTTCAGCGTTCTTTATTTATCTCCTACTATTACCCTTAAGGGGGTTAAATAGGGGTGCAATGTTTGTGTGGGGGAACCATTATTATATGAACAAGAGACTTGAAACTTTGTAGAAAGATTACATATTAGAATACAAAAAAGTACTTTCTGCGTTTTAGAAAATTCCACCCCTACTGGGGTTAAGAAGTTTGTATGGAGAGCAAGAAAATTTTAAAGTATAATAGATTTGTAACTTATGTCTTAGTCTGTATGCTAAAAGACGGCAAAACAAATTTCAGCGTTTTTTTATTTATCTCCTAAGAGGGTGAAAACGGGGTTCGAAGTTTATATAGTGAGCAAGACATTTTTAAAGTAAGAGATTTGCAACATCGGTTTTAGACTGTTTGTTTAAAAATTAGAAAACTGATTTCAGTGTTTTTTGAAATTAATTCCTTAACGGGTTATAATTCTGTATGATGTGCAAGACATTTTTAAAGTAAGAGATTTGTAACTTCCGTTTTAGACTGTTTCTTTGAAGACTAGGAAAAAATATTGGGTGTTAAACGTGATTCACCCCTAAAGGGCCTAAAAGGAGTTGGACATTTATACGGGGAACAAGACAATTTTAAAATAAGGGAACCAACTGTAACTTCGGTCAAGGACTAGAAAACAAATTACTGCGTTTTTTTATATACTTCCTCTAAACGTTAATAGGGGTTGAACGTCTGGGGAAAAAGTACTTATTGAAGTAAGGGAATTCTTCGGTCAGACATATATATCTACTATTTGGTAAGTCGTTAATTCAGAATACATAATCCTACTGCTCGCAAATCTGGAAAAAAATTACACTACTCGTTACACAATACGGCATCCATCTTTTTGAAACCTTCTGATAGCCGTGAAACACACGGAACAATAAAATTATGTCTCTTAAGAACACTACAGCCTCTGGTTTTGACGAGATTACAACAAAAACATTGAAACTATGTGCAAAGTCTATCTGTGGACCTCTATCGCACATTATAAATCTATCTTTTACTGATGGCATCTTTCCTGAAGAATTAAAGATATCCATAGTCAAACCTTTATTTAAAATAGGGGATAAATCGGATCCCAATAACTATAGACCCATAACAATAGTTTCAATCCTATCAAAAATCTTCGAGAAAGCCATAGTTCATAGGTTCAACGAGTTTTTTACCAAATATGACATACTAACACCGAAACAATTTGGATTTCGTAAAGGAAAATCCACAACTTTAGCCTGTTTTAAGCTAATAAATCTATATCTGAGAGCATTAATCAGAAAACCCCTATTATGGCACTTTTCTTAGATTTAAGCAAGGCTTTCGACTTCGTTGATTCGTGGTCAAATAAACGTGGTGTTTTAAATAAATTGAATTAATATGGTATTCAAGATAAAGCTTACGACGTTACGACTGTTATCTTGGGAAAAGAACTCGGTGTACCGAAATCCAGAAGCTTATACAAAGAAACTATAGAAATAAGCGTATGGTTAAGGAAAAATTTAGATCAAAGTCAAACCACGTAGCAAAAACCCTTTGCATGTTTGTTTTTATCTATATCAATTGTGCCGACTCATGCGGGGCTAGAACAACTGACGCCGCGCCGCGACGCGAGTTGAGAAAGATCTACCCTCCTCTTTCTAATTTGCACGGTGCGAGTGAGATAAGAGACGCTCAGTCGCGCGGGAAGCGACAGAGCAGCAAGTTGTGCTAGACGTAATGATCTGAAAAACCTAAATAAAGCTGCTCTGACTCCACTCCTTTAACGTTACTTGTTATTTGATCAATTAAAAACCGAATTCAGCCTAGTTGGAGAATTGATGTGAGTATTAAAATTAAAGTTGTGTAGTGTACTTATAAGGTCCTTAGTGGTTGAATTTTCTTTCATTATATCCAGATTCCAGTCCCCGCATATAATGATTTTTTTTCGCTTGTACTTAACCGTTGCAAAGTTGAGCAACTTTTGCAAGCTTCGCATAAAGAGCCCTATTTGCGACTTTCCTTGTTCCGTTATTCTATAGACGCACAAGACAAGGATGTTAAGACTAGTTACTTCAACTCCACAGCACTCCAAATAGTACTTCATAATTATGTCAGACGGAATAGTTACGGATTGAATATCTAACAATTTCTGAACTAGGATACACGTACCTCCCCTGCTGGTCTCCCGACAGAAAGAGGCGGCAAGTTTGGAATTTTCTAGTTTAATATTGTCTTCAACACCCTTTTACAAGCTTTTATTTAGTTTCACCCGTCCCGTTGTCTGTCTGTCTGTAATCAAATCTTGCAAGTTAAATTTGACCCACTTCCCGGTGACCCATTAAGCTGAAATTTTGGGTATAAGTATAGTTTGGATGACAATTCAATATTATGGTACCATCGAGCTGATCTGATGATGGAGACAGAAGGTGGCCATGAGAATTCAGTACTTAATCGACGTAGTCCCGTTGAGTTTGGGCTCGTTAGAATCGTCTCAATGAGTAGTTTATGATGGTATAGAGAAAAGTACAGTCAGCAATAAATGCACGTACAAAAAATGAAATTTTTGACGGAAACTTGTTTCACGAACGTTTCACTAAAACATAGAATATCCACGTTGCCTGAAAGCTCGTTTAGAGATAATTCGAGAATATCAAGTTTATTACAAAGAAAGAGATCGGCAGATCCAGAAACTTAATGGCACTGGTATCTTATTTTGGTCTTTTGGGTCCTCATGTAGATTTTCCTACGTCATAAGTATGGGTGTACACGTAACGTCTTTTTATATTAGTTACAAAAATTACAAATTAGAACTTATGCGTTGTAACTTATATGACAATAGTTTAATGGCTTAGGTTATAAAATGTCTTCCATAGTAATTTCTACCCACGATATCGATCGATATGTTAAATAGTAGTCAAAAAGTAAAAGGTATAGAAACGTGTGGAATGCCGCTCGACCAGCCTAGCTATCCACAAACTTTTTGTACACTACTGACAGCATATCCCTAGTATATTTAGGCCCCTATATTCGCGAAAAAATTACCTATTTGGAGGTCAAACGTATACTGGCTCGTTTATAGTAATCTTTGTATGTATATAACAACCTAAAACCGCCGTAATTTATTCGCTCGTATCATTGTAGTATATTATCAAGGAAACCTGCCAAACTAGTTCGTAATCTATGATAACACGCGCTAATAATACCCGCTATTCATTTATCATCCCGGTTGAATACATTTCCTCGAGGAATATGTGTAATGGCTCCTCTACATGATGGCCCATCCTAATGGCCCACTAGGATGGGCCAGCGTGTAGAGAGGGTAGTGGTGTCAGATGGCTATGGCGCGGCGATGTCTTTCTCCGTCTAACGCATAGTTGCGTCCTGTACCATAGGTCGTGATGGCCCACTGTATAGAGCAGGCTTTATGGCCGCTCCACACAATGGACCATCCTAACCCATCATACAGGACGCGGCTATGCGGTAGAACGAGACATAAATATGTCTTTCTCCCTTTAACGCATAGCTGCGTCCTGTATGATGGGTCAGGATGGCCCATTGTGTGGAGCGGCCATTAAGTCCATGGGTGAATGAGAGTATGCACATATAAGTATAGGTCAAAATGGTGATACATACAAAACGACACGGCACTTACAGATTATAAGATAGATGATCGTATCGTTTTGGTCATTTATACGGCACGACAAGGAAGGAGAGGCAGGGGAAGACCACGGCGCAGTTATATAGACCAAATAAAGGAAAAAGCTGGTGTCGTGTCGTATCAGCAAATCAAAGGGCTGGCGTACGACAGAGAGAAATAGAAAATACTCCACCGATATAGGTAGGGTGGTATATAGGTAGTGGTGTTAGATGGCATATGGCGCGGCGGTGTCTTTCTCCGTCTAACGCATAGCTGCGTCCTGTACGATGCGATGGGTCGTGATGGTGATGGCTCACTGTATAGAGCAGGCTTTACAGTAAAAATATAGCCCTCTTAAAATGTTGCCTATAACGTGAACGAATAATGAAAACGAGGACTCTACAGAATGTATTTAATTAGTTAAACTCTTATTTGGCAGTCGATCGATAATAAAGAACTATTATATCATTTCATTATTCACCCCTGTTACACGGTACACTCTTAGGTACCTACGTTACTCCACTTTATGAAATTAAATTAAAAAAAAAGAAAGATGGGGCATAACCAATGATGGGGACCTGGGGGGCATTTACTTTTTATAGGTTCAGTTTATAATATAGGTTTAGTTTAGTTAGTTATAAATATTATGTATGTTAATTAAATTAAATAATATTGATAAGTTTACAGTCATCCGAATCGTGTTTTTATCTGAAGACAAAGAATTTGAAGTATATCTAACTACTAATCAAATGGTGCAATATGTAAATTATATACAAAATAATGAGTAATTTGTTAGTGTTATTTATATTGCTGTTGTGTCTGTTTTCGAAATCTAAACATTCGTGTTTCATTGGCCTCTACAGACGGACGTAAACAAATGCAATGTATCATAACATGAATCCAACAGTAACTTATTGGGTATCTTGTCTTGCAAGTAATCAACAAAGCGTACAAGCTTAACATTTCTCTATTCGAACTGTACAACTAATGTAGATTATCTTCAGAATTTAAGTTCACTGTCTATATCTGTTCGTTTTCGGTCGGTTTAGTTTATTTCATAATAACCTATTACAAATGAGAGTTTGCTGCTGCTAGCAGCAGCAAACTCTTGTAATAATATAAGTAACGTATAAGATTCGTAAAACTAGTTTTACGAATCTTATGCATTGTGTTATTTGACGTCTGTCAGTTTTTATTGAATTCTTAAATGATTTCATTTATAGACATCTCTGGCACTATCATTAACGGACGTAGGTTTTTTATGCATATATCTTCGCCAAGTTATTTTTTTATTTGTTCATCAACAAATAAAAAAATACTTACTTAAGAGTCCGCAGTAAGCTCGGCCGAATTTCACCTTCCCATACAAACGGAGTTTTGTTCTCATTTTAAAACTACCAGTTGGATTGTGACGAAACTTTGCATATGTCATACAATGACATGAGGTATATGTATATATATGTTTGTAATTAGTTCATATGGTTCCAGTTTATAAAACAAATAAAATACAGCAAAAACAAGTTTTATATGAAAAACTTGAATTCGCTGTATTTTTTTACTACGGTATCTGAAGCTACATTAACTAATTACTGACCTGGATATACCTCATGTTATTGTACATGCAAAGTTTCGTTACAATCCAGCACGTAGTTTTAAAATGAGAGCGTTACTACAAACGGACACTATATATACCTACACTTAAACTAATTTTGTTGTTATTTAATTTAATAATATATTAGACATATGTAATGTAACACGATGATGTCACAACTATATCAAAAACATATAGTTGTGGGGTCATCTATCCTTGTTATTTAAATGCCTTAACCTCTAACTAATAAATACAAATACATAGTTATGAGTTACTAGCGTAATTAGTTCTAAGCTAAGTTGGCCTTGTACTTTGGGTATCTAACTCGACTAAAATATGTAATAAATACTTCTAGAAATAAATACCTACACCCTTGGAACGTATGCAAATATTTGATCATGATTATTACTATATATGTAATTAATTACCACTACCTATACCAACTACCTATACCTTGGTCCATTTATTATGGGATGGGTTGAGGGTTTGATTCAAGATCTTGATCACGAATGTCTTCAACATCTTTAAGAAGCTTTGGAGGGATTTAGTACCTACTTAGTGGTGAAACTTTTTTATTGCGTGGGCAACCAATTAATTTCGCTTGCTCGTTTAACAAAGTCGCGATTCCATCTGTCTTATTAACAGGTAGGAATATCCCTAGGATATCGATTTTGTGTCATGTTCCTGTCGTTCTGATTTTGAAAAAAGATACATGTAAGAGCGAGTATATATTCTTATAACAGAAACAACTATTCAATGCTCGTCACAGGAATATTTGCAGTGTGTACGTTATGTCAGCTACGTAGACAAGGCCACTTCTTTTTAAACTACCGTCGGTGGCAAATATGCATACGGCCCACATAATGGTACCTAAAGCTGTCACCTTAACCTATGGACGGTTCGGTAACTAAGCGTAGGTAGAGTTCTAGGGCGGGATGAGCCGCATTTTAGCGCATAGCGAATAACAGCCCAGGGGTGCAAATGCGCGTGGCCGACCCTAACCCACTAGGCTAAACATGTCTAACTGTTATAACTATCTCAGACCTAAGTAATTGGGCCGAAAAGGCCTACAACCCCTCGTAAATTGACCAAGCCATAGGCTAACTGGCCGTCTCACGAGAGTGTCCATACAACTCCGCCGAGGCTGTGCGCGGTCGTTAACCACTGTAACTGCCCGCATACCGAACACTCACTTGCGGAACTTTCTCGGCCTCGTGGCAGACTACTCGGCGCCAAATTATCAATGACAATAGAACATTCTTCGGAGAATTCTTTAGCTCAACTAGATTACAACAGTGCGCGCACACCTGCGTTCTGTGGAGTAGGAATTACATAGACACATTTTTACAATCTAAGTGATTTAAAATTAACTCAGAAATTGTATTACCTTTAGGTAGGTACGTTATGTTAATGCGCTTAAACGTTGTCTAGTATTAATATACATCTGCTGGGACTGTTTTTATGTATTAGTACATAATTAGCTTATTAACGACTTGCTCTTGCCCGCGACTTCGTCCGCGTAGAACTTGGGAAAAATATTGTTAAGTATTCAATTATTTTAGGTGTACTTAACCTTAATTATCGCTGTCCTAAACAAACTTCTACTATCTTAAGGGATGATTATCGAGATAAAAACTATCCTAAATCCTCCCAAGGGTCTCAAATTATCTCTATGCCAATGTAACTAATTCCGTTCTGGGTTTAGGCGTAAAAGGTTTAAATTCCTAAACCTAAATGGAAATGTCCGTTTTTAAAAATATACATATTTTAAGTATTATCACACGTTTCGAACTACTTAAATTGTTTGTTTTTCATAATGTATTAAAGGATTTTTTTAATGTCTACTAAGCCACATTACCTACTGTTTTTTTGCCTAAATCCGTTTAGTAGTTTTAATTACGTTAGTCCGGACTGCCTGTATAGTTTTGAAAGTAAAATGATCATATGCCAAAGAACGTAGAACTTTCCATCTCCATTCCCAGTCCCCATTTAACGGTGTTCGAGAATAAATTATTTTGATTAACAAAATAATCCACAATTTTAATCTAACATTACCTTCGTTTCGGTTTGTGAGCATCGAGCGTGTGAGTGTGTGAGCAGTTCTAACCGATATTGCAAATCTCTTACTTTAAAAATGTCTTGCTCTCTATCCAACTTCAAACCGCCTTTTCACCTTCTTAGGAGATAAATAAAAAACCCTGAAATTTGTTTTGCATTCTTGTAGCATACAGACTAAGACATAAGTTACAAATCTATTATACTTTAAAATTTTCTTGCTCTCCATAAAAACTTTTTAACCCCAGTAGGGGTGGAATTTTTTAAAACGCAGAAAATACTTTTTTGTATTCTAATATGTAATCTTTCTACAAAGTGTCAAGTCTCTAGTACAAGAAATAATGTTTCCCCCATACAAACATTGCACCCCTATTTAACCCCCTTAGGGGTGGAATTTCCAAAAATCCCGTGTTATCCCTTGCCTACGTCATAAAAGGAAGTTCTGGTGTAAATTTCAAGTTTCTAGTCTCAGTAGTTTCGGCTGTGCGTTGATGAGTGAGTGAGTAAGTCAGTCAGGACACAGGCATCTATAAGATAGATAGATAACATTTAATCTAGAAGCATTTGTTCTGATGGCAACAATGTAATGGTTTTGCCGGGATTAGTGGCGTACTAGAAGAAAGGCTATTCTCAGCAGTGGGCGATAGCAAGCTGATAATGATGATGAATCTTATTCCAAACTTGGCGCTTCGGATTACCGCTGCGACAAGAACTTGGCGTATTTTTTACATTCACAACTTCGATGGGATTGTTAGTTTCCAAAGTGAGCCAAAGTTGTGTCTAAATTGGATCCATTTGATTGAGCTGTTGTCATGCTTGACGACGTGTATTTAAGACATATTATATGTTTCTCGCTTAGCTAGATTACGTGGAATCGTATAATAAGTAGCCAAAGGCGTGCCAGAGGAGTAATAAAGTAGGTACGAGAACAAACACAGTATGTTTTTAATAAAACGTTTGTAATTTCCATTCCTATGCTCTGCAACTTTTTTTAAACGGGACTGAACGACATAAGTAATTACACTTGGTTAATATTTAAGTAAGTACCTCTTTCAGGTCACTCGACGTTTCGGACGTTTCGGACATTCTTGGTCGCGAGCAGATGATATTTAATTATGATTGAGTCCCATTTAATCAAATTCATGTGAAACATTTTAAATTAATATGGTTTTTATTACTATACTTATTGTTTAAGGCTCTACATTTATTTAATTAGCTTTTCACATCTCATGTTCGAAAACTGTGTCATATTAGGCTTAGATAACGGGGCTGGAGTAGTACATTTAGTCCCTAGGGAAAATATGTAATACATATTTATGATTTTTAAAACATTTTGACCGATCATAACACTTAAGCATATTAAATCCACTTATCACAACTCATTAAAAAAACCATTTGTATATTTGCTATCAACTAATCAGAATACAGCTACCTATTAAAATCAACCAATCAGGAAATATAATTAATTTCAAATATTAGGCGTGTTAGGGTTCCGTAGCCAAATGGCAAAAAACGAAACCCTTATGGATTCGTCATGTCTGTCTGTCTGTCTGTCCGTCCGTATGTCACAGGCATTTTACTCAAAAACTATAAGGTGTATTTGAATAAAATTTTGAGGATAGGTGTATTTTGTTAGCCGCTACAGTTTTGTAATTAAATTAAAAAAAAAATTTTTAGCGGGCACTATACATATCTGAAAGTCAAATTTTTTTTCATTGCAAGCCCACGTGTGGAACATCAATCGATAGGCCTTGAAAAATAAATATAAGGTTTCTCAGCCATTTTGATTTAATATCGTTTAAAGATTGTAAAATCCGTTCCGATCCGATGCGATGCGTGCCGTTTGGTGGGAATTATCCGTAAGAGTGCATACTACTTCTTCATAAATAAGTCCCATGGCTCTTATATCGGTGGATAACTCGTAAGGTTTCGGTACATTTTTATGAGAGGATCTGGGGGCACGGTAGTGCCCCCGCCAAGTCGAGCGCGAAGCAAACACTGCCGTACCATCCTTTACAGGAACCATTTCGCCGCATTTTCAGGCCCCTATTTGAGAACCTCTGGATAAGACGAGAAGTCATCCAGTAAGCTATAATCACATACTTAAAATCCAAAATTTCAAGTCTGTAGGTCATTTAGTTCCGAAGTTAAGCGAAAGCAAAGTTTGACACTCACTCACTCACTCATTCATGATCATCAAAATAGAACTAGTACTTCCCATAAACTCAGAGAGCTGAAATTTGGTACAGAGTTAGGGTTTAATGGCCACATAAAGGGAAAACTATAAAAACTAGGATAATCGAAGATCTGGAGTACCTGGTGACCCTGATTGGAAAACACAAGAGCCCAACCAAACTATTAGAGATATATCTATACCGCCTTTACAAAAAATATTCAACTTGGTGGGCCGCTTCATTTGATGTCAAAAATAGAAGTATCTGATAAAGAACCCTCAGCTGATCTCAGCTGTATTACAGATATGGTAATGCCCCCTTCTACTATTGGTACATAAAAGAATCGATTGTCATTGCAAAAATCCAGCGTCGTGGGACACATCTTCTAATTTAAATTTAATCTAGCCTATAGCGTCCCACTGCTGGGCGAATGCCTCCCCTTCTGCTTTTAATACGCATATAAATAAAATTAAAGGAAAATTCTGGATAAGACTAGACTGGCTTTTATACTACTCCTAAAAATAAAAAAAGTGTGTCAAATAAGAAAATCTAATAAAATATATCAATAAGCCCACGTTTCTACAAAAAGAAGTGAAATCCCATCAAAAACATTCTGTAAAAAACTAGCCAAGTCTCGATGGAGCTGCTTGTTTATCTCTAAAAAGTAATAAAATCTAGAAAAAGTCGTGCCAAGTCTAAGGTTCCTTACTGCGATTTCTTTATTATTAATAGTTAATGTTGTGTGACTTGGCCGTTGACTTGTACCCACTAACGTATAAAGAATGTTCAAATTATATTCTCAACGAACATTCATACTACATAATCCTCTGTGTACAAATGTGTTGAACAATTCACCTTTATATTTGTGAGATATTTTGTAGTACCAAGTCTCAGTCATTCTTATTATTCTTTATTTGCTAACTAAATAAAATTTTGTGACTTGGCAATTACACAATACTACATAGTTTTAGGTATCCATAAATGCAATAATAATAATAATTATTATTATTATCTCTTTATTCATTTTCCGTCTTAGGCTAGGTTTTTACAATAACTATATAAAAAGTAAAATATAAAACTATACATACAAAACATAAAATCATTATAAAAACCTAACCTAGGGTACCGCCGGCAGCGAGGCGGGGCCTAAGCTGCCGGTGGTCAGGGCGCCAGAGACAGGAACCTCCTGACTATCCGCGTAGACCCTTGATCCAGCCATCTAGCGAGAGTCTCTTGAGGTGATGGTCGAGACTCTTCGCTATTAAACCGTTCGCTGAAACGACTATCGGGACTATGATCGTCGAATCAACATCCCACATGGCGGTTACCTCGTGAGCCAGGTCTAGGTACTTGCTGGCTTTGTCCTTCTCGGCCTTCACGAGGTTCTCGTCATGGGGGATGGTGATGTCGACGAGCACTGCCTGGCGTTTCGATCGATCTGTCAGCACGATATCAGGCCTATTGGCAAGAATAGTCCTGTCCGTGATGACAGTTCGATCCCAATAGAGCGTGGCACGACCATTTTCGAAAACTGGCGCAGGTGTGTACTTATAGTAAGGCACTTCGGAGGCCACAAGACCGTATAGCAGAGCAAGTTGCTGGTGAATAATTCTGGCTACAAGGTTATGTCTGTGCAAGTACTCGCCGTTAGCAAGATGACCACAACCGGAGATAATATGCCTGAGTGACTCCCCGGGACGGTGGCATGCCCGACAAATGTCGACCGTACCGTCCTTCAGGATATACCTCCGGTAATTATTGTTTATTATTATTATTATTATTAAATGCAATAAAGTTGTGTTGTATTATTATTAAAAACGCAGCGCCATCGAGACTTGGCTAGTTTTTTACAGAATGTTTTTGATGGGATTAAATCGATACATGTTTGCACTCGACTGTACGTTGTTGTAAGATAGAGTCGTTAAATTATGTTACAATACAGCAGGTTTATATACATTACTTTGTGTTATTCACAAATAAACGGCGCTTGCCAATAACATGGTGACGTGATACCCTTTCGTAAAGGCATTTGTTAATAGTAATAGTAGTTTAATGATAACATTTGACGTTTCCAATGCGCAGGTGGCAAGTTGCTTACCGAGTCGAGTGAGGACGGAGTTACAACCAGATTCAAGTCAGTAAGTATTCATCACAGAATATAATACCTACTAACTTATAGAATACCCACTGCCTTAGTAAACACGTTAGCTGACTGATTTTAGCCTTAACAGTATGAGAGTGCGGCAAAATAAATACCGAATTAAATTAATTTATAATTTACATTTTTTACGTATTATTAAAATAGATAGAGATCGCTCTTCGGCGATAAGACCGCTTGTTATCTACCTCTACCTACATGTTATTGTTCTGTTTCTCTTCGTTACTGTTTCGTTTGTGTGAGCGTATTTGTATTGTAAATTACTTTAAACCCCATCTAGCTAAATCGCGAAAAGTGACAATGAATTGCAATTGCCAATGAAGTGACATTTTAGTAAAACGCTTATTAGCGTTGTGTGATATTCGATATGGCAATAATTAACCTTGACAAATTACACCTACTTAACGAGGTTACCAAAGACAAGTGTCATGTCAAAAGAATCGCGACTAGGATAGGCCTAGCATTAACCAGAGACCGTTACCTACTAATAATGTATAATTACTACAAATCCCAGCAACCAAGAGAAATGTACCTATTATTACATCACCTATTTAAAAGGTTCTCTTAGGGACTAAATTAACAAGTTTCGTAGCTCGAATTAGATTGATCTACCAATGACTTCTAGGTATTTTATTTTATTTATGTAATATTTATTACACAAAAGAAGAGCTTATCGTACAAGCGGCGGATAATCATACACGTAATGCAAGTTAAAGATAGTTGTTACTAGTCGAAAATGTTTTAACTGCGTGCAGTATCAGAGTAATTAGAGATCCTATGAAGCACCAAGTGCCAGAACTGCAAAACCGTGGAATAGTGCGACCACGGGTCCAGCGGCCAAAATCCGTCGGCTGTCGGCTCTTGCCCGCGAGCGCATTGGTGCACGACGCGACAGGAAAACGCCCGCACCGGTGAAAAATATTCGCGAGACGCTAATAAATTTTCAGAGGCGACTGTCCGCCCCACCATACCGCTTGACAGTGACCCAAATGCAGCGCCGGCGCACTCAAGTCAGTTCCGTGAGCGCGCGCCCCTCGGACCGACGCGCGCGCCGCCTTCGTTCAGTGCCATTACTGTGCACAAGTGACCGCTGGCCGGAGCCGCTTACCTAATGGAGGTCCATCAACTGTGACCAAACTCGACCAGGTAAGACCCGAAAACTGGTGCGTTGGCGAAAAATTACCGCTACCGGGGAAATTATGTCAAAAAGCGAATTACAGTGTTCATTATGAGTGTTTGTTACTGAGCGAAGTGCGACGTCAGTTGACGCGGTATGAGTCAGCTCTATCTCGAAAATTCTTTGTACGAATTATGGTGTTATTACGAGTGGTGCGATGGTCAACTCTGGAGCGCTGCCTGCCTGTTCGGAGCGACCCGACCGCTGCGAGCTGACAAGTCGCTGCAAGCTAACGGAAACCGACTCCTTGCGGCCGAAATTCCGCCGCGGCCGTTCACGCCGCGACCGACTGAAATAAATCGCTCGTTAACACAAATAGCACGACATTGTCGCCGCATTGACAGACGGACGAGCATTTCCGCTCCTCTTTTTATTGCATCTCTCCCGGGGGTAGGCCGGTGAAAAGAAGAATTTCCTCTGACGTCAGCGAATCTTCCGTCACACGTTTCCGATGGCCTTTTAATGGCAGGCAAGGAACCGCTTCATCGATGAGCGTAATTGGAGCCTCATTCATCTACGCCGCTTTGCCCCGCCGTGGAAAGTAATTTGACTCCCATATTAGACAGATAGACCGTCACCGACTCCGCATTACCAAACGTGTTGTATGAGTGAACGTATTACTTATGAATAAAAGAAC
Source organism: Epinotia bilunana (assembly GCA_947049275.1). Lineage (NCBI taxonomy): Eukaryota > Metazoa > Arthropoda > Insecta > Lepidoptera > Tortricidae > Epinotia > Epinotia bilunana. Next base: position 16,188,104 of record OX346264.1, read on the forward strand.
GCTTACCCATCACTCTCTTGACGTACGTTGTGAAGAATCCTGAAAACGTCAATATCTTTGTGATCAATAAGTTTTACAATGCCCGAAGGAAGGAAACATGGGAACACGTTTCTTAACGAGGTAATATCATAACATAACCTCCAATTAGTGAACGTAGGTATTTTCTTTTTGTCCCTGCTGCAAAAGTAGATTAATCTTTTATGAGCCACATATACCAACGTAAGTTGGTATATCAATCTGTATCTTCCTTTGTGCCATCACTGCAAAGGTCACGATACAAAGGTTATCTTATCACCAGTAATAAATTATTATTGTACTTGTACACCAACGACTGCATGAGATTACTACCCGAGTGTAAAAATAACTAACATTATTTGCCTAGCCAAGTGAAATCTGTGAAACTGTGTCTTATTTGTTGGCAGAAAGTTACGATAACACCTATCATGGTGACGTCAGAGGCGCGCGGCGCTTGGTTGGCTGGCCCCATTGAACATTGAACCTTGAGGCATTGTCACTGATAACGAAAATTAAATTCACTAATTCCCGCCTAAAACTGTTAAAAAAATTCAACCTAATGGAAGAAACGGCTTATCTCACGTAATGTTTAGTCCCTGGGCGACCGAGCTCTGCTCGGGTGAAAATAGGGAAAATACGAAGAAAACGATTTTTCCCAAACATGAGACCCAGCTAAATTAATTTTTCGCTTCCGTAAAGCCCTACACTCCAAATTTCGTTGAAGTCGTTAGAGCCGTTTTCGAGAACGTGATTACAAATATTAATATAGGTACAAATATTGATCATTTAATAATGTTTATTATTAAATTGTCTCCATGCTAATACGCGATAGCAATCTATCAAGCAATAGTCTAATATTTTAAACTGTTCTGAATATTTCAGTCAGTTAGGTACCAACTTACATAGCGAGGCTTTATGAAAACTGAGTAAATGATAGGAGGGTCCAACGGATCCTCCGCCCCGGTGAAGGACGGAGCGCCAGGCAAGCGTGCAAGTCTTGACTTGTCGGGGACGGGGTCAGCCGACAGGCCAAACTGCGTGAGTCAGGGGGCTACTCGATCTAAGTACTCGTTTATCACTAAACGAACAAGTTATTTGAACTTAAATTGACATTTGACGCGCGCACGCACTCGTTTTGCGACGTAAATTGCAGACTTGGCTTGGGTTTTTGTTAATATTCACGTTATTAATAAGTTTTATAGCTGTTGGTTCTCTTTAAAATAAATAAATAAACCTCCACTCCGGTGAAAATGTTTGAATGAATTAATAAATAATGGGGGGCAATCATACACAAATCGAACTAGCCCCATGGTCTGGAACTAGGTAGACAACGACGATATATATTTGACATGAACTTAAAAAAAAGACTAAACACATCTAGGTGTATTCTTTTACTACGTAAAACGATTGGATGGGGGGGGATAACAGTTATAAAAAAAACTTAGTTAAATGTATAAAAAAAGAACTGTAGGTAAGTAATAATACTAATGTTTAAGTACCACGGCTACAAATCTTAAACTTTTCTTCAATATATGTACCTATTGGTATGTAACCGTGAATAACCCTTCTGTAAATTACGAGTAAATACTAAAGTTAAAAAAACAAGCTCTCCGTTTTAAAAACCTCTCTTTTTTCCCAAACATGTAATGAAAATTGTTAGAACAACTAAATTGAACTGGCTGTACTCCTGTACTGAAAAAAAATACTTCACTACTTACCTAATTTGGCAAGCATAGATTCGAAAGAGTCCGCAGTAAGCTCGATTCTCCATACAAACGTAGTTACGCTCTCATTTTAAAACTACGTGTTGGATTGAAACGAAACTTTGCATATACTACAATGACATGAGGTATATCTATGTCTGTAATTAGTTTATGTAGCTTCAGCTACCATAGTAAAAAAACACAGCGAATTTAAGTTTTTCATACAAAACTTGTTTTTGCTGTATTTTGTTTGTTTTGTACACTGGAACCATATAAACTAATTACAGACATAGATATATCTCATGTCATTGTACTTGCAAAGTTTCGCCACAATCCAACACGTAGTTTTAAAATGAGAGCGTAACTACGTTTGTATGGGAAGGTGAAATTCGGCCGAGCTTACTGCGGACTCTTATTTGGTCCGAATAAAAAAACTGTAACACTGCTAGTAGTTGAAGAGAAACTAGTGTTTTTTGTGTCATCCGGCCACCATACGGCATAGAAAATTCAAAGATCAATTTCCATCGAGTACCTTACGATTTTTTTTAAACGTAAGTACCTTGGTTTTTTTATATCTGTTATGACTTGGGCTATCACCCGTTTGTGGCATGACGTTGACTTTTGGACCACCCTGTTAAGGTAACTTTTTCGCAAAATAAAATTACCACTATAATTAATTAAGTATACCTACAACGGTTTTAGAAATTGCATATTTTTGGTTTGCTTGGAACACAAAGCCTTGCTTAGAATACAAAACCTTCAGTAGGTAGACAGTCGAAGTGATAAATAATAAAACTGCGGAGTTTAATTTAAAGTATTAAGTAACTTGTAGTTGTAGAAATGTTGATATTGTTTATTTATGGTATCAATGCATTTTTTATGAATATTTCTACGTGGCCTTTATTTCCTCCGTCACAAATTTTCTAACTGTTCGATATCGAAGCACCTCAATTGCCGTGTAAGAGGGGTGTTGGAAAATAAACATGTGTATAGTCTAGTGTGTATATCATGTGTCTGTCAGTAGTGACAGGTAGGTACAATTACAATAGTACATTACTTTACCAAGGGCTGTAAAAGAAAGAAAGCCCGAAATCGCGGGTATTTGTGACCCGAGCCGCAGGCGAGGGAGGTAGGTTGGATGCGACAGAGGGCTTTCTATTTACTGCCCGTGGTGAGTACATATCTTCACCTGGCCATAATGCGAGTTTTACCGTACACCCGTACGGTAAAACTCGAAAGCGTAAAAGCGTGCGTGAGGTAACTCACATTATGGTCAGGTGTGACGTGAAATAATATTATGTCCATGGACAAAAATATAAGTAGGACATATTGTAGTTCTGTATGCTTGTGTGAAGCAAGTGTGATCCCGATTAATTAATAGACGACTGGACGACTTGGGGGATTGCTGGCCGAGTCGTAGACGAGGCCGTATACAACGAGTCCATCAATCCCTGTTCCGGCCGAGGATTGTATAGTGCTTTTCTCAAACGATGTGAGGAAATATTAAAATGAAAATAAATACAAGGTAATCAATTAAATAATAGGTAATACTCGGCCTTTTTTATTTTTTTAAATTGCCATTTGAACAAGCCGTTCGAGCACCATGTTTAACCGCACATAAGTATAGTACCATAGACTTTGTTTTTTTTTATGTCGCAAGTATGCTAAACGTATGCGCGCACGAGCAACTTTTGTCCCCGCGATTATTTTGTCTCTCACATCATGTCTATGGGTTAAAATAGAAGTGCGCACACGGAGTCGCGTCGCTACGTGTGCGCACTTCCTTACTAACCCCTAGACTTGATGTGAGAGACAAAATAGTCGCGGAGGTAAAAGTTGCTCGTGCGCGCATACCCTTACAGTCTAGTGGTAGTTGGCAGTAAGTATGTAATTTTTCCTTTGTCAGTTTAAGGCCTGCATCACACTGGCGCGGCCTGCGGTGGCGGACAATAGTAAATTTGACAGCTAATGACAAGTTTATGTACTACGGTCCGCCGCGGCCAGGCCGCGCCAGTGTGATGTGGGCTTAATATTAGTAAGCAAATTTAAAAAGCTAGAGTAGTGGACAATAATGGTTTGACTTAGGGTTTTCATACAATACTTCTTGGCGTAAGGCCAAGAAGAAATGTAGGGAGGCTTAAACAAGAAACTTCATGTCTTCATTGCGTGATATTAGCGCTTACATTTCCGAGCATGTTTGAGAAAAATATTTTTATAGCTGACAGACTGTTTGGCATCGTCGATTTTGTGACAAGTTCGCAACATTGTGGCATTTACCAGCGCCATTTTGGCAACACAATTAGTGCAATTGAATATACTGAGTATTTGTCAGATTTGCCCTATTACTACTTATGTACTAACTGGTTTCTGAGTCGAGCTGTCGGTAATCGTTGTATATGTTGGGGCATCGGCAGCCGACAGCTCGCGAGCGCGCGGTGCTGGCTGCGCGTGATTCAGTGGGCGCTGACGTGGGTGCGCCGGCGTCAGCGCGCGTCACTCCCGTCAGCCCGTCAGCTGTATATTTAGAACGCAACGAAAAATGCCACAACCAGCCCCTCACACGCCCACACATATCATTTCCGGACAATATTGGCATCAACACAAGAATTTACGCTATAACTTTCATAGAGATTCATGGCATCAGCTTCTTAAAACATTATGTTAAGCTTTTGTTTGTGGTATCTTCCGGATTACAATTTTGAAGTTCTAGATTCTTTTTATACGACTATTTTATCGTTTGTTTACATTTAACCGCCCTTATTCTATTATGTTCCATATTTTGATAACGGTATGTCAAATGTAGTAAGCGCAAGCGTTAACCAAAATTCTGTATTAATTACGTCATAGTAAAAAATATCCTTTAGGATATTTTTTACATGAGTTAGATTTTAGTCTTTCCCGTGGAGACATGACATCCAACGTTTTAAGAGTCCGCAGTAAGCTCGGCCGAATTTCACCTTCCCATACAAACGGAGTTTCGTTCTCATTTTAAAACTACGAGTTGGATTGTGACGAAACTTTGCATATACAATGCCATGAGGTATATCTATGTATGTAATTAAATTATATGGTTCCAGTTTATAAAACAAAGGAAATACAGCAAAAACAAGTTTTATATTAACTTTGTGATTATTTAACCTCTTGCGTTGCTTTTTTCTCCATATGACTACATTTTTAATCCTTTTTCGAGAAAATACAACATTATTGTTTATTGTTTTTTTTTTGTTTATATGAAAAAATTAAATTCGCTGTATTTTTTTTTCTATGGTATCTGAAGCTACATTAACTAATTACAGACCTGGATATACCTCATGTTATTTACATGCAAAGTTTCGTTACAATCCAACACGTAGTTTTAAAATGAGAGCGTAACTACGTTTGTATGGAGAATCGAGCTTACTGCGGACTCAAGGGCTAAGGCTTTGGACTCATAGAAATAGTCAGGTATGTAAGACGCCTTCGCAACTTATAACTTGTATGACCGGAACATGATTAATTGTAATGGTGGTAGGTAGCACATAAGATTGACACTATTATAAACATTACAGGATAAATATAACGGTAATAACTCTACGTTGCTTCTCCTTAAATAGTCAAAAATCTTTTCTGGACCTTTGTACGTTTTTTTCTTCAAATACGGATTAGATTAACCGTGTTCCTTGCTCGCGCAAGTTAGTGCCAAAATGCACTGATAAATAATGGGCGGGGAAAGATGGGTAATATGTACCTATGTTGTATGAAAGTTTTTATCTACTTACTTAATCCTTCGTTGCGCGACTCAAAGACCCGCTCTGGACCGGTTTTTACATTAATGGCGAGTTGCACCAACGTACGATTACAGACCGATCAACGTTAAATATGGCGCCGGCAGCTGCCATCCCATACAAACTTGTCAAACTTTCCATACATTCCGATTTTAACGAACACCGCTCACAAATTACAGACGGTTTGGTGCAACCCATTCTTAATCTCTAATCAAATTGTTAAAACTATTGCAAATCGTAATTAAAAATCAAATAATCAGCGTGCGGTAGTGTATCCAATTTACAAATAGTGACGCGATCAAGATTAACTTTGCGGTTTACTTCGTGACTCCTACAACCTCTTGGGCCTTGGCTACCAATTTCAACCGAAGAACTAGAGCCGTGTGATTAAAACTAGTATCAAAATAGTAAAGAGAGGAGAAAATACTGTGTAGTGGCGTGCGCGCAATCTAATCAGCCCCCTATTCAGTAACTTGTTTTAAGCTCACCTCAACGCTCACCCGCAAATATATCTTGACACCGCGATGCGTAGTAACCAAGCGTAGGTAGAGGTCTAATTTCGTGACGGGTGAAATGCGGCTTAACGCTTAGCGAATAACAGCCCTGTTAATGAACTGTGACGGACGAACACCGAGAATTCGTTAATTAGGACATTATAAACTATGTCTAATGTATTACCGCCCATTGCTTTATGAGAAAGGTTATATCGTCATTACTATATATTCATTGCTGATATGTCGTGGTGAGGCCTATTAGTTATGGCTTTCAACTTGCAACTTTCTTTCCATAAAAAAAGAATACTTACTGTATAATAATATTCGTTATGTTCGGAAGTCAGCCAAGTTTGAAGTGGGCCACGATCGCCGCTGGATGGCAGCCCGACTCACTGTGGGCTGAAAATCGGCTTTCATAGAAATAGAAACTTGTCGATTTTTTTTTCTTGAAATCGCATTTTAGGTGGCATGATATAGCGGTATTTTTCCGTAGTTTACTAGATATTTCAAATTTTTTTCTCCGTAGAAAATTAAACGAAAATAAGGAATAGACTCAACGCCCATGTTACTCCTTTGGAGTTGCATGCGTCTATAGGCTACGGTGTCCGCTTACCATCAGGTGGGCCGTACGCATGTTTGCCACCGTCGTTGTATTAAAAAAAACTATCCGTTTTTCTATCAAATTGACTGAAAATGATTTTCCTGGGCAATAAACACAGAACAAATTTAAAATATATATATTTTTTTTTAAATTAAAAAAAAGTGCATCTATGGGAGAAATTCTAATAATAACAAAAAATCATAAATAATTGTTACTATACGCATATGCAAGAATATTTGTGCTAAACATGTACTTTCAGAGCTTCATCTGTTTTACCTACATTTATTCTCCTCTTAATATATATTTTTATTAAGAAGTTTATAAAAAAATAACAACAAGTCCAAATTACCTCAGGGTCATTTTGTAGTATGATCATGACTACCTAAAAAATAATATTTTCGACTTCGGTTTCTATTTCTATGAAAGCCGATTTCAGCCCACAGTGTGACAGCTCGAAACGGAGACGTGGCAAACGTCGGCGATGGAGACGAGCTAAACTTCTTTTTAAAAGAATGGCCAGATACTGTTCAGAATCGGGAGCACTGGAAAAAGTGGGGGTAGGTCTTTGCCAAGCAGTGGGACGCTACAGGCTCTAAATAAAAAGGTTGATTATTATTATTATTATTATCACATAATAATAATATTCAACCTTGATTCAATTTGCATATATAATGCTGCGTAGGGATCCATACTCAAAACGTCATTCTTAATAGTGTTGGAATTAAAATTCAAAATTAATACATTATCAGATTATCAATGTATTGTTAAAAAAAACCGACACGAAGTGTGAATACTTTTGATAAAACATGTCAAAATTCTCAGCGTAGGCATGGCCAAATTTTTAAAGGGTGCCTACCCTACTATTTTTTTTACATCTTATCTGTCGTAATTTCGTACCTAAATGCAGAACACACTTGCTTGGCTTCCAGCCTAATAATTTGTTTTCTAGTTCATGAAATGTGCGCCTGTAAACACCCACTAGGATAGCTATAAAGCTGTAAAGGTCGTGGTCGTTGAAATTATGAAAACACTGCTCATGACGAAATGATGCGTGCACCAGCAGTGTGTGAATTGTCGTCGTAAACAAACGGGAGACCACACTCCCGACGATAATAGACTAGCATTGAGTCCCAAATTACACTTGAACAACGCGCCACGTTGCTGAGGGAGAGGCGCCAACAATGTCTATTTGTCACAAAAAGCCTGGGTGGCTCAGTAATGATATTCTTTCTAGATACTAGTGTTGGTAAGTATATATTTTTAAAATCGTCCCATTATAGACTATTCGATTTAACACATTCACTGCCAGGAATTGCCGATCCCCTGGCTTTCCCGCTAAGTAGCTAAAAGCGGCTAGTAAGTAATAAGTAAGTAAGCATTAAATATGGTTAACAAAAGGTCTCAAGGTGGTTTTCCACCGGCGAGGCGAGGTGGGGCGTGGATGGGCGCGAATTGAAATTAGTATGGGACATACTACCTATGTCCACCGCGCGCACGCGCGCGCTCAGTGCAAATAGGTAGTAAGTCCCATACTAGTTTCAATTCTCGCCCATCCATGCCCCGCCTTGCCTCGCCGGTGGAAAACCACCTTTAAGTATAATAATAGGATCACACATTTAGCTGACCTGCAGCGTGCAAAATGTACATCTTAAATCTAAATTAGTATAGTAATTTTTAAATATGAAATTATGTAAATTTTAACAATATGGCGATGTTTAAAACTAGTCAAAATATATAATACGAGTAAATATGTCAATCTAATTACCTATTATATTATTAAAAAAAACATTTAATGAATAGTAACATTCTTCGATGAACCATGTCTTAAGATTAAACAACTAAACTAATTAAAGATTTCGGCACTGTATTATAAATTTTGCTTAGCATATAATAAGAATTCCTTGTAAATAGGATCAATTTAGCTTCTGGCATGTTCAAAGGTTTTTGTGTAATTGTTCGCTTATTCTTAGGTACCTACTTATTTGCTGGGGGGTAGGAGCCCGCTAGGCGGGTTCCGGCCATTGAGTGTTCGTTCAGTGCAAGTTTTCTGCTAAACTGGAAGGTTAGCGATGAATGTTTTAACCTTTTCAATACCACGTCAGATAAGTATCTACAATTATGTAGTCATATATACCGTCTCTATGGCATGCAAAAGTTTAATACAAACAACGTTCCCTTCACAGATGCTCACTTATGTATGACTATGTTAGATTAGTTGGCCAATCTCTAGCTGATAATAAATAATAGTAATTACCTAGTAGTTATGTGTAGTGCAATTTGTACAGACACGGTACCTACTTAACCCTGTGCATGTAGTAGTTTCCAAATGCATGTTATTTAGTACGTAGATAACCTGTCTATTTGTTTCGTTTCAATTACGATTCTCTGCCAGCAACATGCAGTAACACAATTAGTGCAAGTGAATATAAAGTATTTGGCAGATCGCCCTAGTTGAGCAGCGTAGGTCGCGACGCGACTTGCGAGGAATATAAAAGGTTCGTAATTTTGGAACCTAAACTTCGTTTAAAGAACGTCAGAATTTACAGTGAGCTTTTGATTCTTCCACTATAGGATACACCAGTCCTTCATTAGCTTTTACACAATGAAATTATAGGAACCATTTCACAAAAAAGAAACTGTTTCTAAGCTTCATTAGGGCTATTTATTTATTTATTAAACACTATTCCCCGTGTCATATCATAGGCGCCATATCTTTGACCAAGATAAAGCACCGCCATATTCCTAAACTATATTTCAAAACGACACAGTTGAGACCTAGCACACATCACTAATCACACAGAGCATATTAGAGATGATATTTCCACCCACTAGTCTAATTACCCTAATAACACAATTACGGATCCACTATCACTCGAGAACTCGACCATGTTAGATGTATTTGCTACCGGATCATATGAGATTGTGTCGCGGAACTCTCGGAATGCGGCGCTCCGCGTCGGCGTTCCCTTAGGAATGCCGGGAACCTGTTTCCGCCAGCTGTGCCGTGACGTCACGTGTCGCTTCACGGAACTGACAGATTGATTCCTAAACGCCGTCTTTAACTATCAAAGGTTGAGTGAATGATGGATTAAAAAAGCGGCCAAGTGCGTGTCGGGCCACGCGCAGGGTAGGGTTCCGTAGTTGCCCGTCTGTCACAGAATGCGGACTTAGAAGGGGCTTTTGGGGTTTTTATTATAGCTTACCCTCGTAAATAATCGTAAATATATGATTATTTTTATAACACAGCAATGTATAGGGTCATTTCGCTGGTTAGCGACCACCTAATTTCATGTGCCGGTTAGCGACCACTCAGCTGAGTTGGTGAACAGAATAATAAGAACGACCTACTTAAAACAAACGAACAGATGCCAACTGCGAGGTTAGCCCAGCCCAGCAGCAATGATGCTGAGGCGCGACGCGAGACGAGAAAATATACTATTACTATAATTTACTTTAAAATTCGAATTACTTACTTAAGTAACTTATGAAACAACTTCTCAACGAGCAAGAAGCACCGTGCCGTGAAAAAGCAACTCTACCGTCTACGGTAAAAGGTTCAAATTCCAATGACAATGTATATACACCCGAAATTAAGTGCATTTCCTTTTAAATTCGAATCGACAAATTTTTTCATGTCCCCAGTAGTAGCCATTTAACCGGCGGCGGAGGGACATGACTCGAACAAGAATTAGGGCTTTAAATCCCATTATCTAGCAAACGCATAACTGAGTTAAAAAATAGTCTTAGAAAACCCATAATATTTTTGAACAAGCTATTCAGCGATACCCCACACTATAGGTTTAACGAGAAAAAAAATACATTCTAACAAAAAATGGATCAAGTTGTCCGAAATAAATATTTTTGATTTGATTGGATATGAACATTATATGATCATTTTACCAGTGGAGTGTGTTAACGCAATAGGTGATAGTTACTCTTATAAAAATACACGTAAGCTCCGGTATGGCATGTAATAAAATTGTAATGTCCACCTTTCACCTGTTGCAAATGCTGTTGTAACTTTAACTATGCCTACATCCGTTACCAACTGCTGACTCTGATATAACCCCTTGCCACGAATGGCCTTTTTTGTCAAAATGGCGGCTACAGCTGACGGTGACGTCAGCCGGCTTGTGACTCCACTATCGCAGCGATAACGTGACGCACGCACACTAACATCATCGGTTATACAACACATTATACATTCTATATGGTTGCGCGTGTATTCATGACGAGAAATACCATCTTTAAATATACCTGAGTTGGACATTGGACATGTCACAGGGCTATTCCACTTTCAAGTAGGGTTGCCATGTGGAAGAATTAAATGTCCGGATAAAAATCCTGACATCACCCTAAAAATCCTGACTTTTCTTGTAACAGAGATTTGGTCCTTTCATTCATTAAAACTGTGTAAACTTCGTAATAAATATTTCATGTAAACTTTTTTTTTGAGCTCATTCCTTAAAATCCTGACACTTGCCAAGTCCGGCCGCAATCCGGACAAAGGGTCAAAAATCCTGATATGTCCGGACAAATCCTGACGTATGGCAACCCTACTTTCAAGTATATTCTGTTTTTTTTTAACAGAACATAGGGGACATTATTTGTCGCGACAAAAGGATGATAGCCCAAAGTCATGCAGTATATAAAAGTCTTTATAATTATCATGAAGATAGTTAGATAAGTTCAATGACCTCAATTCTGTAATGAGCTACTGTCGTATTGAGAGATTGGAGTTATGTATACTGTATTGGTACAGTCGAGTTCTCCAATATCTATACAGACAACCTTTCAAAAATATCTATACACAGTTTTTATTGTTACCAACATAAGACGCATGTGTAGATATTTTTGAAAGGTTGTCTGTATAGATATCTCCAATATCTCGACTCGACTGTACTAACAATTTCGCTTGCGTTTACTAACTATCAGTAGTATCAGTACAGAACCAACGTCTATTAAAGTGGATAATACCATATATACAAAGCACTAAGAAAAAATAGAAACGCGTTCACTGGCGGAACCGACCGGGAATCGAATCTGATGTCTTTGGATTACAGAACAAACGCGTTAAAACTAGGAAATAAAATGTTTCAAAAAATTACCGTGCCCATTTAAAAAAATATTTGCCTGTGGGGTATTTGATCTAATGGCCGCTCCACACAATGGGCCACCCTGACCCAACAATTGATGTAATGCATTACAAATTAAAATTACAAAATGTAATCTGTAATGCGATTACAAATTACATTTTGTAGTGTGTAATGCAATAATTGCATTACAACTTACAATTTGCAATCTGTAATGCGATTACAAATTACATTTTGTCATTGTAATTTGTAATGCAATTACTTTTTGCCCCACGCTGCATATCCATAGTGGCGATAATAATAATGGACTGTTAAAAACACATCCCTTCCTTTTGGCACTGCCGTGCCGTAGTCGGGAAACTAGGTAGGTAAGTATAATTATTGTACAAGCAGGTTTACTGTGTGACTAACTATTTTCGATGGCTGCTATCAAATGACTTATCCATAAAACCAACTTCTGTGTAGTTGGCATCGAACACAAATAAAAAAACAAGAAATACGAAATAAGTACCTAGTTATGTGTGTTCTTTATGTACCTAATTGACAAAAAAAGTGTTAAAAACAAGGCACTTGTATATTACTAACTTATAATGTTATGGAATCTTACGATTTGATTTTCACCTAGGTGATACTATACCTACACCTAGGTATACTAGGTACATTGGTCGCATTTACTTGAAATTGGTTTAAGTGAAGGGTAAAGATTATTTCTCTTTCTCTTCGGGCCGCATCGTACTTATGTGAAGAATAATACTTTTGACATCACACTATTACTAGCAATCACTGTGTTGCAGACCCCTATGTGACTTCCTAATGAGTAACGACCAAACCACGTTTCGAATCATCTACAGGTGACATCATGCAGTCATTGAGCTTGTGATTCAATTCGCACTTCGCGTATTGTTTTGTTTACGAGTACTCGTTTTCCTAGAACATGAAACAGGCTAGCGCTTAGTTCTTAGGAGCCTTTTTATACGTTTAATGTCTTTTACAATGAGTTCAGCCTTTACTAAAGTAAAACCTGCATGATTGGACCAGCACAAGCTGGCACATAATTTATTCACATTTCGTATTATTCTGTCACTATAGGAAACAAAATATTCGATTGATTATTGAAATCGATGTTTGTTGCAATGCAAAAATCCAGTGTGGCAGTTCGTTTAGTGCCATCGTGCCTAGACTAACCAAAAAGGTATGACATTTACTCACGTTTTTTTTTCTCTATTTTACAGGTCTAATCAATGGACTTGTGACCCCTCGTGACTCGGCCGTGTTGATCATGTTCGTAATCGCGGTTGGTATGACGGAAAGGTTCTATCTATCTTCTTTATCTCGTAATTTTTATGGTGGTTATTACTTAATCAATAATCATGTGTTTCACCTCGTTAATACTCGTACCTGGGTCAGTCAGTAAAACAAAAATCGTCTTTTCAGTGGGCAATAATTAATGGCTTATGTTTATATATAATATGTTTTTATCGCATAGAATTATAGAAGAGGCGACGCCGTTTATGCGGATTCAGAGTTCAACCAAAAATTAGGCTTTAAAGCTCTTAACTTTGGCAATGTCCACCGAAAAGACGCGAACCTAAATCTGACAATGACCCACCTAATACTACCAATAAATCCACAGTTAACCTCACGTATTAAGTAAATGTCACTACAGGCAATTTTAATACGTTGTGAGTTTAACCATGGATTTATTAGTAGACAATGATGTAATATAAAAAAGGGGTAGATAGGTTATAAGCGCTCCAAAAGTGGCACACTAAAACTGAGCCAATTGCACCAACTTGCCTCAGTTCGCGTCGTCAATGGAAACGTATAAACGTGTCAGATTGAGATGTGTGCTGTCAGATTTGGTGGCCATTTTTAAACACGGATTTTTTTATAGACGACGACGTATCTCTTTTTTATATTACACTAGCTTATGCCCGCGACTTCGTCTGCGTGGCCCCGAAAGAAAACTATCCTATATTTAAATCCATGCTTTAAACTATTTTCATGCAAAATTTCGTCCAAATCGGTTGAGACGTTTAAGCGTGATTGAGTAACAAACATCCAAACATCTAAACATCCAAACATCCAAACTTTCACATTTATAATATTAGTAGGATCACTGATTTTAAGATATGTCTCACGAAAGTTTAAATTCGATATAATCTGATATTATAATATAAAGTAGTATCTACCAGAATTATTTAGTGCAAAATAAGCTTCTATAAGTACCTATAGTTAATATATAAATTCATAGTCACAGTTTCTGTTTTATAAATCCGATTTTATGCATGACCAAAAAGAGAGTTCAGCTATGTGTGGGGTAGTGTCATAAAATACTACTTATACCATAGATTATTTGAGTAGGCCGATTTGCATCAAAATAGTCCATTTAAAAAGCAACTCTACCCTCCAAGATCCAATTCCAATGACAGTTTTGTACAAAACACGGCCACATTAAATAGCCTCAACCAAAAAGCTGGGAACAAGTTATCAGACGCGGCTGACGGACGCGGCTGACGGCCGCGACTCATAAATGTGCGGCTGACAAAAACATCCAGCGCGCCAGATTTCTGTCGGACGTCCGAACGCTCAATGTCAGCACAAGGTTACGTCCACGGCCTACCTCTGATAGTTTGCACAATTCGTGTATATATTCATTATCTGGAATTCTAGATACCTATAAGTCGCGGCTGTGAGCCGCGTCCGTCAGCCGCGCCCGATAATTTGTTTCCAGCTTAAGGCTGGCCTCACGTCACTGAATCATAATCTGAATCACTCAAGAGAAAATAAAACGGTACTTACACTTTTGTCCAGAATTTCTACCACAGGTGTATACCTTTTATTGTTGTCAGGTGGTTCAGATACTGAATCCATGGACTGCTTCTGACTGTGTGAGGGCGGCCTACGTGCATATACCTATATCCGCTTTTGTTCATGAAATAGTAGATTGTTAACCGAGGGTTGAAAGCCATCCATTCCTGACGAGATATTTTGGCGCTCGAACAAAATGAGAGCGCCAATAGTTCGAGGCTAAAATGGGTGGCTTTCCCCGAGTTAAAAACTTCACTTTTCATTTCGAATAATCATTATCATTAGAATAGAATAGAATAGAATAATAATTTATTGCCAAAAACAAGTACAGACATATACAAACAGTGACAAATACAGAATAAGAATATGCTAGAAATAAAAAGTACAGTTCAATTATTTTGGGGCAATAGGTCCCAGACTCAGCATGTGCTGAACAACAAGAGTCCAGCGCTGGTTTTCAGCCTGGGCCTTATTAGGGCTCGGTCGGTAGCAGAACCTAAGCGTCGGAGTTGGACGCTGTGCTTTCAAATGCGTACGAATTACAAATAATAATAATAATACAAAAGTTAAAAAGTTAAAAATAAGAGCGTGTGTGCGTGTGTATGTATTTGTGTTGTGTGTGTATGTGTGAGAGTGTGTGTGTGTGAGAGCGTGCGTGCGTGCGTGCGTTATTGTGTGTGCGTATGTGCGTATATGTGTATGTGTACGAGCGTGCGAAAGTTGTTGTGTGTTTGTGTGTGTGTGTCTGTGTGTGCGTACATGTGTGCGAGTGCAAAAAATAAAAAATAAATGAAAATGAATACCCAAGTGGAGAACAAAACAACTAAGGGAAGATGAGACACCTACTTGTTTTGCCTATCTAATAAGTGACATCGAACTAATCGCTTGAATTTTAACATCATTATTCATTATTATAATAATCATAATCATTATTTCTATATCAGTCAGGTCCTATAGAACCCATTTTAATAGCGGTTTGTGTATGGACCATTTGGGCGGGAACTGTTGACAGATTTTAATCATGTTAGTATCATATCACGTATCATTTGTGGTATATTGTATTTAAAAAAATAAGCCATATCGTGTCTGGAGGAGCCCAAACTTGGTATGTTTCGAAAATTGTTTTTGTTTTAATTTAACAAAAAAATCTGAAATATAATGATGTGATATATTTTTAGAACCGGCTTAGTAGGCCTTTTCTTTAGGTACCACACTCGATAGGTTTCAGAAGAAAATAAAAAAAAACCATACAAAAAAAAATATGTCGACATAACTCCTCTCCTTTTTCGTTTTTTTTGTCGGGCTACGAGTCAAATTGATTCGTTTGGCCTAAAGATCAATCGTATCGATTTTCAAAACTAACACCATTTGCCACATATTTTGGCGTACCACTAGCACTACTGTGAATCCTTTTCAAATTCTATCGCGATATGACTGTACAGTCGACGGCGAAATATAGCTGTGATGATTGTCAACAAGTTTCAAAATCAGTACAAATGACCTACTTTCAGAGTATGAGAGAAGAAAGTCCACACACTAACATTATTAAAATCTGCTCACTTTATTCGAGTGCCAAAATATCTCCTCAGGAATGGGTGGCTTTCAACCCTCGGTTAACAATCTACTATTCAACGCAACTTTCTACGTTTATAGGTGAAAAATGTAGATGTGAATAAAACTTAAAATCAATTAAATACCTAGGTTAATAAGGCAAAAAGTTTTAACCCGTCAATAAGCCGCCGCGCTTACAGTTAATTATGGCGGTTAAATTAAATAAATGTTATCACAGTAGGTACGAGTACATTGATTCTAACTGAAAGTAATACTGAGTTGTAAATCAATTTTATTCTGACGTAGATGTATTTTAACAGCATACAAAGATTCAATCACTCCCCGGTACACGAACTGAATCGTAATGCGCACGGACGGAAGCTCACGCCATATATAGAGTAGAGGTTAACGTTTTAAATGTAGATTTTGAGGCATCATTCTGAGACATAAATTTGAATTTATGTAGATTTCACGTCGATATTAGAAATTTGTGGTTGCTGAGTAAGTTGTGCCGCAATAAAAGCGACGTTTAAAATCGATTTACACGTTAATTTAGCGGAGTTAATGAGACCCAGTTAATGAAATGTGATAAAATATGTCTGTCTATGTATATAGTCAATTTCGAAGGATATTATACACTTATTTAGTCACCACTTCAATGTATATGATATGTGTAACGAAAATTCCGTATGACTAAATTTTATTTACACAATGGAATCGATGAATTAAAATTTTAAATAAAACTCACATGTCACTTGTTTTTACATTCATAGCTTAATTGAAATTGAACAGAGTCACAATATTAATACAACTAGAAAAAATAGTGAGCCTTCGACCTAAGGAACTTTTCAAGCGAGGTCAAGCGAGAAATATGAGAAAACGTAATTAAATCAATTGGTGAGCAATCATTTTATTTATGTTTGACAGGCGATAGTATGAAAATCCCCACTTCCTTTGGTTGGCCGACGGAAAACCACCACCTCGCGTCTAAACATACCTTAAGTGAATTGTAAATTATCGCGTGCTTTGAAACGCCGTTCTGACTAGATTGAGAAACAATAAGGTCTGATTTTCAGATATAAGATTTTTGACTATGATTCAATCAGATAAACGATTTATTTATACCCGATTACCTAAAATTTCCTCGATAGAAAAAAAATCCAAAGTTGGGTCTTTATTATCCTTTTTTTACTCAGCCTACTTAAACAATACATAGTATTTTATCTCATTTAATGAAATATAAATAGAACTTCACGAAGTTAGGTTGTTTATGGAAATTTGTCCAAAGCCATTCCCAAAGAGTGTTGCATCTCTTTTTCTCGTGCGCGGAAGGCAAAGCGTGTCTCTGTCAAGGAGGCGTGATGGTCGACTCGAATCAAAGCATCCCCTTAACGAGCATAATACCTACATACCTCTACTTAGCACGGTAACAGAGAATTGGGGTGGTTCGTAACAAGATTAAAATGAGATTTCAACAGCACATCCCTGACCTTTAAAAACTAAAATGGCATTTCCCTATATTTAATCTTAGATCAGAGATATATAGATATGTAGCTATCCCGGATAATAACTAATATCCTTTTTCAGAATGAATATGACTTTTTAATTACCAGAGACTTGACCTAGTTCATTTACTTATTAGCTAGTTCTTACGAAGTCTAAATAAGATAGGCCGGGTGACAGGGCATAAGGAAAAGCCAACTAGTAGGTGATTCAAGTAAGCCAGGAGATTTCGCAAGTCGGCGGGGCTGCGCCATCGCTGACTCACGGCGTCACGGTCCCGGATGCACATCTAATAGAATATTCATTCACAATTATAACCAAGGCTCTATTACGTACCTACGCACAAATTTTGACGGTGGTAAAGTATGCTGCTGATAGGCAATGATGCATCGTCGAGGCAGGAGGTTAAACAGTTGATTTACGCCCTAATATTTTTTAAAACTTTGTTTAATATATACTATGTAGGTACTTTAGGTAGTCATAACTTTCTTTAACTCATCAAATTTAAATTTAACGAATTGAAGCTGTACTATTAGAATTCAGTCAGTTTGATTTGTTTAAGCAGATTTAAGACTTCAAATATTGTTCAATCTAAGATAGCAGTAGTCACAAGAAGCAGAGTAATACCTATCTCATTAGAAATAAATAGATCGGTGCATTGATAGATGAAAATTATTTAATGGATGATTCGAAGATTCCTTCGCTCAGCCTCACTACACACGACGTCTCAAAAGAGCGAGTGATAAAAAGTGGCGTAAAATGTAATGGCGGACTAGGTATTGTGGCGACGCGAACACTCGGTTGAACGACACCTGACTCACACGCTGAAGATATTTTACATGCTCGCTGGCCGGCTCGCTGGAGAAATGTATTTTTTTATTCTTTCACACCTTCCTGTTGCACAGTTATTTTTATTAAGAGCCAATTGAAAAGACATGTGTTGCGACTAGAATGAAGTGTGTTGAAGTGATTACAAAAATACTTTACTTAGGTACTTAACAGTGTGCAAATACTAAATTGCACTTGCTAATTCACCTGCATTACCAGTCAATCGTAGTATCTATGGTCGCAGATATCAAATTGTTGTGCAAATTAATGCCGTTTAATAAACAATACAAAGATAAAACGATTCCAGGCCTAATTTCCCTTTTACCTGCCTAAAGGCAAATCTAAAACACACTTCAAGTAGGTATTTTAGTACTTTAAATGCCCTAAGCGAAACAATATTAAGTACTTAATAGCATTCGATTAAACAAAGTTAGGTAGTTAATTAAAAGCATACCAAAAGTGGGCCCGAAATCTAGCACTGTGACGTTTATTTATCAGCTAAGGATACGCGAAACTACAAAGTCCACTGCGAGCCCAATGTTATATTTCACCTCTCAAATCAATGCAAATAAATCCAATGTATTGCTAGATCCAGCCACTAATAAGTCTGGCGACGACCTCTAAACGAAAGCTGTGTAGCAGGTTTGCGCGACCAGTTCATGACTCACGCTCAAACAGACCAAGAGCCCGTGTTTGACTTTACATTTTTATTAAATAATATTATGTATTTATTTATCACTGCTGTTTATAAAAATACCTGTTTGCTACCGAAATTTCGGTAAAAACAATGAATCACCATCATCATCATCATCATCATCAGCCAATATCCGTCCCACTGTTGGGCACAGGCCCCTCTCATGAATGAAAGAGAACGGCATGATTTAATCAATTATTAGATGAAAATGCTCAGCGTTCACTTTTATCGCGAAGACATGAAATACCTAGAGATCATTTTATTACTCGACTGCCCAACGAAAAGGAGTGTAATACTCCAGGCAAAATACGGTTTTAAAGAACATTAATTTATAATAGAGTTTCTTTTGTTGATTACATTTGAAAATGTTATTCTAAGATGATTTATTCAAGAATCCGACGAACTTTCCACCCGGAAGTAATTATGTAGATTTAAATGAAGCATGCATTGTTGTCTTTTTTGTACGATTTATCTTGAATATTATAGAGCAAATGTAAATGAAACAAAATAAAACAAAAATATTTATTAATATTTTTTCTGACTTTTCAGAAGTTAGTTATCTTATCATTTTTTTGATATCTGAAAGTTTGTCGGATTTTGTCGCTGGGTAACTATTTCATTGATAATATATCTGTTACAAGAAACTCAGGATCGAGAACACTGGAAACGGAGGGGGGAGGCCTTTGCCCTGCAGTGGGACACTACAGGCTCCCAATAATAATAATAATAATATCCGTTACACATAAAAAATAAACTATTATAAATTATTTCCAAAATTGTCATTTTTTCCATGCGAGTTGTCAGTTCATTTACTGGACTATAATGTTTTAGATACTCTTGAACATTGAGCTTATATCGTTTTGCTTTACTTGCAACAAAACGAATACAACATATAGATGACAAAATCGTGACGTTCATGTGAAATGTAAATATATTATTTAACATGTTCACGGACAGTACGTCGAGAGACGTAAACTAAAACCGTGGTAATATGGCATTACGTCTGTAGACGGGAATTTAATTTTCATTAAAAGTGGCGCTCCGTCCACAGCCGAATATTTGTCATAGTATTTATAGGGAGTTTATAACTCTGTGCCGTTTTTGGCTGTTACACAAACCAGCCAGTGCCACAGCAAGCACTCATACTGGTGCACACAAGTTACCTCCATTACGCACACATTGACAGACCGCGTGTTGCGGCACTACGTCTGTAGCCGGACGATTCGCATACAAATATTCTGTTCGTTTCGCCTGTGGCCGTTAGTGCCGTAACACAGGTCTTAGTATTCGTTTGACATGAATACCCGTCTACAGGCGGTTACGTCTCTGGCCGTTACTGCCGCAACACAAACATTCAAAACCGAGCAATACGACAATCCGTCCCCAGACGTAATGCCATTTTGTATGGGGAATTTCTGTGTCGTATCACAAAAAAATCGAGATGGTCCTGTGTCCGTGAACGTGTTAATCATCAATTATTGCAGTCTACGTCAAAGATATCTTTACGCTTTTAATTGTACCTTATTCTAAAGGCGAAAAATGTACACATGACTGCACAAAGCTAGTAAAATTTTTGGTACATTCTATTGACCACGAATATAATAAAAATTACAAGAACGACCTCTGCCCTAACATTTTGAATGCAATATAATAAATTGTTCTGAAAATCGCGATGGAAATATACCGCGCGATTACAATAATTAGGGTCCTAATCACCAGACGGGCAATATTATTATTCGCTGCATTATCCCGCCATATCGGGACGGACCCCGTGTCAGACGCAACTTTGATTAATGCTTCGCAAAAACAGCTCGAAGAATACCTACCACGCAGTAGACCTTTGTCTACTGCGACACTTGTGATACCGTATATAATTGCAGTTGCAATCCCTTTGGATTACCACGAGTGTCTGAGAGCTTAAGGAACCTTTGTTTTGCGATTTTTCAATGCGAATATGAGGAATAACAGGTAACTGTAAGTTAGTCATAAGACTATAATTAAATCAAACGAAAGTAATTTCCTGAAATATTTTTTTACAGAATGATAGAGAATAGAGATTCAGATCGGATATCAAGTAATACTTAGTAACTTCATTCATTATTTTAACTAAGGCTAATGTTAGTTAAGTACGGTAAAACTTAATACGGTAAAAAAACACAATTTATTTTTAAGTCGTATACGTATGGTAGAAGTATATATAATACCTACGTCATCGTCACAGTTCAAATGTTATTAAAATTATTTTTTTATTTAATATTAGTAATAATGTACCAATTGTATAAAATGTATGCTACACTATAATTACTTACACAATATAAAGCTTGCCATTTGAAGGAACAATTAAGGAAATTAACATTTACTTTACAGAATATGGAGAGAAGCTGCAGACATTTAAGAACGATATTTTTCCCTAGGGGAAAATAAAATGAAGATGATATGTGTTATGAATAATTATTTCACGTTTTAAATAGATATTTACTCGTTATCATTGACAGATTTCATTATGTATTGATTCATAGTCATGCACGGTTGATATTCCCTGCTGTGCTACGGCGTAGATGCCGCGTAGCAGTGCTACGAAGCCCGTAGGAGCGCCCTTTGCCCTGACGGATTCTGGTCCTACAAATAGGCTCCGCTGTGAGTTGTCGTTCAAAAGAGATTGGAACAGTGAACACTGTGAACAGAATGCCTACTTTCATCCATTTGCTATACGTGTAGTTTTCTGGAGATATAAACGCAACTAGTTAGTATGTAGTTACACGTAGTAAAAGACAAGTAAAATACCAATGCAATGCAAGCCACGGGTTGTAAATTAAGATAAACGTGATATATATGTTTATCGCAATAATTTATTTGATATGCACGTGGGAGTCGATTAGCAAATGATTTTAGACAGGACTGCATTGACCGATCAACCCACACACATGTATTAAATACGATTGTAGGACATTTTATAAACACTGTTTCTAAATCAAACGATTTCTTGTAAATTATTCTACGGTGCCTAGTTTCATAGTTAATTACTATATTTAGTATTATTTAGACACAAAAAGGTATCCATAATTATAGATGGTTTATTTTTCCATTATATGTATTCTTTCTCTCTGTATCATATAGTATCCATAATTGTTTTCTTAAATAATAGCTAGGTTTTTTATTAACGATATTTGCAGGCAGGTGCAAATATCGTTAATAAATACCTATAAATATAACGGACTAATTAATCCAATAACATACTGATTTATATATGTACATAGTAATCACTAATCATACTATACAATATTCACAGTTATTAATTTGGTTATACAGTTTGTCGTGCTGTAACGCCGAAAATGGGCCCCTGCAATACGAGGGCCTTGTGCAGAGTAAACTCGAGCAAGTTATATATTTCCATCTTTAAACCTAAAATAAGCCTAGGCATAGTCCAGATGAAACGAAAACGTGTATGCTTTAATGGAATGTTCTAAGGGGTCCCAAAATGATAACACTGTTACTTGCCAATACTGTATATTGAGTCAAACACAGAAGAACCTGGTATAACACTTGTACAAAAATCAGTTAGTACTGGCCAGAGGTCATTATCGCCGGGAAAATCTCTATAGCGTGATTCAGGAATCGACCCAAACGGTACAGCGCCATCTAGCGGCCAACTCAATGCTGTGTAGACGTACAGTATCAATAATGTGAACCTTAAAGCCGACAGCGACCTCAAGTGACACCTAATCCACCTAAATATCTGTTTTCAGCGCGCTATGGAGCAATTACACAAATTGTATAAATGGTTACATTTTTATCGAATTGCCTTAAAACGTTCGGCGATTGTCGCCAGTTGCTTTTGCATATTACGTAAGTCTATTGACGTAAGTACGTAGTTATGTAGATTATCAGAGTAGTACACGGTGTTGTCTAAGTAGCTAGTGGAAAATTCATGCGTGAATTGAATGTTATGGCTCCTCTACATGATGGCCCATCCTAATGGCCCACTAGGATGGGCCAGCGTGTAGAGAGGGTAGTGGTGTCAGATGGCTATGGCGCGGCGATGTCTTTCTCCGTCTAACGCATAGTTGCGTCCTGTACCATGGGTCGTGATGGCCCACTGTATAGAGCAGGCTTTATGGCCGCTCCACACAATGGACCATCCTAACCCATCATACAGGACGCGGCTATGCGGTAGAACGAGACATAAATATGTCTTACTCCCTTTAACGCATAGCTGCGTCCTGTATGATGGGTCAGGATGGCCCATTGTGTGGAGCGGCCATTAAGTCCATGGGTGAATGAGAGTATGCACATATAAGTATAGGTCAAAATGGTGATACATACAAACCGACACGGCACTTACAGATTATAAGATAGATGATCGTATCGTTTTGGTCATTTATACGGCACGACAAGGAAGGAGAGGCAGGGGAAGAAGACCACGGCGCAGTTATATAGACCAAATAAAGGAAAAAGCTGGTGTCGTGTCGTATCAGCAAATCAAAGGGCTGGCGTACGACAGAGAGAAATGGAAAATACTCCACCGACAAGAGGATAACTCTTAAATTAATGATGATGATGATCGTATTGTTCGTTCAATTCGTACCAGCTTTCGTAAAGGAGAAATCATGAAATTCTTGTGTTTGGTTTCAATACAAATTAAGAGTCCGCAGTAAGCTCGGCCAAATTTCATCTTCCCATACAAACGTAGTTACGCTCTCATTTTAAAACTACGTGTTGGATTGTGACGAAACTTAATATATCTGACGACCGCTTTAGCCTAGTTGGTAGTGACCCTGCCTACGAAGCAAGAGGTCCTGGGTTCGAATCCCGGTAAGGGCATTTATTTGTGTGATGAGCACTGAATATTTGTTCCTGAGTCATGGATGTTTTCTATGTATTTAAGTATTTATTTATCTATATAAGTATGTTTATCGTCGTCTAGTACCCATAGTACAAGCATCGCTTAGTTTGGGACTAGGTCGATTTGTGTGAGATTGTCTGAAAATATTCATTTATTTTATTTATCTATGTTTGTAATTAGTTCATATGGTTCCAGTTTATAAAACAAAGGAAATACAACGAAAACAAGTTTTTTATGAAAAACTTAAATTCGCTGTATTTTTTTTACTATGGTATCTGAAGCTACATAAACTAATTATAGACATAGATATACCTCATGTTATTGTATATGCAAAATTCCGTTACAATCCAACACGTAATAGTTTTAAAATGAGAGCGTAACTACGTTTGTTTGGAGAATCGAGCTTACTGCGGACTCTTAAGTTATCCCTATGACCAAATGATTTCCAAATAATTATATTGTAACGCCTTAGCGACCGCAATAAAATGTTTCTGCGTTGTTTATTTTCCCTAAGGCTTGAAGGTGATTCAATAGCGTCGGTTCCACGAACCTGCACCGCGATGACGCCTTGCATCCGCCATTTTGGTAATAAAATGGATAATTACCAACACTCACGCGTTCAATTTTTCGCGCTTGATGTAAAATTGATGTGTGGACTGTATCCAGTGAAGAAAACGAGCGTTATTACGGTTATATTTTTCCAACTAAATAGCCAACTGAGCATCGAAACGCTTTAGTTCACGATTCACCTGAAAACATTATATACCTATAGTTGTAGTGGAGACCGCATATAATAATTTATACAAAAAACATATCTATATAGAGAACCTTTCACAGACAAAATTATTCAATTTCCGGTAGCTTTTAAGAGTTCGGTTTGCTTCTCGCCGATAATAGACAACTATTGGCCGACGGGAAACTACATAACACAACGCATATCGTTTTTTGCCGTAACTAGGTATCTATTCTTGGCTGCTCACGTGAGTCCCAACTTCGCTCAACCGTGATATCTCCTCTCCATTAATATGCACCAGACAATATATCTTGTTACCATAGTTAATTGAGTAATTAGAATGGGCGTTAGACTCATTTCACTTCATTAATTAGTTGTATTATTCCTTCCTGTCTGCTATTAATAACACAAGTGATATTCGTACTAACCCAGTAAGTAACTTACCTTACAGATATTGACCTATTAATAATATATAAGCGATAGTTTAGTTATTATAATTGTTATAAAGCTATATAACGTATGTAATTGTCCGTGTCTTGCCTCAGTCAGTGGCAGACAACGCGTTGAATGAAATGAAAGGTCGTGACGCTGAAATCGCGCTCGGCTCGCGACGCTCGCGCCATGCGGGCAATGCTCAGACGAGTGGTTCCCGCCAAAACGGGCGCAGGCTGTAGCGCGAAGCCTCGCGATTGGTCGGCGCGGCGGCGGCGCAAGGCCGCCGGTTTTCCCGCGAACAATGCCAAATGGTGCATTTGTCAAGGTGAGTTCGTTCACCGCCGACGCGGCGCCCGCGCCGCTGCCGACTATCGCTCACTCGTTCGTGTCGCGCCGATCGAAGGTCGACAGAAGGCAGCCGAGCTCTTATCTCACCCGTTTTGCACTGAAGATACATTCATTAACATCCACTCTTCATTACAGGTGAAACTTCGAATTATTAAAGCGTAATATAAATAATTCCGTACTTCGGTTTGGTGCTAGTGTGTTTAATGATAAGTGAAGTGTTATTTTTGCCACAGGAAAACCGGTGCTATAAATTCTCATTCTGTGATTAATGGGTGTTGCTATTTCATTAATTAATTAATGTTAAAAGATTTAATTTATTTTTGTCTCGCAAGTCACAGGTGGTCAGATTTTGCAGATCTCTAAGACGACATGCGACGCTAAACTTCTTTTTTCTGATCTGATAATTTCGCTAAACAACTAGTTAACCTCTACTTGATCTTAATTTATACTAAGGTTCTTATATATATAATTATAATACACAGCCTAATTTACTTTTCACTATTTTCCGTGACATCTGATTCCATGTTAAGTGTGACGTCGGCCGGCAACGCCCCGCAGTGACACAGCCGCGAAGATTTTGAACAAAGAAAAATTATCAAGAAGAAGTATCAAGTGCTACGCCCGGACGAACTTCCCAGTTCGGCCGATGCACGGGTCGGTGGGATTTTCGTCCGTTTGTATCGCTTATACGTGTTACTACCGTACCAGACACCAGACGCCTGCATCAGACGATTTATCTAAGTTCAGGTGGGGCAAGAGCAACACTGGGTAAAGATGAAATCTAGGGAAGGTTTACTAAACCTATAAGAGTATTGGGCGGGAAACTGTTTTTCTTTCCCCACCTAAAACTCTGTTAATCTTACCCCACCTCACCTTATCGGGACCAAACAAGGATATTTTTGGGGACAATTACTTAGCGCGAACAGTTCCTGTGGACAATCGCTATAAGTGACGTGTCACCTGATTCGACCACGCAAACAACACAATGCAGAAGGCGTTCTACGATGCGTTGGTGGGTACCACACCTATCAACTAAGTAAAAGTTTATTACCCAGAAATCATCTCTTAATCTGCACAGTTTATTGCGGTTACTTGATAGAACTCTATAATTATATGGTGGTGCATCTAATTTGTGTTTGTATAGAGACCGAGCGATGTGGAACCTATTACCCTATTACTGTGTAATTTGACATTATCATTTGTTTTGTTATAATTGGTGACGCACGGCTAACTTTTTGTATGTTAATGTCTCATATGCTTAAGAGTCCGCAGTAAGCTCGATTCTCCATACAAACGTAGTTACGCTCTCATTTTAAAACTACGTTTTGGATTGTAACTAAATTTTGCATGTACAATAACATGGGGTATATCTATGTCTGTAATTAGTTTATGTATACCATAGTAAAAAAAATACAGCAAATTTAAGTTTTTCATACAAAACTTGTTTTTGCTGTATTTCCTTTGTTTTATAAACTGGAACCATATGAACTAATTACAAACATAGATATATCTCATGTCATTGTATATGCAAAGTTTCGTCACAATCCAACACGTAGTTTTAAAATGAGAGCGTAACTACGTTTGTATGGGAAGGTGAAATTCGGCCGAGCTGACTTTGGACTCTTAAGTTTAAATAAGTATTCGGAATTGTAATGTAAAAACTAATGAGCTATGAACTCTACTTGTCCAAGTTGTCCCGCATTGGGCCGGCGGCCGAGGGCGCAGACCCTTTTTCAGATCAACTTCTACCTACGTTGATGTGTTGTTATAATGTGGCTAATCAGTTGGGGAGCAATAATGCCAAAGAGGTAGCTACTATTTTCATATATGATTTCAAAATTACATTAGTTAGAAATAATGTAAAGATATTTTTGTTGACATATTTAAAAAAAACTTACTTATAAGTACTTACTTTCGATGAATAAGCTCATAATCATTTTATACCTACTAGCTTGTGCTGGCGATTTCGGACGTATAAACTCCTGTATTAACTTAAATCCCCGATTGTAGAACGTACCCTATATTGTAATTGTTTATTAAGCAGAAACGTCCGCTACCGAAATTTGTCCAAATTTCGGTAGCGGCGGTCGTTAGGCGTTAACCCTATACCTATTTAATCTGTGAAATATTTATACCAATTCAAAATCTGTTCAGCCGTTTTTGCGTGATCGAGTAACAAATATCCACACTTAATGTGGCAATAAGCATTATAATTTTGTTTTATTGGTTTGCCATAGTATTAATATAATATGGTTAAGGGGTAAAAAATAGTACTTATTACTAAACTACTAGTAACACGTACGTACTAAAATTATGTACTAGGCATGGCACTTCACTAATAAAATCCGGTTCGATGGATCACAATGTCCGTACGTTCACATGTAGGTATGTTCCTTTCATTCAATGTCTGGGTTATATTAACAACATACTTGCCATTGCATACTTTCTCGAAAATACTAAAATAAGTAGGTGTTTGGTTTTTTTTGTGGTGGTTACATAATATTTATAAATGCTGTATTTATTATATTCAAATGTTGTATTTATGTAGCTACATAAGCCACAATAAAGCAACTATTCTTTAATTAAGACCAGAGATTAATTTTACTTTATGCCTCACGCAGAGAATATTTTTCTTCATCTCTATAATTATAAGATATAGTCGCCGGTCGTGTATCTGTGTTCGCGATAATGTCTGTAACTACATACTGAATATATTTTTGTGCCGTTTTCACCGATGTATATATAGTTTTGAAATAAAGAGTCGTTTTCGTTTTTTTGAAGTGAATACTTCTTTAGCGGCGCTGTGCAATTTTTGTGATGAGGAAAAATTTGTTTTGTAAGATTAGTAAGACGTGAGATTTGAGAAAGGTCACGTGACCGTAAGACGGACACGTGACCTGATCCAAAAACTGTTACAATGTCATTGAGTTTTCACTTCTGCCGGCATCGGCACTCCCGGAGTGCAACCTGGTCTTTTTTTAATAATGAAGGTATTTTGTACTGTATCCTGTGTACCTAAAGCGTCCAATATATTCGTTTATAATAACTAATTACGTTAATTTTTTTTGAGATAGAGACTTGAAACTTCGTAAAAAGGTTCCTCAATGAATTACAAGAAAACAAATTTCAGCGTTTTTGAAAATTCATACCCTAAAGGGGGTCAAAAATGTGTTGAAAATTTGTATGGAGAGTGAACTTTTATCGAGCTAGGGACTTGATTCGTAAAATGGTTGTTTTGATTTCTATTAGAATGTTTACGTGCAGAAAAATAGATTACTAGTTCTTATTAGGTATATTGTACTCTTCTTAGTAATAAAGGCTATTTATCTTCTAAAGGGATTAAAACTTACTTGAAAGTTTGTATGTTATCCAGAGTGAAGAACTTCATAAAATGGCGCTACCGGTCTTAGCCGATACTATTAAACGAGCAAAATTTGTATATGATATACCTATATTTAGGTATATACATTTGTAATCATGTTCTGATGAAATTTGCAGTATCGGGGTTTACGGGGGGCCGAGAAACCGATCTAGCTTGGTCTTATTTTCGAGAAAATTTGTTTTTCGTATTATCTCGCAAAAAGCTGGCTGTATGATATGATGCATCAACTCCACTGCACCAAATATATGATTTCCGGGTGTAAATACACGAGTTATAATAGAAAATACCAAAATCACTATTCACGCGTGCCTAATATAATTGAGGAGATCCCTCAATTCTTCATGGACCCCATAATCCAACTGGATTTTTGAAAAAATGAGACCAACCTGGAAGCATATACTTACAAACAAAAAAAATTGTACGAATGGGCTCATAAATGACGGAGTTCTGAGGTAACTAACATTGAAAAAAAAAAACATGATAAACCTCCTTTTTTGAAGTCGGTTAAAAAAGAGTAAGTGTTGCCTGATCATAAACGCACAGCCGATACTTCTGGGACTAGAAACTTGAAATTTGCACCAGAACTTAATTTTATAAAGTAGGCAAGGGGCTTTTATAAAGGGGGTTCAAAGTTTTGTATGGAGATCTTTTTTTTTGTAGGAGATTTGTAACTTTTTGGAAAAAAGAAATTAGAAGTTTATTTATTTAATCTTTATTGCACAAAAGAATATATTATAGTACAAAAGGCGGACTTAATGCTATAAAGCATTCTCTACCAGTCAACCTTAAGGCAAAGCAGATACAATGTGGGCAGTGCAACTTAATTTAAAACAAAAACTCTATAACATGTCTAAAGATGCGATGAATAATAATATAGTAGAATACGATACAATACAATATAATATGATATAACAATATATACCTATTAATACATACATAAACATACATATGAATATAGATGAAACTTACAAAACTGATAGATTATTTTTTAGTTCTGCCAGCAAAGAAATTTTGTAAGGACTTTTTGAAGACAAGCCTGTTTGGAGATTGCCGAATTTTGACAGGGAGATGGTTCCATAGGCGAGCTACTTGGACGGAGAAGGAATTGGACATAAAACCAGTACGGTGAGGCGGAATAGATAAGGAAAGGTTGCCAGAGGAGCGAAGTTGACGGACTCGAGAGACACAGTAATACTGAAAAAGAGTTTTGAGGTATTCGGGAGAATTTGGATCGTTTAGAATGGAGAAGAGAGTGCAGAGCAAACGTATTTCGCGGCGTAGGCGGATTGGCAGCCAGCCCAATTGGGAGCGGAAGGAAGAGACATGATCGTATTTACGAAGACAGAAAATGAACCGAATACAATTATTTAGAAGACGATCTAACTTGTCAAGAAGTTCTCCATTCAAGTCAGGATAACACACATCACCATAGTCGATTATGGGCAATATCAATGTCTGCACTAATAAAATCTTGGTTTTGATGGGTAAGAAATGCTTTAGCCTATTAAGTGCATGAAGCGAACCTACAACTTTCCGACTAACCTCAGAGATCTGTGGCCTCCAACTGAGAGTGTTGTCTGCTGCTGAAGTTTGTGCGGGGAACAAGACAATTTTAAAGTAAGGTAACCGTAACTTCTGTTAAAGACTAGAAAACCAACTACAGCGTTTTTAGGGTTCCGTAGTCAACAAGGAACCCTTATAGTTTCGCCTTGTCCGTCT
Source organism: Epinotia bilunana (assembly GCA_947049275.1). Taxonomy (NCBI): domain Eukaryota; kingdom Metazoa; phylum Arthropoda; class Insecta; order Lepidoptera; family Tortricidae; genus Epinotia; species Epinotia bilunana. Next base: position 16,218,621 of record OX346264.1, read on the forward strand.
GTCTGTCTGTCCGTCTTCGGCTTAGCTTAGTAACCCTTACAACTAGAAAACTGAAATGCGGCGTGGGTATATAATCCAATCTCGCCGACAAAACAGTAGAATACATTTTTTTTAGGGTACCTCCCTGTACTACATGTAAATTGGTGTTTTTTTTTTCTCGTTAAACGTATTATGGGTTATCTAAAACTATTTTTCAACTCAGTTATGCGTTTGCGAGATAATGGGATTTAAAGCCCTAATTTTTCCTAGATGCACTTTATTTCGGGTGTATATACATTGTCATTGGAATTTGAACCTTTTACCGTGGACGGTAGAGTTGCTTTTTCACGGCACGGTGCTTCTTGCCCGTTGAGTTTTCATAAAATTAAAATTAAAATTCTCGTCTCGCGTCGCGCCTCAGCATCATTGCTGCTGGGCTGGGCTAACCTCGCAGTTGGCATCTGTTACTTTGTTTTAAGTAGGTCGTTCGTATTATTCTGTTCACCAACTCAACTGAGTGGTCGCTAACCGGCACATGAAATTAGGTGGTCGCTAACCAGCGAAATGACCCTATACATTGGTGTGTTATAAAAATAATCATATTTACGATTATTTACGAGGGTAAGCTATAAAAATCCCAAAAGCCCCTTTTAAGTCCGCGTTCTGTGACAGACAGGCAACTACGGAACCCTACCCTGCGCGTGGCCCGACACGCACTTTCCCGCTTTTTTATATAATTCTTTTGGCATAAGATACTTTTTCTTGACGATGATGAAGATAGACAACTGAATATACTAACATTACCTAGCGTATTTATCCTTGAGGCTTGTATGTTCGTGAGACTGCGGCTCGAGTCATGCACGACCCGGCTGCACGGGCCCGGGCGCACCACGCGCGCCCAGCACTTGTTGGTCGAGCCGGTGCGGAGGCTAGCAACGGCTCGAAAATCACTTGATGTAATAGGAATTAAACTTTATAACTAGGGTTAGTATTCTAGTGGCAGTTTAGCACAAGTAATGCAGTGGAGTCGCCATTGTATATTTTTTTATTTGAATAAATGAATAACTGAACGATAAATCTATATTACAGTACGGCCAATAATATATCACCTTTGCGTTTTATTGTATGAACGTGTACCTATAGAGTAAACAATTTAGGTTTGTTGACACATCGCATATTTTACTAGTTACATATTTAACATATTTTTTTGACGACAAATGCAATTCAATACTATAAATTACAATGATGATTTTATAATGTAACATTTAAATAAATTTTACTTGTTTACTAAAATGTTAATGTATTCAAGAGCTTGAACAACTTGCAACTGGAAATAAAGTTTCAAAAATCTTGCATTATTATTTTCTGCTGATGTTAAACGGTTGTCAAGATTATGAAAAGCATAAACTATGGCAATTTGTAATATGGAACAAAGCTGGCGTTATACGGTTTCTCAACTTGTGAAAAATCCATACTTGTATGAAACCAATAAACTTAATTATACATTATTGGTTTATCAATAATTTATTCATTCCTTCATTCAATCAAAAAATATATAACAACGACTCCATTGCTCTTTGTTCGCCCCAATTTTACCAAACAGCCCAACTCTATTTATAACTCTCTTCCAACTGAATTGAAAAACTCATCGACTGGCGGCATTTTCAGAGGCAAACTAAAAAGATTTCATTGGACGTGGCGTGTTACGCCATTGACGAATTTAATGATAAAGTATCATTGACCCACGCATAAGTAGTTAATAACCCTTAATTAGACTGACATTTACAATGTCTATGAATACATTTTTAGAAATATTGTTTTTTTGTAAAAAAGCATAGCAATTATTATGACTAAAAATAATGATGATCTTCAATATACGACGCCCTCTGTAGCCTAGTTGATAGTGACCCTGCTTACGAAGCCGGTGGTCCCGGGTTCGAATCCTGGTAGGGGCATTTATTTGTGTGATGATCATGAACATTTGTTCCTGAGTCATGGATGTTTTCTAGTACCCATAGTACAAGCACTGCTTAGTTTGGGATTAGATTGATTTGTGTAAGATAATAAGATTAAAAAGATTGTCCTCAGATATTAAAAAAAAAAATACTCTGTGTAAACTGACCTGTAACCATGTTATCAATAAAGATTGAATTGAGTCATCAATGATCAAAGTGACCGGTCCTGAAATGAAATCCTGCGCCACCCGTATCCAGCAGCATTCCCCACCCTTTACCAGGTCATCAGTCCACCTTGTGGGGGGCCTACCCACGCCGAGCCTTCCGGTACGTGGTCGCCACTCGAGAACCTTTCCGCCCCAACGGCCATCGGTTCTATCGTACAATAGGAACGCAAAATATGCGATATTGCATATCGCACATTTTGCGTTTTGTATATTTTGCGCTGGAGAGAACGCTTTTACAAATTTTCGTAAAATAAATTTTATACTTATGTATTACAAATTAATATTTCCCCGTTAAATTGAAATGTATAGTATCCTGCATTGTAGAACTTGGAACACTCTCTTCAATCTATTCTTCTTCATGAAGTGGCCCATGTGTCACGGCACTACAGATCGCGACGACATACAGTGGTTGGCAGGCGGTCATAAGCCTTGTAGACCGTGGCACGGCGGTAAGTATGCAACGCAACAACTTCTTCATGAAATGGCCCATGTGTCACGGCACTACAGATCGCGACGACATACAGTGGTTGGCAGGCGGTCATAAGCCTTGTAGACCGTGGCACGGCGGTAAGTATGCAACGCAACAACTTCTTCATGAAGTGGCCCATGTGTCACGGCACTACAGATCGCGACGACATACAGTGGTTGGCAGGCGGTCATAAGCCTTGTAGACCGTGGCACGGCGGTAAGTATGCAACGCAACAACTTCTTCATGAAGTGGCCCATGTGTCACGGCACTACAGATCGCGGCGACATACAGTGGTTGGCAGGCGGTCATAAGCCTTGTAGACCGTGGCACGGCGGTAAGTATGCAACGCAACAACTTCTTCATGAAGTGGCCCATGTGTCACGGCACTACAGATCGCGGCGACATACAGTGGTTGGCAGGCGGTCATAAGCCTTGAAGACCGTGGCACGGCGGTAAGTATGCAACGCAACAACTTCTTCATGAAGTGGCCCATGTGTCACGGCACTACAGATCGCGGCGACATACAGTGGTTGGCAGGCGGTCATAAGCCTTGTAGACCGTGGCACGGCGGTAAGTATGCAACGCAGCAACTTCTTCAACGTATCAGACCATCTTGTAAACGCGCACGTTTTCATCTATTTGGTCTAAAATTATTTTTCTCTAGATCATGCTTTGAAGACCGCATAATGTGTAAAATGAGCTAATCATTTAATAATTGGTAAGTGGCCAGTCATAAATGTCCTCTTTCAAGTCGAATGTAAATCGAAAGTAGCAAAAATGGGTAACAAACCGCAATCAAACACTAATGACACTTCTATGACGTCAAACTCAAAGTAAAAGAGAAATGTATCATTTGACAGTACGGTACTCTTTTCGGTGCTTGTCATTTTTCAAAATTCGAAGTGTTATGTTTGTTCAGATATTTATGAACTTCTACTTGTTTACATAAAATTGAAATACGTTAGTACAGAATTTTTTGTGCCACTAAATCTTTATAAATATTTGAAAAAAAACCCTTGTTTACATATTTATGTACTTTCGCTTGGTTAAATAATTTTGAAAAATATTAGTAAGTACAGATGTCTATTAGTTTTCAGTTACTTACATATTATTGAGACGCTCGCTCAGAGTAATATGACAGGTTGACATGTGTACATATTTTTGATTGAAATATCTGTTCAGATGTGATATGTACCTTTCTATGTACATTTATTTTCGAAGCCTCGGGAATGCTCATATATTTATGAACTCGACTGTACAAATAGCAAACTGTGACATCATACTTTTATATGAATTAGTATGAAGCGTTTCGGCTGCCGCCAGCGAGTTTTTTTATTGGGTATTTATGTTTTAATTGTAGTTACTTACTCCCTTATGAACATTTGTTCCTCTCCAACAAAAGGTTCGAATGGCATCCTAAAAATACTTGGCATGACAATTAAAATTGAGTTGGTTACCTATTTTTATTTTATAAATATAAGTTGTTTTTTAAATCTTATTTGTAGTACTTATAATCTGATTTGTAGTAGTTATGTCGCTTCACAATTTTTAGGATAAGTTAATGTGCATGTTGTGTTTGCCTGTAATTAGGTAAACACTCTGATTTGTTTTTGTATCTAGTTTAGTTCCTAAGTGACATGGTTTTGTATCTGTTGGCAAACCTTAAATAAATAAATAGTAAATGATATGCACAGGATTTATCCAAGTTCTTAGCTCTTATTCTGTTCAGACTCGCCTGCCTTCGTCAATACACCTATGCAGAACTCCATGTAACTTTCAGTTGAAATTGAGAATTCAAAGACGAGACACCAAGACAGAGGAATTCAGGGAGAAAATAGAAAATCCCAATGTTTAAACAATTCAATATTATTTGCAATAAATTTATCAGTACATCCACATTGAATGCATCATTAATTTTACTCCATAAAATATAACATAAAATCATGGACAGCGTGAAAATAAACATAAGAACGACTATAAGATAAAATCTATTTACATTCAGGTGGTTTAAACACAAATAAACATCGAACATAACAAAACTAGTGCAACAATTAAATAATAAATATAGACATGGGACTTCAACGTGGTAAGGTAATAGTAAATCTAAGGCTTTATAATTAATCAATCGTTAGTTATACAATACAAGTTTGTTACAAAAATTATCTATTGGCCTTCACATCACAGAGCAAAGCGATCTGAAGCGTCGACCGACAGAAGCGTGCGCCGCACGCCTGCAAACTGAACAAACTCTCATTCCGCAACTCAAACCTACAAATGCACCTCTCCGGGCAAACTCAAAACAAACAGCTGCGTGCACTGAACCCACCAACCACTGGGGTGCTTCTACACCCTCAAATAAACATGCATCTATGCTGCATGTCGTCAAAACATATGCAAATGTCATCGATGCTTCTAAATGCATCATCAAGACTAATCGACACCTTCATTCATTTAAACTTTTATTATAATTCCATACAAACTTCTTTTACCAGCTCGCCATATTAAAAGAGTAGAAAAGTTATGCAAGAAATTGTAAGCCGATTATAAAGACTAGAAAATGCAAACTATTCGAACAAACCCGGCGACCCAGTCCGTGTGCATAATGCCCGCAATAAATCTATTATTGATATGTTTAGCTCCGCAAAGCGATAACAAGGCGACAGGTCGGTTGCTGCGGCCGGGGCGTGGCCCGCGGCCCGCGGCCGCTGAACACAGTGAAGTATCTTTATCTAACATCCCCCAGGGGAACGGCGGACGCGCGCTCCGCCGCGGTCGCGACTCGCGATACACCTCGTTCAACAATATTTATAGGTATGTATAACTTAGGACAGTCGTTAGGCCTTAATATATAAAATATACAGTTATTTATTATGGCAGATATCAACAAGTAATTTATATCTATCAACACGATACTGTCAATTTTTACAGAAACGATACTCTAAGGCTATATACACGCTCCGCCGAGGCGCCCGTCTCACGCTCACCGCGACGCGCCCTCGGAAAATGGCACTTTCAATACAAGCTCAAATTTACTAATAGTGAAGCGGCCCGCGACTCGCACCGACCGGCAGATACATACATAATAGTAATCAGTCGCTCGATCGGGGCTAGAAAATAATAAGTATCAACTATCGCTTTAAACTCTACATTAATCTAGGTTCGAATTATAATATCAATAAATATTCAGAGACCCCGCGAGCGGTGACTAAACGAGCGCATATAATATTCATTCGAGGTACAGGCAGCGGGCGGGTCGGTCCGAATCGGGCTCGCGCTCGGATCGCATCGAACGAGGTAAAGAGAGGTGAGCAAAAATTTAGAACACGAAATCGTCCTCGCGGTCACACTCGGGCGCGGCGGCGAGCCCTCGGCGGCGTTATTCGTACCCGGGCGGGTCCCAGGTGGCCGTCAATCAGGACAGGTACGGCAGCAGCAGGTACAGCGCCGCGGCCAGCAGCGGCACGGCGAAGGCCAGCAGGCGCGGCACGGGCCAGCGCGGCTTGTGCTGCAGCGCGGCCAGCTGCGCGGCCAGCCGCGCGCGCTCGCCGCACGCCTCGGCCCAGCTCTCCTTGGCGCGCACCAGCTCCTCCTGCAGCGCGTGCAGCGAGCCGCCGCCCAGCGCCTCCGCCAGCAGCGCGCACTCCGGCCCGGCCGCCGCCTCGACCTCGGTGGCCACCGACTCCGTCTCCTCGTCCTCGTAGTCGAGCCGGAACATCTCGTCGATGTCGGCGGAGATCTTTCTCGCGTCCGCGGATTCCTCCTCCGCGGAGGGGTCCTCGTCGGGGCGATAAGTGTCGACGGCCTTGTCGGCGGTGGTGGGCGGCGGCAGCGGCAGCGGCAGGTCCGGGCGGCGCTCGAGCTGCGCCTGCGCCTGCGCCTGCAGCTCGGCGCGCAGCGCGGCGACCTCGGCCGTGAGCTCGTCGACGTGGGCGCGAGTGGGCCGGAACGCGAGCTCGGCCTGCATCCAGGCCGCGCTGGAGGCGAGCCGCTGGATCTCCACGAGGTTCGCCTCCTCCACGGCGGTCGATCGCTTCAGCTGGGCCTGCGCCAAATAAACCAGATTGATTACCGATCGCTTTATCAAGAACGACACGCCAGTAAAACAAAACTGATTGAATCCGTATTCTTTCTACAGTTTGATTCGTTCCAAAAGTATATGAGCGGGAGCATATCTAGGAAATTGTTCAGTTTCCTCACATCAAATAATCTTTTCAACTGCAAAAAGTTTACCCAAACTTTTGGCCAAGACCTCGTCTAGGTGGTATAAGTATTGATCAACTAACTGTGTTTGTATATTAGTTATAAATACATGGTCAAAATAATTGTATTATTATATCTGCATGTCTTTCCCGCTTACGGAGAAGTGGTCTCCCAGACTTTTGGTACCACACTTGGAGCCCAATTACCAATTGAGCCAACAGGTAGATGATTTGTTATATCGGTTTCCAACGCAAATTTTTTTGTAGCAAATTTTGATCCCTAGAAAGATCCCTGAATGATTACATCGCATAATTTCTCATTCTTAAAATTTACCTTAATAACTGTATAGTAGGGAATTTTTTGTTCGCATAATTTTACAAACGGGTTTGAACATTCGCATTTGAATAGTTTTTCTGGGCACTTAGCCCTACGGGCATCTATAGCTACCTAACGAACCTAACCTACCTACTCTTTGGAGATTGCAATGGGTTTCCTACAGGGAAGAAAAAGCGATTAGAATAATCGCGTTCGGGATAAAATGCGAAAACAAAATTAGCTACAAATAAAAATTGCGTGTGGGGTAAGCGATCTAACAAACCAGGTAGAAGAGAACCTTTCGCCAATTTAATTAAACTCAAATTAATTATGAATTACTGGGTTATTGGTAATTTACAGTATTCCCGTTAAGAGGTTATGGAAGAGGTCGATTGCAAATTGTTGGACCACATAATGCATTAGGCAAAAGTGAAGTTTTTAGACATCAATTAGATTATGTAGGACACAATACCTGCAGGTCGTCGATCTTGGCGCGCGCCTGGGTGGAGGCGAGGTCGGCGTGGTTGTGGTTGTGGTTGTGGTTGTGGTTGAGCGCGGGCGCGGGCGCGGGCGCGGGCGGCGGCTCGGGCTCGGCGCGCGCGGCGAGCAGCTCGTCGCGCACGCCGCGCAGCTGCTCGGCCTCGGCGCCCGCCAGCGCCAGGCGTTCGCGCAGCGCGCGGATCTCCTCGTTCAGCCCCGCCATCACGCGGAGGACATTGGCGTACTCGACGCCGCCCTTTGTCTGGTCAATTCAAGTTTTACGTGTTTATTTATTTATTTATTAGGTTTACCAACAATTGTTTACACCATGTATTACATGAATAGCTTGCAATAACAAGTTAGTAACATTAGTAGTAGTATTTTTGTAACAAACAAAAATAAACTGTTGAGTTTAATTTATTTCCTGTATAATACCTGCAGCATAATCAGGTAAAAGGCAACCGTCCTTAACTTATACCCCAGACTAATGGCACAACTCCTTTGAATTTTTCACATATATATATTTTTCATCACACTTGCTCGAAACGGGCTTCATAATGCGCAGACATACAGAGCTGTAATAGCCTATGTTACACCCACGGGCGTAATGGTTTTTTTTCTTAAATTGTATCTGTCACTCATACGGCAGTTACAAAGCAAAGAGGTTTTATATCAAATACGATGTCTGAAAACGTAATTATAAATAAATTTACACTTAAAACACTACTATAACATGTTTAACAGAATTATTTACAGATTTAATATGTAGTTATTTAGTGTCTATGTACGAGGGCTGCTACTTATGTATCCGGAATCCAGGATTCCAACTTTCTTAAACACAATTTTTGACCTCTATGGTAAAATTTGAACTTTCTTTTAATACTGGCCGCTATATATTTTTTTTCTTGAGTACGCTAGTCTTTTGTTTTTGGCGGGTTTAAAATGTTATCTCGTTGCAAGAATGGAACTTACTCGTGAAAATATTCGTGCTATGATTTATTACGATTTTCGGCGTGGCTAAACGCAACAACAATGCATAGATCAATTAACTTTGACTTTTGGTGATGAAGCTCCATCAAAAACTACTGTGTATCACTGGTTTAGTGAGTTCAATCGTGGACGTAGTATGCTTACGGACGAAGTTAAGGAAGGTCGCCTGAAATCGGCCGTTGTACCACAAAATATTGAAGCAGTGCGGAAACTTATAATGCATGACCGTCATGTTACGTATCGCGAGATAGAGGCAATTCTGGGGATATCTATGACGAGCATTAATAAGATATTACATGAACATTTAGCTGTAAAAAAAATTTGTTCGCGTTGGATACCGCATAATTTAACTAAGGATCAAAAAGAGGCTCGCGTCGAATGGTGCAAAAAAATTTGAAAAAATATAACCGTGGTGACTAAAATGCTGTTTATAATATCTACACAGGTGACGAATCTTGGATATATGCGTATGATCCCGAAACTAAACAGCAATCAACAGTGTGGGTGTTTCAAAATGAGCCGAACCCTACGAAAGTTACTCGTGCAAAAAGCACCTTGGTATGAATGGCCATATGGCTACAGTGCCACTAGAAAATCGTAAAACGGTTAATTCGGAGTGGTACACGACCATTTGTTTGCCAGAAGTGTTTGAAGAAATACGTAAAGACAACCAGCGACGCAGAATCATTATTCACCATGACAACGCCTGTCATACATCACGCGAAACAACTCGATTTTTGGAAGGTCAAAATATAGAATTAACGGGTCACCCACCGTACAGCCCTGATTTGGCACCCAATGATTTTTATTTATTTCCAAATGTCAAGAATAAATTACGTGGTCAACGATTTTCGACCCGTGAAGATGCGGTCGACGCGTTCAAACAACACGTTTTGGAGATACCTCAATCAGAGTGGCAAAAGTGCTTTAAAAATTGGTTTACACGTATGCAAAAGTGCATCGATCATCACCGAGAATATTTTACAAAACAATAAAACTATATTTAGTAATGTACGTTTGATTATTTTTTCTATTCCGGATACATAAGTAGCAGCCCTCGTAAAATGTTTTCAAGTGTTTTCAAATCGTGGCTGTATATCGAAGGGTCTTTACCATACGCGCCTCACGTCAAATTCAACAAAATGGATAACTGACATGTCGCAGTTTTTATTACGATTTGTATTCATTTCATGTAAAATGTATTTGTTTCCTCGCAAATGTGATGAAAAACATTGTGTATAACACGGGCGGTAGAATATTGCAAACTCGACTCATAAAAAGCCCTCCGCCTTCGGCGTCGGGCTTCTGATAGACTCTTGTTCGCAATATTCCACTTACGCCCCTCGTTAAACAATATATTTTAATTTGACAATGTGACACATGTTCCTCTTTGTCGCACCAATCGTGGCAGGTATGTGCAACGGAAATGTCCCGCATTTTATAGCCCCGCACGCAAGGGTATTTTAAAATAGTATATACTAGTTATATTATACAGGGTGTTTGCTCCATCGTTTGCCAAATTAAAACGGCAGGTAGGTTGGGTCATTAGCTACCTTTTCCAGCCTCCAAAAAATTTTTGTGTCCAGTGATATTTTTTTGTATTCTTTTAAAATAATTTTGAAAATATCTATATGCTTACGCGTTTAAACTTGAATAAAAAAAAGGAAGTGGTAGAGCCATTTTTTTTATTTCATAGTAATGTGTAATGTTGTACGGCTCTATCAGTCTGTTATTTGCAAGTAACGTCTACTTATTTTTTTATTAACCCTCAAAAAAAATTTAAGATGCAAAAATTTCGTCTTGGGCAACTTTGATTTGCAATTTAAAAAAAAAACTAAAATTGATAATGTTCTTAAAATTCTTTAAAAAAGTTCCTTAGTTTTTCCTCTTTCTAATGATGTACAATAATGCCAAAAAACCTTCAATGAACTTTATTAATTTGCCAATTTTGTGTAAGGGACGCACTAGGCTCGTAACGGGCAAGCGATAAAAAACATACTTTCGCTAAATACGAGTAGTAGGACTATTAGGTAAGCAAGACTTGCAGATCGACGACTATCATAGGAACGCACGCGTAGCATCTGAAAGGCTACCGTGAAACGAAAACGAACTTCGTTCGCTATCTCCCTCTCTGTCGCTCGAATTTGCATTTTGCAAGTGCGACAGAGAGGGAGATACATGGGTATTGGGTGGGTTGTAACCAAATTTCCTCTTTAATACGTTGCCCAGACCTAACTCCGTTAGACTTTTACATCTGGGGACGGGCAAAAGAACTTGTCTACGTAACGGAAGTCGAATTTAGAGAAGACTTCCCAACGCATACAAAAAATATACCAGTGGACACAATTTTTTTGTGGAGGCCGGAAAAGGTAGCTAATGACCCAACCTACCTGCCGTTTTAATTTGGCAAACGATGGAGTAAACACCCTGTATAATAGTGTGAGACATACCGGTGAGTCTTCAGTGTCGGGCTCGGTGTAGGTGGAGTTGGCGTTGTTGTCGGCGAGCAGCGCGCCGTCCAGCGGGCTCGACGAGCCCGAGCGCTCCGGCTCTGTGCGGGGGGACACTTCTAACTATACTACGGTACGTCTAAAACTGTTACACTCAATTCTGACTAAAAACGCAAGCTAAAAACAAGCTCATAGTCAGAACACGAAGTCGTTTTTTAATTGCGTTCGTTTGGCAGTATTTACTCTTACATTTATACCAACACTGGTGGAAATCCCATCGAAATCCCTATCGTCATTCTCGTACACTACAAACTGGACCAACAACGGCTACCTATCGCACTTTAACTAATTCGCCGTCACTGAGTTGTACTCAAGTTTGTCACCGTTGCCACCCACCTTCCACCGACTTCATACGAAGTTCAAAAACAATAGACTTGCCTGGGGCGGGCGTGCCACATCACATTTTTTTCTGTGGCGGCAAATGGGTTACCAAATAGTTATCATCGAAATGCTTCGCATTCGTTAGCCGTTCATTTGCTCAGAGTGTGCCCAGCGTTACATAACTCGACGAAGGCGTCATGGGGGGACGTTTTCGGTGTTTGGGGATGCTAATTTCAAAACGCTTTTATGTCAGACATAAAGAATGCATCCTTTTATAGCAAGTGTGTACGTGTATGTCGGTAAATATAATTTCTTAATTAAAGGCAAAATGCATATTAAAGTTCAATTCCCTCGAGTAGTGACTTTTTATCTTATTGTGCGTCCATCAAAACTGACACTTGTGATAAGCAGCGCCTGATATTAATAAGTGCTCCTCCTACATTATAATATTTATAATCAAGGTCATTAACATGCGACATTACTAAACACACGTATGAACGTTAGGTTAGTCGATTCTGTACTGCATGTGCACTGTGAGCTGGGACGAAACTAAGTGGTCTGAACGAGGAAATTTCGAAGGAAGTTTCGAATGTGCTCTGCTTTACTTAGTCAGAGCTGCTACCGCGAAACGAAAACGCAGTTCGTTCGTGTCGCTCTCTGACGCTCGAATATGCAAGTGCAACATAGTAACCATTTACCTCTGTCTCGAAGTTGGACTTACCAAACTGGAGAGTCTGTCCTGTCTGTCCTAGGTATACGTAATCTTCTACAACTTTGAGCGTTATGTGTCCGATTGTAATGGAAGTAGGTACTACATGGACATATGACATGATCTTCGTCTTCTCCATGTTCATCCTTAGACCAACTCACTCGAGGCTTTACTGAGGTCATCGAGCATACTTAAATCCTCCATGGTCTCAGCCAAGACTATTATATCGTCAGCAAACCGAGGGTGCGTAGTATACTCGCCGTTGATGTTGATGCCTAGCCTTCTCCAGTCTAGAGTCTTGAAAACATACTCCAGTGCAGCGTTAAACAGTTTTGGAGAAACAACATCTCCTTGCCTGAGTCCCCGCTGCAGCGGAATAAGTTTCGAGCTCCGGGCCTAGAGTCGGATTGATATTGTGGCGTTCTCGCACAAACATTTTGTTATTTATTCTTTGTATTTTGCTCTTGCTATGGCCTACCTACCAGGGCCCAAGTAACACCGTTTTTTAAAGATCTGTATATACCATGGTTGCAATAAATATTACGATGATGATTATAACACTTCAGTACTTCGATATAGTGGTAGTTTACTTGGTACCGCTGGAGTACAGCGCAGGTTTCGGTCGAATCAAAGGCTTTCTCGTAGTCCACGAACGCTAAGCAGAGGGGCAGGTTGTACTCCTCAGTCTGTATAACCTGACGGAGCGCGTGGATGTGGTCTACGGTACCAAAGCCTCTTCTTTGAGGCTGAAAGGGTAAGAGACGATTTGTAGTGACTCTCGAAAACATGTTATAGATATGACTCTGAAGTGAGATGGGTCGGTGGTTCTTCAGCAGGGTTTTGTCACCCTTTATTGAAGAACAGCACCACCATACCTCCGTTCCATGCCTTTGTCGTTCTTATTTCCAGTAAGAACCGGTTTTCCACCCGCCTTCAGGAGTTAGACTGGTATTCCGTCTTCGCCGGGTGCCTTGTTGTTCTTTAACTATTTAAGAGCCATTACAATCACGCACAGGCTGATGTCCGGGATGTCGTCGGTATAGTGTAGCTCTAGGGTCCTTCGCCAAACTAGCCTCTGGTCCGCGAGTTGATGTATATAGCTGTCCGTAAAAGGGCTCTATCACATCCAACAGCTCAGGTTTAGAAGAAACAATTCTATCATCGGCAGCGAGCTGGCTCTGCCCAATAGACAGACCTCTCGAGAACACTTTAAGAGCCCTTATTACGCCGGATGGTCTCTTCAATACGATTTGTATTGAATTGGCGCAGATCGTGGGTAATGGACTTGGAAGTCTGTTTATGCTGCGCTGCTCTGCTTGAACTCAATTAGCGACTAAGGATTCTTCTCTGCCAAAAGGTTACCGACCGCGGCAGTAAAGTATCCTAAAGTGTGCCTACATGGCTAACATAAGACCACGCGCGAGACAGAATATCCGTTTATTTCTAATTAGAACACTCAGAAAGAGACGGGCAGTCTGTACCTGACGCCAGTCGTCCGGGCACGGCGGACGGCACCAACGAAGGTATGAGATATAGCCAGAATGGGATAGAATTTTGCAAGACGCCGTGTTTCCGGCACCTATCCACACGGGCCGAAATCACGCGGCGAATTGCATGCAGTCATCCGATTTGGTACGTATGGCGGCACCTTATCTCTTTACGTTCGATAGTTCGTGTCATACCGTGGTTGAGCCGCGACTGCTTCTCGTCGTCGGTGCAGGACTCAGGCTCACCGGTTTTCTCCTCACCGCCGCCGCCATCCTCGCCTCCCTCACCGTCTGACGCCTCATCTTTTTCTGGACAAAACAACGGTACTTTAGATTTCGTATCGACACGGAATTCATGCTAATGGTACAGAAATAGCAATATCTGGGTTTAATTAGGCACTTGCCGCTTTGGGTATAGTCGGCATTCGTGCTGCTCCGAGTAGACAATTACTCGGCCGAACTTGGCACCCACCCACTAATAAAGGTTGATATCCTCGAAACACATAAGTTTTTGTGTCAAAACTAATTATATGATATAGCATCACCTAAACATGCTAGGAGTCCAGAATATATATAATCATTTTACTTATATTTGATAGTAAAGCAAGCCCGGAGGTTTACAACACAATATAAAACTGTAACCATATTGTAACGTCTCTTGTTACCTCAGATCGACGTATGTGAATTATTTTAATCGTACAAAGTACCTTTGTTTTCTGCGTCATCGTAAATATTATTCTTCTTTAATATCAATTCGAATTCTTTCGCCGATTTCCCCTCTGCGGATATTGCTTTTATGCCGACCTGTAAACGAAATTTATATACGTTAAAACATATGAAAATATATTTAACTTGGCCCTCATACATGCAACACATGTTGACATTTAAAAAGTTGAGGACGTTAATAGTCTGGGTCTGGGTCTGGTCTCTGACATCGAAGTCTCAAATTGACCAATGCAGATTTTACTTTTATTATATATTTTTTTATTAAAGTCAAGATTTTCATTGAGATCAATCGTTCGTAAATGGAAACCAAAATGAAGGATCAAAGTAAAAGGTATGCAAGATAAGGTGTAACCTTGTTGAGCAGGTGTTGGGGCAGCAGCATCTTGATGTAGTCCGGCAAGGCGCGCACGGCGTCCTCGAGGCAGCCGCTGCGCTTCGCCTCCGTCAGCTTGTTGCTGTCCGTACTGAGAACCAGCATCTTCGCCTCGCCATTTTGTACCGAGTACTGGAAGAGGAATACTAGCACGTTCGAAATATGGTGTAGGAGAAGTTCAAAGCCCGTACTTTAGAATACGTTCTCTCTTGTCCAGGAGAAGTTTGTGCCCAGCTGTGGATCGTATTTAGGTTGATGATGACTTATGTAACTTCGTCTGTTACGCGTCACGAGTAGTATTTAAAGGGAACATTCCTGACTTGTGCAGAAATATTTCCATTTTGGTAATAGTTATGCGAATAATAAAAAATGCACCCGAAATGGCACACAACTAGTTAACTCGAAAATAGCACAGCGGCGAGAGAGCACTTCGGTTACTAGCAAAATTTGAACACGTCCGAATGCATTGTTCCATCATCACTTTGCGTATTGTTAGCACCTGCTGTAATTCAACTAACAACTGTTTCTACGACAAACCCTATCTAGTTATATACAGACACATGTCCTGCAAAGGAATTTTGAAAATTTGGATGCAAATTGCAATGTCCTAGACGAAAAAAATGTATGTAACACGGAAGGCACTCTCAGTCTTTTTTCTATATTACATACATTCACTGTCTCGGTAGTTGTCTCGTGTGTAGTCAAAGCATTATGTACTTTCAGAACCCGGAACCCGCTCTATTGACGGAGTTCCCCATGTGATCGGCTACGAGCGAGCGTTACGGAATCTTTGATACGGAATGTGTTATATCATAAGTTATAACTTACAGCGAGCGGCAGATGGTTCCGCGCGGTGAGCTCCCGCTCCTCGGCGGCGGCGATGGCGAGCCGCGCCGCGCACATCTTGCGCTCGCACCGCGCTGCCAATTTCTGAAACATTCAAACATTCACCGTCCATTATTTGTACAAAATTAGAACCTTATAAAACTGGTCACCGGGAAAGAAGAGACTCCATGCTTGGACATCCACCAACACCAGACCAAAACCACGCAACATTTGACACCGGAATTTCCGAAGCCGTTTATGTTGCCGAAGACTGGACTCGATGGCGGAATACTGTCAAGGATAAATTGATTTCATGATAAGCCATGACCAAAGCATTTGGGCATTGACGCAAGAAGGGTTATTCCCACCTGGTACCTACCACCAATTTGTCACACTGGTAACAAATTGGTGGTAAAAATCATTTAAAATGCTATATAATGCTAATGCTATATTTTATGGTTTAGCTTTACACTAGAATCTACAGTTAAAATATACCGACAATAATTAATCAATGTTCCTTACTGTTGTTCAATATACTATCCGTGTTATAATTTTATGAGTGTGTAATTTTATTAAGTTTTATTGAGAACGTTGTAATAACCATTGTTATCGTGATGAGTTCCACTTCCCATATGGTGACATGCCTCCACTGCCCGGAGTTGTCTCGCAGGTTCACGGCGCATGACCTTAAAATTCACGTTGGTCGTGTACACAAGGACGTAGCTCGAGCGCACCCGCAGCCAGCATCCACCCAGGTGCCTCCCCGCCTCGACCGGCCCGGCCGCGCCAGTCCGCCGCCGCTCAGCTCACCGTCACCTGGAGTCGCCCTCGAGAGCCTCGGATCTCTTAAGAAATCGGTGCGGGTGCTTAGGCACATTCCTAAGGGGGCGAGGAACCTGGCAGCGGAAAAGTTGCGTACCATTATAAATACGTGTATCGAAACCAATGATACTGCGGATTGGTATGCTCTACTTACATTTGCATATTCGGCCCTAAAGGCACCGGAAGTGCAGGGTTGGGGCAATCTGACCACTAAGGTGAAATCCAACATAGTCGCGGCTGGTTGTTGACCCGGTCCAGTTGAACGGGGTAGTGGTGGGAAGGCTTCCCCCAGGACGCCCTCTGTCTTGAAGACAATTGAGTCCAAAGTGTACGAGGGCGATGTGAGGGGGGCCGTTCGCGTGCTGTTGCCAGAGGACTCAATAGCACCTCCGGGCCCTGAGACGCTTGCTTCCTTGCGGACGAAGCACCCGCCACCGTCCCGTACGTTAACTTTCCCTCAGGAGCCGGATCGGTCCTTCTAAGCCTTGACGGTAAGCTTGGGGGACGTGGTCCGAGCACTGGGGTCGTTCCATAGTGGGTCAGCCGCGGGCCTTGACGGAATTCGTCCCGCTCATCTGAAAGAGTTGACCTCGAGTTCTGCTGGAGACAATGGGCAGCGGCTGCTCGAGTCTCTAGTCAAATTATGCAATTTTTTACTTAGTGGGCAATTAAATCCCGAAATCTGCCCTTATTTATTCGGAGCGTCTCTGTGCGCTTTGACGAAAAAGGAGGGGGGCGTACGGCCAATTGCGGTGGGTAGCACTTTTCGCCGTTTGGTGGCCAAGCTGGGGTGTCATGAGGTTAAGCAGCGGATGGCTGGGTATCTTCAGCCGCATCAGTTGGGGTTTGGCACGCAAAGGGGGTGTGAGGCCGCGATTCATGCCACACGCACTTTTGTCATGGAGCCCGGGAATGCAGACTGCGTCGTCTTGAAATTAGATCTCACATGTATACGTGTGGGCGGTAATTATTATTTTGTACCCCTTGCGTTTAAAACTACTGGGTGCTGGGGGTCGGAGGCAATAGTGTTCGTTAGGGAGGTGGGACGACGAATTACGGAGAGGGGGTCTGACGTCCGCGCGGGTTCGTACCCGGTGCAAAGGTTGTCCATCGCCATTCAACGTGGCCAGTGTGATGGGTACCTTTGCGCCAAAGACAACTCGTGGGGGACTTTTTGACTAGGCTTAAGCTAGTAGCTTAAGTTTATTATTATTTTATTTCTTATTGTGTTTTTATGTGGATTAAATGACTTTTACAATACATTTAAAATGCTTGATTTTTCTAAATAATGTGTCAATCATACATGAAAATTAGGAATTCAACAAAGTTGAGTAGACGAGGCCCGATAAAATCAAGATCGCGTGTTCTCCAGAACGGGTGATATCCGTTTGGTGTAACACTAATAAAATTGATGTTATCTTAATCAAACTTGTTGCCGACTTTTGCTGTTATAATAGCTATAATAGTTATAATAGAATTAATGGCTTCCTGATTATATTAGAAAACAATCTAAGCTTAACAACCGGGCTCTTGTCAGCACAGTAATCTGTTCTTCTTTCTGCTACTGTTTTGAGTTTCTGATACGACATTCCTTTAGCTTTTTCTTTGGCTTGATCCATAAACACACGTTTTGGTTTTCCCCCGCCTCTGCGTTCCTTATATCTTTCCTTCAATTATAGTTTTTATATACGTCATGTCGTATAGGTGTCCCAGGAGGTTTTGGCTTGGCCACCTTGGGAGAGCCGAGGAACATCGAAAAGTAAAGAGAGCTTACCTGGTCGTCCATCAGGTTGACGGCCTAGATTATAGATTGTCGGGCGTCCTAGATATCGCTGGAGCGACATAGTATAGGCGGATATGCGTGAACTCCAAATCACCAATTGGCAAGAGCTAGCGCAGTACCGAGAAGAATGGCGCACTCTCGTGTCAGAGGCCATTAGGCCTGGACTCACTTGGGATTGCTGAGCCAACGGAATAAGTGAGTAAGTATCAGCCCTACCATATTTCCCCTTCTGTTTCCAAATAATATTCACATATTAAATAAATGGAGCCACGTAAGGCCGCTTGTAGACGTCCATTGTTTTCATCGGACAATGGAGCGTCAATAAACGGATATCCTTGTCTCTAATATTTTTTTATGAGCAGGAGGAAACGCTGGAGCGGCCTCCAGCGTCTCCTCCAGTGCCAGCCGCTCTTGGCGGCGAGGCGCAGCGCGGCCGACTCGCGCCCGCGCCGCTCCAGCGTCTCCTCCAGCGCCAGCCGCTGCTCGTGCGCCGCGCGCAGGCTCTCGATCGCCACTTCCTGGAAACTGTAGCTCGGCACTTACCTGTAGCTCGGCGAGCGCGTTCTTGGCGGCGAGGCGCAGCGCGGCGTTGTGGTCGAGCAGCGCGGCCGTCTCGCGCCCGCGCCGCTCCAGCGTCTCCTCCAGCGCCAGCCGCTGCTCGTGCGCCGCGCGCAGGCTCTCGATCGCCACTTCCTGGAAACTGTAGCTCGGCACTTACCTGTAGCTCGGCGAGCGCGTTCTTGGCGGCGAGGCGCAGCGCGGCGTTGTGGTCGAGCAGCGCGGCCGTCTCGCGCCCGCGCCGCTCCAGCGTCTCCTCCAGCGCCAGCCGCTGCTCGTGCGCCGCGCGCAGGCTCTCGATCGCCACTTCCTGGAAACTGTAGCTCGGCACTTACCTGTAGCTCGGCGAGCGCGTTCTTGGCGGCGAGGCGCAGCGCGGCGTTGTGGTCGAGCAGCGCGGCCGTCTCGCGCCCGCGCCGCTCCAGCGTCTCCTCCAGCGCCAGCCGCTGCTCGTGCGCCGCGCGCAGGCTCTCGATCGCCACTTCCTGGAAACTGTAGCTCGGCACTTACCTGTAGCTCGGCGAGCGCGTTCTTGGCGGCGAGGCGCAGCGCGGCGTTGTGGTCGAGCAGCGCGGCCGTCTCGCGCCCGCGCCGCTCCAGCGTCTCCTCCAGCGCCAGCCGCTGCTCGTGCGCCGCGCGCAGGCTCTCGATCGCCACTTCCTGGAAACTGTAGCTCGGCACTTACCTGTAGCTCGGCGAGCGCGTTCTTGGCGGCGAGGCGCAGCGCGGCGTTGTGGTCGAGCAGCGCGGCCGTCTCGCGCCCGCGCCGCTCCAGCGTCTCCTCCAGCGCCAGCCGCTGCTCGTGCGCCGCGCGCAGGCTCTCGATCGCCACTTCCTGGAAACTGTAGCTCGGCACTTACCTGTAGCTCGGCGAGCGCGTTCTTGGCGGCGAGGCGCAGCGCGGCGTTGTGGTCGAGCAGCGCGGCCGTCTCGCGCCCGCGCCGCTCCAGCGTCTCCTCCAGCGCCAGCCGCTGCTCGTGCGCCGCGCGCAGGCTCTCGATCGCCACTTCCTGGAAACTGTAGCTCGGCACTTACCTGTAGCTCGGCGAGCGCGTTCTTGGCGGCGAGGCGCAGCGCGGCGTTGTGGTCGAGCAGCGCGGCCGTCTCGCGCCCGCGCCGCTCCAGCGTCTCCTCCAGCGCCAGCCGCTGCTCGTGCGCCGCGCGCAGGCTCTCGATCGCCACTTCCTGGAAACTGTAGCTCGGCACTTACCTGTAGCTCGGCGAGCGCGTTCTTGGCGGCGAGGCGCAGCGCGGCGTTGTGGTCGAGCAGCGCGGCCGTCTCGCGCCCGCGCCGCTCCAGCGTCTCCTCCAGCGCCAGCCGCTGCTCGTGCGCCGCGCGCAGGCTCTCGATCGCCACTTCCTGGAAACTGTAGCTCGGCACTTACCTGTAGCTCGGCGAGCGCGTTCTTGGCGGCGAGGCGCAGCGCGGCGTTGTGGTCGAGCAGCGCGGCCGTCTCGCGCCCGCGCCGCTCCAGCGTCTCCTCCAGCGCCAGCCGCTGCTCGTGCGCCGCGCGCAGGCTCTCGATCGCCACTTCCTGGAAACTGTAGCTCGGCACTTACCTGTAGCTCGGCGAGCGCGTTCTTGGCGGCGAGGCGCAGCGCGGCGTTGTGGTCGAGCAGCGCGGCCGTCTCGCGCCCGCGCCGCTCCAGCGTCTCCTCCAGCGCCAGCCGCTGCTCGTGCGCCGCGCGCAGGCTCTCGATCGCCACTTCCTGGAAACTGTAGCTCGGCACTTACCTGTAGCTCGGCGAGCGCGTTCTTGGCGGCGAGGCGCAGCGCGGCGTTGTGGTCGAGCAGCGCGGCCGTCTCGCGCCCGCGCCGCTCCAGCGTCTCCTCCAGCGCCAGCCGCTGCTCGTGCGCCGCGCGCAGGCTCTCGATCGCCACTTCCTGGAAACTGTAGCTCGGCACTTACCTGTAGCTCGGCGAGCGCGTTCTTGGCGGCGAGGCGCAGCGCGGCGTTGTGGTCGAGCAGCGCGGCCGTCTCGCGCCCGCGCCGCTCCAGCGTCTCCTCCAGCGCCAGCCGCTGCTCGTGCGCCGCGCGCAGGCTCTCGATCGCCACTTCCTGGAAACTGTAGCTCGGCACTTACCTGTAGCTCGGCGAGCGCGTTCTTGGCGGCGAGGCGCAGCGCGGCGTTGTGGTCGAGCAGCGCGGCCGTCTCGCGCCCGCGCCGCTCCAGCGTCTCCTCCAGCGCCAGCCGCTGCTCGTGCGCCGCGCGCAGGCTCTCGATCGCCACTTCCTGGAAACTGTAGCTCGGCACTTACCTGTAGCTCGGCGAGCGCGTTCTTGGCGGCGAGGCGCAGCGCGGCGTTGTGGTCGAGCAGCGCGGCCGTCTCGCGCCCGCGCCGCTCCAGCGTCTCCTCCAGCGCCAGCCGCTGCTCGTGCGCCGCGCGCAGGCTCTCGATCGCCACTTCCTGGAAACTGTAGCTCGGCACTTACCTGTAGCTCGGCGAGCGCGTTCTTGGCGGCGAGGCGCAGCGCGGCGTTGTGGTCGAGCAGCGCGGCCGTCTCGCGCCCGCGCCGCTCCAGCGTCTCCTCCAGCGCCAGCCGCTGCTCGTGCGCCGCGCGCAAGCTCTCGGTCGCCACTTCCTGGAAACAAATATCCATTCTCAAACTTAATTCTGTGATTACTACGGATTTGTAGTACGAACGAGGTAACTTTCGCTAGTATCGAACGTAAGACGCATCACGTCAAGGTGGCTGTCGCTTAATCTTAATTTTTGATTGAGAGAGGGAATGGGATACCGATTGCGGTCGAATATTACGCATAGTTCGCAAGGAATAGCTTCCTGCGGCGCGCGCCTCGGCCTTCGTGCGTTGCCCGCACTCGAGCTACTGTACAGTACTGTGCCGACCTGGTAGTTCCTCTTGTCGTTGAGCAGCTGCGCCACGTGCGCGGCCTCGGGCTGCTTGCCGGTCGCCAGCATGGTCTCGAGCGTGTGCACGCGCATGAGCAGCCGCTGCTCGCCCACGAACAGCTCCCAGGAGGCGCGCGCCTCGGCCTGCGTGCGTTGTACGCACTCCCGCAATGACCGGAGACGGCCCTCGAGGGATGCTTCGCGTTGGATGGCTTCCTGGAATGTAAGGATAATGTTCAACATATTGTCACTTGATCTGTCACAGCTATGATTGTCCGTGACTTCTAGGATGATTATAGTGTGGATCAAGTGTACACATACCATTTATTTTTTTAATGATCATTATGTTATGATCATGTGTCTGAGGGACGCGAGTTTCGATATTGGCAGAAGTTTTTGCTCACTTTTTGTTATGCAGGGCTTTATGCCGCGAGGGTCGATGCATGAGAACATTATGAATGCAAATTGAAGTACCACTATAAATGTTTAAACCTAACTACAGCTTATTTTAGAGAACACTCGCATACTCTCCGCAAATCATGGGAGTGTCCAGAATGTGTGAGTAAATTACGCAGAGTCAACAACAATGACCGAACACCAGTCCGAAGTCAGGGAGTCATGCCACCACAGGACACAAATATTATTGACGAACCTACTACAGCCGGGTCAGTCGGTGCAGAAATAGCCACCCTTAGCCTTGAGGCCAAAACTATCCCGCTAGAAATTGCGTGCCCCAACGATGGAACTGGCTCCTTTCCGTCTCAGGTAGAATGTGAAAATGTAACGCAACGACGTCAACAAATAAGAAAATTCAGTGTCGAGTCTTCGTTTCTTGAAACTACACTTCCTGGTGGAGATACCTTAATATCAAATAATAACGAGACTACTAACTCACTCTTACTAAAAGAAATGCGGGAGCTCAGAGCCCAAATCAACCTTCAAGCTCAGAAACAGGAGACTCGAGACAGTAACCTCTCTGACACTATAAAATTAATGCAGTTAGGTATTAATAAAAATAACAGTAGACATACGATACTTGAAACAGAACTCAAAGTTTTAAGAGATCTTATAACACAAAACACGAACCGTATAAATGAATTAGATTTGAATAATAAACGACTCAAGCAGGAATTATCCGGAGGAAAAAAAGCGGAAACCCTGTTGGAAGCCCAAAAAACATCACAACATCGCCAACCATGCTCTGACGTATGTCTAAACCCAAGTTTCCAACCAGAGACTTGTAATGAATCCTACGCATCAGTTGTGACAAACAGGAAAACATTAATAACTGAACCCCAGAACATTCTACTCCAAAACCACCAAATAGATAATAGTAGGGTGTTGGTACTTTATGGTCTAGATGAAACACGGTTTGAAACGGAAGCTGAACTTCACAACCGAGTAGTTAATGCTTTCTTAGATATAACCCAAGTGGACTTAACGGGATATATTGAAGACCTAGTACGCATTGGCTATAGAGGTAGACGGCGACCATTAAAAATTGAACTTTTGAGCAAAAGAATGACAAGATATCTGCTTTCATGTGTGAAAATGTTCCGACTGTGAAACCTGGATCACTCAAGCCAAACGTGACTTACTAGTTGTGGAAGGCTATAATCTAGCAAGCCTCTTTTACAGGACTGATTATGAAGGCGGGGGAGTTTGTATATTAGTTAAGGAATATATAGAGTATATTGAATGTGAAGAAATTACAAATCTAGCAATACAATATATTATTGAAATATGTGCAATTATGATACCAAAATCTAATTTACTACTAATAGTATTGTATTGGCCGAATAGTCAAAGAGAAGTAGATTTGTTTTATGTACAATTGGAACAAGTTTTAAAAATAGCAACTACTAAATACTGTCATAATAACATATTAATAGGAGGGGATCTAAACGTGAACTTTTTGATAAATACAAACCAGACAAATACTATGAGAGAAATGTTTCAAAGATATAACTTTGTTCAAAATGTTAAAGAACCGACGAGAATTACTTCAACAAGTTCAACATGTCTAGATATTGTATTTTCAAATTTTTACTAATCAGATTTTATGCTCAATGTTAAAGAACTTGGACTGTCAGATCATAAAGGCATTTTATTAACAATTCCATTGGCAAAGCCAAACGTAATCGAATGTTTTTTAACAGAAAAAAGAATATTTAATTGAAATACCATAGCTTTGTTTAAAAAGCGGTTACAATCTACTGATTGGGACAAAATAATTTCTGGTGGTCAAAACATGAATCAAAATTATATATAACGCATTCCACAAGCACATTATGTCAACTCTGGATCAATGCATTCCTAAAAAGAAAATTAAAGTAAGGAATAGAAAACCAAAATATTGGCTAAGCCCTGGACTTAAAATTTCATGTAAAAATAAACGACTACTGAAATTATTAATATCACAAAGCAAAAGCCCGACCCTACAACACCATTACAAATGTTACGAAAAAATTCCTAAGAAAGCAATAAAATCATTTAAAAAAATACATTATATAAATAGAATGAAAACATGTAAAAATATAACAAAAACGATGTGGCAAATTATAAAAGAGCGCACGAACAAATTGAATAAAAAAGAATTTAAAAATATTAAACTAAAAATCAATGAGGCTATTACAGATAAACTAGACTCAGTATCAAACACTTTCAACAATTACTTCGTATCAGTAGGATCAACAGACACTAACAAACCAAAAGGTCGATCAGTTATTGAACCCACTAGTAATACAATGTACCTAAGTCCGGTCAATATAAATGAAATAAGTCAAATTATAAAGGGATTAAAGAATAAAACCAGTTACGGGCATGACCAAATCCCCCGACTCTTGTTAAACAATGCCACGACAAACCAATTACCTATCTAACAAATCAATCCTTTGCTGAGGCAACTATCCCGGAACTATTAAAAATATCCATTATAAAGCCTGTGCCAAAAACTAAAAAAGCTTGTGAACCTAGTGACTTCCGTCCTATTGCGCTATTGTCTACGTTCTCCAAGATTTTTGAATCGGCAATGGCCAAACGATTAAATTCCTTCTGCGAAAAATATAACGTATATAATGAAAGCCAACATGGTTTTCGTAAGCAAAGATTAACAGTTTCGGCACTTTACAAATTTACACACGAAGTTTTAAACATAATTAATGTTAAAAAGTATGCTATTGCTATGCTGCTTGACATGAGCAAGGCCTATGATCGAGTGACTCACAAGATCCTATTGGAAAAGTTGTATGGAATAGGTGTGCGAGGAATAACATATGAGTGGTTTGTGTCATATCTTGAAAATCGTCAACAGTATGTAGATGTCGAATATTATGATTATGGCAAGAAAATATTTGCTACTTACAGATCACAGAAAGTTAATGTAAAGCATTCTATACCACAAGGAAGTGTCTTAGGATGCATATTGTTTTTGTTGTATGTAAATGATTTGCCAAATATTCTTCATAATGAATGTATTCTTTATGCGGACGATATTACCGTGATTTTTCAGTGTGATGACAGCGAGCATTTGACACAGCAACTTAATACGTGTCTTGCTCAAATATTGGCATGGCTAAATGATCATAATTTGAATTTAAATGTCTCTAAAACAAAACTAATACAGATCAAACCACGACAAAAAATACCAATTGATACAACGTACTCATACAATAATGACAAGATAGTCGCTGTTAACACGTGTACTTTATTGGGAATAGAATTGGACTCGGAAATAAATTGGAAAGCACATGTCATAAAAATATCAGGAAAGCTGTCTCAATTCACATATGCTCTGTATGAATTGAAAAATGTACTGATTTAAAAACTGCAACTATTGCATATTATGCCTACGCGCACGCTTGGCTAAGCTATGGGATTGTACTGTGGGGGAACAGTCCACATGCCAGTAATTTGTTTATCCTTCAAAAAAAGTGTTAGAATTTTATTAAATGTACCACAATTAGAAAGCTGTAGACCACACTTTGTTAACCTAAAAATTCTAACGTTAACTTCTTTATATATATTCGAATTTGTAAGGAACAATAAAGCGTTATTTGAGCAGGCACAAGAAAACAGCACACAACTTCGCCATAACCTCAGAAACAGAAACAGAAATAAATTAACTAGTACATTAACGAAACTCCAATTAGTACGATCAGGCACACACCATATGGCGGTAAAAGTGTACAATAGTGTTCCTATAAGCATAAAACAGATTGTAAAAGATAAGGTGTTCTTTAAGAAGTCAAAATATTTTTTGATCAAGAAAAACTTTCATACATTGGGGGAGTATTTTGTTAGTTCATAGATGCATGTTACTAGTTTATTATATTATAAATAGTGTTGTTATTAGTTTATTACTATTGCAGTGCCCTTACAGGGTTTATATTGGGACATATATTATAATATTGTAAGACCATTTTGTAACCATATAAAGCAATAAACGATATGATTATGATTATGATTATGAAGAAGCTAAAATCTCACTTAAAAAATATAAATAAAACTTCACTAAGTTAAGTAATTATCAAAATTTGTCAAAAAAAGCCATTCTCGAAGAGTGTTGCATCTCTTTTTCTCGTGCGCGGAAGGCATAAGCGTGTCTCTGTCAAGGGGGCGTGGCCGAGTCGAATCAAGGCATCCCCTTAAACACAGGTTATAAGGTTAGTAAGTAAACTGCCAAAGCGTTCTAGTTAAATTTATTATATAATTCACAAGGCTAGCTTCAAATTTTGCAATAAAGACTCTGTGCTTATTAAAAGCACTTTAAATCGTTAATTGTATTTATATATTTTAGAAACCAAACATTGAATGTACTTATCACGATTTTCAATCACGCGATCTCTAACGTACCTACAAGATTCAAACGACCGACCTTGATAATAGTATGTATGGGAAAGTATGAACTGTTTTAGCCTTATTTTAACAAATATTAAACACTATAACCATACCGGTTTTCGAAAAAAAATTGTTAGTTACAGAATTTGTTTTATGAAAAGAAAACCAAAATCTTCTAAGATTGCACGATGTAGAAGATAAATTCCTAAAGTAAGCACCAGTTGAAAACGAAAAAAATTTAAACAAACAATGTATTGAATTTGACATTTAATATGTCAAATTCAATATATTGTTTACATTTTTTTCGTTTTCAACTGGTGCTTACTTTATATTATTCTATTCTATTCATCAAATTCGACTATAAGAAATGGTTTTACCCACCAGATAGAAATGATCCTTATTGATTAAATGATATAATTCAACGGCCAACTAGAAACTATCAGGTTATCGTACAATAAACCAGCTCGCATACGTTTGATTTTGCCTGGTTTTAGACAGAAAACGGGTATGACCAGTTCCGGAGTAGACCGGCAAGACCGGACAGACGATTTGTTTTACATGCAAATATCTAATAAAAAGACCCAAATAAATGCTCGTCGTGAAAAATGCACTTACATACAATTGCGAAGAATCGAATCTTGTCGGCGCCTGTTTCGAATACACGTGTCGTAAAAACAGTACGACCGACCGCTTTTACGTGCATTATGCGAAAAGTAAATCAATATCAAGTTGACTACCAAATTAAAACTCATAATCCTCCTAGCATTATTCCCGGTTGAACCCTAAAAGATTCCGGGATCCGCTTTGACACCTAATCCCAAGATTTGGCGTAGGCACTAGTTTTACGAAAGCCATATATCTGACCTTCCAACCTAGAAGAAATTAGACCGGTTTCCTCACGATATTTTCCTTCACCGAAAAGCTAACGGTAAATATTCCTTAGGTATATAGGTTCCGAAAAACTCATTGGTACGAGCCGGGATTCGAACCCACGACCACCGCTTGGCAGCCGTATGCCTGAATCAATAGGCTACCATAGCTTGACTACCAAATTAAGGGGCTCCACGCGCTTTTTGATAAGTTTTGACGAGTTTTGAGTCGATATTCCTCCGTCAAAACTATAGATATATTATTGGCACAATTTCTTATCGGTTCTTCAATCCTTTATCTTACATTTGACTGGACAAACTTTAAAAAACAAAATGGTATTTATTTATTTATGAATTATGCAAACATGGTCCAAAAAAGCTCTGCTTACGATATTAGTATGTTGTTAATGCACTTTTATATATGAAATCTTCATATAACTGTTAATTATTGACGTCTCTAACAATGCACGAGGGCATTATTATTTTTAACTCATTTAAACAAAAGTTACGTCTAAAAGCAAAGAAGTCAAAACTATATCTCAAAAACTGTGAATTTCTAAGTAAATATGGGATATTACTTCGGTAAAACTCGTTTTTGTAATACAATAACAGGGTGACCACTATTTACTACAACAAAAATTCCCTGACTTTTCCCGGTTTTCCAGTCGTTTTTTCAAGTTTTTCCCTGACCATAATCTTAAATATAAAAAATATAATTGGGATACATTTTTGAGTTTTTGCAGAATTATCTGGTAGCAAATTACAAAAACGGAAATAATAAGAAGTAGTATCTGAATAACTCAGTTGGTAAGAGCGAAAGCATAGTCAGACGGAAGTCGTGGGTTCACATCTTACGTCAGGTGACGTTATTATACTGTTTCATTGTATTTATAAATTATAATTTGCTATCAGACAGTTCTACAATTACCCAATAATTCATTTAATTTTTGACCATTTATGTTAAAAGCTGTACAGGAAAAACCAATTAAAACTCTGACTACTGAATTTATTGGATACGTTAAATGTATCATATAATATAATCCAGCGAGAAATACTAAAGGGAACACTTTATGCGGGCCTTAACCGTATTAGTAAGTACTAGACTTCAACGTTTTTGCGTATTATGGTCCAAATTAAAGCGACGAATTGAGAAACCTCATTTTTTCAAGTCGGTTAAAAATCTTGGGTATAACTGAAACAATACTACCTAGTCATCAGTTATCATGTTTATTATATGTATATTTTAAAAACTAATAACAAAATCTATTAAAACTTGGTAATCCGTTTTTCCAATAATGCAGCTTCTTTGGCATCTCCTTCGAGATTTTTTTGTCTTTTTGCTTCTAGTTCTCTGACCATATCCACAGTTTTTCTTTTTTCTGCTCTGATTTTCGCCTCTGAACTTAAATTTTTCTTGTTTTTTGTGTAGCTCCTCCGTGTACAAGTAGTGAGCATTACGAGCCGCGTGGATCTTTTTTTTTTCAATATTTATTTTGCCGTAGTAGGATAGAGCGTCGTAAACGCGTCTTTGCGCAATTATAGACTTGTGAAAGATTTTCCACTAATATCTCCTTATTGATGGAAAAGCCTCGCACACTATAAGCGTTTCCGTGGGATAACACCATGATCATTTATTAAAGTTCAAGCAAGTCTTTATTTTCCTTTTTAACCGACGAAAAAAACGGAGGAGGTTCTCAAGTCAACGCGTTTTTTTTTTACGCATAACTTTTTACAGAGTAGTCCGATTTTGATAATCCTTTTTTTATTAGAAAGGGTATACCCCAAAGTTGGTCCCACATAAAATTTAAATAAAAATTTCAACCCTAAGGGTAGGAAAACAGGGGATGATTGGCGCCAACTCAAAATTACTTAGGTACACTTAGATTAATATAAGAACTTGGTTATTAAAGTTAATTAAAAACTCAACATAATTACAAAATATATACTTAGGTATACTAACAATAGTTTAAGAACTTAGTTATTAAACAAAATAAAAAAGGTTTATTATTTTTTGCTATTCAGTTTTTTTTCAGCGGTTTAATTTTTTTGTTAAAAAGTTTTTATCAAACCAAGCCAAAGATTGTCCAGTTGGTGACCATCCGTAATGGAAAATTGTTTCATTGATTTTACAAATTCAGGTTCATTTACAAATATCATTGAAGGCAGTTTTGACGTTATCTGCTTCATATCCTGAAAGCCGGTTATTTTTGACAAATATGTCCAACACTTTATCGAGCCTCTCTCGTCGTCGGAATTCTGCATTGACTGCGATTGCGGGATCGAAACAAGATATTCTCTTAGTCAAAGCATACGAAAGTGGGGATGTTTGGCACAATTACACGCAAAATTCTATCAGATTCTTTCGACAGTCTTGACGAAAACGCAAGATATCGATATCATTGATATCGCGGCTATTTCGAAGAGCATTCTTTACAGCGATTCGCGATTATCAGATTAGACTCCCTTTTCAAGTCAATCGACGTGATATTAGTGGCAGAATCCAATACATCCGCTTTAACAACTCTTTGCATGTTTTTTTTTCAGTGTGGCCAAAAGTGATTAGTATAAAAGTGGAGCAAGTGGTGCGTCGGATTGAAATAATGTTAAAAATGGTTTCACTTGCACCGCCACCGATTGAAAAAAGGCCAATTTGTCTTCCAATGCAGCTTTACTAAAGCTTGCGCTGTCAGGTGCTTTGTTTTCGTTTTTAATTCCCTGCACATGTTTTCAACGTTTTGCGTATAAATTTTATAACGCTAAAGTTCTCGAGCCAACGTACTGTACAAAATTTTTATGGAACTCGAGCCTGAAATCCTTGTAGTTTCACGTCACGCGGGGCTATAGCAGAATGGGTAGTATAGAGAACGTAAAACCGGCGGCGATTTCCGAGTAATACAGCGGCACGTGCGCCGCGCGGTCGCATTTACCTATTATTAACCTATTATAGTATATATATAATGTTTGGAGATGGTAAAATTAATAATTTGTTTTTTTTTATTAGGTACAATACAGAGACAATTTTTATTCCCTGACCTCCATTAAATTTCCCTGACATTTCCCTGACTTTTCCATGATCAACGAAATTCCCTGACTTTTCCCGGTTTTCCCGGTTTTCCAGAAAGTGGCCACCCTGAATAAGCCATAAAAAACACGAAAAACGGACAGTTACAGATCGAAGGTCATTGGGAGCTAGGAGCCCCTTAAAACTATCACAAGATAATTACGTAAATGCATCCAATCTTAAAATTACGGTGTTATTTATCAATATCATTAATAAGGAGGAATTCATAACAATAAACATGGCATATCAGTAGATATTGTTTATTGTGTTCTGGAAAACCATTACGTGTCATGTAAACGTATACGTACGTATACTGTTGTTGTATAACCTATATAGCCAAGGATACGCATTTAAATGCAAACCTCTATTTCTATTACCAAAATTAGATTTGAACATTATTTCCTGAAATAATCCCACGTTATCCATTGCCATGCCATGCGGCATTGCCTGTGTATCAAGGACATTTCGCGTATTTTCGAGAACCGTGCACTATTCGGGATATAAAATTGCCTATTTTACTTCTGATCCATCCATAAACTATCATCAATCATTATTCTTCTAGAGTTTTTCCCGGTAGTGCCCCAAACGACCCCGGGGTTTGGCACCTCATCCCAATATTTGGCGTAGGCACTATTACGAAATCGACTGCCTTCTGGTCAGATCCAACCCAAACAAACTATATCTATGCTAAATAACATCGATCTGTTACTCCGTGTTGATATTACTCTCGCAGTATCTAATCTGTAATCTCTTTTTTATATCATAGCAGCCCCATATCTTGCAATGGGATTACAATGGGATGCGCATTAGATCGAAGTGGTTTCAGGGAAAGGATCCTGTAATAAAATAACATAAGAGGTCTGAGAACGCACCTGTACAAAGTTGTTCAGCTGGTATAGCTCCTTGAGGTGTAGCGGTGTGGTCATGGTGGGGTTGAAGGAGAGTTTCGCTTCCTTGCCGTCGGGGTGGAATAGTTTGAGTAGCGCCACCACAGGTGGGAACGTGTTCTGCAAACATGTACACAATTCTTGCAATTATTAACAATGAGGTCCGTAACACAGTAGATACATGGCTAGCTTAAGCAGTAAAACAAATCCGTACAAACGCCCGATGCGACGCAATCAATCACACACAGTGCAGACACCAATCGGTACAGTAAAATGCCGGGGTAGTCGGCGGTACATCAGTCCGCGTGCCGCCCGTGCATCTCAGTTTTAAAAGGAGCGCAGGGGATTTTGACATTTGAGCGCTCGACTCTGTCACTCGAAAACTGTCAAAAATGGTTAAATGCTATTTTTAAATGGTGATAGAATTTTAAAAAAAAGAATGTCAAAATTTGAGTTTTTGGTACAAGCTTTTATTGCCAACTGTACTTTTCTGTATGCCGTCATCAACTACTCATTCAGGCTACGTCTCTACCTCAGGTTACGTCTGTTAACTCCTGAATTCCCATGGCCATCTTCTTTCTCCATCATCAGATCAGCTCGATGGTCTAACTATACTTAAACTCAAAACTTCAGCTAAATCAGATGAAGATATCTGCTTCAAAATTGAGTTGCAAGATTCCACCCTAACAAACATAGTAACAAGCATGCATACATTGCAAGTTAAATAAAAGCTTGTAAAAACGAGCGGTGTTGACCACTCGTATTCAGTGGCTCTAGTATAAGTTTTACCGAAACAAAACGTTACGACCGCGTTTGCGTTTAGCTGTCAAATCCCATACAAAGGCTCTAGTATAAGTTTTACCGAAACAAAACGTTACGATCGCGTTTGCGTGTTACCCTCAATTTATATGGGATTTGACAGCTAAACGCAAACGCGGTCGTAACGTTTTGTTTCGGTAAAACTTATACTAGAGCCTCAAATTGAGGGTAAAACGCAAACGCGATCGTAAAGTTTGGTTTCGGTAAAACTTATACTAGAGCCTCTGTTCTATCGGTAGAAAATAAGTGACTGCAATTTTGACACTAAGTATTTACTTTTATTAAACTATCGAGCGCTAGACAGTCAAAAATCGGTCCCCAGATGTACAAAGGTCTGAAGCGACGCTAGTTGAGATATCGCTTTAGCTAACATTATGTATTTTCCATGTCATAAAACCTATGAACAACATCAATTATTATATCGTCTGCCTTCCGAAGTAGATGTGTTCTAATGACTTTCATGAATAACTGCGTCACTTATCACGCAGTAAGGCTGCGTTTCCATCAGAGCTGTGCGAGGATGCGTTGCGAGGTTTCTTCATACATTTGAACTTCGCAAGGCCTAGCTTACGACGTTCAAATATATGAAGAAACCTCGCAACGCATCCTCGCACAGCTCTGGTGGAAACGCATCCTTAAAGCCACCATATAGCTCTACATAGTACACACATCTTTCTTTGCACCCACGACTGATCGAATTTAAAAATGTATTCAAATCACGCTTCGTTTCCTTTCGGAACACGGTTTTTAGTTCAGACTTTAATCCTTTGACTTATGTAACTCGAATCATAGAATTTCAATGATAGAATGTATAAATTTGAATAACAATAGAAAGTACAAGTACTAACTTGTACTTGGTACTTACAAGTACTAACTTGTACTTGGTACTTACAAATACTAACTTGTACTTAGTACTTCAATAGTTGTTAAGAATTAAATAAAGTAGGTATCTTTAAGTGCTTACATTCGTGCACAGACCAGTAAACCTAGAATATATCGAGGGGTGCGTGGTCAAACCCGATAAGTCGAGTTAACAGCTGTCAGAAATTTCAGTTTTACCTATAATACATGTAGTTCTTTTTTCAAAACTCCATTATGCCGACTTATCGGGTTTGACCACGCAACCCTCGATATGGTCTGTGTTCGTATGTGATCGACGAAAGTAACAATGGATACCGCATCTAGGCTAAATAGAGAACCATGCCTTCGTGCGCCTACGCATTAGTACCTAGTTAACAAACTAAATGAGAGAAAGGCCTCCTAAGAATTCCTAGCATGTAATCATTACTTCTGCACGACTAGCATACGCATATTCTCTCGCTTATGTGTTCCTTTCTTTAACGACTGGTCAGCACGTTTATCACAAGACTATTTTCTAATTAGAACACTTAAAAAGAGACGGACAAAAAAAAATCGTGCTGCGGGCGTAGCATGTTTGCCATTTTATCACTTATCGTTGTGGATAAAAAATCCTTCACGTTCTGTTAAGTATGCGAGTGCAAGAGTGACGGATGTCTTATCCACAACGATAAGCGATAAAATGCTAACCATGCTACGCCCACTGGTGGCATATCATGATAATGATAAGAATAAAGCTTCTGTCTAACGTCTTTGTACCAGAAAGAGACCAATGATCTTGTTTGACACGACTGGCTGCCCGCGTAGGTCCGCCCGCGTATCGTAAATGGCGCAGGCAAATCGCAGGATAAAATATAGCCTAATTCCATCCAGATGGTCTATACACATAAGCGAGACGCAGATGAAATAATTTTGCAATTGGATAAGGGATTCGGGAGATGAACCCCTACCATACAAACATACAAAAGCTACCACCTCACAGACCTTCCATCTTTACAATATTAGTATAAAAGATAAACAAGACCATCATAGGCCCGCAAAAGTAGACTTCTGAGTGATAAGCGAGAAAATAAATCTTCAACTCTTGCAGCATGGTATTTCTCTACCAACGAATCTGACTGATAAGGAAACTGCATAAATCTGACTGATAAGGAAGTTAGTTCCTTATTCGTTACTTCGCCAGTTAAAGTGATACTTCCATTTACACCACAAAAACAAAGATACGAACTGTGCTGCGTCAGTTGTTTCCGTGGGAAACCGACGCATAGTTGAAATGACAACCGTTCGATGTATCTAATTGTGCGCGTGTACGATAAAAAATGTATATACATGGTGCCGGAAACGTCCATGAATAATCTACCTCACGATATCGAACTGCTGTTTATTACCAGTTTCAGAATGCAGGAAACGTTATCGTGTATTCATAATTTTATAAAATGCAATTATTTACGTACGAAAAACTATACAGACAATCCAATCCGTTACTCTCCTGACCTCTCTTAATTGAATCTTCATCGAGCGTCGTCTAAATCGTAAGTGCTGATTCAAACCTAACCTTTGATTTCCACGTTACAATAGGCTATTTTCGTCTATCACAATTAAATTATGAAAGTATGTTATTTCTATAGTTATGACTATAGGAAATGCGAATATAATACTATTTTGTTATAAAAACATAAGAAATATTATTAATTTCAAAATTAAAATCGTATATTTATTATTTGTAGGTCACGTGACCAAAAACGCTGACTGCCATTTTGTCTTCTGTAAGTGACGTCAGAACAGCAAATACAAAAACAAGTTTTGGGTGTAAACAACAACAAAAAGTTAAAAAATATTTATATTGTGGACTCAAATTGTATTTATTTGGACTTTGGTACGCTATTTTACGCCATCTACGATGGAGGTTGGATTTGTAAAAGCCGACAATACAAATCTACCGAAAATAGACGCAGTAATGATTGCAAAGTTCTTTGCGTAAAATACAGATTTCTTTTCTGCTGAATGCAGAAATATCAAAACAGCTTTGTAAATATATTTTTGTTTCATTTTCCGAAACTATATATTAGAACAGTATAATATTGTATATTTCCGATGATAAGTTTACATGTTTTGAGGAGTCTTCAACGTTGAACTATTACAAGTTGGCGCAACACACCAACGATAACGAGTATGAAAGCTCATTTTTAGTTAGAAAATCCATGAAAAATCATAACTATCAGAAGGCATAGATTAGAAGTAATAGAAGTACATGCACATTTGGTATCTTCTTAGTAGTCTGTGGTTTGTTATTGCAGTTATGACGTCACGATAATGGCGGCTGCCTTTTTGGCCCGAATATATAATGTTCAAATTTCAACCATTATTTATTTGCTTAAAGCGATATTATTTTGAGGAAATAAAAATACCAGTTGACTATCGAATCTATACGAACATTTTAAAATATACTAAAAAAAATCGTAGAATAGCCTATTACCTTCTCCGAATTGGTAGCATTCTCAACGACGGGAATGCCAAATTGGACCACGTCCCCCGAGAAAACCTCGTGCGGCTCCTGCTCTTTGGATATCGAACACCGGTTGTTGTTGATGAACGTGCCGTTGCTGCTTTGATTGTCCTGTAAACAAACAAACAGTCACACAAACGACATTCCATGCCCGACGGCTTGATGTCAGATAGCTCAAATTATTAGAATGCAACAATGCCCCTGTATCTAATATCGGCCTCCAAAATACGGACACAATGCCAACTTGTTTTGTAGTGCATAGATTTAGATCGACGGTTTATTATTTCCAATTTTTCAAAAGATTGGAATGTAAAGTTAAATTAGGCAGTAAAACGAGTCATGACTACCAGAAAAAAAAATTGGTTATGACTACATGGCCCCGAGGGCGGGCGAAGCAGGGATTCCGCGTGCATATAGTCCAAGCCTTATGTGGTATTTTACGAGTATAGTGCATATTGCAGTGAGTATAGAAAACACGTTAATGCAACATACGTAGGCATGACCTATTGTTTGAAACTGTTCATTAATTACTTTGAAGTTTTGTAACCAGGCTAGGCTAATAAGACTTCAAACACCGAGGCGGTGTTTATGGTAGCCAAGCAATGTGGTGAAACGAATATATGATGCACAAATTGATGACATGTGACTGCCCGGAACATTTTAGTAGAGGTGGATGATGATCAACTGCCAAATAAAATCGAATCCATTTAGAGCGTTATCAAATCACGTAACAAACTACACAGTTAATCAGTAACTTAATGATCGTGTGGATATTATAGTAATAAATAAAATATGTAAGTCTATAGTTTTATGAGGATTGCTTGTAGAAGTACGCGTGATCTTGGCCAAAAATTCTAATTAGCGTTAACAGCGGCAAAGTAACGCCAAAAGTTAAATATTTCTGAAGGCGACTGCAGGCGTTCAGAACGTTTGTCGGCAAACAACCTTCAAAACCGGAGCCACAGTTTTGTAAGTGGAATTAGCATAGACACAACGGCACGCTCGTAGTTGCCGTAGGCGGAAATCAGTGAGAGTCAAGCCCATTACGGGGCAGCGTAACCCGTTCAAGGTTCTTTTGTAACGCTTCACTACATGTGGGGTGAGCGATGCTACAGCGTAATCGCGATGTCGTGTAGATTAGGCGGAGTATACACGAGCCGTATCGGCACCGCGCAACGACGCGCGTTTCGAAACTTTACTATAACGATATATGTAACGCACAACGCGCAGGAGCATGTTTCGATTCTTACGCTATGACGATGTATGTAAAACACGCGACCTCTTCACACAGCTATTGCGCAAGGCCGCTTTGCGCGTTTCCGCCCCTATGTGCGTTCACGCAGTCCGCGCAACACGGCGCAGGAGCGCGTTTCAAAAGTTTGCTATGACGATGTATGTAAAACCGCGTGTTGCCTCTACACACGCCGACAACTACTACTTTTATTACGTCCTAGGTTCGTAAGAACTATCATATAATACGTCTCCTTGACGCGTTCACTTCACGTGGCCCGCATTGCGCGGTGCCAAAACGCCTCGTGTGTTTTACGCCTAACTTAATAAGTATGACAAGTTATTTATTACACGCTCTTGCATCGATGTTTGAATCAGGTTTAGATCTACTCAATGGTAGAGGCACCTACGAATGTGGCGCGCTTTGTTAAGCACTAATTAGTAATAATGACTGGCACACAGTTGAGAGCGGTGCGCATTGGGTCGTACTAGACTCGGCGATCTTTTTGTCTGACTCACTATAACACACGCCATTTTTTTAACGCTGATACGCGCATGGCGTTCTACTAATAGCTACTAATAACGCACTCGAACATAAGTTACAGCCACGTTTGGATGGGATTAAAATAACTAAGTATACCTAACTACCGGTCCGCGCAGGTCTTAGCGCTTAGTTCTTATCGACCACTGTTGAAATATCATTGAGGTCATTTGTAAATATTTAGGTCACCTGCATACATTCCGGTTATTGACTGGCAAAATCAATACATTAGGGATGACTGGCTTGACATGTCAGTGTGTTGTAATTACCTAATTACCTATACAAAAAATATGGGTGTTGTGAGCTGAGATCGGATATGTCGTAAACTTAATATATATAGGACTATAAGGACTATAGGTACGATTTAAGCATTCCTGATTTGAATATTATATTCGGGCAGCAGGAAAATATCTGAATTCTGAAGTTGCGTGCAGCTATTGGCGCGTCTGGAATGAAGTTAAATAAGCTGTCCTATAGCTCGGGAATTCGAACTTAACTATGGATATCTTTAAATCTCGCAGTATCATATTATATTGTGTTATCCCTATCTGACTAACACAATATACTATGAGACTACTTAGGCGACGAAGTTAGTCGGACGGGTAGGTCTCATGAGTAACAATCACGTTCAAGAAAAACTTACCACAAGGTAAAAGTGTCCTTTGTCGTAGTACAGCGTGGCATGGTGACGCGAAAGAACTCGACATTCAAATATGGTGTTCGTAGGGCTGGGAGTAGCTCGATACACATTTCGTCCGATCTGTAATGAAAAAAGAATCCTCATAAAATTGCTTTAAGATTGAACTTGCGATAATCGCGTAGTCGCGTTGTATTAGGAGGATCCCTAAAGGGGTCTTCAATCAAAAATGAAAAAATAGGTCAATTTGAGAAACTGAAGTGGTTGTAGATGGTTGAACAGTGTTTCGGTATCATTTTTGTAACTGGAGACAATTATAATTGAAACTAGTTTTTTTACGTAAAATTAGTTCAGTATAGAGCTACTGTGGAGAAGATATGGGATGGTTGGATTAGCTGGGATATTTACATATTGTCATACGCCTCGGCTTTCGGCAAAAAATGCCTTGGCTCGGTAAATTGTTGACCCGACCCCGACCCACTATTGTTTTGTTTGAGTATTCTTTTCTTGTTATCTAACAAAACTTAAGTTACATCAACAAAGTGTTGGTACCTCGTCATCGCTTTCCAATAAGTATCAACAGGTGTCCCGCCCACAGATCGACTTGGACTGAAGTGGCAGTGTTATTGTGTTTATATTACTGTTCTAGTTTCCTGTGAGATTCGTAACACACTAGGCAATGAGAATGTTTTACTGTACACACAACAATGACATTGCTAGTTCTCTACTTACGCTGCAATTGATCTAGATATCCGTGTAAACCGACAGATCTTTGTCTGGGCAAATGTTTATTTACGATACGATACCGTACGTTTTAGGTCCAAGTTTTCGCGATTACCGGATTACTATCAACCTTTACACATTTGCAATTTTGCACGTTGTTGTTTACATACTTATCTAAAAGTTAAATAAACATAACTTAAGTGTCGTTTATTGAATATTTCATGTACCTGCCTAACAGGTTAGTTGTTTGACCAATCACTATAATTTTCATGTTAACGCTTAACGAACGAAGGAGATGAATACCAATACCAATCCATACTAATATTATAAATTCGAAAGTATGTCTGTCGGTTTTTCTGTTACCTCTTCACGCTTAAGCCGCTGAACCGATTTAGATGAAATTTGGCACAGAGATAGTGTGAGTCCCAGGGAAGGATATAGGATAGTTTTTATCTCGGAAATCATCGCCTGAGAGGGTGAAATGGGGGAAAAACGTTTGTATGGAGCTACGATATAAACGAGTTCCACGCGGACGGAGTCGCGGGCAGAAGCTAGTTATGTAGTAATACATCAAGTATCGCCGAAATATTGTTTTATTGTAGGAAGATGTGTGGATGTGGATTTATTTTTACCTCACTGCCGCAGAGAATACTGTATCGTAATGTCGTTTTTAACCCCCGACGCAAAGAGAGGGGTGTTATAAGTTTAACGTGTCTGTGTATCTGTCTGTGTGTATCTGTGTGTAGCTCCCAAACGGATGGACGGATTTGAATGCGTTTTTTTTATTCGAAAGCAGTTGTGAGCCCGAGTGTTCTTAGCCATGTTTCATGAAAATCTGTTCAGCCGTTTTTGAGATATTGGACTTTGAAATGAAAATGTCGGGGGTTTTTCAACTTTTCTAAGTTGTAGTTATACGAGTATTATTCGGTGATTGGTATCTAGGCTAATTCTCCTTGCCTACGGTAAATTAGACCATTACGTATGGATACTTGGACACTACCTCCTTCGCCAACTACATCTCGCAAGCTGAAGGTACTAGTACCTCTAATACCTAGGTATTAGAGCTCATTCAGCGAGCCATATCGATGAAACGCATTATTACAGGCCCAAGGCCAGCCATTAGGATCTCATTGCGTCTACTTAAGTCTCGTCTCGTTTTAGCACCATTTTTATTTCCTTAAATGTACCGAGTTGTGGGTATATAGCAAACAACGTTGACTTTGACGTCAGCGCGGAATACTTTTCACAGCCTATTCCAAATGTGGACAAATAGGACTCGAAAACTGTATTAAACTCCTGTTTCAATGAACAAGCGAGCGAAGCGAACGAAGTCCGCTTGGGAAAAAATACTTTCGTATGTCTGTCCGCGTCCGGATGTCCGGCTGTTCTCGTCTACATCATCTACATGTCGCATTCCACAACCGATTTTCGTGAAATCACATTTGAATATTTTATTTGGCTAAATGCGTCTCTTGATGAAATCTCCGAAACTGGACCTTTTAGAACTATTACAACCGTCTAAATTGTAAGTTTGGTTACCATACTTTAGACATACGAGGGCTGTAAATAGTGCGAGCTCTAAAATGGTGCGTTTCGAAGATATCTTCAAAAGACGCATTTACCCCATTGACGCATTAACCCGTGCACGGCTATCATAAGACGGCACGCGAGCTCTCTCGATTTTTCTCGCCTTATAAGTCTCTTTCTAATTTTTGAAGTGAAAACTTCTTTAGCGGAGCAGTGCACTTTTTGTGATGGGCAAAAATTGTTAAACTCGCCACAGGTCACGTGACCGTAAGAATCGTAAGACGTGAGATTCGTGACAGGTCACGTGACCGTAAGACGTACACGTGACCTGATCGAAAAACTGTTACAATGTCATTGAGTCTTCACTTCTGCCGGCACTCCCGGAGTGCAACCCGGTCTTTTTTTTAATAAGGGAGAGACGGATAGTGCGAGAAAAATCAAGAGAGCTAGCGCGTCGTCTTGTGATAGCCGTGCTGGTAGACCTTACATGGTTCTTTGTCGATTCCGTTTTTAGACATTTTTCAACTTGCAAATGCAGGTCTACTGCTCCTACTTACAGAGCCACTAGTCAGTTCCTTCGATGCCTGCAGTTTAGTCGACTGCCGCATAAGGGAAGTTATTTATTTATTTACTTAATCTTTTTTGCACAAAAGAACAACTTATCGTACAAAAGGCGGACTTAATGCCGTAAGCATTCTCTACCAGTCAACCTTTGGGCAAAGCAAACAAAGAAACAAGACAGAAGTTAAAGTGTGTTGTGTTATTTATTCAGCTCGGTCTGCAGCCTAAGCGCTTGATGGAATAAGGTTAAATTCGATTTAATTGTACAGTCATAGGGTACAAAATTCATGCTAACAGTCGGAGTTGTTCAATTTTCTGTTCAAAAATAAGTCACGGTACCTTTCTTAAGAGCTCCACGAAGCAACAGACCTATGTAGTAATTGTTAATACTAATAGATATGCGCGGAGCGAGCGAGGCATTGTGCTAGCGGCGGTAATTAGTGAGTAGGTATGACAGAACGTTCAAACAACGGGTCGGAAACGATGGGTGTGTCCACTGGAAACTTGTGTTATTGGTGTCCTGTTTTGTGAGATTCCTATAAAGATAGTACTGTCAAGTGTAAAAATATGGGTGCATACCACTTATGAATATAAAAATGTCACATCGCTCTTATGTCAGCGGATTAAGGTTTCGGTACATATTTATGAGAAACATATTATTGCACTTACTGTTATCATTTAATCTGATTTTAAGTACTTTAGTCAGTTAAACGACAAAGGGAGATCACAATTGTTTCTCCCTTCCGATCCCAATCGGCAATCACATTTCAATCTGTTTCACGGGATTGTTTCTACGCGCCGAGCGGACGTGTGCGAAGAGCAATTGCAACATTAAAATGTGATGAACCATACAATACAAGGGACCAAAATGGTCCAAGAATATGGGGCATGCTCTGGGTCTCAAACATTATAATTTCCACCGGAGGGGCGAGAAGAGACGAGGCGAGGCGAGAATTGAAATTCGTATGGCAAATTTTCAATTCTCTCCTCGCGCATCTTCAGTGGAAATAGTAAGTGCCATACAAATTTCAATTCTCGCCTCGCCTCGCCTCGTCTCGCCCGTCCGGTGGAGAATCAGCTTAAGACAATCTATTACTGAATGAAACTTAGATTTCTCCAATTTTAGGTACAGTCAAGTGCAAAACTATATGTTTCGATTTAATCCTCTCATATCATTAATGTTATGAGTAAGTTGTATTATATTTTTACACTTGACTACCTAATCAAAGTTACAGAAGAGTTGGTTACATCAGAGTAAATAGACAATCAGTAAACAAATGAACATCTTTAAAACATCTGTAGTTTTCACTAAAACAACAAAAAACTTGTTACCGAATGCCAATACTAGAATTTATACAACATGTAAACTCAAACACGCAAATCACAACAGACTGCACTAGACCTATGACGTCGGCGAATAATCAAACAGCTGCCCCAAATACACATCGAGAAGTATTGAGATTTGCACCACCGTCTACGAGACTCCGCAATCGCGTTCGATTAATGGAATAAACCATTTGGCGCTACCACGAAAATCGAAACTCGAAGTTCGTATACATGCATCCCTGTCACTCGAGTAATGTGGGTCATGTGAGTGCGATAGAGATGGAAATAGCCGAACTTCGAATCCCGAAGTTCAGCAGAGCCGGTACTTCACTCGTTACTTCGATTTCCTAGGCATCTGGGGCCCTATCCTAAAATAGATAAGGCTATGAATCTATTATTACTATTTATATAATGTATGATATTCTTATGATGAAAATGATCTCTACACACAAAGATTTGACAGCTTAAAGTTTTCAAATAATATTATAAACTATTTATTGTCTGTGTATTTGAATAAAACTTTCCAATAATAAAGTAAGCTTCGCAATTCAATCGCAATTTCATACAATTCCTAATTTATATATATGAAGCCGCGGGCAGATGCTAGTAAAGGTGTAAGGTAGTGCGATAATAATGTAGTTGGTTTTTACTGTTCTTAGTCTACTACAGCCTTAAGAGGCCGCAGTAAGCTCGGCCAAATTTCACCTTTTTATACAAACGGAGTTTCGTTCTCATTTAAAAAATACGTGTTGGATTGTGACGAAACTTTGCATATACAATAACATGAGGTATATCTGTCTGAAATTAGTTTATATGGTTCCAGTTTATAAAACAAACGAAACACAGCAAAAACAAGTTTTGTATGACAAATTTAAATACGCTGTATTTTTTTAACTATGGTATCCGATGCTACATAAACTAATTAGAGACCTGGATATACCTCATGTCATTGTACATGCAAAGTTTCGTTTTTAAAATGAGAGCGTAACTACGTTTGTATGGAGAATCGAGCTTACTGCGGACTACCTTAATGCCTAATATTTAACAAATAAATAAACACATCGATGGTTTAGTGCATAAATAATGCTATAATTATATTAAAAGTATTAGATGTTTTCTGCCAGTGATATCGAAACTCAATTTATCTATCCATCATTTGTTAGCGTTGCCGTCACCGATGTCGACGAGGCAGGGCTATATACCTACACTTATTAATCGTGCACAGAGGTATTCTTTAATGTTTAGCCGCGTAATTAACACGATTGAGCTTTATATAATGAACATAAGCACATTAACTGGCATTTATCCTGATAGCCTGAAGCCCGTAATCATAAAGCCGCTACATAAAGAAGGAGATAAAGATAACATTAGAAACTACAGACCGATAGCCCTTGCCTCGGTGTTCTCAAAAATATTTGAAAAGGTAATCTACACTCGCGGGCAAAGAATACGGGTCACCCTAAATTAAATAACTGCAATAGGTTTTTTAAAATATTTAATACTTGTTTTGTTTACATAATATGCTATTCTTTACAATACCCAACTGTATTAACAATTTCCTGGATCCTATCATAAAAATATCGATATCCATAAATCACGACTTTTGCGATATCTCGCTCCGTTAACGTTGTTTTTTTTTATGGGTTTTTACGAGTCCGATTTAAACCTGGTAATGTTATATTTTTTACTGTTATTAGCAGTTTATATGTAAAATTAAATAAAGATCATGACAGGATTAACTGTACAACCTCTTACGCACTATTTTAGGAAATATGACGGTATTT
Source organism: Epinotia bilunana (assembly GCA_947049275.1). NCBI lineage: Eukaryota > Metazoa > Arthropoda > Insecta > Lepidoptera > Tortricidae > Epinotia > Epinotia bilunana. The sequence goes on from OX346264.1 coordinate 16,262,372, forward strand.
TACCGACCCGTATTCTTGCCCGCGAGTGTATGAAGCCTTATATGTTTATCTCGAAAAATATAACCTGCTTACTAAGGAACAAAAAGGATTCCGGAAAGGGAAAACCATCAATATGGCGATTAATGATTCAATCCATCCGGTTATCTCGAAAATGGATAGACGTAAGCGGATCTGTGCCATTTTCATGGATATGACGAAGGCATTCGACTACGTGGATCATTCGATTCTTATAAAAAAGCTTGGTGCTTACCGTATCCGTGGGAATGTTATGGATCTGCTAAAGTCTTATTTAAGTAATAGAGAACAATTCACTGAACTCACTCAGATCTGTGTAAAGTCGAAAGAACAAAAGACGTATAGATCTGATAGGCATGTGTTGATGTATGGGGTTCCCCAGGGTAGCGTTTTAGGCCCCCTTTTATTCTTGCTCTACATTAATGACCTTCCCAGATGTGTGGAATACCCTATGGTCTTGTTCGCAGATGATAGCACCGTGATAATCGAGTGTAATGATAATAGCAATTATGAAACTGAAATTAATAAACTCTTACTAAGATAATAGACTGGCTAAATGTTAACAATTTAAAGATAAATTTGGGTAAAACAAAAATTATGTATTTTAGGCAAAGAACACTAATGAACCCAATCAATTGTAACTATCAAGGATATACTATTGAATCTGTTAATTCAACAAAATTTTTAGGAGTAACTATCGATACTTACTTGTCATGGAGTTCACACACCGATGAAATATGTACTAAACTTAACAAGTATGCATATGCTCTTTATAAACTACAGAAACAAACAAGCATTGATGCAGTCATGTCAGCCTACCATGGATACGTTGGATCAGCCCTTCGCTATGCTATCATTTTCTGGGGGAACTCTTCGAACAGGGAGGCAGTCTTCAATGCGCAAAAAAAATGTATTAGAGCCAGGTGTGCTTTGAAACAGACAGACAGTTGTGTTTCCCATTTCAAAGAACTAAAGGTTCTGACAGTGCCATGTCTATATATTTTAGAAGTGGCCATATTTGTTAAAACAAACTCTGCACTATTCGTAAAGGTATCAGATGTATTTAAGCATAGCACCTATCGCAGTCATAACCTTTGTTCTGTACCTTCACGTACCGCACTGTTGCAAATGAGTGTTTTTTGCATGGCACACAATTTTTTTAATAAATTACCCTTAGCTTTAAGAATGTTGCCTTTACAGGAATTTAAAAATAAGCTTTGTAATTTACTTTTTAGTAAGTCATAAAAGACATAAATTCATATAGTAATATCTGACATTATTATATACATTTGTTATTATTTTAATTAGATTAATGTATTAATGTATTCCTGAATTATTTTAACATTTGAAATTTCTTTTCTCTGTGACCATTTTTTCTTTTTTTACCGAATATTTTTTGTTTTTTATATTATTGTAATTATTTGTCATTTGCTAATGACTGTTTGTACGCCTCATGGCCAGAACATAGTGATTCTATACTGATTCCTGTAACACCAATCTACCTGTACCTATGTTTTACAGACAAATAAATGAATTGAATTGAATTGAATTAGAATTACAGACTTTAGGTGTTCGGTTCTTTATGTTTCCGCGTTTTAAAAGTTTATTTGGGTACCAAGCATGATGAGTTTTATGGTTATGTTTTAGGTGAAATTTTGATACATTTGGGCCGTAAATCGTGACCATAAAACATATCGTGCTAGCTGGGCAGGGAGTTCATGTTTATAACTCTCCTCGTGTTTTGACCATGATTGACCTGATCAGTATGATATAATATAAGTGACATAAATAATTAAATATTTTCCGACAATCTTACACAACTTCGCGAGATATTTTCTTCTGTACTAAGGGGGTCGCGGCAAGAAAAAGATTGAAAAACACTGAACTAGACTAAAGAGGTCGTCGTGGTGGGTGAAATGCGTTTTTGCCCACTGGTAAAGGATAAAAGACGGCTTTCCGAGGCAGTGAGGGGAAAAATCCTTTCCATTTCTTACCTGTTGAAGTGTGTAGTTTGCATCATGTCTCTATTATAAATTCGAATCATGCTTGCGATATGTTGACGCTGATGCTCGGTCGGGTCTGATGCATGCGAATCCGAATGAATTATGCACATAACTAGGATATATCACCACGCATTCATGATTGAACGTAATTTGTTACTTACTTGATGCCAATGAAAATTAATTAATTGCTTAATTATTTACCGAGATACTGTGCCAATCTAGGCACGCGTGATCAAGCAGGGGTGTTACGTGTAAGTGCCGTGCCTTCCTGGGACGCCATAGCGACGTCGCCAGCTACCGTATCAAAACGAATCATATAGAAATGTATGGAGGTTAACTCACTTGGCGACGCTTCGCTACCACGCTGTTTGTATGGTAAACGTCGCCATGGCGTCCCGGTGAGGCAGCGCCTGTATTCAACCTTCTTTTCCGAATCCCGATAGTTATTTTCATTTAGGTAGGTGTATTAACTACAAACATGTTTCGAGTAACCTATCCCACCCACAAACGTATCCTTAATTCGCAACTTCCTCATATCGGGGGTATGGCGATTACAGCTCATTCAAGAACAGCTGCGTAGTCATCTTAAAGCGTGTTACACATTACTCAGATACGCTTTAAGCACTATACCTATTGGATTAAGCCCGTCACAAACGGATCTATAATAAATATTATTAATAAACATATTCAATATATGAATATTCGTGTGGGCATTACGAGCGCATTTACATTACTCAGTATTAAAATGTACATGCAGGTTTTAAAAACAATTAAAATTAAATCTGCGTGTAATCATTTAATGAACACGTACTTTTATCACTTTATCCGAAACCTTTTTTGACACAATGCATTTTAAATCTGTGATTTTTCCTTAAAAGAGGTGGAAAACTGATAAGCCCATCCGCACTAGGCAGATGGTCAGAAATAGCACAATTTAATCTCATTAAATTTAATTGCCAATGCACAATTGTCGCGAGTACTTCGGGTCACGCTGACTCAGGGACCGTACTAGTGCAGTCTACCTCAAAAGATAGGCAGTTTTAGGACCTTAATCCTTAGGACATAAGGTCTGTAAATGAATAGCTGTGGTCAGTGGTAAAGACAGGCCTGAGTTGCATACTTAGGAGAATGAGTTACGTGCATTTGGAGACGCGTTTTGAAACGATAATAAGGATGGCGGCCCGACTGCTGGCTCTTATAGGTTTTATTATGACTATTGAACTTTGGTTGCATATGCTGATTAACATTTAAAATTTGTATGTAGTTCTACTTTGATTGTACAGTTACAATGGATACCTAAACAAGCATAGTTACTATAGAAACCCAGTTTATAAACTATTGCTTTTTCCCGCGACTTCGTCCGCGTATACTCGTTAATCGGCTAAATGAATTAATCCCACTCCCCTATTCACCCCTCTAAGATATGATTTCCGGCAGTAAAAAAACTCTTATGTCCTTCCCAGGGTCTCCAACTATCTTCTATATTGTTCTATTGCATTTTATAAATGCAACTCATGTAATCATTATTCTTCTAAGATCTGGAGTTATATGTTATAGTATGTTGAAAGTTTCATATAGTACTCCTACGTGTAATATAACATAAAATCAAACTGGCATTAAGTGAATGAACAAAACAAATAAGAATAGATATGAAACACTTAACCTTCCTAGTTACTGGAAAGGAGATAAATTCGTATATGGACAAGATCTCTTATCATTTGTAGTGCTTTTAGATTACGACCTTTGTTTGGGATACTAGATTAACTAAAACCAATATTACTGTATATTTAACCCCACAATATTCATTAGAGCCTTATTGTACACCCGGGAGGATTCCAAATGATTTGAACAGTCAGTGTATTCCTGAGGTGCTAAAGAGTGAATATGTCATATAAAGTGAGCTGAGTGCAGCTTAATTTTTTTATGTTGTTACTTAATGGGTAAAGCAATGTTTTTTCTTTGCTCCGTAGGGCCTTAGAAACACACGTTTAAGATTATTTGGAATTAATTATTGAAAGGATATTTCATTTTGAATTTATATAGGTAATGTTATTATTACTTATATAAATTCAACAACCTCCACTGATTGTAAGTTATTAGGATTTGATCAATTAAGTGCTTAAAATCTAGAACACTTCTCATTGTCACTCTTTTCATAGCAATAAGAAAGCATGAAGGTATATGATTCAGTTTGCTTTAATGTAAAGTATAGAATGGTTAAAGGATCAAAAAGCTGGACATGGGTACAAGACAAAGATAAACCACTTATTTGGATAAAATGATATATCACATAGGAAACATCAAAGAACCAAGAACAAACATTTGCACACAATAATACTGCTCAACCAATAGACATTAACTGTGTGTGGAGATATAAGATATGGTACGTTCTTAAACTTCTGAAGGAGGTATTTACTTTTGAAACCAGATATCTCCTTAGGCATGATCTAGCTAGAGAAACGAATCATTCTTGGTTCTGTGGAAGGCAAACGCACTAGAGGATGGATTCCAGTGCGCAGGGCTGATGCATTTAACAGGGCTGCCAAATCCAGTCTTTCCCATGCAGTCAACTTAACGAGGAACCAAACTGCATGGAAGGCTATAACACTAGGCTATAGCACGCAGTCACAATCCTCGGTCATGAGGGATTGACTAAGTAGAAGAGGATCCTCTTAGGGGGGCAATAGGGGAGTATGATTAAACCTGTCCTCTTCCAGACTTCCACGTTTACATACATATTTGGCTGGGAATACACGGCCGCGGGAGAGGATGGATGCATTTCCATTTGTCATATTTGTCTGAGGTACTGCGAGACAATGGATGTTTAGGGTTTTGCCATATCAGTTCAGTAATTATATCATAGATGCCATAGATAGTCCATAGGGGACTGAATGAATCTGCTTTGGGCAGCATTTCCTCACCCATGGGAATGAACATATCAGAACACTACTTCTTTCAAATAATAAAAATGTAGTTTAATTTTTCTCCATATCAGCCAAGAGGTGATTACCAGATATGGATTTTTAATTAGGTGGGTTGAAATATGGTGAAGTATAGGAACCACTAGCCTATAATGATATCAGAAGCACCCTGTAGTTGCCCCTCCACCCTCGCCACACTCCAGCTTTAATAAAAAAACAATAATGGCACAACACACCAAACATCATTTCAACACTTAGCCAAAAATACACTTTGTTTACTATGATATTTTTGATAGGACATGTTAAGTGTCACTGACCTGAGTGCCAATATTTTTGGAACAGTCAAGTGTTTGGGATTAGATACTTGCCTTGACCGGTTGCTCCAGGGTGACCCTTCTCTCTTCAAACGGCAAAGAGTTGGAATGTGGGACGAACACTGCTTTCGGCACCCCAACCTCCTGGTTGTTGGGGGTCTCTGGGGCCGGCGCCCAGTTGTAATCCATATTCTTGATAGTGCTCGTGTTGTACACTGGTTTTTTATTAACTTTGCGCTTTGCTATCACCATTGCACACAGCACTCGTCGAAGCCCGCACCCGCGCCGCGCACACCCTCAGCCGAGACGCTCATCGAGGATCCTGCCCGACTGTTCAAGCACTACCAGGTGAAAGGTGAACACTGCTCACTGCCATGTTAACGGTCAAATAACTGATATCACGAGACAACTTATTTATTCTCGGCGAAATGATTACGCTGAACTTACGCAAACACTTTTATTTGTAATGAAACTTGATTCCTTTCGTCTAAGTACGGCCGAGACGATAAATATAAAGCACTCAATTGTTGAATAAGCTAACAAAATATACTACACTCGAATCGTAATTGTTATTTTAAGAACTAAGAGTAAACATTTGCCCAAATATAATTTAAAAATATTTTTAGTAGGGCGTCAATCGAAATAGTCGTTCGAGGAACTTACGAAATGGGCGCAAGATCGGACATTTGTTTTGGGTAGGTAGAGTAGGCACATCTCAACGTCTCGTACTTCATCTGTTTGAAGGGTATTTTATATGCGGCAATTTTTTAACCTAAAATACTAGGAACAAGTACGTGAGTTGTTCAAATATTTTTAGTTACATCATAGTTCAGACACTTTAATTGGTACAGGAGCTCTGGAGTAAAACTACATTTACTCATTAATTAACACTATTCGTCTGAGGTTCAAAGTTCATTTTCATATCTATTGTGAGGCACAGTGTTCAATGTTCATCAATGCATTGATCGTTTAATTGTAATAATTTATAAATTAAGCTACACCATAACTCGTACATGTAAATTGAGTACGGTTATATAGGCCCTATTAATGTTTTTGGTCTCGATTACGAGCAATGACGAACTAAACTAAAATAATCAGAAAGATTTCCGTATAAAACACCTTTTAGTGTTGTTCTCATTCGATAGATATCGAAAATAAGACAAAATGATATATATTGTCTATGATTTACACTCCATTTTTTGCTTATCTGTGACCATTAGTATTGCTAGGCAAAAAAATCCAAGCTATTATGATTTGATCACAGATGGCGCTATGAAACTTCAATATGCTAGAAAGCAGAGAAAAGAAAAATCGAAACTCGACAACGGCTTATTGAGCCATTGCAACGAACGGTTACTGCCTTGGGTCTTGTGAAGTGATTGTCAGTGATATTTATTTAGAACTAAAGTGCGAATTAAAGTGTTTTTGCGTTTTGTAAGTATTAATTACTTAAAGTTTTACTAGTGAATTAGTATTTGATTAAATCTACGTTGTGGCGGAATGTTTCTCCGTCCGTCTGTGTTATGTGGTCAATATGGCCGTTCTCTTACATTATTTGACTAGTTGTGCAGTTTGTTTTATGTTGGGGTTTCAGGTACTTGTCCGCAGCTACGTATTGAAAAGAAAAAGTGTCGTAATACCCCTAAATATTGCTATAATTAATTACATAGTTGATGTGGCAAATTGACAGATTTTGACGTTTTCTGATGTTGAGTCACTGCAATGCTCAATACTGCATTTTATTAATTTGAAATAATTAAAACCAAAATAAAATATAAATGAAATAAGGTGCGTAATCACTCATATCACTAGCACTGCAATGGCTTTTTTCTTAAAATCTAAAGTATGCTGCAGATCCTATCATTTTTGCAAGAAACACTAGTGACCTTATAGAAATATTTTTATTATGATAAAGAAAATTCCTAATATAAGGTTATGCAACAATATTTATAATCAAACATTTGAAACATAGTATCAACAGGTCTAATCTGTCTTTAACAAAGTTTATAGTAGAATTTTCTTCATTATGTTGGGTTTTTAAGTATAGGTATCAATAAAAAAAAACTGCAACTTAGTTTCGAGATAATTAGTATCCAGAATGTGAGATTACTTGTCAATTATCATATTACTGGTCATTTTATTAGAGTACTATCAGGGAGTCTGTTATATTATTGGTTCATTGTGTTAGCCAGGTAAAATGTTGAATCAATGTATTTAAAGTTTACATAACACTATGTTTTTTATGTTATTGTCTACTTAATAGGATTGACTTACTGTAATACCATATCATGTACTAATCTTGTTGGAGATATTCTCATTATGATTCAATAGTTATAGTGGTACCCAGCACTGTAATAATTAAATTACTAGGTATTGTCTGCAAGAGCCAGATTTGATTAGGAATATTAGGAAGGGGTGGCGATATAGATCAGGACTGGCGGGATTGGTACATAGACTCCAACAGCTGTTTTCAATGGAAAATAAATGTATCTGTGAGCTAATTGAATTAATTCTCCACTAAAAAAAGAATATTTTGTTGCAATGTAAACTAATAAATTAATAGAAATAATGTTTTATATCTTTAGTGACATGTGTGTTACATATATATAGTTGAATTTAAACTTTCGTGAGACTTGTTGAAATAATGCTAATAATTTCACGGTTCAACTCACATATTAAATGTCACTATCTACTATCTATATTACACTATCTATGTCTTCTCCAGGACGAGTGGTTTCGCGGCGGTTTTTATTTTAGTAATCATTTTATTCAAAAAAGGTAATTTTATTATACAAGGTATTTAAGAACAGTTTACAACTTTACATGTCGATAAAAACGCACTTGGTAAAATATTTTTATTTATTGATATATTCACCAAAAAGACATCTAGGAAGTGTGTTCTATTATAATTTAATGTTTTATACATTGTAATGCACCATAGAATCAGGTAATAATTGTTAATACTCCAAACAACGGGTTTGAAACTCTTCAGGATGAGTGCTCTCGCGGCCGCATCACATACCACACTTTTACACAGAAGAGCTTGAAACATCTCGCCAATAGTGACATTTAATATGTGAATGAAACAATTACTCAAATTTTTGTATGTTTTGTCAAATTAACATGAATTAGTGTCATTTGACATGCAGATATATCAATTATCTTATCAATGGAATAAAATACAATATGTATTAAATAATTTTACCTACATTTAATGCAATTAATGAATGATGCATTGATGAATGAACCTACTTGAAAAGCATCAAGGATAAGTCATGTAATCTATAAAAACACTGATTACACTTTTTTAAAATAATATTTTATTTTTCAATGACATGCTCGCGAGGTCTACTCCTCACAGAGCCACTAGTTAATAATCATATGCAAAATACTAGTCAAACTATAACTTTTAGCTTCAGCAGGAATGGCGCGGTTCCAAAATTGCGGGTGCCTATCTGATACACCTATTCCTATAATAACCAGTTCCTTAAAATTAGACCTAGCTAGATCATTTTCTCGACCCTGTAGGCCCTTGCAATGGAAACCTCATCGAAATCGTTAAGAGCCGATGTTTGCCAATATAGGATATATTGGCAAACAAATTAATATTTCTTATTAACCTATCTTGCTAAAACTTGTTGCAACATTAAACCTTATCGTCAGGCGTAAGATCGATATTAGGACGAGTCATTTTTTTAGAGCAGTGAATCAATAATCTAAAGGGAAAAAATATGGGTGCATACAACTTACTCATAAATATGGCCCATATAGCTCTTATTACAGCCGATTGGAACATATTTATGAGAGGATTAAATCAATACATATTTTTGAACTTGACCGTATGGTTGGAGGATGACTTTATGATATCAGGAGGAAACATTTGAAGAAGATAAACTGTGGATAGACGAAAATGTAACAGGCACATATACAATTTTTGTATCGTCCTGAAAAGTTAACATATAATTAATATTGATAAACAAAATTGTAGAAGAAATTTATCAGGAATATCAAAGTAATCTATCTTTATCTATACCCATAAGCATGGAAAATAAAGCCATATTTCCTTTGCACAGGTGTTATAATGGCCACGGAGCGACCATCCCCCGCGTGAAAAGTAGACTCTAGTGCAGGAAACCCGGCCGCCGTAGCGCCACCGACCACGATGAAAATGGTGTTGTCTCAACGGCAACGAGAGGAGCTGTAAGTAAACTTTTATTATTTATTACCTAATTTATAGCCACGCCACCCAGCTACGGATTATCCCTATAGGCAAACTAAACACGTGCTAAGGGGCGCGCGATAATGTCCTGATAAGGGGGAAAAAAAGCATGAAATTTATGAAAAGTAACAAAAATGTGCCAGTGGGCCGCCGATGAGGTGCTTGCCTGCAGCGCTCTCGACATTAAATCCGCCTCTGACGCCACCAATTCTTCTTAATCTTGGGATTATGTGCGGATTCCAAGCTCCGTTATGACATAATCGGGAATAACGCATGGAGGATGACCAGTATGAGCACTGACCACTTCACTCCCATGCAAAAAGGAAATTCCTGACCGGAGTGACTGCCGGTCCACCAAAGCACAATGAAAAAATGTACGCGTTCACGCCGGGAATTACCCTTTTCAACGCCAAAGATATATCGGCACCACACAGGTTCAACGCCAATGACGGATAATCCGTCAAAAACTCCAGTGCGGATAACATTAACTCCATCTCTGACGCGGCGTATCGCTGACAACTTTTCTCTTTGACAGTGTAGAATATTTTAAATCCTAGAAACTCTGGTTTCCCGGCCAAGATGTCAAAACTCCACCGCCGCAACGCTTTTTTCGAATGTATCCTTGTGCTTCTTGTGTCGAACTTTATAAAGTCCGTGAGCATTTAGAGTAGAATTCGGGTTTCTCGCTTGCGCTTATACTATGCAATATTGTTATTTAACTCAAATAATGTCATTGAGTTAGCCGAATTGCAAACTCGTCCTCTCCCGCTGACCCATATGTGGGTCTGGGTATTTAACAACCGACCTTTCCATGTTTTTGTTTTAAGTAATCCATTCGAAAAGCAATTACGTCCAAGGCAGAAGATTCCAATTCCAATTATAGTTTAATAAAAAGACGGCCACATTAAATAATCTCAACCATACACGTTGTTATGCCATGTTTTTTCATCTGACTCGAACTTGAATCCTGTTTTAAGAGCTCACGGACCGTGTTATTGAAGCCGTGATAAGTTTAGAAATGGATACAAAATATATAAATTGACAACTGTCTCAATCTCAACGCCATACAATTTTTGAAAGGCTTTACATACATATAACCCGTGTATTTTGAATAACAATATTAGTTTGTACTTCACAAAACGAAATTGAACGTTAGATACATGTGACGAGAGAGAAAGATTGTGCGTAAATAATATTCGGGGACACATTTTTATCGACATCGCGGAGTCTGGTTATACTTTTTAAACTTTTGATCTCTACCGGCCATTCCCAATAATCAATCCACGGATAGTTTTCTTTACCAGCAGTTACATTTTGACATGTTTTCTACGGGTAATCTGTCAAAATGTAACTGCTGGTAAGGAGAACTATCCGTGGATTGATTATTGGGAATGGCCGTACGTCGAATGTAATAATTATCACACGTGTCATCGTCATGTCAGATTCGAAGTTTAACCGTAATGCATGTGGGAGAAGGTTGATATCGCTATTTACTGATTGATCTTCCGAATTAATATTGCGGATATGTTTCGTCTTAGGACACTCCCAGCGCAACGTAGACGGGTGTTGTAAATTTCAAATCTTTGTTTTTATTCAGTGTATACTATGCTTATTGGCATTCTGTGACTGTAAGGCCCTCTACGACGCATTGGTTTTGCGAGATATATGTGTAGAAATTAACAGTTCGAATTTTTAACCGACGAAAAAAACGGAGGAGGTTCTCAAGTCAACGCGTATTTTTTTTTTATGTGTATGACCACGCATAACTTTTTACAGAGTAGTCCGATTTTGATAATTCTTTTTTTATTGGAAAGGGTATACCTCGAAATTGGTCTCACATAAATTTTAAATAAAAAATGTAACCCTAAGGGTAAGAAAATAGGGGATGATTGATTGTTCACTTACTGATTGAAATGTATGACCACGCATGAGTGTGTGTGTGTGTGTGCGCGCGCGTGTTTGCGTGTGTGCGTGCGTGTGTGTGTGTGTTGTGTTGTGTTGTCGTGTGAAAAACCTCACGATGAAGGAGCTTTAGACCTGTCAGTCTCTTGTGTCTAGACCTCTCAGTCTCTGCATTTCTGCTAAAGCTCGTTCATCGTGAGGTTTGTGTAATACCTTATTTGCATGTAACTAGTAATTAGTAACAAAAAAATTAAACCGCCGAAAAAAAACTGAAAAGCAAGAACTAATGAACCTTTTTTATTCAGTTTATTAACTAAGTTATTAAAGTATACCTAAGTATATATTTTTGTAATTATTTGGAGTTCTTAATTAACCTTAATAACTAAGTTCTTAAATTAATCTAAGTGTACCTAAGTAATTTTGAGTCGGCTGTAGAATGTGTGGCGAGGAGGATGAGACCATGGAACACTTACTGTGTGAATGTCATGCCCTTGCCAGACAAAGAACGAATTACTTTGGTAACGACTATGCGCAACCAAGGGAGTTCAAGGTGCTCCTGCTGAGCTGCATCATCCGCTTTGTGGAAATGATGGAGCGAGCTTGGGAGTAAGCATAAAGGAGAGTGCAAATGCACAAAAGATCCCGCTGGGTCGAAGTGCATCCGAAAGGGCGCTCATCTAGATAAGATAAGATAAGATAATTTTGAGTCGGTGCCAAACAATCAATGAACAAAAATTATTCCAAACAAGTACAAGTTACACCAAATCAAATTAACAATGCAACGTGAGAGATTTCACAGAGATAAACATTAACATCCCAAAAAATGCGCTCTCCGCACGACCACTCCACTCGCAACGACGACGTGATGCTTGTTTGGCGCCGACTCAAAATTACTTAGGTACACTTAGATTAATTTAAGAACTTGGTTATTAAGGTTAATTAAAAACTCAAAATAATTATAAAAATACACACTTAGATATACTTACAATAGTTTAAGAACTTAGTTATTAAACTAAATGAAAAAGGTTTATTATTTTTTGCTTTTCAGTTTTTTTTCGGCGGTTTAATTTTTTTGTTAAAAAGTTTTTATAGGATATCAGTACAATCTGGAAACATTATTAGGTCTATTGTATTTTTGTATACCACTAGTTAAACACGACGGTTGTCTCGCCGAAAATAGCTATACTGATATATATTCGAGTCGCAACGTAGTCCGGAGACCCTGGCCTTTGACCCTAAACGACACGGCCTGCCGCGTGATGGCAACAAAAAAACAATTATATCTTTACAGTACATCTTTATACATCTGACAGTATGGCTTTATTGTCGTAGACCTGTAGTAACAAAAAAAAGCATGGTACTATTTTGGCAATAATAACAAATATTACAAGCTTTATGCCAGAGTGGTGTCGGGTTAGAATTTCACCATCCCCTTTCTTCTCGTGGGTGTCGTAAAAGTCGACTAAGGGAGCAGGGTTGAAGTGTGTTGTGGGCGATGGGCTAGCAACCTATCATTGCAATATCACATTTTGTCGATCTTTTATACCAACATTTATGCTAAAAGTGGCGCTGGAACATAAGTTTAATGTGCTCTGCCTATCCCTTTTGGGAATAAAGGCGTGAATGTATGTGTGTTACAAGCTTTTTAACTTGACTTATCAGTTCGTTCGTTAAATCCTTAGTATGTGCGGCAGAAATCCTGCAAGTCAAATTTGACCAAGTTACCGGCGTCCAATCGAGTTGAAATGTGGTACTGCAATACTAGGTAACATAAAGCTGGTCTGATGATGGAGGAAGGTGGCCGTAGGTAATCCTCAATAACATAAGATAAACCTAGGTCGTGTTTTGGTCTCATTGGAACGAGTTCTCAACGAGTGATGTGATGACTGCAAAAAAGTATAGTCGACATCGACAACTAACGTTTGCTACGCAAAATAACACGCTCAAAATTATCTAGACATACCTTATTCTTTTGACATTAGAGTCGTTTGTCGGTCATTTTGAGCACTTGAACCGCGTAGCTGAACTTTTGCTGCTGAATGTACAAAAATTACATTGATTCTAGAAATGAACATATACTGGCTGAATTAATAGAAGATAAACCCTGACAAACAAAAAACATTTTTTTACTACATTCAATAACGATCATCGTATTGAGTGGCCGACCACTACGGCTACCATGAGTTTGACATTGTCATTTTTCGTTAACGAGAATCGAGTTTTCTATCTGTGCGTCTCTATTGCACTTTGACAGTACGAGCGGGATGCACTCGTTAGCGTAAGCCGTCATTGTCAAACTCATGGTAAGCGTACACATCGTATTGATTTGAGAATTCGACGACAGCTAGAGACAAATACAGGTCTCTCTCAACGCACCGTATCTTCTGAATCTGTGGCGACCTTATTCACCACCTGGAACACCTCATACCTACAGAACAAGTAGTGGTGTTATTATGGCTGCGGTCTTCTCTAAGTGTAAGGCCTGAGTGCACGCCCCGCTCTGTGGAGCGTCCATATAGATTTCATTTGTTTTATATGGACGCTGCACGCCCCACTCTTAGCAGGGCAGGGTTCGAAATTATCTAGATAATTACGCTTCTTGATAACTATCGGATAATTATCAGATAATTATCCGATAATTATCACCAGTATAAGAACCAATGACACTCGAGTTCGCTCAACTGCATAATCCGAACTGAATCTTCTTGTAAGGGGAATCCCCACGGCGCGGCACGTCACGTTGACACTTCGTGCGTTCGCATAGACGCAAGTGCGGAAATACACGTTCGAATACTTCGATAACAGTTCACTTTCACGAGCGCAACTTTTTGTTATTATCAATCGATAATTATCCATCTGTTATTATCACGATATTATCATGATAATTATCCTTTCGAACCCTGTAGCAGGGCGTGCACTCAGGCCTTACACTAAGGTGGAGGTGCTTCCCCAGGCCATGGCCTGCTCCATTTATGAGCAAGATGACATTCCATTGTTTAAAAACAGAATTTAGTTGAATACATAGGTTTATACCCTAATGCTTTTGGAAAAAGATACTTCTGAAATAATTCAGCAGTTTCAATGAATTCGGTCAAGCAAATAGTTGCGGCGGTAGCAAGGTCGCGTCTAACGCAATCTTACCGACACTTTGCTAGTACTAGAAACTTTCGTTCCCACCGTATGCACTACCAGGTCATCAGTCTACCTTGTGGGGGGCCTACCCACGCCGCGCCTTCCGGTACGTGGTCGCCACTCGAGAACCTTTCCGCCCCAACGGCCATCGGTTCTACGTGCAATATATATATATATATATATATTGTGTGCCTATTGAGTGTCCCACTGATAGATAGATATATAGATAGATAAAACTTTATTCGTACCCACGATATAAATGACATAAAAAAGAACAGGAGAACATGCAACTTAAGAACTAACATACTAATAATTAATAAAAAAAAATCAAAAAACACGACTGCGTCGAAAATGAACACAAAAGAAAAACAAAAACAGTCGGATTCATAAAATTAACGGTATGTTTAACTTGTCGCGATATGCCTCCGACTGTTTTTTTCAAATCCACACTACACTAGTTCTACATGCAAACATATAAACAATACCGCTTTATATTATTAGTAGAGATGTATTTGATTGATTAAATTGAATCTTTAAATCTTACATCTTATTTCTATCTTTTGAGTTCATTTTTGACGCAGTCGGGTTTTTTGATTTTTTTAATGAATTAGTTTTATTACGTCCGTTATACACGCGAATTTTTGATTCTAGTGGAAATTTTGGAAAAATGTACAAGCCTATGTCACTCCTGCAACGGAGACTAATTAAATGTTACCTCATAAGTCGAAATCTGTCAAACGGTTTAGGCTGCAGGGCGTGCCAAAGAATAAGGTCACATACATACATACTTCCGAAAAACATAACCCTTCTCTCCTTCGGCAGTCTGGTAAAAACAGCAACTTTTCATAGCAAGCATACTTTTTTCATGGTTTTTCGCTATTTTATCTAATATTATGTATTAAAAAATTGTAATGCAACAGCTATAAATATTATTGCGTTCATGTAATTTAAACGAATTAATTGTTGTTATAGGTTGTAGTTATCTATATCAGAGTAAAATGATTACAGCTTAATCGATACGTTAAACGTCTCTTACCTAAGTCGTAACTTTTCCGATTGAACTACAAATGCAGTTATGTTTGTATAACCGTATGTAACGACTTACTTCCTTCCGCGTCTGAGTAACTGTCTGCGTCGAGTACCTACTTCTTTGGGTACCTTCGGGTTTATTGTTGTATTTATTAGACTTTTTCAACGAATATTTGACACTTGTTAAGACAAACGAGGTACTGTTCAACAGAAATTGGAACGCTGCGTGTGAGGCGATATTGGTTCGATAGAAGTGCTTGTCAGATGCTCTGACTTTCGAGGATCATTTTGTTTAAGATTTCACTCCTAAGGACTTTCCTAATAATCAGCACTAATAGGTACTGTTATGTAGGGCTAATGCGTAAGATCTCAAAAAGCTTAATATCCTTGTGTATTTGCTACCTTATATTAGATAAATCCGAGATCGTACTCGATAAGAGGGTACTGGAACGGCAGTTAGGTGTGAAATAGTGATTTATCTCACGGAAAATCTTCACGGATTTTACTACTTTAGCCTATTGTCGACGGTGGGCGATTACGGGGTCGCCCGCTCGCTCCGCCGACCTTTGAAAGTAACAGTGTTCTTATAGCGCCATGTCGTTGAACTCGCGGGCTCTTTGCGCCTTCCTTCGTTTATAACGCCCCGACTTTCTTCATGTACCAAGAAATCCCATCATCGTTACTCAGTACCGGCGTTTTTGTATCCCATAACCTTAGTTGGACCGTTGATTACATGTCATGAGCTGCGTAACTGGGTTTTAATGATGCCGATCACGACATTCTTAGTTTTTAAAGTGTTTTCAATGGCTATCGATGTTACATTCATGTATTGGATGTAGGTACTATCTTGGTCATGAA
Source organism: Epinotia bilunana (assembly GCA_947049275.1). Taxonomy (NCBI): domain Eukaryota; kingdom Metazoa; phylum Arthropoda; class Insecta; order Lepidoptera; family Tortricidae; genus Epinotia; species Epinotia bilunana. Next base: position 16,278,765 of record OX346264.1, read on the forward strand.
ACTCTTCCTTACTTTTTCGTGCATTTATAAGTGGAAGTTGTAAACGCATACGTGTCAACACTGCCTATTTAGACAATGGACTTGCGTCAGGCTTGCTCAACGGTTCTTTTCGTTCACTGGGTACAATACAACAAACATGTGAGAAAACCCATGAACAGATGCTGACACTTGCGCAACATTTAAGACACATTATTCTTCAAATTCTTTCATAATATCATCCTAATTATTAGCGTAATTCTTATGCCTCAGTCAGACAGGCATATCTGATTTCCTATTGTGTTGTGACCTAAAATGGCCGGCATTCCTTGACATACCCTTTGCTTCGGCCCGCGCGGTGAAAGGAAAACCACGACCCACGAGCCAACACCACGATGTCTAAACAAAGATGTGGCCACGCTATTCACACGCTATCATTGTCCTACGAGTGCTCTTTGAATAAATTGGGCGTTTCAACTTGTCGAAAATATGTGTCAAGTTGCGTAAGCTCATTAGAGAAATGCGATCAAAGTATTAACGTGATTTCCATAAAAGTGCCGCACCTGGGCAACAATCTCCTAATACGTAAGCCGGCTCGTTGCGTCACGTGTGTGCATCGGAAAGCAGTCCAAAACGCACCATCATGTGACAATTTTAAGCGAGCGCGCCCTGCAATAGCGATCCCCGTCGATTGTCCAGATTCCGCCTTCCGTTTCAATCTGGTACGCAACGAAACGGGGTCGTCGAACGCGCCTGTTGATTAAAAATAACGATCACGAATTAAAACTGTAACATTTCGTTGAATAGATATGTTCCGCGATAGTCTTGATTCCGAAGATCGCTGAACCACCGTTCTAGCCGCCACGCGTGCCGGTTGCGGAATTTATGTACTTTTTTGTTACGTACAGTGATAACATTTTTAGTTCAGTGCCAGAAAGCAGCCTCTTTTGCTATAAAATTAAATGAGGCCCGAATGAACTATAAATAACTTACTATACCGGTCTATTTGAGAAATGTAAGCATGACAGAATATTTATTTGTGTCTACGAGCAGGTGTCTGAACCTGCAGCTGCAAACTTGAAGTCAAAATACACAAGTTCAAACGTTTTGTACAGGTTCTTATAGAAAGTATTGAAAGTTTTCGACTAGTATTTGCAGTTGCATTATTTACGCTACACGTACTTAAGAGTCCACAGTAAGCTCGATTCTCCATACAAACGTAATTACGCTCTCATTTTAAAACTACGTTTTGGATTATAACGAAACTTTGCATGTCCAATGACATGAGGTATATCTATGTCTGTAATTAGTTTATGTAGCCTCAGATACCATAGTAAAAAAATACAGTGAATTTCAATTTTCCATACAAAACTTGTTTTTGCTGTATTTCGTTTGTTTTATAAACTGGAACCATATAAACTAATTACAGACATAGATACCTATACCTCATGTCATTGTATATGCAAAGTTTCGTCACAATCCAACACGTAGTTTTAAATTGAGAGCGTAACTACGTTTGTATGGGAAGGTGAAATTCGGCCGAGCTTACTGCGGACTCTTAAACAAAGCAAATTAGATTGGAATATGCCGTACAAAAAGTACTAAACAGTTTTAATTTATTTTTATGTGTTAGAAGTGCCTTATCATCTCTCGAGATACTCTGAGATAATGACAGTGAAAGTATCAAAAGCAATTTTATTCAGTGTTCTATTGAATTGAATTAAACGATAACATTTTAGTATAAGCGTGCCATGGAGACCTACTATGCATAGTAGGTCTCCATGCATGGCTCCAAGCATAGCTATGCTCTCGACGAACTGGGCCAAATCGAGAGTTGTACATTTGAACACCCAAACAACAACAAAAAACTTTGCATCATACCCTATAATCATAATCGATCAACATTCTAGTTTTACATTTGAATATCCAAACAACGACAAAAAGTTGCATTACATCATGCTTTATGGCCATAATTTATCAAGATCATAATCTCGCTCGTATTACATAAGGTCTTATCAGAGAAAGCTGCACCGAAGTATGCGGTCGAGTAATCATTCACCTACTGAACTCTGGGAGTTGCGATGACAGCTGCTTATAAATAGACCAAAATACTCGAGTAATAACCAGGTGCTCCTAAAATAACCTACAACAGTTACGCGGGTTCACCGCGGACCTTGAAACGTATCATGCGGGGATTCTTAAATACATTCCTCTCTTGCACACATACGTATTCAATTCAGTGCCTTGTAATGAATGCGAATGAATCATCGTATCACAGCGAAGACGCTGGTACCGGCATCAATGTCAACCTGTTCTTTACGTACAATTCTTTAAGCGAAGGTTGCCGTTGTTATTAAAACAATCTTGCCAAATTATTTAGTTCTGCTTTAGTACTGTGTAACCAGCCAGTCATTTACTTTAAAGTTTTATAGCTGAGGTAGAGCAGGTTGTGGTCGTGAAATGAGGCATGTAAGCCATTGTAAGGTCCAAGACCCGTTGGCTAAACAACTCCGCGGATCGCCAGGAATGCAGCTTCGCCGGCGCCTTTTTGCCGCTACGCTGCCGTAGGTATACCATGAACTACCTATGTGTTGGTCTAAGTATGTATACGTTTGCTGCCCCAACATTCTACTTATAAGTACGTACCTAAGGCTTACGCTCTGCCTTACGGCAGGTCTATAGCTTGCTTGCAATAAGGAAGTATCTCTGAATTTCTCTAATTTGCATTGATTGCCACTATTGCCAGACATGAAACGAATATTTTTTCTGCCAATATCGAGAATATTTTGTAAATTAAATGGAAATTTACTCCTTTATGTGCACTCATTCAATAGGTTCGTATTTACATAATAAAATCGTTTATCAAATTAAATGATTTATTTACATAACATTTGTTTGACTCTTTATGAGAGTGGAGTAGTTTTTGAGGATGTATTAGTGTAATTAACAGGATATATTACAAGTTTAAAACTGCTTTTCCACCGACCTTGCCAATGTATAACCACCTAAATAGGAAGTTTTCAAAGTTTCTATAATGTATTGTATGCCGAAAACATGTCTCTTAGACAGAATAACAAACATGGGATGTGACAAAATGCTACCCAAGTATGTATTCCATAGGAACTACACAACAAAAGTTCCACCCAGGGCCGAATGGGCCGAAGGTCTAGAACCACCGAGATCTGGTGTCGAAGGCATGGTACATGGTACATGGACAGATATGGTACACTGACGGATCTAAAATGGGATCCGGTACGGGAGCAGGCATTTATGCGATTGACTACAGTAGTAGTGTAAGCATGGGTAGTTTGGCAACCGTCTCCCAGGCGGAGACATACGCCATAATTGCCTGTGCACAGGAGAATATAGACAGGCAAACCAGAGGGCAGACCATCTATATCCTCAGCGACAGTCAAGCGGCCCTTAAAGCGCTTACGGCGCCGAAAGTGGATTCTAGACTAGTCTATAATGGCGTCCAGGCACTGAACAAGCTTGGGAAGCACAATAAGGTGCAACTAGTTTGGATACCGGGGCACGAGGGCTACATCGGCAACGAAAGAGCGGATGAGCTTGCAAGAGGGGGGTCTACAAATCACTTTGTAGGTCCAGAACCATTTGTGGGACTCTCGCAGAGAACCATAACTTCGGCCTTCAAAGCCTACGCCAAAACCAAACACCAACACGAGTGGAGGAATGAGGCGGGCTTAAGGCACTCTAAGCTCTTCATAGAAGGAGTGGACTCGGGCTGGACTAACAAGCTCTGGAAATCCAGTAGGAAGCAACTCAGAATCATATCTGGGGTGTTCACAGGTCACTTCGGGGTCAAGGATCTCTTGGCCAAGATGGGACTGTCGGACAGTTTAGACTGTTGAATGTGTGGCGAGGAGGATGAGACCATAGAACACTTACTGTGTGAATGTCATGCCCTTGCCAGACAAAGAATGAATTACTTTGGTAGCGACTATCCGCAACCAAGGGAGTTCAAGGTGCTCCCGCTGAGCTGCATCATCCGCTTTGTGGAAATGATGGAGCGAGCTTGGGAGTAGGCATAAAGGAGAAGGCAAATGCACAAAAGATCCCACTGGGTCGAAGTGCATCCGAAAGGGCGCTCATCTAGATAAGATAAGATAAGATAAGATGCCGAAAACATAGGCAAGTCATTACACGTTTTTCAAAAAAATACGCATAGTTAAGGACTATCGTTAGTGAAACATTATCGGTCCCACGTAGTGACGTCGCGATATCTATATATTCATATATATGGCACCTATAGGTAGATAATTGCCGTAACTTAGTGAAACGTATTAAATTTCACTAAAGACAGTCCTTAACTATGTGTATTTTTTTTTTGGAAAAAGCTCTTTAATCGATCCAAGACCGATTGTAGCAAAGCAATATGGCAATACCTAAGGCAGCATCCTGGTAAAACGAGTATACAAATAACGTTGACCATAGCTGCTCCTTTCTTTCACAAAGGTGTCATTGCTAAAGGCGTGTACATGACAAAATACCGTAAGCTTCTTAAATAATTGAACACAACATGGTAATAACACTATCGGTATCAGTGTTTGCCCTTTAATTACGGCTTTCCCCGTTATTATGAAGCGTTGATGGCATTTGGCCCCCCTTGGTTTTTCCAATTTCGCTCCAACCCCGATGTAAACGCCATTTATCATTAGCGTGAAACCCTACAACGGCGTGACCGTGAGTTACTCGATATCCTTCTATTTTTTAGCATCACGCACATGTTGGTTTTGGCCTCTAAACGAGGATTATCTTATCTGTTGGTATTTGTTGACGAATAGAACGAAACATGCAACAAACTTACTACGATTCAACTCGCGAATGACTTAATACAATTAGTCTCAGAGCTTCTTATGTAGACGAACAATGCGCATATTGCGAGTTGATGCCAAGCTGCTATAAATAGTATCAAATTAAATAGGTACCTATCCCTGGAGATATCTGCTGATTACAAGCATGCCACAAACCACAGGGGATACTGTCTGAACGAATCCGTGAAAAAGGGTCTCAGCGTGACGCACTCGAGCATGACGTCGCGGCGCCAACAGGGGGCGATCGATACAGGCAAATCGCGTAGGCGGCACCACCACCCAACACTAACAAACTTATTCTAAACCTTACAATCTTCAACATAAGATTCTGTCTTCTTTGCCAGGATTAAATAGAAATACGACAGCTTTTTTTTCTATTTTGATGAAGCCGCCTCAAGGCGATGTATACCATTTAATCAAGAGATTCATTTGTTTAAATTGTTTGTACGCTTTTAGTACTAGCTATCAATTTAAGTTAGGGTGGCAATCCCAAAATAGGCACCAGTTTATCTGAAAGGGTGGGCAATGTGGTTTTACGTTAGGATACTTTAACGTACTTTAAACACTTTAAAAGCAGCTGTGTCTATTCTGTCTGCATGCAACATTCCTTTTCATAAAACTTCTCAGTATTACCAAAAGCCGCCGACCACACACGCATTTCTGTCCCAAACATTCTTGAAATCAAGAAAATGAGGTCTTGCGCAAGTTCACAGTAGCATTAACTCAATTTTCATGTCACGTGTGCCTATGTTAATGAGCTGCGTGTTCTTCATACAGCACGATGGTACACCAATAAAAAGTTCTCGTAGAATGTCAAAGTTTTACTTCATTACGTGAAACACTCAACATTACATATCGTTTGTCTTAATCTTTATTGTTAGTATGTCTACATGGGCTATGTGATGCGTGTGCGTATACAAGTGAAATCAAAAGATATTTGTAAATAACCCAATTGTTTTTTCAAATATTATAATGACACAGGATTATGAGGAATCCAACGACACCTCATATGTCAAAATCCATCCAGCCATTTGGACTGTAGCCCGTGAAATATAATTTTCTTGCCCACATACGACCTGTGTAGCCTAGTTGGTAGTAACCCTGCCTACGAAGCTGGAGGTCCCGGCTTCGAATCCCGGTAAGGGCATTTATTTGTGTGATGAGCGCGTATATTTGTTGCCGAGTCATGGTGTTTTTAAGTATTTATTTATCTATATAATAATAATATACAATTAGCTGAATTATCCTTTTTACTAGCTAGGCTTATGTTTTATCTTATTTTTACTTTACAAACAAATCTATTGTAAAAATCCATGTCGGTATCTTGTGACATGTTTTAATAATTTTAGTTTTAAGTATATTTTGTATAAGTATATTTAATAGAACCTGATGTATCTACTGTTCTAGCTGATGACGATGCAAAAGTGGTTTAAAGAATCGTATTTGAATAAATGAATTCTATCTTTCTTATATAAGTATACTAGCTGATGCCCGCGGCTTCGCCCGCGTGGTTATAGGAAAATGTAACATATTAAATTTTCCCGTGGGAATTAGATGTTATCCCGCTGAAAAAAGTAGCCTGTCACACTCCAGCTTCTAAACTATCTCTACACAAATCACATCAATACGACGCTCCGTTGCGACGTGAAAGATGGACAAACATAACTACACACTTTCGCATTTATAATATTAAGTAAGGATATATCGTTGTCTAGTACCCATATTACAAGCTTTGCTTAGTTTGGGACTAGGTTGATTTGTGTAATATTGTCCCCAAATATTTATTTATTTATAAATATATACCGAAACCTTAATCCGCTGACATATGAGCCATGGGACAGGGACATATTTATAAATACGTTGTATGCACCCGTATTTTTTTTTACACTACTGTACCCAAGGGATTCGTGCCGGATTCATACTTATCTGACATGATGCCCGCCGATGCGCTCTGACGCCTGACACACATTTAGCTGTCACGTCAGAGCCCATCAGGTGGGTGTGAATCTAACCGTACTAAAAGTATGAAACAGATATCATTCTCTTGCGTCCCGAGAAAGAAAAAAATATCAGAAGCATGCTTCAAACCATCAATTTCCAAAGGCCTTTTAATTGCTGCTCCGCCTGAGTGGCATCAAATCGATAGTGTACCAGCAAACATAAAGTATTACATATCTAAGAGGCATGACTTGCATGAGTCTTATGTATCTTAAGTTGCTAAATTATGTGATTTTTGTCTTTTGTCTCGACTAATATTTTGTTGTTTGCCCAGCCAAAACCCGACTAATTGCAATTTTCTCGAAGAATAAAACTTTATAGGAATTTAGATATTTATAGTCATTTGTCCAAAAAACCATTCTCGAAGGGATTTTCATCTTGTTTTGTCGTGCGCGTAAGTCACTTACGTGTCTCTTACACGACACGAGCGTGGTTTACTAGAATCGAGGCATCATTGTACAAACGACAACACTGTTAACTGACCATCCTGTGTTTATATAGAACCTTATTACAATGCACTTAACGTGCACCGATGGTCAGTTAGCTGTGTTGTCGATAGTACATCGATGGAGGCATCCCATCCCTTAAACACGATTCATTGACTAGACTTTTACACCATTCACTTTTATTATGAGATTCTTTGCTGGATTGCGTTTCACCTTATTGCATATGACAACTCTACGGAAAATCGATACTCTACGAACTAGAAAACGATTACAATTATTAGTCTCTATCTATCTATTCAGCCCGAATCCACCCACTGTTGACTATAGGCCACTTCTTTACTACGCCACTACTGGGTCCAGCCCCCCTATTCTGTTACTTATTTTAAGCTCACCTCAGCGCTCACCCACAAATATATCTTGACACCGCAATGCGTAGTGACTAAGCGTAGGTAGAGATCTAGTTTCGTGACGGGTGACCGGCGGGGTGAGCCACATTAGCGCTTAGCGAATAACAGCCCTGTGCTAATCTGATCAACTCTTTGGTTCCTGTTCGGTGGATATCATTGGTCCATCTGGCCGGTGGTCTGCCCGCTTAGATGGCCTTAGCCATTATTAGTCTATATACAAAAATATAGGTACTATCGTCTAATCTGACTTCGTTATATTGGGTTGAACTTTAATAATATTCAAACGTTGATCGCTTCGCCTATTTGAAATGCTAATCGATGACGAACGTCACGTAATATCAAGGTAATGGGGTTGCTAATCGCGTTTGTAGTACGATTCATTCAGAACCGCAATTTAAACAATCACAATCTTATCTCATGTTAGCATTGATAACGTATCAAATTGTAGGTAGTAACTGTAGTAGCTTACGTCTTCCGGGGACTGTGTAACTTCAAAACTATATCAGTGTCTGTTAACGTCAGAGCTGTAAATTACCGACGATTAGGTAGGTCTTTTGCTGAGTAAAGACTCGCACAGGCATAGTTACAAATTACAAACATCACAAACATGTCGTACTCCTAATGACAAACATACGTATTAAACTCATAAATCAGCTGGCGGCCGATTCTCATTTGAATACCGACGACGCATCAAGCAAGGCGTCACCAAAGAGCATACTGGCCAGACAGAGTGCTGTACAAGTAGAACTCGGTCGTTTCGACTTTTCCGTGAAACGAAACGTAACCGTTTTTTTAAATCACAAAACTGTTTTGAAAAACATTTTCAAAAATAACTAGTTTCCGTGCGTTGCCGCCGTCGCCGGTCGCTAGTTCGAGTTGCGTTTTCACGTTTTGCATTGCAACCGTTGCGTGCGACTGTCGCCTTCTACTCATAGCTCCTTGTCATCGTTTTTATAAAAACGGTTTGTGGTTCTAGCCACAAACTGTTTTTCCGTTACTGTACGAGAAACTGTTTTTGAAAACGCTTACGGGAAAAAACGCCCAGCTCTACTTCTAAGTGAAGCTGCTCGATTAGGCGAGCAGATGTTGTAGTCAGTATCTACTTGTGTAGGAGCCTTGGTCCCTGCAATTGCACTGTTAACATCGGAAATGTGGCGTGAAAGTTATATTCTCAGGCGGTCCCAGATCGACCCGCCTCTGCCCACGAAACCACTTTCGCTGTAGTAACTGTAATAACCAAGGTTGTGTGGCCAGTGCGCCGATTGGAACAGCGTAAACATTTCTTTTATTGTCGTAGGCTTCGATTAACCGAGTATGTCATCATCACTTCTCATAGTTTGACAGTCGACGGTAGCTTATTTGGCGCTTAGGGCGAGTTGCACCAACTTCCGATTACAGCAGACCGATCAACGTTAAATATTGCGCCGACAGCTGTTATCCCATAGAAACTTGTCAAACTTTCCACACGTTCAGATATTAACGATCACCGCTTACAAACGGTTTGGTGCAACCCACCCCTAAAGTTCCATTCCTCTTGCACAGTGTAATAATATACTTTTCTTCCTCTTGGAAGAAAATTGTATTATAAAGTCGAGTATACGATTTCGGCTCAAATTCATGTCACGTTCAAAAATAATGGGATTATGAGCGAATGAACAACGGAGCAGACTTGGACTTTTCGTAAGAAATCGAACTTTCAAGTCAGCTCGGTCGTTCGATTGATCTGATTATTCACTATTACGAGAAGTAATATCCAATATCTAGCAAGGCATTGATTATTTTCACTTCCAGAAAATAAAAGATTTCGTCCGATTGGTCCCACGCGTACAATAGGCACCCGCGAGATTGATTGTCTTTCGCGTCGGTCCGGTTTCACCCGGCAAACTAACGCAATAACAACCAAGAAATTATCTCTATTATAATGCGGAGGGTTTTATATGCCAATTATTGCTACAAAGTTCAAATCGGCATTGTCAAAAACTGTATCCAATTTGACAATATTTGTAATTGGATATTCCTGTGAAAGTGAATTACAATTTTCGTATATTTTCCCAATCTTGATAGATTGGAGAAGGGTTTTTCTTTATGTTTGATATTATAATAAGATCTGGAAAAATATGCTATATGAAAATGCTTTGCAAAGAAAGTCATTTCGGAAATCAGATCTTGGAAATCGAATTTATCTTTCGTGTTTGGTGTTCTCTAAGGCCCGGTTTTATACAGATCCGTTAGACCTTATGAATAATGTCAATAATGTGCTGAATTACTAATATTTGACCACACATTATACAACGGGTCTTTATAAAACCCGGCCTCAATCTTTAAAATCTTTACCGTCGTCGGTGTTTTCGCAGTGTAGTTAAACGCCTAGGATTATCGGTTGCGTAAAGACATTAATCGAATTACGCTTTGTATCATGTGACTCGCTTTTTTCTAGCTTCTTTAGCGTAGAGTATCATTATCCCCTATATACTTACCACTCAAGAAACCCTGTGTCTTTGACCCCGGACTTATAGTGAACACAGTGCGGGTTAACAAGTATTGGATGGAGAACTCTTCTTGAGACATCGGTGTTATTTGACTTTTGTTATACACCGTCTTGTTATTCATTGCGATATTTTAAGTCGCCTATAAATACCTACGCCTTTCTAAATTTATTTATTTATCTGAGTTGGATACACATTTGATTTATATACCCTTTGCGATAAACTGGTGCTGAATTTCACTTAGAAAGTTATATGGTTTGTGAGAGAATGAATCTATCCCTTCGAATATAAAGCCATAGTACGTATTGAGCGTATAGTATTCTTTCAAGTATCGGAGAAGCTAGTGTGGTTTTGATACATCAACAAGATTTCAAATTTAAATTAATCTTATTACTTATTATGTATCCTTTCTGCTCTTTAACGGGTTTCTAAATCTCTAAATATAATAAATGTTTCTATGGACCAAGGTTTATTTCTAAGGTACATACACATAGTATGACACTACATAGTATCAAACAAAGTCGCTTCCCGCTGACTGTCCCTAACTATGCTTAGATCTTTAAAACTACGTAACGGATTTTGATGCGGTTTTTTTAATAGAAAGTAAAAGGTTTATATGTATAATATAGTACCCGTGCGAAGCCAGGGCGGGTCGCTAGTAAATTAATAAAACATTGAGATTATTGTTTTTGTTCTAATTATAAGCTCAGTGTACCTCACAATCTATTGTTGCTAGCAATTAAACATTTAGGTACTCAACTCATACCACAGCTTCTAGATATCGTTAACTTATGAACAACGAGGGAAATCGCCAACTTACAACCGGGCACCAGATGGAGCACTGTGAAGGCAATAATTATAGCTTTTGTGCTTGTGGGCTTACTCGGACGTTTTCTAGTTATTACTTGCTCTCGTTAAGTTAATCGTGGTATATAGTGTGAAATAGCCAGTTACGCCGATATCTAGTTATAACTTTACTGTATTTATGTCTCTATCATCTTAGGCAGCGCAATCGCGCGCGAAATTACGCATATGTGTAAACGCATCCTTTAGCGTTGCATCATAAAAAAGCGCGTGTTTGCTTGTTTTTGCGGAAGCGGGTGCCATCTAACCTGGAAGGTTCAACCCCATGGGTAATTTAGACCTGGTTAGGATTGGATCTTCTCCATATAATTAAGTAAAGTATCCAAATGCGTCTCAATTAATTGTCAAATGTATAAGATATTAATTATTTATTAATCTAAAATCTTTGTGGTCATTATACACTGACATTTCCTCATATTAAAAACGGGTTAAAAACGTAATTTATCTAAATATCAGGTTTGATTTAGCACCTTACATTGTCGTACCTATACGTAGTATAAGATTTAGTGGCTGACCTCATCGACATGCCACTTGACAAAGTGATGTCAGATGATGTCATACGATACATACACTAAAGAAACTGATTAATCAGATAATTTAACTATAGCGAAATTATAGATTTTTCGTTTTTTTACATTATACACAAATATTTATAATAATTAGTCTGCAGGTTAGCTGGAGTATAGATCCTTTAAAATGTTTGTTTATGTGGTTTATATTATTATTTTATTATGCAATAAAGCGCTACTTTTTATTTACACTACTACTACTACATAATGTTCGCAAATCGTGGGGGTACAGTCACGCCGATATTTAGGCCGGCAAAAATATTGACACTTCCTAACGGCCTTAGAAATAGAGTCGGGTCACATATTTTTGCGCGCTTTGCTGTCGCTGATATTATTGATCGTAACTGTACTTATTCTCAAGCTAAGCTAGCCTTGTATAAGACATAAAACAACGACAATCTTTTCCGCTTTGCCTTAAGGTTTGACTTGTAGAGAATGCCATTTGGCATTAAGTCCGCCTTTTGTACGATAAGTTTTCTTTTGTGCAATAAAGTTTAAATAAATAAAGGCAATCTTCTATGACTAACAGAAGACAAAATGCAGGATAATACCAACACTAATGTTCCCATATTTACTAACTAAAGACGACTAGTTATGCAAGCAAACAGGAAGACACGTGGAACACGAGATTATTGGAATTTCCTCGTAAACTAGCGACAGTTGTGGCATAGTTCTCGATAATTACGGATACGGCCCATTATGCGGCAAGGGCGGCTTATCGAATTGGTACAAGTTCGACGTCTGTCGCAAAGTTCCGTTCCTGTCATGTAAACTAAACGGAATTAGCTATCAGACCTCCGTGACTGTTTAGTAGGGTTTATACTGAATCACGAACAATGAACATTAACATAATGTTTAGTATGTTTCATCGTCGGTGTGCGTCAAGATTATAAGTAGGTACAAAAAGATCAAGAATTATTTACTGCTAACGGTAAAGTAGCATTCTATATAACTTGAATTACTCCATCCACTACGGATGATTTTCATATATTATTTGACACCTCGCATGCTTACTTTTACTTTCGTCGTGTGTATATTAACGGATTTACATGCATACATTTACATGCTTCTACAGCTAGTTGTCAAATAGGTTCATTTATATGAAAACACAACAGGCACACGTCGCACATCTCTGGCAGATATTCAACCTAAGGCTCATGAATAAATGCATTTTACTTTTTAAATAACCCTTAACACTTTCTCATCCAGCTATCACTCTATTTAGTTTTTTAGCATAAATTAATCTGTCGTTTGATCTAATATACTGGCATAAGCCTGTTGGGAATATAGGCGCGATTATTACGTCGAGTAGCGGAAACCTAGCCCGCGGACACCTATAACCTATATATATATAAGCCTGTTGGGACAACTGCGTGGTTAGGAGTTTGCAGGAAATGTAGATGCCGAACATTTCCGCGAGATTACAGTGACACACGAGCCTGCCTGCGGCTGCGTTGCGTGTTAAATGACAGCCTTAATACGAGTATAACCGTTCCTGGTAAGCAGTACCTATAGATCTTTAGTACCACAAGTAGTATAAGGAAATCCTGTTTCCTCGATAACCAAACACCACCTGTGATGTGAATTGAATCATCTCGATTATACAATAATTAATAGCCTAATATTAGGTTAAACATAGCATGCATTTATACAGTTGGGCTAGTATATCTACCAAGTGGATGCCACAATGACGACCTGAAAGTATTCCTCAGCAATTGGACAGAAAAAGCACTCACTAGGGACTGGGGACAAATAAACAACATTACCCACAAACTGTGCTTTAGTATATATTTGACTGTAGGTACCTTGACTTCATTCATACTTCGCAACATACATAGTTTGAAGATGCCGAATATAACCATACATCTCATCCAATTAACACCATTAATTGGTTGGCATTAAGCCAGCACCCACTTGTCCCGAATAACTACGAATACTAAGCAACAATGCGTGCTTTCATTAGTCTACTAATTTCCCTTAAAGCCGTGTAGGTGTCAGTTTTTTTGCTCCTTCGCTTTATAACAGCGGGTCCTAGGATCTTGCTAGTACTGGTATTATTAAAGCCAGTTGAGAAAAATATTTCCTGGTTTTGTGAGTTTCACTTGGCGATTGGTTGTGCCATTGGTGACCATACAAGGAGTTCCTACTGCAGTTGTCTTTTCCAGAACGTGTATCCCACATTATTAAAAACTTACTTGAGCTGTAATCATAATTTATATTTTCGGACATTGCACGTTACATACAAAAACATGTTTTCCTAAATCTTAAGTACTTACAAAATCCATAGCAGTCGCCTACCTTAACACCACTAAACACACAAACCTGGTAAAATTAAACTTCCCAAACATGGGCACCACGTGTCATAATGGCATTAACAGTTTCAGATTTCGTAATATCTACTTAAATTTTAAGGAAATCCTGTGCTCATGAGCTTAGCAGCTGTTGTGTTTATGTTACGAAGTTTTGTATTTTCTGCCTCTTTGCTATATCGCACGTAAGCACCTTGAAGTGTACAACATCCGTTTTTTTCATGTTGTTAATTAAAGCTTGCAGCATCTTGATGGAGGATGTTTCAAGTGATCTGTGCAGGAAAATATACATTTTATTTATAAGCAACATGACCATTCACTGAAAACCTTGCCTAAATGGGGCATCATAGGCGATTTCGACTGAATATGTGTGATCGGAGTTGTTTGAAAATATCTTTGTTTTATAGTTACACACCCTGACACTATCCAAGATTATGGATTTCTTAAATATTTTCTAGTTGGATTCCGGACTCCGAATCTTCGTTATTGACTTGAAGTTGCCGAAATATTTTTCTCAATAATCTTGTTTAAAAACATATGTTTTCTCAAACATGCTCGGAAATGTATGCGTTAATATCACGAAATGAATACATGAAGTTTCTTGTTTAAGGCTCCCTGCATTTCTTCTTGGCCTTACGCCAAGAAGTAATGTATGAAAACCCTAAGTAAAACCATTATTGTCCGCTACTCTACCTTTTTCAATTTGCTTACTAATATTAAACTGACAAAGGAAAAATTACATACTGCCAACCACCACTACTCTGTAAGCATACTTGCGACATAAAAAAAAAACGAAATCTATGGTAGGTACTATACTTATTTGCGGTTAAACATGGTGCTCGAACGGCTTCTTCAAATGGCATGTTTAAAAAATAAAAAAGGCGGCAAACGGGAAGATTACACAATTGTTTTCTGATTTTTCGTTCCGATTGTAATTATTTTTATTTTAATATATCCTCACATCGTTTGAGAAAAGCACTATACAATCCTCGGCCGGAACAGGGATTGCTGAACTCGGCCGTCTACCCCAATCTCGTCCAGCAATCCCTTACTTCACGGCTTCTGCAGTAATGTACTATTTCACAACGAGTAGTTAATTTAAGACTTATACTTAGGTTACGTATAAATAAATATGGTATATTAGTAGTCAGATCCCACATTACGGACATCTTAAACTAAAGGATGTTATTAATTGTTCCAGGAACAAAGCGATCGCCGATTACCTAGGCAGCAATGGCTACACGGACGCGCTGGAAGCGTTCAAGAAGGAGGCGGAAATGAGCGGCGAGATGGACCGCAAGTTCGGCGGCCTGCTCGAGAAGAAATGGACCTCGGTCATCAGGCTGCAGAAGAAGGTAACTTCCAAATCAAATAAATTATTTTTTCTCAAACATGCTCGGAAATGTACGCGTTAATATCACGAAATGAAGACATGAAGTTTCTTGTTTATGGCTCCCTACATTTCTTCTTGGCCTTACGCCAAGAAGTAATGTATGAAAACCCTAAGTAAAACCATTATTGTCCGCTACTCTAACTTTTTAAATTTGCTTACTAATATTAAACTGACAAAGGAAAAATTACATTCTGCCAACCACCACTAGACTATAAGCATACTTGCGACATAAAAAAAAAAAAACTATGGTAGGTGCTACACTTTATGTGCGGTTAAACTTGGTGCTCGAACGGCTTCTTCAAATGGCATGTTTAAAAAATTAAAAAGGCGGCAAATTACACAATTGTTTTCTGATCTTTCGTTCCGATTGTAATTATTTTTATTTTTATATTTCCTCACATCGTTTGAGAAAAGCACTATACAATCCTCGGCCGGAACAGGGATTGCTGGACTCGTTGTATCCGGCCTCGTCTACGACTCGGCCGTCTACCCCAATCTCGTCCAGCAATCCCTTACTTCACGGCCTCTACAGTAATGTACTATTATTCTGCAAGTAGGCCGTAATGGGGTCATTGTCAGTCAGTAAAACAAAAATCATCTTTTCAGTGGGCAATAGGTGGTAGGTAGTGGTTAAGGGCTTGTGTTTATATATAATATGTTTTTATTGCATAGAATTATAGAAGAGGCGACGTCATTTATGCGGATTCAGAGTTCAACCAAAAATTAGGCTTTAAAGCCCTTAACTTTGGCAATGTCCACCAAGAAGACGCGAACCTAAATCTGACAATGACCCGATGGCACTTTTACAAGTCAAAATTCTACCAGCGTTTCTGAAAAAGAAGAACATGTTACGAAGAAACGCCGAAACTCAAAAGTCAGTAATTTTTTGCCAAAAAAGCTTATTACAATTATAGTTCTTAACCTACTTGAAATAAGTCAAACTGAATATAATAAAACCGGCCAAGTGCGAGTCGGACTCGCGCACGAAGGGTATCGCACCATTATCTATAAAAACAGCAAAAAAGTTAGTTTTTATGGGAGCGCCCCTTAAATATTTATTTTATTTTGTTTTTAGTATTTGTTTTTATAGCGGCAACAGAAATACATAATTTGTGAAAATTTCAACTGTCTAGCATTCGCGGTTCTTGAGATACGATACAGCGTTGTGACAGACAGCCGGACGGACAGACAGCGAAGTCTTAGTAATAGGGTCCCGGTTTTACCCTTTGGGTACGGAACCCTAAAAATACAAAGAAAAATAATCATAATAATGCGTTGTTTAATTTCCAAAATATCGATCCTAGAAGAAAAATTGTTAGGACTAAACTTGTAGAGAATCCCTACAATTTTTGTTCTCACGGTTTTACTGTAAAATCAAAAATGGCCTGTACACAGGAGCCTGATTGTCTACTTTTTTAATTTACACTCCCAATGACCCCCCGAGGGACATACGAAAAAAAAATTCAAGAACTAATTATTCACGGGTAGGGTCGGTTTTTTTTGGATATAATGACTGGACTAAACCCTGTAATAAGCTTTTGACATCAATGTTTTTTTCAAGTAATTTTTTATATGTATCATACGTATCTGACATGTCATGACGCTACGGTACGATATCGCTTTCATGCAATAGAGTAGGTACGCTTAGATTTTATTAGTTCTCTGATGCGCTCTAATGTAACTGTTCCTGTTGTGTTAGGCGTTAGAACGCATCACGTCAGAAGTATGAATCCGGCTTTAAACCATTTCAACGGCGACTATTCTAACTCCATTGTAAGGTCTGTTCATTTATTCAACGGAGTAAAATGGGGCAAACGGGTAGGAATGTCAAACACTACAAATAATGATACCAGCGTATTGCAAACAGTGCGGTGCTATGATTACGGTTTCTGGTTTAATTATTTAAGGTTTAAGTAATCCACAACCAAATTCCGATGAGTCGGCCACATGCGACTGAATTTCATCCGCATCGTCTGTGTATAATGTATACTTGGTTGCCACGAATATAAGTTTATTGAGGAAGTGGGCAGCAATTAATTCAGCACGGGCTATCAAAGGACGACCCGCGAGCAGTGTCGCGGCGATAACTATCCGTCTCTTTCTCATCGTCATCATCCCCCTAGCGTTTCTCCCGGGAGTGGTCAAACGAGCCCGCTGTCCGCGCTTTGGCAACTAATCGCAAGATTTTTCGTAAGCGCTAGTTTTACGATGCGGAGGTCAGATGGTACCTTCCAACCCAGAGGGAAAACTAGATCTTATTGGCATTAGACCGGTTCACGATGTTTTCCTTCACCGAAAACCACTAAATATCAAATGATATTTCGTACAACGTTCTTATAAACCCAGTGGTACGAGCGGGGATCGAACTCGCGACCTCCAGATTGAAAGTCGTGCGCCTCACCGCTCGGCTACAGCGGCTTTTTACTATCCGTTTCTTTCTAAGCGTTCTAATTAGACATAGACGAATAGTCTATCTTACCGCGGGCCGGCCTGTGATAGCCGTGCTGAAACAAGTTCTTTACAAGAATATACCGATACGGAATAAATAAAATAATGCGTAAACTTTATGGACTTGTCTAAACATCGGTTGTAATACATCACTATTTAAGAGATGTAAAAAACTGACAACTCGTGAAACTTCATTTTACGCCGCTTTCGCGTGGCTCTCATAGGTGTCGTTTCTATAATAGTTTCGTAAGTAATTCGTTTGACAATGACTTATAAAAGATGGGTTCGGACATTTTAATATCTCAACAAAAATTAATAACGATGCAACTTGAGAATGTTCTTAATCGACTTAAATATTTAACTTATGTAATCGTAAATGTGGAGTGCTCTTAATTATTTAACATTGCAGTACTTCCAGTCTCGTTTCAACTTAAGCGAAATAATCCGTATCTGGTCAAGTGGATTATAATGTTAATGTCACACCGGTCCACCAATATCCGGTTCATATCGCCTTAAGGATAACGAAAGTGTTATGGCTGTGTACTTGTAATCAATTCAGATCGACCGTGTTTGCCGCCCTGACCGTCGCAACATAATGGTTCACAAGGATACGATTAAGATGGCTTGATGGCTAGAACTTGTAGTTTCTCTTTCACATATCAAGATTATCGTTGAACCAGCAATTTACTGGTACAGCCTTGCATAATCGAGTAATTGATACGTATATAATCACATCACGAGGAGATGATGGATTACACCTATTAGATGGTTCCTCTGAACATAATTTGGCGTGAACTTTGAAACGAGAATGACAAAGCGTTTTGTAACTTTCGGCTTTCAAGAGTTCTAGTCATGACATCTCTGTATGTAAGCAGTGCATCGATCTGCGTCACGTCGCCGACGTTTCTAGGTCGTTCGGAACTATTTTCCTACGGGCCGATCGATGAGATCTGTGTAGCGACTATCGCTCCGAAAATAATAGATCTAAACACACACTCAAGGAGATGAAATGCTCGTTTTAATGTGAACCTTGCTCCACTTAACCTTTGTACAAGGTTTGAATTGAATGCGCACATCAACTAATGACATAAACGGAATGTCGCATCATAGCAATAAATTAGTCCTCGCATTGATATTTTTTGTAATAAATAAAAACTACATGCACTTATCTTGAACGTTCAGAACAACATCCTAGAATAACAATCTTCATTTGTTTGCGCAAAATGAAGTATCAGGAGGTCACTTTAAGATAAAAGGCAAATGTACAATGTAGTATTTTCCATAGACTAATCTTTGACAGGCTGTAGGCATTTATTAATATTTCTCTCCATATGTCGTGCTAGAACTGCGGTAGTTTCTTCAAATTACGAGAATCCGCACAAGTTGACGCAGATAACCTGCTGTATTATTAGATTGTGTTTATCTATTATGATGTTTAGAAGCTTCAGGAGGCGTGCCTAGGCCGCGGCCCACGTGTGTGTAGTAATGAAATGTAATGAAAAACGTTTTCGGCCCTTTACACTTGGTTTCGCTATGGGTGGGGTGAAAATCTCGGGCTGCTAAATGGTCCTTAATGACGCGCACCCTTTCGTGGCCCACGCCTCTACATTTAAGTAGCTTAGACAGTGTACACATACAGGTTGTCACAGATTAGATAGAAAACGATGAATAAATAGATATTTGGAGCCATAATGTACACAGAATAAATGATTCCACGAAAAGATTGGATTAAAAATTAGTTAGGATAGGATAAAACCGTAAGAGGTGGCCTGTGCCAAACAGTGGGAGGTATATAGGCTGACGATGCATGAAACAAGATAAACCTGTATCGAATAAACATAACCGAAAATGAAATATTGTATATACAACTAGTGATGTGCCGCCGAGAAATTACGCCCTTACGGTAATTCTCATTGCGTAAAATTTCCGTAAATTACCGAGAATTCTCGGTAAAGTTCTCCGCGAGTAATTTTGGTGAGATTAAGTTGACTTCGAAAATGGCTAACAGCGCGTGAGTTTTTACGATATTTTATTATAATTCGTGTTCATTTCAGGTTTGAGCGTTATTTTGCACATAGATAAATGCTTATCAGTTAGGGTCGCATTGTATTCTAGCAGGTACTTAAAGGAACCCATTATGACTAAATGGGCAATATCTAAGTACACTTTGCCAACAAATTGGAACCTGGGTCCCAGAATACCTGTATTGTAATGGTTCCTGATTGGCCCTTACCCTTATCAGTTAGCCGGTGGTAGGGAAAGTATGCCCATAGCACCGGCTACATGCTACAGTTTAGTTCATCTTGAAGTGACCTATTGTGAATTGTGTTGTGAATACAAGAGTGTTATTGACAGTAGAACAATGAGACCAAAATGTAAAGTTTTAGAATATTTTAGAGAAACTACCGAAAACGAACGAATCAAATACCATTGCTTGTTTTGTGATCATGTGTATACCGCCAAAAATGTTACTCGTTTCGCTCAACATTTGGTTAAGAACTGCCAAAATTGCCCTGCTGATGTTCAAACTGGGTTTACAAAAATCTTCCCAAAGATCAATTCTCCTACTGGTGATGTTAACAGTTCTGTATCCACAGAACGGCCCGATAATTCGGCTGTTGATGAGGTAAGTGTGTTTTGCTCAACTTATTATCAGAATTATATAATCACATTTTTTAAAAAAACGATGTGAAGACAAGCTTTAAACTTGTTTCAGAAAATAATTCATCAGGCATTTGCAAAAGCAGTTTATGTAACGGGCATGCCGTTATCTATTTTCGAACATCCGTTATGGATTGAAGCTTTTCATCTTCTTAAACCCGACTATAAGCCTCCGTCACGCAAGATTCTATCCACGACTCTTTTGGAAAAAGAGTACAAAGAAATGAAGACAGTAGTCTCCAAAAAAATTGACCAAGCCAAAGTTTTGCATTTGGCAGTGGATGGATGGACAAACGTCAGGAAAGATTCTATCATCAACATAATGATATATACTCCAACGCCGTTTTTTCACACGTCTATTGATACTGAGACAAACAGGCACACGGGAGAGTATCTAGCTGAAAAAATTTCGGAGACTATAGATGAAATAGGTCCCGAAAAGTTCCTCGGGATTATTTCAGATAATGCAGCGAATATGAAGAAATGCGGCAAATTGCTAGTTGACAAATATGAAAAGACCACGTGGATTGGGTGCCTTGCCCACACCCTTAACTTGCTAATAGCAGATTTGTTGAAAATGCCTGAAGTTCATGAAGAATTTAAAATGGTGGTTGATATCGTGAAATGCGTTTTGAAATCAAACATTTTTTGTGCAGAATTTAAAAAAATCGCAACTGACAAGTTGTTAAATGTGACATTAGTGTTGCCTGTAAAAACAAGATGGGGAAGCTATTCACATTGTCTAGAAAACTTTATGGTTATTAACATTATTCCAGCGTTCTTCAAAAGTTTAGACAGGAAACAAAATTGTTTAAAGTCCGTTCACTTGGCTGCAGTCATCTTAGATCCAAAAAATCAAGGGACATCTTTAAATTCCGAAGAGCATCTTGATGGGTGTTCTGCAATACTGGACATTGCAGAATGTGATGCACAAACAATTCTTATAGAATTATCTGATTATAAGTGTCGGAATGGTATATTTGAAAAAGAATTTGTTTGGCAAACAGCTCAATCTATCGAGCCAATCGCGTGGTGGCAATCACTTTATCCAAATTGTCTATTAGGAAAGGTAGCTCTAAAGATATTAACATTGCCGGCAACATCTGCATCGGTGGAACGATCATTTTCCACATTTTCAAATATTCACACCAAGAAAAGGAACAGGCTGCAGACGGAGAGATGTATGAAGATATGTTATATATCACATAACTGGAAATTACTACACCAAAAAGACTCACAACAGAGAACTGCTGACACCTATATGAATCAAAGTAACATCTCTGAAAATTATTCCGAAAACGACCTCTCAAACTCTTCGTTTGAATTAGAGACCATAGATTTCATATCAGAGGTAGACGAGTTCGACGAATAACATGAAGTAATTATCATCGACGAGGTCAAATAAGTAATATTATAAGGATCCCAAAAATGATTTCGTATGACAATATAAAAGTAGTAAAATTATTAAAATACAAAACTTTTATTTGGCCAGTGTTTATATTATTGTTACAGTAATCGGAGTAACAGATATTTTAAAGAATGTTGGCATTTATTTTTTAAGTAGATGATTTTTTATGTTGTTATATTTCTGGTTATTTCGTGATTTTGCATGTGTTAAATACATATCTGCAAATTATTATAACATTGATAAATAAATAAAAATATGTTAATTAGCAGCAATCACATAACATTTAATACTATTTAAGATGATTATGATTGTTAATTATATGTATGTTTTAAATTACCTACCTATAATAAATATATATTAAAAAATAAACCTATTTACAAATCTACTTAACTGTGTATTATTATTCTTGCAGTAAAAATATATTTTAAATCTACCAATTTAAAAGTTTTTTTTCATTCAAGCACTTACATCGTAACCGTTTCAATGAAAATATGGAGATTCCTAACGGAAATAATACCAGAGAACGTTCTCCGAGAACATTCTCGGTAATTTACGCCGGTAATTTACGGTAATTTTGGAAATATACGAGTTCCTTTAGTATGACTATTTTGTTTTTTTTTGTGTAGATTTTCATTACGAATTGTAATAGAATCACGATGAAAAAACTTGAAAAAAATTAAAACTTTGTATACTTTCTCGATAATTACCGTTACGGAGAACATTACCGAGAACGTTACCCCAAAATTCTCTCCGTTCTCGTAATTTACGGTAACGGCATATCACTATATACAACGTGTTTTTTAACCGTCTTAGAGCCAAAGCCCACTTAAAGTATCCAAAACGTACTAATCATTCGTGAAAAAAAAAATTATTAGTTAAGTTTTTAGTAATAAAAGGTAATTAAGTTTGAAAAAACCTGTATGGCGCGCGGTGCGAAGTTCATTCAGCCGGTTAGAGTTCTTACCTATCTACATAAGATGGCGGCTAGCGGTCACTGCGATCACTCGGCTGGATGATTAAAATTAATATTCATACAAAAAAGAAACAATATTAATACATTGAAAAAAAAACCTTTTTTAAGTTTTTTGTAATGTATACATTAACTGGGCTTCGGCTCTAAGACGGTTAAAAAAACACCCTGTGTATTGATCAAGATTATATTGTAATAATTGTAATAGGTGATGGAACTGGAGTCTAAGCTGTCGGAGGCGCAGAAAGAGTTCATCGAGGGCGCGCCGACCCGCGCCAAGCGCACCCCGGCCGAGTGGATCCCGCGCCCGCCGGAGAAGTTCTGCCTCACCGGACACCGCGCCACCATTACTAAGGTAAACACTATCGAGCCCGCATTTTGGAGTAGCAGGGACAAAAGAACGTCAAATACTATGGTCCTTAAATATAGCTAATTCCTTCGCTTGTCTCACATCGATTGTCGTCATACAGGCTCGTCGGTTGCGGTTATAAAGCTGGTTTTCCACCAGAGGGGCGAGACGAGACGAGGCGAGGCGAAACGAGCATTGAAATTCGTATGGGACCTATTTGCACTGAGCGCGCGCGCGCGGTGGAAATAGGTAGTAAGTCCCATACTAATTTCAATTCTCGCCCGTCCACGCCCCGCCTCTCCTCGCCGGTGGAAAACCACCTTAACAGTCACTAGCACCAATATCCACCCCAAGAAACCGCGCATAATTATCTCAAAAGACTTTATAAGGCCATAAGGACGTATGATATTTTTGGCCGCTTGTCACATATTGTTGTGGGTTTAATGTAAATCATTCATTTTGTAGGTTTGTATTACTCTTATATATCTCTCCTGATAATTCGTTGCCAACGAGAGGGATGCAACAGCATGCTTTGGAGTAAGATGCATCAACCCCCTCCCCGTCTAAGGAGGTGTGATAACTTTTTAATCTAGAGTAATTTTACCGGTATAAACTGCAAGAAGAGTATGAAACAGTCCAACAAGTAATAATTGAAAGTATATAGTAGACGTGAGTCTTGAAAGTGTTTATAAAAAAAAATGTTACAATTACTACTGCGTGTGCATATGAATGAATTCACTGTTTTACTTCAGTTATATTTTTTTCCATGGTTAATGGATGACAACCATAAAGAATACCTAATTGAAATGAAAATATCTATCGCAAATTTGTCACAACATAAAAATAAACTGAAAACAGTATTATATTTATTTATTGACTAGCATCCGCCCGCGACTTCGTCTGCGTGGACCCGGGATTAAAACTATCCTATATTTTAATCTAGGCTATAAACTACCTTCGTGCAAAATTTCATCCAAATCGGCTGAACCGTTTAAGAGTGATTGAGTAACAAACATCCAAACTTTCACATTTATAATATTAGTAGGATACATGGAAAACCATAGCACGTAGAACCGATGGCCGTTGGGGCGGAAAGGTTCTCGAGTGGCGACCACGTACCGGAAGGCGCGGCGTTGGTAGGCCCCCCACAAGGTGGACTGATGACCTGGTAAAGGTTGCGGGAGTTCGCTGGATGCGGGTGGCGCAGGACCGGTCACTTTGGCACTCTTTGGGGGAGGCCTATGTCCAGCAGTGGATATCTTTCGGCTGATATGATGATGATGATGATAATGATGATATGACATGGAAAACCAACAGCGCAACATAAACATATTGCGAAGACATCTCACATCAGACCAAAACCCGCGTACTAATACATCTCGTACGAGCAGTTTCAGCCTCATGGTATATTAACGGACCGATTTGAGATCATTTAACCAGTACCAGCATTTATTTAGCCGTACCGGTCCTGTGACTGTGTTTGTAACCTCAAGAATGGTTGAAATGGCGGCAGAACACAACTCAAAACTTGGCCTGCTATTGTTCCATTCAATGGTTACACTTTAAAACACTCCAGCTTGGAATTTAATGTTCACCTTAGAATTAAGCTCGCTCGTGAAAAAGAAGTTTTAATGATACGCGTTATGGCCTATATCAACCAAGAAAATCCAGACGAACAATCGCATAGAAAGTCAGGCAGATGAAAGTCGACTCATTATTCCATTATGACTTTTGATATATGTGAGATCAAATCACATTACAGTGTTTTGTCATTGTCAACAGCAGTAGGTACTAGTGATGTGCCGCCGAGAAATTACACCCTTACGGTAATTCTCATTGCGTAAAATTTCCGTAAATTACCGAGAACTCTCGGTAAAGTTCTCCGCGAGTAGTTTTGGTGAGATTAAGTTGACTTTAAAAATGGCTAACAGCGCGTGAGTTTTTAAGATACTTTATTATAATTCGTGTTCATTTAAGGTTTGAGCGTTATTTTGCAAATAGATAAAGGCTTATATCACTCTTATCAGTTAGGGTCGCATTGTATTCTAGCAGGTACTTAAGGAACCCATTATGACTAAATGGGCAATATCTAAGTACGCTATGCCAACAAATTGGAACCTGGGTCCCAGAATACCTGAATTGTAATGGTTCCTGATTGGCCCTTACCCTTATCAGTTAGCCGGTGGTAGGGAAAGTATGCCCATAGCACCGGCTACATGCTACAGTTTAGTTCATCTTGAAGTGACCTATTGTGAGTTTGTGAATTGTGTTGTGAATAAAAGAATGTTACTGACAGTAGAACAATGAGACCAAAATGTAAAGTTTAGAATATTTTAGAGAAACTATCGAAAATGAACGAATCAAATACCATTGCTTGTTTCGTAATCATGTGTATACCGCCAAAAATGTTACTCGTTTCGCTCAACATTTGGTTAAGATCTGCCAAAATTACAGAATTATATAACAACACTAGCTTCCGCCCGCGACTTCGTCTGCGTGAACTCGGGATAAAAACTATCCTATATTTTAATCCAGGCTATAAACTATCTTCGTGCAAAATTTCATTCAAATCGGTTAATTGAGTAACAAACATCCAAACTTCTAAACTTTCGGATTTATAATATTAGTAGGATTAAAAAAAAAACCTATGTGAAGACAAGCTTTAAACTTGTTTCAGAAAATAATTATATTTCTAGTTATTTCGTGATTTTGCATGTTCAATACATATCTGCAAACTATCCTAACATTATTTAATAAAAAATGTTATGATAATTAGCAGCAATCACATAGCATTTAATACTTTTTAAGATGATTATTGCATTTGTTAATTATATGTATGTTTTAAATTACCTACCCTTATAAATATATATTAAAAATAAACCTATTTACAAATGTACTTAACTGTGTATATTCTTGCAGTAATAATGTATTTTAAATCTACCAATTTAAAAGCTTTTTTTTCATTCAAGCACTCAAACCATTTCAATGAAAATATGGAGATTTCTAACGGAAATAATACCAGAGAACGTTCTCCGAGAACATGCTCGGTAATTTACGCCGGTAATTTACGGTAATTTTGGAAATATACGAGTTCCTTTAG
The DNA here is from genome assembly GCA_947049275.1 of Epinotia bilunana. Classification (NCBI taxonomy): domain Eukaryota; kingdom Metazoa; phylum Arthropoda; class Insecta; order Lepidoptera; family Tortricidae; genus Epinotia; species Epinotia bilunana. The sequence goes on from OX346264.1 coordinate 16,304,984, forward strand.
TATGACTATTTAGTTTTTTTGTGTGTAGATTTTCATTACTAATTGTAATAGAATTACGATTAAAAAACTTGAAAAAAATAAAAACTTTGAATACTTTCTCGATAATTACCGTTACGGAGAACATTACCGAGAACGTTACCCCAAAATTCTCTCCGTTCTCGTAATTTACGGTAACGGCACATCACTAGTAGGTACTTGCAGTTGCCATATACTGGTGTTATACTCATAAAGATACCTCTATAAAGATGTGCAGTAGTATAGTAGTCAGCAGTTGAAGTAACTATGTGTATAAAGATAATCCTACACGACCTTGACGACCGCTTTAGCCTAGTTGGTAGTAACTCTGCCTACGAAGCAAGATGTCCCGGGTTCGAATCCTGATAAGGTTTGTGTGATGAGCACGAATATTTGTTCCTGAGTCATGGATGTTTTCTATGTATTTAAGTATTTATTTATCTATATAAGTATGTTTATCGTCGTCTAGTACCCATAGTACAAGCTTTGCTTAGTTTGGGACTAGGTCGATTTGTGTAAGATTGTCCCCTAATATTTATTTATTTATTTTACATTCACTGCCAAGAATCGCTACGCTCGTAGCTGATCCCGTGGTTTTCCTCGTATGTAGCGGAAAGCGACTACGGCGTAGGCGCCCGCTAGGCGGGGCAGCGAAAGTGTTAAATAAAATAGGGGAATATCAGTCCACTTTTGATGAAGACCTAAGATGATATTTGCGGCACTAGGCAGATGACCTCAGGCACGTGTTATTTAACCGTCCCACACGTATGCTGTCGGTTATGGCGTGACCGCATAATGTTATTTAACTTGACCCGATGTTAAGTAACAGTCAAAACAAGACTCTGTCAAATAAGCAAGCAAGACCACTCGAAATGAGACGCCAATTTGAATACATTAATCCGACAGTCAAAAGTGTGTTAGACGCTTGTTTTGTCTACACAATCAATTTGTAATCACAAACTTGTAAACCTGATTTATAAATGCTTAAGCTGCTTTTAAACTTTTAGCCAACTCATGAGCGTGGTTAAATGTGCACGTAGACGGTTAGGCGGCGTATAAACAGAAAAGTAAAAAGGTGTAAATGTTATATACTTAATTGTTGTACATATTAGGTATCAATATCACCAGAAAATACATTAAGAGTCCGCAGTAAGCTCGGCCGAATTTCACCTTCCCATACAAACGTAGTTACGCTCTCATTTTAAAACTACGTGTTGGATTGTGACGAAACTTTGCATATAGAATGACATGAGGTATATCTATGTCTGTTACAACAAACAAACAAAACAAACAAACAAACGAAATATAGCAAAAACAAGTTTTGTATGAAAAACTTAAATTCTCTGTATTTTTTTTACTATGGTATCTGAAGCTACATAAACTAATTACAGGCGTGGATATACCTCATGTCATTGTATATGCAAAGTTTCGTTACAATCCAACACGTAGTTTTAAAATGAGAGCGTAACTACGTTTGTATGGAGAATCGAGCTTACTGCGGACTCTTAAGTCATACACGTCTTTGTTACCGTAGGAGTAAGGATATGTTACAATATTTTTGGCTGCTCCTATCTATATAATGCTAACTAACTGTATGTGTCTTTTTGGACGACCGGTTAGCCCAGTGGGTAGTGACGCTGCCTACGAAGCTGAAGGTCCTGGGTTCGAATCCCGGTAAGGGCAAATATTTGTGTGATGAGCATGAATATTTGTTTCTGAGTCCTGGAAGTGTTCTATGTATTTAAGTATTTATAACTATTATATATATCGTCGTCTAGTACCCATAACACAAGCCTTACTGAGCTTAATATGGGACTAGGTCGATTTGTGTAAGATTGTCCACTAATATTTATTTATTTTATTTATTATGCTTCTGAAAAAATTTGTCCTAGCTCCCTGCTTTTTCCAGGTCATATGGCATTAGGCTCTCTGATGTAGGTCAACATGTTGTGCCTAGATTCTAATATATGACTGCTTTTTCCAGGTCATATTCCACCCCGTATTCAGTTTGATGGTGTCCTCGAGCGAGGACGCCACCATCAAAGTGTGGGACTTTGAGAGTGGGGAGTACGAACGAACCCTGAAGGGGCACACCGACTCCGTTCAGGACATCGCATTCGATCACCATGGCAAATTACTTGGTAATCATATATTCAGTAACTTTAGTCGTTTGAAAACGTATAGCACTGGCGATCACAAGACTTAGAGGTTACACATTGTGACTTTTTTCAGCGCTACAAACGCGATACAGTATAGATGCATCAGAAGGTGTAATTTGTAATAAATAGTCGCGCGTTCTTGAGTCGCGGGTTGGTATCGATGCAAAAAGACGCCCTGTGTCACCGCTATTAATGGCTATTATGGGTTGCACCAAACAGTGTGTAATCGTAAGCGGTGCTCGTTAAAATCCGAATGTATAGAAAGTTTATGGAATGACAGCTGCCGGCGCCTAACGTTGATCGGTCTGTAATCGTAAGTTGGTGAAACCCGCCCTTAGTGTAGGGAAGCTAACTTTTGTTACCTTTTCTTCAGTAGCATAGGAATTAAATACGCCACCAGACATCTTTAAATGCCAGCGTGTGACGTGCTGCACAGCTTTGTATGTGTTTGTTATCGAATCTTGCTGACACTTACCTAAATCAAATTTCCATTGTAGTTTTGAGGTTATAGATTTTTGTAAGTTTTATAACCTATCCCGGATATATATCGATTAAGGCTTGTAATTAATTTGTGATTGATTGCATATTCATCAATAGCACCAATCTAACATCGAATGTAGCGTCACGCACGAGGCATCCGAGTTATAGCCATGATAACTTTTCCCACAACTGTTTCGTAAGAGATTTGCATCTATAATCCTATTAATCTTAAAGCATCAGTAGTATTTTACAATTATATCTCCTTTGACTTCATTCCCACCCGGTGTGCACGCGATATAACTAACTCCGCTATAAATCCAACTTAATTAAACTTGTCGCCTATATATTTCAGTATCCTGCAGTGCCGACATGTCGATTAAGCTGTGGGAGTTCAACCAGACGTTCGAGTGCGTGAAGACCATGCACGGCCACGACCACAACGTGTCGTCGGTCGCGTTCTCGCCCAGCGGCGACATTGTATACTCGGCCAGCCGCGACAAGACCATCAAGGCTTGGGAAGTTGCTACCGGGTAAGGATATTACACATTTATACAGATCATCAAGATGGTGGAGTGCGTGACGACGATTCACGACTACGACCACAGCGTGTCGTCCACTGGCGACATCGTCCACTCGGCCAGCCACGACAAGATTATCAAGGCTTCGGAAGTAGCTACCGGGGGTAAGGATGCAGATTACACAGTACATATCAATCAGAAGTTCGAGTGCGTGAAGACCATTTACGACCACGACCACAGCGTGTCGCGTCGCCTAGTGACGACATCTTCTCCTATACCAGCCGCAACATAACCACCAAGGTTTGGGAATTTGGTACTGAGTAAAGACGCATTTTTTTTGTTCATTAAATAATCATTTAGAGATTGAATTAAACGCAAACCAAGAAATACCGTTCCACTCTTACCTCCGGTATGGACAAACTACTAATTGGGGAATGGGATGGGCCGGGGCGCTCGCGTGGATTGGACTGTCTATAGCACACGTGAAATTTTAATCGCATTTCACAGTCACCGACTGTTTTATCGTTTCATTTAGTCATCTTGATTTTGCGTTATTTCTTCTTAACTAACTAGACTCCAATTGGAGAAGTTAGCATTCTTGTAGTTATTTTCTTTCAGTTGAATTTAGGACATCCTCTTTCCCGCTTGTGTTATGGTCTATGCGTGAGCATGAAGATGTGAATCTTCGTCACTCGTGTATGTGTGTGTGTGTGTGTGTGAGTCTTTACTTATTGTTCCTCTATTCACAGGTACTGCATCAAAACGTACAAGGGTCACCGCGAGTGGGTGCGCATGGTGCGCGTGTCGGCCGACGGCTTGCTGCTCGCCTCCTGCTCCAACGACCAGACTGTGCGCATCTGGAACGCGGAGACCAACGAATGCAAGGTGACCGCCATTTCCATTCTCTAAATTGGTCTGATCAGATGGATCCTGGTGTAATCATCGCTACAAAGTAGCCCTGTCTCTGGCGCGTGTGGAGTTCGACGACACAGATAATTGACCACGACGTGAAACTTCAATAAGTTGTAACTAGTTAACATCTGCATTGGTTTAAATTTGAATCAGTTGTTTTAAATCCCATATAACAGTTATCATATGATTAGATAAATTCGACATCCGCATACGACGATTAATTAACCCATTCTAAGTTTATTATGCGGCGGCAGGTGGGTTGCGACAGTGACTTGAATTGAAGTCGGTGGTGGAATGTAATAACAATAATAATATACTTTATTGTGCACCACAAAGAGAAAAAAACTATAAACTAAACATAAAACATTAATACAAGGCAACAACAGGCGGTCTTATCGCTAAAGAGCGATCTCTACCAGACAACCTTTGGGTAGTAGGAAAAACAAAACAGCAGCAGCAAAGAGTGGTACAGATACATGCATCAATTATTACGATATAACCCGCGAGCTGCGTGCAATTTGTTGTTAGTCACTTCCCCCGGTGGACATCTTCTGAGAAGCTGAAATCTGTACCATGAATGGACGTCAACTGCGAGGAAATGACTGAGAAAAAAAGTTTTTTTTTTTTACTATCATTTAATGATAAATCAATGGGGGGGGGGGGGGGGTCTCATCTGTTTGTCATCAAATCTTGCAAGTTAAGTTTGACCCACTTCCCGGTGACCGATTGAGCTGAAATTTAGGGCATAAGTATAGTTTGGGTGACAATTCAATATTATGGTCAGTGATCGGAATTAGGTGAGCCAAAATACCTATTCTTCGCAAGAGGACATAATATAAAGTGGTTGCAACCGGGTAGGAAAACAGAATTTTCTCTTAAATACCGGGTATTCGTTATTTTTCCGGGTACCAGTCGTAATGTTCAACATATATGTTTTTACTTATAGAACGGGATGTTTAATGTTAATCTAAAAGTTATAACCATTTCATACTTTTTCCTTCCCTTTTTACTACAAACTAACATAAACAATCCCGTACTACTAGTAAAAATATGTTTGTTTAACATTACGACTACTTATAGTACCCGGACAAATATCGATTACCCGGTATTAAAGAAAAAAAATATTTTTCTACCCGGTTGTATCCACTCTACATTATGTCCTGTTGCGAATAATAGGTATTTTGGCTCACCTAATTCCGATCACTGATTATGGTACCATCGAGCTGATCTGATGATTGACACAGACGGTGGCCTTGGGAATGCAGTACTTAACCGACGTAACCCCGTTGAGTTTGGGCTCGTTAGAATCGTCTCAATCAGTAGTAGATGATGGTATACAGAAAAGTACAGTCGGCAATAAAAGCTTGTACAGTCGAGTGTAAAAATATGGGTGCATACAACTTACTCATAAATATGTCCCATAGCTCTTATGTCAGCGGATTAAGGCTTTGGTACTTATTTATGAGAGGATGTTATCGATACATATTTTTGAACTTGACTGTACCAAAAATGTATTTTTTGTCTGCAGATGGAACTGCGCGAGCACGAGCACGTGGTGGAGTGCGTGGCGTGGGCGCCCGAGGCGGCCGCGCCGGCCGTCAACGAGGCCGCCGGCGCCGACAACCGCCGCGCGCCGCACCACGGGCCCTTCCTCGCCTCGGGCTCCAGGGACAAGTCGCTCAAGGTCGGTCTCACACTTACACTAACACTAACACTCTTCAACATGTCAAACGGGACGTGTATGCTCATGCTCACGTGCCCGTTGTGTACTCGGCTCCTCATAAATAACACCCGCTACGTGACAGAGCAGAGCAGCCGGAGCATGTGAACGATATCCACTGTTCGACATATGCCTCCCCCAAAGAGTGTGAGTGTGTGTGTTTCGTCCTGCATGTCACATGCGCGTTCCCGACCCGCATAAATGTATACACTCCTTTGTTGAAGAACCCCATACTGTAGTCCCTCGGGAAAACGGCTCGGAAGGGAGCTCATTCCACAACCAGAGGCTCTAGTATAAGTTTTACCGAAACAAAACGTTACGACCGCGTTTGCGTTTAGCTGTCAAATCCCATACAAATTGAGGGTAAAACGCAAACGCGATCGTAACGTTTTGTTTCGGTAAAACTTATACTAGAGCCTCTGAGCATTCGAGGGAGTTATTCCCTCTCAAATCGTACCTTACGTACGACGATAGGTTCTGGGACAGCTACACGCGATCTGCGGCCCGCCGAGGTTTTGCGAGTGGCCCGCCATCCACCATTCGATCCTAGTACAAAAACCATAAATTTCCCTTGTGGCCTGGGGCTCCTTAGCTAAAATGTCTGCGGCCCTCGTAGAAAAAGGTTTACTATAGCAGTTCTAGGAGTGTAAGACGTCATGGGTAATATTAAAGCGCGTCAATTGGTACGTACGGTAGGATGTTTCGATTGTGAATATAATGCGTAACAGCGGTGTAACCTTGATGTTCGTGTTTTGGTCAGATCTGGGACGTGTCAACGGGTCAGTGCCTGGCGACACTGGTGGGGCACGACAACTGGGTGCGCGGGCTGGCGTGGCACCCGGGCGGCCGCTACCTGCTCACGGCCAGCGACGACAAGACGCTGCGCGTGTGGGACGTGCCGCACACGCGCTGCCTCAAGACGCTCTACGCGCACCAGCACTTCGCCACCAGCCTCGGTCAGTACACGACACACAACACACCCATACACACACCCAGCATTATCAGCCTGTATTTCTGTTGGACGGAGACTCATGGACTGATTTACATTAGAGCCCCGCAGAACCTGGCTTCAACCTGTCTCTCAATACGGTACAACATGTTTTATCCAGTGATGCTTGGCGATCCAGATGGCAGAATAATGTTGATAAAGCTACTGAATGTTGACCCTGCCAATCCGAAAAGAAGTTTATGCTGATGAAAACATCTATTTTGACAAAAAAAAATAACACTCTTTTGTTTTCTGTCATTGATCAAGACACTTCGAGAACAAAAACTTGCTGGCAGTTCAGGAGAAAATCACATCGTTTAATGACAGAAATGTCTGATAAACCAAAAACTGGTAATTGTATACCTACTGATTTATATCATGCAGTTCAACAAACCAAACCAAACTATATGGTGATTAATTATTACAAAATACCATACTCGAACACCAGTGCTTATAGAAGTCTATATTCCCAACGCTTTTTAGTTTGTCAGTCTTGTTTTGATTTTCAATGGTATGTTCATTGCCAAAATGACTTCTAATGGACATTTTATTTGGTTTCAGATTTCCACAGGAGCTTGCCATACGTGATATCGGGCAGCGTCGACCAGACCGTCAAAGTTTGGGAGTGTCGCTAGAAGCGTTGCCATTTTAGTAACTTAAACTCACCGATGGTATCTTTATCATTATTTTTCACATTAGATGCAATGAGAGCAATGTATATTGCGATTTTAAAGGTTAAATCATTTTAGAACGAAGAAATAGTTTTGATAATCTATTGATAGTGTTTCTTCCTTCTGCTCATTGTGGTCCGTTCTCGAGTGCTTGACGATGCTATGTCTCCTTCTAACGTCTTTATCAGATCCTCTTTACTGTAAAACTCTGGATTCTCACATTCCATTAAATTATAACGGCTCATAGTAGTTGTAAGTAAATTCGGTATACCTCCCAAGTGATAAGCAGAAATCCATGTTGTACTTTGAACATATCTATGTAGCATTGGTCTCGCGGCCGGCGGGAACGGCGGAGTGAGGAGTAAAAGCTGTGTTATAATTTAACATTTCATTATTCTACGTTTTATTTTATAGTTATGGTTTATTCATAAGATTGTTTAGATATAGTTTTTATTTGGTATTAATAGTTAACTGATTTCTTATGTGTCCGATCTAGAGAAAAATATTTGTACCTTGATTTGTTTTATGGTAATTTAGTTTACAAAATTTTTGATATTGTTGATTATTCATGACAATCGTCTGGCATGGTTGGCTGCATGCGAGCGGCGCCCGGCGTCACTACATACGCTCCAGTCTCCGCTCGACACACTCTCATTGTGCGTGTTCGCGGCCAGTGCCAACAGCATTAATGGAAGTCTCCGGAGATTTTAAACTTCATTCATTCAAGTGTTTGGTTGGGTGTTTGTGGGCGCTTTTTATATGCAGTTTCATAGGGACTTATTTTAAGTTTTGGCAATTCAAAACTTTAACTATAAGTTAGAGTGTTATATTTTAAAGTTTTAATTATTTATTATTAATGATTAATAAATCCTCAGCGTTTATATGCTGTCTCTAAGTTTTTTACGCAGATTTGCTAGATGACAACTTAGTTCAAAACTATGCAATCGCTTACATCGACGCGTTACTATTAGACAATCACCCATAATATTCATCAATCTACAATGTTAAAGTGTGTGATATCCATTAGTAATTCGTATTATCGTTTCAATCTGATCGAGGTAGCTAGATGCAAAGATAATATTTAATGAGGTCTATTGAGTTTGATACAGTAGTTATTTATTGCTATTTTGTGGATTTCAATGGGTTTGGATACCCGATATTTCTACTAGGTATTAGTAGTAGTAGGTGAGTATAGTCATACTTTTAGACGCTTAACCGTGTTGACGCCTATGGGTTCTCATGCACATTGCCTGGGGCGGATATCTTTGTAACTGTTCTCGCGAAACTGAACTCTATCAGAAAGCGACATTTCAGTCCCTGTCGCGGTCAAGACTTCACAGTGATTTGGGGCATGTCCTGTTGTTATTAGGAACTGCGATATTCGTACTTTACTGTTTTACTTTCAGTGGTGGAGCAAATGGGATGAACTGAGTGGTCGCATTGTTAACTACTGGGTCACCGGCTAAAGACCCAAATATACTTAAGCATTGAGTAATCTCAATGCTTAAGTATATTTGGTATATTTTATTTATCTAATATAATATTAGCATGCGAGGGTGTACTGTACAGCGCCTGTGGTTAGCTATAATGGTACATATATATCGTAGCCATTCGCTTACTCAATGTGACATCGTAACATGGTGATAGCATCTTAAGTGATTTGAAGCTTGCAAACTACGTTTATGTACAATTTATCAAGTAAAATATCTGCACTCACATGAATATAATTATTATAAATGCTTACCGTAAGAATATAAAATATGTATACCAATTATCAATATGCAAAATTCTCAGATACCTAAAGACTACTAAAGTAGGTACGCCAAATACAACTTACCACAAGAGAATTTTGTATTTACTCAGTAATCCTGTATTTTGTCTAAATTTATAAATAGAAAATAATTACCAAAATTGTAATAGAATTTGGTTTAAATATTGTGTAAATAAAACAATTAAATTATAAACTGTCGTCTCATTGCTTATGTTACCCTATATTTATATTATAATCATTAGCACGATATAGCGGCTAGAGGCATTACGCCAAACAATGTATGGCATTACGTCGAAACAACTGAATGATGCAAAACAAATGTTGCCTTGTCACTTTTTCGCATTGGAATCACGCTAAAAGGTATTTTTCCGTCGAAAATATTCGTCAAGAGCTTTAAGAAAACCTTTCTAGAAGACAATGGCCCAATTGAATGTTTATCTGTTAGCAAATTATTTGCATAATGATTGCTTGAAAAATTAACTAAGTACAAAATTATCATTTTCCCCATTCATATGGATAGAGAGCAGTGAGGATTAGAGTACTGATGACATGACGAATGGCCACGAACTTATATGAATGATTAATATTAGTTTAGTATCAAAAAGACCAGCATGGCTATCACAACGGCGCGCGAGCTCTCTCGATTTTTCTCTCACTATACCTCTCTTTTTAAGTTTTCTAATAAGAGAGAGACGGATAGTGCGAGAAAAATCGAGAGAGGCCGCGCGCCGTCTTGTGATAGCCATGCAGCACGTCTATCATGAGACGGCCGCGACATACTCTCGATTTTTCTCGCACTATACCTTTTGTTCTAAGTGTTCTAATAAGAGAGAAACGAATAGTGCGAGAAAAATCGAGACGGAGGCCCTACCGCGAAACGAAAACGAATTTCGTTTGTGTATCTCCCTCTCTATTGCACTTGCTCGTTCGAGAGACGAGAGGGTGATACTCGAACGAAGTTCGTTTTTACTTCGCGGTAGCCCCTCAGAGCTATAACCACGAAATTCGAAGTTCGGGTATATCCATCTCTCTCGCACTCACTGTACTAAAGTGACAGGGATGCATATATACGAACTTCGTTTTTCGTGGTAGCGCCGCAGCTCGCGCGCCGTCCCGTGATAGCCGTGCAGAGGGCCTACCGCGAAACAAAAACGAATCTCGTTCGTATATCTCCATCTCTATCGCGCTTGATAGCAAAGAGAATATAACCACTGCGTTAGTTCGAGTGACAGAGAAGGAGATACACGAACGAAGTTTTCGTTTCGCGGTAGCCCCTCAGCGGCGCTACCACGAACTTCGAAAGTCGAAGTTCGTAATACAAGCATCCCTGTCACTCGAGTAAGGGAGTGCGATAGAGATGGAAATACCCGAATTTCGACTTTCGAAGTTCGTGGTAGCGCCGCAGGTTTCATATCCGATTTAAAAGGGTACAGCACTATTTTTATGCCATAGACAACTTGAATTATGTCATTTAAACGTCAAAAAGCGATCTGTGATTTTCATTCGACCAGCGGTTGGAATAGAACGCTTGACGGGAATTTCTTGAATTGTATGTGAATAATCAATTACCATCTTTGAATAGTGCAATCATGGATGTAGAAGAGTGTTTGAAGGAATGGGAGGACTTAGCTACGGATTACAAGCGATTAGAGGTACGTGCATTCACATTTAAAATACGAAAACATAATCGTAGAGCATACTGCCTCCGGATGTTTGACCAGCTTTTGATTTTTCAACGCAATTACATTTAACTGTGGGAACATGTTGATTTCTGTCGGCGCGTTATGTTATTTACACCATACTTTTATATACGATTGGTCCCGTATTTTGTAGATTACCATCTTAAACGGATATACTTAACAGAGAAGTGTATTTTAAAGGGCTGTTTTTCGATACCGTACCGTATATAATTATAATATTTGAATAAGAGGCAAATATACGAAGACCTGTATAAACACCATGTGCACAAAATCGTAAAGATACTGAAGAAGTGGTTATCAGGAAACTTAGGTTAAAACTTGTTGCCCTATTGTCATACCTATATTTACAAATTGTCTTGACCTTGGTTTTAAAATTACGATACATTAATAACACAATATAAGACATTGTAAAACAAGTAACTAATTGAATACCTGTATGTATTGTGATTTGTAAATCACAATGAAACTTGATTTTATGGGTTATCATTCCATAGCCAACTTTAGTGGTATCTTTGTCTTTTCAGTCTATCAATAAAGATTATGTGACTATATTAGAGGAAGTGGGCGAACTGCAAGCAACATGCATGAAGGAGCTGAACCACCAGAGATATCGCATGACAGTTATCACGGGAGCACTCAAAAGGTCAGATCTATCATCACTAATGATAGTGAATTGCTATTATGAGATTACTAACAAGATGTGTGCCATGTAGATGAGGTAAATATATGATATGATAATAAAATTTATCCATAATGTGGAACATTTACTTGAGTGTGATATTTAGTCCCTTATATTTATTTCACATTCCTATCAAATATACAATTTTACCTCTTTAAGATTTATGAAACACAAATGACCTTTGTCACATGTTGACGACGATGTTAACCTTGTGGCACTAACTATACAAAAACATAAATATAAATGAATCTATTTAGAGTACATAGTTGAATTTATTTTGTTCCTAAATTGAAGGATGCACAACAAATAAGACTGAGATCTAAAAAGTTTAAAGTAATGAATATACATTCTGTTGCTCATTTTGCAGCATGAAAAGATTGCTCCATTCACATAAATGCATACACACCTGTATTACCAGAACGGGTAAGTAGGGTGTGTAATTTAATTTTCAGTGCTACTCTAAATCAGTGTTTTTCAAACTGTGGGTTAACCAGTGTTTTTCAAACGGTGTAGGGTGGGGAGTCGCAAAATATTTTTCCGTACTTAGGGGGTTGCGGCATGAAAAAGATTTAAAAACACTGCTCTAAACAATAGTGGAAGATGGAGAAAATTTAAGATTGCAGTGACAGGTTGCTAGCCTATCATATCACCCAGAACACTCCATTCAAAAAGGTGTATTTGACATTTAATTATTAAAGTAACTTAACCTGCATAAATTTAGAAGATGATTTTAAGAAAATTTTATTGCATTCCATTTTTGAATGTTTGACAATTATTCTATAACAAAAAACAGTCATACGTTGCAATTTCTCACGATGGAGTGGACATTGAAAGAAAACCGAATAGCTGTTTTAGCATTGCACCGCTGTGGGCACTCGCCAAGTACCATTTTCAAGTTGCTCAAAAATTTAAAAATAACGCTTAGGTTTGTGTACCGTACTATTGATAGGTACAATGAAGTCTCCAGTGTTGAGGACAAGAAAAGAATTGGCCGGCCTCGCTCCGTACGAACACCAGCAGTGATCAAAGCGATCAAGGCGCGCATAGCAAGAAATCCTGTCCGAAAACAGAAATTGATGGCTTTGCATATGCAAAGCCCCACGCACCCCCACCCCATCTGGGTGTCAGTAGAAAAACCGTCAAAAAGCAAGCGTACGAGCATACAAAAAAAAGCGTGGGCACTTACTTAATGCCCGTCTAAAAACAATAAGGCTTAAAAGATCCCGGAAGTTGTTAAAGCGGTACGCGAAAAATCGACACCGTGATATCCTCTTTACAGACGAAAAGATTTTCGATATTGAAGAGAAGTACAATAAACAGAATGATAGAGTGTACGCTAGGAGCTCTGAAGAAGCAGGAAAAAGAGTTCTGCGGGTGCAACATGGGCATCATCCATCATCAGTGATGGGCTGGTTGGGTGTATCTTATTACGGGCCAACTGAGGTTCATTTTTGCGAAAAAGGTGTCAAAATCAGTGTGAAAATACTTTCACACTGATTTTGACACCTTTTTCCACATTTACACACTAAGAGACAGTTTTGGATAAGGTTGTCAAAGATCTGCCCAACACGCTATTTGCGGGACATCATTTTGTGTTCCAGCAGGATTCTGCGCCAGCACACAAAGCCAAGACCACTCAAGCCTGGTTTGACCGTCAAAAAATCGACTTTATAAGACATGAAGATTGGCCTTCCTCTAGTCCGGACCTTAATCCTTTGGACTATACAATTTGGCAGGTCTTAGAGGGGAAGGTCTGTGCTAAACCACATAAAAATTTGGAGAGCCTAAACTCATCTTTAAGAAAAGCAGTCACTGAGATAGATATGAAAATGGTGCGTGCTGCGATAGACGACTGGCCGCACCGATTAAGGGCCTGTATTAAAAACAAAGGAGGTCATTTTGAATAATTTTGAGTAATTTTAATTCTTTATTAAATATACTTTAAATCGGTATATAATTTATTAAAAATTGATTCCTACTTTTGTTTTTATCATTATTTTCATTTGTGACAGAACTTTGGGACCGACTATTATATTAGTCATTCGTTATCAGTACTCTAATCCTCACTGTTCACTATCCATACTAGTGTATTAAGGGGAATAAAATATTTTTGTAGTAAATTTTTCAAGCAATCATTATGCAAATAATTTGCTAACAGATAAACATTCAATTGGGGTGCCATTCAGTCACTATAAAAACAAAATGCATAATCCCAAGTACTATACGTACGGAAATAATAAGTAACTATTATCATAATAACAAAATACATATTTTTATTGGTCATACATAACATTTAAATAACATAACCCTCATCATTACATAAAATTTTAAATAAAATAACCCTTTATCACCACCATATTTGCTATAAAGTTTATGTGTACTCATTTCCTTTGGGATAACATAGTAACATACATTTAGTAAAATTATTAAAAGTGATAACAACATTGGAAATAAATTATAACAGAAGGTGGCGTATTTAGTTTTACTAAGTGATTGCTATCACATCCTAGAAAAAGTTTGCACCTATATATCGAGGGTTGCGTGGTCAAACCCGATAAGTCGGCATAATGGAGTTATGAAAAAAGAACTACATGTAAATGCAATAAAACTGAAATTTCTGACAGCTGTTAACTCGACTTATCGGGTTTGACCACGCACCCCTCGATATAAACTCGCAAAGACAGACTAGAGACTTTCATCTCTTTTTCTCGTGCGCGGAAGGCATAAGCGTGTCTTTGTCTAGGGGGCGTGTTCGACTCGAATCAAGGCATCCCCTTAAAGGGAAAACCTGTTACTGAAACCGCAATGTCACAAAGACATTTACAAGCGGAACGCATTCAACATGTGTATTGCCATCTTCAACCGTCTGCCCGAGGAATTAAAGAAGTTAGAGGGTAACCTGTTCAAATCGTAAGTTGAATAGCTGGCTGCTGGATAAATGTTTTTATAGTATAAGATTATTTTTGGAGACATATAAGTTGTTATTGTTTAAATATAGACCTAAAATTGAATTAACTGTGATTCTATGAATTATTTCTTCTTTTTGACATGTAATATAAATGTTAATAATAATATATGTATAATGTAAATAATTGTTATTTAATTTTAGAGTGAATTGAATATTTGCATGCCTACACCGGCTTAATACATGCCACTATTCGTAATATTATGTTATGACATCCACTTGTACTGTATTTTATTTAATTAAATATTTGATTGATTGAATAGAAAACATAATTCCCAAAATACTCCAGGCAAAATACGGTTTTGAAAAACATTAATTTATAATAGCGTTTTTTTTGTTGAATTCATTTTAAAATGTTATTCTAAGATGCTGAATTCAAGAATCCGACAAACTTTCCACCCGGATGTAATGATGTAGATTTAAATGAAGCCTGCATTGTCTTTTTTGTATGATTACACTTGTATATTATAAAGCAAATGTAAATGAACAAAAATAAAGACAAAAATATTTATTAATATTTTTTCTGACTTTTTAGAAGCTAGTTAATTTCACATTTTTTTGATGTCTGAAATTTTGTCGGATTTTGTCGCTGATTAACTATTTAATTGATAATATATCCGTTACACAGAAAAGTTAAGCTATTATAAATTATTTCCAAAATTGATTTTTTTTTCATACAAGTTGTCAGTTCATTGACTGGACTAAAAACCGAATCACAGCACCCCACTTTCACATGATATTGTCTGTCCTACCCCTAGAGTGTATGATTTAAGAGCCCGCGGAGCCGGGAGCTTGCGAAGGCGGTCCTGCCTTCGCAAGCTCCCGGCTTCGTAATAATAATCGGAATTATATATTTTAGGAATAATGAAATTCGAACTTTTGATTAGTTCAAAGTAGCTTTAGAGATACTCTAAGGCTGGTCGGTGTAGATACGACGACGAGCGAAGTGAGGAGTGTTAGATAGAACCGCGGTCCAGAACCGAACAATTTTTTACTACCTAATACTTACATGTTATATAAGTACAAAGTGCAAAGCGTGATTTTTCTTACTTTTCTCTCTTGTAGTATATTTAGAAAAACAGTATTTTATTACCTAACGCGAATTTGAATTTTTGATATGATAATCCAAATTATTCAATCGGACTTTTTATTGTTCGGTGCATTAAAATTCGGAATTTTGATACATTATGAGCATGAAATATTATACAAAGGGCCTACCTCGAAACGAAAACGTGCTTCGTTCGTGTATCTCCCTCTCTGTCGCACTTGCTAGTTCGAGCGACAAAGACAGTGATACACGAACGAAGTTCGATTTCGTTTGGCGGTAGCCCCTCAGAATGCTCATTGTAGCATTTGTTCATTATACAATTGAAAATTATAGTCAATGAAATGATGTGTATAGTTTTTATTCATTTTGTTTTTAAGCAATTTGCCCACTTATACTAGCCAAAATTATGATATTCGTTGTTATGTAAAATGAATATGCAATTTGTTTTTATATGAAACATACACACCCATAAGGTGTGTCCACACCGGACGAGCGGTTCGGCCGAACGGTTCGCCCGAGCCAGTCCAAACGCGGGCGAGTTGTCCGAACGCTCGGCCGCATGTGCTAGGTCGGTGAGGACGCGCGTTCGGGCAAACGCGCGCGGCAATTCCGAGCCAAATCGGCTCGGCCGAATTTACTTACAAGCCATAAAATACTTTCGCATTTCCGGCTGACCAGCTGTTCCCTCTATAGATCGCATGTCTAAACAGATTGTCGCGAAATTTAGTGAGTTCGATATTTATATGGCAGTAATGCTTTCGTATATCCGGCTGTCCCCCTCTATAGGTCGCATCTCTCAACAGATTCTCGTGAAATTTTGTGAGCTAGTTCGATATTTAACTATAGGGCAAAAATGATTTCGTATGTCCGGCTATCCGGCTGTCCCCTCTATAAGTTGCATCTCTCAACAGATTCTCGTGAAATACGATTCGATCGATTTCGATCTCGAGTTCGATATTTATAGGGCAAAACTTGCCTCGTCTGAGCCGTTCGGCCGAACAAAATAACCGCCCACATACGCTGCGACGCGCTCCGTACAGGCGAACCGTTCGGGCAAGCATTTGGATGCTCGGCCGAACGGTTCGGGCGAGCGGTGATTCGCCGAACTACGTCTACACTAAGCGCGCACCAGCGAACTAAAAAATCATAGAAGGCGAACTTCTTATAAATTTCTACCCAAACACGTACCTAAAACCCGGTATGCGCATTTGTCAACTGCGCATCCAATCACAGCTACCCAAAATATCAGTCTTATTTCTTATTACCCAATACAAATTAATGGTCAATTTACGAATGCATTGCTGTGATTAGCCGTCGTGCATCATGTCGGACGACAGCTATATGACAGTGACAACGAAATCGAATAATTGTTGAACGGTTACATGCAACAAGAAGCTATTTAGTTGTCATAACGTTCGTGTAATATTTTTACTTTATTATAATTATTATTATTGTGAGCCTGTAGTGTCCCACTGCTGGGCAAAGGCCTCCCCCCACTTTTTCCAGTGCTCTCGATTCTGAGCAGTCTGGCCATTCTTTTAAAAAGGAGTCTAGCTCGTCTCTCCATCGCCGACGTCTGCCACGTCTCCGTTTCGAGCTGTCGGGCTGCCATTCAGTGGCGATCTTGGCCCACAATTCACTCGGCATGCGGCAGACATGACTAGAGATGTGCCAACCCGAAAATATCTCAAACCGAATTGAACGGTTCGACTTTCTATGTAAACCGGTTTCAACCCGGGTTGATCAAACTGAGTTGCTATGACGGTCCTAAACGTATTAATATTAATGTGGTATTCGGTTTGACCTGTCCGAGTCGATCCGTGAATGTAAACACCTACTTGTTCGGGTTTTAAACCTAAACTAAACTGTTTATAGGTTATTGTTACATTTGTGAGCGTTACGTCGGTAGCGCCATAGAGTAATAAGTAATTATAAATTGCTCACTATATTTCATTCAAAATTAAATTGCAAAACAAAACTACAAACCTTGTTGCAACGAGATAAGGTCTACTAATGGTCGTCGTCGTCACCCGCCCACCTGTTCGGGAGAAATCGGGTTTATTCGGCTACTCATTCGGTTTGCCCGCTCCGGCCCAGCCCGCTCGCGCGAGTCGCGCGCGTCGGTTCGGTTTCGTTGGCTCGGGCCGATGTCGGCGAGCGGGCTCGAATGTTGCGGTTCGCTGCTCGTTATAGAATCGAGTTAGTGGACTAACAAACCGGGTCGGTTCGACTTTAGCTTGACTCGGTTTGGACCGGGTTGGCAAACCGAGTTGACACATCTCTAGACATGACCAGCCCAGTCCCACTTTAACCTGGCCGACTTTCGAGCTACATCGACTATTTGAGTTTAAGAAATATATTTTTTACTTTAGCTACCTACTAAAAGTACAAAAAATTACTGCCTTGGTTTCTACGATGATCGCAATGATGGAGTCAACTAAAGATTCTATTCTATATTGTTAATGTAGTATATTTATTTGTAGGTTATATTTGTAACCATGGTTCTTGAAAACGGCACCAACGATTTCGACGAAATTTGCAATGTAAGGGTTTCTACGATGATCGCAATGATGGAGTCAACTAAAGATTCTATTCTATATTGTTAAAGTAGTATATTTATTTGTAGGTTATATTTGTAACCATGGTTCTTGAAAACGGCACCAACGATTTCGACGAAATTTGCAATGTAAGGGTTTCTACGATGATCGCAATGATGGAGTCAACTAAAGATTCTATTCTATGTTGTTAAAGTATTATATTTATTTGTAGGTTATATTTGTAACCATGGTTCTTGAAAACGGCACCAACGATTTCGACGAAATTTGCAATGTAAGGGTTTCTACGATGATCGCAATGATGGAGTCAACTAAAGATTCTATTCTATATTGTTAAAGTAGTATATTTATTTGTAGGTTATATTTGTAACCATGGTTCTTGAAAACGGCACCAACGATTTCGACGAAATTTGCAATGTAAGGGTTTCTACGATGATCGCAATGATGGAGTCAACTAAAGATTCTATTCTATATTGTTAAAGTATTATATTTATTTGTAGGTTATATTTGTAACCATGGTTCTTGAAAACGGCACCAACGATTTCGACGTAATTTGCAATGTAAGAGTTTACGGGGGTGAAAAAAATATCCTAGCTTTTTTTCTTTGGTCTCATATCCGGCAAAATTAGTTTGCTCTATTTTCACCGAAGTGGGACTCGGTCGCCCAGGTACTAGGTAAATAAAAATAGCAAATTATTAATTCTGTGTTTAACTTATTAAAAAAGTATTGATGTCTGTTGGCATGCCATCCCTGTACAAAATGTGATAATAACAAAATCAAAATAATATGTTTATCGCTGTACTTACTTGTGAAAAGTGATTCCATCTTTTTGATGTGCTTGTCCGTACGACTCGCACACCATTTTACAACATAACAAGGCATATTTATTGAAATTGAACATTTGGTTTGTTTAACAGTTTGTCACGGCAGCCATGTTTGAACTAAACGGCTGCCTGGCATCGTTCTGACGCCTCGTCTACCATGGCACCCTTTCTGTGAGGCCATGTTACGGCGCTAGTTAGACTTCTATGTTTTTTTCGTTCGCTGACGCGCACGTTAGGGCGAACGGTGTTCGGCCGAACCGCTCGTCCGGTGTAGACACGCCTTTTCAACTGTAGTTGTGAATATTAGCAACTGTGTCAAATCTCCAGTAACAGTAAAAGAAACAGAATTTGATTTGCTGCACATACCTATACTTTGATAGGAAGAAATCAGTTTCCTCGAACTGTGAAAGGGCTACTATAAACATGTAAAATAAACTGTTTATATAAGATAGTCTTAATCTCTTCTGATTATAAAATCCGGTATTAAATGGTAATCAGCTATCAGTGATAAAAGCTGGGCGTATTTGTGTCCTAATTATGGAGGCTCTGGATAAATTATACAAGTAATAGACATGTTCCTTTAAAATTAGCTATAACAAACTACACCCCAATGACACCTAATCAGAATACATTTATTAAAATGTACCACAATGTAGAACAAATTGTGAGATGGATGTATACATTACATTATACACCAATATGTTGTGATACAGTTAACAACTGATGTTAGTATGTCCACTTGAAGAAAGTGTTCAAAGTATTTACTTAGCTATCTTTATCATGGTTGGGTTGCTGTGATATAACTGGGACCTATTTCTGATTAACAGATTTCCATACTCTACAATCCTGACGAAAACAAATACTCGTTAGTTAAGGTTTACTTTATCAGACCTTTCTTTATCCCTTACATAGCAGTAAGTTAGTAAGTAAATAAGTAAGTGTGGTTGGAGACAATTATTCAAGGTTCTCCGTTCCCTACTGTTTCATCCGTTCGCCCTTCATACATTTTCAACAAATAGGTAAAACTATAAATATGATAACCATTTGAATGATTAACCTACAGGTTGGAAAAGAAGGGTGTAACAAAAGATGAGCGCGTGGCAACCCTGGAGAAGGAGGTGATGAAGAGGAAAGCGATGCTGCATGAGATAGAGGCCACACTGCCCAAACAGAACAGTCTGTATCTGAGGATCATACTGGGCAACGTCAATGTGTCTATTCTTAATAAAAATGACAAGTGAGTAAATATTAGGGGACGATTTTCACAGAGCGAAACATAATGCCTGTGTTATGGGTACTAGATGACGATATATTTCATCGTCATTTCATCATCATATCAGCCGAAAGATATCCAGTGCTGGACATAGGCTGCCCTCAAAGAGCACCATAATGACCAGTTCTGTGCCACCCGCATCCCGCCTTCATTTCTAATGCGATCACACAGCATAGCCCTCTCTATTACTCTTTGGGTGACTTTGAGCCCTCTTTGACATATATAACAGATGTATATACTTAAATACATAGAAAACATTCAAGACTTATCTTAAACATTCTCGTTAGTATCATCACACAAATATTTGCCCTTCCCGTGATTTGAACCAACCAAACCCCGTTGATTTGGACTTCAATCCAAAACAAGTAACAGTTAAATATTATAATAACATGTTTTTTAGAATATCTTTCTTCGGAGGCAACCCGAAAAAAAAACAAATTAACACACAAGGCTTGCTGCTTTAAAAGTCTTCATCATCAGCCTATATAAGACACTGCTGGGCGCAAGGCTCCTTGATGAGCGGGAATGGGGAGCAGTCCCACGCTAGCCCAGTGTTGGGGCAGTTACATAAATCTTTGCATTTCTAAAAAGTTAAAGTATTATATAATGTTTCTGAGTTCTATAGCTGTATGGTTAGTATAGACGGCATCACGGCAGTGGAAACTTTTTTTTTTTATAATTGTCCGTCTTGTGATTGACCCTAGTTTCACCTGATGGTAAGTGACGAAAGAGCCTAAGATGAAGCTCACTGGTTCAGTAATAGCCTATTCACTCTTGTTTGACTTTGTCATTAAAGTAGTTCTTTGTTTTATAGTCATAGAGCACACGTGTTGGCCGATTATAACTATGAGTAATAAAGTCCAAAGAATCAACTGGCGTACCTATTAACCATTGTTTAAGAACTTATTATTTAAACGATTTCATACAGAGAACAATATTATTTAATAAAATAATTTTATTCGTTAAGAGGTGTAACCTATTATTTGCTATATTGTTCCATGATTGTCTTCGTTTTTTAAATTTAACGTAACGTTTTTTTTTTCTTATTACTTTCAGGTTCAAGTACAAAGACGAGTATGAAAAGTTTAAACTCATTCTCAGTGTCATCGCCTTTGTATTTGCTGTTATAAATCTGTATATCGACTTCAGGTAAGCGACCATCATACTAGTATGGATAAGATTACAGCCGACTTTTTATAAAACTGTAATTGGAATAGGAATCTTCGACCTCGGACGGTAGAGTTGCTATTTGAATGAACTACTTTGAAGGAATTCGGCCAACTCAAATATTCTCAAGTATGACACTCGCCGAATTCACCGAAATACTGGAGTCGTGTCTTTCATGAGACAGAAAAATTATAAAAATGCACTGCCATATAAGCGGTCAAATGAGTCGCTCGAGTAACACGATAAAATGTTTGTTTCCAAGCATAGGCGATATAGGACATATGTATCAAATACGATTATACTTCTTGACACCTAATTTAATCTCTATAATAAAACGTTTTACTTGCTTCTGTTCATATTTATATATAGTACGGGTGTGTACTGGTGTTCAACTCAATAAATTATGGACAGTCCTTTTGTTATCTTCAAGTATTATAGAAACGAATAAATGACACAAATACGCTGCTTTTTATCGCCGTTTTAAGGCATCATACTTTTTCTGATAGTGATAAGTGCATACTAACAAATCGATTATTTGAAGATAACAAGTTTATTCGGATCAATAGAGATGTAAACTCATGTTAAAATTGATAACGTAGTATTGCTAAATGGATAGTAAACCATCAAATTATTGTAATAAAGTATAGATTAATGCATTGATGGACAGTAGACGCCCATAGAAAGTCTGAAATAGTGTCCATCAGTGTTAAACAAATATACGGGGTGAAGCTAAATAAAACTGTTTAAATCATGAAAAGTTAAGAAAAAATATGTATGTTTTTTTATTGTCCAAGAGTAAAATTAAAAGCTACTAATAGATTAGATTGCGACGTCATACTTTTAGTAACTATAAAGCGTTTCGGCTGTCGCCAGCGAGGCCAATCGTGCGCCAATCTCTAACTCAATTTTTTGGGTATTTGTGTTCTTTAATTGTAGTTGCTTCCATACAAACATTTGTTCCGCTCCAAAAACTGGTTCCAATGGCCTCGTAAAAAAGTCTTAGGTCACACCCCTATTTCATAATTTAAGATAAGATAAGATTTATTTGCAACCAAGTAATAAATTCGTTCGCGTTTGTAGTCTACTTTTGGGGCCGATTTCAATAAATACCTCTTAAGATAGCGATCACACCGGTGCGTAACGCTGCGTACACGCTAGGCTTGTGCGTGCTCGGTCACTAAACGGATCGCTCCGAACTAGTACAATCGTACAAATGTACTAGTTCGGACTTTTAGTTCTTTTAGTTCACTAGTACAGTGAATATCTCAACAGACGGCAGGTCAAAATATAGTCGTCTCGCTTCTTCCCACGCCGCTGCGCCGTAGTTCGGACACGGACATGAGCGGTTCCGTTTCATTCCCTCTCGTACTGTACTACTCACTCGGAGCTCGGAGACGTTCGGTTTCGGTCGGTCGATCGGACGGATCATCGTATATCGTATCTTTTCGTGCTTGCGCTCTTGCGGTCAATCAATCAATCAATCAATCATTTATTTATTTCTTTGAATGTGGTACAATTCAGGTTATTATGTCTATGTTAGTTCAGCACATCCTGCCAGTTTAGGCGTAGAAATAGTTCAACACATAAAATATCACAAATCTTAACATCATTAAGGTGCCTCTAAGAACTCTTTTATTGAGTAATAACATTTTTCGACCAAAATGCAACTAACTGTTTTTTAAGTTGGTGTGTCTCTAGACTTTTCATAGGGTCCGGAATTTTATTAAATACTCTTATTGCCATTCCAAAAAACTATTCCGCATCAATGCTGTTTTCATAGGCTGGTTATACAACTGTCCCTTGTATTGCGAGCGAGTGGGGAGCTTTCGTCTTTCTGATACAAATGTAAACAAATCAAGATGGCGTTTAACAAATAGAGCTACCTCTAAAATATATAATGAAGGCAATGTCAATAGTCTCAATGATTTAAATAGAGGAAAACAACTGTATCTTACGTTTCTACCGCAGATAGCTCTTACGCATCTTTTTTGGGCTATAAAGGCTGCCTCGCGGTTCACAGAGTTACCCCAGAAGATAATGCCATATCTAATTTTCGATACTACTAATCCATGGTATGCTACTAAGACTGTATCACGGTTAGCTATTTTTGATAGTTTATATAGTGCGTAGGCCGACTTACTCAGATGCTTACATATTTCATCTAGATGTTTTTTCCAACTTAGCTGACTGTCAATTGATAATCCTAGAAATTTAGTAACAGCTACATTTTCTATTGTTGTGCCTTGATAGTTAACATCGATCTTGCTATTAGTACGAGTCAATGTGTGTAGATAAAAATGCATAACATTTGTTTTATTTAAATTAATTATTAAACTATTATCATCAAGCCATTTTACTATACAATCTAATTCTTTATTAATGTCCTGTTCGTAATTTATTAAATCATTATTACAGTTTATGATTGATGTACTGTCGTCTGCGAATAACACTATGGGATAATTTAAATTGCTTGGAAAATCATTAATGTATATTAAAAACAATAATGGGCCAAGTACGCTGCCCTGTGGAACTCCAAGTTGTAGGTATTTTTCTTTAGAAATATATTTACATTGTTTCTTTGTCGCAGGGCATACTCTGGATATCTCTGTATATTGTATCCTCTTTTTAAGATAAGATGCTATAAGGTTCAATGCGTTGCCTCTTACACCATACATATTAAGTTTGTGTATGAGTCGATCATGGCATACATGATCAAAAGCCTTGGACATATCGGTATAAATTGCACAAACCGGATTTCTTCTATCAATGTTTTCTATTACAACTTTAAGCATGTCATATATAGCAATATCAATGGATATATTTTTCCTAAATCCTTTCTGCTCGTTACATAGTAGGTTAAACTTGTTCATGTATGAATACAGGCGTTGATAAATAATTTTTTCAAAGATTTTTGAAAATATAGGGATGAGGGCAATTGGCCGATAGTTATTTAAGCTATTCTTATCTCCTTTTTTATGTAACGGTTTTATAACAGTTTTCTTTAATCTATCAGGGTAAATTCCTGCAGATATGGTAAGGTTGATTAGATGGCACAAATGTTTGTCTAAAGTACTACTGGCAGACTTAATAACTAGCGTGGAGATTTCGTCATATCCCACGCTATTTGTATTTCGAAGAGAGTTTATTGTTGTTTTGACCTCTTACGGCGTTGTGGGTGCTAAAAATATGGAGTGTGATACACTTTGTTGTTTAAGATTACTTCTGTTATTTCTGTTATTTTGTGACAGATTTGGGAAACTGTTTTCAATAAAGTAGGTATTCATTTCGTCAGCAATACAGATGGGATCTGTTATAATCTCATTGGCTTTTTTTATTGCTTGTATAGATTCTCTAGGGCATTGAGATTTTTGAGAGCGGTCCGCGAGCGAGCGAGCGCGTAGTGTACTAACTAAATGAACTAAGAGCAGAAACGTTACGGAGCAGTTCGTTCTAGTACAGTTACGGGATCTAGTACATTTGAGATCTTAGTACATGTACGACACAAGCCTAGTACACGCGTTGATGTGTCGTTTGTCTATCTTCATGCATTTGCTGCGCTGCCTTTAAGGTGCATCAGCGTATTTTGAGCACCGCTGTGGTCGGTCCTTAACCCATTCAATGCCGAGGACGCGAATTCGCGTCCTGTATATGCGTAAACATGATGCCGAGGACGCAAATTCGCGTCCTCGAGTTATTTGGTTTTTTTTTGCTAGAAATCAACTGTACTTAAAAGCTGATACCATATGTTATTTTGTTTATGAAGGATAATATTTATTATACCGTCGCTGGTTTCTGGATTCAGTGCATTTGTAATTTTTATAATTCTTATCTCGGATGCCGAAGACGCGAATTCGCGTCCTGTGTATGCGTAAACGTGATGCCGAGGACGCGGATTCGCGTCCTCGAGTTATTTGTTTTTTTTTTTTGTAGAAAACAACTGTACTTAAAATCGGATACCAAAATTTTATTTATGAAGGATAATATTACCTATACTGTTGCTGGTTTCTGGATTTAATGAAATTGTAATTTTTTATAATTCTTGTCTCGGGTGCGGAAGACACGAAGTCGCGATGTTGCTAGAAAAACAATTATTTAAAAAAGCTTTTCCCAAAGTAATTTTTAAGACAAATTGTATACTGTTACCGGTTATTAAAACAGACACATTTGTAATACTCAACATTTTCATTTCGGGTGAACCGGAGGCGGATTCCCGTCCCATTATGTTTATAGGTAAATGTCTTTTACCTATTATCGTAAGTAATTATGAGACACTTTTTTTTCATTATTGGGATCGAACGTGCTCGCGATTCTGTATAAAATACACATGCGATTTCTGAAATTGGAAAAAAAAACAAAAAAAAAAAACAATATAAAATGGCCCTATTAATAACTGAACTGTTAACTACTTCACAAAAAAATATCAAAATACTTACCATTTTTGTCCAATTATCTAAACACTTGCTTTTAACACTTTCTTTATTATAATCTAACTATACAATAAAAAAACATATATGCGGCTCAGTCTACGGCTGTCACGTCTATACTGAATACGTTTTCGACAAAAACTGTTTTTAGACGCAAAAACATCACTTACGATGCCGAAAACGCGAATTAGCGTCCTTCAAGTGTGAAATAACCTAATGCCGCAGACGCGAATTCGCGTCCTTCAAGTGTGATACCTATATAACCTAATGCCTCGGACGCGAATTTGCGTCCGTTGAAATGTTAACGTGATGTCGTGGACGCGAATTCGCGTCGTCGCGTAGAAGGCGGCGGCACTGCGTGATGATTAAAAATATGAGGCGTCGGCATTGAATGGGTTAAGACAATAGGCATGATGCCTCATGTTTAAATTCATACCGTAGTGATGCTAAATGGATAGTAAACCATCAAATTATCGTAATAACGTAATAAATATGATTTTAATTATAAAATATAATTAAAATCATAAAAAAGATATGAACCTTGAAAGTTTAGAAAAAATATGGATTTTTTAATCGTCCAAGAGTACATTTAAACCTACCGATAGAATCCTTACGCTTTTATAGAAACAAAATTGTATGACAACAATTTACTTAAACGCAGTATTTCGCGACCGAAACAACAATTTACCTGATTTTCCATACAACGACTTAGTACAAATGTCAGTTGTGACGTCATACCTCGCCTAGTGACTGCAATACAGCCACATCTCAAGAATAAAATACATTTGAGATGTGGCTCTATTGCACAGTGCAATGCGGTCACATCTCGAAAGTAAAATACATTTGAGATGTGGCCGTATTGCAGACACTAGGCGACCTGTGTGTCTATCAGTATGAAGCGTTTTGCGCTGCCGCCAACGAGGTCAATATTTGTCTAAAATGTTTGGGTATTTATGTTATTTATTGTAGTTGCTGCCATACAAACATTTGTTTCTCTCCAAAAACTAGTTCGAATGACATCATAAAAAAATCTTAGTCATCATCCCTATTATAATTTGGTCGATATTTTACAAACGTTTCATTACATACTTTTTTTTTAACGAAACATTACTATATTTTTGTTACTTGCACAGGCCGCTCCAACTGATCCTGATATTCCTGCTGGTATGGTACTACTGCACGCTGACCATCCGCGAGAGCATCCTCAAGGTCAACGGTTCGAGAATCAAGGGCTGGTGGCGGCTCCACCACTTCATCTCCACCGTGGTCGCGGGAATACTGCTCATCTGGCCGCAGAACGAGCCCTGGAGCGAGTTCAGGCATACGTTCATGTGGTTCATCGCGTATATCAGTGAGTTGGGTCATGTCATATTTAAATAAATAAAAAGTATTTGCTGACAATCTTGCACAAACCGACCTACTCCCAAACTAAGCGAAGCTGGTACAGTCAAGGTCAAAAATATGTTTACACTTTGGCACCTTATTACAAGGCAATAAGGTGCAAAAGTGTAAACATATTTTTGACCTCGACTGTACTAGTGAGTTCGGAGTACTGGACGAGGTTGTATTTACTTATACAGATTATGGGAGCAAATATTCGTGCTCGAATTCAAATATGTGATTACACAAATAAATGCCCTTACCGGGATTCGAACCCGAGACCTCTATGGTAGTTTCCTTCTTATTAACAGCGGTTACCTACACATGGCGTCTTTTTGCAGTGATTCAAACTCACGTTTCACGAACACCTGCTTACATACAGTTTCGCGTTTTTATCGCTGGAAAAAGTCGCTTAGTGTAACTGCTCTAAGGGACTAGTATCCGAATGTTACAATTTCTAGTAGAAACGTTTTTATCCTGATAAATTCCTTTGCATATTTGCAATATTTAAACCACAGGCAGTGTCAAGTAGGGACAACGTCATTCAAAGAAACACTTTTCTCTTAAACTGATTGAAACTGATGTTATTACTTTAGCACACTAGGTATTCTAATATACTGTGTATGTATATATATATATATGTATATAGCTAACGACGCCGTGGCCAGCGATGGCGAACCTAGCTAGTTGCGGGCGTGGGCCCTGATATGGCTTGCTAAGCCGAACTAACTCTTAAACACACGGTCGCATGAAGCACAGTACAGCTGACCAATACATGTCATTAAAAGTCAAGTTTTACTCTTTGACGATCTGAGATAAGTGTAGTATATTCATTTATATCATTTCAGGTGTAGTCCAATACATGCAGTTCCGTTACCAAAGCGGCGTCCTCTACCGGCTCAAGGCGCTCGGAGCCCGTCACACCATGGACATCACGATCGAGGGCTTCCACTCGTGGATGTGGCGCGGGCTGTCCTACCTGCTACCTTTCCTGTTCGGTGGCTACATGTTCCAGTTGTACATAGCCTATACGCTGTATCAGCTCAGCTACCATCCCGATGCCACTTGGCAGGTAAGCATTCGTTTTATTCATCCGATAGCCGAGCGGCCAAATGTTGGCACAGTCAGCATAATATAGTTAGTAGCACCCAAACCAGCCAAATATTTCGGTACAGGTCTTTATTACTATACGAGTAAGGATGTGTTGCGATATATTTGGCTACTTTGGCTGCTACTAACTATACGATGCTGACTACGTAAGACAAAAAATTGGACAACCACCGATTCAATTTTTTGTAGACTAAGGTTCAAAAGTGCTAGACCAATTTTGGCTCGAGTCCACTTTGTGAATTATTGACGACAGGGTTTTTGTTCTGTGATCTTTTGTCGGTACGTAATGTCAATAAATCTACTGAGTTCAGCGAACGTAAAACTTAAAACTTAGAAGTACGCCGCAAAATGGGCCCACAGAATTGGTGCCATTGTCGTTATGCGGGGTTGGGAGCAGGGTTTCAAAAGCAGGCAGCCGTTTAGCTCGTACATGCGCATACCCGGTTTTGGGCACGTGTTTGAGTAGAAATTTGTAAGGAGCTCGCGCTCTATGGTTTTTTCGTTCGCTGACTGAGTTATATTTGATCTAGCATAAGATCTAACTGGTTTTACAAAACTGAGTCTTAATGTTATGAACTTTCAATCGCAATTACAATGATAATGCAGATGGCCGCGGTGTGCCTAATCAGTACTGTAATTGCGACTCTAACTTCATACTACTGCAATTAAAAGTCAAACTTCTGCATGATCCCTCTTACATAATGTCGGTCGTTTGTAATACGTGTCAAACTAAACCTAACTGTCCGAAATATAAAGCATATTTCCGTGTAACGAATCGACAACAGGTCCCAGCATTAAGTATGTCGTTCCTCCTGACGGGCGTCGGCAACATCGCGACGATGCTCCGGGTGATCCCGCAGAAACTCAACGAGCAGGTAGACCCAGAGTGAGCGAGCATTCAGCAGCGCCTGTCTTCAGTAGCATGTGAGCAATGCCACCCTCATAAGGCAAACATCTCGAGTGATCCGATTATACTTATTTGAGTGGCATGGTGAATAGACAATTTGTAGTAGTTGTGCCATGCCAGCCAAGACTTGGTCTTTATGTGAATCGTTCCGGCAGTCCGCAGCGCTAATGTAACGTTGCCATTCTCAGAAATACTTACCTCTGAACTGTTGTCTGATTTACATGATTTTAACAGTTTAAAGTGAAAATGACCTTACATCCAATATTTGACAGCAGTCATCCCAGTACAATTTATGTTATCATATGTCATCATTGACGTTTATTGTACCGGGATGACGGTTATTATAGTCGGTTAGTGTATGTACGAGTAGAAGATAATTGTCTATTTCTTTTTAACGCGTATACTAAAGGGTCATTTACATGGTGCATCAACTCGTATGCGATTTTCATTACATTGCGGGCTGCGGGCTAGCGGAGTACGACGAATTGAATCAAACCCTGCAATGTAATAAAACTCGCATGCGACTTGTTGCTCCATGTAAATAGCCCTTTATTGACCAACAACTTCGAGACGATCAAATCATTTTCACTTGAATACATTTATTCCAGAATAAAAATATTCTTGTTGCTATCAGGCAAGTGCAAAAAAGACTTGTAAAATTATTTTATTCGTAATATTGTAGTATTCAAAATAAACGATACTATTTTGGATTATTAGCATTTCAAGAATAATTTATTCCAATAAGTGTGTCAATAAAAGCATGCATTTAATTTTCTTTTTTTTAATAATTTTATATGAATTTTATAAAAAATAATAATTAAGGTTTATACCTTCGTACTGTACTTATACTAAAGAATCTCAAAGCATTGCGTAAAAAACTACTAATAAAATAGTAACAAAATATGAAAATTAAAAGCATACCTTAATTGATGTACTTAATTGCTATAAACTATTCTAGAATAGGGTATAAATAAAGATCATGCGAACCAGGCATTACAGGTTTTGAGTTTCTCAATTAGCGTTGCGGGCCTCCCGAAAATAGTTTAATAGGGACAATATTCACAAATACATAAGTAGGTTATCATTATCATCAGGGATCTGATAATCGGAAAGATAAATTCCTAAAGTTAGCATATTCCCGGAAAAGTCAAGCAAGTATGGAATCGGCTTCTTAAATAAATATATTAATAACATGAGTTCCGGGATTCCGGGATTGTACTAAACGTCACGAGAATGTAATACCTCGCAAATATGTTTAGGTAATGGCTATTTTTGAATATTCTGTAAGCTAAAAAATTGTTATTCAGAATATGTAACGAGGTACATATGTGTTGCATATAGTAGCCACAGTAATATGAATGAATTGAGTATTATTAGGTATTATTATTATGATATCCCGGGAATTGTTAAAATTGATTTGAGTCCGCCTCCAAACATATCAACTTCAACGCCGACGCCAAATTGAAGGTATTATCTATACAATTATACGATCCCTGATTATCACCAATACGTATATAAAAGACAATGCTTAAATGAATGTATAATTGTAATATATTTTGTGATTGTAGTTGATTATATAAGTAGTTATTTTTGAGTTACGATCTGTTTAGTCATAGGTAGTAAATGTCTGGTAACAGTTAGAGGGACTCGGTATGGTTAACAAGGGTTAACCATACCGAGGCATGATATGTAAGGACATATCATGACCGTATACGTATTTTACAATTATAACTTTATACGTATTACTTACTGTTACCTTATGCAAATGCATCGACCACGCTTTTAAACTTTTTGAAGATCTGTATGAGGTTACATTCTACTGTTTAACCCTACATTGGACAGATGAAAATACCGATGGTCACACTGTAAAGTGTAAAAAATCTCGTGAAAATGGTGAAAAGGAGACTAATCAAAATAAATGTATGCATTTAAAGAAATACCGCCACGTATAGGGTTATACTATCTACTGTACTGGTAACAAAATATCCTTAAAGCCCTCCACAAACGGGTCGCGGTTGCGGCGCCCGCGCGAGTTGTAAAGCATTGAAACTACACTTCTGTCTGACTCTCTGATTATGATTATGATTTGTGCCAATCAAAGCAGCACCGATTTATCCGGTCAACGGTTGTGTGTATTCTTCGACAAAATGGACATCAATGACAGAATTGGTTAGAAAACACAAATGTTTGTACGACCTCTTGAACGCACGACACGCCGCCCGTTCGACCGCGCTGCTATCGCCTCGCGCCGCTAACGCCCTGCGTTCGATGCATGGAGGTTTTAAAGGCTTTTAATTTTGTAATAATCCGAACATATCTTTGCTTTCGGGTCTCTCTAACTGTTTGCCGACAAGGCCTAAATCGAAAAGCTTTTTAGTTATCAGCATTACTTGCATTGGATAAGTAACCTGTCTAGTCCCCAAATTACACGAGGCATGCCTTCTTCGCATTTTTCTGTATATTTAGTAATTCAATATCGTGAGTGATTCCGGGCCACCTTTTCGCCAATTCGATAATTGTTACTTGGCAATGGCAATTCGACGTATATTAGTGTAATCGACAAGCGGCAATTACATGCGTCGGTTATGGTTGAGATTATTTAATGTGGCTGACTTTTTATAACACTGTCATTGAAATTGGAATCTTCCCTCTTGGATTGTAGAGTTGCTTTTTGAATGGACTGCTTTGTTACAATACGGCCAACTCGAAAAATGTCAAGTATACACAAGTCGCACGTTGAATGCGGCGAGCGCAACAGTGCAAACACGACGGTAGTCCGTCGTATTCGGTGACCGGCTGCAATCGGCTATGTATGTGATCGCAGAATATGAAGCACGCGTTGGCCGAAGTCGTTTGAAACAAGTTCGGTGACCGCCTTAGGCGACCGAAGCGGTGTAACCGTCGCTTTAATGTGATCGTTGGATATGTAAGATTGATGGATAGTAAAGTTTGTTATAGAAAATGACGAAAATTACTTAAAACCACCAATTACCGACATCTATTGTTTAATTGTTATCTTCAAGTAGGGTTGTAAAATAATAGAACAGACAGTAGCTAGTCCAGTATCTACACGTGCCACAGTTAGGTCAGTTTTATGATTTAGCAACAAAAGAAGTTGTAAAATACCACGTTAAGTGAATTTTCGTAATTGTAACTGAAACAAACTATAATGTAAGTTGAATTATCGTTGTCAAGTTGGTGGACTAAATAGGGGCTTGATAATATGCTTAGTGTAGTTGAACCTCATATTGTAATGCATCGCATTTATTTTTAGCTGCAACTAAATGGTTAACTTGGTTTCTAATTACACGCCTGTACAATCATAATTAAGGGGATGCCTTGATTCGAGTCGAACATGCCCCCTAGACAAAGACACGCTTATGCCTTCCGCGCACGAGAAAAAGAGATGAAACACTCTTCGGGAATGGCTTTTTCGGACAAATTTCGATAAACACCTAACTTAGAGAAGTTTTATTTAAATTTCATAAAGTAAGATTTCAGATGAGATAGAATACTATGGTATTCCCAAAGTTGGGTCTGTATTCTCCTTTTTTTACTCAGCCTACTCAAACGATACATTATTTTACGACACAAAATTAAATTTCACTAAGTTAGGTATTTGTCGATATTTATCGAAGAAAACCATTCCCGAAGACTGTTACATCTCTTTTTCTCGTGTGCGGAAAGCATCAGCGTATCTCTGTCTAGGGGGCGTGTTCGACTCAAATTAAGGCATCCCCTTAATAGATCTGATTCACAACATCGAATATATTCGTGCCAAATGATTTTATGGTTGTAGATGGAATGATGTAAAAGTATTTACTGTATTTTATAGAATGTCTGCGTCAGTGCAGTTTGCATAAATGGATTTATTTATTTGTCGCATGTTGTAGATTAGACATAAATGGCACTGCCTTGATTAGGCAAGAGGTTGGATCTCAAATAAACGCATGCCTTGGGCGAGGCGTACGGCCGAGCATGCGGACCGTTCGCCGTTCTGTTTGCCGAAATAACTGTACGCGCGAAGACGGCTCGGTCAAATTTTAGCGTGTCCGAGGCAATTAAGCGCGGCGTGCTCGGCCGAGGCATGCGTCCAGTGTGGACCCGACGTTTGACACAGCATGTTGCATCATGAAGGCATTGAAGTGATGTCTCAATTTGTGTCTCATGATATTTGGGTTAGTGATCATCACTATCATCAGGTAGTCATGCGGTTTGTTAGATTTTATCCTAAATTGATTTATTTCGTGCCTAACCTAAAAATATATTTAAATACCTGAAACACTACAAACGATGCAATTTGTCACAACAACTGACAGAGACGCTTGTGTAGGTAATTAGTTAAAATGAATGTTGCTATACATGGTGTGGTTGTAGTATTCTGGGTAGTCGTGCTGTATCATACCGACTACCAATTTGAGAGCGGGGGGAAGTTCCATGTGACCGGCGATAAAACAAATGACGGCTTTTATCGCCGGCACTTGGAAATCTCCCTCATCACGCTGCCTCACCGGTGGAAAACAAGCATTATTGCGTTAGGACTACGACTGCTGATTCGTTTTCATTGTCAGAAACAACTAAATGTATTAAATTAGTCTAATGTACTATTTATTATTTAAGTTAAATTATTCAATTAGTGTACTTACTATGTTAATCTCAATAATTTATTGAACCAATGATGTAATATAAAAAAGAGGTATAGATAGGTTGTCTATACGAAATTCCGTGTTTAAAGATGGCCACCAAATCTGACAGCATACGTTTCCATTGGCGACACGAAACTGAAGAATTGGTGCAATTGACTCAGTTTTAGTGTGGCACTTTTGGAGCGCTTTTAACCTATCTACCTCTTTTTTATATTACATCATTGTATTGAATGGTTTGATTATTTATAGGTTTGTTGTATTGCTACTACATCGCCATTTATATTAGGCACGTGTAAAAAGGTATGAAAATATACATCGTGTCCAACCTGAAAGCTTATTTAATGACTGCATTAACTCCTCGGCAGCAACATTGCTTCTACAACTTTTGAACCACTTGATTTCTGATGGTTATCAGTGTTCAATGTATTGGTTAATGAGCGCCATTTGTAGTGTGACCTGTGACGTCAAATCTTTTAAAACCCTGATTTTTTTAATTTAAAATAGTAGTGGAACAATGTATTGTTCCAGAAACTGCATTCCAAAGGTTGTAGATCTAAAATAGTTCCATTTGGAAGTCCTGTCATTTAAAACATAGGCAACCTTTATGTGTATTATAACAGACACAATTTATCAAGAAAGTATTATGTAGGTACATAACCTCATCTGATATAATTTGACAATTCTTGGTATAATTAATAAAATAATATAAGCTGCGAGATACAATAATTCTAACTGTATAAAAAATCTCTTATCCTTTTTGTGTTAATTCATTTGTACTTTTCTTTTCGATGTCATGTAATAAATTTGTTTTTCAGTTACATGCTTGTATTTTTGTGGTTTATTTATTGTTTGCAACGTTCGGCAGGTGCCTTACCTGGCGGCCATGTTTCTAGTGTTGCATTCTGGCAACATGTACACTATTCTGCGCACAATGCGGAAGAAAACTCAGAGCCGGTTGAAACTGCGCTACAAACTGCGCGCGATTGCGTATCGCCTGTCCAATGAGCTTACCATATTGGTACGTCACATTCACCCTAAACTGATATCACAGCTAAACACACCACGAATACTACCTATAAGTACCTACATATTATACAATCAGTGGGTCTGTGGGTTTGGCCGAAATCACAAGATTTTCTCGAACGCGGACGGCGTTAATTAACTTGAGCTCCAAAAATAAGGCCTCACGCCTCCGAGAAGTCTTTTACTAGGTATCATTGTTTGCGGGCTATGCGAGGTGCTCATTTTTATTCATTCTACGGACCTTAGAGTTGTAAGAGCGTATCATCCTGTTATCAAAAATCACAGTAAAGAAAAAAATGTGAGCGACCGCGAAATACTTGGTGTAAAATTTAGTCATCTCATCATGAATGGTTTGTCTCTAAAGGATGATACTCTTACACACCGCGACAATAAAGAATAGAATCTAAAATGGCAGCAACACTTGCCATCTCGCTCACACCGTAGCGGCCAGTCTCGCGAGCGAGATCTCATTTATTGGGTGGGCATTTTTAAGAATTCGTGTACCCAATTAGCGTGAGTTGTTAAATAAAAATTAACTCAGTGTCAGTTTTGTGACGACAATTAAGTATACAGTTTGTATACAAATTAACTTTTTCTTTTCAATTTATAAATGCTCTGCATGTGCATGTACACGTTATTTACATGTGAAACAAGTTCAATTTCACATAGTTGGAATGCTTAATTGTCGTCACAAAACTGACACCGAGTTCATTTTTATTTAACAACTTACGCTAATTGGGTACACGAATTTTTAAAAATGGCCAGGTACGTCATTCATAGTTCAAGCCACCATTTTAGAATTTATTATTTTGACCTATAGGCGACGGCTTATACGTATCAACTATCTGCTAACACTAAATGATTACTATTTTCAACGAGGCGTGATGCATATGACAACAATCATCTTAGTACTCTTTTATTTTCTTAGATAATCATTGTATCTAGATGCAGATGACCATCATACGCACCAAGTTTCGCTAAAAATATTGTACACGGGTAATAACGAACCGACAGAGAATCGGGTCAAGCATTTATTGCAAAATGCCTTACGGATGGGGTGGTGTATTGTCTAAATAATTAGCTAAAGTTGTGCTTAAATTTGCTCTAGTGTTGTCCAATTAAAAAGAAGGAAAGTTATTAAATTGCCGGGTAAAAGTGCGCTTGTGGACGTTATATAAATCAAGAATGTGTTAAGTTTTTTGTTCAGCTTTTTCAAATCGGATTTATCCTATAACGGGCTAATGATAATTGGTAAGTATAGTTCAGATGGGGACAAGGTTTTAATTTCAGTCGCTTATTGTGTGTAGGTGTTGGCATGTCTATTTTTGGTATTGGAAGTTTATGACTATGTCATACTTACGGGTTTTCAAAAAGTTCGTAAGTTGTCTAAAAATAACCCAGTGAAATCAAAGTAGCTATAGGTAGATCGCGCGCTTCGACTCCCGCACGTCGCCCGCGCCCCGTTATCGTCCTACCCCCACACCCGCGCAGGCGAGGACTGAGTTATGAGCGGTCTATCTATTCTACAATAATCATGCTTTAAAACATGCTCTAATATTGTGGCAGCTTTGCTCTTTCCTCTGAACTTTTTGTACACCCGTAATGTGATAACCATGGCATGGCCCTGTTAGAGCACTTTTGAATTGTGCCCTGTTTCGCATGTGTAAGTTCATTATTATTATTATGCAATATTTTCGATGGTATCTACAAATTTTGGTGTTTCCATTGTTATTGCTGTCCTAAAAAAAAATTGCACATTCCCAAAACGAATGGTTAAAATAAAATCTTTCTCAAAATGTGCTTACTAAAGTCGGCAAAAATATGTGCCCCCTAGATTCTTCTCATTCACAAATATTCAATAGATGTATATGTAAAGGCACTAGGTCCGGATTGATTCGTTTTTTTTTAATTTACAATTGGCTTATCTATAATTATGAACCTACTTGGATAAGAATTTAGCATATATTACCAGCATAAAGCATTCGTTCCTCTAGACAGTAAGCACCGGATACTATAGGTATTCTGTTCATGAACGTCTGCATTGTTTGTGACCCTACTTATGCGGGAAACAGTCGATATCAATAAGAAATCATTTGTTTTTGTTAATTCCAGGAACAAAAGTGGCGACCGAATAAAACGGAACTAAAGACAGATTGAGACCTTAATTGAGATTATTTCAAGTAGTCACATTACAGTAGTACCACAAATATAAGTTACATCGGCAATCTTCGTCGACGCCGACGAGTGCTGACAAGTACCGAATGGAATCGAACGTATGACCATTTCAATAAAGACCTTGTTGCACTATAAGTAAGGTACAATATGCAATGACAGGTGAACTCGTGCTTTCCCGCTCATGGCGCCAGACAAAATTGCGGGCGCCGAAGCAGCAGGCGTCGCGCGCAAAATTTCGGCCAATGGGCGTTGAAGATTTTATCCACGCAAAGCCCTTATGATTGGTTAAAATGTTTTCAAAAAATGCTTTCTGCGCAGCACGTCTATCATGAGACGGCCGCGACATACTCTAAATTTTTTTCGCACTGTACCTCTTGTTCAGAGTGTTAGAATAAGAGAGAGATGGATAGTGCGAGAAAAATAGAGAGCTCGCGCGCCGTCTTGTGAAGGCCGTGCTGGTACATAGTTGTAACTTATATTTGTGGTACCTAAGTACTGTACCTAAGTATATATTTATAGAATCAGTGAATACTATTTATATTTTCATATTATCATGGTCTTTCGTGTTATATAATGATGCTGTTATATGAATAATAATATTATCTTTATGATGTAAATACAACTATTCAACATTTCGTGTCTGATTTCATTTCCTTACGCGTAAATTAAACAAAATGTACATGAGAACTAAAATATTTATTAATATAACAAAACAATTCAATGTTGCCTCTATTTTTATGCGTTCAGAAAATCCATGGCTAGGTAAAATAAAATTTACCTTATAAAGAACATTAAGAAAAAATATATCCCTGTCATACTCATAAGTCATAACATAACATTATAAATTATTGTTAATAATTTATACCAGCAATTAAACTTTGCAGTCGTTTAGAATAATTGTAAATTACACCTAACACAGTAAAAACTATAGTAATCCACTTCAACGCTGGAATCTTATATAATATTATTATTTACATATCTTCAATTTAGAGATTTACACTTTTAGTGACACTGACACTACATTCCTCGGGTCCATTTTCACTGTTTATATTACGTTTCTTTTTCTATCAGAGTCGCAACAGCATCAAATATTTACAAATTTAATCACATTCAATAAAATAACCGCCACATAAAGTATAGAGTACCGACATTAATTTGCGTTCATACATCATAATCTTCACTAAATTGTTCATTATTCTCGCCATCAGAGTATGGTAGATCGGAATCATCTTCAACTCGTGGTTTCTTTACTAACAGACCTTGCTTTTGTAATTTTTCAATAGCCTCCAGGGTAGTTCGTTTTGAAGCATTCATTTCAGTTTTGTCGACCCGACTTACCTGACTGGCCTTTGCTACTTTTAGGCCGGTAATATTACCGAGTCTATTTATTTGTTGCTGTTGTGATAAAGATTCCGATTTCATTTGCGTTGACGTCACTACAGAGTTGCCTTTAACAGTTTGAGAGGTACTGCAGAACTTGCTCATTTGTGAACTCGATGCGTAATGGACAGTGGAGCTTGGGTCTAAAGCGGGTTCATTTACTGGAATGAGTGATTCCTTTGGTTTCTTAAAACAACTAAAATGTCCAGGTGGATCTTCGTTAACAGGCCTCTTCAAGGTCTGATTTACAACATTAGGCGAAACTTTTAGTGGTCTCCCAACAGGTCGCGGCTGACGTGGCATGTTCTTTATTGGCATTCTAGGAACATTGCTAGGCCTTATTGGAGTTATGCCAGGTCTAATCGGGACTAACTGATTTGAAGGCCTGACCATGGTACCAGAGACAGGTCGCAAAGGAACTGCCTGTCTAATCTTTGGTCTCACTGCTACTGGAGTTGACTGCCTAACTGTAACTCCTTGTACATTGTTAGACGTATGGACGCCGCCCATTCTAGGACCTGTTTGAGGTTTAATCATTCTAGGGGTGGTGGACATTTGGCTGGAATTGAAAACCTGCTGGTTGGTAACTGTTTGGTTTACTCTGCGTATGGTTTTTGTGACGGTCGTGGTAATTTCTTCTATCACAGTTTCAGACTGAAATGTTTTCACTTTAACTTCTTTGTTAACAGTATTAACTACGGCAGGTTTTACCAGTTTGGGATGCATACTTGGGCTAGAAGTGGTAGTACTTTCCATTCGTTTGTTATTCGGCATATTTGATGCCCTGGATGCCTCACTATCATTTGTGTTATCGGATTTGTTTTGATGAACAGGCTTAATTAATAATTCCTTACATAACTTACCGTGATTAGCAGCTATTGAATCATTTTGTGATGAAACAGTTATACATATTTTACCTTCAGGGTCAACAGTTTTTTCACTTAAAGACTTAACTGTAATATTTTTGCTAATATTCTTTAACAACCCTTCATTACTAGGCTTTACATTTTGATTCAATTTAACTTTTAAGTCTTGACTATAACATTCATCTGTTTCTTCCATTCCTTCCGCAAAATGCTCATCGCCACTGAATGAATCATCAGGGGATTGGGTAACAATCCCCTCGTTATTACTACAATTAATATTATCAATGCCATCCTCATCTTCAGTTATTTCTGATATTTTGACTTTACCAGGGTAGGACTCTTCGTCGCTTTCAGCATCATTCCCTGTATTATCTGGATTGAAATCATGTGCGGCATGGTTTACAGATTTAATAGATAGATTTGGGGATGCATTTCTCGATTTAACAGTAATATGTTTCCCTAACTGTTTAAGAACATTATTATACGAATCATTTTTATTCGTGGTATTATTTTGGGTGAACTTTATTTTATTAATATGTGCGGTTGGATGCTGTTCAAAATCATCATAGGAATCAAAATCATCATCATAATCATGCGTATCATCATCGGAAAACCAATCAGCCATGCGTTCATCGCTTTTGACAACCTTCAGCGTTGTTTGATTTTTTGAAGGCTTGACTGTTATATGTTTACTCATGTTT
Organism: Epinotia bilunana; assembly: GCA_947049275.1. NCBI lineage: Eukaryota > Metazoa > Arthropoda > Insecta > Lepidoptera > Tortricidae > Epinotia > Epinotia bilunana. Next base: position 16,345,042 of record OX346264.1, read on the forward strand.
TTGATAGCATTGTAAACGGTTTGTGAATTAACATCAGCTTTAATAGGTTCTTTCTTTATATGAGCAGCTGCTAATTGATGTGTTTTTGGTTGTTCCTCTTCGTCATCTGAATCGTCGATATTAAAAATCTCGATTTCGTGGTTCACGTCTTTTGATGCCATTGTCTTTTTAATAACATTGACTTCTTTTGTAACAGTTGCCTTGTTATTCGATTTAGTGACTACATCTTTATTAATAACTTTGGGTGTAGATACTGGTTTTGCCGTTATATTTGTCAAATGCTTTAAAAGATTGTTACTAGATTGAATATTAGCGGTTTTAAAATCTTTACCCTTGGTACACATTTCATCACCTGTTACATTTTCTTTTGAGTTCGCAACTGATCTATTATTAGCGTAAAGTGAATGTGCAGTCGACTTTATTCTTACATCCGAGTTAAATTTATGGCCTGGACTTAATTTTTTTAGTCTCTCCGGAGCCGAACCGACTGCGGAATTAGTATACTGTTTTTCCGTTGGAATATCATCTTCGTGATCATCAAAATCACTATCATGTTCTTCATTATTAACATCTTCTTTTGAGTGTTGTATTTGTGGTGACATTGATTTTATTGTTATATTTTTACTAATAGTCTTTAACACTTGGGAAGGTGATGTCATATGAGGAAATGGTTCTGAGTTGTCACATTTATTTAGATTTTCAGCAGTAGCTTCTAATTTCAACTGTGCTATAGAACTACTCTCTGGCTTATGTGAGGTACTTTGTCTGAAAAAAAAATCTGTCTTGTCGTTATTGGTAGTGCTGTTTTTATTTGATGCTGGAAGACTAATATTTTTGAGTGGTTTAATTGTGATTGAGCTATTTAAGTTCTTTAATGTATCTATAGCTTTATTTTTTTCGCGTACCTCATTTTCTTCGGCATTCAAGTCTTCATTTGGCCTAATTTGGTCTACGACATCACTTTCATTTATTTCTGCCTTGGCAAGGTTATCAGGCTTTCCTTCATTACGAGATGCTGCTTGCGAGATAGGTTTTATTGTTATTTGTTTCCCAATATTTTTAAGTGTGTCACTCATGTAATTCCCAGCGGGCACTACTGAAGCAACATTATGGTTTACGATTGATGACTTTATTGGTGCGGTACATGCGTTATTACTAACAATTAAATCGGCATTATAAGTTTCTGTTTCGTCATTAATATCAGCTACTCTCTGCAAAGTATCTTTATTATCAGGGACTTGACTATTGGTTGGGCTTAATAGAGGAGCAGCAACACTAGATTTGTGAACATCCCCATTTTCTTCTTTTTCACCGCTATTAGTTATAGTGCTGGCAGGGGTTGTTTCAATTTTATCTTGAAGATTCTCTGTTACTAATTCACTACCATGTGATTCGTCATCATGCTCTTTTTCGTGTGTTGACTTCATCACAATTTTTAACTGATTGCTGCTTTGGTTAAGTAATTTTGATAAAACTTCATTTGATGCGCTTATGGCATTCGTTTTTGTTGGAATCGCAAGATTTTTAACCTGCGGGTTAATTTTAATGGGTTGTCCCATTGGCTTAACTTTAGAAACTGGGGGTTTGTTACCAGATTGAACTTTAACAGCAATGCCTAGCTTTTGTAGCTTTTGTAATTCTTCAGATGATACCGATTTAGCACCTGATTTTGAAATTGGTGTTTTCTTTACTTTAAGCTGTTTTGTTATTAATTTTGTAGGAACTTCCTCTATACCTTGAAAATCTAGATCTTCACCAAAGACATCTTGATTCATACTCAAGAACTCATCGAGGGTAATAGCTGGTTTCTTCGATTTTTTGTGTTTTTTGTGCTTCTTTGACCTAGCTTTCGCAGTGAGGTGATCACCATCCTTTGGTTCATCCATAGCCATTTGGAGAAAACTTTCCTAAAATGACAACATAGTATATCAATATTATATTTAAATTATAAAACCTTAAGTCATACACATCTTGTATTAAGTTTTTTTTTGTCATCATCATCATCATATCAGCCGAAAGACGTCCACTGCTGGTTTTTTTTGTATAATTACATAATTGGTTAAAATACTGGTAATCTGGACTGTAAATGTGCAAACACTACAGACCATCTGTCAACCTTATTTGCGTAGTAGCGTATAAGGTTGACAGATGGTCCGTTAAGTGTGTCTTCAATAGTACCCCTGGTTTAATGCAATTCCTGGCCAGTTTTCGAAGGTCAGTGTTTGCAGTGGCTCTATTCCGGGGTCAAAACTGGATTAGCAGTGGTAGTATTAGCCAATTCATAAGCCAAAGATGATATTGAAAACATAATTTTGACTTAGTTTAGCTTAGTTTTTAACCCCCGACGCAAAGAGGTGTTATAAGTTGAACGTGTCTGTGTATCTGTCTGTGGTATTGTAGCTCCCAAACGGATGGACCGATTTGAATGCAGTTTTTTTTTATTCGAAAGCTGATGTGATTCCGAGTGATCTTAGCCATGGTTCATGAAAATCTATTCAGCCGTTTTTGAGATATTGTACTTTGAAATAAAAATGTCGGGGGTTTTTCAACAGTTCTAAGTTGTAGTTATCAGTATTCTTATTACCCAAATATGATATTATTATATAATAGTTGGGTAATCTTCTAAATGTTAGATACTTACAATTCCAACAGCATTTACATCAGTCTCAATATCAGGTAAATTATTCAAATCTTCAATTCTTTCCATAACTGGCGGAACAGTCTCTAGAGAGAATTCTGTCATTTCTTTCTCATTCCTGCAGACATTGTACAATAATTTTAGAATATTTTATTTAATAGAATCTAACAATGCAGTGCACCATTAGATTCCTAACCTGTATCATTTGATTGCGTTGGCTTAGAAGTTTGATTTTTTCACAGCTCCAAGGGACAGTAACCTGAGTATTTGGTATAAATTTTAGCTTGATACCTCCACGCGTTCCTGAGAAAAAGGGTCTTGACAGACGGACGGACGGACGGACAACAAAGTGATCCTATAAGTATGTACGGAACCCTAAAAAGAATATGCTAAATGTAAAGTAATATTCAAAGTTATGCCAAAAGTGTTCGGCTAAATGATTTTAGGACAATCAATATTAGGCCACGCAAAGGGCATCCGTAAATGACAGCTCATTATACTTTTTTTTATTACCACGTCCTGCACTTAGTACATTGATGGTTCCCTTTTGACGGTCGGTGACCACTTCTGGATATGACCACTTCTAGATTTGACCACTTCTAGATTTGACCACTTCTAGATTTGACCACTTCTGGATTTGACCGCTTTTGCATTTGACCACTTCTGGATTTGACCACTTCTTGATTGGATCAAATGTCAAACGATGTCAAACATTAAATTATATATTTGTCTCATTTTTAAAACTTCGATATATTTTAGACCTCGCTGTGTCTAGTAATTTGAAAGCCTCGTAAGGAAACAGTTCTGAAACTCCGGTTTTGTAGACGGCCGAAGGGAATAATACAATTGGACTTTCTTTACTATAAAACAAAGTGAAAAATACCCTTTAGGGGACTTAGATCTATCAGGAAAAATAACGAGGTATAAAAATGACGAATTTATAACATTAAATTGTCGAAGGGTTCGTATAAAATACATTATAAAATAATACTAGCCTAACTATGTACATCATGACTATAAACTAACAAAATAATAGCAAAACTACACATTTACAAATAAAAAACCCGCTCTAAATCTGTGCCGTGCGGCAAGGTGCCCATAAGGCTGGCGGCATTGCCGCGCTGGATAGCAATTGTCGAAGGCTATTTATAAAAATGTTTTTTTTTAAAAATGTCTATAACCAAGAAAGTATAAGTATAGAAATGCCAATATTTAAAAATGTAAACATTATTTTGGCAAGATTATGATCCAGAACGTCTAAGTATAAAAATGTCAACAATCCCTTACCAAATATTCTAAATAATAATTACGATTTTCTTCTCGATAATTTCATATTTGTTCTGAGTAGTGGAAGTTTTCAGACGATTACTTTACCCCTTGTTACCCATGGTCCCTCTCGTGGTCACTTGAAGGAACCACGGGGAATAATAATCCCCGTGGACCTTCCGAGCAATATTATGCTGCCGAATTACGAGGTTGGTCTGATTACCTACCTATTCTACTCTATGGCAGGTCGGTGTAGGTACGACGACGAGCGAAGCGGGGAGTGTTAGGTGCACTGCGACCCTACAGCGAGCGAGCCGAGCGAGCGAAGTGCCAGAACCGAACACTTTTTTACCTGATACTTACTTCATAATCATATAGTATTCAATATGTTGCTAAAATTATGGTATGCCCATCAACACATTTAACGAATACATCAATGACATCTTAAATAAAGCACCTGTGGTCAAATACAGAAGTGGTCACCTACCGTCAAAGGGGATGGTTCCTATTTTGGAAATTTAAGTGTGCAGTTAATTTACATTATGATTTGCTAATATATGCAAACAATTGTTAATGGAACAACTTATTATCAGTTTTAATAAATGCCCGCGTGCCTAATGCAGAACAAAGGTGAACTTTTCCAGGGATCTCTTCCAGCAACCATTATCACTACTCCATGCATTTATTTATTTTTTACGAAGTCTTACATTTCATTTGTTTCACTGTACAAGTCTTCTGATGAGTGGAAGGTGAGATGTAACTCGAAGGCATCCAGATGATAGAAAACTGCTTCACAAAGAGGACACCGTAATACGTCCGTTGGACGTTGGTTCTCATCGCCATGGTCATCACACATATGTTTCTACAAATAAAAATGATGAAATATGAATACGATATTTTATTGTTCCTTGAAATTAAAATCACGAAGGGATGTATGCATTCAATTTGAATAGTCTGACCAGCCAAACTAGGCAGTAGCAACGTAAAGCTAATTAAGCTGTTTTGGAATGAGCAGTAATGAATTTATTAAAACAATTTTGTCAAGTCTAGAGTTTCAGTGGAGATTGAATAGTTATATAACGTTATTATAACATGACTATCCTGGTTGACTGTTGAATATTGTTCATGTTATAGTCGAGAGGTGTTTCTAGCCCATGTAGCACCTGTGTGCAATTATTACGCTAGCACCCTCTAGAAACCCCTAGCGCGCGCTAGCCCAGTACGAGCGCACCCGGCGCCCACTAGAACCGCTGCGCCCGTGTGCAACGCACATTCTGCACCATAAGTGTTACGGGTACTAGAAGACGATATATTTAATAGATATAAATACTTAAATACATAGAAAACATCCAAGAATCAGAAATAAATAATAATGCTCATCACACAAATATTTGCCCTTACCGGGATTCGAACCCAGGACCTTCAGCTTCGTAGGCAGCGTCACTACCCACTAGGCTAACCGGTCGTCTAAAGATCTTGATCACTATGACACCTTTCATCTCAGTACAACTTTACGTTTTAAGGTTATAAATTGTACGGAAATGACAGCTGTCATGGGGATCAAGGTTCGCCGCGATACGTATAAAATACTTAACATTCCCAACACTTACATGTAGGTTAACTTTGTTAATGTATTCCTCTCCACAGAATGAACAGTAATACACTGGTAGTAGATCCTGAAACGTAAGATTAAATGCTTTTAAAATTTTTGATTATGCTCTTTTATGATATGTGTAGCAATCTATTTTTGATTACTTTATAATATAGTTTCACTCAATCACAGACTCGATGGAGAAAATGTATGGTACTTGAATATGTTAGTGGAAAAAAAGTGCTGTTTATAAATTTAGGCATTAAGACAAACAATAAGGGGACAGATTTAAACCATTCATCACAAGGATGTAAGTCCCAGATTGATTTTTTAAATTGAAAACACTTCTATAAATATGAAACAATGTCTCCAAGACATACCAGAATAACAACAAGAAAAAATTGGACTGTGACATGGATAAAACCAAGATCTTGAAGTTATTACAGATATTGGTTAGATAATCATGATACAAACCTGATTCACAAATTTTTGCTTCTTTGAATGTCCAATAATGGGTAAATCAGAGTCTTGTCTATGAAAAAATTTGTTGTGATACACCATGGCAGCTGAGACAAAGAAGTATACATCACAGCTATCACAGTGGAAATGACTGTCTTGGCTTCCTAGATCCTCACCAGTGGCGTCGTGGTTAGCATGTAAATGTTTATGATATAGGTGCTGAAACAAACAGAGGGTCTTTCATTATTTTGGTAAATTGATGTTTTACATTTCGGAAATATATATCAAGAGTTTTGAATGGACCCGATTCTACGTGCACATGGCATAACTAGCCTAAAATTAAATTGTCTAATTTTTAGACATAATTTAGGTGGCAGATTAAAAACGACATATTTAGAATTTAAGCTTATTTTCCACCAGAGGGGTGAGACGAGACGAGGCGAGGCGAGAATTGAAATTCGTATGGCACTTATAATTTCCCACTGAGCGCGCGCAAGGAGAGAATTGAAAATTTGCCATAAGAATTTCAATTCTCACTTGCCTCGTCTCGTCTCGCCCCTCCAGTGGAAAATCAGCTTCAGGCAGCTAAGTAAGTTGAATAGACCTCCTAAAATAAAAAACATCAGTTTCAAATTAGCGCTGTTATTGGATTATAACAGCTGCACGTCTAGCACACGACGGCTGCGACATACTCTCGATTTTTATCGCTCTATACCTCTTCTTCTAACTGTTCTAATAAGAGAGAGACGGATAGTGTGAGAAAAATCGAGAGAGCTCGCGTGCCGTCGCGTGCTAGCCGTGCTGCTCATAGAATAGCGAAGTGTTTTATCAACACCAAAATAAAATTAGGAAGTTTAGAAGCCACTGTGGAATAGGGTCCAATACCTGCAATATCGAAGTACCTACTTTAAGACATTCACAGATAGGCAATGACAGTGCATGCCATAGAATGAAAACAAAACAACTTATTGTTGTTGCCCATTGCGAAGATTGTGTCCAGGGTAACTCCTAAACACATGTTTAAATTAAAGGAAAAATGTAATGTTCCAAGACCGCGACCACAGAAATTCATGGCCCGTCGCTACACAAACACAATCTGTCTGCCACTAAATCTTACAATCAGTTCCTTCCTCTACAACAGTTGGTCAGTAGCAACCACCATGAATTTCTGTGGTCGCCGGTTCGAATCCGGCTTGGAGCATTAAATTTTTCTTTTAATTTCAATTTATAATTTTGTTAGCAGCGTTACTGCTTAATACAAAATTAATTTAAACACGTTTTTTGAAATAATGGTAAACCAAGCCAAGCTCCTTAGCATGATAGGAGTCCAATATATCGTTTTCTATGAAACTGTCACTGTTGTCTACTGGCTTATGGGGACCGAATAACATCGAGCAAAAGTAGATTGACCCAAAACCATTATTTTCTTTTCTGTTGATTTCTAAAATTGAGATATTTTTTAAAACATTGTTCCATTAGATATTGTGATTTTAGATTATTTAAAAAAAATTCAAAGTGGAAATTAATGTTGGGGATGCAATTGGCAAGAACACAACTAAGAATTATAAATTTAGTACAAATTGGCAATATTCAAAAAAATATTGGAGTCTAAAGTGGCCTTGATGTTTATTCATAATAAAAGATTAATGGTAATATGTATGCAAGGATAAAATGTAATGTTCCCACGGGATAACAACATTTTCATAAGGACCAAAAAATCTAGGTAAATACTCTTTGATAAATACATATATAGTCATTCACCTGATTTCTATTATTAGTAAAACATTTTTTTTTAATCTCAAGGTTATTTACTAATTTACGTCCGAACAAAGTGCAAACCGATCGTATGTTTTATTGCCGTGTTTAGATAATGTTTCGTAGCAGATAAGTGGGGCAGTGTTAGGTTATGTTTCACCCTGGCCACACTGATAGTTACCTTCATCGTGAAGAGTTTTCCACACCAGGGGCAGAAATACTTAGCATCGTGCTCCGGGTGAACTTTGTGCTTGTGAGTTATTGCTTTGGATATAGTAGGGAACACTTCATTACACACATCACAGTTGACCATTTCCGACGCGTCGTTCGACTTTTCATTCGCAAACGTCGTCTCGTTCTGAACACGGCTCTTGGTCTTGATGCTTTCATTAAACTTTGGATCACCATGTTTCCTGGTAAAACCATAACAAGATTATATGCATCTAATACGATAAGAAATATAATAAGTAATAACTTGATAACTTCATTTTTGAAGTCGATTAGTACCTGAAATGAATCTGTAATTCGTCCTTATTGTTGAATGTCTCTTTGCACAAAATGCAGTTAAATTCTTCCGCAGAAGTCATAACGATATAAACATTAAAGTGTGCAATCCCCTCACTGTTGTATTTACACTAAAGTGTACACAAATTCACTTGAAACCGGAAACATATTGTTTATTCCTTTTTTACTATCAGTGCAATAGTAATATAGCAATTGCTTAATTGTTATACCACTACACATAAATTATAATAAGCTTAGTATTCGGTTGCAATAATGAAAGTATAAAAACACAACAAGCTAGCCATTTTGTATTTATTTCATTTTTTAATGACCATAGACTAGAGCAAATGCTTTCAGCCGTGCCGTGAGTATGTTCAAGCTTTGCGGTCATTCAATCGACTGAGTTTGCGAAGTTATGGGGTATACAGATTATGTGATTTTACCCCAATTTGTCAGTACAACATGTCGAATGGGGTATCCGCATGTCATGATTTTTTGTTGTCCTGACTAATTGCATGAAAATCACAATTTGGACCATGGAATTAGCATGATCTGCCAAGTGATTTTTTTCTCACAAATTTCATTCAAATAAATTAAAATGAAAATTAAAAAGTATGTAGAATATTGTTTTAATATGTGACACAGTAATTCTCATATTTCGACACAAATTTTAAACAGGTTGTAGATGGAATAAGAATAACTACGGAGAGTCGTGCTAGTTGATATAATATTAATCATATAAAATCAGAATCACTATCAGAATCCTCTAAGATCACATAGGAATACATGCGCTAGAGCAAAGCGGTTTTCTGTTTATATTTCAGGTGTCAATTTTGACAGCCTGTAACGAGCACCAGACGGTCCTGCGTTGCGGAAAGCACGTGCTATATGAAGCTGTAAGATAAAGCGGGATAGGGATACCTATGAAATACATTTGCAGCACGTCTATCATGAGACGGCCCCGACATACTCTCGATTTTTGTGTGCTTTTTTTATCTCATCGGTTAGTAACAATCTTGCAGTGCGCTTCGCAGAACCGTTTGAATGCGGCAATTTCTCTGTCGCACATGCTTGTTCGAGGGATACACGAACGTAGTTCGTTTTCGTTTCGCGGTAGGCTCTCTGTTCACACGCTCGTGCCCGTGCCCTTGCACGCGAATGTCGCTTTGAACGCGGCATCACAATCATGAGACAGTGCTTTGGTGTGGCCATATTATTTTTACAAAGTGGTATCCCTAAATTGCCACAATTTGTCAGAAATTGGATGCGACAACTCAGAAGTGATAATTGTATGGTCTGTAGAGCCCAACAACTGTACATTCACACGAAAAAGTGTGAATGTATTGTAATATTATTCCTCAGAGTTGTAAAAAATATTAGGGCTATTGCTAAAACAATGTAAATGCGATATTTTTTAGTCAAGTTCTCCTTTCGCCTTTCGGGGATGGTATGTATACATACTAGCATACAGCCATGTTTATTTTGATATGTCGGCTGGTTGTGGTCATATAGGAGGCGCTGCAAGTACGAAACCGGCGGACTGCATGCAGGCCGCCTCGTGATTTTGGGCCGTGTGGATACGGTAATAGGTTTTCTGTGACCTTCCTGCCAATTTCGTAGATGCGTCTCCTTATCCATTGTCCTCTTCTACCATTACCATCGTTGAATGCCCCTAAATACTACTTCTATACTATACAACTTTTACATAAAAAAATGTTTTTTCAGGCATAATCTGGTACTACTTGAATTAGTCGAAATGCCAGCGTTACTGGGCACATCTGCATTTAAGTGCGCGAAACGTGCATATTCCAGTGTTTCAGGACGAATTCACGCACGCAAGTATGTTCTTACGAAATATTTCCAAGGAGAGCCCAAAAACGGTGATTTTAAAATTGTTGAAGAAGAACTTCCGGAGCTAAAAAATGGAGGTGAATAATTATGTATTATGTTCCACACTACGTAAGTAGATTGCAGTGCCCCGAAGTCATGTGGGACGTTGATTAGAATCTAAGCATAATCAAAAGTAAAAATAAAAATAAATATAAAAATGATTATTATCAGTTATTCAAAGTATGTAAAATTCTTCCGGCAACACTTAGACATAATAAGTACTTAATTTTAGTCAATCAGCACGGCAATCAAGAAAGTAACTTATCTCAAATGAGCCAAACATATGGTACCAGATCCGTAGCTGCAGGTAAGTATGCCGTTCTCAGAGTAAGCAATTACTATGGGGACAGGCGCATCGAAAAACGTTTACCATATTTGCTTAACGCTTTACCTGCGGCTATTAGACAAGAGAAAAACAAAAATAAATTTAAAAGAGCCCTGTTGAAACACTATCTCGATAGTATATAAATACCTAAATACCTAAATACCTAATATCTTATATCTAGTTACCTATCCACTTTATACAACATCATTTAAAGCTGTTCTTACTTCTTAAGACTTTACTAATTATATAGACTGATTAGGACTTTACCACTTTATATAGACTCATTATCATTAAGACTACCTCAAATTATATAGACTCTTGGATCCCACAGTCAAACTGTGCAAACAGTTTTATGGGACGTTGTATTTAGTTTTAAGTCATTGTACAGTGCTTTACTGAAATAATAATAAAAAAAAACTATTTACAAGGATGACAAGGATCTCATAATATTAATGTATTTCGCTAAGACTGAAAGGCCTCTATTATACATCAAAAGGATGCATCTGAAGATTAAAAATAAGAATATTTATGTTGTAATATTATTATTATTAAGCTATTATATATTGAATAGGTACTTTTACATATAAAGTTTAACATTAAACATTATTATTTTCAGAAATTTTAACGGAAGCAGAGTACCTAAGTGTTGATCCCTATATGCGCGCCTACATGATCGGATATAAATTACCTACAGACATGATTGGGGGCCAAGTCGCTAAGTATGTCGTCCAATCAGCAGCCTGCCTGCAGTAGTATGCAATAGCTATATTCATTATTCATTGATCCTATACTATTTAATTAGCAATATTTGTATATAATTATAGAGATTAGTTATCACGTCCTTCAAAACGGATATGTGGTTTACGGGGGGCAAAAAAATTATAAAGCTTGTTTTAATCCGAGAAGAGCTCTGTCCCTCAGGATTTATTACCAATATGTATTGAAAATTATAGATGATGTATTCATGATTTCAGGATAATTGCGAGTCGAAATGATCAATATCCTGTAGGAAAATACGTGGCTGGGTCATTTGGTTGGCGCACACATACTATTTGCAACCCTAAATCATCTCCTTACTTAGGATTTATGCCTATCACACTCTTGCCGAATATGAACCCACATCCAATATCACTTGGTTTAGGAGTTCTTGGAATGCCTGGGTGAGAATTAAGTATAGAAAGTGTTTTTTTCTGTTTTTGTTTATATTATTCCGACTACTTTAATCTCAGCCTTCATTAATTTGTGATGTGCGGGTTTAGCCGGACACACATATCCCTCAGCCTGAAGGGCTATCGAGGGTTTCCTAGTTAACTCAGACGGTAAGGAGCCTAGCAGGAGCAGGGGTAAATTAGAACAGCGGTCGGATTAATAGTTAAAACTGGGCCTTGTCGCCCTTTTATTAAATGCTACACACTTATGCTCTACACGGGCTCTATTACTCGCGGTACGGGGCACGGTTGCCGAACGGATACGATTCGGGTTGGTGAGAGGTGGGAACGGCGGGACAGTGATACTCCGGCAGTGCACCCGGTATCCAAGCGGACAGGTAGTATCACGGACGCGGGTTCGTTATCCCGGCAGTGCACTCGGTAACCAAGCGGCCAGGGATAACGCGGATCCTACCAACTCACTCCTCGGGCAACACTCGGGGACCAAGCGGCCTGGAAGGGGCGAGGGGAGCGGAAGACTTCGGCAACACTCGGGAGCCAAGCGGCCAGAAGTCGGGATGCCACGGCAGTGCACTCGGTAACCCAGCGGCCAGTGGCGGGGAGGAGAGGAGGGCAAGGGGAGAGAGTTGGGCACACGGCGGGCCGCTAGCCAAACTCTGCCGGTCCGGCTTTTTTTTTTTTTTGAACCTGACTGTTGCTATAATAGGACGAACCCAATATAGCGGTCGAATTGCGTGGTTGGAGGGTAGCCTGGGGAAAATCCAGGGGGAACCTCCGGCACGACCACGCGGGAAAGTTTGTACACTGGAATACTCTACGAGTTTGCGCTCCAGTGAGATTGGTTGAACGGTATCAACCGAATCTGGGGTGTGAGTGGTGTCGAACTACTGGGAGTTTTATCGCTGGTTCGCTAAAACCTAGCCTAGCTGAGAAGAGTCCAGCAAGAAACTCAGCTAGGCCCGACTTGGGTCGGACTGATGCCGGTCCGGCGGTCGCGCAGGCGCTTATATGCGGTCGGTCGGGCGGCGGTGTGGTGGGGCGCGTCGTGGTGTGCCGCTCTCCCCGCTCGTCTGTCCCCCGGGCCGGCGCCGTCATGTCGCGGCGGCGGCTGTGGCGTCTTCCATGATGTCACAAATTATCTACTCATTTTATGTTTCAGTAACACAGCATATTTTGGGGTTAAAGAAATATTGTACCCGAAAGCAGGGGAGACCATCGCCATTACAGGTGCAGCTGGTGCAGTAGGTTCCCATGTTGGACAAATTGGAAAAATATTGGGTACGATAAAAGCACATGTAAAATAAATATCCTTTAAAATTAAAAAATACGCCTGCCAACTTATACTTATCAACTTTGTGTATTTTCTAGGCTGTCGTGTGATCGGATTTGCTGGCACTGATGATAAATGCGAATATTTAAAGAAAGAATTGGGCTTCGATCATGCCTTCAATTACAAGACTGCCGATATCAAGACTGCCTTGAGGGAAGGAGCGCCAAAACGCATTGACTGCTATTTCGATAATGTATGTTGAAATGTAAACGGTCCAAGTATGGCGTGCTAGTTCTCTTTTATAAATCTTATAATGATTCACTGATTGCTAGTATTCGTCACATAATTAACGATGGTTAATGATTATCTGTAGGTTGGCGGTGAAATCAGCTCGGCTATTATGGGACATATGAACAAATATGGACGCGTTGCAGTTTGTGGCTCTATATCTTCGTACAATGATTTTGCATTACCAAAAGGTAAAAAATAATAACCTGGATTTCCGAGGCTCAGTTGAATACTGTTTCGAGTTCTTGTTGATATTCATTATATCATTTTAATATTACGTATTTTCAGTAACTATTCTGCAACCAGCTATCGTGTTCAAAGAATTAAAAGTTGAAGGCTTTTTGGTAAACCGATGGCTTGATCGATGGGACGAAGGAATCAATGCAAATATGATCTGGTTGCGTGATGGAAAAATAAAATATCAAGAGAAAGTTTACAATGGTTTTGATAACATGGTTAAGGCACTGGTTGGAATCTTGAGAGGCGAAAATACTGGAAAAGCAGTTGTAAAAGTAAAATAACATTTTACATCGTCATTGCCTAAATACGACTTTTCTTGACTGCTAAATAAATAAATAATTGAGACCTGTGTTGTTTTACTACTCTGAATTCAGATCCCTGGCACGTACGCACTTTTAAACGTATAAAATATCCTATAATATCCGAACTTCAAATGTATTTATGTACTTGACTGTACTTAAAAAAAAACACTTTGTATTCCCTGCACGGCTATCATGAGACGGCGCGCGAGCTCTCTCGATTTTTCTCGCACTATCCGTTTCTCCCTTAATTTCGATCACAGTGGAAAATGGAAAAATTATTCGCCACGAGCGGGATTTAAACCCATAACCTCTGAAATCCGTCCATCGCTCTACCAATTGAGCCACCGTAGGTCCGCTAATGGCGACGAATCTTTCAATCCCTTCCATTATTGTATTTAAGTACCTACACCTTATGCTACATTTACACGCTTGCGGTGGCTTGGCAAGCGTCCACAAGCTCCAAGCCTTCTCAAACGCTTGGATGGCATTTACACGCTTGCGAGTGCGTTAGTGTGGTCCGAATAGGCAAACATGACAGACGTGGAAGTTGTGTCGGCTATTGCGATCGGCTCGCTTTGGTATGCCTCGAGAAAGGCCAAGGTTTGGTCGTTTGACCATACAGCACTCATGGTCGATACGTCTAGGCAGTAAAGAGCGACTTCTGTCGTCTAGTCACCGAGACACAAGACAATGCACGTAATAGGTCCCAAGGTGTATAACAAACTACCTGAAGATATTACGATCGAAGAGTGCACAAACACCTTCAAAAATACCTAAATTTAAAAAATGGTTATTTGGACATGCCTTTTATAATTTAAATGATTTTTATAATAATAATAACTGAATAATATGTATAAACATTTCTTAAATTTAAATGATAATATACGTAATTGTGATTCTAATAATATGTGACATGTAATATTTATATAATATTATGAATAAATGAGTATGAGTACGAGTACGCGGTTACATAAAGGCCATATAAATAAGGCGACCGACGGTGGTGCGTTTACACGCTTGCGGTGGCTTGGCAAGCCTCCACAAGCGCAAGCGTGTAAACGGGGGTGTTTGGCTTGGCTTGCGTGAGCTTGGCCCGATCCGGACTAGTGTCTGTTTTTGAACACAGATCAAAGGAAGCTTGGGCAAGCGTTTGCGACGTATTTACACGTTGGCGTTGGCGCGTGTATAGTGTCGCTCGCGAGCTCGCGACGGTCGGTCGCCTTATTTATATGGCCTTTATGTAACCGCGTACTCATACTCATTTATTCATATTATTATATAAATATTACATGTCACATTATTAGAATCACAATTGCGTATATTATCATTTAAATTTAAGATATGTTTATACATATTATTAAATGTCTTTCCCGCTCACGGGACAATGACGTCCCGGACCTTTGGGAGGCGTGAGGTGTTTGTGCACTCTTCGATCGTAATATCTTCAGGTAGTTTGTTATACACCTTGGGACCTATTACGTGCATATTTTGTTGTCTTGGAGGACTTGGTCAGTCGGTGACTAGACGACAGAAGTCGTTCTTTACTGCCTAGACGTATCGACCATGAGTGCTGTATGGTCAAATGACCGAACCTTGTCTTTCTCGAGGCATACCAAAGCGAGCCGATCGCAATAGCCGACACAACTTCCACGTCTGTCATGCTTGCCTATTCGGACCACACTAACGCACTCGCAAGCGTGTAAATGCCATCCAAGCGTTTGTGAAGGCTTCGAGCTTGAGGACGCTTGCCAAGCCACCGCAAGCGTGTAAATGTAGCATGATATGTGTTCAAAAACCGACACTAGTCCGGATTGGGCCAAGCTCTCGCAAGCTCATGCAAGTCAAGACAAACGCCCCCGTTTACACGCTTGCGCTTGTGGAGGCTTGCCAAGCCATCGCAAGCGTGTAAATACAGCATTAGGGAGGCTCGTAGCGACATCTAATCATCATCATTATACAGTTCGTCAAGAAAGAGTAGAAATTAAATAAAATGGAACTAAAAAAATACCATACTAAATTGTTGCCATTACGGCGTTTAATGTTACAGTTACGTAGAAAGTGGCGCCCTCATTTAATTTCTTCTCTTTCTTGACAGACTGTACCTCACTTTCCAAGTTTTCTAATAAGAAAGAGACGGATAGTGCGAAAAAAATTGAGAGCTCGCGCGCCGTCTTGTGATAGCCGTGCAGCATGCTAGTCTTGCTCATCGTCAGCTGTTAATTTAATGGGAATGGGGTGTGAACATGTCCTGATTTATCTGCCCCAATTTATCAGAAGCTGATTAATTTCTATCGTCTGGAGGCATGTTGCGCTCCTGATCCAACTGTCAAACGAGTTATACTGAGAAATTTCATGCACATGTCGTTGGATTGTTACATCTGAGGGGCTACCGCGAAACGAAAACGAACTTCGTTCGTGTATCTCCCTTTCTGTCGCTCGAACTAGCAAGTGCGACAGAGACGGAGATCGACAAACGAAGTTCGTTTTCGTTTCGCGGTAGGCCCTCTGTCTGTACGCTACACCCAATTATGACTTCGACATGTTGTACTGACAAATAGGGGTTTTAACCCCAATTTGTCAGTACCGTCAGTACAACACGTCGAAGTCTGTATACCCCATCGCCATAATAGTGTTAGTCAAATTGACAAGTTGACAGGCTGATTGCCAGGGTACACAATCTCCATACCTAGCAACGGGAAACGGATAAGCCGGGCTGGTTTGTCCGATATATAATTTAAGGAGCACACTGCGTTCCAAACGGTTGCATGGAAATAAAGAGATTTTCGATTTGGCCGTATTACTTTTACGGTGTATGGAACTTCACGCTAGATAGCGTTCTACGGCCTTTTGTTGGTTCAGTCGCTACGTAGTCAATTCGAAATACGTGAGATGGCACTGTAATTAATAAGGTTCACAAAGTTGCTGGTCGCCGAAAATTGACACCATGGACGAGTTAGGATAATGTAGACTAATTCATCCTGTGCCATCGTTAAACTTATTAAGCTGCTCGATCAAATATAGGTACTTACGTTTTCACATGTAAACATAATACATTGTTACGGATAAGTTTTCGAAAAATATAAATGTACATTGGTATATAATTGGAGTTTTTCTTCCTAGTTTGTACTGTAAATTAGGATAGGTATATAGGTCTATTTGGAAAACTGTTGCACCCTGCAGGATATCTATTTTCCCTATACGGCATTGTTACATCCCGATCGAAATATCTGCAGATATTTCGGCCGAGCTGTGCCTGCTGTACCTGTATAGGGTATTGACGTTCATAAATATATATACGTCATAGTAGTTACAAAACTTAACGCAAGAGAGCGACACCTTACCTCTTACCCATTTTGACCCCCGAGATAGGTCTCTATTACTATATATAGAAAAGTCCTCTGTGCTGATTGCGCAGGATTGCGCGCGGCGCGGATTTATTATTAGTCCGTTGCTTATGAATTGAATTCAAAGAATAAATATCATTGTATATGTATCTTCATTGCATCTCACTTACCTTTGTGTGTGATCAGCTGATCAATAATAATAATTTTAATGTTTCATTGTCTGGTGAAATCGAGCAGTGTAATTGTCTTTTTCAACATCACAATTTGCCGTTTATTATTTAAAATAAGCACCATGTCTGATTTAAGTTTCTTAGATAGATACTCACAAAAATCTTCAACAGTCGTACACGTATGTACATTTGAATCTCCAGTAGGTGATGTGATTGCGGCTGCAGACTACAAATACTTATATGTTGTCACTTTCAAGGATTCTAAAGTGTTTGAGAAAAGTTTCAAAACTCTTAGTGACGAACTATCGTGTGATTTCAAACAAGAGAAGAATGATATTTTGAAGAGGTTTGAAGAAGAACTTGAGGCTTATTTCAAAGGATATTTGAAGAAATTTACAATACCTATTAAAACCTTTGGCTCTGATTTTCAGAAGGTTTGTACCTATGTGATTTAATGAACAGTTTATAGTGGTCTGAGCAAATGAATAAAAAATAGGTAGAGTAACAGATTTTTTCTTGTCTTGATTTTACATTGGTTAGGTTTGGACTAAAAAGTCTTATATTACAGGAAGTATGGAACAAGCTCTTGGGGCTCCCATATGCATCAACTCTGTCATATGGTAATTTGGCTAAGGCCATGGGGCGGCCGGGCAGCCACGCGCGGGCCATTGGTGCAGCCTGCGGGGCCAACACACACCTACTAGTAGTGCCCTGCCACCGCCTGGTGGGCTCCACATCTAAGGGAGGCTTCAACAGTGGAGTAGACAGGAAAGAATGGTTACTACAACTAGAAAAAAAGCATTCATGATTATTGGGTAAGGAATGTTACTATTTAATTGTATGATTTATATGAATATGTATAAAAATAAATCTAGTTTGACCTTTTTCGTACCTAATAGTTGTTTTCATTAAGTATGTTACCTAATATAGTATACTCTTAACAAGATACCTTAATGAATAAAATTAATGTAGATTTTTGTGTACTGCATTATAGTGCCTAGTGCCTACTAAAGTATTTAATAAAGATGTAGGTAGTATCTACAAAGTATTGCAGTTACTTCAATGTAGAAATCTACAACTAGCAGCTGTCCCATTTTAACCACTAATGCATAAATAAAATTAAAGTCCAAATCTAAGTAATAATCATGGAATGAACCTAAGTACCTGATAGGTTAAATTCTACTTGTAATCTAGCATCATATTTTTACTATCATTGAGAAAGCATTCATCAAATGACAAATCAAATCAAATCAAAAGTGTTTATTTGTTATAACATAGGTACATTCTGGTTACAGTGGTCTTAGGACAAAATGTTCGTTTCACTATGTTTTGCCTTTTGGCGTACAAAAACAATCTTATAATATGCATTCTATAACTATAAGTAATAAATAAATAGAACAATTCAGATCCAGTGACTGGATGTCTATATGTTAAAACAATTGAATACATATTAGCACACATACAGAAGGTTCACAGACTTATTCGCCAGGAAAGAACCAAAATCATGTCTTCTCTGCCACACAACTATCATAAATGCTACAACACATTTACAGCTCTTCCCAACAACAATGAGAGAACCCCCTGACAAAACCAATAAAAAAAAGTTATTAACTGTGTTACGAATATCCACGCCGGTTAAGGTTGTAGTAGAGTTTCCCAAGGTCCATGAGCTGCTGGTGCGTGCCGCGCTCGGCGACGCGGCCGCCTTGCACGACGCAGATCACGTCCGCGTCCCGCACCGTGCTCAGGCGGTGCGCGATCATAACGCACGTGCGACCCGCCTTCGCCAAGTCCAGCGCCTCTTGAACGACCTAGCAACATAGTATATTGATGTGAAACATCAATTTATGATGCATAGTTGGGATAATTTCGATTTGTTGCTGTAAGTTGGCAGCACTTCAGCAGACAATGAGAAATGAGTGGATTGCCGTTGGCTCGTGTAAGTTATTGTTATTGGGTAGGGTTGCCATCTCTAAAATTTGGCAACCAGGACAAGATGCGTGAAAACCCCGGTTTTTGGAGCCCAGAACCCGGACATCACGCCGCCGTTGCGTCGCTCCGCGGCGCGGCGGCCCAAGACTTCAAATTTTTAAACCTGGACTACAAATGAAACCCCGCCCGGACGCTCCCCGGACGCCTTTTAAACTAGGATAAATCCGGGGAAACCCGGACGGATGGCAACCCTATTATTGGGTCATAAATTACCTTGAATATTTTTATTCATTGTTGTTCAGTTTGCTGCACTATTTGATAGGGTTTATTACATAATCACATTATGAAAGTTAACCACGGACTTTAGATAAAACCTGTATCATTCATTACGCTTAAGTAGTACCTTTTCACTCTCTGTATCAAGAGCGCTGGTTGCTTCATCGAGCAGTAGCATTTGTGGTTGTCTAATCAATGCTCTGGCTATGGCCACTCTTTGCTTTTGACCGCCAGATAATTGCGTACCTTTTGAGCCGATATTCGTGTCGTAACCCTTAAAGCAAATCATGATTAGTCCAGATTAAATTACGCATTTTGTCTCATCTGTATAAGTAAACAATGAAATAATAGGTTAAACTAACCAATGGGAGAGTGGTAATGAAGTTATGAATATTGGCTTGCTTAGCTGCAGTTTCGATCTCCTCTTGGCTCGGTTTGCGCGAGTTGTCTCCATAGGCAATGTTCTCGCCAATCGTGCGGTCGAATAGGATAGGTTCCTGCTGCACAAAGCCGATGGTCCTTCTAGCTTCGTTGAGCCGGATTTTTGTTAGTGGCACCCCATCTTGAGCCTAGAATATAATCCATTTTATGCTGGTAATGCTGGCAACTCACTATAATTTTTTAATAGAAAAAATATTGCTATTAAATTATTGTAGGCGGAACCTTAATTATCGCCGACCCAAACAAAGTTCTACCATCATAAGGGAGGATTTCCGACATTAAAACTATCCTATATCCTTCCAACGGTCTCAAATTATCTGTACGGAAAATTTCATCTAAATCCGTTCAGGGATTAAGCGTAAAACGTAACATTGCGATGAGTTCATTGGTTTAAATTGCAATTTTTTTGCAACAAATTTAAATTTTAACGCCGTTTTTACAAATATAAATAAAATGTCTTAAAAATCATCAATAGACGTTTTTGCTTAAACTGTATATTTTTTATCCAATACTGGTATTTTTAGCCTAAATCCGTCCAGTAGTTTTGCTCACGTTAGTCCGGGCTACCTGTATAGTTTTGAGAGCAAACTTATCTAATGCTAAAAGACGTAGAACTTTCCATCTCCATCCACCGTCCTCATTTAACTGTTAGAGAATAAATTATTTTGATTATCCGAAATAAACTTTTTAAATTAACTAAATAATCCGCACGTTAAATGAAACATTACCTTCTTTTCGGTTCTGGGAGCATCGCAGTTCTAACCTAACCTAACCTAGATTTCTGGTAGCTGTTCGGTTCTGTATGGGTTGTGCGTGGTTCTAACTTAACCTTCTTTTCTGCTAGCTGTCGGATTATGTATTTTGACTAATAAATAGCTTACCATACCTATAGTATTACGTATGTATGACTGATGAATTTTAAGAAACGCTGTAATCAGTTTCCTAGTCTTAAACCGAAGTTACAGATCCCTTACTTTAAAAAGGGTAAGAAAGATACAAAAAGTTGCCTATGTCACTGTCCATCCCTTCAACTATCTCCACTTAAAAAAGCACGTCAATTTGTCGCTCTGTTTTGCCATGAATGACGGACAAACAAACACACACATAAACTAATAATATTGATTAGTATGGATGTATTTTCAGGAGTAGAGTCATAACGTTATCAAATAGTATATAGTTATTATTTATGTTATACTTTACAAGGGTTTTTCCTAGTTTATTTTAGCTAGGGTAGATTTAAATGAATTTATATTAGATGCTTTGAAATTTCTCTTCTTTTTGTGGATAGTCTTTTCAGAAACAGGGTTCTGTTTAAAAGAATACAAGAAATACCCAGGTCTTCTATTCTGATGACAAAGTTTCTGTTATTTGTGAAAATAAAATCGATACAAGATGAGCTTACATTTGTTTCTCTAGTGGGTTGGTCTATGTTCTGATAAAGATTATATTCAAGCATGGTATTCATCAATCTAAGGTAAGTGTTTGAATTTTCTGTAAACTAATTACAGACATAGATATACCTCACGCCATTGTATTTGCAAAGTTTCCTCACAATCCAACACGTAGTTTTAAAATGAGAGCGTAACTATGTTTGTATGGGAAGGTGAAATTCGGCCGAGCTTACTGCGGACTCTTAAAACGAATTAACAGTAACATAAAAATCTATACACATTAACATTAATATTTGATATATATATACTTACAAACATCTAAATGTTACATATACATACATACATGCATATGCATATTTAAATCCTAGAAACTAACTTTAAAATAATTAGATAATATAATATTATGTAATATGGAAGAAAGTAATGAGAAAGCTATCTGTGATAAATTTGCAAATACATTCACATCAGAAATAGACCAAATAAAACACACTTGTAATGACAAATGGTTAGACAGATATAATTACGTACAATAGTCGGAAGTGTGTATGCGATGGCAACCTGTATCAGCTGATTATGTCAATCGTGTAATCAACAAGATGCACAGCAATAAGTCACCAGGGAGCGACCTCATACGCATGTCCGACCTTAAAACTGTTGTTAATAATGTAAGTCCATTTATCGCCAAATTAATTAACTTATCCGTCTCCCACTCAAAATTTCCTAACGAACTTAAACAGGCAATTGTGCGCCCAATTCATAAAAAAAGTAGCCGAAAATTGTATTCAAATTATAGACCGATATCCATACTATCTAGTGTAGACAAAGTTATAGAAAAATGTTTAATCGACCAAGTAGGAAGTTATCTTCAAAAGAATAATATCTTAAATAAATGCCAACATGGTTTCCAGAAACAGAAAAGTACAAACATACTATTGTCTGCATTTACCGATGAGATGAACACTTATTTATCTGAAAAAAAATGTATAGTAGTATTCTTTGATTTTAAGAAAGCGTGCGACACGCTCGAGATTGGTACGCTTCTGAGAGCTATGGAGGAGTGCGGGGTGGGGCGGCCGCTGAACCAATGGTTCCGCGACTACCTCACCGCGCGGTCTTTCCGCGTGAAGGTCGGCGCGGGGCTCAGCGACGAGCAGGGCGTGCGGTGCGGCGTGCCGCAGGGCTCGGGCTGCGGGCCCCTCTGCTACCTGATGCACGTGAACAGCCTGTGCGGTACGCTGCGCCACTGCTCAGCGCACATGTTCGCGGACGACCTGTGCGCGCTGCGCGCCGGGACCGACCTCGTGCTGACGTGTCAACTTGTGCAGGAGGATGTGGACGCGGTCGTCAAATGGTCTCACGATAACGGGATCGTGTTGAACGCTGATAAGACCAAATTAATGATTATTCACTCTCCCTATTTGATTCTTAAGGGCCCATCCATGTTTACTCACAGCTTCACCTGCCTCCACAAAATAATGTAGAGTACCTATACATTGTAGATATTTAAAACACTACTATATTATGTTAAAGATAAAAGATACTGTAATTTTGACTCCACAGTCAAACTATTGATGTAGTTTTGTGGAGCAATGTATCTTACTATTCATGTCTAATTTTAGTTGTTAATAAATAAATAAATAATAATAATAATACATTCATACACTTATAGATAGTCAATGCCGCATCCATTGTTACACGTAATGCGTACATCAATGTCTTCCTAACATCTTACCTCAAGCAACCTCAAGCGCTGCCTGCGCGCATGACATTAAACTAGTTTGCATGCCGAACATTTACGTACCTGTGTCTGTTTTTAACCCCCAACGCAAACAGAGGGGTCGTGTTATAAGTTTAACGTGTCCGTGTATCTGTGTATCTGTCTGTGGTATCGTAGCTCCCAAACGGATGGACCGATTTGAATGCGGTTTCTTTTATTCGAAAGCTGATGTGATTCCGAGTGTTCTTAGCTATGTTTCATGAAAATCTGTTCAGCCGTTTTTGAGATATGGGTTAGGCCGTAGATTTTGCCACAAAGAGCGCAGCGGTGACGCAGAATTTTCTACGAACCGGATGCGCAGAGTGACGCAAAACAGTAACGCAGGTGCGCAGAGTGACGCACAACGGAGACGCAAAATAACTAAGGTGCGCGCAACATGTGTGATTTTCACATAAAATATTTGGAATTAATATATAGTAATAGTAGATTGTGAACCGAGGGAAGAAAAACCCCATTACAGGCGAGATATTAAAGGCACCGGAACGAAGTGAGAGCGCCAATAGGTCGTGAATGGAATGGGTTGTTTCATACGAGTAAAACACTATACCTACCTACACGTTTGATTTCGAATATGAGGAAAGTAGAACAGACGATGTTAGGAAATATGATACATTATAAAGAAATGCGCCCAAGATCACCAAGAGACTCCATACTAAATAATAGAAATTACCTATCGGTACCATTAGTAAGCCTCAGGATTTTCATCATAGTTAGGTTAGGTTAGGTACAAAATAAAATGACGGATTTTGGTATGATATGATTTTTTTTTATCACTAGACAAAGATTGAATTTCTTGGATTTCTCTGTCGGAGTCAACAGCATCTGAAAGGAAATATAATAATTGTAGCTTAGCAAAAAAAAACACCGAAAAACCGCAAATCTAAGCAAGTATGTGTGCACACCTTTACTAAGTAGCGCAGAGTAGCATACATCCATTCTGCGTAATGTGACGCAGATAGAATCAAGTATAACTCGATAAATACACTGTTTTGAAAGATTACACACACTTTACTGAATAGGGCACAATAACAATAACAAATATTCATTCAAAACTTACCTTGAAATCTTAAAAAATGCACTCCGTGACAAACTGGTTACCTTCCACTTTGCCTTTGAGCCAAAATTGACAACCGACTGACAAAAATATGGCCGCTATCGTGTCAATGACCATCGACAAGGTAAGTTTGTTGTGGCGACTACTGTAATACAAATACTGCTAATGTTTAACTCCACAAAATGGGGAGATATTAGTTACGCAGTCAAAGTAGCTCAGAAAAATGGTTTTGTGTGTTTTTTTTAAATGTGTGAAAATTTATGTACTTTCTTAGGAAACATGAAACGATATTTAAAAGGCGGCTAGGTAACTATTATTTGATAACGTCAAATCAAAAAGATTATCAAAAATATTTTTATTTTATTTTTTCTGATTGAGTAATGTACAAGTACTACCTAAGTGGATTCGCGGTTTTTATGAAATTTCCGACGTTTTTCGTGAGAAAATATTGTGTAACTTCCCAAGTTTATGGATTTATTTAAATATCTTCAGTGACCAAGGTTCACCATTTCTTAGGGAATACAATGATGTGGTTGAGATTTAATATTACGTATTAAAGGTTAAAAATAAGGAGCGGAGAGTTAGGTTATACCTTTTGTGGCAAAATCTACGGCCTGACCCATATTGGACTTTGAAATAAAAATGTCGGGGTTTTTTATTATTGTGTACACTATAAATGCTGTTCGTTTAACCATAGATGTACAATAGATTATAAATATTATAATGTTCTCATGTAAGTAAATCCCGTGGATTCTTATGAGAATAAAGTTCTTCAACCATAATGCTCATTTGTGTTGATATTTCGATTATAATACAGCTTTTCAAAATTGCTTAACACTTTTTGGTAACATTCAACTTACCACTATGCCTTCATCCGGATCGTAGTATCGTTCCAGCAACTGTATGACGGTACTCTTCCCGCACCCACTGGCGCCCACTAGGGCCACAGTCTTCCCAGTTTCTACCTCGAGGTTTAAGTCGTTGAGCACACTTATCATAGGGCGAGTGGGGTACTTGAAAAATACTTCTTGCAGGCTGGTTTCACCGGTTCCCCTCTGCGGTCAGTATTGATATGTTTAGTTTGACATTTAGCGGAACCAAGAAAAAGTGGTACTCGTAAAACAGTAGCAGGTAACTCACGAAGTCTTTGACCGCGGGTTGGTCTGGATCCTTGATCTTGGACTCTCTGTTCAGCAGTACAATGATACGGCCCGCAGCTTTGATTCCTTTTTGGAAGTTTGGAGCAAAGGCGAAAGCTTGTGCTGCTGAAGACGCACCCATTAATAAAGCTTGTGCTGATCTACCGAAAAATATATTAAATTAAATACTTAAGGGATAAAAGGGTCTTGGGTAAAAGGAAATTTACTTATAATTGTGAGCTTACTTCAAAACGACATCATAAGGGATTTGGTCGTATACGATTAGAGTTCCTCCATAGTACATGGCCGCAGCGTATACAAAACTGAAGAGACCACGAGAGAGACCAAAGACAATGCCACGATAGTGTGAAGCTTTCTTAGCAAGGATTAAGCCAGGCATCAACTTAAGACTGTATTCATTAACAAATTGTTCTTCTCTACCAAGTGAAGCAACTGTTCGAACATTGGCTACTGCTTCTACCGCTATCTGAAATTGTGAAACATAGATTATGCGTAAACTCTACTTACTTTCATAAAGTTAAAGTTTAAAGTTGTGAAGAGGGCCTTTTTTTTACCGGCACTTCCGTAGTGCAACCCGGTCTTTTTTTTTGTTTTCCTCTTCTGTGTTTTATGATTATTTTCTTCTTCTAATGCAATACTACTAGTTCAGCCATTTTCACAAATTACGTCCACACAATAAGAATGAAACTATCTTTGTCTAGGCGCAGAAATGGATACGTTCGCAAGCGACGGTACGGAACCGATCGTATGCGTCGACATCCTGCCGGGCGCTATGGGATGCGATGCAAGCCGTTCGGTGGAAAGCGATCGGCTGTCGCCGTATCCGTTAATATCCTTTTCGATCCGATGCGATGCGTGCTGTTTGGTGGGAATTATCCTTAAATCTTTACCTTAGAACTGGATTCCATTGTCTTAGCTGCTCCAAATGATTGAGCGCTGACCATTCTCCCTTCTTTATATAAGATTGCGACCATGATTGGCACGAAAGTTAACGCAACCAGTCCAACTCTCCATTCGTATATAAGAGAGAGGAGTAAAGCGAACCCAAAAGTACCTATGGCCGACAGGACCGTGCCAATGCGTTGACCAGTAGCCTGAAAGAAACACAGTCATTACTTTCCGATAAAACGTACCAATGACTTGTATCGAACGAAAGTTATCGCCAGAAATGTGTTTGTGGAGAATGTGGGGAGACAAAACTTACTCCTTGCACTGAGGCTGCCTCGCCAGCCAGGCGAGCACAGATAGCGCCCGTGGAGTTGTCCTTGTCGTCATAAAACGCGATCTCTTGCTCCAATAGCTTTTCAAACAGCGTTCGTCGCAGTCGCTCCGTCAGATGTTCTCCGGCCACGCCGTAGAAGAACACCTTCATTAAATAATATGTTTAATAATATACTTAAGTACGTTAGAACTACTATAATTCGAACATCGAAATTGGACACCAGTGCTTACTTGTGTGAAATTCGTAATTCCCGAGAAGACACCTATTCCTACGAAGATAAATACATATCTTCGGACTTCTGCCTGAACTACATCTGGATCCGGATGGGATAAAATCTGAAAAATATTATTTATTAAAGTACTAATTAAGCATAACGCATTCATATTGCTATGGGTAGGTATCTATAGAATTGGCGCCCACTTTGCTTGAGTTGGTAGTGATCTGTGTGATGAGCACGAATATTCATTTGTTCCTGAGTGTTGGGTTTTTTCTACATATTTAAGTACAAAAGCTTAAATAATATACAAATACTATTGTCGGTAGTGAAATAGTGATTGTAAGTAAGTAAGTAAAAGAAAGATAACAAAAGAACCAAAAGAAAAAAAATCTAAAAGGTTGAGGCAATGGGTCGCTGTATGAGCAGCGGCAGCTGCTGGTCAATGTTGTCCGGCGATAGTTTTCAGTCTGGATGGTCCCTAAAAACAAAATTGTAATAAACTAGTAGACTAGAGCTAGGAGAGTGAGCCAGCTAATATTATAAGTAAATAATTAAGATCCACCTAAAAGCTTTGCTTAGTTTGGGCCCGGTCGATTCGTGTAAGATCATCTAATATTTATTTATTACAAATTATAGAATGCGGAACCATTTATGTCGCCTCACTTCCATCCTAGATTAACTAGTTGGCAAATATCTTACCCCGATGAAATCACCCAACACGATGGCTAGCAGTGGCATGGCAAATCCGCTCACCAAAGAGCAGGTACTTGCAAGAGTTATCGATTTCCATTCTGGCTTGTTGAGTTTGAGGACTTGCCAGAATGACTCTTCATTGACTTCGGCTTTAACGTCAGCTGTCTGCAAATTACAACCCATGATGTAAAAATATGATTTCGTA
Source organism: Epinotia bilunana (assembly GCA_947049275.1). NCBI lineage: Eukaryota > Metazoa > Arthropoda > Insecta > Lepidoptera > Tortricidae > Epinotia > Epinotia bilunana. Next base: position 16,372,621 of record OX346264.1, read on the forward strand.
CTTCGTTAAGGTTAAGTATTTATAGGTACTTGCATAAATATGTACTTAGTTTGAAACCACTGATTAATAAAACCTAAATAGTATATAGGTATATTATGTCGATGGCTTCTGCTAAGAATGGTATTGTAACCACAATGAGACTCTGCCAGAAAGATCATTAAAATAAAAAAGCCTATAGCCGCCGTCCTCACCTCTTCATCATTCATAGGAATAAAATCGTCTTCGTCCTTTTCGCTTCTGACTGATACCTCTCGGTTTAATGATGGCCGCTTACCAACTAGAAAATTTCAGAGTTAATTCAGAAAGCGTTGCAGATGAAGCATAATACATGCACGAGTAAAGGATGAAATGGATCGACACACACACACACACACACGCTGGACATATGACATGTTGTTTTTAACCTGTCCTGGTGCATCCAAACCATCGTTTCTGTACGAGGCAAAAAGATGCCTTGATAAATATTTATAACTGAATTCCTTTCTGTATACCTGTGTCTTCCGCTCCTGGGAATGTTTGCAGCATTACCATATCGTAATAATGTCCTTTCCGTTTCATTAGTTCATCATGGTTCCCAGTCTCTACAACTAATCCGCTTTTGAAGACGTAAATTACATCAACATTCCTTATTGTTGTTAATCTATGTGCCACAACAATTGTTGTTCGTCCTTCTTGGGCCTGTTAAAACAATAAAACGTTTGGTTACTTTTATTCTCCTCGATTGCTCTCACAATGTAAAGAGTTCTTGGTACCTTATCTAGTGCCTTTTGAACCTTCGACTCCGATGACGTGTCAAGAGCGCTGGTGGCCTCGTCCAAAAGTAAGATGCTAGGATTGCGCACTAGAGCACGCGCGATAGCGATGCGCTGCTTCTGGCCTCCTGACATCGCGGCACCGCGCTCTCCGACCAGCGTATCGTAGCCCTATACACGAATGTGTTAATTTCTGTAAAACAATGCCAGCAATATAGAGTATGCCGACGTAGATAGGATTTGAAACCTTGGGTAGTTTGAGTATGAACTGGTGCGCGTTGGCCTCCTTGGCGGCCGCCTCGATGTCGGCGTCGGAGGCGCCCTCGCGGCCGTAGCGGATGTTCTCGCGCACGGTGGTGTTGAACAGCACCGGCTCCTGCCCCACCAGCCCCACCTGCGCGCGCAGCCACCGCACCGACAGCTCGCGCACGTCGTGCCCGTCCACACGCACCTATCAATTACAAAATGTATGATAAATACACCATTGCCCGAGTGGACCCAAAAATAAATGAGATTCGAGAGGTCGGATAGGTTTTTTAAATCTTAAAGACTCGCTCCACGTCGACAGTTACCCCACAGAATCAGGCCATAACGAAGAACTGAGGACAGATACACGTGATAAGCCGTCAGTGCGGTTTCCACAGAGACTCTCAGTCTTCGGAGGGCAAAGACAAATCGATTTAGTCTGTTACATATTTGGTCAACGTGACCTTTCCAGTGCAGATGGCAGGTGAATCCAAGAAACTTGACAGAGGCTACTTCATCAACGTGTTCATTATTATATTGTACTTTAATTGGTATACTATTTGAATTATAAGAATTGATTTGCATAAATTTAGTTTTATTAATATTAATTTTTAAATCATTTATGGCAATCCAATTGGTATTGTCATTTAAAGAATTATTCATGTCCTGATTGAAAGTTAACTTGTTATTACATTTCACCATAATGGTGGTATCATCTGCAAACATGATGACTTTATTAGGAGTTTCGTTTGGCAGGTCATTAATGTAGATGACAAAGAATAGCGGGCCCAAAATGCATTATTTGCTTCAATAAATCTACTGATCTCTGTACATTGCATCCTGTCTGACAAGTAAAAAGTAAAGTAGCTTTTGATCCAGTCGAGCGCTCTACCTCTGATACTGTAACCTTTACTGTTACTTTGCACCAGGTCACTTCTTCTTCTTCCACGGTTCCGGTTCTGCTTCTTCCTGAGGCTCTAGTATAAGTTTTATCGAAACAAAGCGTTACGACCGCGTTCGCGTTGAGCTGTCAAATCCCATACAAATTGAGGGTAAAACGCAAACGCGATTGTAAAGTTTTGTTTCGGTAAAACTTATACTAGAGCCTCAGTTCTTATTCCGATACTACTCACTTTAGTACTAAACTCCGAAGACTGACTTGTACAGCGAAGTTGGTCTCTTTATACACCCCTTTCCGAAGGTTATATTATAGACCGTAATTTTATATTCATTTCGATTTTCATTGCATTACTCATTTGTTTTGACTAACATGGGCTTTTACAGGTAATCGTGCTACGTACGTCCATGTTTTAAGAATATTCCAAGCCCATACATTTGTCTATAAATTTCCGTAAGCATCGAATGTTTTCGCTGGACATAGCGTAGACTGTACACTGCAATTATCTCTGTATACTATCGTATCTCCTAGGTTAATTAATATACTCTTAGATAGGTTAATACGTTAGTTTTACTTTAATGGATCCACTGAAACGTCGTTGCACTCTGTGTCTCGACTCATGCTGAGTGGACTCCTTTTTTGAAGCAACATTAGATTCCTTCTTTAGATTTAGATAGCCTTGTGTAATGTATATTCCTGTTGTTGTTCCAAAATAAATTTATTCTATTCTATTCTATTCGCTTCCTTTTTCTAGACCATGCTACTACTCTGCGTTTTGTAAATGTATTCACTACGAATTTAAAACATTCAAAAAGTGGATGTCGGTCGCTGGACTCGAACCCGGGTACGGCGACTCCCAAGGCCTCTTTGCCACTAGGCTACTTGTTGAGTTGTAAAGTGACGACAAATTTTGAAATGTTATTGCATTGTGTTATTACCATGGTAACGACCTCGCCGTCGAAACAATATTAAGTAAATATAGTAACTATTTAACTTACGCTGCCGTCTAAGACGTCATAGTATCTGGATATAAGCTGGATGATGGTAGACTTGCCACAGCCCGAGTGGCCGACTAGCGCCACCGACTGACCTCTTTTCACACTGAGGTCTACCCCCTTCAGCACCTAAAACGCAATATTTCGTAAGATAAACATAAGATTCTAAGATTTATTTGTCTAACATAGGTAGTTATTAGGTATTATATTTTTTTCAATATCACTATGTAGCGCCTTGCGGCTTACAAATCTGTAATTGGTATACTACGTGTTTTTGTCAATTTCCGTTAATTGTTAGGGGGCATAGTTTAGATCAAATAAAGTTAATTTCTCCAAGACAGTAGTATCTTAACTCTTACTATTAAGTATCAAGATATTCAATATTTTAATTTAATCAGTTATGCAGATTTAACCAGTGTAAATCTTTTAACTGTGACGTCAACACAGCTTTTTAAATTTTGTAAGGTTCCTATACACTACAAGAAGGTTTACAAAGTGAGTTCTTTCGATATTAGGCACGAACTGACTCGAAGGTGCATATTTTTTATTTCATGTGTTTCAAGACCTTTGTAAAATAAGACAATAACCGTTAATGCTACATTAAATATTTTCGTATAAAAGAAAAAAAACTTTCTCGTATGCTAATTTGTTTCTGTGAATGTACTCTGCAATATGCCGAAGTTAACGGAAATTCCCGGGAACACCATGTATATAAACGTAAAAGTCCTGACTGATTCACTCAATGGCGGCCGATACACGGTGAGTAAATATACTGATGATCCTGTGCGCTCTCTATCTGATTGCATGTTATAGATAGATAGATAGAACAATATCACGTGGGTCATCACCATCAGTATTTACTCACCGTGTATTGGCCGCCAATCACTCACTTAAATCAACGGCCAGCCCAAACCATTGAACCTAGAAAGCTGTTTTTTCACAATAGGTAGTTTATATGACGTAAGTACCAACTAAGAAGGGATTTTTGAAATTTCCACCCTCAAGGGGGTAAAAGAGGGGTTGAAAGTTTGTATGGGAATGGAATAAAATTTTAAGTAAGAGACTTGTAACTTTGTGTATGGACTCCTTATTGCAATACAAGAAAAGTAATTTTAGTGTTTTGGAAAAACCCACCCCTAAGCGGGTTAAATAGGGGTGAAAATTTGTACGGGTGAAATTTGGTATAGAGATAGTTTGAGTCTCGGGGAAGGTCATAAAATAGTTTTTATCCCGGAAATCCGTCCATAAAGGGGTGAAATAGGGGGTGAAAGTTTGTATGGAGCTACGATAAAAACGAGTTCCACGCGGACGCAATCGCGGGCAGAAGTTATTAATCATAGAGGTATATTTAAATCGCAGTCCGGTAAAAAAAATGTAGTCATATTTATTAATAATTTACTTCAAAAACAAAGTTTTAACCGACTTCAATTTAGTACACCGCCAAGCCACGAGAACATTTCCACATTTCTTTTCCAATTTACCACATGAACTGATTTCCGAGAGAAAATGCGTTGATTATTAGAGAAAAAAACCTAATCGTTGTATGTGACCCGATAATATTTGAGGAATTCCGTCGATTCCACAAGGTGCTATTTCAACGGAATCTTATCAGAATCTGTGACGTACATTTGTACTTTTAAGTAGATAATTGAGGAATTCCATAAGTCATCTGTGGTCTTCATCATAAATTTCACTCCACCAAATTTATGATTACTGGGTGTAAATACACGAATTAAAATAGGAAATACCAAAATGACTACACGCGTGCCTAATATAATTGTAGAGTTCCCTCAATTCGTCATGGATCCCATCATCCAAATGATTTTTTGAAAAAAAATGGGACCCACCTGGAAGCATATACTTACAAACAAAAAAATATATTTACGAATCGGCTCATCAATGACGGAGTTAATAATATTAATAATATTCATCGCGACGTAGTAGCAGTAGACGGAAACTTCACCCCGCTCTCCTTGGCAAACGAGAACTGGCGCAGACTTAAAGTAATGAGCGCCGAGGACCGCAGGGCGGTGTGGAGGAGCAAGGAGCTACACGGGCGGTTCTACAAGGCCCTCACAGGGCCCGATGTAGATCTGCTCGCGTCGGTGAACTGGCTACGTTTCGGGGATCTCTTCGGGAAAACCGAAGGTTTTGTCTGTGCAATTGCGGACGAAGTTATCATGACGAACAATTACCGGAGTTATATCCTGAAGGACGGTACGGTCGACATTTGTCGGGCATGCCGCCGTCCCGGGGAGTCACTCAGGCATATTATCTCCAGTTGTGGTCATCTTGCTAACGGCGAGTACTTGCACAGACATAACCTTGTAGCCAGGATTATTCACCAGCAACTTGCTCTGCTATACAGTCTTGTGGTCTCCGAAGTGCCTTACTATAAGTACACACCTGCGCCAGTTCTCGAAAATGGTCGTGCCACGCTCTATTGGGATCGATCTGTCATCACGGACAGGACTATTCTTGCCAATAGGCCTGATATTGTGCTGACAGATCGATCGAAACGCCAGGCAGTGCTCGTCGACATCACCATCCCCCATGATGAGAGCCTCGTGAAGGCCGTGAAGGACAAAGCCAGCAAGTACCTAGACCTGGCTCACGAGGTAACCGCCACGTGGGATCTTGATTCGACGAGCATCGTCCCGATAGTCGTTTCGGCGAACGGTTTAATAGCGAAGAGTCTCGACCATCACCTCAAGAGACTAGATGGCTGGATCAAGATCCAGCCATCTAGCGAGAGTCTGGCCCTTGGGTCAGATACAGAAGGCGTTACTCCTGGATACTGCGCGGATAGTCAGGAGGTTCCTGTCTCTGACGCCCTGACCACCGCACTGTGAATCGAGTAGAACATGCAAATGGGACAAAAACCCTTATCAAATATCCAAAAACTCATTATGGTAGGTCATTACTAATGAGTATACATTAAGAGTCCCACGTGTTATTTTTTCCTGCAACCCCCCCTTACATGAGTAATTAAGGTGACTATATAGGATGAGTGCAAATTTACTATGCATTCATTTGCGTAATTGCTCTTGGCTTAAAAATAATTGTGTGCATTTCCAAGTTATTTGTGTTTATTTCATTATTATGGATTCCAATTTGGAGGGTAAGTAGTATTTTTAGACATATATTGATTATAAAAATATTCATTGTATTTTGTAAAACATCAACATGTTTCCGAATAATCATTGGAATTTTACCCTAACTTTGACTTTCATGGTCAAGAAATTACATGTCGGCATCTGTCTACTCTGTGAAATTTATATATAATATACTTATAACTATAAACCGTCATATTTAATAAACTCCCTATCCAACTTTTGAGTACAACTATTTTTTTTATTTTTTCTTTCAGAATTCGATTTTTGCATTTCAAAATTCAATTTCTTCGATGTATGGCAGAGACATTTGAAGGAAGCGAGAAACAACGAAATATATACATTTATATCATCTGAGCATGATTTAAGTGGAATAACCGAGGACTCCCAGAGACAAAATTAAGGTAAAGATATCCCAATTTTCATCCAGGATAGCTCAGAAGTGGGATGCTGCTGGTAAATGTAGACAGCGATTTCTCGAGAAGAACTCTGACTGGCTTCATGGTGAACCTATCAAGTTTGAAGTTCATAGACGTACGACGATGCCGTCATCATCCACTGAAGCTGTAGCAGGCCCTGGAAGGCCCCAGAAGGAATTCTCGGACTCTAGCCTGAAGACTAAACGACGACGAGTAGAGAATTTAGTTCAATCTACAAGTTCCGAGGAGTTATTGTTTGCAGCAGAAATTTCGTCACGTCAATCGGGCTCCAAGGAAGTGGCTAGAAGAATGAAGAACATAATTGAAGATAACAAGAGCGGCGACACCTCAGGCAACAAAGAAAACACCAAGTCATGCAAAGAAAACGCTAGATGTTTGACGAATGAAGAAGCTTTGGCGTGCTATATAGATAGCAAATTGACTACATGCACATACAACATCATAAGGCAGTCGACTAGTAAGGTAGGGCATACCGTATTGCCATCATTGTATTGTTTAAAAAAGGCTAAAGTTGCATGTTATCCTCCTGAAGATACCTTTTTGATTAATGAAACGCGTGCTGAAATCAACGTTCAGGCAGTTTTAGATAAAACCGCTGAACGTTTGGTTTTATCACTGGAAGAAGTTTTAGATAATTTAGTGTCCCCTTGTTCATCATTCAAACTAATTAGTAAATGGGGTTGCGATGGAAGTTCCGGTCATAGTACATACAAACAAAAGTTTACGAATAGTAATGACACTGATGAATTTTTGTTTGTATATTCGTTCGTTCCGCTTCAATTACGGGATGATGCTGATAATGTCGTTTGGCAGAATCCACGCCCGTCATCTACTGCATATTGTCGTCCAATAAAGTTTATTTTTTCCAAGGAAACAAAAGAATTGACTATTGCCGAAACAAATCGAGTCTTGGAAGAGATAAACGCTTTATTGCCAACATTATGCAAGGTGATGGGAAGGGAAGTTTCTGTTGAACACATTATGCTTTTTACCATGGTTGACGGAAAAATTTGCAATACTATGACCGAAACTTCTTCTGCTCAAAAATGTTTCATTTGTGGAGCTACTCCAAAAGTTATGAATGATGAATCTAGGGAATATATTGCAAATAATGATAATCTTGGTTTTGGTTTATCAACTCTCCATGCTTAGATTAGATGTTTTGAGTGTTTACTTCACATAAGCTATCGCCTTGAAGTAAAAAAGTGGCAACTTAGAGGAGAAGCCGATAAAGCGAATGTAAAGAAACGCTCACTAGAAATTCAAACTAGATTTAAAACGGAAATGGGACTGATCGTTGATAAACCAAAACCAGGCTTTGGTAATACTAATGATGGAAATACAGCTAGAAGATTTTTTGAAAACCCGGAGCTTAGTGCTGCAATTACAGGGTTAGATGTATCACTCATTAAAAAATTTGATATAATACTTCGAGTTCTATCATCGGGCTATGAAATAAATTTAGAAGCGTTTGAAAATTTGACACGGGATATAAGAAAACATTATTTAAATCTCTATTCGTGGTATTACATGCCTGTTACAGTACACAAATTATTGATTCACAGTAGCGACATTATCCGATCAGCACTATTGCCGATTGGACAGTTATCCGAGGAAGCACAAGAAGCTCGAAACAAAGATTGCAGACGATTTAGGGAACATCACACACAAAAACGATCTCGTCAAGCCACGAATAGAGATTTAATGAATATGCTGTTGATTACATCTGACCCTTTAATTAATAGTTTTAGAAATGTACCAAGGCAAAGAGTAAACTGGTTGTCTTCTGATGTTTTAGCATTGTTGAAACCCCCTAGAGTTAATGAAACTAATGTAGATGTAGTGTCTAGTTTGTTTAGTGTAGATGATCATGACACGTCAATTAATGATTCGCAGGATGAAGATGATGACGGTGAAAGTAATTAATAAAATGACCGCTGTAATTAACTCTAATTGATTTATATGTACCTACTTAAGAATCCTATGTAAATGTAGTTCCTAATTAGTTTTACTTTTCCTTGTAATGGCATGATAATGTTAAAAATGATGTTGATTAAAAGATTACTGCAACAGTAGATTTAGTATTTTATGTGTACATGTAATAAAATATATAATTCATTATTGTACATTCACTTTTATAATATTGTTTTTTCTGAACCCCCACCCTACCCCTCTAAGTCACGAACCAAAGTACATAAACTATACGTATATGTATATTCATACATAATGAGCTCGTATAAGCTCAAAAAACTACTAAAATAATTTTGTCCCATATGCTTGTTCTACTCGATTCACTGTGCACCGGCAGCTTAGGCCCCGCCTCGCTGCCGGCGGTACCCTAGGTTAGGTTTTTACAATGATTTTATGTTTTGTATGTATAGTTTGATATTTTACTTTTTATATAGTTATTGTAAAAACCTAGCCTAAGACGAAAAATGAATAAAGATAATAATAATAAAAAAAAATACAGCCGAATTGAGAACCTCCTCCTTTTTTTTGAAGTCGGTTAAAAATATAAAGAATGGAGTAGTACCTTCAAGCACGAGATAAAAATATGTCGATATTAGTGTTTTTTCTTTTTCATAATTATAACCAACCCTAATCCTACTAATATTATAAATGCGAAAGTTTGGATGTTTGGATGTTTAGATGTTTGGATATTTGTTACTCAATCACGCCTAAACGGCTTAACCGATTTGGATGAAATTTTGCACGAAGATAGTTTATAGCCTGGATTAAAATATAGGATAGTTTTTATCCCGGGCCCACGCAGACGAAGTCGCGGGCGGAAGCTAGTGTGATATATATCATTAATTACGAACCAAACCTGCGGCGCTACCACGAACTTCGAAAGTCGGAGTTCGTAATACATGCATCCCTGTCACTCGAGTTAGGGAGTGCGATAGAGATGAAAATACCTGAACTTCGACTTTCGAAGTTCGTGGTAGCGCCGCTGTTGCCTGACTCATTTCTCTATAAACTATAACCTACAGTACCTATATAAGTACATCTACATTTCACAATATTTTTAATTTCCTAACGGGACAGCGCCGGATTCCATTCTTTTTAATACATTTTACTTAGTATACAGATAAATCAAACTGATATGATTGTGATAACACTAAAGTCCGCCCTTGAGACGAACAATATAATGAACAACATAAGTACCTACAAGGCGGTATGCTGTAGTACTTGTAATTATCGTTAGCATTACTTCTGCACGAGTTGTTCTTTTGTTTACTTCAAATATCAAGGACAAAATACCGACCTTGTTTTTACAAGCTTTTCGGGTAGACCGGGGTCAATAGAAACACGTCATGATTCAAACAAGTCAAATTTCTCGAAAACTATAATACCTACGCGACTGACGCAACACTCAGAACACGCGGTCTGCCATGTTTGAATTCTTAGCCAGTAGCGCTCGAGCTACGGTGCGAGATGGGAGTGTACACGAGCCAAATCAGTTTTTCGCAGTAAAAGCTAAGTATTTTTGCTGTCGTATATTTTCTTATAACTTTGCTTACTTTTGTTTTTGACAGATCAAATTATTTTGGTATTATAATTAGGAATAAACGAATGTTTATAATGGCCGTTGATCAGCGTTGGAGTCTTTTTTATATGTAATATTTGACTTTGAAGTTGATAACGTCCTGTGGGGATGGTAGAAACAACTTGCTTGTGGACGATTGAAACGTTTCAATCGTCCTCGCGTTTTAATCGTCCCCAAAAGAAACCGACTTGAAAATATAAGGAGGTTCTGTGTATTCGATGCACATGTTTGTTCTATTAATAATAATAATAAACCATTTATTTCATGCACCTAAGGCCCATAGTTACAAATACATTAAAGGTGTTCACTATTATTTGTGTAGTTTTTGGATGTAAATATTAAGTATTTTTTAGAAATCTACACACTGCGTGTCATTGTTTTTTTATTAGAGATTTTGTGAACATTTGTTTTTAACCGACGTCAAAAAAGGAGGTTCTTAGTTTGACACGTATGTTTTTATGTATGTTTGTCCGCGATTATCTCGCGTTACGTTGAACCAATTATGATGCGGTTTTCAGAAAAGTATTTATTACATTCTGGAGTAGGTTATTAACAGACCAGTATGTCTGTATACAATAAAACAAGTGGTTAGTAACTCATGCAACTGCTCTCGAAAATAATCATTTAGTGATTGTGACGATGAGCTGATGATGGAAACCATAGAAAGATACCGAAACTACTCAATAATAATAAAAAATACATGCCAATCACTAAAGAGAATTTTAAATAAAAAAAGAACCGCCTTCAATAAAAACTGAAAAACTAAAAATAATCCGTTCACATATTACATTTATATCACCTTTTGAAGTCTGTGCAAAACCTCGTGTATGCTTTTTTTATCGAACAGGCACTGACTCCAAAGTAAAGAGTAAAGGTAAAAAAGTAAAGAGTTCGGCCACTGCAAAAATATATATCAAAAAGAGTTGAGGGACTTTTTTTTTAAAAATAATTTGGCATATCGCAATTTTTTGTTTAGTAAAACAATTTAAACTGATTATTTATTGCGTCTATTATTTCATTTTACATCCCGCCGTTTGCAACACTCTTTGTCACAGGGTAGGTACACGGAATGGTTATGATTGAAACATTGTTATAGTTGAAACGAGCACTTTTGTATGAAACATGATTATACTTGTTTTCTGCAATTATATATCGTTACATATCATAATTGGTATGTAACGATATAAGGTACGGTAAGGTAGCAGGAACAAAGAAAACTAAAAGTCGTATACTTTTTTTACACGTGCGTTTTTATCGAGATGTTCAGATCAGCTCATAAGTTGAGAAATGTTTATGATATGCTTGCGAACTTTTGATGAGCTCATTGTATGCCGTGGTAGTGATTAAAAATATTAAAAAAAATATAAGTATTTTCATTGTGCCGAAGATATTAGTGTTTCAATTGACAGTCACGTGAGGTCAATTGAACCATGCTGCTGATTATAGACCAACTAAATACATTTTATTTAGGAACCAGATAAGTAACCTTGTAATATTTTGGGCATTCATATTTATATATATACAGGGCGTCCCAAACTTATGGGACATGAAGGGGAAGTACCTTAAATATCGTAGATAGTGAATTTTGCTCAAAGAAGACTTTATGTTATTTTTAAAAGTTAGTAATTCTGCATTCATAGATTTTCTAAAAATTACTTGCTTCGTCTGGGAATCGAACCGACTAAAATGTGAAAAAAAAATCACCCTTTTTTATGATGCCAATCGAAAGAACAGCTAAAAAATAATAACTCAGCTTAAGTAACATAGTATTTTAAAATAAAGGAACACCATAAAATGATTGAGTCAAATTTCAAGAAAGTTATTTATTGCCGAAGACGACGTTCGAAAAGTAGCAATATTATCATTCCAAAGATAGCATTGATTATTCGTAAATAAGTACCCACTTCATAAAATAGGTACTGGCATAAGTTTTCCTTATTATAAGTGCACGTGTGGATAAAATGATAATTTGATAAAACTTAGTATTTCAATACGTCCTCTGTAAGCTAGACAGAAGGCAAATTTAAAACAAAAATAAATAATTGTTAAAAAAAAAAAAATATTTAGAAAATCTATGAATGTAGAATTACTAACTTTTAAAAATAACATAAAGTCTTCTTTGAGCAAAATTCACTATCTACGATATTTAAGGTACTTCCCCTTCATGTCCCATAAGTTTGGGACGCCCTGTATATATACATATAATGGTTACAGGCGGTTAAAGCCAAATTGTTTCAATTGTCCCCGGTGTACCCTACTAACTATTATTTAAAACAATTAGCCATCACTTGGCGGTTTCCGTCCGCCACGTGCCGGTATCCGTTTGAGTTGAAAGGCTATAGCCGAATAAGCATGTTCAAACTGCCTTTATCGAAAAACCGTTATCGAAAATCCTTTTACCGGATTATTAACCTGGAAGGATAGTGGAAGAAGACGTTCTTGAGCTCGATATTGCCGTCGACGGAGCCGGGGGTGACCCCGTGGTCCAGCAGCGGGCTGATGGTCGGCACGTTGTCGATCACGAAGATCTGTGCGCCGGCGCCGTGCGCTATCCCGAACACTTCCATTAAGAGTACTCACTGGGACATCAGGCCTGGAAGGATAGTGGACGAAGACGTCCTTGAGTCCGATGTTGCCGTCGTCGGAGCCGGGGGTGACCCCGTGGTCCAGCAGCGGGCTGTTGGTCGGTACGTTGTCGATCACGAAGAAGATCTGTGCGCCGGCGCCGCGGGCTATCCCGAACACTTTTATTAAGGGTACTCACTGGGACATCAGGCCTGGAAGGATAGTGGAAGAAGACGTTCTTGAGCTCGATGTTGCCGTCGGCGGAGCCGGGGGTGACCCCGTGGTCCAGCAGCGCGCTATCCCGAACACTTCCATTAAGAGTACTCACTGGGACATCAGGCCTGGAAGGATAGTGGACGAAGACGTCCTTGAGTTCGATGTTGCCGTCGTCGGAGCCGGGGATGACCCCGTGGTCCAGCAGCGGGCTGATGGTCGGCACGTTGTCGATCACGAAGAAGATCTGTACGCCGGCGCCGCGCGCTATCCCGAACACTTCCATTAAGAGTACTCACTGGGACATCAGGCCTGGAAGGATAGTGGACGAAGACGTCCTTGAGTTCGATGTTGCCGTCGTCGGAGCCGGGGGTGACCCCGTGGTCCAGCAGCGGGCTGTTGGTCGGTACGTTGTCGATCACGAAGAAGATCTGTGCACCGGCGCCGCGGGCTATCCCGAACACTTTTATTAAGGGTACTCACTGGGACATCAGGCCTGGAAGGATAGTGGAAGAAGACGTTCTTGAGCTCGATGTTGCCGTCGGCGGAGCCGGGGGTGACCCCGTGGTCCAGCAGCGCGCTATCCCGAACACTTCCATTAAGAGTACTCACTGGGACATCAGGCCTGGAAGGATAGTGGAAGAAGACGTCCTTGAGTTCGATGTTGCCGTCGTCGGAGCCAGGGGTGACCCCGTGGTCCAGCAGCGGGCTGTTGGTCGGTACGTTGTCGATCACGAAAAAGATCTGTGCGCCGGCGCCGCGCGCTATCCCGAACACTTCCATTAAGGGTACTCACTGGGACATCAGGTCTGGAAGGATAGTGGAAGAAGACGTCCTTGAGTTCGATGTTGCCGTCGTCGGAGCCGGGGGTGACCCCGTGGTCCAGCAGCGGGCTGTTGGTCGGTACGTTGTCGATCACGAAGAAGATCTGTGCGCCGGCGCCGCGCGCTATCCCGAACATTTCCATGAAGGGTACTCACTGGGACATCAGGCCTGGAAGGATAGTGGAAGAAGACGTCCTTGAGTTCGATGTTGCCGTCGTCGGAGCCGGGGGTGACCCCGTGGTCCAGCAGCGGGCTGTTGGTCGGTACGTTGTCGATCACGAAGAAGATCTGTGCGCAGGCGCCGCGCGCTATCCCGAACATTTCCATGAAGGGTACTCACTGGGACATCAGGCCTGGAAGGATAGTGGAAGAAGACGTTCTTGAGCTCGATGTTGCCGTCAGCGGAGCCGGGGGTGACCCCATTGTCCAGCTGCGGGTTGATGGTCGGCACGTTGTCGATCACGAAGAAGATCTGTGCGCCGGCGCCGCGCGCTATCCCGAACACTTCCATTAAAGTCGACGATATGCCGAAATTGGCTGAACCCATCATGACTCCGAAGAACACCTGAGAGGGAAACATTTCATCATTAACGTATGAAAATGTTCACTGAGCTTTAAAAATCGTAACGCACTTACGGTTATCATAGTTTCCACGGTGTAGTTCTCATTGGGGTCAGAGAGGAGTCTATATCCGAACCAAAACGATAGAGCGTATGAGCAGAATATGCAGAAGAATAGTGTTCCCATTGCCATTCCGTTGAATAACCCTGTAAAACACATTTAAAATTACGATTTTTGAAAGAATTATAAGCTGAACTAAAAACCTGGGTTATTTCTAATAGGTACCTTTCTTAATATTGATTTTGCGTACGTCTTGCAAGTGGACTTGATATCTTTCTATTTCTTTTTGCTGACCACTGAAAGCGTAAACGGTGCGGACTGCGCTGATCACTTCTTCGGCTATGGATCCTGCTTTACCAGAGGCTTTAGCTTCCTTCTTGGATAATCTAGAAGCTGTCTGCAATGATAATGTTAATTATGCCTTCTCAGTTGATCTGGTATTATTTTATTAATCCATAATTCAACGCTATGGAAGCAACCTGTTCAGCTTATTCACGACGTCTGTGGTTGCTACTTTATACAAACTGCAATTTTGAATACGAGTATTAGCGGATCCAGAGGGCAAAGGGGCTTTGAGCTCTCCTTACTAAAATCTAATTGTCATGGGCTCAAGCCCCTCCCAAATAGCGTCAAGCCTTCCAAAACCAAAATCCTGGATCCGCCACTGAATACGAGTGTCCGATGTATAAGTAAGGAATAGTCAACTAATCAGCATATTTACCAGTCCAGCGAGCCCGACGAGACACAGTGTCACCGGGAAGGATATCAAGCAGAGCAGAGCTAGTTTCCACCCCTTTATTAGAGCCATAATTATGGAGCTAACGAACACTGATTGATAATATATTAAAGAACCTAATTTCTCCCCTATGCCATCTTCAACTTTCACCACATCACTACAAAAAAGAGAAATATACATTCGTTATTAGAGTAAATTTAAGTGGACCAGCGGCACTTGCTAAGCAAAGTTATTTATTTTAGAATTGATCTTAATTTCTATATCACTTACTCTGACATTTTAGAAGCAAAGTCCCCTGTTTTATGCGTATCGAAATATTCGAAGTCTTGATTTAATGCAGCTTTCAAGTATTCTTGTCGCATTCTGAAAACCTGAAAACAAAACGTACGAATTAAAAAATGCTTCATGAGTTACTCAGATAGTGAGAGTGGACCTTATGTAGGTACTAAGTATAAGTACCTACTTTAACTTATTCTATGGTTAGACTTATACGTGATATGCGATATTATTCTTACAATATTACCTGATTAAAAGCGGCTATGTTCATTAAAACTGTGGCTGCATAGGTCAAGACCACAAGGGCGGCGCCCAAGGCGCTGTTGTATATGGCAAAGTCTTTGATCGCAATCAGGAAGGCATCGTCGGCCGGAGCGCCTATTGATAAGGAAATGCCGTAATCCACCATGCTTTGTAGCAACGACGCGAACAGGAGGGTGTTGATGGGCGTCGCGCATGCGGCTACCATCGAACATATTAAGGATAGGCATATAAACACTTTGTCTTTTGTGGTAGCGAAACGAAACTGGAAATAAATAAATTATAAGTGTTATCCATCACATCATCTGAGTAAATTAATTTTGTATTAAGCAGTACCTAACTTGCTAACGAAATTAAAATTCCAATTAAAAGAAAAATTTAAAAATGTAATATTTCGAGCCGGATTCGAACCGGCGACCACAGACATTCAAGGCCCGTCGCTACAAACTAACTGAGCTATCGGAACAATCTGTCTCGGCCACTAAATCTTTCAATCAGTTCATAAGACTTAAGTAGGCTTGTTAACGGCACCAACGTCTCAAATTGTATTGAGAAATCGTCAGTAACGATGCGCTACCCCATACTTAATTAATTTTGTAATAAGCAATAAGCTGTTAACGAAATTATAAATTTCAATTACAGGAAAAAGGTAGATCATATCGCTACACGCTCCCTAAGGCGTTGTAAGAAGGAACTGATTGAAAGATTTAGTAGCCGAGACAGATTGTTCTGATAGCTCAGTTGGTTAGTAGCGACGGGCCATGAATGCCTGTGGTTGCCGGTTCGAATCCGGCTCGGAGCATTCAATTTTTTAATTTAAATCATCTGAGTCGTTAGCATGATCGCGTTTATGTACGGTACGACATATATGGCATTCTTTACTCTGATCTCGTGATCTCGCCAGTACGGGACGAATGCTTTATATAGGTATATTGTTATAGCTAGATCAGAGAAGCTGAAAGAAATGGTGACCAAGGTCATAGGTAGGTACATGTAATATGCCTAGATTGAGGAATAAAGAGCTTTGACTTTATGGTTGACCGGTCCTTCGCCGTCGACGAACGAAGTAATTCAAACAAGCCAGTTACTCACCAATGTGAAAAAAGATATACTAGGTACTTCATCCTTTACGGTCCCTTCCGATGCACTAGAATAAAAAATAAGCTACCGTCAAAATTAACATTTTCGGTACGGCTAACGACAAAAATATATCAAAAAATTCCGCCGTATTAACTCCGAAGGAATAAAGCAAAAAATATATATATAGATGTTATTTTTTTTGCTTTATTAGATTCTTTATAAGGTAGATCTATCTTTGACGTTGACTTTACAAACATAGGCACAATCTTTGTACAAATTGCCATCTCAGTATGGTCAAAAGGAATAAGGTTACAAGGTAATCTTTCTACAAAGTTTCAAGTAAGTATTTCCCATACAAACCTTGCACCCCTTTCGAACGCTGAAAGCACTTTATTGTATTCTAATAAGTAATCTTTCTACAAAGTTTCAATTCTCTAGCTCAAAAAAAAGCATGTTCCATACAAAACTGACACCCCTTTACTTTAGAACCCCTTAGGGGTGGATTATTCTAAAAGGCTGAAAGCGCTTTTATTGTATTCTAATAAGTAATCTTTCTACAAAGTTTCGAGTCTCTAGCTCAAAAAATGAAGTTTGCCTCATACAAACTTTGCACCCCTATTTAACCCCCTTACGGGTGGAATTTTCAAAAGCGCTGAAAGTACTTTTTATGCATTTTAATAAGTAATAGGGCTAGAATTTTCTAAAACACAGAAAGTACTTTTTTGTATCTTCCTTCAAAGTTTCAAGTATATAGTTCAAAAACTACTTAATGTTTTCCCATACTAACGTTGCACCCCTATTTAACCCGCTTAGGGATGGAATTTCTAAAAATGCCGTCTTATCCCTTGCCTAAGTCATAAAAGGAAGTTCTGGTGTAAATTTCAAGTTCCCAGTAGTTTCGGCTGTGCGTTGATGAATCAGTCAGGAAGTCTTCTTTATATTATACTACCTGTTGCCCGCGACTTCGTCCGCGTAGAACTTGTTACCGCCATAGAAAAATGACTGCTATTAAATGATTGTAGGCGGAACCTTAATTATTGCTGCCCTTATCAAAGTTCTACCATCTTAAGGGATGATTTCCGATATAAAAACTATCCTATATCCTCAAATTAGGGTCTCAAATTATCTGTACGGAAAATTTCATCTAAATCCGTTCAGGGATTAAGCGTAAAAGGTAACAGTGCGATGAGTTCATTAGTTTAAATGGAAAACTCTGTTTTTACACATATAAATATCTTAAAAATCATCAACAGACGTTTCAGCTTAAATTGTATATTTTTCATAATGTATTAAAGGAAGCTACATTACTGAAAATAGTTTTGAAAGCAAACGTTTCTAATGCTAAAAGACGTAGAACTTTCCATCTCCATCCGCCGTCCCCATTTAACGGTGTTAGAGAATAATAATATTATTATTATATTTATAATATTATTATTCAGATTAACCAAAAAAAATTTTTAAATTATCAAAATAATCCGCACCTACTTACTACTACTACTAACCTACCTTTCGGTTCTGGTAGCATCCCGGTTCTAACCTAACCTAACCTACTTTTCTGTTAGCAGTCGGATTATGTATGACCTATACATACTTCCAACCCTTTTTAACCTCCGTAGAGGATGAATTTTAAGAAACGCTGTAATTCGTTTCCTAGTTTTTAACCGAAGTTACAGATCCCTTACTTTATAATTGTCTTGTTCATCAAACTCCTTTTAGCCCATTTAGGGGATGAATGTGTCCCCCTTATGGAATCAATTTATAACAGTCTAAAACTTCTGTTACAAATCCCTTACTTTAAAAAGGTTTTGCTCTTCATACAAACTTTAAACCTCCTTTAGGGAATGAATTTCAAAAAACTCTGAAATCAGTTTTGTAGTCTTTTAATATACAGGCTAAGACCGAAGTTAAAAATCTCTCACTATAACATTTTCTTGGTTTCCATATAATAGACCTTGAATCCCGTTTTAACCCCTTAGACACAATGACCATCATTTACTACAGGGAACAAACGAGCAACATAATGGTGGAGTCTGAATGTCTTGTCCACACACCACGACCAACAGCAGTCAACGAAAACTAAGACAAATATTAACAATAAAACTAAAAAATATTCAATATCTACATTGGGCCCTCTCGGCATTGTCCCTAGGATGCTGGCAGCGTTTCCTCGCTGAATCGCAATGCTAATGCGTTGAACTAGGAACCTGCCAGCTTTTCGGTCCCCTGTGGACTCAACTAATTTCTTTGAAAGGTTCTTAAAAAGTTGACGATCGGGTCACGGCCACGGGTCAAGAGTCTCGACACCGAACGGAATAAAAGTGTCCGCTATACACTCGAGAGCAAAAGTTTCGGGTCACTAGCATTTACTTCAATATCTTGAAAACGAATAAAGCTATCGTATTGAAATAAATTGAACCTTATAGACAATTTAATGTTACTAAAATAAAATGCATTACATTTACTACTGACCATTTATTTTATTATGTTTAAAACGACAAATTAAAAATGGCGTCATTTTGCTTCCAAAACCAAAACTGAAAATATTGAACTTTTTATATTTACAAGTAGTTTTAACACAGTTTAGTACTTGGTATTACCCCCACGTGCTGTCTGGACTGCTGCAATGCGATTCGGCATGCTGTACACCAAGTTTCTGAAACACTGTTGGGGAATGTTCTCCCATTCCTCTACCAATGCATGTTTCAAGTCACGAAGCGTAATTAAAGGAGGATCTCGTTGTCTTAAACGTCGTCCGAGCTCGTCCCAGGCGTGCTCGATCGGGTTGAGGTCGGGGCTACGTGCTGGCCACACCATGGGACGAATATTCACCTCATCAAGGTAGTCTTGCACTACACGAGCAGTGTGGGGAGGGGCGTTATCGTGCATAAAGATGGCATTCTCACCTAGTCTTGCCATAAATGGACCGACGTGCTCGTTGAGGATTTCATCCACGTATCTTACGCCATTAAGAGTACCGTTTTCGATCAGTACAAGCTCTGTTCGGCTTTCCGCAGAAATTCCAGCCCACACGAGTACCGAACCACCACCGTATGCCACCTTTTCTTCAATACAGGCTTGCATAAATCTTTCTCCTGGTCTTCTGTACACCTTTGCCCTTCCGTCGTGTGTATACAGCATAAATTTTGATTCGTCCGAGAACCCGACATTTGACCAATTTTCAATCGTCCAATGCGAGTGTTCGCGTCCATAAATTCGTCTTGCTATACGATGGTGCCTCTCGAGTTTCGGACCATTTGCGGGTCTAAATGGTTTCAAATTACCTTCAGCAAGTCGCCGTCTTACAGTCCAAGCAGAAGGGTTGCTTCTACCAAGCCCTAAAAAATTATGAGTCAGTGATGTTCCCGTAAGAAACCGATTTCGCAGCATAGAGTTGACTAGATATCGATCTTCCCGTGCCGTCGTACACCTGGGTCTGCCTGTTATTGGTCTGCGTAGGTTTGAACCAGTTTCTAGAAACCGCTGGCGAATACGCTGAACTGTAGACAACGATACACCGACTATTCTTGCTGTTTCTCGCTGACTGCTTCCATTTTCCAGGATCGTGAGGATTCTCGTACATTCCTCAGGTGTGAGTGACATAATTACTACTTTAATAATGACTATTGGATACCTAGAAGACTTCTTATAAATACATTTTATGACAGAACAAAAACAAAAGCAAAAATAGTTGCGAAAATTAGAAGTTCTGATTTGAAAAAAAGGGATCATTATGTTTATAACTTTTTTAATGCCATTACTTCACGCCAACCAATAAGTTTTTATACGTGTAATGAAGGATTATTAAATTGTCTATAAGGTTCAATTTATTTCAATACGATAGCTTTATTCGTTTTCAAGATATTGAAGTAAATGCTAGTGACCCGAAACTTTTGCTCTCGAGTGTATTGTGCATATAGATATTTTTCGTAACTTTGGCTATATCGATCTCTTTGCAGTCGACTGTACACCCAAATAAATATCACAGGAAACCAGTGCGTTCTGAGACCTGTCTAAGATATTATCTTTGTCGGGTCGTTGCGCGTTCCGCGTCTTGGTCACCACTTTGCCTGGCTGCGATTGCCGGTTGAGGATAGTGTCCACTGCATCATGCCTGGCAATAATTAGAATGTTGATGGGGGAGCAGAGAGGGTGAGTGTGGACTTCCCCCCAGTTGGGTTTATGGCAGTCCACACTCAGAGAAAGACTTGGAGTACCGTCTACTACAGCGCGCGAGCCGAGCGAGCGAAGCGACCGTGCCGCGGCTGCAGCGGGCGAAGCGCCAGAAACGACTTTATACGAAAAAGTGAAAGTCATGAGACATTAGTCATTATGAAAATTCGGGATAGTGACATTAGGGCTAAATAGTTAGGCAAAATGAAGATTCGGGTTTGTTATTTTAGAGACATTGATAATAAGCTGTAGTCATTATTAGACATTAAAATATTAGGCCTATGATAAAATCGGTTAAATCAAATTAGTTTTTGTGAGAATTCGGTGATGAGATACTAGACATTATGAAAATTCGCGATACTGACATTAGGGCTTAGGGGCTGGATAGACTGAGTGTATGGTGTTCACAAAATAAAATGACGATGAATAAATGTTATCACATCTCCTTTACTCCTAACAAGAACATAATATCCACCAATTACAACATATGAAGTAAGCAGTTAAGGAAGGTAGGTAGATACAATTTGTGATTTAGGAGTAGTAATAGACACTCACTTAAATTTTAATTCCCATTTTAGTAATATTATAAAAAAAGCTTCTCGTATGTTGGGATTCTTGATAAGGAATGCTGGACAGTTAAAATGTACTCGTACTAAAATATTACTTTATAATACTTTAGTGAGAAGCAATCTTGAGTATTGCTCTCAAGTTTGGACACCTTTTTACGAAGTGCACAAAAATCTGATCGAAAAGGTGCAAAGACGTTTTTTAACACACTTGGGATTTAAAATCCGCAAAACACATAAGCGTCACTCATATCATAAGCGGCTGAAGTACTTTCGATTTGCTTCACTTAGTAGCCGAAGAAAAACACTGGATCTAATGTTTCTTTTTAAGGCTTGTATACCCGCTAAAGTCCTTGAGCGTATGGGCGGAGCCTCTACCCTCTCCCCGCGCAAGTCGCACAACCCGCCGTCGTTTATTAAGCGTTACATAGATCAAGTTACAGACGCGTCATCGCGCATCGTTACCAATGCAAGGGTGGACGTGGGTGGGTGACATTCGTCATGCTTAATTGAAACGTGATATTTGTCATACATAAATTACATAATTGATTAAGTTCAAAAATTATGTCCCTACTATTATAATACTATTTACTTACGATTAGTGTATTTCCGTCAGCACGGCTAGCACGAGACGGCCGCGACATACACTCGATTTTTCTCGCACTATCGGTCTCTCTCTTATTAGAACATTAGGAAAGAGAGGTATAGTGTCAGGGCTAGTGAAAACTAAATTCGTTCGAATAACTCTCATTGTCGCTCGAACTAGCAAGCGCGACAGAGAGGGAGATACACGAACGAAGTTCGGTTTCGTTTCGCGGTAGGCCCTCAGCACGCCTAGCACTAGACGGCCGCGACATACTTTCGATTTTTCTCGCACTATACCTCTGTTACCAAATATTCTAATAAGAGAGAGACGGATAGTGCGAAAAAATATAAAGGTAATAATAATAATCCATACCTACTGTTGCCCTTAGGCCATTTTTTTATGTCGCTATTAATAGGGGCCCATCTAGCAGTTAGCGAGTCACCATCTGCCAGAGATAAAATGTGAAACAGTTTTATTGGGCAGGCGTCCGATGTTTCATCCAATAGCCCAGCTACTAGTCCATCATTTTCAACCAATAACCCGTTTTATTTAGATTCCATCAACTAGCAATAGACTCTTACACCCCAGCGGGTGCTGTTTCTGTGTGCGTCCCATGACACGGGCAGAGACAGCATCCGCTTGGTGTACTCCTTGCATTTCATTAAATTGTCAAAAGGGCCTCTACGTGTTGGCTCAGAGCTCCACGCACGGACATCATTGTCCCGTGAGCGGGAAAGACATATAATCCATACTATCCATACTCCATACTAATATTATAAATGCGAAAGTGTGTCTGTCTGTCTGTTACCTTTTGTGTAAGTGTAAGGTTGTTAAGTTTTAAACTAATTTTCGGTATATTTATTACGTTCTACTTCCTTGATTTGATGATGATGGCGTGTACAGTCAGCATCAGATAGTTAGTAGCATCCAAAGTAGCCAAATATATCGTAACACATTCCTTACTCCTACTTATAGTAACAAAGACTATTTCGATGAATGTACGTTCCGATATATTTGGCTAACTTGGCTGCTACTAACTATATTATACTGACTGTACAGAAATCGGCCTCGGTTAAATATATACTTATAGATTAGTTGTACGTTAACCATACTTTGTTTCATATCAAATAATAACTCTGTATCGAACTTGGAGTTGGCATGCAACCTATACGTAGGTACTTACAATATTTGCCAAGCCCACTATTTTTATTAGAACTTATTCTATTAACACTTGACAGTCATTAATACGAGCAGATAAAACAATATTGTTAGTAGGCAATAGATATTGTAAATATATTTACTAATAAAATGTCTGGTTTTAGCGATTTCCCAATTTTGATACTGTTTAGATATTTGATACTTTGATAGAATATGTATTTACTTGTGTATTCTTTTTCCTCTTCTCTTGTAAAATTTCTTGATATTACGTATTTTCCTCCTGCGCTTATTTAACCCCAAAGACCCAAAATAATTATTGAAAAATTTGTGAGACCAAGCTAAGACGTACTAACTCTAGTATCGTAAGTTTGTATGTTACTAACGATCTATGGGCAAACTGGCCTGAAATAAAGAATTTATTATTATTATATTAATAATATTATATTATTATTATTATTACCCGTGTGGTGTCGGGTTAGAATAGCACCACCCCCTTTCTTCCCGTCGTGGGGGTTGTAAGAGTCGACTAAGGGAACGGGGTTGAAGTGTGTTGTGGGCGATGGGCTAGCAACCTGTCACTGCTATATCACATTTTGTCGATCTTTTATACCCACATTTATGCTAACAGTGGCACTGGACACAGGTTTCATGTGCTCTGCCTACCCCTTTTAGGGATAAAGGCGTGTATGTATGTATGTATTATTGTTATTATTATTATTTCCCATCTTGAACTAAAAACAAAATCTAAACTATACCTACGTAAATGTTAATTAGGTACAAATGCCAACACAGTTAACTGACCATCCTGTATTTATACAAGAACCTTATTACAATGCACATAAAGTGCACGGATGGTCAGTCAGCTGTCTTGTCGATAGTACCTACTACTTTACAAACCACGAAATAGATTGTCCACTCTATGCAACAAAATTATCTGTCACTAAAAACTAAACTATACGCAAATATTTATTAGTTACCTACTATACGAATCACAAAACGGATTGTCCACTCTATCCAACAAATATAGTCCACAATTTCGACAAATATTTAAAAATTTCGGCGCAGCGCAAATTGACACAGGTCCGTCATGCAACGTGTCTCGTCCCGCACTGACCGTATGGACGAAAACGGGGAGGCGTAGGAACTTTGGCGGAATATTTCAGAAAACGAGATAATTTTTTAAGAAAATTAAGAAAGTAAGAAAATGATGCTCTTGTTCATTATTGTATGAAGAAAGTTATAAAATTTCATATTATTCTAATAAAAAATGGAGCAGTAAAATGGTTACAAGTGAAAAAATTGGGGTGACTAGATTTCTTTTTCTCTAATTTTTATTGTTAAAATGGATTTCGACGAAAACTATGACCCGTCGCATATCTTGCAGATTATGATATATTTTTTCCGACAGCAAAAATGTTACGTTATAATGTATAAAACGGTTACAAAACAACTCATTTTCACGAAAATTTCGAATGTCGAGCCTTAACTTCGTCCGTAAGCATACTACGTCCACGATTGAACTCACTAAACCAGTGATACACAGTAGTTTTTGATGGAGCTTCATCAACAAAAGTCAAAGTTAATTGATCTATGCATTGTTGTTGCGTTAAGCCACGCCGAAAATCGTAATAAATCATAGCACGAATATTTTCACGAGTGTTCCATTCTTGCAACGAGATAACATTTTAAACCCGCCAAAAACAAAAGACTAGCGTTCTCAAGAAAAAAATATAACGGCCATTATTAAAAGAAAGTTCAAATTTCACCATGGAGGTCAAAAATTGTGTTTAAGAAAGTTGGAATCCTGGATTCCGGATACATAAGTAGCAGCCCTCGTAATTGTGCACAATCAATTGTTTTTATCTGAAAGTATGTCATCATTTCCTGATATTTGTATTGAAACTACTTACTTTAGACAACGATGTGTGGTTGGCTACAAATAAAACTGTCTTGTCTTCTTCCATCTTCCTCACTGAAAATGTTGTGCAATACAATACAATATCACCACTAATAGACACAGATACTTACTCTATTTCTGAAACTGCTTTTCCATTTGTAAACTGCACATTCGAGAGACCTGTTTTTTTCTCCTTGGGTCTAGGGTCATCACCCAGTTTGTACGTCCCGGTCCGCTTCATTTTTCTCTCAATTAAAATCAAATGACCATAAACCCTAATTTAATTATATATTTATTTCTCGTATACCGAAGTCTGCATCTCACAACTTTTTAATTAGCGTGGAAACTATATAGATATGCATAAAAAATATAACTGCCCAGCTATATAACACGATGAGTTTTCTCGTCCCTTTTAAAACGTATTGTACTAGATCAAAACTATATAAACACCAGTTCACAACTGCATCACAATCACAACTACGCGATATCGGCGGTATCAACTGCCGTTATATGATACATATCTGAGATAACTGGATTTACCTACGTAGGTCCTTACTACAATAGATTATTGGAAACATGGAAAGCCAATATCTCTTCACCACTGCTGTTTGCCCCGGATTATTGTACAGTTGAGTTCTCCTATCTATACAGACAATCTTTCAAAAATATCATCATAAGACGCATGGCAGATTAGAACTACGAGTAAATACTATACTACCTATACTACAAGCAGCTTCTAAAATAGTTGTCCCTGAAATAAGCTGAATAGATAATGAGAGTACAAAGATGATGGGGAATGAAGATGGGGTTAAACAAAATCTCCGCGTTTCGCATAATTCGTTCGCTTGTTCCATATACGAGTATGTTGATTTAAAATCTCACAATGTGTATCTGCTTTGCGTTAAGGTTGACCGGTAGATAATGCTTTATAACATTAAGTCCGCCTTTGTACAATAAGTTCTTCTTTTGTGCAATAGATTCAATACACAAATAATGCAGTTTATTCAAAGCTAGCTTAGCTATCCACAAATATTATGTTATTTTCCGATGTTATCTAATAGGTACTTATATTTTTAACCGACTAAAAAGGAGAAGGTTCTCAATTCGGCTGTATTTTTTTTTCAATGTTTGTTAAGTACCTCAAAACTCCGTCATTGATGAACCGATTCGTAATTTTTTTTTGTTATTATATGCTTCCAGGTGAGTCCCATTTTTTTCAAAAATTCAGTTGGATGATGGGATCCATGAGGAATTGAGGGAACTCCTCAATTATATTAGGCACGCGTGTAGTGATTTTGGTATTTTCTATTATAACTTGTGTAACCCGGAAATCATAAATTTGGTGGAGTGGAATTGATGATGAAGACCACAGATGACTTATGGAATTCCTCAATGATATACTTAAAAGTACAGAAGTATATAACAGATTCTGATAAGATTCCGTTGAAATACTAATGAAGTGCCAATGGTGATTCTTGTGGAATCGACGGAATTCCTCAAATATTATCGGCCCACATACAGCGATTCCGTTTTTTCTCTAATAATCAACGCATTTGCTCTCGGAAATCAGTTCATGTGGTAAATTGGAAAAGAAATGTGGAAATGTTCTCGTGGCTTGGCGGAGTACTAAATTGAAGCCGGTTAAAACTTAGTTTTTAAAGTAAATTATTAAAAACTTATATTTCAATTTAGGTTTCGCAATTTAAACTTTTTACGCTTAAACCCAGAACGGAATTAGATGAACATTGGGTTAGAGATAATTTGAGACCCTTTTGGAAGGATTTAGGACAGTTTTTATCTCGGAAATCATCCCTTAAGATGGTAGATGTTTGTTTGGGCCAGCGATAATTAAGCTTGCGCTTTAAATAAAATAAAAACAATTTTTTTTCTCAAAGTCCTACGCGGGCGAAGTCGCGGGCAATAGCTAATAATATTATAGACACTTATTGCCAACGCCATAGTATCTGTCACTTAAACCAAAAAAAAAACAAAAAAATTTAGCTCTACCAAAGACATATTTTGAATGAACTATAATAAATATCGTATGACTTTATACCGATTACTAACTACCTATTGCTACATCATAGCCCATTAACGTTATTAATTTACGAAATTAAACTACTTTGACAGTTAGGCTATTATTTCTTTGCGCACCACTTATGTTTATTGAAGTTATGTTGAGGGTGTCCGGTATTAAATCACCCTTCAGCGTTAGCCCTCGTACCAATTATTAATACATTCTTATTTTGCACAGATACTCGTATCGACTTAGCTAGGTAGTACCTTGTTGTTTAATTTTAACAAATTCGTGACTGCACAATGTGGGTCATTTATTTCTCCGAAAGTCAGATTAGTGACTGGCTGATTACCGAGTAGAGTAAAAAGTCGAGTAAAGCAAACAAAGGCACCTTTTCTTAAAGCCATTCGGGGCATGTCCGACCCCACTGTAATTTTGTTGTGAATAGAGCTAGAAGCCTGAATTAATTAAGGGGCCATTATCTAGCCAAATTTAATTCAATTAAAATCTGCGGACGGCAATCCGTCCGCAGATTTTAAAGCTCAAATCTTCGGGAATTTCGGGATTATAAGACAATTCTTATAAGCCCGAAATTCCCGAAGATTTGAGCTCTTTGCAGCGTATCATTTTTAACCCCCGACGCAAAGAGAGGGGTGTTGTAAGTTTAACGTGTCTGTGTATTCTGTGTATCTGTATATCTGTCTGTGGTATTGTAGCTCCCAAACGGATGGACCGATTTGAATGCGGTTTTTTTGTGTCATACATAATTTTAACCCGAATGTTCTTAGCCAATCTGTTCAGCCGTTTGAAGATAATAAGCTCTTTCTAGTTGATGAGGGAATCTGACTAACTTCCTTATGTCCGATCGATTCGAAATTTGGTACCTGTTACTTCAATGATATTGAAAGTATATGGTAAGGTGACCATGACCTGATTAGCCATTCGATGATCATCAGCTCGTTAATAGTTGATG
Source organism: Epinotia bilunana (assembly GCA_947049275.1). Classification (NCBI taxonomy): domain Eukaryota; kingdom Metazoa; phylum Arthropoda; class Insecta; order Lepidoptera; family Tortricidae; genus Epinotia; species Epinotia bilunana. Next base: position 16,400,558 of record OX346264.1, read on the forward strand.
AGGGGATCTGACTACCTTCCATATGTCCTATCTATTCGAAATTTGGTACCGTGTTACTCAATGATATTGAAAGTAGTTGATGAGGGGATCTGACTACCTTCCATATGTCTTATCTATTCGAAAATTGGTACCGTGTTACTTCAATGATATTGAATGTATATGGTAAGGAAACCATGACCTGATCAGCCTTTTGAAGATCATCAGCCCTTTCATTGTTAATGAGGGGATCTGACTACCTTCCATATGTCCTATTGATTCGAAATTTGGTATTGTGTTACTTCAATGATATTGAAAGTATATGGTAAGGAAACCATGACCTGACCAGCCATTTGAAGATCATCAGCTTTTTAATTGTTGATGAGGGGATCTGACTACCTTCCATATGTCCTATCGATTAGAAATCTGGTACCGTGTTACTTCAACGACATTGAAAGTATATGGTAAGGTAACCATGACCTGATCAGCCGTTTGAAGATCATCACTTTACAAAGGACAAAATAAAAGTAAAATTAAAAAATTAAAAACCACCCGAAACAAAAAATATACTAAAAACTAAAAAAATATATTTTAAACCTATTATAATTATTATCGTCACATATTATGTAAGTTCAAATATTTTTATTTTCCAAACGTCGTCGCGGCGGGGGACCGCTTCTTTCGCCCGACGTTTTTTGTTGTTTTTCACTCCTTCTGTCTTCAAGTTTTTTCTAGCCCGTTTATAGCAAAACTTGTTTTTGGTCCCTCTGCATTCTTTTTCAATCTGTCTTTTTTGCCCAAGTGATCAAAATTCAGTTTTGCTCCCTGAACGCTTGTCATACTCGTACACCCCATAGAGAAGAAAGTTTCAAAAATATTATTCTAATAACACTGGGCCTGAGCGAGGCCAGAGACAATATGTACAATCGACACATGACTCTAACAAAAAATCTCTCAAACGCATAACTGAGTTGAAAAATGGTTTAAAAAAACCCGTAATATTTTTGAAATGGCTATCCAACGATACCCCAGACAATAGGTTTAGTTAGACGTAAGGGAGGTGCCCTAGAAAAAAAAACGATTTATCTTAACCTACTGTTTTGTCGGCGTGATTGATTTATACCCATGCCGAATTACAGATTTCTAGTTGTAAGGGTTACAGAGCTAAGCCGAAGATGGACAGACGGACATAGGATTCCGGGAATCCCGGGATCCGGGAAATAGAATTTGTCGAAAGATTAGTTTATTAGGAGTGTACTTAACGGGCGGAGTTAACTCATCATTGATCGGCCGCGGGGCTCGCCTGCCCCTGCATTATCGGGCAACGATCGACTCACACGGGCAAATGTTAACTGAACTGTGAGTTATAATGACCCTTATTCTGAAACTACCTATTGTAAGAAGAGGTTCATACTCGTAATCTTCAAATTGTGTTACTTATTTCACCATGATTGCCGGAATCATTTCAACTTAAGTACTTACTTACTCCGCTGGCTCAGCGATCCGAAGTGGATCTTGGCCTCCGGTACGAGTTGGTGCCAGCGCGCCCTATTCAGGCCTATTTAAATCTGTAATAGTAATAGTATAATAATAAACAAAAATAAAAAAAATATATAAGGGGACAATCTTACACAAATCGACCTAGTTTATGGGTATACTAGACGACGATATATATAATAGATATAAATACTTAAATACATACAAAACATCCATGACTCGGAAACAAATATTTATGCTCATCACACAAATATTTGCCCTTACCTGGATTCAAACCCAGGACCAATAACAAATAATAAGTATAATATACTTATTAGGTCAGTCGCTTGCACCTTTGGAGGATAATTATACGAGCGGTACGACGCGTGAAGCAATGTAATTATGCAATCAATAATTGAATTCATTAATATAACATATTTAAAGCTTAACTGGCGCATGACAAAATAAAATTCAGTGCTTGTTAGGTACTTTCAGTTTCTGGTTTAGTGACGGTTAACTGGTCGAAGTACCTACCATGCCGTACTACAATAAAAATATTATACATCCTGTATATTTAGGTACACTCCAATTTACTATAATTAAACTTGGAATTACTTTACACCCGGCGATGAAGTTGTAACCAGTCGGTCTCGTGTTGTGCCCCGTTTTATATTTATTGTGATTACATTGAAGTGGTTCTGTGTGAACATGCATGTTGCTGGCTCGTTTCTTACTTCGGCTGATCGAAGGTGTGCCCAAATACACGATACGTTGGAACCTCTAAGAAGATTAACGTTAATATTTTCCTTAGCTTGTCCAGTGCCAAAAACACGCTGGCAGTTGTTTTGGTTCGTGTTGAGAGCGTTGGCTGCTGCAGCTGTCCTTGGATTATTAAACTTTTACACTCTCTATATTAAAATTCGCGACCATTACAACAAGATTAACCTCTCTATTAAATTAACTGACACGATTCAAACGTGCTATGACTATACGTACATTCAGTACCTGGTCGATTTGTTCTTCGTGTTTAAATACGGAAGGGAGATACATGCCGACTATTATAAACAATACGCCAATATCGACCAGTACCTTAGCACCGATAATTCAGCCCTAAAAAAAAGGGTAATCAAATCAATTATATGTTGCGCGGGGATTTGGACAGCGTGTTCAGCGGCTGACTTCACAGTGTGGACGCTCAGTTACGGGGTTTTTCTCCCTACTTTGTATTCTCCCACTTACATATTTTTTCTGTTAAAGATGTTCAATACGTTAGACCTTATGTCACACGTTATGCATATAGAGTTTCGTTTGAAATGCATTGCGGATCAGCTCCAAAACTGCTACTGTGCTACTAAGCATTGTCAAAGAGATTTCAATGACCCAGTTTGCAATAAAAATTGGTTCTATTCTGATAGTTCGTCGGAACGTAAGAATGTGCATTCAGACCTCATAGCATTTGCAGCAAAGCACCAAGCAGTGAAATTGTTGAGCAGATGCTACCTTCTTTTAACTGAACAGTGTGTTTTCATAAACACTATGTATGGGACCAGGGTAAGTATTAGGGTAATGTTTGTTCCGCACACTAGTTTACAGAATAAATGCACATTCACTGCCAGGAATAGCGATGCGCTACGCTCGTAGCAGTCGTAGCCGATCCCGTGGTTTTCCGTTTCAGTCGCGGAAAGCGCCTACGGTTCAAGGTTAAGCGCCCGCTAGGGCCACTAGTCGGGTACCTGGCATATGTGTGGCAGTAAATGTGTTAATTGTACCCAGATATCAATCTTATTATCATTGTGAACTTTTACTGTCCATACTTTTTAACGAATCAGTTTATTTTTGTTTTTATTATTTTAACGTGAAAGTTAAAAGTACACTTAGATACCTCTACAAATAGCAGAAAATCACTCTGATGCTGTAGTGGTTCAGATGGTAAAGTGGTGTAGAGGTAAAGACACTGTACCGGTAAACAGATGGCGCGGGTTAGATTTCCGACTTAGGCTACATTGGATCACGGTTTATTGCTTCTTCGTATTTGTTCTTTGTATCAAATGAAATCAATTAAGACGTTTAACACGCCAATTGTTTCTATATAATTCACCCATCGTTGACCAATTCAAGATAGAATAGAACAAATTATGCTGCATCATCCCTTAAGGCGATGCCTTGATTCGAATTGATTCGTAAAATCTACGGCCCTTGAGAGAAACACGCTTATGCCTCCGTGCACGAGAAAAAGAGATGCAACACTCAGGAATGGTTTTTTTTGGACAAATTTCGATAAATACCTAACTTAGTTAAGTTTTATCCATATTTCATTAAGTGAGATTTTAGATGAGTTGATATAATACTATAGGTAGGTACTTAGTATTAACTTGATTGCGTCCTTAAATAATGTATTGTTTGAGTAGCCTGAGTAGAAAAGGAAAATAAAGATACACCTTTGGATTTTTTATCTATCAAGGAAATTTTAGGCAATCGTGTACCGATAAATTCACCGATTTCTCTATTAATTGTAAAAAACCCATTTTCAAAATTTCTTTTTTAATTCGAAGTAGTATACCTTCTCTTGAGGTGGTCCCATTTTCACCAAGTCAGGATCTGAAGATGAATTTTTCGAAGTTGCATAACTTGCTGAATTCATATTATAAAAGCCTATGTCCTGACTGGCTCACTCACTCATCAACGCACAGCCGAAACTACTGGGACTAGAAACTTGAAATTTACACCAGAACTTCCTTTTATGACGTAGGCAAGGGATAAGATGGGATTTCTGGAAATATCACCCCTGAGGGGGTTAAATAGGGGTGCAAAGTTTGTATGAACGGAACTTTGTTTTTTGATCTAGAAACTTGAAACTTTGTAAGAAGATTTCTTATTAAAATACAAAAAAAGAATTGTCAGTGTTTTACAAAATTCTACCCCTAAAGGGGTTAAATAGGGATGCAAAGTTTGTATAAGGGAAACTTTTCCTTTTGAGCTATAAACTTGAAACTTTGTAGAAAGATTACTTATTTGAATACAAAAAAAACTCAAAGCGTGAAAAAGGGGTGAAAAGTTAGTATGGAGAGCAAGTAAATGTTTAAGTAAGAGATTTATAACTTATAATATGTCTTAGCTTGTATGCTAAAAGACTGCAAAGCAAAGGTTAAGTTAGAACTGCGACCCTTACAGAATCGAACAGCTACCAGCAAAGTAGGTTAGGTTAGAACTGCGATGCTCACAAACCGAAAAGAAGGTAATGTTAGATTAAAACTGCGGATCATTTTGTTAATTTAAGAAGCTTATTTTTTCATAATCAAAGTAATTTATTCTCTAACAACGTTAAATGGGGACTGGGGATGGAGATGGAAAGTTCTACGTCTTTTTGTATATGATAATTTTACTTTCAAAACTATACAGGCAGCCAGGAGTAGTTAGAAACGTGTTATAATACTTAAATATGTATATTTTAAATAACGGATATTTCAATTTAGGTTTAGCAATTAAAAACTTTTACGCCTAAACCCAGAATTTCTTCATGCAGATTTCTACAGGGGCTTCTGCTCTGTTAAAACACTGAGAAACGTTACTTTACCTAAATATGTATTTCGCCTTCGTATTGCAAATTTCATCAAGTTTAGAGCCGTTTTAAAGAAGATATTTACAAACACACATATAAATATAAATAAGTACCTAGATACTAATATTTGTAGGATTTGCGCCGTCTCGGGAGTCAACGTGCGTTCGTAATACATTGAAGTCAATCCAAACTAATTAATTGGTATACATGAATACAAAGACTTAGCACGAATTGACATACTGATATCTGTTATACTGTGCGTAACAATGTCTACATTTATAAGTACAAACCATAGCGATAGCACCTTATCCTTTCACATTTTTTATTGCTGAATAAGTCCGGTCTGATAAAATACCTGATAAGTATCTAATTTGTTTTATTTTTATAGATATTACTGAACAGTTTAAGCCTGCTGATAGACATGATTCGGTTCACCAATATTGCTGTGAGGCTGGTCATTGGGTCACAGGTTTGTATTGTATAGATATTGAAAGTTTATTATACTTACATACTATTATTATTAATGCGAAAGCCTCCATCGAATGATGCAACGCTGGGCTTTCGGCGTCCATCACATCGCGTAGACTTCGGCGTTCCCGCCGGCGAGGACGTCAATTCAATTCAATTCAATTTGTTTATTAATAAAATATGGATTTTACACGTCATATAATTAAATATAGTTACATTTTTTATATTGTTAATTATTTACTATCTATACGGTTTATCGTTTTATGACTGGTCTGTCATTTAGTGCTCTCGGAAGACAAGAAATCGTTCAGCGAGTAGAAGGCCGTGGAGACTAAGTGGGTTTTGAGTTTCGATGCAAACAAGCTGTTGCTTTCAGCGGTTTTTATGTCATCTGGGATTTTGTTATAGATCTTAGGGCCGATGACGTGTGGCACTTCCTCGACTTCGCCAGGCGTGTGCGTGGTGGTCGGAGCTCGTCGCGCTGTCTGAAATGATACTTTGGCACTTCTGTTGTTGTTTGGTACAGACCTATGTTGTATGTTGTACCGCGAGATCGCGACAACACAGACACATACAGTCCCTATTCGTCCCGGTACCGCCGCATACCGGGTAGAGTCAGTCCGACCCAAGTCGGGCCTAGCTGAGTTTCTTGCTGGACTCTTCTCAGCTAGGCTAGGTTTTAGCGAACCAGCGATAAAACTCCCAGTAGTTCGACACCACTCACACCCCAGATTCGGTTGATACCGTTCAACCAATCTCACTGGAGCGCAAACTCGTAGAGTATTCCAGTGTTCAATTAAACTGCCGTGGTGGTGGTGCCGGAGGTTTCCCCTGGATTTTCCCCATCAGGCTACCCTCCAACCACGCAATTCGACCACAGTCAGGGAGGTCGAAGTTGCGCGCAGAACCTAGTTTGTCCATAAAAATCTGCAGCCATTTGTAGTTTTTTTTAGTGTACCGAATACCTAATGCAGGCACAGGTTTTAGCGGCCTATATAGGAAGCAGATTTTCTAGTTTTCAAGAAATTACTGCAGAAGGATGACGCCGATACCCACATAGGGTAATTAGAACACCAAGGCTCGTTATCGCTGTAAACCGGTATTGCTCAAACGCTAGTACCTATTCTATATCTAAACCACTCTCTTTTGATTTGAATTGGGAACCCGACGCCACTACCTAGTCTACCTACTCAAAGTCAACCCTCAAACCGGCGCGCGCAAAAAAAGACCAAACAAATTAGGATTAGAATTGTTGAAAAACCTATACCTATCACCTATTAATTAGGAGTTTATATTTCAGTCTTCAATCAGGCAGAGCGATACGCCAACTTCTTTCGTTCGTAATATTCGTATATCTCTATCTCTATCGTAGGTACGTGTACAGAGAGGGAGAGACACGAACTAACGAAGTTTGTGTAGCCGCTTAATTTTCTGTAACACTACCTCGAAAAACCTCAAAAAGATAATCACATAATTCGAAACTCAAAAAATTCTTGCTTTCTTACTGACAAAAAGGTACCTTTTAAGTAGGTAAGTAAGTACTTACTTGCCCATAATTCACAGCCAACGCTGTACGCGTCAGGGTACTACCCCGCTGCGGCGAACATCGTACGAATGCTGACGTGCGCGGGAGTGGTTGGCACCCTGGTGGTGCAGTGCGAACGCGCCTACAGGCAGCGCGACACCGCCCTCGCGATTATCGACCACACGCTCATCAGCAGGGACCCTGGTGAGCATTGACTTGGTGCGAATGCTGACGTGCGCGTCAGTAGTTGGCACCATATAGGTAAGTGTAGCACATTAAGCATTGCATTTCTGTTGTCATTAAGCCTCACGTGCGACTGGGTGACTTCTGTCTCACTGGCACTGCACAAAATAGAAAGATAAGGTAAATTTCCTCGTTGCGGCACTTGCGGCGTCAGTTATGCTATCCCCGTTGGTGGCGCAGTGCCGCCTACCGGCAGCATAACACCGTCCTCGTACTTATCGACCACGCGCTTGTCAGCAAGGACTCTGAGGGCCTACCGCGAAATGAAAACGAACTTCGTTTTTGTATCTCCGTCTCTGTCGCACTTGCCAGTTCGAGCGATAGAGAGGGAGATACACGTACGAAGTTCGTTTTCGTTTCGCGGTAGCCCCACTGGGTGAGTGATGTACCTATTAGCCGAACGCTGACCTATAATCTTCTATAGGTATTAATAAAGCCTACCTATAAAGGCGTTGACTTATTACTTATCAATACAGTTACGCCTTAGTGAACTGCAGGGCCACAGTACCGTAAAAAGAGGTAGGTATACATAAACATTAGGTAAGAAATGCACTTTTTTCCTGCTTAGCAATGCTGCTTAGAACCATTATTTTACAGTAGGTAAATCATCAATCAATAAAGGATCGGCATCGCGCTTGTTACTTATTTGGAGTTTCAGGAGTCTAGGGTACGGTGTTCGCTAACCATCAGGTGGGCCGTACCTCCAATTGTGAGAAAGCGATTGTAGTTGTGCCTAATAAATAGCACTATTTTACAATCTGTGGTAGCAGTAGTAACCACTTTATTGCACAAAATGCGTACCATTACATAAGGCCTCCACAGACTGGCGCGGCCTGGCCGCGGCGGACAATAGTAAACTTGTCATTTTTACTGTTGTCCTCCACCGCAGGCCGCGGCCGCGCCAGTGTGTTGCAGGCCTAACAGAGATTGATTGGCTATCTCACTCATCTTATTTCAGATGATGCATTGAGGTCGGAGTTGACCGAGCTCCGAGACCTGATGCAGTCGCGTCGTGTCGAGTTCCACACGGCGTACTTCTTTCGCCTCGACTACTCTTTGCTCGTATCTCTGGTCTCTGTCACGGTTACGTACACAATTATTTTATTACAAAGTTTACCAAATTAAGTAAAATTTAGTTTTTGTGAACTTGTTTGAATTTATTCAAGTCGTAGTAAACAAGGAACGCCATGCCCGTCTGTCCGTTTGTCAAACAAAGCTGTAATTCGGCGTGGGTATAAATGGGTATAAATCAGTCACGTCGAGAAAACTATAGATTATATATATTTTTTAAATACATCCCCACTTTACGTATAGGGGAGCCTACTAAAATATCGGGTATCGTTGGATAGTTTGTTTAAAAATATTAGATGTGTTTGTAAAAAAAAAGACCGGTTTGCACTCCGGGAGTGCCGGCAGAAGTGAAAACTTGAATATTAACGTTGTGCATTTTTGATATTTTGGAATGGTTAGGGAATAATTTTGCACGCACGCTTTAATTATCAGTATAAAAAAAAAAAAAAACCCTCCTCCCCTCCCTCCTTCTCCAGCCCCCAAGCCCCGTCGGCCTGTCTCGAATTTCACCTTGCGCATCTTACGGACACGTGACCTATCGAATTTTACGAATCAAAAATCGAAAATCTGTGGCGAGTTTAACAATTTTTCTCCATCACAAAAAGTGCACAGCGCCGCTAAAGAAGTTTTCACTTCAAAAATTAATAACTTAGTAATCCTTTTGCGTGATATTGGGCTTTAAAGCCCTAACTTTTACTCGAGTCAAGGTGCCCCCGCCCCCCTATCGGCTAAATAGCTACTACCTACTGGGAATGTGAAAAATTTAAAATGAAAACTATCACGGCTAAGTAGGCATAACAAGTTACCGAGTAATAGTCGACCAACTTAATGTGTACCTACTTGGAAAGGCCAACTTTCGTACAAATTTCGCCGACGCAACCGCACCATTTAGTTGGCGCGCGCGTGTCGATGTAATAAAGACTGACAGCCAACTAGGTATATATACGGAACCCTACACTGCGCGTGGCCTGACACGCACTTGACCGGTTTTTTATAATGAATTCACTAACGTTTACAGTACCATGTCAAATTGGTAGATTGGAATGCATTTTTAGAAAGTTTGTTTGCGAGAAAAACTAGGTTACTTACTTACTACTTGAATTTAAATCTTTTCAACACATTTGCTCATAATGTACCTACCTCTTATTACGTTGCTTTTAGGCTGAAATCCTGGGTATTAAACACGCGAGTTGTATAACATTACGACACTCGTGTTTTATTGGCACCTTGCAGCAAGATGTATGCATGAACACGGTGCATTCTTAAATTAACCGGGTTGTATCTACTCTACAGAATGTACAGCTTTTTTTTAATTCTCGGCAAATGGATTCTTACTCGACTAAACAAATTAAATCCTTTTTAGGGTCCCGTAGCCAAATGGCCAAAAACGGAACCCTTATGGATTCGTCATGTCTGTCTGTCTGTCTGTCTGTCCGTCCGTCCGTATGTCACAGCCACTTTTTCCGAAACTATAAAAACTATACTTTGAAACTCGGTAAGTAGATGTATTCTGTGAACCGCATTAAGATTTTCTCAAAAAATAGAAAAAAAACAATAAATTTTGGGGGTTCCCCATACTTAGAACTGAAACTCGAATTTTGTTTTTTCATCAAACCCATGACGTGTATCCTATGGATATTAGGACTTTAAAAATGAATGATGATTTTTTTCTAAACTGAATAGTTTGCGCGAGAGACACTTCCAAAGTGGTAAAATGTGTCCCCCCCCCCGTAACTTCTAAAATAAGAGAATGATAAAATTAAAAAAATATCCATTACCATGGAAACTTCCACTGAAAATTGGTTTGAACGAGATCTAGTAAGTAGTTTTTTTTTAATACGCGGAACCCTTCATGGGCGAGTCCGAGTCGCACTTGGCCGCTTTTTGTTACTTAATTGACTATTTATTTTTGGATATCACATAGGAACGTTTAACTTAGCAAAACTATTCATATTTGCTAACATTTTATATGAATTAATGAAGATCATAACATTTTATAACGAAACTATTTATTTTAAGTATTAGCTGTTTAGCGATTTCCAGTCTGGCTTTAACACATGCGCGCGCGCGCACTGCGCAAACTTCGCGAGAAAAAATTGTTGCGCGCCATTATAGGTAATTTCAAAAATATTTGTAAACATTGGTAATGCGTGTTTGGTTCAAAAATGTTGCCTCATAGTGAATAGAAAACCGATCAATAGAATTGACGCCACTGGAAGTTCTTGTCGATGTACCTACAGGATGTGAGTAAAAACCTGTTGCATTCAATAACTAATGGAATTAACTGAGGAGCCTATTCTTAACATTTTCATTTTATGAAAAGGATTATTTCCTCGCAAATGTGTTGAAAAACGTCGTATGAAATTACCTTGATAATTACATCCTCGGCTCTCTTATCACGCTCACCTGCGGGTCGCGTGAACAATTCCACCTCTGATGTGATTATCAACATACCTCACATGTATCACAATGTACTATTCTCGCAAAGGATGACACAATTTCCTAAAAGGAAGTTGAAAATATTGACTGAAACTTGTATAACGATACTCGTACATTACCTATAGTTAGAAAAATAGATCATTAGCGAGGTAATTAAATACGTTAATTATACGCGATATAAATAATAACTACCTCCTCAGCTGAATGCATAAAAAAAATCTAGTTTTTTTTTATAGGTGGGTATACCTACGTAAGTTACCTAATTATTATATTATCTACATTATACGTATAGTTACGAAAAAATAAACTTGGGACTTAAACTCGAAACTTATCGTTATAGTGGATTGCAGATGGTCTTCAAAAGTTCAATTTAAAATTAAAGTTTTGAAAGAAAGAAAATATGTTTTATTAATCTCTAAAAAAATACTACCAAATGTGGGCTAACTAGTTGTTGACAATACCCACAACTACTAGCAATCTGATAGGAATTTAAGAAGTGTCAAACAGCCTGTTGACCCCTTGCATGTCCCGTGCCTGAAACTAATTCAGTCTTTGACTCGCTCGCGTTGCCGTTACTTGCGACGCCATATTGGTAAACCTGGCCGCCTTTTCAGTCAGTTCTTGTGTGCGAAATATTAAAAAATTAAAAGAGTTTGTAGACGTCTTATAAATATGTGTTATCGATGTCCATTGATGGACACTCGGTAGATCACACGACCCTGACGAGCACAATATTTCGATTGTTTTACTACTTAGTACTTATTGGTGGATATTTTATAGATCATAAATTGTTTGACGCACAAATATTACAATCTTAATTTATTTTAGAACTTTATGTAGGTAAGTATATCTCTACACTCATCCTTGACTTAGGAACTACTTCATACAATTTACAATAGAAAAAAACACACGTTAACCAAAAACACAAAACATATATGATTACCGATTAGAAACGAAATCACAGTAAACTAAAACTGTCAAGTAGAAGAAAAATACGAAAACAAGATGGCGATGAAGAATTTGCAGCTTCTTCAGCCGTTGAGCCATGACATGCTGTACCACCATCGTCAAACGCCCGTGCGGGAGCTGTCCACTGCTTTGGTGAGGAGCATGTACAGGAGTGCTGAAGCCCTGGCTAATACTAACACGGGTAAGGCAATGCGTAGACAAGTAGACATACAGCATTTATCCCTTACTAGCGGGCGGGCTTAAGCCTGCTCTATACAGTGGGCCATCACGACCCATCGTACAGGACGCAACTTAGATGTTAGACGGAGAAAGACATCGCCGCGCCATAAGCCATCTGACACCACTACCCTCTCTACACGCTGGCCCATCCTAGTGGGCCATTAGGATGGGCCATCATGTAGAGGAGCCATTAGAGTGGGCGGAGTGGAACGAATGGTTTCTGATTCAATGTAAAAGCTATCATCCTAGCTACTACATAGCTAGTCAGGAAGTTATTGATTTTGGAGATACCCTTTGGTCTTGCAATGTATGTATTGCTCAAAAAAATATTATGAGAAGTTTAAAAGTAAGTTAATAATGTGTCCTCTCAATCCATGGTCGACAAGAATATTTCAGGGGAGGAATGTCACGTATATGATTGGTAATAAATCTGATAAACGATAGGCTTCCATCCTATTCAGCCAATTTTTGTCGGAAAAATTGCAAGATTATTATTATTTTTAATTAATTTATTATTATTTTTTTACCATTGACTACTTACCTATTTCTATAGGTAGCCAAACATCATTGACTCAATTAATCTTGCACGTTATGATTGCATGGCCGACAAATGACTCATTGTCATTGCTAAATTCTTAACACGAATATCAGCGTAGATAATGTAGCTACTATTATACACAAATAGTGACACTGTGCCGTTCCCGGGAATATTCCCATGAATATTCCTATACAAGGGAATATAGGAGAATTTTGAAATTGTGTCCAGGCCTTTAAAACGTTATGAAAAAGCGATATTAAGTATAAGTAACGATATATTTCGTTAGTGTTGAAATTTTTCGTTATAAAAAAATCAGTATTCCCCATAATAATAATTATATCATATCATAACAGAATGAATATCATAAAACTATAAATATGGTCGAATAACGTTATAATATCGTTTTAAAATACGAGCCACGCGCTCTTATGGTTGTTCGATTTCCATATAAAATGTTATTTGACATTCGCAGGCTAACGGCGTGATTTTTGAAGAAACTATACTAACTTTCATAAATTGGCTTTCTATTTGCGCGATATTCCTCTTTTTCTTGAATAAACTTGTATAAACTAGAATATTTTGAGATATTAGTTTGTGACGTCATACTTTGGGAAAACCATTTTTCTCAAATTATTCTAGTTTATACTAGTTTATTCAAGGAAAGGGGGAATTTCGCGCAAATGGAAAGCCAATTTGTGAAAGTTACTTACAATAGGTTTCTTAAAAAATCACGCCGTTAGCCTGTGAATGTCAAATAACGTGTTGTATGGAAATCGAACCACCTTAAGCCTCGCGGCGCATGGGGGGCCGGGCGGCGGATTTGTAGCAATTTATTTGGCATACATTATTTTGGGCCTTTAAAGTTTGTCACTCTTTAGCACCACCGTTAGTGCGTTAGGCGACGTTCGACGGTGGTCGGCGGACCAATGTGTTGTTCTGGTGATACATGATTTCCAGGGTCTGATGATGGAGCTGGAAGGTAACTAAGGGGACTCCTAAACTAAACATGATATATTCATAGTGTTTTGGCTTAGGTATTTGTTTTGTCTTGGTAAACACTCCAGTGCTGGGTGATATCCAAGGCATATTTGATGGAGCTGGAAGGATGCCATGGGAACTCCTGAACTAAATAAGATTACCTAACCCATCGAGTAAGGGTGCATTTGTTTTGTCTTTGCAAACAGTCCGGTGCGGGATGATTCCCATCAGGGTCTGATAATGGAGCAGGGAGGTGGTCCTGGAAATCCCTAAACCAAACAAGGTAAACCCATCGACCGTATCACGCCTAGGGAGGTACATGACACAGTTCCTACAAAAAAGCATACCCACGAGGATTAAGTTAATAGTCGCATTTCTATCAATTCAAATCTAATCGAATCTAATCATTCTATTTCTTTGTTTTTAATCTCCCTGCCTTGTATTCTGTATCACAGTTTCGGAATTTTTTTCTTGTAGAACAACGCATTATGATTCATTTTTACGGTTCCGTAGTCAACAACAACACCAGAGTGTTTGCCGAGACAAAACAAATGAGTCCACACTCGATGGGTTTATCTTGTTTGATTTAGGAGTTCCCATGGACACCTTCCGACTCCATCTTCATTCAGACACTACTGTACTACGAATTAACTAAAATACATACTTAATAATATCCGGCCAGTCAAATAGAAACGTGTGTTGCCGCTCCGTGCCAATATGCCACGCGCTCGAACGGGCGAAACTTACGGGAAAGAAGTTTTATAACGTTATTAAGTTATTATACTTATTATATCGCCTAAGCAAATATCGCTATATATTTACTATTGGTTTACATTTATAACGTTAAAATGGATACCGCTATACAGCGCCTCCTATATGGTTTTTAATATAACGCTTTTTTAGAATAATAACATTATAAACGATAGCGCTATGCGAAAAATAGCGGTATTTAAAGGCCTGATTGTGTCATCATTTCATCATTTGCTTGTACTTATCCCATTTTCTTGGAGTCGGCGGAGCTTTTTTTTCGTCCATACCTCTATCGCCCGTCAACTCACTCATCACACACTTCCTTCCTATTCATATCGCCTCTCACGCAGTCCATCCACTTGTTTCTTGGTTTACCTCTTCTCTTACAACCCTCCACATTCATACTTAATAACCTTCTAGGCGTACGTAGGCGATTTGCTCTCAGTTTTTCAGTTATGGGTGCTACTTTCAGGCTTCCTCTTATATATTTACTCATTCCTTATTCGACCCATTCACGTCACGCCACACATCCATCTCAAAGCAGACCGGCAGCGTTATGCCATCCAGCTCTATGAGTTTAGAATTGGAGATACCGCCGAAATTGCAAACAAATTGTGTTCAGTTTTTGATCTGCTGATTTTCAAGCCCACATCCTCTAATTTTTAAGTAGACTATCGCACCATTCTTCGGAGATACTCCCTTCCTGCTATAACTTATTGAAGAACAAGGTCAGCCACCTAAATCCATCCTCACTCAACAACTTCCACACCTCTCCTGGTATTCCATCTGCCCCGACAGTTTTCCCATTCTCCATACTTTTCATTTCAATTTAAAATTGTGTATGTTTATATATTTTGCTATCAGGGATTCCTTAAAAACTTTGGCCCGTTGTTTTGTTTTACCAAGACAGTGTAATTTATCCGCAAAAGTAAATTCCCATAGTTTCTGGGAATATCCCCTGGTCGAAAAAACACATTTTGTAGAATTTCGTTTCACATAAAATGATTCGCATATTATCATTTCGTAGAATATTCATTTCGCAGAAAAGGTACCTACTTAGATTATAGAAATTTAAATCATTGATTGTTGTAACAAGTAAAACTTAATCATTCGATATTCATGTCATCGGCTAGTTACGGTAGCCTAGCGGTTCAGGCATGGCTGTCAAACGGCGGTCGTGGGTTCGAATCCCGGCTCGTACCAATGAGTTTTTCGGAACGTATGTACGGAATATAATTTGATATTTACCGTTAGCTTTTCGGTGAAGAAAAAACATCGTAAGGAAACCTGCATACCTACATCCACGAAGAAATTCAAAGGTGTATGTGAGTGAAGTCCCCAACCCGCACTGGGCCAGCGTGGGGACTATACTGCCCGTTCCCTCTCATCCATGAGGGGAGGCCCGTGCCTAGCAGTGGGACGTATATAGGCTGATTTATTATTATTTTATTTATTCATGTCATAGAATGTCCAGTCATATATTCTGCATCGTCATATTATTTAGTTTATGTAAATTTTATTACCAAGACAACAGTTTTATAGAATTGGTTTGTAATAAAATTATTGTTCGTAGGTACCTATCATTGTATTGAATTATCAATGCGTGGAATACCTACTGACTTTACAGACATTTTAATCATATATTGTTGTTGCAAAGATTTTTTTTTTGTTATTTATTTGATTGAGTTACAAAGCATATATTATTGATCCTTATATTATCCTACTAATATTATAAATGCGAAAGTTTAGATGTTTGGATGTTTGGATGTTTGTTACTCAATCACGCTTAAACGGCTGAACCGATTTGAATGAAATTTTGCACGAAGATAGTTTATAGCCTGGATTAAAATATAGGATAGTTCTTATCCCGGGTCCACGCGGACGAAGTCGCGGGCGGAAGCTAGTGTTGTAATAAAAGTTATTACCAGTGGCAGTTTCTGAGCGTTTCCATTCATACCTTTGACAAAATGCATTCCTACCCCCTAAGAAATTGCAACAGGGCGTTCATAATAACAATGCAGGTAAATTCTTGTCAAGTAAGATTGAAGTAGGTTGATTAAAGAAAAGAATATGATTTTAAGATTCATAAAATTCATTAAAGCTAGGTACCTATTAAATTGTCTTTCTGTGTACGTTCCATTAAATTAAATAGACGTTGATACAATAATATTTTAAATAAATATACATGGACCGAATGTTATATTGAAACAGTTTCTGTAACACGTAATTCTATTACACGTACACCCATTTTATTTGGCGGGGCACTATTCATTTTAACTTTTATTACAATTTTAATTTGCACATCTTAATATTCCCCTTTCGGGATGTATTCACTATGCAGAAATATTACAAGAAGTACGTTTGTCACAGGAAAAGAAGCGAAGGCTCGTAAAGCGTACAGCGCGGGGGAGGTGTACGCTGGTGCCGGGCTCGTGAAGGGTTCCAGCTCTCTGAAGCTCTCGGCGGCCTGGGGCGGCGACGATGACGGACACGAACCCTCGAGGAAAGCCAGGTGATAGCTTGCTAATCTGCTTTTAGATAGTCCCTTTTTTTCGAGGAGAAAACCTGCTAACCAATCACCGGGGGATGACAGGGTTATGTGGTGTTTCTATCCACTAAAAACTCCACGGTGCCCTGCATCTGCGCTCTCATGCAGAGGACTCCAGGATCTCATGTTGAACGCACTGGAGCCCCCCTCGCGCCTCGCCACATTTAGCTCCTCCTAGGGCAAAGAACATTGTCACCTTCCTTGGGGTTCTTAAGCGAGTGCCCCAGCCCCCGCCAGAACACTGCGACCCCGATGACCCCCTTTAGTCGCCTTCTACGACAGGCGGGGGAGACCGTAGACCTATTCTTGTCCGAGCCTACACGGTATTGTAGACAGTCCCTATCAATTTTATTGTTTTTGCGTCTTGGACGTTTTTGTGTAGGTATTAGCGCCGGAACCCATATTATACAAGCCGATTCCCATCGGCTTGCCTGAAATTCCTTGCTATATACCAAACTCGTAAATCATCAAAAAACAGCCCTTTTTTGCTCCGGGTTGTCAAGTGAAAATTCTCACGTGCCGCCACTGGTATAGGTATTTATATCTAGTAAATACTTATATCGTCGCCAGTAGTACCAATAACACGACCTGTATTTAGCTTACTATGGGGCTAGTTCGATTTGTGTAAGATTGTCCCCTAATATTTATTGATTTATCAACAGTATCAAGTTATCAACCAAAATAAATACGTCGTCAAATCCTTGTTTACTTTACATCGGGCTCCTCCTGTTCGGATACTTATAACGTACACCCAAATAATCGGCTTCCGCGTATCTTTCTCTCTCTACTCTATTTATTTATTTTTCAGTTAAAAATAGCTAGGTAGAGATATATGTAGTGGAATCCGATTGGATAATCAAATGACTGTACAATTGTACATTACTTACATCTCTTGTTCTTCTCTGGGTTGCTCCGGTTGCATCCTCAATGAGCCCAGGGCCCTTCGACTACTAATTACATAAATTGCCGTAGGCACTAAGTTTTTGTGGAAGCATCCGTGACCTTTCAACTTCTCACACAAAGAGATAAACTAGATTAGATTTGACTTCAAGACGCTGATTAGCTTTTCTAACTTTGGCTTAACGTTTGTTGCTGTAGAAAAATTTAAGCTTCCCTTTATGGCTATTACAGGATGGCGCGCGAGCTGTGTCGCGGGGAGATAGACTGTAGGCCTTTTTCTAATTAGAACGCTAAGAAAGAGACGGATATTATATGTCGCTGCGACACAGCTCTCGGGCCGTCCTGTCATAGCCGTGCTGAATAAATAGCAGAATTCCAATTGTAACTACACGACAGTGACCTGCACTGTGTGATATTAATAATAGGTAATTAGATCAAGGCTGAGGTGATACCAATTAAATTCATTATGTCCTTCAACGCGCGAAGCAGGTTGACCTTTACCGAGAACCAATTGCCTGCTGGGAAAATTAATGTAGGTATAGTTTAAATTATTTAATGAGACCTACTTTTTATAAAACGCTAGAGTTGCTTTTTGAATGGACTACCTACTTTGATACAGTTCGGTCAACTCAAATAATCTCAAGTCAAGCATATCTGTGAGCTAAAAAAAATTCGTTATTTTGTTCGTTCGACCCCAACTACTAAACAATTACAGTTTTAAATTATGGACCATATATTTTTATCATTTTTACTTATTAAACACTGACATATTATTTTGTTTGAGCATAGTTACTACTAGTAGAGTAGACACGCTACCTACCTATTATCTGTCAGCCAGCGAACGAAAAATAATCAGTTTCTGTCAAAATTTTCGTTTTTGTTTACAAGTTTTTATTGCCGACTGTACTTTTCTGTATACCGTCATCAACTGCTCATGCATGAGACGGTTCTAACGAGCCCAAACTCGATGGGGTTATGTGGTTTTATTACGGAGTTCCTATTCCTCCTTTCCATCATCAGATCAGCTCGATGGTATCATAATATTGAATTGTCATCCAAATTATACTTATACCCAAAATTTCAGCTCAATCAGTCACTGGGAAGTGAGTCAAATTTAACTTGCAAGATTTGTCCCATACTAACAGGGCAAGTTAATATAAAGCTTGTAAAAACAGAAGGCGAGCTCCTTACAAATTTCTACACATCTGTGTAGGGTTTCAGGCACGTATTTACGTGCCTAAACCCCGGTATGCGCATTGTCAACTGCGCATCCAATCACAGCTACCCAAAATATCAGCCTATATCCAACCAATTACCCAACACAAATGGATGCGATAGGTCAGTATGCGAATGCATTGCTGTGATTAACCGTCGTGCATCACGTCGGACGATAGGTATATGACAGTGAAAACGAAAAGTAATCATTGTTGAACGGTTAAATCCAACAAGAAGCTACCTATTTAGTTGTCATAACGTCGGTGTTATATGTTTAGTTTAAAAAATATGATTTTATTTTAGCTACCTACTAAAAGTACAAAAAAATACTGCCTTGTAATCCTTTCTACGATGATCGCAATGATGCAGTCAACTACAGATTCTATCCTATATTGTTAAACTAGTATATTTATTTGTAACCACGTTTCTTAAAAACGGCACCAACGATTTTGACGAAATTTGCAATGAAAGAGTTTACGGGAGAGAAAAATTGATCTTAGCTATAGGTCTCATATCAAGCAAAATTAGTTTGCTCTATTTTCACCCGAGTGGGGCTCGGTCGCCCAGGTACGAGATAAATAAAAGTACCAAATCATAAATTCTGTGTTTAACTTATTAAATAAGTTTTGATGTCTGTTGGCATGACACCATCCCTGTACAAAATGTGATCCTAACAATAAAAACAAAATAATATGTTTATTGCTTTAGTTTTGTGGGTGTCGTAAAAGTCGACTAAGGGAGCAGGGTTGAAGTGTGTTGTGGGCGATGGGCTAGCAACCTATCACTGCAATATCACATTTTGGCGATCTTTTATACCCACAGTTATGCTAAAAGTGGCGCTGGAACATATGTTTCATCTGCTCTGCCTACCCCTTTGGGGAATAAAGGCGTGAATGTATGTATGTATGTATGTATGCTTTAATTACTTGTGAAAAGTGATTTCATCTTTTTGATGTGCTTGTCTGAATGACTCGCACAACATTTTACTGCACAAGAAGGCATATTTTTTAAATAGGAAAATTTGGTTTATTCTACAGTTTGACACCACTCACTGCCATGTTCGAACTAAACGGCTGCCTGGCATCATTCTGACGCCCCGCCTACCATGGCACCCTTTCTGTGGCGCCATTTTACGGCGCTAGTTAGACTTCTATGTTTTTTTCGTTCGCTGCTGTCAGCCCATTTCTTTTTACTATTTTATAGGCACAACTCGATTAGAACTCATATTCCGTCCATTTATTAAATTGCCTAAAGTTATGTTATAAGTATGATTGTACAGTTCGTTTATTCGATTTTTAGGGTTATCAAATTGTATTAATCATGATAAGACAACTCGTGTCCGAAGTGGCGTGGCAATGTCAACAATCAATATTAAATAAGGTATAATACCTACTCTACTTAATGTTTTTTTCAGCGCCTCTGAAAACGATAAAAAGGAAGAAGTCCCTAGCATATCTTTTTTCACATTGGTGAGTTACTTTATGGCTTTATATATATATATATATATTTTATATACGTCGTTAGGTTAAATAGGTAGGTACATTAAGTTTAGTCAATTCAATACGATATATTGATTAAGTCAATATTGTTTTCTCAGTAAGTAAGTGATTGTGTAAAAGTTTTTGAGAAATAAATATCTTAAACCATAAACCATTATTTAAAAAAAATACCGGCCATGACTCCACAGATATTTCATGGAGGAGTCCTGTCTACACTATAGCCCCCTAAGGCCCAGCATACAATACAAAAAGGCGTTGAAATTGGAATCGTGTTGTGTCGGAAATAGAGTTGACTTTCGTTTGTTTTTAAAAGTGCCCGAAACAAAACAAATGCAACTCTATTCTAGTTGAATAAAATTTAAATTCCTTCGACAGAATAAGTCATATGAGTAGGCCCATGGGCCTTAGGAGGATAGGAGACACTACACGAGCAAAATCGGCAGGAATGTCAAACAAGGTCACAGAAAATTGAATATAAACTCGTCACGCCTAAAAAGCATTACATGACAATTAAAATTTAAAATCTACAATCATCTTCCTAATAATATAAAAGGTCTCGACTCTCGACTCGACAAACCAAAAATGTTTAACCAACAGTTGAAATCACTGTTAATCCACAGATACTTCTATAGCCAAAATGAGTTTTTTAGCGGAAAATTGTGAATATTTTTGTTTCTAACTTTAGTGTTATTTATTATTTCCTGAATGAATGTCCATATGTTATAAGTTTATGCATAAGTGCTGTCTTATTGAAATCCGTTTCAATAATCAGCTCTAATTATCTATTGTAGTGCCCTGGCAGGGCGTCACATGAATACCTTGTCAATTTACCTACCATGTATTTTTTCTAATGTGATATGCAATAAATTAATTAAAACTGAAACTGAAATCTAATAGTACGGAGTGATTTTGATTTGGCTGGCCGACGTGCTTCCAACACGTACCCATACGAGCCGAATCACACGGGCGCGGCAGCCTGCATGCAGCCCCGCCGATATCGCAGCAGCGCACACTGGGCTGAAAATCGGCTTTCATAGACATAGGAATCGAAGTTAACATTTTAAAGTTTTTGTGCTTGAAATGGCTTATGCTTGCCATTATTATGCTAAATTATGATCCTGGCGTGATTTAGCACTAAAACGTATGAGTTATAATTTTTTTCCGAAAAAAATGTATGGAGCTATAACGAAAAAACTGGATATCTCGGGAACCGCAAAAAAAAACACTAATATCCTTACAGCTGGTTATATTACTAATTATTCCTGATTTTTTGACATACTACATATTTCAGTCTAAAGTGCGGTTTTTTTTTAAAAAATCGGCGAAATTTTTAATTCTTTTTGTTCGTTCCGGACGTCCTAATTTAAAGATTAAACACAGAAATATGTATGTTTCGCATTTTCAATAAAGGGTGAGTCATATTTAATCAAATTGCTAGTATTTTTTTTACATAGGTTAGTATTATTTACATAAAAAAAACAAATATTGACAGAACCATAACAACTTTAAAGAAAAACAAATAATAAACAAGTATAAAAAGAACACCATAACCTTACAATATGTCTTTATTTTTAATTTATTCTTCTAAATCACTGTCTTCTGAATCTAATTCAGAGTCAGGTTCTGCGTCACACGCACCTAAAACCTCAATTTGGGGTTCCTCTAATTTAAGTAGGTCTATCGTTTCTATAAAAAACGCCTGTTTCTTCTTTGCATCCAGGGTCGGTCTCATTGCAGTAATTAAAGGATCGGAGGATAAAATAAGCATGTTGAGAATATCCTCGTTGGATGCTTGTCTGCTTTTCTTCCTGGAGTTATGTTCCCTGAACATCCTAAAATCTTTATTTCGGGCTTCTGAAGCTTCTTCCGAGAGACTTCCAATAGGTACAATGGCATTGCTGGCGATGATATCAGCTCCGTGAATTAGCAATTTATGCACGGTTGATGGCATGTAGTACCAATCATACAACTCTACGTACTTTTTAGCCGTCTCCAAGGCATACTCTCTAAAATTCGAAACAGCAACATGTTCCCCGGATGTTATTGCTTGCAGTATCACGGCAAATCTGCGTACGAGCTCTTCATTCAATCCGGTTATTGCTGCAGTTTTTTCTGGATTCTGGAAAAATCTTCTTGCTGTATTCCCATCGTTTGTGGTCCCCGAACCTTGCTTCACAATATCAATCAAAAGGTTTAGCTCTTCTTTAAATCGATCTTGAATTGTTTTCTTTGTCTCGTTCATAATTTTTTTATGTTCGTCTCCCTTTGCAGCCCATTTCTTGAAGACGAGTCTGTACGAAATGTGTAGGAGACATTCCATTGAATTGATGCGGGCATGCAGTGGTGACAATCCAAATTCGTACAACTCAGTGGCTATCGTCTTTGATGTATCAGAATTTATGCGATTCATTTCTGTTGGCTTAGCCAAACATAAATAGCATGTAGCATTTGACCTAGCTGCAGAAAGGTATGTACAAATTTTCCCATCAATCATCGTCATTTTCAGGGCATGATGTATCTTACAAGTATTGTATTCCGTAGGGAGTAGAGCTTTAATTTCTTCTTCTATCTTTCTTTTTTGCTCAAGTACGACTGCTTCACTTTCTTTCACAAATCTGAACATCAATGGGCGACAATAGGAGGGTGAGCAAGGTTTTGGATTCGTCCATACAATGTCTTCTCCAGAAACCAACTTAAGTGGTACTAAAGATGTCATGAATATGCTCGAGTCATCTTGTTCGCCTTCCATTTTCTGCTTATATCTGCTTTGACTAGAAGCACCATCAAAACCCCACTTAGATATTAGCGTCAGCTGTTTGTTTTCTACATTGCTTGATAATCCATCCAGTATCCTCTTCGTTGTTAAATCAAGTAAAGCTTGAAGTTTAATTTCAGCTGATGAATCCGTTATAGTTATGGTTGACTTCGGAGGATAGCACTGTAATTTGGCCGATTGTATCTTGTAGTAAGACGGATAAAGCTTCTGGGCACCTTCTCGAATAGCAGTCTCCCTTAAAGTGATGTATTGCCATTTACTTAGTTTTAATGAAATGAAAAGTCCGAGTGCTTTTTCTGGTGTAAATACAGCGGAGCAATTCGGCTTCTTGATCATTCTACATATGTTTGTAGCAATTTCTGGGTTTTTAAGCATGTTTTCAATCACAGATGCGATATCATCTCGACCATCCTCTTTCAAAAGTTGTGCCGCTGTAAAAGCCAACTCAGTTGAGTTTTCACCTTTATGACTGTCAGACCTTCTCTTCTTTTGCTTGTTTGATAGGTCTTCGAAGGCTTTTCTTGGGTGCTTTGTCATTGTCCCAATTGAAGATGATGATGTTGAACATTCTGGAGAGGTAAGTTCGGTGCTGGTTGATGTCGCAGAATACTCCAAACAAGTAGACTCTTCTTGTAGTTCAGGCATAAGAAGATTGGTTTGTACACAGCTGGGCCAATCAACATCTTTTTGGAGCCAATTTTCGTAGTTTTTTCTGAAGTCCTTGGTGTTTCTCTTACATTTCTTCCATCTCCATTCAGCAGATCGGGTGAATCTTCGACAAAATTCTTTGAGGGTGACACTGTCTTCTTCTGATAGGCTAGAGCCTAACTGGACTCCAACTGCTTCGAATAATAATCCATCATTAAAAGAAGGACTCCCGCTTTGTAAAATAACAAATAAGTAAAAGTTGGTACAAAAACTAAACATATTTTTGTATGGTTACAATTTCGAAAATTAATCAAAATATATAATTAGATGTTAACAGTTGCGTACAAGACTTTGTAGTGATTTTGTCACATAGACGTTCGATGCTTTTATTCTTGTGTACTAATGATGGTGCTTTAATCACCAGTGACCTTTCTATTATGCTATTTGCTTATCAGAAGTCATTGCTAAGACGTATTACAAGTAATTTACTTATTATTGCTATGATCATTATCATTACTAATTGATGCAATCTCGTAAGTATGTCCAATTAGATATCGTTATTCCTCATTACCGCAGAAAATAAAACGAAAAATTATATTTTAAGACGTAACATGAGCTCGGAAATCCTTTTGGTTTTATGTCAATGTATAGTTTTTCATAATTTGAGTAAATTAGATACAAAACATACATATTTCTATCTTTTATGTTTAAAGTAAGACGTCTGGGACGAAAAAAAAAATTAAAAATTTCGTCGATTTTTAAAAAAAAAACCGCACCTATGACTGAAATATGTAGTAAGTCAAAAAATCTGGAATAATTAGTAATATAACCAGCTGTAAGGATATTTGTGTTTTTTTTGCGGTTCCCGAGATATCCAGTTTTTTCGTTATAGCTCCATACATTTTTTTCGGAAAAAAATTATAACTCATACGTTTTAGTGCTAAATCACGCCAGGATCATAATTTAGCATAATAATGGCAAGCATAAGCCATTTCAAGCACAAAAACTTTAAAATGTTAACTTCGATTCCTATGTCTATGAAAGCCGATTTTCAGCCCAGTGTGCAGCGCACCCGAAGGGCTGCAACTGCAAATTAATGAATCATTTTTTTACAGTATCGATTTGCTACCGCAACAGACAAATGTTTCATATTCCTGGCGGTAATATGTTCCTTATTGTCTGGGTGCACGATGCCTTTCAACACGCTATTATTTGCGACATTGCTGCAAAACATGGTGGACTACGGCATGTCCGTAATGCAAGATGCCCCCCAAGATGACGCTTTCCTGGCCGCGGTCCGAGACTTCGCCATATACAACAGCATTGTGGGCGTAGTGGTTGTGATCCTGTCATACGCTGCTACGGTTTTGATGAACATAGCTGCTTATAATCAGGTAATGTGACCCTATAGCATGTTTTGCTTACTTTTATGATACGACTAATCAGCTATCCTCCTCTCCAACCTACCTAGCATCGATCGCGTTAAGCCCGTCACAGACTTAGCTATAATAGAGTCTAGCAAACGAAAGTTGAACCCACTAGATTCCATCACGCGGCAACACTTTCGGTCAACATGTATGCGTAATGCGTATGATGACGTTTAGTGTTGTCGCGTAACTGAATCTAGTGGGTTCAACGTTCGTTTGCCAGACTAAGTTCGAAGTATAGTTTGTCCGTTTTGAATGTATCACACTGATATTATACATAGACATATTTATGCACAAGGGAACCAACCCACACAATAATACTTTTGAGAAGAAGGTTTTTGTTAAAAAAGGGCATGCACTTTTTTAACAAAAACCTTCTTCTCAAAAGTATTATTGTGTGGGTTAATGCAAGTAAGTATACCATTTTTTTCTCATGTTTTTTAGCAAAGTTGGATTGCCAAGCGTTACAACATGGTATTGTTGATATTTTTTTACTTAAACATGCTAAGAAAATGTAGTTTTAAGTGTAGTTACTAAAGACAATGGTTCCTTTTAGTAAAAATATTTAAGTGAGGATTGGTACCTTGTTGATTTAATAGGGACTATAAACAAGTACTTATACAAAAAAATTGTACACACTAGTTTGAATGTACTTTATTAACAAAATGTTTGCAATACAAAAGTTCTAAAAAATCTGAAATATTATTCTCTAATCTAATCCTTCCCAAACATCAAAAGCTTTAATTAAAAAAACTAAGAGAAAGATTGTATCACAAAGCTTTCTTAGTTCTCGCTTGTTTCATCTTCCACTTCAAAGTCAGGTTCACCCGAAAAGCCCTCCATCTGTTGGAGAAAAATATTACCAATAGAAAAAAATATAGAGATGGAAAGAAAGTGCCATGGCTGACCACAAAAGAAATAGCGCTAAGAAAACATGAAATGTTTCAAATTTACATGAGATCTAACTTCATTGAAGAATTTAAGGAAGTAGATATTATGAAAAAAATGTACTATTATAGGGGAAGGGCATCATCAAGTATTACCAAGCAGTTAATGGAACCACTTTGGCCATCAGGAAAGCCTGTTGCCTACGCAAAGTTAAAGACCTGAAGAGCCTTCTTCATCTGATTCCACAGGACGATTTCTACGTTCGTTTAATTCCCTGGGATAGCGTAGAGGATGATCTGGAAGGCTTAGGTGTCAAATTTTCAACTTTTTCGAAAAAAGTCTAGTGACATGTTTTTTTTTTTACATAACTGGTATACCTTGGCCTCTGGCTTGACCTTGGCCCGGTACCAGGTTATCGTTGAGTTACGGGACACCCTGTCTATATTCCCTTTTGTTTCGAACAAAATATTTCACAATTCAACGAAAAATACTGACTTGCACTCAAATTATGCACACTAAATAAATCAAATTCAATGTAGTGTTTAATGGTATTTGCAGAACTGTTTTACTGAAATTATATCAAAATAGTGTAAGTATCTGACAATTCCTTAGTTCAACAAACATACTAAAACTTTTTTAAGGAAAACCATCACCTAATTTACTTTTAGGAACATCGTTTATTCTAAATAAAACCCAATTTAATCAGTCATCTTTATATAATTAAGTACACAACAAAATAATCAAGTGCTCCCTTAACAATGCACTAAACACTGGCGGCCAGACTGTACCAAGGGGGGCCGTTTTTGGGAGCGAAACACCCAAAAAAGCATCTTTTATAAGAAAAACTTTTCTCTAAAATTAATATGAACGACATAAGACAACGAGGACAATCAGGACCGCACGTAAGAAATATGTAATATATAAGTACCTAGATTGTATAAGTAAATAAAGACTGACCCCAGCTAGAATCCCATGTCACTTAGAAATCCATGTCAAAAGTAGACGTTAGGTAGGTAGAGTACCCCAACATTGTATAATTATACCAGTTAAAGTATATAAGAAATTATTAATGTGATCTGAGCAAGTATATAAGCCAGACTGGCAAAGCTAATCTCACTCAAATCGAGTATATCTAATAGACACACCCATAAATACGACCGCCGTGTCAAGCGCGATCATTTTTAGCAAGATTGTTCTAATTGGCTATAATTATTCCATACTAAATTGTAAAACTTAACTTGAGGAAGAGTAATTTTACCTAACTTATGAAACCTTCAGCTCGATGAGCCATTTATCTTTAATAACACAAGAGTAATTTATATGTCAATAGATCGGCCAAAGTAGGTTCTATCCGATTAATATTCTAAACAATGGCCAAATATCATAATTATTGTATAAACTTAAAATAAGTACGCCATGACGGGTCAAAAACGTGAAGAACCCACATTCATTGTTTAACAGTTCGGATTAGAAAGCCATGAGAGACGCAGAAATGTTGGTAAGACGTCAATTAGAATCTACTTCATTTTATCAAATAGGTTTCATTACTAATAGGTTGAGTCCGCTTGAGATATCAAAAATGAAAGATCAAATCATAGGGAAAACAGGCGTAACCGGCATGGGCGGGGCTTACCCCCACCAGCGACCAAAGCGGCTTTACGCATCATAATAGGTTTACAACTCATTATTCGCCCGCACTGACGTCCCCACTAGGTGGCGGACCTAATCTTGTATAATAACCGCTCATTGTCCCAGTGCAATTTGTAACTTCTATATTCTGACCACGACGACATGGACACGTCAGGATGGGTTACCGTAGGCGGCAGCCGCAAAGGAAAACGTGCGCTGCCGAAGTCTCCGAGGGCCCATTCGCCGGCGAAGAAAGCCCTTCGGACTCCCGCCGCCCCCGCGCCTTCTGCGCAGGCCCCTCAGGCCAGTAGTGCCGCTTTGGCAACGGACGGCGGGTCTTCGGCCCTCAGTTCGAGTTCGACTCCGTTAGTAAACCCGGACAAGCCGGACTCATGTGTCCTGATCGACACACATAGGTACCACACTGCCATGGCCATAGCCAGCCAGCGTGGCATCCATGTGGTCGGTTCAGAGATTCTGAAGCCGCCCTTGGAAGGGATGCGCATCACTGTCCAGGGACCCGAGGACTACCGTGCTCTGACCCGTCTCTTCGACGAGCTGTCGATGGCCTACAACCGGAGGCTGACCGTCGAAGAGAAGGGTCCCTGGCCCTGTAGGCCATCCTCCGGGGCATCCACAAAGATATCCCAGAGATCTGCGGATCTCAAGCGCAAGGGGATCGCCGTCAGGGAGGTTTATCGCCTCTACAATAAGCAGAAAGGGAAGTACGATATCGTACTAGTAGTCACCGACTCGGACCAGCGTAAAGCAGTCCACTCCCTTAAGGAGGTTCTCAAGATGGCTGTGAGGGTGGAGACTCCTAACAAGAGGACCCACCTCTCACAGTGCCATAATTGCCAGAGGTTCGGCCACGGCGCTCGTGGCTGTCACTCTCCCCCCCGTTGCGTCAAGTGCGCTGGGGATCACGCGACTCGCGATTGCGAGCGCCCAAAGGGATGCAAGGACCCGAACGGCATACGGTGCTGCAACTGTTTGGTTCGCAAGCTCCCCCATGGGCATACTGCCAACTATGGGGGATGCCCTTGCCGCCCAAAGAGTCGCGACAACGGAGCAAAGTCGAAGTCCTCGCCTCCCTCTGGGCGTAAGCTAAGCGCGGGCCGTGCTGCTCCCCATAGCACTCCGCAACACTACCCCGCCCTTCCGGCCGTAGGACTAGGTGCCCCTAGGAACCCGCCGCCTTCTGCGGCCGCAGGTCCCCGCCCGGTGCCTTCTGCACCCCAATCTCAGGCGGGCCCCTCTGCATGGGGGCCCACCGCTAGTCAAGCGGGCCGGCCCGCTATTGATCCCCTCTATGCGCTTATGCAGGTAATTCAGGTACTCCCACCGGAGGTGGCGAGCGGCCTGACTGCCCGTATATTCGCAACGACGACGCAATATCTCGCCGCACCAAGCGGCAGCCAGGTTCACGGTGCCTACTAGTATGGATAGTACATCCCAAAAGCTTAAACCTGCTTCGATTACCATTGGCATTTACAATGCCAATGGCTTGAGAGGTATGAAGGACGAGGTGATGAACTTCCTTCGCGATCACTCGGTAGATTTACTCCTGGTCCAAGAGACCTTTTATCGTCCCAGCATTAGAGCCTTTCGCGTCCCTGGATACGCTCAGATTAGAGATGATAGGCAAGATGGTAGGCCATTCGGGGGCACGCTCATTTTCTACAAACGTAACTTGCATTGCATAAGACTCAATCCCCCGCCCCTGACAAATATGGAAGTGTCGGTCTGTCGCATCTCGATGGAGGGTCACCCCCCGATATCGATTGCTTCAACCTACCTTTCACCTCAACGAGACTTACTTTTGACTGACCTCAACTCATTAGCCTCCCTAGGTCCTTCGGTCATCGTGGCCGGGGACCTAAATAGTAAACATATTAACTGGGGTTGCGTAGC